>JARJLE010000016.1:0-1200000 GCA_029289555.1 Mycena latifolia | reverse complement strand
CCGAAGGCCATCGGAGGCCTCCCACACCTACCAAAGAATGATATTGGATTCTAATATGAGCATTCATTCTTATTTGAGGTAGATACATGTTGGAGAAGCGAAAAAAAGGCCTCGCCATTCACCCACCATTATAATAGCAATGCCCGAAGAGTCGGTGAAGGCCGGGCCGCAGATTGATGGGCCAATCAGAACACAAATAACCATGAGCTCAATGTAAAATGTTTCTAGTAAGCTCAATATTGGATGGAATATCATGGGACATGGACCAAATGAAAGCTGGGCGATGCCCGGGCACTAGATAATCAACAGATCTCACCCTGAATCAAGTTATTTTTCGATGCACAAATATCTGGCAAAGTCAACCAAGGTCTTAGGTTGAACATTGCACAGAGTAGTAGAGGATCAGATTCAACATCTTTGAAAAAATTTCCAGTGAAAGAACTCTTCACCTATATTGTAAGAAGCCTGTACTAAGTGCCAAAGGTGGGATTTATACTTATTCCAGGTCTCAGACCACAAATATAGGGGGAAAAACATCGAAATTTGGCACATGCCTTAAGGATCATGCACATTGCTGGTTAAACCAGCTCTATATCTGCTGGACAGTATTAATTCATCATCCCAAGTATGGAAAGTACACAATCAAATCCTCTTCGATCGATGAAAGCCCAAAAAGGATGATGTGGAAGCCTCCAACGACCTTCAGCACCTCCAACACCTCTCCAATATCTTCAACATGCCGTGAATTGTGCACAACCATTTGGTCTGGTGGGAATTTGGTGGGGCATGCATGTTTCACAGATTGTGGTCATTTGTTCATATGCAAAAAAAGCATTTGGTTGGTTGGAATGTAGGTGTCGGAGGTGTGGAAGGTGCCCCAAGCCCACCCAACAATTGAAGTCCTTGTACGTCACCTTGAATAAATATATTGTTCGGAAATGCTTTGACTGATTGGCCAGATGTAGCAGGTTCAACCATATATATCTTTGAATCGCCATATGACACAGATTCCTGTGATGACTCAAATTACCTCGAGCATCCAATCAGCACAACTCGATTGCCCGGAATTAGGTTTATGATGTACCACTATCAAACTGGTGGCATAGTGGAGGCCTCCGATGTGTCGGAGGTAGTAAGCCTGATGCTTTGCTATCACCTCTAATGCTTTGGGAGGCCTCCCGAGTAATATCAATCAAATTCACCTGTGTCTTGCAAATTTATCCTGAGTATCACCAGTCGCAGGAGTACAGGATGCACAGTGACTGTAGTGGCCAGTGCACACCAGCTACCACCTATACCCACCTGAAATTCTTGGATTAGGCAGGGGAGGGAGGTGTCGGAGGCCAAATTGGAGGCACTGGAGGTGGTGTTGTTCCTTGAACTGCTCTTTTTGTGTGTTCAATCGGAAGTAGAGACTATTGGTACTACATGTGAACCTCAAGTAAGAATAAATATTCATATTGGAAGCCAGTATGTCATTATTCGGGACGTGTCGGAGGCCTCCGACGGCCTCCGACACCTCCAGGATCTCCAGTCATCTATAATATAATCATATAAACCTTGAAGATGGTAATTGATTAGTGGGCTACTGGATTCATATATTTTCCTGCCATATATAAGGAAATTTTATTGAATGTGGTTGAGCTGTAGCCTACCAGAGGTCATAGGCATTGTAAGCTCCACCTGCAGATTAAACCCATCTTAGGTCCTCCATAATAGTTGAATACAGAAGGAAAACAACCAGAACCTCTGTGCTTTGATCTACTGGCCAAACTCAACCACGGGGCCATAGGAGGCTCGCTGTTGATTGTGAATAATTTTCCAACAGGCCCCTAGACTCATGATGACTCAAAATTATGTTGAGCATCCAATCAGAAGAGCTAGATTGTCTAGAATCAGCTTTATCATGCACCAATATCAAAGGGGAGGTGCCGTTCAGGTGCGGTGTAGGCCTCCGACGCAACCTCCTATATGGCGGAAAGCCTCCTGAGCAGTTCAAACATGTTACAGGATGAATCAACCTATGTGTGCAGACTCTGGGGTGCTTTGCGAATAGATAGATTCACTGGAATTCATTCTATGCTGGATCAAATTGGCCGTGAACTGCAGCTGGAGGCCTTCGACACATGCCAGGAAGGCTCCCAAGCAGTTCTAGCATCCCACAGAGCAGACCCCTATGTGTGAGGCTGCTTCTGATGTTACTTATCAATAGCTGGAGTCACTGGAAGTAGCTTTACAGTGCATGAATATTGGACTGGAGGCAAGCCGGAGGCCTCCAACACGTTGATGTTAATTTTAAAACAAGCAAGGATCATGCTTTGAAAGTAATCTAAATCATGCACAGTATATGAGGCTATAAGGGCATAAACAGGAACCAAATTAGAGGCAGGTTATAGGCTGCGATGGAGGCCCCGAAGCCGCCAGCAGAGGGTAGTGGGAAACCGAAGGAAAATCCCGAAGATCACGCGAAGGGCATTTGTAAGCAGATGACATAATAGAAGCCACGATACCTCCGGCGCCTACCCCGGCCTCTTAGGGGGGTTTTACTAATACACGGTAACCCCCCCTAACAGGCCTCCACGTGACTGCGTCGCCGCTCCCTTAGGTGAGGATGACCGTGGCTGAGCATTGGGCATGTTTGGTCCCAACTTGGTCCTAACCGTTATGTAGAGAATCTTCGCATCGCTTGTGTTTGGCGCCACGAGGCTCGCGCGACCTTCTAGTTACTTTGACGACCCACTGTAGTCCTCTTTTTCAAGTATACGACCAGGATACGATACAGTGCGGTGCTTGCAGCCAATTCCGAGTCCGCCACCTCTCTCCCAACGGCCCTCGATTGAACTGCAAGTATGCTGAGTACATACTGCGGAACATTGGTGATGAAATTGTGATGCCTGCTCCACTCAAATAATTCGCGGTCGCCACGGTTTTATGTAAACTCCCGCCCTCGCTGGCTGCATTGTCTCCTAGCTCAAGGCCATTTTTGGCTTCGTTCACGGCATCAAATTGAACGGCCATTCCTGACCGCCCTCATCCAAGCCCCATTCTGTCGTGTCGTCCTCATAGTGGGTGGATTTCGCTTACATTCCAATTTACTCCCGCAGGCCGAGAAAGAGAAAATGGACCTCGCAACGAGTCCGTGATGCTGTGAAGGTAGCCGGATCTCAATCCCGGGGCCACTCGCGATGGGTAGGTAAGTGCCATTGCACGGCACGGCCCCTTATGAACGTCGATTTCAGGAATTAACTCAGAATTTTATTCAAACCGTGCGTGCGTTCAATACAGTGAGTGACTGGCCCCGCACAATATGAAGATGCATACCACAGCTCGCGCTCCACATCTCTGTGACTCACACGTTCTCCCCGTGTGTACATGGTCCTGCACTTTATAAAAGCCTGCAGGAGTGGCGGGAAGAGACAATCCAAACGACCCCGCCACAATGAAGCTGTCCATCGCTCTCCTCCTCCCCTTCGTCGCCATTGTGCTCGCAAATGTACGCACCATTCCCGATCCATACGCCGTCCAATGTCTAACCTCGGTCCATAGCCCGCACCCCAGGTTTTACCTCCGCACTGCTCCATCCAGCTGTTTTGCAACAGTGGAACAAGCGAAGTCGATTCGTGCACGGCTCAAGGATACGCCTGCAACGGGCAACGTGGACCTCCGCAGCTCGGACCCGGCGACGCAGCCAATGCGACCTGCACGACCGACTGTGCCTGCAACATTTTCTGTGCTTAACCAAGTCAATCAGTTGGAAAAGCAGGTTGGATACATGGTCGAAGATAAACGTGCGCTGCCTCGAGAGATTGAACATCCGAAATATCATACAATGTGTTGTGGAGACGTTTATGGAATGTCCGAGTGATTGTGTCAAATTGGCCTTGAGAAAAAATTCGCCGCCGGCGGACTTCCTTCCGTAATTCTCCGTTTCGTTTCACCTTTGACTGTCGTAATCAACCCGGCGCTTGTTTCAGTGCGTCGGGAGTAATCCGCGGGAACCACAATCAACTAAGCGGCTGGTGCAGGAGCCGCCGAGTCTACCGGGCATCGTGAGGAGGGCGCCCTTGCGTAAGTACTTGCAGCAGTCATAAGTATGCGAATATCAAATTTAGCCCCGCCAATCTGAATTGTTTCCACAGTAAATATTGTGGTGCACACCGACTTGAAGTCATGGGACGGACTTCAAGCTACTACTCTGAGAGACCTCCAGAGTAATCGGAGCTTACATTCTGTAACCCGTCCCGCGCAACAGTAATTCCTAAATTTCCCGCACGGCCGACCATTTGGGGAGGACGAGCTAATCATCCCGACGCTAGCTACTTTCAACCATATACTCCCTATTCATATACGGTCCAGAACAGCATAAAAGCCTGCGGGAAGGAAGAAACATCCGACTCACGTTGCACCGACCACACCACAATGAAGCTGTCCATTGCTCTCCTCCCCTTCATCGTGGCAGTGCTCACCAGTGTACGCCCCATCCTTAACGCGTAGGACGTGTGATACTTAACCGGACCCATTAGTTCGCTTTGGCGATTTTACCTCCCCGCTGCTCCATCCAGCTGCGTTGCAGCGGAGATGCCGTTGAACTCGCTGAGTGCGCTGCCGCGGGATACATTTGCGACGGCCAATTCGGGCCCCCTCAGCTCGTTGCAGGGTACACTCCGAATGCCACCTGCGAGGCCGACTGTGTGTGCACGATTTTCTGTGGTGCGGATGGCGTGGATTAATCTAGGCGAGCTGGCGGAGGAAGGAGGGTGTTATCAATGTAGAACACTGCGAGTCTAAGACGTTTAACCTTAAATCATAATTTGTGGAGGTGTGGGTTGGAACTCCGAGAAAGTGAAGTTTATGTCGGTCATAAAATAATTTCGAGTCGGCACGTTGGCGAAGAGTAGCTGCCCTCGCTTCTTGTGTGCGAGGTACTGCAGCGTATCTGCATTGGGACCCAATTGTCTCTGATCGTTCCCCAGCATGTGTAGGTTATAATGAGATATCAGGCCGGAAGGCGTGGTGAAATAATTTGAATGGAAGCTGTATTTCTCGGGCTACTGGTGGATTGTGGGAAGGGCGGGGATCTTTCATCCCGAATTAAGTCCATATTGTGGGGTTCAAGTTCAACAGGTACCATCAGATCTGCGCGACCCTTATGTAAGCTCCATTCAACTGCTGACAGTACTCGATGACTGGGGCAGATGAATATCGCGGATTCACGTACTTAATGTTTCATGCAATGCATTATTTTAACCCGGGGAGTCTGTGGGCTCTTAGGGTGTATAAAGTATCCCCGAAATTCCACCGTAATGATGCTGATTTCTGCTGGCATCCCGCTCCCATTCGTCGCCTCTAGTTACCAACGTGCGTATCGTCCCTGTGGTGGCTAAACCATAATCAAAGTCTCTGAATGGGTCAGTATTAGACAGGCCCACGGAGCTGAAATCATTCTATGGGTAAACTGCACCGCGAAACACGTCAGTACTGTGCAATCAATGACGAGTAGGAATGGGGGTGTCGAATAGATGAGGGCGCTCTGGGATACAGCTGCAGGCCGAGATAATGGTTGATATCGTAATCTGTACTACACAAATTCACCGCCAGCGCATGGTTGGTTGAGCCGCGCGGCGCCCACTTTTAGGTATATTTAGAACAATTGAATCATCTCTCATCCATGGGGAAATTTTACTTAGGGTCGACGGTCCAGCCAGCTTTGAAGTATGGAGAATCAACCCCATTCGGCATCCGTCTGCGTTTGAGGCCGATGATCATTGAGGCGGATGTACTCAAGCTTTCAAGCCTGCTTAATGAATCTCGTTAGAAATTACATGCAGGCCTTGGGAAACCCCACATTCTTTGTTACTTTTCTCCTCTTCGATTATAACAGGCAAACAACCAGTGTTACCTATTTACGTTTTTGTACTAAGGCGACGTAAGTACCTATTAATAGCCCCACCTCATTGCCTTACACCGTCGCGCCGAACGAGCCCGGCATTATTAGCGACGGGGCCCGTGATCATTAACAGTCTAGCCCATCTAAATTTCCCGGCGCGCGGCGATTTAATGCCGGTTGTGAAGCATGAATACAATTCCTTACGGAGTTCACTTTTGGTATAAAAGGGCCACGATTCAACACCGATAACCCACTCCACTCAGAATGTTGTACAAGCTCATCTCCAGCGCTCTTCTTTTCCTTGCCCTGGCACAAGTCGCCGTATCCGTCCCCAGCCCAGTTGAATTGGAATGTGAGTGCACTCTATCTCACATCGGCATAATATAACTGACCAAAACTGCGAGCCTAGGCGGCGGAGCCTCTGTACGATGTTTTTTTTATGTATTAGAGTGCACATGACTGACACTCCCTTCATAGGATGCCCCATGTCTGAATCCTACAATTCTCTTTGGGAGCTACTGACCCTGACTTTGCTTCTAGGCCCATCCGGTCAGCTCTGCTGTTCCAACAGCGGCAGCAACTTGTGAGTCTATCCGTGGTTTGTCAAAGGGCCTGTGACTTGATAATAGTTACAGCTGCCAGGCGGCCGCCTTGCTGTGCATCGCGCCCATTCCCACCGCCTGAATATATACACATCATGAATACACGTAGCTAAGGAAATTGGAGTGAAAGATGCGTGTGGTAGCTCTCGCAGAGATATTTACGATGCTCGCATCCACTTTGAGTATAATCGTGTTGACGTGACCAGTGTTAATCCCAGTGGTGCTTTGGTAAGCACAGGAGAAATCCACAGCAAACAAAGGAGTCGAACATGTCACGTAGTCCTTGCCGTGCAGCGCTGAGCGTGAAGCTCATGCTCCTCGCACTGCGGACTGGTCCACCTAAGGGGCCTCCGTTTGGGTCACGTGGGGGACCTCTTAGGTACCTTTTCTTGTACTAGTTAAAGGTACCTAAGAGGTCCCCTCCACGAGGAAGGTCCCGCTGCTTCTATTAATAGTATTATGTACTTTCCACATGCCGGCGCTTACCTGCCACCTCCCATGGTGCCAATCACGCCTCTGTGGCCAGGCTCCTTGTCTCAGAGGCCTCCGTGCTGAATATCAAACAGTATTTCAATGCAGGTAGAATACTATACTACAGATGGATCCCTAGATAAAATCTAAGCGGAAGAGAACTAGAGGTTAAAGTCATTGGCAGTGATACAGGGTGGTCCCAAAAAAAATCGGTGGGCTCCGCGCACATCATTCAGCTCGCCCCGGGCATTTGGGCCGGTACCGCCTGCGGGAGCCCTTCGAGCTACTCAAGACATTCCCATATTTATTGCGGTGGCCATGGTGGCTGAGCTGGTGCAATTGGTAAGCAAGTAGAGGAGGCCACCGTGCACAGGAAGAGAGCACGGGTCGACGTAGGTCCAGAACCGTGGGAAAGCAAGGACGATAGGCGACAGGGTTGGAAGACTATTTTGCAGGTCGGCGGGTCTAGTGAGAGCCAGTGGTGTCACCCGATGCGGTTGCACCGGCGCGGAATCTGTCATGGGCGTGTGCTCACTCGCAGAAAGCGTGATACGGTGTAAGCTGGTGTCGGACACTTAGCTTGAGGACCACAATGCAGTAGTAGCCTAGTACCAGCAGTAGATGGACAGATCTTGACCTTTCCCTTCAAATTTCGGTGGCCTCCGTCCATCGGTTCCTTCCGATCTTCATCCATTCCCGATGCTTGCTACTTGAGCATCCTCACCAAGACCAACTTACATAGAAGAATTTTGATTATGTTTTCTGCATGATGTTTCCGTCTGATTTCTACGTGAGTATGCAGTTGTCATAAAAAATGGAACAAGCTTTTAGCTATCCACTCGGCCTCCCTTGAACCATACTACAGCCGGTTTCAAAAGTTTGTACGGGTTTTCCAAATCGGTGCTGCTCCTGATGTGCTTACAGTTGTTTGCCACCGCGTCTTCCAGGCGTCCGTTAACCTGGACGTTCTGAATTCATTTTGACCATCCATATACTTCCCTGTTTGTATGGCTTCTGTATAACAAATCTACAATACATTGCAAGTGCAGAGGACATTGAATTGAAGGATTTTTGGGCTATCGGCCGAAGGGCCTAAATACCGAAAGTCCGAAACCCGCGCCAAAGTTGACTTTTTTTGTGGTACATTGCACTGGCGAGGGCTTCAACCAAGGTGGAGCCTCACTGGGTCCAATGGTGAGTCAGAACACCGTATCACCGTCTTCCAGAGGGTTGTCGGTGAGACGCGGCGGCAAACAACTGTAAGCACATCAGGAGCAGCACCGATTTGGAAAACCCGTACAAACTTTTGAAACCGGCTGTAATTGATTGTGATGCCATGGTGCATCGGTCGTTCGAATGGACTTCTGGCGAGGGGTGAAGTCGAGAGAATAAGAGTGCTGCCATTGTAGGCGCACATCTCGGAATCCAGAGTAGGAAGGGAGAGCGGTAAGAAGGAGGAGCACTCCTAATACGGTGTGACCCGCCGCCGGGATCCTGTCACCCAGGACTGGGGCCTTGATAGCACCGAGGTCGGGTGGAGCAGTTATACGGATGCTCAGCCATCCAGCAGGTCCTGGGTAGTGTACCTTCGGCAGTAGCGCTGCCGCTCGTTGTGTCCTAGCCGTGCCACATCAATGTGAAGAGCAAGTATAGATAGATTATGTAATCTGGCTACATGTGACTATCAACGAAAGTAGGTAAAGTCAAGAAAGGCACTAGGCCGTGTAATCCGTAAAATAGTGGCGTCACATTGATGTTTGGTTGATTTTCGCCTTGGGTTTGTAATCAGAATCAACCGGCATTATATTCGACTCGGGATATCAGGAGGCCACCGACATGACGGCTAATTCAAGAACTGTCAGTCATACAAATGGGGAAATAGCGCGGTGAACCAATCATTGTAGGTAGTGCTGCCCAGTTATCTGTTCAGGAGAGCCCTGGTAAATATCATATACCTCTCAAGAATCTCTGAGGAACTCCCACCGGACAGGTAATCAGCTCCCCTCATCACGAAGTTGATCCATGTGCATTACCAGCCCTAGTTCTTGAATAGGGAATGTAGGACACCTCTGTTCACGTACTTTGAGGCCGTGCGGAACAATGCTTAAGCAAGAAGTTGTACACTCGTAGGCCTCCAGATACAGACGATGGGCATCGCGGCCGTCCTCCACGGCACTGTTTGTTGCAGTTCACATATAAGATATCATATTTTCGCCGTCTGAGAGTATTTCCGTTGAGATCTGCGTCCAGTGGTGATGCCGCCGTACAGAAGGAAGGTTCCGAGTCGTTGAGAGGACCTCCGGGAGCTCTGCAATTCACGCAGGGTAGGCGGGGACATCGGAGATACAGTGGAGGGGGTGTTAGCCACTATTCTGGGTGGTAGCTCACAAGTCCCGGATGTGTCGACTATGTGCGCAAGCAATTTCGTTCCAATAGGGGCTCCTGTCGATGAGCCAAGATGAAATAAGATCAGCTTATCTTAAGTGATACCGGTCCAAACCGCGGTGCACTTAAGTGCGCGCGCCGAACTTAAGTTCCTGCTCCCTTGCGGCGCGCCTGTGTTGGGAACGTAGGCCGGGTCAATACATGGTTGCTCACACTTAAGTGTTTTCATGAACTTAAGTGTTCCGACAACTTAAGTCACATTCAAGACTTAAGTTTTAGTTACATACAAAACACCCTGTATTCTACTCAGATTCCCTGTCAAACATGCAGCCCTTCCAAGTACCCACCAAACAAAACCAGAACCTTTGTCGCGACTAGGTAGAGCTTTCGGACTTAAGTCCCGAGTGCCTCGAGTCGGACTTAAGTGGCGTCAGACTCAAGTTCCTGCCGACTGAAGTGGCACTTACTTAAGATTCGTTTTGACCTTGACTAGAAATCCTTGTACGCCCGGTGGATTCCCTACAGAGTAATCAGTACAAGCACTTGTTAGATAGTCAGTAATACACACCATTTCATCCATCCATTTGAATACTATGTCGCGCCACCCGTCGATCTTGGTCGCTAGCTCGTCGAACGTCGTCGCTTTCACCCAATCGTGATGCGCGCCGGATTCAGCGCTCTTGAAGATGGCCTTGGCATTGTGCTCCAGCCGTCGGTACATGGCGGCTTGCATGCGCGCGAAGGTCGCTGCACCGTTGACCTCCCCATTCCGCTGCTCCTCCCGGTCTCCGAGCCCCGCCCATACCTCGCTATCGCGGCGGTAGCGCTCAATCACCCGCATGAGTTCTGCGTGCTTGCGCTCGTATTGTTCTAGCCAGCGATACATTTCGGCTTCAGCACGAAACCACTGGACTCGTACGCCTGATATTTCGTCAGTATAGTCGAAACAGATCAGAGGACGAACTTACTCTCCCTCTTGTACTCTTTCAGCTTCTCGTTGTTGCCTGAATCCCCCGTCGTTACCCTTTCAAACCACTTCCATATCCACCCGTCGTCCTTGTTTCCCTTCCTCTTCTTTGGCTTCCCTCCCCGCGCCCTCCCCGGCTTGGACGGCGACATCCCCCCGTCGCTACCCTCAGCCTCCGACGATAAAGGCGCTTCCATGTCGTCTGGCACGATCTCCCTAAGGCGTTTCGGTGCTCGTTGAGACTTGGTGAAACCTGTTAAGACATTAATTACCACTCTAGCTGTAGGGAGCGTGCCACCATACCTGAACGTTTCAGTGTTTGAGTACCTGCCACCAGCTGCGGTTCGTCCTCTTCGCTATCACCCCGCGCGTTCCTGGCTGGCGAAGTCACGGATGCCCCCAATATCGTTCCTCCGCTCTGCAAGTACCACGCGGTGCCGTCGAATAGTCGGGAGTCACCCTTGGCGCGATGAAGATGAGTTTCCTTCCTCCGGGTGTCCCGCTGGCTGAGCGGCGGGTAAGGCTCCACCGCGTCCTTCGCGATGTGGCCCAAGGTGACAAGCGCAGCTCGAGCTTTGTTGTACATCGTAATCTCGAAGGCCTTCATGAGCTCGGCCTTTTGCAGGTTGCGTTGGGAACGCGTCATCCCCGCTTGCCCTCGAAAGTCCAAGTCCCGGGCCTTCTTGACCGCAGACAACGCCAGGGAAGCGGCCTGCACACCCAGGATGCCGTTCTCGACCTCCCTGCAGCGCAGCTTGATCTCGGTGTCCCGCAGTCTCGCGTCCTCCTCAGTCACCCCATCCCCAGTTGCCAGCCGCTGTCCGTGCCTCGTGCGATACGATGGTAGTTGGATCGCTGTCACTTCCGGCTCATCTGCGTCAAGGGCGCTGAGCTTCAAACGCGGGTAGATCTCCCGCTGCCGTTCCCGAAACTTCTTCAGTTCCGCATTGAGCGCCTCGCGCTGTTTCATGATCGTCGCCCAGGTCTCTTGCAGCGGGTGCTCACGGTGGCATACGAGCAAAGCGATCACGAATTGTCTATCATTACCCAGTTAGAATCACCTTCGTTAGATATTAAATGAGAACTTACTGGTCGCGTTCAATAAACATGCCATCTCGAATCCATTGTGCCACCGACGTTCTGGCCTCGTACTCGTCTCCACCCGTGAGTTTCTCCCGTTCCTGCGTGATCAGCGATGCCAACATATTCTCGATCGTCAGCACTGAGAGTCATAGCGTTAGAAAAGCTACCCTTCGAAGTGAAAAAAAAGCATACCACTTGTCGACTCGTGCTGATAAACACTTTTCGGCGGCCCACCAGCAGACTTGGTGCTCGTTCGCGACAGCCGGGACCAGGCGACGACTTCGGTGGGATTCTGCTTGCTGAGGTCGACCACAACGGCCATATGGAGTTCGAACAGTCGGAGCGCGTCGCCACGCTCAGTGGCAAGAATTGTGGCTGAAAGAATAATTGAAAAACGGGTCAATAATTATCTTTGAAACAATCAGACCGGAGTCTCACCTTGACGCAGTACCTTCAGCGTATTCCAGGCGTCCATCACAAAGTTGATGATGTCGTGCCGCGCCGCTGCAGTCATTTGTCGCGTTGAGGACCCAAGGGGATTCAAAAATGCCCACAGCATCTCCGCGGTCTCCCCGTGAAAATGCCCCCGGCATGCAAAATAAACAGCTTGCCACATCGTCTGGCAATCGAGACCATGCCCGTTGATGTGGTCAGCGGGAATCTGGCCTTCCGACTCCGCGAGGAGTGTGTGCAGCCACTCTTCCTCTGGAAAAAGCTCGGTGGCGCGGCTGACCAAGTTCACCACGAACGAACACCAGCTGTCGTAGCTCCATACGGTGGGAGTGGTGGTGTCGGGGCCGTGAGGCGGGGAGTTTGTGTGCCTCAAGTGTTCGCGTTGCGCGTAAGTCCCGAGAGCAAAACTGGCCGAAGAGTTAGTTAGCACCAGAAGTGCGCGTCGTGACTCGGAAACACTTACGCTTCTCCCTTTTTCATGTCGACGAAAGATCCCGCCACGGTATGGTCGCATGCGGAAGACACAACCCCGCTGATAGCCGTATTCCCGTATTTTGTCTGTCCCTGGTGGCGAATGGACCCGATATGTGTTTTACATGGTACTTCCTTCAAGTCGTTATCAGTAATGAGCAGTCGAATACCAGAGATCCGTCTACCTTATCTGCCTCCCTAACCACATAAGTCTCAGCGATACGGTCGTACTCCGTTTGACTGGGGAAATACATCTGTCCATCAGTGAGAGCCTTATCGCTCCCATCATCGCGTTTGTAGAATAAGTTCGCTTTGAAATTCCCGTCTAGCGTGAAGTTCTGAGAAATCAGGTGTCTGGAGAATCTTATTAGCGTTGTTTGTTAACCAAAAGATCTTGGCAACCCACCGTAAATATTTCGGTACGTTGACCACCAACGGCATGTTAACCCCCCGCTCGGGGCAAGCCGCGCATTGCAGACCAAGATAGCCGATCGGACGGTTGGGGTAGGGCCGATCCGTCTCGCCAGGGAGAGGAGTCTCGACTCCGTGAGCATACCCGCGTCGCATGACAATGTCGAGTTTTTGGTGATAGCGTGTTATTGCGAGGAAGTTTGCGTAGACATCCTGAGGTTGTATTCATGAGCCTGGTCCTGGAGAATTCCTTTCCCCACTCACCGGAACCGAGCCCGCGAAGAACGGGTCCGCCAAGCGTTGCAAAACAAGCACAAAATTGTAGGCGGAGCCTTTCCCTTGGCTCCGCAGTTGTCGGTAGTACTCGAGCACGCCGACAGTGTAGCCCGTCTTAGGTTCCTTCACGCTCCCTGGGAAAATACCTGCTCTCAGGAGCTGCTGGAATTCAGGCTCGCCTTGCGGTCCATCAACAGACCCACAGCGACAGTACGTGACGGAGGTGGCATGAATGCCGTTGGAGTCCACCAAGGTGAATGTTCGGCTGGGGTCCGCGTTGGGGCACCGATGCCCGTTGTGACCGATAGCGATGGCAGCATTCTTGAGAACTCGGCAAAAGTCGTGTTTCTCAAAAAAGCGGTCCTGCTGATTCCATATCAATGCCCAATGCGTAGACATCGTCCTGTGTTTGTCCAGCCAGCACTGACGACACAGGAGCTCCCCTTGCAGGCAGTCGCTGCATGCCACCGTACGCAGCCGCGACGCCTTCCCACAGGCGCATGGGGTAAGAAGTTGAGGCCGATGATACAGAGAGAGCAGTATTTGTAAAATAACTGCCTCCTGGGCTTTGAATTCGTCCATGTGGGTCACCGCCTACACAAAGAATTCGTCTATCACCGTGCCGCATGCGTCAAATCATAAACCCACCTGTCGTGGCTTTGCACCATTCTCGTCGCATGGGGCCGTGTCCTCGTATGCGGGGACCGCACCGGCTTCCTCGCCAGTCGCGACAGTGGAGTCTGGGAGTGGTAGGGGCGTGTCGAACGACAAAGACGCGTCGTCCGGGGGCGGAATACGCAGTGGCACATTCACATTTCTGACTGGATTTTCTGATATTCTGAGGGAGCATGAAGCGGTGTCGTTCACGTAGTGGTGTTCTGATTGCGAGGGAGCACCACCTTTCATATTTTGAGGTCAGTCTGACCGTCAGAGACATCAAAGAAAGCCGCACCTGTATGATAATTGACCTGGAAGGCTGGAAGGCACGGCGCGAGAAGTGTTTCGCTCGCAATCTTCCTGTTTTTGTTCTGCCCGGTGCGCTTCATCGTCGGTCCTCGTATACAAAGAAACTCGAGCGGTGGCAAACGGTAGGTCTGAGCTCCGACAGAAACATTCAAAGCGCACTGTGTCCTTACCCAATTAGGAAAACAAAGACGCGCTTGCGCTTAAGAAAGATGCGCTTAGTACGACCTGCGGACTTGGTTTCAATTCCTTGTCCAAAAGCTTCGCCATTTGCAGACTGTTGCTGAGTCGTATAATAGTATTGTACTCAAAATAAGATATGTGTACTGTACCGCGTGTATATACATTGCCCATGTTCAACTACAAAGACCGTGAATCATAGAAATGACCATGGGTGCGGCACATCGAGACCAGGTGGAATCCAGGGGTGGAATGGTATGGCCGACACGAAGTCGGCTGAGGCTGACACGAAGTCGAGCCTCAAAACACGAGCAGACTGACACGAAGTCGAGCGATCATACCAGCGGACTTGTCGAGGCCGGGTCATCGTGGTCGTGGTTGAGGTGAAGAGAGATGTGACAGGTGACGTTGACTCATGATCGGCTCTTGATCCGTAGGGCGGTACTTCGGCGCTTAAATATGATCCTTGACAAAAAAATGTAGAATGAAGGCGTGTGTGCGGCTAAACTTAATAAGACGTGTTTTAAATCAACAAGTTCGCCATAATATTTATTTTAAATGACAACTCGATCGGCCTTCTCGACCTGATTTCTGACGTTGCCCCGTCTTTAAAGGCACAAATACCCACCGCTGCCCGCTATCCCGTGACAATTTTAATAATGGCCACGGTCCATCCTGCCCAGCAGCCCTCCCATCATCTCGACATTCCAAAGAAGGTCCCCCTCAATTCGCCACGCACTTTCAAGTTCAAGTTGAATTCTAGTTGTTGATCATAGCGGGATAATTGAACTGAGGTTCGAGGAAGCATCGTGGTAGAAGCCAGGAAATGTAATGCGGCCTGAACAGTGTTGTCAGGGTTGGGTCGAGATGGGCTTGGGCTGAAGAATATCCCGAGCCCGACCCTACCCCTTGGGCCGGGCCCAGGTCGGGTTGGGCTCGGGCTCAGGCCCGGGCTTGGCTGAATTTTTATTTTCACTGCATTCAGGTGAGTTTTGGGGTGATGAATAGGTTGTATAAGGATAGAATGACTCCACATAAAGCATAGGATGTTTTCTGGGCCTAACCACTGCATTCAATAGTAAATCTGGAACTCCATCACAATTTCGGAATCTTCCGTCCCACTCCTCGACCCTCTCTAACCTCGAACAGAGCAGGAAACATGGTTCAAAGTCCAAGACAACCATCGTATTCAACCTAAGTATGTTAGGAACTTTCAGAAACTTGACATTCACTCGCAGATGTTGACACACAGAGACCCGGGAACCCGGACCATTCCAGCAACGCCGCGTACTCGAAGAAACACATAATTTAATCTGAGTTGTATTCAAATCAGTACCAGATCGCAAAGAATCTGCAGGGCAATGAACTAGGCTTACCGAGAACCAAGTTAAACGAGGTTGAATGGAATGAATCTGCGGTAGAAAAACGGTCAGTGAAGGCGGAATTGAAGGAAGTGGAAGCACGTGCCGATAAATTCAACTAAAAAGTGAACCATGAATCCCACTTGTATGCAAATCCACGGGTCTTGAATGCGTTGTAATGGTGCGCTAGCAGAAATTCGGTGTGGAAACGCAACTCGCCCAGCTCGTCACCTTCGCATAATGGGCCGGTTGAACGTGCCGGCTAGTTATTCCATAATTGTCGCGTCGCGTCGCGTTCCAGTCACGGAGCGTGTAGATCACGCCAATTGTCACACCGTGGACAACCCGCGGGTTGTCAGCGCTCACGTGCAGACCAAGCAAAACAACATAGCGCGTCCAATTTCTGTTTTATTCACCGGTCCTCTCTGTCTTGCTGATTTTATCATTGAACACACTTATCCCTGCAGCTCAATTCGTTCACAATTGCACTGTCAAGCTTTCCATTTCCCATCCGGTCGGATACCCCGTGCTTTGGCGCCAAAATATGGTCAGGATCTATATATTATTATATACTGATCTGGCCATATCTGACCTGATCCGTATCACGCAAATTTCCTGATGTCAGCATCAGAGTTGCTGGTAACGGTGACGCTGCTCCATTTTCTCCGCTGCAAAACCATGCTTACTTCCTTACTCATCTCCAACGGTGCCTGGATCAACATGCGATCCGCAAAGCAAGTCTTGACCTCCTCCACGCGATCTTCAGGGACGTCCAACGATCCAGCGCAGAAAATTCGAATCGAAACCCGGTTTCGGCTACCTGCCAGACAATCTTGCGCATCTGCGCCAAACCGAACTCAGGAACGAACTCCTGAGCGACGGGGAGACCCTCGACGCTGGTCAGGTTGCACGCCTGGAGGGCTGGGCGTATGTGTTCCTCGAGCTCCGCACTCCGCCGATACGTTTTCGAGTTGGGTTGGCCACGCTTGGTGATCAGGAAGACGTATCGCCGGTGTTTGGGGTCGTCGGTAATGGGGGACACAGACCGGTCCACCCTTGCGAGTGCGTCGGCCCATACCTTTCATTTTTTTGGGAGGGAGTCTGCTTCCTGACGAGACTTGTGAGTATATCCCCCAAAAGTGAAGATTTTCGCTTAAACGTCGGACTTGCAGGCAGGATTGCTCTCAGTTGGGTGGTTCGATGCAGCTCAGGGCGGTAAAGGGCATGTGTATATTTTATTGAGGTAAGTCAATTGGATTTGTCTACATTTTTCTCGGAAACTAACTATTGGTAGTCTACTCGATCTACTAACGCTATTCTACTGGCGTGTTCCTCAAGCAGTCAAGTCCACGTCGCCCAAAAAGTGGAGCTTCTTGCGGGGGTGCGGCGCGTCTTCCTCGTCGTCGGACGAGATGTCGATCACGTCAAGACACTTTCGCTTGACGGGGGTGCGCGGGACGTAGTGCTCGTCCACATCGAATGGCCGAAGGCGCGAACCGAGTGGGGCGGGCCTAACTGGGCCAGAGGCGGGTGTACTTGGGAGAGGTGAGAGTGTGGGGAAGGGGGCGGGCCTGATTGCGCCAGAGGCGGGTGTAGTTGGGAGAGGTGGGAGTGTGGGGACGGTGTGTGCGACTGCGACTCGGGGACGCGTGCGCCGTGCCACTGTGGGTGCGGGTGCGCCACGCACTCTCTGAAAACCAGGGAGTGGCTCGAAAGCCCAGGCGGGACGATCTGCGATCCCACGATCTTCATTGTAGCTCATAATGAAATCGTGCCAAGCCTGCTCTGCTGCCTGCAGTTTATCCTTGGCGGCGGCATTGCGGACGGCGTAGGTGTTCCCTTGGGGTTTGAAGTGGGCGTCGAACGCGTCGCGGTACGCCGCCAGAGCCAGGCACGCCTCCACATCGGGAGCGGGAGTCTGTCGACGCACGAGTCGATAATTGAGCACCTGGGTGTCGTGTCAGAGTGCTGAGTGGGGGCAACGGGAGATGGGAGAGTACGCACAAAGTTAGAGGTGATTTTGCCGAATTGTGTGAAGGTATACGCGCTTCCCATACTCAGCCTGAGACTTGTAGGATTGCCGCTGAAAATTTCGTGCAGTTCGTCTGGTGTGAAGAACTCGAGCGCCTTGCGCAGAAGAGCACGGTGGCGTACGTTGGTGTCGAAATACGGGCGATTGACTGGTCCGAATAGACGACGTGTCTCATTGTGCGAAGTGAATTGTGTGGGCGGTGGCATTGTGAAGGTAAGGAGTAATTCTTTACTTCGAGGTAACGGCGACTTATGTACTCCTCAGCCTCCCACTTTCCTTTTTCAGTGCATAATGCACGACGCTTTGAGCTGGACTCCGACGTTTTGCATTGGACTTTAGTTTTGTTAGCCGGTGGGTGGCATTTCCTCACTTCTTTCTTTTCACCCAACTCAACGCATCTGTCCCAAATCTAGTCTTCCCGTCTGCGGCGACATTTTAACGATGGCGAAATCAAAGGTCAAAGAAATGTTCAAACCCTACAACCCAAACGACGTGCCAGAAGTCATGCCACTCCCCGAGCTGGCGCTGGTTCTCACCACCAAAGGCCAGGACACGGCTGTGCCGAAACTCAACGATCACCAGCGCAGCTGGATTCTCGACGTTGCAGTGCGGGATGTGGATCTAGCAAGCCTTAAGGGGAAGGCTGCCACCACATTCTACAACCAGGTGAAGACGGACGCGTTTGCGGCCAAGGCTTTTCAGCACGAACCGCACGCCAGGGACCAAGCGGAGGAAGCTGAGATCCCCGCACTCGTTGTGGCCTGGAAGAAAAAACACCCAGCGAAGAACAAGGCCGCGACTGCTAATGACGACGCCGACGAGGTCGAGGAAGAAGATGAAGACGGGCGAGCAGGCCTCCTCCGCGGATACTCCAAGGCCGGGTGGCGATCGGTAAATATCCCTTCAACATTTGAATGTTCTTCGGCGGTCTGACATTAGATTGAACAGGCAATTCAGAAAGTCGTCAGTAACAAGCGGGCAGCCCAAAAATTGAAACTCAAGGCCTCCGAGCCGACGCAACGCCAGTCTCGCCAGCCTGTGAAGGAAGAAGACAATCCCGACTCCTTTCGAGAGGACCCCGCTCTAGCCAGGCTTCTGGGCATCACGACGTACTCCGGCCGCGACAAATTCCGCAATGATCGCCAGAACGAGATCTTCGAGTATTCCAAAACGTTACCAGGGCCGACGAACGCTGGTGGGAAGTCTCGCAAAGCCGAGGCCCTACTGTGGGCGCAGGAGGATAAAGCTGCTTGGGACGCTGCAGCAGCCGTGGAGGAAGATGTGGACTGGATCGAGTAAGTCCTTCGCGCTTCAATGAATCTTGTTTCGTCGCTAACGTTCGGTCAGACGACAAAAGCTGGTGGCAGCGGGCTTCGAGCAGATGGTTGACAACCTGCACGCCAGCCGCAGGTTCCGCCCTTTTGTGGCCATGATGGTCATGGGTTGGCTGAACGAGAATGGCAAGGTGGTCTTCGAGTGGTAAATGACCTTCACCTTTCTTGCTTGATGCAGAACTGACAAGTCATGCAGGACAGAGGCCGTCCCCGAAGACATTACTGTCCCCGAGACATTCAGGAAGCTCAACCCGCAATTGGTTCAGCAGACGCTCAATGCCATGTATACATGGGCTGAAGAGCCACTGAAAGGCGAGTTGCGAAATGTACGAGAAGACTCCGATCTGACATAGACATGAAGAATATCTTGCTACCACCAAAGGCTCGGCCAAACGCGCGTCCCCCGTGTTTCCTCTCTCTGCGGAGGAGCTCGATGACCATTCCCACAAGACGCTCATGCAAGTAGTAACAAAGTACTTGGAAGAATCCTTCGGTACGTCGTTCCATTTCTGAGATTCAATTCACAAAGATACTAACACTATCTATTACAGACACTGCATTTGGTGTAGGGGAAATCCCTTGGGCTGAAATTGCGAGCCAGCCCGACAAGTTCTATGACGCAACTCGATTCCAGCTCGGGTTTGCCCAAACGGGGCTCACCGACTTGTCCCGTGGCGAGTGGTATGAGCTGGCCGGCACGCTTGCCGCCAACGCAGGCGCGGGGACGCTAGGGTTCTTCCGACAGGCACCTGCCCATCCCGAATCACCTCCTCGCTCTCCATCCCCGGCTCTGTCGCCGCCTGTATCCCTGCCTCCTCCTCCTCGTTCTCCATCCCCAGCTCCGCCGCTGCCACCTGTATCCCCGCCTGCTCCACCTCCTCCCCCTCCTCGCTCTCCATCTCCGGTTCCGCCGCTGCCACCTATATCCCCGCCTGCTCCGCCTCCTCCTCCTCCTCGCTCTCCATCTCCGGTTCCGCCGCTGCCACCTGTATCCCCGCCTGCTCCTGCTCCTCCTCCTCCTCGCTCTCCATCTCCGGTTCCACCGCCGCCTCCTCCGCAGCCCCAGAACAAGAAACGCAAGGCGGCGGTGGCTAATAACGAGGCTGAAGATTCAGCACCGCCACTGAGGAATAAGAGACGCAAGGCTGTCACATTGGAGCCTGGTAATGACCAGCCTGAAAATTCGACGTTGGGAAGAGGGCGCCGAGTCAAGAAATCACCGCAGGTGAGAGTTTTTCCTTATATCCACGATCTGGAGAGCTTATACCTGTACAGGAGGCACGAGAGGAGCGTGCTCAGAAACTGACAGACGCTGCTTCGGAGGGCAAGGCCAAGTCCAAATCGAAAGTACGTACTCATTTCAAATGATACTCCATTCTCGCTGAAGAACCCCTCAGCGTCGTTAAGTCTAAACTCAGGTTGCATCAGAACTCGAGTTTACGGGAACTCAAGTTGTATCAGAACTGAAGTAGTCGTATAGGAACTTAAGTACTCAGGTAGAAGAAAAATATGATTGTCTGATTCTCTTTCAAGGTTACAAATCTTAAGTACACTTCGATCTTAAGTTGCTCACAAAACTTAAGTTCTGTTACCCTCAGGGTAAGTGTAGTGTTGGTGTACGTGGCTGTATTACACATATGTTACGCAAACTTAAGTTACAGTTCGAACTCAAGTCCAGCTTCGGTCGGGACCGCCGGAACTTAAGATAAGCTAATAAATTATCTGCCTAGCGCGCAGCAAGAGCCAGTGGTTGGCAGCGGGCGGCAACGATCGGTGCCTGCCGGAGGCACTGGCACATCGAAATGATTGGTCAGACTTTGAATGGCCATTCCCACACTGCTGCAGCTAGAACTTGCTTGGGAGATACGACATTGATACATTGAATTGCCAGTGGTAATATCCCGTGAGTGCAAAAGGCTGCTGGCTCAACAGTGTCGCTCACCGCAACGTACCGAGCTTTCGGCTCCCGCCTTTGGCCCATCGCCGATAGCGTTACCGCAGGGGAGTTGCGTGAGACCGCCTCGACACCACACTCAGACCTTGAGGGTCCGGTGTACCATTCTCGGCACCCGCCTATTCTTATAGCAGCGGGTGGAAACACAGGCTGCAAGTTGAACCTGAATTAAACCTCGCGGTTTTGTCCTGCAAGCAAGGTATTTGCCGACGCAGTCGGTGCTCCCTAGTCTCTCCACCCTCATAATTGGCACACTTTTCGTCGCACCCGGTGATCCTGAATCTCCCGAGAGCCTAGACTTGGCCTGCATGTCAATTTTTACTTCATATTTACGTCCCATTCCTCAACCGCAAAACTTGACTAAACAGAGTCTGACTCTCAACTTACACCTTACCCCAAATGCAGAGTCCGGCAGAGCAGATTCAAATTACTTCATATTCCAGATGACTATTTTGTGCCTCAAATCCATCCTCTCCGGAAGTCGAAGCCTCCAATCGGCGCAAGCAGGAGCAGGTGACGCCAAGATAAATACACGTGTGATTTTCGAAAGAAGCTGGAGCTCGCAATGAGCGCAAGCAGGAGCTGGCAACGCCCAAGAGAAATAGAGGCTGGGAGTCGCAACGGGCGCAAACAGGAGCGGGTGATGGCCCAGTGCACAAAATGCAGAAAACCATATTCGGGCCTCGGTCTCATGAACTCTCATGAATTTGTGCAAGCAAGGTATATGCCGACGGAGTCGGCACTTCCTAGTTGCGAGCGAAGCGAGCAATTCTTCGCTAAAGGGCTGGACCTGTCTGCAAACACGAACAAATTCTACCCGGATCCCGAAAACATCGGAATTCAAAGAACGGCCTCAAACACACTCAAAATTGTATCTATCGTGCAACAAGTTGAAATTATGACTCTTCTACCATACTGCTTGGATTATCCCTAGTTTGGGCCCCATAGGACTTGAAATGAGTGTTTTCGAGTGCTACCCTGTGCCACCACAATGGGATCACGTGCCATCAAGGCAGAGATTCCGCACGCACTGGACGATGCACGCTCTAAAATGCCAACAATAGGGTTTTTTTTCCACCCTATCTGTACCTAAAACATTGTCTTCGAAGCGAGCACCCGGATCCATATTGTAATCAGTAGCTGTATAGAATGAAGTCAGGCGATCGAATGCTTATGTTCCGCAGGACCGCGTTACCTCCAATCATCCAGGACCGAAGTCTAACACAAACGCTTTCATCTTCCCGCATCATCATCGAATATCCAAAACACATGTGAGCTAAGTATCCCGTCCTCTAGAAATATATTTCGAGATTTAGCGGGGGTTTGGGGGGCTTGAGGTTGAACCGTCGGCTTGGAATTTCAGATGGCAGTTGGTCTGGCCAATGTTGCGTTCAAAGTTGAAGTATTTTATTCAGATATTTTTGCTCCCTGCGAGTGTTGTTGAATGGCTCCATTCCAACTGTTTCCACACACCCTTGAAGGCTCAATTTATAGAATGATAGGTATGGACGCATCAATTGGATTTTGATGGGATGGGAAATCAACATCAGCCAACACACATCAAAAAGGTTCAACATCAGTTCTCCGTTAGTTCTGGGTTGCCTCCATTTTTTCTGCATAGTACTCTGAGGATATGTCGTCCGCACCATGCTAGGCAATCACCAAGTTGAGGGCGAAACATTGAATTCTATCCCGATAAATAAGAAAATGTTCTTCTCCTTTTGCTAGCCTCAAAAAGGCACCGAAAAATGGACACATTGGGAATTGAACCCAACACCTCTCGCATTACAAGAATAGATATGCTAAGCGAGCGTGATAACCAACTACACCATGTGCCCGTTAGAATGTCCTTCAGTTGATCATACTAGACCTGCAGAGTCATTGCTGGATGGGGGAAACATTGGTTGTCGTGTTGAACTAGCTTTTACGTCCTCTGACCATTGTGGCGGATAAGGGGTCCGGGTGTTATATTGTGCCTTCCGAGATCCGCGTTTCAGATGCCTACTTTTCATCAAATTATCACATGGTTCAAACATCCGCATGCGCCCGAGTCTGGTTCAAAAATATTGCCCGGAGTATTTATTATCTGTCGATCCAATTCTGTTTACAACATATGCACAGCTTAACTTTAAATCGTTCCTCGTAGCAGTAGATGAGAGTCAGAAGGGGGCCAGTAATGCAGTGGACGGAGATTGATCGTGACAAAGGCTGGGGAAATGAGACAACAATGGACCGCTGTGTCCGTGTCTGCCTAAAAATGTGATACAGTCGTCCATTAATGGCTTGATTTCATTGCTAATAAGAAGTCACTTCAGAAACCCTCAGTCTGGAGCTCTTTCTAGTGTAGTTTCTCTAAGGACAACAGAATTATTGCGGAGAGACCAGATCCCTCAACCCATAATTAAAAACAGTAAATAACAACAATGAGTTTCTATACATCAGGCTTTGACGACATCGACACTTATTAAAACATCTTGGAACGCTGGCGCAGGAGGAGAGGAAGGGTTTATTTCCAGCTCCTCGAATTTTCGGGGCGACAAGTCCCATTCAAGGTGAGAGACTTCACAATTTCTGAATCGGCATTGATGTTTGACCAGTTGAATTGACCGGTGAGTTGAAAAGGCTACCTCTCGTTGAAACCTGATTGGCTAATTCATTGCATTTTGGTCCGATTGCTGGGGAGTCTGATCATCAGTGTGGGGGGGGGGTTCCTAGTGATGCACATTCATTAGTCGCCGGCTTCCGAAAATATTGCTCGTATTGCCCGATGTAATTGGCTCGTACAAGCGACATCTATCGGAAGTGTGCAACTTGTTGAGCTCGAATTGGATTTGCCCAGGCATTGGCAGGAAAACGCCCGTGCTTCCAGACGAACTTGAAAAAATGATGAGAATATCGGAGGAAAGTCCCAAATCTAAATCATGGACTACATGACTACATATAATGACACTGAGTAGCGCTGTTTGTATGTTGGAGTGGTGTAGTTTGATCAGTAATTGGTCACCTGATCTCTTAAGTTACCCGTTCCTCTCTGGTTCAACGCACGCTCCACTGTCAGGCAAAATTTCCTTTTATGGTCTATATTACCGATATCCACTTCTCCGCTCCCTTACCTAAATTTATGAAAGTGCTCCCTAGGATTTTGTTGGCAAGTAGCGGATATCGATGCTTGTCTCAGACATAAATAATTTTCGTGGCGGTCAAACCGCATTTACGAGCTTATGATTCCATCGGGGGTTAGGGAGGCGGGGGGTAATCCCTGCGAATGTCGAGCGAATAGATCCACTTTTTATTAGACCTGGCCCCGGGGAGTAGCAAGACCCGGAACAATCGTGCGCCGCGGTGATCGTAACTCAACAGCTCGTACAAGTACAGCCAGTTGGAGCCCGGTGAAGCTATGAATGGAAACCTAAGCGGAGCACAGAGGGGGCCATTGATCTACTCGGCTTGGGAAGGAGCCTGGGGCAAGGCATGGCTATTTCCTGCTGCCGAATTGAAGTATGCCGTTCGTTCATCACGTCAAAGGCTGAATTTAGAGGGGGCAGTGGTTATATATAAAGAAGCCGGCTGCCACAGCTAGAATGAACAACTGCACTTACACAGGTTTCCAGCGGCCGAAAATTGGGGGATAAGTATTAAGGGCCGCTAATTAGGTGATTGAAGTGAGTAATGACATTCCCGGTGAGGGACAAGAGTTTACGTTTG
Organism: Mycena latifolia; assembly: GCA_029289555.1. NCBI lineage: Eukaryota > Fungi > Basidiomycota > Agaricomycetes > Agaricales > Mycenaceae > Mycena > Mycena latifolia. Next base: position 1,175,465 of record JARJLE010000016.1, on the reverse strand, counting down.
TCGAACCGATTTATGGAAGGATCATGAGAGAATAAATTCACCAGGCAAGAGAAGACAGCGCTCGGACCCGAGAGAGAGCTTGACCGTATAGTAAAGGCCCGAGAGCCACTGAGAACTAGAAGGGACCCAGCGTATGGTCTGAGCAAGAGATGCGGCCGATCTACATCTCCTTGCGCATAGATAAGACCCCGAGCTGGCGTATGTCTCAGAGGCGGTAATTGTCGGCGGATGCCAAGATCATCAAGTGCGTCAGGAAATGCAGCTCCAATTGTTCACGGTTTGCCAACAGTCAAGCTGAGACCCTATACTTAGTCCCGGTTTGTTCTTTTGTCTTCATCCGCAATTTTAGGCCGCCTGGAACCATGCTATCTCCAGTGTCGGAAAATCGGGATCGGAGTTGCCCGAAACTATTCAGCGCATCGGCATGGATAGATGACCGCCTTTTTGTAGCTTTATTGGCGATATGCATGGCCTTGTCGAGGTCCAAGCAAGCTGCGGTCCAAGGGTGTTGCGGTGCAGATGCAGTGCGGCGGGGACTCCTGGGAAAAGGCCACACCGCAAAACACCCGAAAAGGAAATTGCGCAGCCACATAATTAAGCCTGCTTCTCGCCACTGCTACTTACTTGCTGCTCCTTGTAAACGGCGATATCCCCCACCTCAAGGGAACCTGTGCGGGATCCTTGCCAGCACAAATCGTCTCCCAGCCTCTAAAAGCCCAGTAATACCTCTATCTGTGTGCCTTGTGGACCCACAAAGTGGCCACAAAATTGGGCACTCCGCAGAACCTACCAGCGTATAAACACCCTATTGCGCTTTTCGAACCAATGGCAGACAAGAAGGTAACCTTCCATCACCTATAATAGATGCCGTTGACCGAATCTGTAGGCCATGTCTCGCGCCCTAGGCGCCGCATTTCTCAATCATCAAGTGGAGCAGCTGGAGAAGTCTGCTGCGTCCGGAAACTGGCGGAATAGGGCTTCGCCTGTTCAATCTTCGCCCAAGCGTGGCCAGCAGCAGCCCGGGAGTAATGCGACTATTGCCACCACCGCCAAGCCGGCCCCACGGAAGAAGAATGCTGGCGTCCTGGTTATCCCGAAGGAAGCGCACCCGGCAAGCGTTCGGCGCTCCATGGAGGACGAGAAGGATGCGGACGTCGTTGTGGTTGATGCCAGCGTGCTGGTGCACGCCCTGCACCAGGTGAAGAAGTGGTGCCGCGATGGTCGCGCGGAAGTTGTTATCGTGCCACTTGAAGGTGCGTTTCCACCCTTTTTGTGTGCCCCTGAGCTCCTTCACTGAACCCTTGACCCAGCGCTGAACACACTTGATCTCCTGAAGAAAGGTACTTCGGCCCTTGCTCAGCGCGCCCGTGCCGCCTCGCGCATTTTGGAGGCTCAAGTGGGCACGAACCCCCGTATCCGCGTGCAGCAGGATGACGCCTTTGTCCCTTGGGATGCTATCCCCTTCTCCGAGGCTATCAACAACGCCACCGCCGCTACCGCCACCTCTACGGCCCCGACGACCGCACCCAACCCTGTGGTCTCGGCAGATGTCCCTGATGCCTCGCCCGAGTGGGTCCGGCGCACAGTGTGCTGTGCACGCTGGGAGCTCAACGAGGCTGCTGCGACCCCTCACGCCACCGCGGTCGCCAAAGACAAAGCCAAGACGCCCAAGACGCCCCCTCGCACGGTGTGCCTTGCGGTGCTCTCCTCCGCCGCGCCGCCCGCCAGCACTGCCGACGGAGGCGCCCTCACCAAGCACGAGCCTCGCGCTGCGGGCACGCTCGTCAGTCACTGGGCCGTGCGCGCGGGCATCACGGTCCTCCCTGTCGCGCCTTCCAGCGGCGCTCCCAACGGTGCCCCCGGCGCTGCGAACGGCGGCGGAGGCACCCCCACCACCATGGAGGCCCCTCGTCGCCCGCGCGCAAACACTCAGACCAAGCGCGGCGGAGGCCCTGGGGCCTACGGCAGCGGAGGCAGGGGTGGCGGCGGGCTCGTCGAACGCCCGCCCGCGGCGCTCGCCATGGAGGTCAGCCCGCGCGCCGTCCGCGTGCTCGCGCGCGGGGAGCGCCTCGACGCCGGAGCGTGATACACACTTCGTGAGTCATCCCCCGTAGCCGCTGCGACTGGGGACGCCGACGCTGACTACGCCGCCCAGGACAGACTACACTACGTATAAGAGGAGTCCTACACGGGCTTACCCGCGCCATCGACATCACTACCGACCGACTGACCGACCGACTGCTTTCGCCCCCGCGTGCTGGAGGAGTTCCATGCCGCTGGACATTCACATGGATGGCTTTGCTGGGGCATCAGGACATACTTTGCTCGCGGAATGACGCGGATATGGATACGGAGGAGGCGGGATTATCGGATTACGATCGATTGAATGACTCTACTCCTTCCCTCCCCCCCCCAGCTATCTATCTGATTCTACTAGTATGCGGCACAGCGCCAGCCTACTACCACCCTATGTACCTGTCTTGTCTTTCGTCTAGTCTTGATTTATGCCATCTCTCTTTCATCTGCGTCGGCGCAGCGTCGTTACACAGACCCGAATTGGTAAGTGGCAGTGCTTTTCTCTTCCTGCAACTTTTTTTTGACCTTCCTGACGTCGTCCCACAACCGACCGTCCTGTCAGCGGCCGCTGCCCCTCGGATACATTGCAAAACTCGGGCTGAGAGCTTCAGGCTCAAGGAAGATATCACTCTGACTCAGAGACGAGCACGATTCGAATTCTACAGAGATTGTACAAACGAACATAACTATGGGCGCCGCCGGGGCCGCCGGGAGTCCTGGTATACCTCGAAAACAGCGATTCCAGGATTTGAACGGGTCGTGCCGCGTGTCTGCCTCCTCAGAGGATCTGTCTGCGGCAGAGGATTTGCCGGAGCATAACTCGGTGGCGGGACAGCTTCCGGTGCGTCGGGCTCATCTTCAGACATGCGATCCAACTCTTCTTCCGACATACGACCCGACTCTTCCTCAAACCTGCGATCCGATTTGGAGTCAGACAACTCGGACAACTCGGACATCTCGCTGTCGTCTAGGAGAGTCGACGGCGGAGCCAGCGCACTTTGCCCCTCATCCTCCCCAGGAGCGTATAGGCGTGGCCTTTTATTTGGCGGGGCATCTTCCGGTGCGTCGTCGGGCTCTTCTTCAGACATGCGATCCGACTCTTCTTCCGACATGTGATCCAACTCTTCCTCAGACATGCGATCCGATTGGGAGTCAGACAACTCGGACATCTCGCTATCGTCTAGGATAGTCGACGGCGGAGCCAGCGCACTTTCCTCCCCAGGAGCGTCTAGGCGTGTCCTTTTATTTGGACCCCCGTTGAACCCCGGAATAACCAACAGCCGTTTTTTGGTGTTCTTTTTGACGAACGGTAGACCCACCCAATGCGGATCGTCAAAATCTGCATCGTCCGTAGGATGGAGCATCCGCATCTTTTCGGCCATGTATTTGATGTCGAGCTCCGCGACTGGGTGGCGTTCGGCGTCCGAATAGTAATTCAGAGGCGTCGTTTGGCGCTTCTTCGATGGTGCTGTCTTTCTCGGTGTCTTGGCCGGCGGTTTCTTGGTTCCTCGCTTATGCAGATTAATCCTGGATTTCCAACCGGCCACGACCCGAAGTAAACTGTAGAGACCGGCTCCTGCGTTCGGACTCCCAAGTACTTCTTCCAATCGCCCAGGTAGTTTCTTGAGACGGGCCATTGTCTCTTTGTGGTCTTCTTTTGCTCTATACGCGGCGTCTTTTTCCGGGTCCGTCTTCGGTGTGGGCTACATGCCATGGCAGGTAAGCGGATAGTCCTCCCTTGAATAGATCGGGATTTACCTTTACTTCCCCCAAGTAGAACCGGCTAGGTGTGACAGAGCGCAATGCCTTTTCAAGTGTTTTTTTCCCCAGCAGGGCCTTGCTTGAGTATTTCGACTGCACGGCTACCCATATTCTTGATTTATCCTCGTCCCCAAGTTCCAAGACGAAAAGTATGTCGGGACCCAGAAAGTTGTCTGGGAAGAAGAATGGTGTGTCGACGTCGTGAGTCAACCACAAATCCGTATAGTGCCTGTTCCCGCCCGTCCCGAGACCCACAGATGGACGGGACCCTTGCAGGACTCGCCCACTCTCCAAGGTTTTGCTATTATTCCCTGGAATTGCGCGCCTGTAGAGGGACACAAGTTTTGCGGGCTTCGTCGCCCACTCCGGAATATCGTGGAACCGGAAGATCTTGCAAAGCGGAGTGACGTCGTCGAACACGGTGCTCAGATAGAAGGCAAAGTATTCCTCCAGTCCGTTCGGCCCGTTCGCCTCCTGGGACCCTACCCGCGCCCTCAACGCGATCCCCTCGTGAATGGCTACGTCTTTCTCTCCAAGCCATTGTTGTAATGCCAGCACCACCAATGGTTCGTCGAGGACAACGCGGTGGGGAAGCTGTTTGGTAGTCACATGTGCTGAATCTTGGTACGCCACGAAACGAGCAAAGCCGTACTCGACGGCATCATACTCGGCTGTGGTGAGCTCAAATGCGAAAGCAATGTCATTCCGCATGTAGCACTTCGAGACGATTACTTTAATCACGTCGAATAATTTTTCATCTAAAAAATCGTAAGCAAATGCTTGCACTTGTCACAGCGCTATGGTTAACTTACGCTCTCTCAGCCGCTCGAAGTTGAAGCTTTTTAGTCCTTTGACGACACGTTTTCTGTTTTTGCGGTCCAAGGCATCGAGAGGTCCGCTAGTAGGCACAAACCCCTTATTCTGGCATAGAACCGATTCCTCAGGACGACCGGGAGCGGCTGTGGAAGCGCTCATGAATTCTTGAAGTATGAGCGCCATGTCCTTGAATCCCGCCACCAGAAGTTGCCTCATAAATGCGGCAGTAAAGCGAAATCTGACGAAAGATGGTCAACGAAGTCTACCTCCACTGTGGAATTAGAACTAACCTGCCGCGTAGCCAATAAGTCGCCAGGCCTAATACTGCTCGGGCCTCTTCCGTTTCCTTCAAGCTGTCCGGCATAAAACTCTTCATGTAGTCCATCTGCGCTTCATCGTCGACAAATCCTCCTACGTCGTAGATGGTTTCGACCTCTCCACCCTTCAGTAAAGCAGAAGCCATCGTTTCCTCGACGGCGATCTTGGACATTCCAGTGCCCACGAGAATAATTACGATCCCCGCGATCAAAACCCATGCGGCAACCATTTCTCGCAGGATTGAGCGCATTCGCTCCACGGAGCCTCGTAATGATCTAAATGCCTTCGTGCATCTTCCTGCAGCGCTTTGTGCCTCGTCAATGACGCAAAAGATCGGCGGTCGTCGTCCGTTAATTGGGGTGATAAGCTCGTTAACTGTTCCCACTATGTTATGGCAGCGATCCAATAGAACTGCGTATTCGGCGCCTTTGATCCTCCGGGATAGCTCTGCAAAAATATCGCAAGATTTATCGCCTAATGACGAAGGCTTGAACTGAAGGAGAAGCCAATATTTCTTGTGCTCTTCAAGCAGTGTGCCTGAATTTAACTCCTTCGCCAAGCGACAGAACTTTTCAAAAATTACGAGGCGAGCGAAGAGGACGCTTGTGAGGTGTCTTTTGGCAATAGCGCAATTGATGTTGTGCGCTTTCGTATAGTCTTCCGCGGGAAGGGTCGTGGTGAATCCCTTGTCGCTCTCGATGCCCTTGATTGAGTCATAGAGATCAGTCGAACCGTGGCCTTGGACATCGACGCATGAGGTAAAATAGATTCCCCAGGACTGGCAAAGGCCTTCCAGGCTCAGGCGCGTTTTCCCCGATCCCGATGTGTTCAGAACAACTCTGGTTGATATAATTGAATATACTGTCTTGGGGCAGAGATGAAAACTGACGCGTGCTGTGTGACTCCTCCACCAAATATGTTCTTCACTCGCTTCTGATGGTCCGGGTTGGATGACAAGCTTCCCAGATCGTGAAGAAGCATGTCAGGTCCCCCTTTTAGGAATGGGATATTCAGAGAGCTGAGAAACTCGGAATATTCCGTTTTCTCGTCGGGCGACCAAGATTCGAGCGGTGCCTTCTCCTGGATATACTTTCTGAGAAGAGGTTCGATTTCGGCGCAATATTGGTCAACAATTTCCTCGAGTTCGGCGGGATAAACCATGCGGTCGGACCAGACTAATGTAGAACGTCAAGGATGTCTGGACAGAAGCAACGAATGAGTACTCACACCGATCGAAAATCCACTGATATTCCTGTCGCGTGTGGCCCTCGAAGAGATCGCGGTAGAAGCTCTGTGGATCGATCCGAGACACATTCTGAATATTTCGTGACCCATCCGCTGGCCTCGAACATGTCTCCACTAGTCCAAGAACCACACCGACAAATTGGACATCCGGTATAAAATCTGATCCGCTCCAGAGTGGCATATAGCGTTCAAGAGCGGCAAAGATTTGTAAATCTCGATCCGGGGACGGGGGTATAAACCATGTCCCCATATCATTAACGGCGTCGCTGATAGCTTCCTCCCCCTGGATTGTTGAACTGTGGTCGTCGTTCATGTGGGGAGGAGATCGGGAGGTAAGATACTTCCACTTGATTAAATTCGAGCCATTTAGCTGGCCACAAGGACAATGGTAGTCATGGTAATTACAGAAGGCTGTTCGTTTGACATTCTCCGTCTTGTAATTGCGTCCAGAGTGCATAATAGAGACGCTTAGCTGAGTTGTTCCGTGAGCGTTTGGCAGGAGTACAATGGCGTTGCTTTGGGCCACTCAACTACAAGGACAATAGTAGTCATGCCATTGTCCTACATTTGACATCCTCCGCCTTGTTATTGCATCCCAATTCCCATGAAACCCGTGATGAAGATGTTCAGCTGAGTTGTTCCCTGGGCGTTGGGCTGGAGTACAATAGCGTGTCCTGGGGTTATTCGACTGCAAGGACAGTAGTCATGCCAATGTCCGAAGCCTGTTAATTTGACAGCCTTCTTGCAATCGCATCCAAATTCCCATGGAACTTCTGATGGAGGTACTCAGCTAAGTTGGTCCCTGGGCGTTCGGCGAGAGTACAACGGGGTTCTCGGAGTACAATAGCAATTCAAAACGTGAGATGAATCAACCAGCTCAAGTTAAGACGGCGTGGCCCGGAGGTCTGACGTGGATTTGTGGGTCCATGTGGGTACCACAACAATCCGGCGTAGGGCGCAGGCGGCAGGGGTTAATGAACGACATGGAATTCATCCTATAGAATCCACCGTCAATTCGGCCTTTCCAAAGACGGGGGGGCTGCTCGATGATCAACGGTACAGTGGAAGTAACGTTTTATGGGCGCCAATGGGCGCCAATCCATCAATCATCCGTGTGACCTGTCAGCAGCCTGTGACACGGAACGAGGTTCGTAATGGTTCTTTGACCTGGACTGTGACTGCTGGCGCCTTTGTTTCTGTAGACATGGATCTTCACATGTCGATCGAGGATACCGGGACCATTCTGGCTAGTATAGTGAACGCTGGACTGGACGACGAGCTCAACCCCCTGGATCCGTTATACAGCGACAAGGAGAGCTGTATAGCATTGCTTCACCGTCGACCAGATCTACATTCTTTGGTAGAACTTGCCAGTGGCAACAAAAACTATGACCCTGTTCAGCGACATCGTCAGTCTTCTTCTTCTTAGCTGAAGCTCCGTTAATGTGTTGGGCAGCTTCCGTACGACGAACCAAGGCCAAGAATGAGATCACCCGCTTTTTGGATAAAGTTCGACCTGTTTTAATGGATTTTTTGGATGCTGGCGATGCTTTCGATATTTGGACGCCAGATCCGGATCTCAAAGTAGACGCGAGTGCCGTCGCACACATAGAATCTCTGCAAATTCCGGCAGTGGCGGCAAAGCCCAGCCTCGTCATCCATGACCTGGGACGGTTTCAAGAAGATCCAAAACTGAAAGATCGCGTCGACGGGATCTTCCAAAGAAATACGATCACGCGAGTAATCGGCTCTGTCCCTTGTTCCTAGCACTTATTCGGCGTGCAGATTTCTTGTGAACGCTTCAGGAGCCGGTAAGACACGATTATCCTTTGAAGGTCTTTGCCGGCACTGGGGATTTTATTTTATCATGGCTCAGGACGCTAATCACCTGGGAGCAATGGACATTCGGCCGGACCTTTACGAAACACTAGATTGCTCGAGGGAGTTTGAACATCAACTCCCTCCACCGGATTCCTCCGGCTTCTTAAAAGCACTGACGAGAAACATCGAAATCACGGACGAGAAGTTTGCTCCGGTTTTGCTGGGCCGCTTGCTCATGTTCAGGATGTATTCCGAGATCATCCAATCCAAGGGGATCACCGAAGAGCATAAACGACGATGGCTCTTGTTTCAGCTCATGCCACAACTTCCTGGGTATCCGAGTTACGACATTTTGACGGACGTCAAGATATACGCGGCCGCACTCGAGGCAGATGAAGTGCAGGATCGTATTGCTGTCACTTTTTCGAAGCTCCGAACAATCTACGGCGCGCAGTTCCACCTATTTCACGTCATCGATGAGGCTCAGGTGATCTCGCGTGAACACACCAGCGCGTTCCAACATCAAGGCAAACCGTATCCGCTGCTTCGGGAGATCATCCAGAGCTGGTCCTCCAAATCGGCGCCGCACGAGACATCTTTTGTCATTTTGGGCACGGATATCCCCAAGGACGGGTTTGAATCTGCGTCGTTTCCGGCTTCTGTGCGCTGGTGCTCCGATACTGGGGGTTTCGACGACGAGGCTGAGCATCGTCGGTATTTATCACCATTCTTGACACCAACCTACGGAGCGTCACCAGAGGGCCAAATGTTCCTGCAGCGCGCGTGGACATGGTGTCGTGGCAGGTGCCTTTTCTTCGAGGGCTGATCACATAGGCGCAAAACTAACCTTCGTTTTGTAGGCATCGTTCGACAGATGCCCTGGTCAAGGCACTGCTGCTGGACGCATCGAGGACTCCGCACAAGCTGCTGAACGACTACATCGAGAAAGCGACAACCCACCGTCCGACGGATTACAATGACGACGAACCCTTTCGCTATCCTATCAATGTGGGGGTACACGAATTAAGTTCGGATTTTTTTAGCGATTGTCAGTGTGCGCTCTGTTTCGTGGAGAAGATATCTCACGTCTCTTTCAGCTCCCCTACTTCGGTCGACAATTCAACAAGTTCTATTCCATTACCTCGCAACCGCGAGGCATCCTTCCCCGTTTTCCGAAGAGCTGACTCCGTTGGTATCGGCTGGATTCGGACGTTTCAACGACAGCAATATGACTCGAATTGTCATGGATGAACCCATGTTCCTCATCCGAGCTGCGCGATGGTTCTGCGAACCCCCCGAATCCGATGATCCAATTTCCGGGCTCCCTCCTTCACACAATTTCTTCACGGTACTCGGTCGTCATCGGGAGGATGCCACTTCGAGATCCCTGGCTTGTTATTTAACATTTTACCTTACCCGCGCCTTCGACCATGGCGCCGCGTTGGGGGAGGTGTTTTCCTTCCCCAATCAACCGGACTGGGCGAACCAAAAGGCGGAACTCGTCGCATTCGATGGGAAGGATGCTTCGGTTGTCGGCTACGATGAATCCTCTTTCCCCACAGCGTCAATTGCCAGCCCTACCATTCTCGGCGGAGTAGAGGCGTGGCTCGATGATCCGAAGGGCGCTGCGTTCTGCCTGACGCACACGAGAGACCCCGATCTCATTTTTGTACTGAAGTTGGCAGACGGCCGATTTCTTCGTGTCATCCTCCACCCTGTGGTCACCGAAGCCATTCTCAGAAACGACCCACTCCGGAAAGTCATGACCAAGCTTGATCCCAAAAATCTCTTCCCCGACGAGGTAAATGACCGCAGCTCCATCACAGCTCGCCTGCTAATAAACAGCCAGCAGGACAAAGACGTAGATCCATCGGATCACACTCGAGTTGTAGCGAAGCTGCTCGACACCGCCCGCCCCGATGGCCCCTTTCGCCTTCTTCGTGTCATCGCGTCGTTTCCCGCAAAAACTCATCTACGAACGCTGTCATCTAAGGTTCGCTCAACATCCGCGAATCTCAACACCGGCCTGTTTCGGCGCGCCACACAGGCCATCCCCGTTTCGGATGTCCTCGAGAGCCTCATCGCTGCTGTAACAACGGGGAAACGAAAGAGAGACTCTAGTTTTCCTCCTGAAAATCATCAGCATAAAAAGACTCGGCTTGAATCGGAGACGCCGGAGTCTCCGCCTGCCCGAACACTGCGTTCAGGTAAAGGGAAGCAAAAAGCACCTAAAGGGAAGCGGAAGGCACCGTAAATGCTCGTCTTCCCGTTGGATACTATATTCGATCTAGGTTTCGTTTTTCTTCTGTTTCTTTGTCTCGTCCATGTAGCTCTCCATATGTAGGCTTCGCGGGATTAATATAGTTTGGACGTTCGTCGAGTGAGATAAAGTCGCCTTTGGGCCTGAGTCCTCAGGCGGCTAGATCTTGCGATCCGAGTCAGCCGGTAAACCGCAAGTCGAGCCATACTTGGGAAAACCAGAGTTTTGGGTGGATGCCAGCATCCAATTAGATACTAGAAAGGTGCGCGAGCGTCGCAGCGCCAGAGACAAAGGTAGTTTTTCGACATGACAGTTAGGACCAACTCATTTTCTTCTTTCACCACTCCCACGAGCATTTTCGCGTGTGCTCCCTACTGCTCTTATCTGAATGGATCGCCTCTGGCTTTTGAAGGGGACCTTGCTTCAGAAGGAACGCATAATCAAGCACCACGGCGCGCTCTTACACTAAAAACTCGGACCTCTTTCGGCGGCAACTGGAGTCCTTTCCCACGAGGGATTCGCTTCACTTCTTAATGTATTGTAGTGGCGCAGCGTTCACTCTTGCGTACCAAGACCTCTATCCACCATCCTCCACGCAGTCCAAGGCTTTACGCGACAATGCTGCGGTGACAGATTGGGACATGGCGGGAAGAACACGGTGCGCTGCCCTTTTTGTTGCTCAAGTCGCGGATACTTATCTATCCACGGCTTGCCGTTTACATAGGGCGTGTCGCGCGAGTCCTGAGCGACCCAGTACTTCTCTTCATCCGCGTGGCATGACTGCTCGCGGCATATAATCCGCGAATTGTACATGCGTAGCCCTCACGCGCGCAAGGGAACATCTCCGTGGCTGTCCTTCCAGCTATCCAGCCGCCATACGTGGTCATGGACCCTCAGCTTCCGGTGCAAGGGCTCGGTGTTTAGCGGCCTAAATGTTACGGGCGGACTATTAAGGAGCGAGGGCAACGCCGTCCAATAACGATAACACCACGAAACCCTCGGTACGTATCCTTGTCTTGTTATACTCACGTGTGCTCATGGACGAGCAGGCTTTGTATACCATGTATGGGATTGATTATCTATCTGTCAACCCTCGAGGGTAATCTGGGCCTCTGATCAGAGCAGTGGTATGGAACGGTCCTCACCTGCTCTCGGACATGCCATCCCCTTCTCCGACCCTATACCAGCACTACCGTCACCTCCTTCACGGCCCGGACGACCACTCTCACCCCCGGTGGTTCTGGCGGACGCCCCCGTGGTCTCGCTAGAGCGGGTCCGGCGTACAATGTGCTACACAAGCTGGGAGCTAGACGATGCTGCCGCGAACCCTGACGGCAACGACAAAGCAAGGCGCCCTCATGCACGGCGTGCCTTGCCGTGTTCTCCCCCGCCAGCACCACGGGGGCGCTCTCACCAAGCCAAGCACGAGCCGCGCGGCGGGCACCTTCGTCAGCCAGTGGGCCGTGCGCGCGGGGATCACGATGCTCCCCATCGCGCCCTCTACCAGTCCCCTGCCGCGGGCGCTGCGAATGGGGCAGGCACCCCGCCCTCGCCGTCCTCGCAGGGTCACGCACGGTCACGCAGACGGAGCGCGGCGGTGGCCCTGGCAACGGCGGCAGTGGAGGCAAGGCTCGTCGAGCGCCCGGCCGCGGCGCTCGGTCAGCCCACGCGTTGTCCGCGTGCTCGGACGCAGGGAGCGCCTCGACGCCGGGGCGTGATCGCCGTGCTTTACACTTCGTGCGTCATCCCCTCCGCGGCTGCTGCCACTTCGAGGTGCTGACTACCCCGTCCAGGACAAACTGCGCTACGTATAACACCCGCGCCATCGACATCATTACCGACGGACTGCTTTCGCCCCCGCGTGCTGGAGGAGTTCCATGCCGTTTGACATTCACATGGATGGCTTTGCTGGGGCATCAGGACATACTTTGCTCGCGGAATGACGCGGATATGGATACGGAAGAGGCGGGATTATCGGATTACGATCGATTGAATGACTCTACTCCTTCCCTTCCCCCAGCCATCTATCTGGTTCTACTACTATGTGGCGCTGCACAGCGCCAGCTTACTGCCACCCTATCCCAATCTTCATAATGTCACTCACGTCTGATCGCGCGACCGTCACCGTCAAAGGTTTGTGGGTCCATCATCGCGACTCTCACCGTATATCTTTCCGGTGTCCGCCCATGGCCCCCACGCCCCTCACTGCCCTCGACTTGTATGCTGACCTCGAGGATGTCGACACGGTGGCTCAGACGCTTTCCCTCATTGTGGTGGCGTTCCAGGATGATGGCACTGTTACAATTGTGAAGCGTAAAGTCACATAGCCGACTCTTCGGAATCGACTGAGGCGACAAAGCGGCCAAGGGTCTGGCGGCCTATTTCACGTCGAAATTCCAGAGCAAAGGTCTTCCAGAATTCGTGAAATAGGGAGGCACTGGTGCTTTGGATGCAGTGCGGGCACCCCGGGAGAAATAGTCGAACCTTTAGTTGACAGCTAAATCGAAAAACGATAGACGTTTTCGATTTTCGAGCTGAATTCGGCGGAGCTCTCGGCAATGCGTCATCCGCATCAAATTTAGTTCACTCCCGCTTCCTTCTCAAGGTAGCGGCCATCCAATCGCGGCAAAGGTCACGTGCAATTGTGTGACACCTCCAAATAAGGGCAATTTATCGTGAAATGCCCCGCAAATAATGGGCACATCACTCCGAGCAAATCGGCTCCATGAATTTGTAGCTAAAGTATCTAAATGTGAGTAGGAACCAACCGATCTGGGAAAGATGTGGAAGGAAAGGATGAGAAGCAAAATTTGTCCCGTAATTACCCAAATACACGCTACTTCTGCATCTCGACGCGTCCATTCTGCGCCAAACTCCAGCACCATGCCTGCGAAGGCCAAGCACCTTCGTGCGCGTGCTGAGAACTTTCTAAAGGGCGTGAAACGCGCTATTAACAGCCTATCCCCGCGGAAAAAGAGGAGAGTGAATGAGGACACTGATTCAGAGAAAGAAAATTTGAAGGTGAGTTTGCACCACCTTTGTCTTCATTGACGCGTCTAAGGTTCGTTTGGAATGCAGGCTAAGAGCTCAACATCCCCATCCGACATCTCCGTCGATCTCCCCAGCGATCCCATCTGTTCCGGAACTGCCGACGCCGATGTCTTCTTGCCCACTTCACGCGGTGCCGGCATCGCTCCCGGCCACTTTCCAGCTCCGTATGGCACATATTTTTACCAGACTTCATGTCCCAAGGCACCGACTGCGGCTCCAGCTCAATTTTATCACGAGTATTCATTACCTCCCCCACCTCCCTGCCCCAAATCCAAATTATATCGTGCGACTGTCGAGGAAGTTCCCGACGACGATGACATCTCGTACTTGGCATCTCGGCACCCCAACACTTCAACAGATAGTCTTGACTCGGAGATGTTTGCCGACACAGACCCAGAAACCGTCACAGAAACGGCTCAATTCGAAAAAGCGGCACATGCTGATCCGGCCATTCAAGACGCGTATGCGGAAACACAGGACGCGTACACGCGTATTTATGGTGTTTCTGACGCGTTCTCGGCACCAGGGAAGCTCCGGGAGGCCCCGACTATCCCCAATGCCATCGCAGCTCTGAAGGACCTTACTGCACTGCTTCGGGGAGAGAAGCGCGGGGAGCATTCACACGGATATAAAGATCCAAACATAGATCCCTTTGTCAGAAAACGGATGGAGGGCATGCGAACCTTCCTCAACCTGTACACAGATCCCCGTTCCAAAACCTACGGTCACTGGGGCGCCTCTGCAATGCAGACTTCTGTTGGCCTCGCCCGCGGCAGATACTTTTTGCGACTCATCTGCAAATTGACCCGGCAATTTATCCATGACCGTACCCTCCTCCCAATCAATCCTTTCGGCAGTTGGAATGAGTCGCTCTTGGCCGACGAAGACTTGACGGCAGATATAAATCTCTACCTCCAGGAAGTCGGAAACAATGTTACAACAGAAGGGCTGAGGCTGTACCTTGCGCGGACAGATGTCATGGAGAAACACGGCATCGACAAGCCGATATCCGACCGCACAGCTCGGCGGTATTTGCACAGGCTCGGTTACAGGTTCACGGAAGCTAAAAAAGGCCAATACACCGACGGACACGAACGAGAAGATGTTGTTTATGAACGTCAGAAGAAATACATCCCCCGGATAAAAAATCTTGAAGCTCGCATGCACCATTGGTCGAAAGAAGGCCATCTGGAGTTTGGGCCGTACCCCAAGGGGAAACGCGTCATTGTTTGGTATCACGACGAATCCATCTTTTACGCACACGACCGGCGCCGGAAAGGGTGGTATCACAAAAATGCATCGAAACTTCACAAGAAGGGTGACGGTCCTTCTCTTATGGTGGCCGACTTTGTGTCTGTCGATTTCGGATGGTCCCCGACATCGCGTGATGGTAAACGGACAGCGCGTAGATTCATGAAACCTGGGAAGAACCGGGACGGGTATTTCACCTGCGAAAACATCACTGATCAGGCCGACGAATTCATGGATATCTTGGACGAGGTTTACCCTGATTATGAGCACGTCTTCGTGTACGACAATGCTACTACCCACAAGAAACGCGCCGATGGCTCCTTATCTGCCCGTCAAATGCCGAAATTTCCATCATACAAGAATAACTTCTTGGTTACCGTCAATGAACGCGACGCCGATGGAAATTTGGTCTATACGACCTCCGGACACCTCAAAAAGATAAAAGTCCCTATGCATGGTGCGGAATTCAACGGACAGCCACAGTCCTTGTATTTTCCCGAGGATCATGAGCATGCTGGAATATTCAAGGGTATGGCAATCATTCTGGAAGAACGCGGGCTCGGGGATATTGCTAAAAAGAATGCCGAATGCAAAGGCTTCAAGTGCGCACCTCCAGCAATTGATTGCTGCTGCCGTCGGGCTCTGTTTAATCAGCCTGATTTCGTCCAAGTGGAGTCACTTTTGGAAGCAGCTTGCAACTCCCGCGGATATTCAGTACTCTTTCTCCCGAAATTCCACTGTGAGCTCAATTTTATTGAGCAATGCTGGGGATATGCCAAACGGATTTATCGGTTCTTTCCCGAGTCGTCACGGGAAGAAGACTTGGACCGCAACGTCCGAGAAGCGCTGGACTCAGTACCTCTGGACGTGATGCGCCGGTAATCAAATCAATCATTTGTTCATCTTCTGTTTTTCTCACTCGCTTCAGGTTTGGAAATCGTTCGAAGAAGTTCGTTGATGCATACTACAAAGGCCTGAACGGACGCCAAGCCGCTTGGGCTGCTCGTAAGTATCGGGGACACCGCGTACTGCCACTATCTATCTTGGAGGAGCTCGAGAATGAGGGTATTGTCTAAGATTCTTATTCTTTGTACATCTTGTAGCCATAGCCAATCTTGTAGCTCATCATAGCCCCCCCTGTATATTCACAAATGTAATTGTTGATGCAAATTGAAGGCCGGTGATCTTGTATGGACAACTCCTCACCCAGACCTGCACCAGATATTAAGTGCTGTTATTGGAGCATTCTTAACAGGTATTTCTATGATTTCATGCAAGGGATTTGTCCCTAATGACCTACATGTTTTTTGCGGCCATTTTCTTTCCAAATTCACCGAATTGGGACAGATCAGTCACGAAAATGTCACTTCACGTGACCTTTGCCGCGATTGGATGGCCGCTACCTTCATGTCCAGGGTCTCAGAATCAGCTGTTTTTTCAGCAAGAGGCAGTCGGTATGTAGTCTATACCCTTCCAGCAGTATAGTAGGGTTTGAGGAGGAAAATTGTGAACAGCGTTCTGGCGAGATGGTACGGTGGGTGGCGTTGGAGTGGAGTATGACGCGTTCGGCCCGAATTCAGCAAAAAATCGAAAACGTCTATCGTTTTCGATTTAGCTGGAAACATTCGAGGATATGGGTTATAATCTCTTCCGCTAACTTCTCAGTGCTCTGAATGCCTGTCCAACAGAGTCTCTCTGCGCTGTAATATTCAACTTGACCGCAGATGAACAAACCGTTGTGGTTTTGTTTCCATCGTCTCTTTACCTCACATAGCCAATCACCTGTTCTGGTCCTTGCGTTGTGAACGATTCATGCTCCATGAATGATATCATGATTATTGCAAGGATTATTGTTGCTCTAAGATGGGCCAACATGATTCCGGTTGATGACGAAATTTCTTGTTGCTGGCCAGGACACCTACGCAGCCTGGTCGCTTCAAACTTCATGCTGGGTCACCCTTGCATCTATTGATTGCTTATAAGCATGAAATCCATTGGTACAGATAGATACTCCAACCTTAGTTAGGACTTAACACCCTGCGACATGTGATCAGCCAAATTCATTCCCGTGTGGTCATGCCCCAGTCATGGAAATATTCTAGATTCCACGGGGGCGCAGCAGGGGTACATATCATGGATTCAAATCTGCAAGAAAAAGAACTTAGGAATGGGCCTTGTCCGTCGCAAGAAAAGTATGCTTCCGGTACGGGGAATCGAACCCCGAGCTACCGCGATGAATAGCGGGCTTACGTAAGCTGGTTACGTAATTCGAAATTGAAAAGCGGTAATGTTGACCGTTACACCATACCGGAGCTATTCGGAGGTCTCCAGGATGCACTATGTCGACGGGGAAGGTCAGAGGACGAAAACTAGACAAACGGGATCCAAATTAAATAACGGGCTGCAATTCTAGACCTTGGCGTCTCAACTGCGAGGGCAAAATCATCTCGGCATCCGCTCACAAGCTCATTGACATGTCTTCCGGGTCCTCCAATATTTTTAGAATTTTCTGAGCCAATGGGAGCGCAGCGGCGAAGTCTGAAGATCTGTGATGCGGAATTGATCGCCGTTTGATGGGAGCACGAAGCGAGGCGATTTTTCTTAAAGTTTGGGAAGAAAAAGCGTTGGAACCCGGAGGAGGGTTCTGGTTTACAAGAAAATCGACCGTGAGGCACTTCTATTGACAACTGGCACGAGGGGGGAAGTTCGCAGGAAGAACTCGGATTTTGATGGCATCAAAATAGATCCAAATACAAGGTCTTCACCAAGTGCTCGCCATTATTACCCAACGGCAAGCCCCTGCATGGATTTGCAAAGGTCAGGGTGCTAACAATGCTTATCCTAGATTTTACGCCCGCATCCGAGATTTTTCTTTGTTACAGTACCCTGGCCCAAATATTGGTTTCGATTGACCGTTACACCACACCGGGCGCGAAAAGAGGAGAACATCGATATGAATTCTGATACGTGCACGACGGGTATAACTATGCAGGGTGGATACACAAAAAATTAGCGATAAATACGGTAGGTGCGCCACGCGCCGACTCTACCCGTAGCCAAAGATGGCCCCAAGCATTTCCTTCCATCCCCTCTTGATCACCACGCTCGCGCCGCCACCGTACTCGAGCGCCAGCCACTCCAAGTACCGCGCATCCATCCCGCTCATGGGCCCAAGCTCAAACGCCGTCATGTCCTTCGACGTAAAGTAGATGGTCTTGGTGGGCGCGGTGTCCTTGGGCAGGAAGGCCTCGAGCGTGGACAGCTGGAAGGCGGTGTGTGCGTGAAGGGTCTGCAGGAGCGACAGCGTCGTGAGGATCTGCCCGTCCCGGTGCGCAGTCTCGTACGTCTCCGTGTCACTCTCATCCGGTGCCGGGGGAGCCGCAGCGCCCTTGCCCTTGGCGCTGCTCGAGGTCGGCGACGTCACGGTCGCCTTGCCGCTGGACCACGACATGCCACTTGAACGGCGCGTCGACTTGCTCGTGCTCGGGCTGAGCGCGCTTCCACTCGCGCCGACCTTGGGCCCGCCCTCGATGCCCATCCCCACGCTGCGCACGTGGCCGCCGGGGCTCGACGCCGCCTCGGCGCCGAGTGCGCGCAGCGTGAGGTCGTCGTCGCCCTCCAAGCGCACGCTGCCCCAATTGGCTGCGCCGTCCGCAGTCGAGTACGACATGGTGGAGTTGCCCCGCCAGGAGCCCATCCACAGCCCGGCGCAGATGACGCACACGTCCTCGTAGACGCGCCATGCGTCCGTCCACGCCGTGATGGACTTGGACTTGGGGTCCTGGGAGAGGGAGGCGACGGAGCAGCACGAGTGGTCGTGCGCAGCCGACGAGTCAAGTTGGAGGATCCGATTGAGTTCGTTCCACTGTGCGCTCAATGAGAAACAATGCAGAGATTCCACCGTCATTGGCTGCTTACCAGCTTGATGTCGCTCCACGAGAAACGGACAACGGAAAGACGGTGTGTCGGTCCCCGCGGTCTCGATGAAGAAGGGGAGGCAGGCTGCACGGGCCGCGAAGAGTAAAACGTCGGCCGTGTAGCCTTGTTGGGCGTGGATGTCGTCAAATCGATTAGCAAGTCGTAGCACGACGCCTTTTCCAAGAAAATGGCATCGGTCGTGCCTACACC
Source organism: Mycena latifolia (assembly GCA_029289555.1). Classification (NCBI taxonomy): domain Eukaryota; kingdom Fungi; phylum Basidiomycota; class Agaricomycetes; order Agaricales; family Mycenaceae; genus Mycena; species Mycena latifolia. Next base: position 1,156,738 of record JARJLE010000016.1, on the reverse strand, counting down.
AGTGTCAGCAACAAGACAAACGGAACGGGGGAGAACGTACATGCGACCCAGCCCCGCCCACTGCTCCCCTCCTTCTGCAGTCTATCCAAGTCATTAAGAGTCACCATCCCGAGGACGCTGATGCCATCCTTGCACTTGCCGTGCAAGCGGGACGAAGGGGACCCAGGGGATGTAGTGTATTCTACTTGGTGTTCGTAGCACATGTCCGCCGCCACCTGGCAGAGGATCGACGCGGCCTCGACAGGCGGTAGGGTGTAGATCAAGATCCGTCGCCGGCCGACGACGTGCTTGTAAAGTGTCAACGAGGAAGGGCCGAGAATCCGTAGAAGGTGGGGCAGGTGGATCGCCGGGTTCTGCTCTATATGATCCTCGTCGAGCTGGGTAAAGGTCAAAACGTGTACGAGAGCCGAAGACGAGCAGCTCACCCGCTCTAGAAGCTCATGGCTCCATCCATTCCAGTCTCCCGCTCCGCCAAGGTCGGCCCTGACGGCTTTGCGCTCGTTGAAGAACGTGCGCGCCGGATCCCAGTCGCTTTCGACAGGGACCAGGGAGGCGGAGCTCTCGAATCGGGAGTAGATCAAGGTCGTAAGCTCCTTGAGCGCAGCCGTGTGTCGCCAGGGTCGGGGGCGCGCAGACTTGGCCAAGAGGATGCCCAAGGACGAGAGGCGGAATCCTCTGTGTCCCTGGTCGACGGTCTTCCGACGTCGGAATACACAGACGCCGCGCTGACCGTCTTTCGTGAAGTAACTGCGGAGAAGTTAGCGCCACGTCAGAATGAGGGCAGACATAGATCAAGTAGTTGCCCCGGTGAATAGGCAGGAAGTACGAGCACCCGCAGCACTGCGCACCCGCCTCCTCCGGGGACAAGACACAAGTGAGACATTGACGCCCAAGATCCGCCTCAGCAGTCCTGAGTCCAATGCACACCAGGCCAACGATGCGACGATACATTGATTAGAGGGAAAGGCAGAGCACAAACGCACACGACATCCTCCTCGACCAGATGCAGTCCACTCGGAAGGGCACTAAACTCCAGATTGTCGAGATTTAGGTCTGATTTTCTCCCAGTTAGACTGTGGATTGGACTCGGAAACTCCTCCACTGCGCTGCTCACCATCGTTAGCCTTCAATGACCAGTCAATTATATTTCCCTGTGTGGGATGAAACGACGCATGAAAGATTGCAACTACGCATGGATCGATGAGAAACAATGCGCGAAAGGTGGCCTCGATAATCTCGCACCTATATCTTGGGGATACCGTCCCTTGGAGTCCAGGGAGGACATGGGCGAAAATGAGGGTCGTGGAGCAAGAGAAGGTACAATAAGCGAGTCACATCCGAGTCACGCACTGTGACCTCTCCTCCACTCATGTCGCAGCCACAGCAAGTCAGCGTTACCGACTTGGACGTGTCTCAGCTCGCAGACGTTCGCAGGCAGCTTGAAGAGGTGAAGAATAGGAAGTTGTGGGCGCGCAAAACCCATCTGATCGCGTCGGAACCTAGGAACTGAATCACCTCACAAACTCCTTCGCGCAGCTCAAACAAGCACAGGCGAAATTCAAGGCGTGCATCGAGAATGTGGCCGAGATAAAACCAGCAAACAAAGGTAGTTTTATCTCCTCGCCGATTTCCGTGCGATTGACCGTATGTCCGATCAGGCAAAACCATCCTCGTGCCATTAACAAACTCGCTCTACATTCCCGGGAAGCTGTCTGACCCAGACCATGTAATCGTGGACGTTGGTACAGGTTATTTTGTGCAAAAGGTACTAAATTGTCGCCATCTTTGTCCATCTACTGAATCTCCGGTCGCTAGACGCGCGAGCAAGCTCTCAAGCATTATACTGCAAAAGTAGAGTACATCCGGACCAATCTGGAGACTCTCGAAGAAACGATAAGTAAAAAGCGGGATAACATGAATTATCTAGTCAATGTAATGCAGTCCAAGCTGCAGCAACAGCAACAGACTGCGTCTTGATTATTCGTGAGCCGAATCCATGTCCCACTGCTATTTTCTCGATTGCCGGATGAATGTGCCTTTTCACTTCATCGCTACTGCTTGGTACAAAAGCTCCTATTACAGGATCGGATTTATCGACTCGGAAACTTTGCCTTGGCTGTGCCCTTGCTATTGAGGGGATTCCTTTGTCTGCGGCCGAGGCCGGAGAACCCGCGTACTAGGCTCGGGCGTTTTCGCCTTCTTTTTTCTACTACCTTTCTCGGGCTGCTCATGCTCCTCTTCCGCGGCCACAGGGAATGAATTCTTCCGCTTCTTTTTCCGCCCCTCTCCCTTGCCCACCACAGGGCCTTCCTTCCTCTTGCCCAGGACACTCGCAACGAAGCTCTCGACGATCTCTGAGGGAGATATGACAGCTGTAAGTTTCTGCAACATGTCCAGGGCAAGGCTCGCTCGCACAACCTTGCTCTGGCCGTGGAGCTCGATCTGGTCCCTGAACGAGGCGACCACACGAAGCACAGTCGGTGTCTTGTTTGTCGAGGTATCGGATCCGCTGGGCGGGGCTTTCAGGAGTTCGAAAGCGCGTTTGTGAGCGGAGGATTCGGGATCGTGGGCCTGCAAATCTAAGATTCAGTAACGAAAAGTATCGAAGGAATCGACGTTACCCCGTCGCAGAACAAGGCGTCCTCCTCCAGAAAAGCTAGTAGATCGCTACAGTCGCTCATCGCCGGCGTGCCTTGCACGATGACCCAGAGGAACGATCCATCCGCCAGCTTCAAAACAAACAGCACATCGGGATTCGGGGCCGCGGGGATGCAGAACGGTGTGCGATCCTTGTGCGCCATCCACGGCACGATTTCGCCCACACCTTGCGCGCTCGTAGCAAGGGGACCCACATCAAGGCTGTTCGATGACGGAGTAACGTATTTGGCCATCCTCGGTGGTATACAGCTCCACAAGCTCCACAAGCTCCGCGGGCTGCTTCGGCCACGCGGGAACGCGTTTGTGGAATGTGAAGATGTCGGACAGCGCCGGCTTGGAACGCGCGGGAAAAGTAGAAGGCAAGGCACTTGGCGCATGTCTTCCCTGGGTGCGGTGGGTCGCGCCGGAGGGTGGTGAGGTAGTTGTGAACGATTTCGGGAGGAGAAGGGTGCGCGGTTGGAACTTTGGGGGCCCGATTCATCCACAAAGCGGCGCCCGCAATAACAAGAGGCTCGTCAACCACGATTTTCGACATTTCCCCACGGACGAAGCGTCGGTAACCAGAGACACGGCCTCTATTTTGCCGCGACCAAATATCGTGCAGTGCTGCTGGGCCACGAGGTGATGAAAAATGACATCTTGCAGCCGGAACCGAGTTTCGAAAACTGATAAGTCGGAAACAGCCAATTAATGGCAATGCGTTGGACTGACATCTGGGGGACTCGAGCGGAGAAAAGTCATTGCCATACATTTGAAACTGGAGAAAATTTGCAGATGTTATCAAGGCGACACTGAGCTCGGCTTCAGTGGCCTGCCAGGCATCGATCGGCTTACATTGCGAAGCGAACCTTCCGCAAATCCATCTCCAGACGTGGGACAGAAATTCATCCCGACATTTCGTAGAAAGGAGCGAAGGAGGCAAAAAGCGACGCAAGTATTCCTCGTGAACTGCCTGATCGTGTCAGAGGTCCAGCGCACACGCTCGGCATATTTCGGACCCTCGAAGGTGTGCGAGAAAACTTGAGTGCCCGCGACTACGAAAGAGGCAAACCCCTCCGGAGCGTAGCTTTCCAAAGTTTCGAGAATCTTGAGTAAGATGGGGTATCTGCCGGCTTCAGCGTGAAAAGCGCGGGGAAAGGCATCAGCGGCAGCCTGGCCTGCGTCCAGGACAAAAAAACTGGGAATCCGGCTCTAGATCTCGGCGAATGTCGCGAATGGTATTCGAAATAGTTTCCTGCGTGTCGGAATTGAAGTAACAGCCACCTTGTCTTGTGCTCCTCGGTGATCCCATCTTCCCCGACAAGGTCAAGGAAAGCTTGAAAAATAAGGAGGCGGGGGAGAAGGGGCTCGCTAAGACGCTGGTGTGCATGGCGATGGTTGTATTGAAGGTTCTCAGTGACATCTCCCAAATGCGTGGGAAGTTCTCGCGAGAAATCGGAATCGCAGGCAGGCCACCGTCGGCTCTAATTCAGTTCAGATCCCCAGATCTAAGACCGTTGGTATCCCGGACAGAAGTGAAGTACAGGCCCCATTCGTGGCAAAGACCCTTAAAGAGCAGTCTTGCTTTGCCTGAGCCTGAGCTGTTTACCAACACGCTGTCTCTGAAAGGTCAAATCAATCTCTTTTTGAACACGCCGTGCGTCGTCTTCCCTCGAACAAATATTTTTTTGACGAGGTGAAAGAACAGGATCATCGATGAAGTCTCCTAGATCTTTCAAGATAACCAAGGGCGGACCTAACGACGGCCGTGCCCGTCACCGGCACGGCGTGCAGAAACTGTAAGGTCACCGCCTGCTCCGGTCACCGGTGTCGGGAACGGCACTGGTGGAGACCGCTCTACCAGCGGAACACGCAGTCTTGGATCCAGGCGTGTTATTATAATGAAGGCCAGAGATTTATGGCCCTTGACGGTGATGGTCCTTGAGGTTCAAAACTCGAGCCAGCTGGCGTTGGCCACAAAGGTCCGAGACAAGGAAGGGGATGCCGTGATGCCGAATGCGGGATCAGATGCTGAGACGAAACAACCAAACGCGGCTCGGACCCCGGGCCGAAGCTCTCCCTCCGGATCTAACTTCAATTTCAAAGTGTCTCATCCTGGCAGTGTAGGGATCCCGTCGCCACCGGCCACGAGCGGCGGCGCGACTTCAAGTTGGTAGTGCCAAGGCCACCGGGTAGTGGCTACCAACTTGGAGAACCATGGCTACCAGGAAACCGTATCCTCAACGTATCCTACGAACCCCGACGTCGCCCGTGAGCTCCATGATATTGGCTCCATTTTATCCCTCCTCGCTCCGAGTCGTACTCATAAATGTGCCTGTTTTCCCCCTTCTTGCGCAGCGGGTTTGCCTTCGTGCCACTCCTTTATATAAAGCCATCCATGATCGCTGCTCAAAATGGCCCGCATACGTAGGCGCCCACATATGTGGTTAACGACCGCCAAAGGGAGGTGCGATGCGATACATCTTTGTCCCGTCATCACGATGCGCTGTCCGACGCTGTCCGTTTCAGGGTGATCCACAGAGCATATCTCCTTGATCATCATGAACGATTGACACGAACGGATCGCAACAGTGGCCGTAAAACTAATACAGTTTCACTAGCCGAACGAAGAAAATACGAGGCTCTCATGTATCGATACCTGTTTGCTGCGGGTTACGGTCTTTCCTGCTAGTGTCGTTTCCTTCCCACTCTCGACTGCGACTCCGTGGCTGGCGCACGAGCACTTGATCTTGCTTCATACTCTTTCAGTGCATCGCGAGCATGAGTTCTTGGCTGGTCCTGGTACTCCCGTTTCTTCTTGGCGGGCTGCACACTGCTTGTGCGGCAGACCTGGATGTCTTGCCCCAGGAGACAATTGTGCCGCAATGCAGCACATTGACGGCACTGTGGGCGCAGCCTGTACGTCTTCTACAGCCCTTACCAGCCTCTGCTAACATTGCATCTATTATCGTAGCCTCCCATTGTAAGTCAGCTGTCGCCTAAATTTCCGTAATTATTCAATTGCCTCTCAAGCACTTGCACGTCCAACCCGATGACTCGATAACGATCGTCAATTTGGTTGACTTGGGAGTCCAGAACAATTCGTTCACGACCTTCGAGGTCGCTCTCCCGATTGGTTGGTCAAGCTCTCTCATCCATTCGTAACCGCCTAATTATATATATGTCAGGCCAGAATTTCAGTTTCGCCTACAACACCATTGCTCAGCCGTTCACTGTATTCCAATGTCAGTTGAAATTCACAAGAGAGCGGAGTGCTTTTCTAAATTCTTCAACAGCGAGCGTCATGCAAGTGGGACCTGGGACGACCGATTGCATGCCTGCGCAGGCCGACCCCATCGTGCCTGATTTCAATTCTAGCCCGTCGTTGAGCGCCTCTGTCCCCAGCTCGGCGACCTCCGCTAGCTCGGTGACGTCTGCATCCAACTTCGTTCCGACGCCCACGAAGAGCACGTCCGCCGCGGTCGTCCCAGACTCGGCGGCATCGACGAGCAGCTCAAGGCCTCCGTTACCAGCCGGGACCGTCATTGGGGTCGTATGCGCCATCGCCGGCGCCGTCCTCCTAGGGCTTGTACTTTTGTGGAACTCGCACCGCCGATCCATGAAACGTCTGGCGGAGCTCCATTCCGATGTCGAACGCTCTGCGCCACGCGCGGCTGCTCCACGGTTTCTGGCCCCAATACTGGGACGCCGCCGGTCGGGCCCCATCTCCCGTAAGTTACTATATATCGCGGAAATCTGCGCTAACAGACGATCGCCCTGCAGCTTACAACGAGAGCGCCCCTCCGCCCCCGCGGAGCCCGACGAAGTCTATGCTCGTGCGGGAGAGCCAGACCTCGTCGAGTGCTGGCTCGCGCGAGATCATTAACATTCCCATCTCCGCGATGGTATCGCCCCAGGACCCGCCGAAAATACATGGGCGCCAGCTCGTGCTCCATTCGCCGCCGGCGACTCCGACTACCCCGGTGGTGCACACCGATGGCGGTGTGCGAATTCGTCATCCGGAGGAGCTGCCGCCACTGTATCACGATTATAATACTCGCTAGAGTAAAACATAAGTATCTACTTGGCCTGCAAGTTGTAAAATCACGGACTGGTTTTTATTTTTTATACAACACATTGACTCTGAATCTCGGATTTTTTGTACTGCGTTGAAGTTAGGGCCGTTGTAAGTTACATGTAAGCCAGCGCGTTAAGCATGGTTCTTGTTCCGTCGTTTGAACCACTAGCAGACAAGTACAATCCCTCGCTAATACATAGCATTGCAAAAATATTAATAATACCGGCATTCAACAATCAACCATCCTCCATGACTCCTCCAACGCACCTAACTCCGCCATGAAATGGGCCTGTAGCTCCGCCCAATTTTTGTATGCCTTTGTCGATCCTCCGAGCTGGACCTCTCCACTTCGTGGTTCAAATTCAGGTTGTGGTTCAAACAATTCAGTTCCGATTTTATGGCCGAGTACATCTAGAAATCCCGAAACTCGTTCTAGAATGTGTTCCCTCAAGCCGGTAGAGTGCTGTGGCCCCCATGCGTTATGCGGGTCCGCGTTTCTGGCATTCACTGCTGCCCGGTTGAGAGAGGCTCCCAGCTGCGAGGAAAATGTAGCTTTCATATTGAGCGAAATTATCCTCTCGGAATATTGGACCTCGAAGTGATGCGGGAGAATTGGAAGTTGGACGAAGTACTGGGCCTGGAGCGCAGTAGATATCGTACAACGCGCCAATCGAATAAATTCGTTGCAATTATCGAACTGGAAGTTACCCCAAACGCCCGACAGCGCTAAGATGGCCAGGCCCCAACTCTCCTCGGTATCGTCTCTGAATTTATGCTGCTGATCGAATTCTGTGACCCATACGTTTCGTAGGACGGAGTTGAAGTTTTCTCTGGAGTGGGAATGACGGCCCCATTCATCGGTAGCAAATACATAGATCCATGTTGGGAGATCCTGATAAATGAATGGTTTCCAGTCTCCTGTGCCTTCAACATTCTTTCCCATGTCGAGATACCCGTTCGCAACGTGTCTAATGTCGGAAAATTGGAGTGCAATACGCCCCAGGTGAGCCCATGCTCCGGATTCTTGCATGATCAACTTGAATTCTGGGACCAGGAACCAGGGCATTGCTCGATGTAGAACAATAAACGCCGCAAACGAGATGTCCCCAGGAGCAGATAGGGCGCGGACGATTATATGGAAGGCCCCAATGGGTGGTTTTTGACTAAACGTGTCGCTGAAAACTAGCATGTGCAAAAGAGCCTCCACAGCGAGAGTGGTGTCGCTATCCCATTCGTCGGGATGCTCAGCGTTGGTCTGTTTCTCGTCCCAAGCATGTTGAACGCGTTCCATGACCACGTAGATCCATTCCGCGTCCAGGGACGGAAGAGACGCTTGCGTGGCACATTCCACGAGTTCTTCGATATTTTCAAATTTGGCAAGAATGGCTGTGGACACCAACACCGATGCGTCCAAGGAGAGATAAGTTCTGCAAAAGCGACATGCCTCTGTCACAATGGACAGATCCATGAAGCTCTTCCTAAGAGAATAATGTCCAACCAGGTTGTTGGCTAAACGTGCGGTGGTCGTGATAATTTTTGTGGTTAAGTGGGTCCCAACTGGTGTAGCCTGTAGCGCCTTGAATAACTGAGCCATCAGGACGTCTCGGAAATGGCTAGTAAACATCAGATTCGACTGTTTTTTTTTTGGCTCTGATGGTGCACATACCGTTTATCAATTTGCGCCATAACCCGGGGACTGATAGGCGTGAAAAAGGAATTGACACAGCAGAGGTAATTGGCGAAACTCAATGGATCAAGTTTCCCCACTTTATCCTCTTGAAATTGCGCAAGAAAAGGTTCCAGCGTGTCTTGGAGTAAGGTGAATTTGAAATTTGAAATTATTGAGGGAAGAGCATATAAGGCCAATCGAACTGTGGATGGGTTTTCCCAATCAAGCATCATGGAACCTCTGATGATTCGGACTATGCTGAGAAGGTCCGAAAACTGAAGTGGATCATTGGTTTCAGCCGGAAGAAGTTCATCGTTATTATAATTGCCGAGGAGCCATTGTCCAGTGTGTGGAATTGATGATGCTCGAGCTACGACCTCGAGGGAACAGTACGCCCTGCCATAGCTGCATGCGCGGCGTATCATGCCCTGCCGGATCTTGCCTACAATTCGACTGCCTCGAAAGCTCAACTCGAAACAGGAATTGAAGGAATCTGCGAGGCGACCTATACACGGTGTGAGGTCTTGGTCCAATGGCCATTGAAGGTCAACAGAAATTTCAGCCGCGACACTGATCATTGACGGATCGGTGGAGGTTTCCAGGACCCATAAAATCGCCGGTACTTCGGGGGATGCATCTGGGATGTATATACCAGCGTAGGGATCCGAGGACTCTGGAGGATCGGAAGCCCCGGCGTGTGATACAACACAGGGAAGAATGGTCTTGGAGCTCATGGAGCGGCACCATGAGGTCAAAGCAGCACTGACAAAATGTCGAAGCTTTCGGATGTTGGAGTTGAAGATAAACCATTTCACAGCCGGCGAAAATAGTTGAAGGAGGAAATGTGAGAGGGGGGTTTGGAAAGGAGAGTCGGGCGAGAAGATGGCGGAAAGGAGCAGGAAAATGTACGAAGCGAAGCCGAATGACGTTAACACTAGGACGATAATCGCAATCGTGTGATGCACCGTCCTCAAATAAATTGAGAGTGCTGTCGCAAATAGCAAGAGAGCGAGCTGAAGGAGGAGGGGAAACATCTGCAGGACGGTGTCAAATTTCCATTTGCGCAGGCCATCTAGTTTGCGTTGGCGCTCAAGCCCACGTTCCTCGATGGTACCCCTGCTTCCGGCCGCTTCGTAGTGCATAATCCACTGCTTTCCGAGGACTGCGAGCAAAGCCGCCAGCAGTGCGGTGAACAAGCTAATGTAGAGCAGACTTTGAACGATGACGATGATTCCCGTGGGTCCGGGGGGTGTCGTAAGCTGTGGTTGTATTTGAATGATAAATGCAGAGCTGACAGCCGAGAATAAACCAGCCTGCGATTCAAAAATGAGACAGATGTTCAGAGAACAATCGGAGCTACGCACAAATATCAGCGCTGTATCAAGATCGGTGCTATATTTCTCTTGGAATTCTTTGTCATGCTCGTCTGCGAGTTTCATGTACGAGTTCCAGAATTCCGTCTTCTTGTCAAGGACAGGCGGCACAGGCGGCTTAAGCGCTTCGATCGCCTTGTGAAGCCTCGGAATTGTTCAGACTGACTTGATACATATGGTAGCGCAGCAGGTACCTGTCTCCTTGCTCTTGCTGAACTTTTATTTGCTCCTCCTGCTTCTGGGCAAGGTCGCGAAAGCACATCTGAAGCGCAGCGATCAATCTGACGCTCGTTAGCAATGTCGATGGTGATTTCTGCGCGAAGAATTCGCACTTATCATTATCGGACGTAGGTTCAGCGTTGGCCATGGCCTCTGACATCCCGGCGGCAGGAACGGAGGGGAGAGCAGAGGCTGCCTCCTCTGACATGTCGACGGCCAAACCCAAGCTGCAAAGTAACGGCATCGTGGCACAGCAAGCTTCTCACGTCAATCTGTCAGCACACTGCCTCCGAGCTGCCTGATTTAGCTGTGTTTCTCCATGGGATTTATTGTACGCTCAAGAGTTCTGCCCGAGAATGGTGAAGAACGACAGGCGAAGTTTCGAGCCCCAAATACTCCACGTTCGGAAGGACCATGAAGCGCGTCAAGTGGTGGTGTTGTATTTGTAGGGTTCGCCATTGAAGCGATCGTCGACAATGTCGCTCTCCAGATTCACTCGCTGGATAGAGTCGCTGGCGAGCAGCTTGCGGAATTTCAGTAAATTCTTGCGATTCAAGCAGATCAGTGCGCATTGAAAAATACAATAATACAACAATCAAAGATCGAATATACCCAACCCATACTGATACCACTGTTTCCACTGCCCCACGCGCAACACATACCGTCTTGCGCGGAGCCTCTCATCGATAGCCTTTCTCGCCCAATTCTTGTTGATCGACACGGAGAAGTAGACGCGCTCGACACCCTCTAGCGCCGCGAGGCGGGGCCAGTCGAGTAGGTCCAGGCTCGCGCGGCTGGCCAGATCGACGATGAGCACGATCCGCTCGAGAACACGGGAATTAAGCTGGGAGAGAAGCGTGGGGAGCCATGCGAGGTCGGCGCTGGTGTATTGCGACAGGCACTTGATACTAGTGATCTCAAAAACGCGCAACTGAGTGATGTGCGAGAGGTCGGGCACTGCGAGAACATGTAAATACGAATACCAGCATGGTTAGGGGTACGCATGGACTTACGTGCGTCGCTGTGGGCGTCGAAGATAATCAAGTGCTCGAGCCTAGGGCCCAGAATGCGCAGGACATCGGAGAAGAGATCGAAGTAGTCCTGGCGGCGCAACTTGCCGATTGCGAGGCGGCGGAGGCACGGGTTTGAGGGTAGCCAGCGTAGTGCGGGGGATAGCAACCGGCAGTCGACGACCACGTCTACCAGCCTACTGGGTGCGGTGTACAGTGCTGGTGATAGGCCTACGCTTTCGTCATCGAATGACACTTTGACAAGAGCGAGGCGGTGCAGCAGTGGCAAGGCGGCGTGGACCGTTAGGATCTCCGCGAGTGATTCAAAGTATGCAGAACTAAGCTCCAACTCGGTGACACCCGAGAAGTTCTGCTTAAGAGCGGTGAAGAATGTAGGGAGAGAGTAGATGTAGTGTTCCTCGAGCCGGAGATACTTCACGTTTGGGAGGCCAGTGAAGTGCTTCAAGTCGTCGTTGAATTGGAACCTATCGTCGGGTACGTTGTTGCCGATGATGTGACTCTGCAGATTCAAGCGTCGGATGTATGTATTGAGTCACTGGCTGGCGAGGAGCTCGCAGAATTGCATAAAATTATGGCGATCGATGTGTATGGTGCTGGCGTTTTGAAACAGGTGGTAGGTGCTCGATGCATGCCAGCTACGGCACACTAAACTGCACATAGACAAGGTGCTTCGATCATCGTGGAGGTGGTCAATGATGCAGTCGTGCAGCTCAGAGGGAATTCTGGCGCTGATATCCCAGGAAAGCGGAGAAAGAGCCTTGGATCTCTCTGCGGTCGCTCTGGATTCTGCGAGCTGGGCCGAGTCACTAGTATCAAGGTCCGACATGGGCGGCCAACCTCCGAGTCAGACGAATGAGTTGCAAGCTGCGAATGCAAGTTTCGACGCTTACCAGCGTCCGCCAGTTACTCTGCAATTTGGGCGCGATGTTGATGCGATGGCGGTTCAAGAAAGGCAAAGTGTGGGGGGCTCTCGTGATCTCTTACCACCACCATTGATTTGGTGATGGCGAGGTTTCTTCGAGGGTTCCCCGCCGCAAGCGCGCGGCGTAGGGTGCGAGCGAGCCCCTACCCCTCAGAGGGGGGCCCACTAGAGGTGGGGGGTCTAGAGGACCCGTAGAGGCCGAGCAGTGCCCTACTACACAATACAATGAACTGAAAATAGAAAAACGGACGAGAGTATCCGAGACGTGTGTGAGAATGGAAGCAGGAATACGTGGGCGGTGTCGTAAGACATCGCCCTCAGCCCTCCTCTCACCAAAACCTCGCCGACGTCTACGACGACGAGCCCCCTCCCCGTACCCTCCCTCTGCCTTATCGCAGCCGACCTCTTATCTTGCGGCCAACACATGGCCCACATACGCGGCCAGGCAACCGGCCCGCCAACACGAGGACGCCTTGATGAATCCCCGACTGAAAATCCGGTGAAAGAAAGAACAAAAGGAGTGGAGAAGAGACCAACACGGTGGAAAAAATACCCTGGAACTCGAGCTCGGGGCCAGAAAAGAGGTGCGCCCAACCAGGCAAAGCTCGCAAAGCTCCACTGACCATACGCGCAGACGCAAACTGGAGATCCCCCCGCGTAAAGCCATCAAGTACGTGGAAGGCGAAGTCCAGCTATCACTACCAGCCGACCGCGACGCCACCCCCCGCGACACCCCCCGCGCTCGTAAAAGATACCAGCACATTAACCCCCCCGGTATCACCCCCCTCAACTACGCGGGCCCGTCACTGGAGACCTCCTCCAGCGACATCTACAACCCCGGAAGCGACGACGACACCTCAGACGACGAGGGGACCAGCCGCCCCACGCGCCCCCTCCCTGCACGCCCGCACCGTGACGCCTCGCTAACGCCAGCGCCCTCCACCTCCGCCCAATCCCCGCCACCGCAGAGCGACGTCGACGCCGACGACGACATGAGCGACGACGACGCCATGAACGACAACGCCCTCGGCAACGCCCTACCCCCCCCACCCCCTCCGCTTGGCGCGCCGCCGCCCCCGCCGCCGCCGCCGCCGTTCGTACTCCCCACCGCCCGTACGCTCGCCGCCAGAGTCCCTGAGGCGCGGGGCAGGAACCCCCACCTCCTCTTCGCGGCCGGACGGCCTGCTCCCCCTATCGACCCGGAGCTGAATCGCGCAATGGTCCAGAGCAACGGGGGGCAGTTCCGGGCGCACGTCATCACCAACAAGAGGATCTATCACGGAATCGCGCCAACCCAAGTCGAGCTTTTCGAGGCGAGCCAGTACCACAAGATAGCCCTCGTCATCGCCAACGGGGGCGACCATGTGCTCTCCCGCGTCCAGTACGAGGTACCTCTCGACGTCCAGATCGAGAAGGTGCTGCGCACGTTCGCCCCCGTAGGGCGTATTGCCGTCCGGCTCCCCATCCCCGACCCTGCCACCCCGACGAGTGGAAAATACGGGGGCGCCGCGACGATCCTCGTGGAGGTCCAGGATGACGCCGGCGCCGCTGCCATCACCTCCCAGGTGGTGTTCGGTGTGCATGAAGTGCTGGGGTTCTGGGCCCACGACGTTGTCGCGAACAGGAACACGGCAGTGTGGGCCTTCGCCCACTGGGACATGGTGCGCCCCGGGGGAGACAGGGCCGAGATTGAGTCCGCGGCGCGCGCCGCCTTCATCTTGGCGGCCTACGACAACAACGAGGCCTTCCGCCTCATCGACCAGCTCACACAGGCGCTGGGAGGTGACGCGAGGCTCCGCGTCCTAGCTGCGCTCGACACGGCCCACTTCGAACTCCTCCAGCACGACACCAAACCAGTGGTCGTCGGGTACATGGAGCCCCTCACCTCTAACGAAGCGGAGCAGGAGCAGCTCAACGAGCTCCTGCGCGGCCTCGACTTCCAGACCGGCAACTACGCGTTCACCCGACGTTCGAAGTACGGCCACAAGCCGGAGTGTGCGTACTGCAAAGTCGCCAACCACCCCGCCTTCCACTGCCCGTACACCAAGCCGGAGCTGCTTTTCTGGGGGCCACCCGGCCAGCTCTCCGACCTACCACAAAGCCATCCGTGGTACATCGAAGGCAACAGCGGCGGGGGGCACGACAACGACCAGGGCGGCCGTGGACGCGGTCGCGGTGCAGGCTACGGCAGCGGAGGCCGTGGCTGGGGCGGGCGCGGAGCCCCCTACGGCCGCGGTGGTGGCAATGGCGGCTACGGCGGCTACGGAGGAGGCGGACGAGGAGGCGGTCGTGTCTACCGTGGTGGGCGCGGCCGCGGCGGTTATTATTAGACCCACGACGCCCCCAAAAATTAGATGAGTACCCACATGCCCACCCCTCCTATCCCCCTCTCCCCCATTGGCCCAGCGGGGCTCTACTACACACGCCGTACCCCCGTCGCTCGCGTTCGCGTTCTTAAAAATATACACCCCCCACCTCACTACAAAATATATACAGTCGCCTTACTCACCTTGAATTTATTGTGTTCCCAGTAAAAATGTATGCGAACCCGGGGAACTGGATGTCCTCATGAGGAGAAATAGGAACATTAATACCCAGGTCGGGGCCTGGAAGAAGACGTGTGCCGAAGCGTGCACGCAACCCGAACCCGCCACATTTACTGACGGCGCGCTCATGCGCGACGGACAGGAAACGGGTGAGGGACACGCGGGGAGGCGGAGGAACGGATAGATGCACCTTAACCGGTGCGTCGACCCCGTCCCCGAGCCCCCCCGCCGCAACGGTGGGACGTCAATACAGTACGTCGGGGTCCACCGGCCAGCAGTCCTGGCACGCCCAGCACCTGAAGACGCGCTCCCACGAAGCGCGTTGAACGGTGCTGGGCAACCCCAACCCAACCTGAGGCAAGACGCCAGCGGCCTTCGCGTGGTCGCTGGCGTGTCTCTTTCTTTCCGCTACCAATAACCGCTTTAACTTACTACATAACTTTACAGGTGAAGATTCGGCAACGGAAAGGCCTGCGGTGGTCGGAGGGGGAGAAGGCTCAACCCCCGGCCGCACCCTCGATGAGGGCCATCGCATAGGAGGGGGATTGGCAGAGAGCCGCTCGGAGGCAAACCGGGACGGCTACCAACCCCACTGGGAAGGTCCTCCATGGCGAGCCGATGAAGGGCGGCTCAATGCAACTTCGGGCGCAGCGCGCGCACCGGGGGGCACTATAAATAGTGCTTACGCGCAAAGTTCGCGTGGGGCTGAAAACCAGCACCCAGCCCTCAGAGGGGGCGACGCTCGGAGCATCGAGCGTCCGACCACGAGCAGTTGGTCGGGGGGGACGAATGAGCCCCCCACACACCCACCACGGGGTGATCTTTTGGCCACGAGCAGCTGGCCGAGGGGGTTGAATATACCACCTGTACACTCACATCAGGACGATGACCCGTTCCTGCAGCCCATAAATTATGGGCCGCGGGAAGCAGACGCACCACAGCCAGAGCTGCCGCGGCCCCCCACGCCCCACCTGGAACCACCAGCACAACAACGTGCACGTACACCTCCGCCCCCGGAACCACCGCCGTCACAAACCCCCCCCACAAATAACCCGTTCGCACGGGTATATCCGGGCCCAGCGCCTCCGAGAGAACGGCGCGACGACGGCAAGAAAGACACTAAGGCCAACATAAAGCTGGCCGCTCTGAATATTAAAGGGCGGGGAAACCCCGACGTGCGTCACGGGGATAACAAATGGTACCACATATGGCAGGTTGTACGTGAAAACAAAATAGGAGTACTAATCGTGGGAGAGGCCCACCTGGACGACCAGCATAAGAGGGATGTCGATAACCTCTTCGGGAGAGTAATACGACTGGAATTTACACCGGACCGAGATGCGCCTGCAGCACGGGCAGGCCTAGCCTTTGTTCTGAACAAGAACATCGTTAAGACTAATGATGTCACTGCGACAGAAATTGTACCGGGACGCGCAATGCTCCTCGAGATGACACATGTCGACGGCTCCGCAATGGCAGTCCTCGGAGTGTACGCACCAAATCGCCCGAGCCTCAATGCAGCGTTCTGGAAAGCCATAAAGGACTGGTTCATTGCCCACCCAGCGGTGCGGCGGCCAGGGATGCTGGGAGGTGATACAAACTTTGTTGAAGACGCGATAGACCGCCTACCCGCGCACACCGATAATAATAACGCAAGGGAAGCTTTCGAGGATCTCAAGAGATACCTCCGATTAATCGACGGATGGCGGGAGACATTCCCAACAACGAGAGCGTACACATTCCTCCAGCCCGAAGCATTAGGCGGCTCGCAATCCCGCATAGACCGAATATACATCCGGCAAGACCTGTTTGAAGATTCCTTCGAATGGGGGATACAAACTGTCGGAGTGGAAACCGACCATAGAATGGTCAGTGTACGCCTAACAACTGAAGATGCACCCACTATTGGCCACGGGAGGTGGCAATGGCCCGCACACATAATTAGAGACAAAGAACTAGGGAAGTTCATACTAGACAAGGGACTCGAGCTTGCGGAAGAGCTGGAAATAGTCCTGCAGGAGGCCGCGACGGGACAATGGAACCCAACTCGGAATGCACAAACTCTCTGGGCTACCTTCAAAACCAGCATAGGTGCTAAAGCAAGAGAGAGAGCCAAAATAGTCGTACCAAAAATCATCGAGGAGATTGCGGAAATAAAAAACAAAATGGATGTCATAGTCGCCGCGGGCTCTACTCTATCAGAAGAAGAGAAAACACTGTCCGGGTATGTACTTCAAATGAAGCTGACACAGCTCGAGAAAGTCCGACACCAAAGCGCCCGGTTGACAGCACAAATACGGAACAAACTCGAAGGCGAGGTGATTGGGACGTACTGGACAAAAATAAATAAACCCCACCAGCCCCGCGACATCATTCCGCGACTCCGCAAACCTGGGAACATTGACGGAAATGTTCAGTACGAAACAAACTCAAAGAAGATGGCAACGATGGCACGAGACTACCACAATCGCATCCAGACGGACCGAGAGCGAATCCCACCAAGCGTGCGAGAGGAGAAAGTGACGGCAGTACTAGACCGAATTACCAAGGCGGCATCCGGACCCCAAAAAGACTCCCTCCGGGCGAGACTCACACTCGAGGAAGTTCGAGATGCACTAAAGAAGTCTGCCAACAACAAAGCGTCTGGCGTCGACGGTATCACGTACGAAGTATGGAAAATTCTGAACCAACGCTATGAGAGCGCTAAGTCTGCAGGTGCGCCCGCCTTCGATATTCTGAGGGCCATGCACGCAGTATACAATGATATCGAGACCCATGGAATGGTGAAAGGGACAGGATTCTCAAAGAGCTGGATGTGCCCGCTCTACAAGAAAAATGATAGGTCGGACATATCGAACTATAGACCCATATCTCTACTCAACACAGACTACAAAGTATTTACCAAAGCGCTCACGATAAAACTTGTCAGAGTCGCCCCAGATTTGGTGCACCCCAGCCAAGCAGGGTTCATCCCAGGGCGGCAGATCCGCGATCAAATATGGCTCACCAAAAGAGTAATAGAAGTTGCTGAAGCAACAGAACGCAACGGTGTCATTGTGGCGCTCGACCAAGAGAAGGCATACGACAAGATTGAACATGACTACCTGTGGAGGACAATGGCAAAATTTGGGATACCTGAGGAATTTATTAAGACGGTCAAAACACTGTATAGCGATGCGAATACTTATGTGTGTATAAACGGCGAGATGAGTGAGCGCCCCTTCCAAGTCAAACGCGGGGTCCGACAAGGGGACCCATTGTCCTGCCTGCTTTTCGACCTAGCAATAGAGCCACTGGCTGAATCCTTACGCCAGTCTAACCTGGAAGGATTCAAAATCCGTGGCAAGAGTGAGAGACTAATAACTACCCTCTTCGCGGACGACACATTAGTGTACCTCGATGAAAAAGACGATTTCGGGAGCCTGATGGACATCCTGAATGAGTGGTGCATTGCGGCAGGGGCCAAATTCAATATTGGGAAAACAGAGATGATACCCATTGGCAAAATTGACCACCGGGACAGGGTGCGTGCGACACGCTTCGTCAATGGAATAAATGGGACCAAGATCCCCGAACATATAAAAATTGCGGCAGAGGGCGAACCAATACGTACGCTAGGCGCATGGGTCGGAAACGGAGTAGAACAGGCCGCGACGTGGTCACGAACACTAGAAAAGATCGACGCGTCACTTACCCAATGGGAACTGGGACACCCCTCAATGGAAGGGCGGCGACTTATAGTCATGATGGTAGTAGGCGGCATGACTCAGTATATGGCGACGGTGCAGGGGATGCCTGCTGACATTGAAGAGAAACTTGAAAGAAGGATACGGGAGTTCCTGTGGGCAGAAAAGGCGCAGGTGTCAGTAAATAAGGAGACCGTTTACGCTCCTACCAGCTCCGGTGGAAAAAACCTACTGGATATTGTAGCCCGTAATGAAGCAATTGCTGTTACTTGGCTGAAAACCTACCTCAGCTTTGGGCCGGATAGGCCACTCTGGTGTTTCGTCGCAGATGAACTACTAGCGAAAAAGGCCACAGGCGCCGAAATAAATGTTGACGAGGCGCTACGTATGAACACCTACCTGCAGACGTGGGCCCCATACCAGTCGGCGTACGCGCTGGGAAGCACTGACCTCGCTGACATGATGCAAGTGGGCCGTAAATACGGTGTTGCGATAGACGCGATCGCTGTTTCCCGAGACCTCCAAGACCAAATGCCAATTTGGTACCATAAATTCTCTGGAGGTGACCGGAGACTCTTCAATGCAAGGGAGCATGTAGTAAAATGTCTGAAAGAAAAGCATCGCATCAGATTTGTCCGGGACGCAAAACTGCTCTCCCGAAAAATGGGAGCGCCGAGGCATACCAATAGGCGCGACTGCAACTGCGCATCGTGTCGTATAACCAGGGAAATAACGGGCTGTAGGCACCCGAATCAATGCTATCTCAAGGCGCAGGAGCTGCTCAACTCACTGGAAAACAAATGGGATCCACGTGTGATGCAACCTGAGGACTGGGAAGAGGAACAGACCCCCCTGATCCGTGAGGACGCAGATACATCGGAGTTTGACTCCAGGGTAACAACAAAAGGCACACTAGGAGATGTCTTCCGCATCTTCACCGAGGGTTACAAGAACCCCGCGACCACGGCCCCGAACACGAGACACACACCTAATCCGGGCCCTAGAACCGAGGTGTACACAGACGGATCTGCAATAGATAATGACTCAGACCAAGTTAAGGCCGGAGCAGGAATCTTCTTTGGGACAGATGATATCCGGAACAAGGCAGTACGAATACCAGACGAGCTTCGGCCGTCCAACCAAGTTGGGGAACTGGTTGCCATTAAAGAGACAGTCGAAATAACGCCGCTGGACTCGCCATTAAAAATCTACAGTGACTCAAAATATGCGATAGACGGACTCACCAAAAATCTCCAGCGGTGGCAAGATGAAGGATTCCACACGGTCGCGAATGGCGCCCTATTCGAACTCACAGTTGCCAAAATTAGAGAGCGGAAGGCACCGACAGAATTCGTATGGGTGAAGGGGCACTCGGGTGTGGCTGGAAATGAGGCAGCCGATGTCCTGGCTGGAGAAGGCAGCCGAAAACTGCTTGGCGACGACATAAATATAGAAGCTGATGCCGGGCTCACCCTCCCCGGGGCCAAATTACAAGCAATGACACAGGCGAAAGCCTACAAGATCATCCGTAAGATTGAAATGGACAAGGAAGCTTACAGAAGGCTCCTGGATCGGCAAGCGACACACGAGAATATGATACTAGCCAAGAATGCCGCCTCTGACCGTGACGGGAATTCACCACCGTCCCGCAAGATCTGGAAGACCACCCGAGACAAAGACATCTCGCGCAGCATTCGTTTTTTCCTGTGGATGCTGATACACGGTGGCTACAAAGTAGGCCGATTCTGGGAAAAAATAGCCCAGCATAGACTAAGAGGATGGTGCTCGAAATGTAACACTCACGAATCAATGGAGCACATCCTAACACAATGCAGTGAACCAGGTCAGAAGGAGGTATGGGACCTTGCGACTGAACTATGGAAAATGAAAACAGGCCAGGAGATGAGACCCACTATTGGCCAGATAATGGCCGGGGGGGCAACGAAATGGGGGAGCCCCGGGGAGACAAGACTCTACAAGATCTTAATCACGGAGTCCGCCCACCTCATCTGGAAGATACGGAATGAGCGGGTAATCCAACAAAATGGGCCGGCGCCGCTAGCCAAAATCCAGAACCGCTGGTTAAAAACCATAAATAATAGATTAACCGTCGACTGTGCTATGACGAACAGCCTAAAGTACGGCAAGAAGGCTATAAAGATGGCGCTAGTAAAATCAACTTGGAAAAAAACTCTCAAGGACGAACGCACCTTAAGCCGAGATTGGCCTAAATCAGTCGGGGTTTTAGTGGGTATCGGATAATTGTGAGCGATGACGGCGGAACGGTGACTGACTCTGGTCACCGGGACGCCCGAGCTTGCAGTTATGCGTAACCCCACATATCGTGCTAAAGGCACGAATGCGGTTGCGCATTTCCTCGAGAGGCAGTGCACCATCGTCTGGCCAGGTTCCAAGTCCAAAGGCCACCATTTAGCGGGTTTAGGGGACCGGCTATGCCGGCCCGGAAGCTCAAGGGTGATGCCTGTGGCACCCGAGAGTGGAAGGGGACGAGGAAGGCAGTGCGCCCCACCCCTCCCTTCCCAATACCATTCAACGCTCCTCAAAAAAAAAAAAAAAAAAGAAAGGCAAAGTGTGACATCGCAGTGACACTTGTCACCCTACGCCCTGCTTAGTGCTGCCGCGGCTCGGCTGCGGCTGGCTCGGCTCGGCTTTTGATGGCTTCGGAGCCATCACACATGGCAGCCAAGCCGAGCTATTTATAAACGGCTGGCTCTCACGGCTTCGGCTTGGCTCCGGCTTGAGCTGCGGCTTGGGGCGACATTTGGTCTTTGGCGTTCTGGAGTCTCGCTGAGGCCTACTACAGCGTAAACAGTATGTAGAAAATACTTCTACAATAGATATAAGACATACGGGACTTGTAATAGATCATATCACCTCTGCAAGTAGTCGCCTGGGTCACGCAGAACCGGAAGGCGTCAAACGATGCGCGAACCAAGCACGAACTGGCGCCGACTAATTATTCTCGAGGGCGGGTGCTCAAGGCAAGGTCAGGAAAATTGTAATATTACTCCGAATTGTATACCGAGTCCAATAACGACTGAATAAATGTGCTGTAGCCCGTTGCATCCTCCGGTATCAATCCCCTCGCAGCCATCTCCGACTCCAGCTGCCGCAATTCCTCTTCTTTTGATGTCCCCGCTGTAAAGCTGAGTGTGCGGCCTTTTTTGATAGAGAACTTGAGCATTTGAAGAGCTTCCATCAAGTCGGCCGCAGTATTGTTGCGCCTGTTAGTGTCAGTCTCAGCACTCGAGGAAAAGACACGTTCGCAGGGCACGGCGGACCCCTGGATCGGGAGGATATCGAGCGCCAACCGAAAGATCGTAGGGTAGCGGAGCTGATTTTCCTTTACATACAACACTGAGTGATGTTTGAAGGGAATAAACCAGAAATTACATACCTCCCAGTAGCGCACAGATCCCATCGTATATGCCCGCTCTCTGAGATATTCCTCGACCTCTTCTCGTAGACTCTGGTTTTGATTTTGGGTGGGGCGGTCAGGTGTATCTAACCCCAGGATGTCGTCGGCCCAATTACTTTGCGTCGGGCGAGCCGGGGTGCTTGTGAGGTTAGTGCGGTAGGGACGGAGCTTAAAAGTAATTAAGTGAGAGTAATACAATGGTAAATGGCACATACCTCGTGCATGAACTGGTCTTTGGCCCATTGGACTCGCTCAGGCCGATGCTTTTCAAACCAACGTAGTTTGATCGCTGGGTTAATAACTTGATATGCCATGAGTAGATGTGCATCAAGGAACAGAAATCGTACGCATGGCTAAGGTGTAGGCAGGTACATCTTCGATACGTTCTTGATACGTGCTGAGCTTGTCGATTCCCTGCTGAATGATCTCCGAGGTCTCCGGGTGCGCAGCTTGCTGCTTCTCCCAAGCTTTGATCATCGCCTCGAATGCTGGCAGGGCGTCCCCGAGGGTCGGGGTTTTCTCAGCCGATAGCCTCTGTTGAAAGGCATGAGGTACCTGTCCGTAAGTTAGGGAGGAATGCGCCGAATGATAAAGGAAATAAAGCTCACGGCCAATATCCGTTTGAAGGCTTCGAGGGCTTCCCATTCCTTATCACCGAGTTTATATTTCTTGAGATCGTGGAACTCCGGATCAGTAAGGAACTTGTCAATCGCCTAAGGGAGAAGTTAGAAAGAAATCAATGAGAGGAAATACAAGTCTAAGTGTACTTCGCGAAGGAGGATGGCCCGCTCTATCATGAGGAGTGTTGATGACCATCTTGTGTCGACGTCCCGGAGAAGCTGAAGATCCTTCATCTGGAGGGCTTTCAGTACGTCCGAGAAGTACTGGCGTCGCAACGAGGAAGCACGGATCTAAGGAATGAAATAAATCAGTGCAAGTTGATGCGGTAAAACGGAATTGAGCTACAACTCGAACGGTCGCTCGGACCGTTGCAACAGGATCTCTATCTATCGCGTCCATAAACGTTGCCGGTCCGTCCTTGTCAGCAGCGGTAGGAACAAAGCTGGTCGCCTCCGGGGCAGCAAAATCCATATCGGTGATAGCGGCAAGTACGGCTTTACAAGCCAGGTTCACTATGTGAGGGAAACAACTGAAAACTCATCGTCAGAATGGCTCGAATTAATTCAATGCTTCTCACCGGATTCGCCGGTCATATTTCCGAAAGGGTATGTTACGTCGAGTAAGTTCATTCTCCAGGAATGTCATGAAGGTGTCGTTATTCGTTGCGTTATCAAGGGTAACCCAGCCGAGCTAGAGGTATGTCATAAGTACAGACGTGCATACGTACGGAACGAACAGATACCTGGCGGGTAATTCCGATGCGATCCGTAATGTACAAAAACGCGGTCGCCAAGTGTTCGCCGTCGTGATGGCCGGGCACGCGCAGAAACCCGATTAAATCGGTGCGGAGCGTCAGTTTGTACTGAGGGCCGAACGGTGTGGGGACTAGCTTCGCTTCGAGCCAATGACCAGTGACAGCCATGTATGGCCGCTTTTGCTTGTCGCTCCACATGTCCATGGTGGAGGATATTTTCCCTATTGCGCCCTGCATTTTCTGCATTAATGATTGCTGAGTACGAAAACGAATGGCACGCACACCCATTTCACGCTGGAGAGTGTCCGGGTACTCGTCCCACACCTCGATAATGCGCTTCCGTATTTTTGTACGATGCGGAATGTCGGAATCTTGAAGCTCGGATCGAAGCATCAGGAAAATCGCGCGGAGTTCTTTATTTTCGACAACATTAATCGACTTAAAAAAAAGAAGGTGAGATGGTGTTCCAGAGAGCGGTAGAAACACACCTGGTCATCCCCCACAATAAACTCGACGATTGCGTCCACAAAAGCTTCTTGGGAAAATGCTGTTCGCTTCGTCTCCGGTTTTGGGTTCGGTACGGTGCCGGTCGTATGCTGCTTACGGTTGCGAGACTCTTCGACATGCTTCATCGCTTCCTTCGCTTTAATGGTGATCTTCAACTTGTCGCACCCTTCAACCCACGCGTCCAGATGGTTTTCGTACAAATGCTTGCGGAGCACGCCAGAACTCGTGCTGCCGCTGAATGTTGTTAATTTGGCGTCGGAGTCCGTAGCGTGCTGCTGTCTAGCAACAATTAGCCAAAGAAAATCTCAAGAAGACGAAGTACAATACCGGCAGAATACGCACTCCCGCTTCTCGTGCTTATCGGAGCCTTTCTGTTCGTAAAAAGTCCACACGTCTTTGGCTGAGCCCGAACGACCACTAGTATTTTTAGCGGGGCGGCGAGCTTGGGACGGAGACGAATGAGGCCCCGCTCGAGGGGATCCACGTTGATGCCGCGACGGAGTTGGGAGCGTGGGCGAAGGGGCTCTCGAACGAGTCGGTGATGGAGTTGAAGGGCTGGGTGATGGGAAGAATTCCCCGTCGTTCGCATCTGGAATTTGGAGGTTTTCGTCAAAATGCACATTGCCTCGTGGCTGCTGCTCGCCAGCATCCGTGTTATCGAAAACATCATTGGCATGCGGATGATCTGAGGCCGTAGCATTAGTGAATGAAGAAGAGATGGAATGAATGTAGGTAACACACCTGCGCCTTGATTAACTTCCACCGGGACGACAGGAGGGTCTTCAGCTGCGGGAGGCACAGCTACGGCCTCATACGGTGGTGCAGCCTGGTGTCGGCGCCTTCTCGTCCTAGGTGCCGCAGGAGTTGGAGGGGCAGGAGGAGTTTTGTCAACTGGGACAGGTGCTCTTCTGGTGCGAGCACCGCGTCGCGGAGTTTCGGGTGGAACTACAGTAGAATTGAATTAGTACATGCCCAAGTGCGTGGTAAAGCAAAGGAAATACCGTTTGCTTCGGGTTCATTGGGTGGATTTCGACGCGGGGGCATCAAATTGAGAGCAGCGGATGGGAAGTTGCAGGCGAATTCCCTGCGCAAGCGCCATGATATATCTTCAGACAGCTAGGGAACTCCCTAGCCGTTTCAAGCTCTATCAGAGCGCATTGTCGACAAGGGAAAAAAAATGTCTTCCTGAAAACACCTAAAAAGCAGAGCAACAAGAAATGATTTTCATCGATAAGAGGCGATTGAAGAAGACTTGCCTCGGACTGCCCAGCTGATCATCATGGGTCACCCCACAAGACCAAAAAGTCGTCCCGTTCCTCCGAAATATGCCTCGATGCAGTCCATAGATGTCGAGGCAAAAAGCCCAAGCCAAAGCACCTTGATCAATGACAGATGCCATTTGTGGCCAGTCAGACTCGGGGCCATTGTGTCGAAGTTTTGAAGGGAGTTCAGGGCTCAGAGTGGTCATCCAGAGTATTAGAGTATGGCTTCCATGCTGGAAGCATAGGCCGAGCTAGAGAACATGGGCAGAGCAGGTACAAGCAGCGTGTTTGGCGTTCGACCAAATTAGGTGGGAAGCCGATTGGAGCCACGGCTTAGCCTCGTGAGAGCCGGCTCGAGCCGAAGCCAAGCTGCTGACAGCCGTGGGTCAATCGGCTGGCTTGGCTCAGCTGACTGATGGCTCGGCTTGATCGGCTAGCCAAGCCGAGCCGAGCCGCGGCAACACTAGCCCTGCTCTTTTTTTTTTTTTTTTTTTGTGGAACATTTAATAGCGGGGGACGACAGGGCTTCAGCTGACATGCTTAGGCTCTCTCCTCGGTGCTGTTTAGCGCTTTCGCGCTTCCATACACTCCGGACCGACATAGTCGTTCATCTCCCACCCGTTAGGTTGAGGCCTTGGACTTGGAACCCGGTGTCGTGTCCTAAAATTGTTTATATAAAAATGAGGAAGACGGCTCAAGAAAATTTATTCACAAATATCTGACTAATACGAGGTAATATCACGTGATAGGACCGAAGGGCCGGAATGGACCGACGGCCCGGGCGGCTCCAGAAGATTCTGCTGGAAATTATTCAGCAAAATAATCAGCTAGAGTCAATATGAGTCAACGCTGACCGAGAAGCTGAGTAACGCTCAGTAATGCACTGAATAATGCTTGGTGAGCTGCTGAATAACGCTGAATAATGCTGACTGAAGAATTAATCAGCGAAAGTAAGTTCGAATAGGGAAATAATTCCCACGGGCGAAAGGTATATAAGGAGGGCTGTAGAACAGATAATTTCCCCACTACCTACCTACCTACCAGTTGTATTTAGTCACCATTAACTTCAGACTCAAGGTTTTATTCATACGCACGCTCCAGTTCCTAAGTGCTATTAGGAACATCTATCGAGCAATTGAACCTTTGAGACTCCAACTTACGCAAACAATTCCTGAGGCAGTACACGGAGTGCCGCCACCGCTACCGCACTGAGAGACAGTTTTACAAAATTTTGTTAGACAAGCCCCGCCAAAGTAAAGCGCGCTGCGGTTGTTAACAAACCCACGCAGAGACTTTTTCCAATTAAATTTACCCCACCAATACCTTCTCGACTATACGTTGGTTTGTTTGAATAAAGTCACTTCCAGCAACCTACGTAGGAAACAAATTTTCCACACGACATCATTGGAGCCCACCGCGAGGGGAGGTTTAATTGGTGTAATAAATTTTCTAGGGAAAAGCTACCACACGACTACGAATTAACATGCACGGAATTCTTACAGAAGACCAGATACGCGAATATGAAGCTGCATATGGTGTGCTTCCAACGGGAACTACCACCAATGCTCACGCCTCCTCTAGCAAGCATAAAACGCCAACAGGAGAGGAGAAGGGTAAAGCTCGGGCTGAGCCCATCCTGATGACAGAAATGCCGATTGATGCCGATGAAGATGCCGAAATGTCCGACCACACCTTTATGCATCCATGGCTACGCAGTCCTCCTTCCTCTCCTGAACCACCCAGGCAGAGAATGGCAGCACCAGCCATGTTTAATGCCCCTTTGAGAACATCATTAGATATGCCAATCCGCGGAAGCAAGGAAGCACCTAAGACTTTTAAAGGCAAGCACACAGAAGTCTTGCACTTCATTCAGCACTACGATCACCTGCTTAGTAAATGCAGGGTCACCGATGATCAAGAAAAGTGTGAATATATTCTGGAATACTGCTCTGCGGATGTACAGAATGTTATTCAGACCATGGAGCCTTATATAAAGTTTAAATGGGTAAAACTTCGCAAGGAAATCTTGAAGTTCTATGATGCAGAACGAGCCACGCAAAAGTATAAGCCGTCAGATGTGGTAGCTTATACTTTGAAGTCCAAGAACCGACCTTGCTATAACCTCACGCAATGGCGAAAGTACTATGTTAAGTATAATTCCATTGCTGGAGGGCCATACCGCCGCGGTCATCTTAGTAGGGAGAATTATTTGGGCTATTTCTGGCTGGGGATCCACGGGAATTTGCGGCTGATTCTAGAAAACAGAATCTTGCAACAATGAAATCAACATGATAATTCCCAGTATTCAATGAATGAAATCAACGGAGCCGCGGAATGGTATTTCCGTCGGAACAAATTCGAATCGCTTCTCGTAAATGCTGCCGAATACGGAATAAATGTAGAAGACGAATATTCGGGCTCCGATTCAGAAAATGAGAGCTCAAGTAGTGAGGATAGCGACTCCGATTACGAGGAATTTAGGAGGAAGAGGAAGCAGAAGGAAAAGAGGAAACAGAAGGAAAAGAAACAGAAACTTGCAGCTAAAGAGGTTGACCATGTAAAGCTCAAGTTTGGAGGAAATGAAGATGAGGTTGCGAGTATGATTCGCCAGCTCAACTCAATGAACATCAATGATCCAGAGTATGCACCAGTCTACTATAAAGTTATGGTGCTAGACAAAACAGGCGCAGCTTCCAAGTGTGTCAAAGCACCTGGGATCGCCGAGAAGGAAGAACCTCGAAATGGGCCGTACAATCGGAGGCCGCCCAGCGGTTATGCCGGAGGAAGTGGTCCTGGAACGGAAAATACCACTCAAAATTCACCGGCTACTTTTCCGAATAATATTCCTCTAGGGGACAGGCGACCCGGGGGATTTCCTGATCCAGCTAATCAAGGATGCTACGGGTGTGGAGAGAATGGACATAGAATCTTTGAATGTGCCCAGGTTAATGAGCTGATCAAGGGCAACGTGGTGGTATTCAATCAGGAAACCAGGAGACTTGAAATGAAAGGGGGAGGACAGATACGACGAGGTCCGAATGAGACCCTTGTACAGGCAGCCAAAAGAATTGCCGTGACCACCGAATCACCCCGAGTAATGCTGAATTATATTGATCAAGGGACCCCTATAATGAGGGCCGTACAAGGGTTCTATCAAGAGGAGTCTCAGCGTGCAAAAATAGTAGAAGCATATAGCGAAAGTTCCGATGAAGACTCGGAACTTACATCTGAGCCCGAGGAAAGTGAAACTGAACCCCAAGGACGACATGTATATTTAACAATTCCCAAGACACAGCGAAAAGGAAAACTCCCGATGGTTCAAGCAGCCGACAGGACGACACCCAGCACTAGAACGGCCCGAAAAGAGGTTTTTGATGGGGTTTACCCACCGTCAAGAGAGCGGGCACGGCAAACTCCGGTGCGGGATCTACAGGCCACACCGCCGCCTGCCAAGAATGAATTGTCGGGAGCGGGATCAGGAACCGTTGTACCCAAGTCGGGGGCCCCAGGGGTAACCCCGATAGATGCGCGACAAGTGCGATTTGATTTGCCGGAGGCCGAGGACGAGGAGATGGAGTCACAAGGAGGCGGCCAAATACCTGTCGGCCCCTCTGGGAAAGAGCTAAACCCTGTAAAGAAAAACATGAGTCATAAGAACAAGGATGTTGACTCATCCCGGGGAACTGGTCGCCAATCAGCGATCTCAGCGTCCGTGGATAAGCATGAGATTGCTCAACGCATCCTAAGCCTGTCTTTTCCGATGACGGTCAGGGAAATAATGGAAACTTCAAAGGAAATACGCACCGAGTTTCAAGACTTGATCCGTGTTAAAAATGTCAAAGCAGTGCTTCTCGGGCATTCGATGAATCATCCATTGCTTGCAAATCTGGGGTGGCCCCGAACGGATGGCATTTTAATTAAAGTGGAGATGGAGACAGCGGGAACCTCCGTTTGCGCCATCATAGACACTGGATCCCAGTTGAATGTCGCACGCTCGGATATAGCAGCCCTAAGGATCAAAAAAGTCGGTGGACATGTCGTACATTACCAACATGAATGACGCAAATGGGGGCCGCGGCCAGCTGCAGGGGTGGATTGAAAATGTTGAGTTTAACTGTGGTGGTGCGAAGACAAATGCTGACTTGTGGGTTTCTCAGCAAGCCCCATTCGAATTATTACTGGGACGTCCTTGGCAGAGAGGTAACCTGGTCAGCATTGATGAACGTGATGAAGGGACATATTTGGTCTTCAAGGATAACGAGACTCGACGACCACGCTATGAACTCCTTGCCATTCCGTATGACGGAAAACCCTCGGATTTCCATGCCGAAAGCCATGTTCATTATCAATCGTTTATGTACAGCGCCGATCTTGAGGATGGAAACGTAATGGTTAGTAAAGAAGGGTCGCAAATGAAGGGACCGGAAGGGCTCACGGCATTGGATGACAGCTGGATTATGGTATCAAGAGGTAACGAGGATCAGCAAGCAGATTACCAAAAGGAGAAGGCGCATGTCTTGATTCAGGAAATAGTTGCGCTAATAATCGTTGGGCTCAGGCTCACCAGAGTTGCACTCGGAGTCTTAATCATGGTTACAGGATGGGCCGTGTTTCGGATGAATGAGCAGACTCAGTTAATTCCGCAGAAGAAACAGGATAAAAGCCGGGAAGGAGAAGAAGTACAAAGTAACAACGCACTGGCAGCAGCTCGGACCAGAAAAATGGCGGCCATTCCCTCATCTATGGAAATTAATTCCCCTCATCTTTCAATTCGCTCCCACACGGCGTTCGAGAACATACAGTATCTGTCCCGCGACCACACTCATCATCCCGGATCGATCGATGCAGACCTAGGATATGACTCACCCGATGCTGCCATTCAGCGAGCGGTGACCTCGCAATGGGATAAATATATCCACCGAATTCCGTTGGACGTTCGTCCATCTTATTCAGCGTCACCCCAGACCATTTACCTTGGCAGTAGGCAGCGGGGTGATGGACAGACCGTCCATGACCTCGTCAATCTAAATTCGGTCCAGCTGATATATAACCGCGACGACAAGAAGCCGTGCATACTCACCGGACATTTGTATTCTCACCTCATCCAGTCCCCGTCATCCGCATCGGAAATTTGGCCTCTTGAAGTACCTTACCCGGCTGACTCGCGCATTCAGGAGGCAATGGAAAACCCTGCGCCTCCTCAGCCGACTACCGACCCACCCATTTGGTATAATCCGACGATACCAGCTGTCTCGACACCTTCGACAACGCATGAAACACTGGCGGCGGAAGAAAATACTGTGAGTCCTAACTCAGAGATACGGAATAGTACTCACAAACGACAGACGCATGCGGAGGTTCCGACTCTTTCCGCAACACTTTTACCGTCAGAGATCCAGCACGCATTTGGATTTCTAGCACCCACCGGGGACTCGGACTATGGCTCAGTTGATACGGCATACACCAGCGAAACCAACTCCGGCCGATCGTCGACTCCCAGTAGCCTTCCCGAGCTTATGTCGGTATCCAGCTCGCTGGCGTCCTCTGAGAGTGAGGAGGCTTCGGCTGAGCTGTGTCCTGGATGTTCAGGCCCTCAGCACGCGAATACGAATGACTGTCCAGTGTGGCGCTTATCTCCTCGCTGTCGGGACGGATATTCTCTCGGTATGTTTATGCATTTCAGGAGGAAAGGACAGGAGAAACTTATTTTGGAATTAGACGAGACCGAGGCTGCAACAGTTGTGAACTCCACAAACGCTACCCCCAGAATCGCGCAGTTGCAGCTGGGCTTCACACCCATGATCGACTCCTCGTCCTCGTTCCTTGCGTCCTCGTCGGTGCACCACCCCCAGTCTGCGCGCGAACAAGTTGTCATACACAACCTTCAACAGATCCTTGGTCTTGACCCGCGGGAGCCCGAGAATCTTGTGAAGCTTCGCGACATTGCACGTGCGGCGGAAATACAAGCCCATGAAGCCTACGAGATTTTTAGCCGGCGTCTGGCGGAGCAGTCTGAGCGTTTTGTGTATGGGCCCCCAGCAGATGGTTCCAAGCTTCCGTATGTTGAGCAACTTGAATTTGCGCAGAGTTTGACCGAAAGCCTCTTGACGCATAGGCCGACGTTCAGTCTAAGAATGGGGATGCAGAGTGAAGAAGAAGAAAGACAGAATGAATCCAACACCGCCACCACGGATCAACCCATTATTCTCACGTCTGATTCCGGGGTCCCGGTCCGGTCACGTGGCCAGCCTGACACCACGATTCGCGACGATTCTGAGCAGCTTCCAACGCCCACGCTCTCGACTCTTGGCGACGTCTCTCCTCTTGCGTTGTCTCCCACGACCTCTGGAAGCCCAGTCACAGAAAGGTCAGCCGATTTTGACCTTGACTACTACGACCCACAGGAAATCATTGACGATGCTATTTCCAGGGTCATCGCGCAGACGCCGGGTATTATTCTCACACATTCGCCCTCGACGACCCCATCCAGCGGGCCAGCCACACCTCCGCCCGCTTCAGACGATGGCACGGACACCAGCTCTGTGGACACCGCAGATTTCATAGCGTCCGTCTCGGCTGCTACTGGGTATCCACCAGACTTCCAATACAGAGACAGCACCAATCGGAGACTGGGCGAAGAAATTTTTGAATGGGTTGAGCGACAAATGGACCGTCAGGATCACACACGGCGTTGGGATATAGACTTCAGTGGGGAACCCTGGCAGGAGGCTCGAAGCGTGGCTTACGGCCCTCTGCATTCTTTCCTTGACGTGCCGCGCATGGCTGCTGAAAATCTCCGTGATCTTACTCGTGATGTGGCAACTTACACCGAACACTTTGGTGCGCTTCCCTCTAGTAGCACCCGCCCCATTTCGCCTGTCTCGGACGCCATTCCTGATCCCACACAATCTCCCACATCGTTGGACTTCTCCTTGCCGCTGGAAGAACAAGTTCCGTCTCTCTTTCCTCCAACGAGCGCCCCCATTGATGACGCCCACGCAGGAGATGACGACAGCGAGCGGGGAGAGAAGCGGAAGAAGGGCGCAAGTGGAGCTTCCACGGCTGAGAAACCGCGCAAGCGATTTCGTAAGTTCTCCGGTGATGCTCTCTGCCGAACAGCTATTCACGCTGCCGCTATTCAAGCTTCTCGCCTCGCACAACCAGGTGTCATTGATCGACTCGCCGCTGTCCGCCGAGGAATGCTTGAAGGGTCTCGACGAGTTGAAGACATTTTGGTGCGGGAAAAATCCGACTTTCGACCGGCTCGTTATGAGTTTTATCAAGCAAACGGGTGGTTCTACAATACTCAGTCGACTCTCGAGCCGTATGCTGAATGTCGACGCCTTCATCACCCTCTCCTCTTTGATTCCGAAGCTGCGAAGCTTCAGATTCTCTACATCATCCTCCGCCAGCGGCACTACAGCGAGCTCGCCTGGGTCCTCCATGACTTGCTTCGGCTCAAATTCCGCGACGAATACACTATTGCACATTTGCTGGGGGCAAACTTCCTCAAATTTTTCGCCCCCGCGAGCCCTAACTTTTGGGGCGATCTCAGCAGTTCAAGCGGAGCCTCCGGCTCCGAATTCTCCATGGAGGGTGCCGCGGGCTCGGAGCATAATGGGTTATATTCGGCTGAAGACAGAGAAGCGCCAACAGCAGGAGAAGACGATGCGCAGGGAGTCTCTGTTGAGGGAGGATCGCTTAATTTTCGGTCCGTTTCCTTCGCTGTCGTCAGCAACACCACGGAGCCCGCCCCTATCGCTTATAATGACCCCAATCCGCCCGTCACCGTCGTTCCCGATGCCGCCGAGGGCATGGACACCGATTCTCCCCCTCGACGTCCACTTTTCAACGTCCGCCCTGGATTCCTTATGGGCCGACGACGCTCTCGGCCTGATGAGGCCTCGGCTATCTAAGACCCGTGGTACGTCACTCGTTATTCCGTCCGCCGCGGGACACTTATTATCGACCAGGTGCTTAATTGCATGTTTCTTCCAAATCCACCCCCACTCAGTCTATCTTCGCATGCACCCCCACTCAGTTCGAACCCAGGCCTTAGCGGAGTTTTTCGCAAAATCATCTAATCATTTTGACGACAATCATTCATCATTCAGGGACAAGCAGAACATTGATTGCACCACCCCCACTCAGTTTTTGTGGTCACGGGAGGCCCACTACCTCACTCATTATTTTGGCGGCAACTATACACTTTCGTTCACGGACATGTGCGATCCTGGCAATATCACCCCCACTCCGTTTTACTTTTCACCCACCCCCACTCAATCTTACTCGTCATCGGAGGCTCTGTATCTTTCATTTCGTTTGCATAGCGGCTATGACCTCTTGAGCGCGAATACGCAATTGATTGGCAAAACCACCCCCACTCCATCTATCTTGTATATGACCCCCACTCCATTCGACTCCTTCCCAATTCCAGCGCCATTTCCATTTCGGACCATGCACTTCTACAAAACGGGTTCAACCTCTGTAACAACACGCGCATTTCGGCAGGTAGTTTTAGCGTTTCAACACGTGATTCTCTTTCTACTCGTATCAACCCGGTTGTACTTAGTGTCACTTTTGCAATTCATGACTGTACAACTGGACTTATTGGTGCGAAGTTTTCAGGATTCCGAATCACGAGCGAATGACTGTTTCTCCCTCCGAATTAATGAGGACTACGAACAGATTGAATCGTTTATAAAGCTTCCGAAAAACTTGATACCAACAAATGATTGGGATATCCTCGAAGAGGATGATGAGTATATCTTTTACCCGGTAGAGATGGCAAATGATCAGGGAAAAGTGTTCCAAGCATTCACTATGTACAAGCGAGTGGATAAGAAGGTTCGTCCGGTATCTACGACCTTCTCCCCAGACTACGAGGTGAAACGAAAAATTCCCGAAGATCCCTTAAAGACCCTGCCGCCATTGCCCGAGCAACCGCCTAATTTTGAACCTTCCACGCGAATAACTAAGGAACGTCTTGAGTTACTAGAAATTAACAAAGACGGGTTCTTGAGCGCGGAGGAGGAGAAATTATTTATTCACATCATGCAGTTGAACGAAGCAGCGCTTGCGTTTGAAGACTCTGAGCGCGGCACTTTCAAGGAGGAATACTTTTCACCATATAAAATCGCCACTGTTCCGCATATCCCATGGGAATATAAAATATTCCTATACCACCCGGCATTCTGCAGAAAGTAATTGATGTTCTGAAGCTAAAAATTGAAGCTGGCGTGTATGAGCTGTGCCAATCATCGTACAGGTCACGATGGTTTTGCGTACTCAAAAAGAATGGGAAATTGCGAATAGTCCACGACTTGCAGCCCTTGAATAAAGTATCTATTCGCGACGCCGGAATGCTGCCAATTGTAGATGATTTTGTCGAAGGATTTGCGGGAAGGCAGTGCTATACAGTGTTTGATTTATATTGGGGCTTCGACGCCAGGAAAATGGAGCCTGAGAGCAGGGATATGACAGCTTTCATGACACCCCTTGGTTTACTACGAATTACGTCAATGCCAACCGGATATACGAACTCACCGGCAGAATTTCAAAAGTGCATGGTCTTTATATTGCATGATGAAATTCCACACATTGCGAATGTGTTCATTGACGATCTACCGATCAAGGGCCCTAAATCGCAGTACTTGGATGAAACTGGGAAGCCAGAAACCATACCAGGAAATCCAGGAATCAGACGATTTATTTGGGAGCATGCCTTAGACGTGCACCGAATAATGCACCGAACCAAGTGTGCAGGTGCTACCTTCTCCGCTACCAAGGCACAGGCCTGCAGGTCGCAAGCCTTGATTGTTGGGCAGCTATGCACTGCAGAGGGAAGAATTCCGGACCACAAGAAAGTCGCAGCAATTCTTGACTGGCCTCCATTGAGAACCCCACAAGATGTACGGCGTTTTCTGGGGTTATGTGGAACAGTCAGAATATGGATTCCGAACTACTCACTAATCATTCGGCCACTAACTGAGCTATATCGAAAAAGCATGGATTTTGAATGGAATACGCGAAGAATTGAGGCGTTCAAGCATATTAAAGTGCTTGTATCGTCCTCGCCTGCGTTGCGACCAATTGATTATGAATCCTGCCTTGCTGTTATTCTTTCGGTGGATTCATGCAGAGAAGCAACAGGGATGATATTATCACAAATGGACGAACAGGGGAGGAGACGACCTGCCAGATATGGGTCCTTACCAATGAGTGAACGAGAGTCCCGATATTCGCAGCCCAAATTGGAGCTGTTCGGATTATATCGAGCTCTTCGACACTGGAGACTCTATATTATCGGAGTCAAAACCCTGCAGGTGGAAGTAGATGCGAAATTCATTCAAGGACTACTTAATAACCCAGATCTACAGCCAGACGCTGCAGTAAACCGTTGGATTCAGGGGATACTTATGTTCCACTTCGCATTAATTCACGTACCTGCAGCTAAATTCCAAGGACCCGATGCATTGTCCAGAAGGGAACGAGCAGAAGGGGAGGAAGTGAAGAGCGATGATGATTCATGGCTAGATGAAATCGCACTTTACGTGGACGTGGGCAAAACCGTCAGATTACCTTATAATGCGAGTAGTTTGCCTTCGTGCAACCTTTCGCGCCAAGTCCAAGAGTCTGATTTGCGGAAAATTGAGCACTTTCTACGCACCTTAGAATGTCCTCAATTCCCCACTTCACAGAAGCACCGAAGGTTCATTAGCCAAGCCACAAGATTTATGATCCATGAAGGAAAATTGGTGCGCAGAAATTCAAGAGGGCCCCCATTAATAGTAATAATGCAGCCGCAGTCTCGATTAGCCATTCTCACCCAAGCTCATGAAGAATTGGGACATAAAGGGATCAAGGCCATGTGGGGAATGCTTCGAATCCGTTTCTTCTGGCCTAGGATGTATAACGATATTCAGCATCACATTGCATCCTGCCACACATGTCAAACACGGAATACTAAGAAGATGGAAATCCCCATTACCGTGTCCACAACAGTTGCATTGTTCCAGAAAGTTTATATTGACATAATGCGAATGCCAAAAGCAGGTCGATATAGTATGATAGTGGCGGCCCGGGATGACTTGTCAGGAGTTTGCGAAGCACGAGCTCTCGAGGCAGCAACAGCCAGCAGCCTAGCCAAATTTTTCTGGACTCAAATTTATTGTCGATATGGATGTCCGCGACAGGTTATTACGGACAACGGGTCAGAAGTGCAAGCTGGCTTCGAAGAACTCATGAAAACGATACAAGTCCCTCACATCAAAATCTCTGCATATAATAAACATGCAAGTGGGGTAGTAGAAAGGGGCCATTATACACTGAGGGAGGCGCTCGTGCGATCTTGCGGCGGACGAATGAGCAAGTGGCCGGAAAAGCTTCCGCTAGCAGTATTCGCTGATCGAATCACCGTTAGCCGCATCACGGGATTTTCACCTTATCAATTGCTTCACGGCACAGATCCGATCTTGCCTTTTGATTTAGCGGAGGCAACCTTTTTAGTCAGTGGATTCCGATCAGGAATAACGACAGAGGAGCTTCTGACACTAAGGATTCGGCAGCTAGCCAAACATGATCACGACATTCAGCGAGCGGCGGAGACATTAAAGCAAGCTCGGTTTGACTCAAAGGCCCAGTTTGAAAGAAAATTTATCAAGAAGCTGCAGAAATCGGAATATCGAAAGGGGGATTTGGTGCTTGTACGCAATGTGGCCCTCGAGACTGAAGTTAGTACCCGAAAGAAGACTGATGACCGGTACCTTGGGCCATATGAGGTAGTGCGTAAGAATAAAGGAGGAGCTTACGTGTTGAAGGAGCTAGATGGATCCCCGAGTCGTCGAAATCCGGTAGCCGCCTTTCGACTTCTGCCCTACATAACCAGAGATCACTGGTTTATGCACACGGGGTGGATGGCCGAGGAGGGAGAAGCTGATGAAAGCTTGTCTGATAAATCAGACGAAGGGTCGAGCAGCTCAACTGACCAATATTAAAGAAGCAGAGACAAATATAGCCACAGAAGAAATGGAAATCGGTGAGGAGAATTTGGCACTATATAACTGACAAACTGGTCTCTCTCACGCACCAAGCTACTGCGGCTTTAATATATAATCCCCATACCCACGCGCTCCGTTCTTCGCCTTCTTTCAGTCCGCCAACTTTTTACACCTCTATTCACGCTTCCAACCAAACTCGCAGCAAATTACGACTACCATATATAATGGACGAGCCTCCAGCTTCACCCAGTGCTTCGAACTCCTCCCGTGAGCGCAAAGGAAGCTTCTTTCAATCGTTCCTCAAGAACATTGTATCCATGAACCAACTACGCAAAAAGAAGGTACGCTGATCGTAATGGTCAATAGAAATACCACTCTCTTATGACCGTCATGACCATGTAGTCTACCCAATCGCCGCGACCCCCGCAGCGCTCTCAGACGCTACCACGAACTACAAACGACTTCACCATGTCACAATCCATGTTCCGCGCCTTTCCTCGCCCCCCATCTCCTTTGTTGCGATCCCTTTTTGCCTCCCAATCCTGTGCAGAAGTCATTCCATGCCTCAACGACGAGACATTCAGCGAAGGCCTTGTCCAAAGTCTCCGGAGCACAGACAGGTCGAGCCTCGAAGCCCTTGATAGATTCTTTGGGAACACCAGCGGCCTTCCTTCACTCGACTCCCAATCCACTACAGCCAATTTCAGGGAGAATGCGGAGAGCCCAATCCCGAGCACACTTCATGAAACCCTTCGCTACTCTAGTGCGAGCGGGAGCGTATACCCATTCCTGAACGTTCCAGATGTGCCTGCCACCGCAGAATTGCCTGGCGCCTGGTTGGAGAACTTGATGGAGATAGAAGATTGGACGCCGCGCCAGTCAATGGAGAGTGCCACCATAACACCACACACTGTCGCCAGCTACAACGAGGGAGGAAGTAATCACAGCCACTACAGCGGTACTGAGACACTCACCGAAAGCAGGGAAAACCATTCCTATCGTCTACGCCCTGCCGTGTTCAGCCCTCAGGTGCCGCTACCCCCAAGGCACCCTCCTCCGATGCCTGCAGCACCCGGGTGGAAGTTCCGCCACCCCGATCCAAACACCTACTATAGCGCAGCTCGAGTCAGTTCGCGACAGACCATTCTAGCAAACATTGCGCACTCTACCACCCCTCCCGTAATGATCCTCAACCCACCAGCGGAGGAATGGGGGGAATTTGTGCTGCTGGAGGCCGTCAGAGATGGACAAGGGATCCTTCTCTACGAGATCATCAGCGTGCCCGGGTACCTTTTGCGGCCGAACCGTTCGCTTCTCTGCCATGGCGCTCTATCCGATGAATGGGTAATCGTACAGGCGCTCCAACTTCTAGAAGGGTATGTCTACATGCGCTGTTTCCGACAAGCGTCCGAGGAATACGCGTTTATTCGGGTCCCCCAATACTTCTATCACATCGATGAGTCCGAATGGCCCCAGCTGCATTCGTCGTTTCATGAAAGCTCGATTCAACTTGCGTATTAACCAAATAATCTGCCTCGCTACTTCGTTATGACCACGCGTATTACCTGACCAACAAATTGTACAATTGATGCGACATGAATAAATTCTCCTCCCCGCTCTTCCTCATTTCTTCAACTGAGGACAGTTGATTATTCCGTTCGCCGCGGATGTCGTGTCCTAAAATTGTTTATATAAAAATGAGGAAGACGGCTCAAGAAAATTTATTCACAAATATCTGACTAATACGAGGTAATATCACGTGATAGGACCGAAGGGCCGGAATGGACCGACGGCCCGGGCGGCTCCAGAAGATTCTGCTGGAAATTATTCAGCAAAATAATCAGCTAGAGTCAATATGAGTCAACGCTGACCGAGAAGCTGAGTAACGCTCAGTAATGCACTGAATAATGCTTGGTGAGCTGCTGAATAACGCTGAATAATGCTGACTGAAGAATTAATCAGCGAAAGTAAGTTCGAATAGGGAAATAATTCCCACGGGCGAAAGGTATATAAGGAGGGCTGTAGAACAGATAATTTCCCCACTACCTACCTACCTACCAGTTGTATTTAGTCACCATTAACTTCAGACTCAAGGTTTTATTCATACGCACGCTCCAGTTCCTAAGTGCTATTAGGAACATCTATCGAGCAATTGAACCTTTGAGACTCCAACTTACGCAAACAATTCCTGAGGCAGTACACGGAGTGCCGCCACCGCTACCGCACTGAGAGACAGTTTTACAAAATTTTGTTAGACAAGCCCCGCCAAAGTAAAGCGCGCTGCGGTTGTTAACAAACCCACGCAGAGACTTTTTCCAATTAAATTTACCCCACCAATACCTTCTCGACTATACGTTGGTTTGTTTGAATAAAGTCACTTCCAGCAACCTACGTAGGAAACAAATTTTCCACACGACACCGGCCAGACAAATTCACACCACCCGAGGAAATGCGCAAGCGCACTTGTGCCCGATATACGCGACACGTCGTGTGGGGCTCTTGGCATCATCATCAACTCAAGGAGCCCGAAAGCTCCTATCATCGTCAACTCAGCCTATACCCACCAAAACCCCGGTCTCCCATGTCCAATCCTTAGGGAGTTTATCTTCATCCTTTAGAACTTTGCTCCAGGTCTTCTGTACTACTCCTTTACTTATTGCTTTGCGTCCATACTTCCGTTCGTTGGTTAGCAGGCAATCAATTCTGAGTCTATTATTGATTGCCTTGAGCCAGCGGTTGTTGATTTCGCGCTCAGAGGCCGTGTCCTGTTCGCGGATTACTCTTTCGCATCGCAACCTCCATATTAGGTGTGCAGACTCAGAAATTATGATTCTGAAGAGCTGTGTCGTGCCCCTATCTCCCTGTTTGATCGCCGCGCATGACATCACTTGGCCTAACGTAGGCGTCGGTAGGTCTTCGTCCATCTTCAACTTCCAGATCTCGCTCACTAGCGCCCCGATTTCCTTCTGCCCGGGTACGTCACATTGCGTTAGTATGTGTTGCATGGATTCCACCATCCCGCATTTCTCGCAGGTTCCTTTACTCTCGTGTCCTTCGATCTTCTCCCAGTATGCTCCGACTTTATATCCGCCGTGGATCAGCATCCAGAGGAAGTATCAAATGCTTCTGGAGACGTCCTTATGCTTCGTGGACCTCCAGATCTTGTTGTCCGCTGGCGGTTCTCCCTCGACGTCCGCTACTGCAGCCTTGGCATATTCCATATTCCTTTTGGTTGCGGGTCTCTCTAGTTTCTCTTGGTAAGCAGGTTTTTGCATCTTAACTTTCTTTATTATCCTATATGCCTTTGATTGTGTCATAGCCTGCAGTTTGGCACCTGGGAGGATGAGGGCTGGGGATGGTTTTATGTCAATTGGGTCCGGGGCAGCCTTTGTGCTTCCTTCGCTTGCCAGCGCGTCCGCCGCTTCGTTCCCCTTATTTCCTACGTGTCCCTTGACCC
Organism: Mycena latifolia; assembly: GCA_029289555.1. Taxonomy (NCBI): domain Eukaryota; kingdom Fungi; phylum Basidiomycota; class Agaricomycetes; order Agaricales; family Mycenaceae; genus Mycena; species Mycena latifolia. Next base: position 1,116,538 of record JARJLE010000016.1, on the reverse strand, counting down.
AGGTGAGGGATGTTCTCACTTTCCGCTTGCGTAGGCTTGACACCGTTCTGCGCATTAGGTCCGCATTTGCGGTGTTGAAGAAGCCTTCGTCTTCATTCTTCTGGAGGTTCTTCGTGAGGCCGTCTATCGAGACCCTCGAGTTGCTCCTTATCTCCAAAGGTACGTCTGTCATGCAGGCTTCAATCGTTTCTTTTATAGCGACTAACTCCCCAACATTGTTAGATCTGCCAACGCTCTCTGGCACCCGAATGGCTCTGTTCCTCGGGTCGTCGTCCCCGAAATAGATGCCTGCTCCCACTCGCGCGGTGTCTGTTCCGTTATTCATGGCGGAGCCGTCCGTGTACGCTGTGACTTCCTCGGCGTCCGGGTCGGGGTCGTGCTGGATCATTGGGGCATTCCCTCGCAGGTTGCGGGGTGTGCCTCTTGTGAATATCCGGAATGTGTCGGCAGCAGTGCCATGTGTCGTGATCCGAGAGTCGAACTCCACCGACTCAGGATTCTGCCTTACTTGAGGGCACTGGTCCTCCTCGTAGTCCTCCGGCTGGTGCTCCGTTGGGTTCCATTTTTTGTGCAGTACGTTCAGCATCTCCCGAGCCCTGCAGTAACATTCATTCGGGGCTCGGCAGCCTGTTATTGCTTGTGTCACTCGGCATGTCGCACACGGACACCAGTTGTTTCGTTTGTGGTGCGGTGCGTCTCTCTTTTTCCCTAGTTCCACTGCATCCCAGACTAACAGCATTTTATGATTTTTTCTTAAGCAGTCGGTGATGTCCTCGTCATCATTGTAAACTGACCGGTCTGTGTAGGATTTTCGGTGGTACCATACGGGCATTGATCCCTGGATCTCCCTGGATACGGCCATCGCGTCTATATCGAGGCCGTACGTTCGGCCGGTGAAACGGTGCACCTAAGTATAGGCTGAAATGCAGTAAGATCCTCAGATAGATGCTAACGAACAGCACCACACTAAATCACTAACACACACTACACACACAACACACAACCAATACGAAGTGCGAGATAATTGAGTTCGGGTCACCCTGCAGTATACAGGTAAGATGGAACTTCGTGGGACGGGATCAACTCAAAGAAGGATCAATCAGAACCTCTAGGAGCCTACAGTAGTTTGAAACCACTAAAAGTGCACAGCTCTGACACAAGGTATCGGAGTTTAGGTAGATGAAAGCTTGCTCTGGGAACCACAGTAGGTTCGCGAACTGTGCACAGCTACGACCAGCCTACTAAACGGGGCTGATTCCAATAGCGGACACGACTACGACCGTTCTACTAAGGCGGGAACGATTCCAATAGCCCAACTAACGAACTACGGCCGGCCTACTATGCGTGGACGATTCCAATAGAACACTAGCCTGCCTCGTGCAACTTAACAGAGGACTTTCGCGAACTCGCCGTGACCCTCCACGAGATGAGGTTGAAGTGATTGGCTTAGATGATCCTTTAAAGCTTATGGAGCCAACAAAATCAAAGCTTCTGTATTAATGAATCTACACAAGAGAAATGTTTTATATCACAAATCTCCGCACAGATACAGAGGACACCAACGCCTTTGACAGGTGGCTTCGACTTCCGTCTAAGCGCAACCAAGGGGGCAAGGATGAACTGCTGTATGGCGGGTTCTACGTGGTCTTTTATAGGTTTTCGATAAATACATGACAGAGCAGTATGAATAAGAGAAAATAAGAGAAAATGAGTAAACGGAGCGATTCAGAACGGAATAGGAATAGTGACGCGGCCCTCTAGTGGTGGTTGGATAGGTACCCGGCATCGGAAAGTCATCAGCAATGACTTCGCGAACCGTTCTGGGTATATTTGAAATATTGTAGCCCAGGCCGAAGGGTTTCGCAACCCGGCCTGCTGCCTTGGTGTACACGTCCCACACCGGCATGGTTGATAATCCACCCGGTGTGTCTGCCCAGCCCTCGTAAGAGCGGTAAATCACTTGTCCGGCCGCTCGCGAACGCGAGGCCCTCCGGCTTCGGCTCAAGACTACTCCGATCGCCAATATGCTTCCGCTCTGGCAGTGTTTGGCCTTCGCGACCGCGTCGCGACCATCACATGTGGTCCCCTTGACCCAGGGTTGACTACTGCTTGAACCAACCCGTGCCAGGTATCAATAGTCAGAGGTTCGCGAACCTCAATGTTCGTTCGCGAACTTGTTCCTTTGCCCTTTCAGTCATAAGTCCACTGAGAGTGAGGTTCGCGAATATTTAACGTTCATTCGCGAACTCGTTCTGAAGCCCTTCCGCATGGAAGTGGGGTTTCGCGAACTGTTCCCTGCCCTTTGTCTGGCGCAGTACAATCCACGAAGGGTGTCAAGGCTTTTGTTATATCTCCTGGGTATGGTATCTAGCCTGCAGGGCAAGCTGCTTCCCGGATCACAAGAAACAACTCTGTCTGATGGAGTTCGCAAACACTTCCAGGATCATGAAGCGGATCCCCTATGTTTATAAGGACCACGCTTCTATGTCTCCTCAGTGCACGCTATCCTTCTAGCATCATTAATACACAGTCGGCAGTTCGGAGCTCACTCCGGCTCTAATTGTATACCACCAAACAGGGGTTCTTAGAATTGTGCTAAGAATCGCGAAAAAGCGTGATTACACGGGTGGTTCAAAACCAGCCGTATCACCGGCCTTCATCATGTCGGCGATATCCTCCCCTACTGATGCCGCAGATAGTTTCGGCGCCCATGATTGGAGGTACGTGTTCATTCTGAGTTCTTCTGGGACTGACTTTGCATCTCTGCTGTCCACTTTGTTAGACAGTATTTCGTCGGTGACGAAGCACCAGAGGGGGCGGTTCGGTCCGAAGTTCAGGTAGGTCCTTAGCCATGTTACGGTGATCGCCTCGTTCCTTGCGATGATGTCCAGCAGGTCCTTCCCACCTTGTTCGGTGGGGGCATATATTGTTTCTTTGTTGATTGTTACACTATTTTTCTCCGCCCACAGGAACTTCCTAATCCTCTTTTCCAGGCATTTTTCGATTGTCTTCGGCATCCCTTGTACCGTAGCCAGATACTGGGTCATGCCGCCTACGACCATGAGGATGATCAAGCGGCGGCCTTCCATTGTAGGATGCCCCATCTCCCATCTATCAAGCGCTTTATCTATTTTTTCGATGGTACGTGCCCATGTGTCCACCTGTTTTATGCCGTTTCCGACCCACGCTCCTAGCGTCCTGATCGGTTCGCCCTCCTTCACGATCTTAATGTTCTCTGGGATTAACGTTCCCCCTATTCCATTTATGAAGCGGTTAGCCAGTACTCTGTCTCGGTGGGCAATGCTACCGATGGGAATCATCTCCGTCTTGCTGATGTTAAATTTAGCCCCGGCGGCTATGCACCACTCGTCCAAGATGTCGCACAGGGCCCCAAAATCGTCGTCAGTCTCAAGGACTCCGCTAACGGTTCGATCACTAAGTCGAAGAGCAGGCACGAGAGGGGGTCTCCCTGTCGGACGCCTCTCATTACGTGGAAGGGGTGTCTGCTCTTTTCCCCGTTCACCATGACGTATGTGAACGTGTCGCTGTAAAGTGCTCGGATCGTATTGATGAATTCCGCAGGTATTCCGTAACTGGCCAGCGCCCGCCAAAGGTAATCATGTTTGATCTTGTCATATGCTTTTTCTTGGTCTAGGGCCACTATGACGCCATCCATCTCGACCACCTCGGCCAGCTCGACGATGTGTTTCGTCAGCCATATTTGGTCTCGGATTTGGCGTCCCGGAACAAATCCAGCTTGATCAGGGTGTATTAGATCCGGGGCAATCAGTACCAGTTTTATGGTGAGCGCCTTTGTGAACACTTTATAGTCTGAATTCAAAAGTGAGATAGGTCTATAATTTGCTATGTCTGCCTTGTCATTTTTTTTGTATAGGGGGCACATACAGCTTTCAGAGAAGCCGGTGCCTTTTACCATCCCGTGCATTTCTATATCATTGTACACCAGGAGCATCACCCTGAGGATATTAAAGGCAGGTTTCTCCAGCTTTATTGCAAGCGAAGCGAGCAATTCTTCGCTAAAGGGCTGGACCTGTCTGCAAACACGAACAAATTCTGCCCGGATCCCGAAAACATCGGAATTCAAAGAACGGCCTCAAACACACTCAAAATTGTATCTATCGTGTAACAACTTGAGATTATGACTCTTCTACCATACTGCTTGGATTATCCTTAGTTTGGGCCCCATAGGACTTGAAATGAGTGTTTTCGAGTGCTACCCTGTGCCACCACAATAGGATCACGTGCCATCAAGGCGGATTCCGATTCCGGCACGCACTGGACGATGCATGCTCTAAAATGCCAACGATAGGGTTTTTTTCACGATTCCCTATCTGTACCTAAACTCTGTCTTTGAAGCGAGCACCCGGCGCGGCCGCAGATCCATATTAGCTGTTCGGTGGCGGGCGTCTAGCGCCTTCCATATTTCATATGTTATGCCATTGAGGCCCGGGGCTTTCCCGTTCGCAGATCTCTTAAGGGCCAGTTTCACGTCATCTAACGTTAGCTTCGCCTGGAGTTTCTCCTTCTGTTCGGCTGTGGTTTTCCTTGAGGTACGTTCCAGCACCTTCTTTATTGCTTCTTCTCTGACGTTGTGTGGGACGTCCATCCATTCGGACTGTAGATTCTTGTGATTGTTCCGTGCGAGATCTGCCATCCCCTGCGAGTCTTTGACGTATTCTGCGGGGTCTTCTGGTCGCGTCTCCTTTGTCAGCCTGTGTATTAGATTGCGAGGCTTACTAGGCCTGTTTATCTTGGTCCAGTATGGGCCTATTACTTCACCTTCCAGTCTGTTACGGATCTGGGCTGTCTCCCAAGTGTTTCTGTATCTTTTCTTCTCCAGAATTGCAAGTTTCTCCATTACTACTACACTAGACAGTTTCCTCTCCTCTGTTGTAATATCATTGTCTGAATTAATCTCCTCTAATTTGAGTTCAAGTTCGGCAATGTCTTTATTGATTTGTGGGATAATGATCTTGGCACGGTCACGAGCCCGGTCGCCTATTTCTGTTTTGAATCTTTTCCACAGCGTCTGTGCATTGTGGTCTCCGCCACGCTCGTCCCGCTCCTCCATTTGGTCTAGCTCCTTTTCGAGGGCTAGACCACGTTCATGGATGTACTCTGTCAGCACTTTGTCACACATAAGGTGTGCAGGCCACACCCACCGTCCTTTCCCGGTGCTGGGGGCATTCTCCGTGGAGAGCTTCATGGATACCATGCGGTGATCCGTGTCTATCCCGACGGTTTGGATCCCCCATTCAAAGGTGTGTTCCATTGTCCCCCTTTTTACGTATATCCTGTCGATCCGGGATTGGGCACCGCCCTGTACCTCGGATTGGTGGTAGGTGTAGGTGCGGGTGGTTATATCTCCACCTCCGCTGTACTGTGCGGCTCGACTTTTCAGTCCGTCTTGGTGTTCTTTGTCGCCAGCGCTCATTGGCGCCCTCCCTCACCGGGGAGACCCTCTCTGAGGGTGAGGTAGGCATTTCCAGCCTCCTCTGCCACTTCTGTGGCAGGGAGGTCTCGCAACATCACCACCGCCAAAAAGATGGTGGTGGTAAGAGATCACGAGGCCTCCTACGCCCTGCTCTTGACTTTCACTTGCTTATCATATAGGCCATGCGCGTTGAACACTGAACGCTGAGACCCAAGGCCTTATCTTCTAGATGCTGGAGGATCGTTGGAGCAAATATCCCGTATGCTGCATTTTGTTTCCTTTTCTTCTTTGGCTTTAATCCCCAGTTCGACGGATGGAAGACATGGATGCCAGTGCTTGTCAAAGCCGTCCAGAGCGCCTCGAGGACTCTTTGACGCGCAACGCGACTTTTGATGCCCAGATGGATCGCTCAGCTGCACTTAATCGGCACCGTAGCGTGGGAGGACATCAAAATGGCCTTTTCTTTGCGAGATCACTGGCATAATCCCGCCAGGTTACTTATTAAGTCCTTCTCTCTGTGTGGGGGCTCCCTCCGGCACCATGCCTTGTCTTACTCCCGTGGTCCACCTGCCTTCGATACTGATTCGTTTTCTTCAGACAAAAGGCCCGACTCCATGGTGCCCGGACGACAAGCTGTATTGATGATGTATGCAAGGCGCGACAAGTCTCGACCTCATGTCATGGTGCGCATCCTCCGTTCTTTATCTGTTGGCCGTCTTGGATGGCGCGGCACGCGTGAGGCCCTCTGTCCGGAGGTCTGCCTACTCTGCTGCAGCATTGATCTACGATGTGCAGACGGAGAAGGATATGCTGGGTGAACGACCACTCGAGCCTTATTCCGTTCATGATGTTCTGCGGATGTGCTCCCATTTGCCCCCACGTCGTGGCACTACATGGGCGTGTGCGTAGACGTTTCGAGGATGACTTGTGCTTTAGGGCCATTGCATGCGCATGGCAAAACGAGTCCAGTTGGGTTTGCCTTTCATGTTCACAGTCGGATCAAGGGTCGGCACCGCTTGGCAACTCATCCACCAACTGCTAATTCTGATTAATTGCGGCGACTTACATCTCGTAACCGCTGGCTGCCACTGCTCTGGTCTTCAGTTGGTGCATACATATATTACAGCTACCACATGTTTCTCTCCGCATCGGTGCAAGCACATCATGTGATCTGATTCATATCCACACTGCCGATATCTTCCTGTTGCTGGAGGCATCTTCAAGCCGTTGTTATCCCATCGTGAAACTAAACCACTGAATGGCATCGTACACATCAATAAATCTACAGGTGAAGTGCCCCCGGCCGCCACACACAATTCCCCTCAATTTCATCTTAATCAGAGATCCATTGCAGTCACATCCCAGTTCCCTGTCGAAGGATTACCTCGGACAGTTTATGTCTAATATAACAACTGGAGGCACGTCTCTTATCTGGCTTAGCATAACCAGTCTGGTACGGATATTAATCAGCTGGTAAGCTGGACAATTTTGCCGACCTTCAGCCAAATAATTTTTGAACCACTCATGTATGCGCACAGGACTAGCATATTTGCACTCAAACCAGCTGACATCGTCACTTCAAAAATGCCGTGGTCAATTGCATCAGCAAAGCCACATACCGGACAAGATTGTCTGCCAATCATGTATGACTTAGTCGGGAACAGCATCGATGCAACACGATCTATGGCCACCAGTGGAGCAACGATTGGGACCATATGGGAAAGCCTCCGGATTTAAATTTGCCGTGTTCATCTGCCGTCTGACTTCGTCTCTAGCTTGCTCCAAAGAGCTGATACTTTGGAGCACAGATCGCAGACCCAGTGTGAAGTCACCCATCAGCCTGCTTTGATCATGAAGTCCCTCGACCATATTAAATGATCTTCAGTCCATAGATTGAGTAGGATTGTCAGGTAGCATCATAGGCACAGCTGTGGTTGCGTTAGTCCCGTATTAACCCACTAGAAATTCGGCGGGGCTTGGAATTCCTAGCCCCTTTGGCGGTCATGATTGAGTTCCTTGCTGGATGAGAGGCCTGGGTTCCTCCATTGTACTTTGGCATGCTTGGCCGCTGAATCAACGCTGACAGCCTGATTTTTCCGTTTTTTACTCTTGGTTATTGAAGGTCTCCACTCGCCGTGAAATACGGCTTCAGGTATGCGAGGACCCATAGTTGGATTCCATCGCAGGATGGAAATGTGCAGGGTCAGCATGGTTTGATTTCGAGGCATAAAACGACCGGATGAGCCGATGCCGATACAAACCAGCAACAGTGTGTGGTAGTATTCCCTCACATCTCAGTTGTGTTATCTCATGCACTTCTATAATATCGCATGGTTGGAGGCGTGAGCAAAAGAAGGAGATTGTACAGACATAAACACACCATCCATCATCATTGATCCAGCAATAGATGGCTGTTCGAGACAGCAGTTGGGCAGCAAGCTGTGCGTCGCAACAACGGGAGCGGGTTCCAGAGGCGGCCGAGAAACACTATCTTGTCTCAAGATTTTATCGTACAAAATTTGGGAAGAGCAACTGTTCGCAAACTGCTAGACTTCACAATTGCTTCATAACAAGAACACATGATGTTGAAACTTGAAAGAGAATCAAGGAGAACTTAAATGTGTTGAAAATTCAGAGCTCACTCAGTCGTTTGGTGCCTCACGCCTCACTTTCTCGCTCCCTAGGAATTGCTTGTGTAGATTGTGTGTAGAACGGCAAGACATGGTATGACGGATAAGATATGACCAGATCAGTCATGACAAATGAAGAGCCTTAAAGGGCACCAAAATCCCACGGAAATTCCCTTTAATGGAAAAAGGTCCAACACGAATCATCTACGTCATCGACCCAAAAACCTTCAGGTTGGCGGAGAACGGAGAGTAAAGACAAGTCTAAAATATTCATTTTAGGACTCGTAACAGTTTGTGTGGGAGGATATGCACCTTCAGTCGTTGTGGTGGACGTGTCTTCATCTTCCGTGTTGCTGTCAGCGGCGGGGTGCGGGATGTGCGTGGGCGTGTCTCTCACCTCTCGATTTGCAGTAATGGCAGAGGGCGTGGCATGGAGAACGGAAACGCGCGCTGGCCACCTCTCTATGCACTTGACACTGCATGCGCTCTCGCTGCTCTAGAGCTGTGTGGTGACACTCTGCCCGGTTCTCTCCACTCCCGCTCGTCGTCATCCTCGTCCCACATCCCTTGCTTGCTCTTATCCAAACGTGCTCCTCTGCCGTCTTTCGGGTGCAGCGACACTCCGAGAAGCCAGTGGAGGACCGAGAGGGTGCATGTGGTCTCGCAGATGCCCTTGGGGTAGATGATTGCCCTCCGGGTGCCCTGCGCTGTCCAAGCAGCCGGCGCCTATAGCGCTGAGAGTCAGAGATCATGGTGTGGCTCTCTCAGCACGGAAGCCGCACATTCACGCACAAAAATACACAGAAGTGTTGTACATGATCTATCTACCCAATGGATATATATAATGTCCTATCCGACATTCCACTGCTCAGCGCTCATCGTGCCGTGCCGTATTTCTCTATAGTATACGTGATCTGAACAACTGTCTTCAGATTTCACGCAAGATATACTGTAGAGGCTGAAGCGAGCCTACCGTATTTCTATCTTCACAAGATATCGCGTGGTTTTGCCGATTTTTTTTCGGAGAAAAATACTGTGGTTGCAGAAATCTCCTGTGCATCGGGCCATAGCTTCTACATCCTAGTTTTTTCAGCGAATCTGAAGAGAAGAAATGTGGAAAAAGAATTTGATCGCATCCGGATGAGTTCCTTCCTGAAATGGAAAGTGATCTTCCTCTTCTCGCCACCATGTCTCTGTTTCACTGGGCTCTCTATTTCTCGTCTGAATCGTTCCCCAGGCAACCTGAACGCACCCCTGCTCAATCTCACTCAGTCTGAGCCTAGACAGTGGCAACTGGCACTGGTGGCTGAGGCTTGTCTGAGACCTCCGCCTGCGCTGGAAGACAACCTCCAAGGCGCATCCGCCGTATCTGAGACCTCCGCGGAAGCAAAAGTGTTGTCCATAGCGGGATGTGCTGATTATTGCAGTCGTCGAGATCTCTGCTCTTCCATCCACCATGCTCTCTCGTAATTGCGCTAGGCTCTCAATTCAAGTCCGGCTCGTTCAACGCATCCCCTCACTGAATCTCAGTATGAAGCTAGATAATGGCAACCGGTTGTCTCCAGGACTGATCTGAGGCCTCCACTGACCTCCGCTGCGGAAGATGACCACCGATATAATCCAAGGCGTATCCGCGATATGTGAGACCTCTGCGGAGGCAAAACTGTCGCAGGGTGTGCGGATGGTTTCTCTGCCGCGCAAGACATGCCATTTTTATCCGCCTGCAAAAGGGGGCCGCCGAACGTATAAATTCAGAGCCATCGGTGAGGGAAGAGTAGTGAAATCCCCCCGATTCCTCTGATATACGCATATATGCCCGCCCTTCCCACCGCCCCATCTTTGCTCACCTCATCCTTGGTCGGGCTCGGCGGCTTGCTTATCGTTGTGGTCGCCGTCTCGGGCGGTTGCTACCTCAGGTCCCGCATTGCCAAGAGTCTTGCAGAACGGCGGCGGGCTCGCACCACCGATGCAGAGGTGCGCTTCAATTCCCCCTGGCGTCACCTGTCTTTAACATTTGTCTTAGAACGCGGGCAACGCTTCATCTGCCACCGTCGAGGGCAAGAGTGCCGCCACCAAGGTATGTCGCATCTTGCAACTCTTTTCCCTCCGTCTGACTTATTGCATGTATCAGACTGAACCACCTCTCGCCGTGCTGGTCGCCGCCAGGAAGAGTCTTCACGCTCAGCAGGTGTGTCTTATACGTCCCTCTCCTATGCCTCCATGTCTGACTTGAATTTCAGCAAAAGGCCGCTGCCACCACGTACCGCGTGGCCCTTCATAAGGCGCTCATGGCTGATGTATGTTTATTTTTTCTACTGATCTTAAATATTTCTAACCTTTGTATCGTTTCAGCACGCCGCCAAGCCTGTCTACACTGTCAATGCGCCCGTCGTTCTCGCTTCATCCCCTGGCGCCCGCATTCTTCTCCGCCTACAGGGCAAGCAGCATACAGCCGGCCGTGTCGTCACCCGCCGGACCTGGTCGCATCCTGGGCCATCCCCCCTCCGCTCCTCCATCACTGCCCCCCAACCCGGGGCCGAGCACGTCCCGGCGCCCCTCGTGGTCGTCTCCACAGTCGTGGCACCCATTCACATCCTTGCACCTGCCCCCGTCGTCTTCGTCAAGAAGCCCCCCATCGCGCTCACCCGGTCGGCTCTCATCCTCGCACGACGACACTGACAGCGACTCGAGCTCGGACTACACCGACAGCGACGACGACTTGGACGAGCCCATCATCCCCTCACCCATCCCCACCCAACCCCGCGTCTTCCTCGACTCGCGCCGTGGCAACCTCCGCTGCGCCATGAATATCAAGCGGGCGCTCGCCAAGACATCCACGCCGCAGTTGCCACCCGGCAAGTTTTTGGAGAACGGCAGAGGGAAGAGGCTATCTGTTCGCGTGCGGAAGGAGAAGGAAAACAGGATATGATCTTGGTCTACTTGTGGCTAGTCATCGCGCGTTCGCTGGTCAACGCGCTGGATACTTGTATCTTTCTTATTTTCGTTACACTTCTAATACCTAGGATTTGTTCGTGTTTCTGCAGCCCTCAGCGGCTTCATTATTACCAGGCTGTTATTACTTTACTTGGTTCGGTTACGTGGCCTAATGGATTCGAGTTGACCTCCAGGATCTTGTGCGATTCGAATTATAATGTACGCATAGCAACGATTCTCTGAAGAAACGTGAGGCTCGTGATCCGGCGATCCCAAAGGAAACGCGCGGAATTAGTCCATTTCAGAGTCTGGGTAGTTCACGTCCTCCTTCAATGCTTGGCTTCAGCATGAGGAGTCATAAGCCTTGAGCAAAAGATCACTGGTATTTCCTGTCGAGATACAGACGTAAGGGTCTCAGCTACTTTCTTGGTGAGACCCAATCTCCTTCCAAATAGCTTCAAGCGGAAAAGAAATTCGATGCCGCCTTTACAAGGAAATATTGTCATTGTCAACCGTCCCTCCCCATTCATGCACGTTGATCTTTGGAACAGAATCTTGAAATAGCGTGCGGTAAAACCCCTCGGACTTGGAGGAATAAGTAATTCAGAGCTCGCCGAGATGGGGACTCCTGAACACGAAAGAAATGAACGCCTGTATGGTGCGTTCCGGGTCTCCACCAAGAACACGCTCGTCAAGCTGGATGAACTGCAGTGCGGGCAGCGTCAGGGCATCAAATAGAAGGGCGCTCGTGCAGACGCCTGCACCATGCAATGAGATGCATAGAGTGGTGAGATGCAACAGGGGCGGGACCATGGTGGGTTCGGTGAGCCGGTTAGAGACGGGTAATGACAGCGAGCAGCGCGCGAGGCTCGTCGTGTGGCGCAGGACTTCTACTATTTCGCGATCGTAGAGGCAGCCCACGAGGATGGTGAGCTGTGACCACGGCAGAATGATGACAAAGGGATTGAAGCACGTCGAAAGGACAGCATTGGTCATGTTCGGGGCACGGTCAAATGCAATCACGGGCTCCGCGACCAGCACTTCCTGTACGAGGTCAGTATATGGACCATACGTTAATTGCCGCAGGCGGGGCATATCACCCTGGACAAGACATAGCTCCTCTAATGGGAGTACGATCATCATGTCCTCCCAGCGGGTCGAGTGAGGAACAATCGCTTCGACGAATGCGCTGGTGTCTAGCTCCTGTTCTTCCTGGCACTCCAGCGCAACTGAGAGTGGACAGTTTTTGGAGCGTTCTAACCACGTTTTAAGTATACGCAGCTGTTGTGGGTGCCGATCGCCCTCATCGAGATTTAGGCGAATTGCGCTCCACAACGAAGGCGTGGACAGCGTTACATCTTGCCATGTCCTGCAGATCCGACACAGGAACGAGGTGGAGAGCGGCCCAACTGCGGGCAGATGGACTGGGAGGAATTTGGTGAATATTTCGGAGGTGATTTCGTGCGGCAAGCTCAGAACGGGGTATTTGTAGTCGTCGAGTAGAGCTTGACATGAACTTCGCTCATTTATCAGAGCTTGCAGCACCAACTGCAAAGCCCCAATTGTCACATCGAGCTCTGGGATGCGCGTGCGAGCGGCTCCTCGGGCGGATTTTGCAGTCATTGAGTGCCGCTGTGATGCGGACTGCGGTGCTTTAAACTGCCAGATGGTGGGGAGATCCAGGCTATGTTTAAATGCTCGTCCTCTAGGGGGAATTTGTTCTGTCGCGGTAGACAAGTACGTAGGGAGGTTAAAATATTATTGGTGGGGATATCCGTACAAGGATTCGAACAGTTAGTTCAAAATCCTACTAGCTAGGGTGGTCCGAGCGAACTCCGATGCCTAGTTAGCCTTCTCGGGTTAACGGAGATTGAATCTGTTCCACACTTCCTTGGGGAGGACCTTTGGAGGGCGATGCGGGGTCCAATTCATCAAGTCCGAGGTGAGATATGGATTTGGGGGCTTCCTGGACCACGAACCACAGTCGTCCGAAGTATCTTTGAGTCGTAGATCGTAAGACCGGGGGATTTATGTGTTCGTGATAACGTTCTGGCAATTCCTCCTCCCTTTACCCCTCTTTGTGCCTCTACGGAGTTTCCTCTCTCTACTTCTCACCCATTCGCTTGCTGAAGGCGACTTCCTGCGGGCTCTGCACCGCCAACTTCCTTAGCTAGCAGCTACACACGAACTCCGAAGACCTCGCTGTGCTGTTTGAGAGATTTCACTGCCCTACTTGCATAGGGGAGGAATAAACGGTTCGATTTCTCCGGCGCTGAACTTTTTATGCCGAAATATAAACTCCATTCGCTGTCTGATGGCGGCGGGGAGTACCGGGGTCGCTTTACTGTGTAACTCGACTCCGGGTGACCTCTAGGTGATGTTCGGGCGGATATTTAGCTACTCCTAAGCTGGCTAAGGCTTAGAAGGTGAGGATGTGGGCCGAAACTGAGATGTTATTTTGGTAGACTAGCTGTAGTATTTATACCCCAGCCCAAGGCTGTGCCGGAGTTGTTCCTTTGTGTCCCATACCTGCTCGCTCGCACGCTCCTCCGCCCCGGAGTTCGCTTATGACTCATTCTAGAACTCTGTGAACCCTTACCCGCACCATCTTCAGTCTGGCACCGATTCCGCAACCCGGACTTGTTGGCCCTAGTCTCGGACACTCCATGTCCGGTCCTAACTCGCCTCCTATCCGGCTTCCACCTGCGACGGCTCGATAGTGTAGTGGAAACGCACTCCGTATCCTTTCACCCCAGTGTTTGACTTACGGAGAGTCTGGAGTTCGATCCTCCGTCGAGCCCTTTTCCCGTGTTACCCTCCTTTTTGATTACCCGGAGTCCTCGTTCCATCCTTTCGGGCCGTTTGGTATTTGCGACTCGATGGCGTAATTGTACACAGGGAGGATAACTGTATGACCTATTCTAAAACATTCAAAAGATATCCTGAAAACATTTACAATAAATTTCCAATGTTTGTCAGTGGAATATACAGAAGATGTTCAAAATAACTTCTCAATGACCAGGATATCTTTTTCATACTCCTCGTTATCAAGAAGATATTGTGAACATATTTTATATATTGCAGACTTGAACATGCAAAAGTCATTGTAAATATTTTCACCATATCTTTGAGATATTTGAGCACAAGTTATCTGGTTGTCCTCCTTGTGTGTAACGCATCCTGCCATGGTTCTTGCACAAGCACCTCTTTTGCAGGAAGTCCGGAGTTCAATCCTCTGTCGAGCCATCCCTCCTTTCCATTCCTTTTTCGTGCGCCTCTTACTGGACCTTCGTATTGCTCGCACACATGGTCCGGTGGCGTAGTGGTAACGCACTCCGTTCGCGTAGCTGGCGGGAAACTGAAATAATGGAGGGACCGGAGTTCGAATCTCTGACGGGCCTTTATGTTCCTTTTGTCCGTCGAGTAAGAAGATTGGGCGCATTTTTGAACGGTTCAGTGGCGTAATGGTAACGCACTCCGCATTCCTATGTAGTTCGCGGTATGCTTCACGGAAAGTTCGGAGTTCGATTCTCCGCTGAGCCATTATGAAGAAAACCCTTCTTTTTCACGGCAATAGTTTTGGCTGGTCTTTCGATTCCTACGGCTCGGTGGCGTACTGGTATCGCACCCTGATCTAATGGATTTTCATATTGATTGACGGAAAGTCCGGAGTTCGATTCTCCGTTGAGCCATTCCGACGGAAACCCTTCTTTTTACGGTGATCGTCTTGGCTGGTCGTTCGACTCCTATGGCTTGATGGCGTAATGGTAACGCACTCCGTAAATATGCACATTTTTATATCGATTGACAGAGAGTCTGGAGTTCAATTCTCCGTTGAGCCATGCTTGGGTCTGGATATGATTTTTGTCATGGTCCTTTGTGGCTTGGTAGCGTAGTGGTAATTGTCATTTTTGGTAGTCCGGTCATGGCTTGGTGGCATAATGGTAACGCGCTCCGTTATATTGGTCGATGGAAGGTTCGGAGTTCAATTCTCTGTCAAGCCATCTTGGGTCTGGATATGATTTTTTGTCATGGTCCTTTGTGGCTTGGTAGCGCAGTGGTAATTGACATCTTTTTGGGTAGTCCGGTCATGGCTTGGTGGCGTAATGGTAACGCGCTCCGTGTACCTAACGTTTTCATATTGGCTGATGGAGGGTTCGGAGTTCGATTCTCCGTCAACCCATAACTTTTTACTCGGAGTCGGTCTCTTGTAGTCTTGAGTTCGATCCTCGAATGGCCTGTTGGCGTAATGGTAACGCATTCCGTGCACCTATAGCATTCGTATATCGGTTAACGGAAGGTTCGGAGTTCCTAGTTGGGTCCGGATATCATTTTTAGTCGAAGGCTTAAGGCGTTGTTCTCGGAGTTCGGTGTTTTGAGGTCACGTCGGGAGCTATCACAATGTGATGGCTCACACCGCCGCGCAATTCAGGGATTCCGGAAGAAGACTAATATGAAGGGCTTAGGAATACACATTAATGAATCCAATTCGACAAGACGCACAGCTTGACAGGCAAATGGCAGGCATCAAATGTCCATTTGCACTTGTTTGCATCACCCGCCAAGCGGCTGATTTCGATGGCAAATCCACCTTTCGTGTTTACCACACTCACTCAAGTCCCTGCACACGGCCGATCTGAGTCACCAAAAGTATCATGTATATGGATAGGAAGGTATCTACAATTATTTTATGCCTTTAAATGATTAGAAAGTCATAGAAATTATGAATTATTCTCGGTCTCCATAACTGGCGTCATCCTCCTCGTTGTCGGGCTCGACAATAACTCTATCTTCTTCCACTGGCTCAGAACTTTGAAAACCCATCAGAGGTACCTCTCCAGCATCCACTCGACGCTTCCAACACACTACGGCGGGCACAATGAGCTCGGCCTTCTGTTGTTTCTTGAGCCTGGACAACGGCGGAATTTCGGTCCTCTTGTCCATTTCAAACTCCCGGAGTCGATGCCATTTGAGCTGAAGGTCGAGCTGGGGAACGAGTATCTCCTTCAGCATCCCAGGATCTGTGAATCGAGCGGCATCGAAGACGCGGGCATACGGGATGGAGGGGGGCGTTTGATGAGTTTACGTACATCGCCGATCCGCTATTTCGCAGGGTGATCCTTTGGTCCATCATAGCGCAAGCAATACTGAATCGTTTGCCATAAAATTAATTGCAGCACACTTGCGAAATTCGTTTACAGAGGATGTCCCAGCCAGATTTCCCATTTTCTCTCCCGAAACTTTATTGTAAATGATCTGAAGCCCTCCATAAGGTGCTCATGGCTGATGTATGTTTATTTTTTCTAATGATTTTAAATATTTCTAACCTTGTATCGTCTCAGCGCGCTGCCAAGCCTGTCTTCACTATCAATGCGCCCGTCATTCTCGCTTCGTCCCCCGGCGCCCGCGTTCTTCTCCGCCTACAGGGCAAACAGCATACAGCCGGCCACGTCGTCACCCACCGGACCTGGTCGCATCCTGGGCCATCCCCCCTCCGCTCCTCCATCACTGCCCCTGCACCCGAGGTCGAGCACGACCCGGCGCCCCTCGCAGTCGTCTCCACGGACGCGGCGCCCGTTCACATCCTCGCGCCTGTGCCCGTTGTCCTCGTCGAGAAGCCCCCCGTCGCGCTCACCCGGTCGGCTCTCATCCTCGCACGCCTCAGCGACGACACCGACAGTGACTCAAGCTCGGACTACACCAACAGCGACGACAATGATAAGACCGGTGTCTGCCTAAGCGGCGCGAGCAATGTACTAGCTGCGAATAGCAAGTCGAAGGTATATACCAACAACTAACAACCCACCAACTACCACCTAACCACTACTGCACTACTCTCAGACACGTGTCCCTTGTTTGTTCGGGGGTGACGAGTCAAGTATTAGACTCTCAGAATGAGATTTAATTGTGTTCGAACGATTTATAGGGTGTTTCGACAAGGCTCGACGGAGTTTCAACAATCGTAAACAGATCGACTTGATTGTCGACAACAAGTACAACGGTGTATATGGGCCGGAGCAGATGACAAGTACGGTATTAACCATGTATATGGTAGATTTGGGGCTTGTAAACCCTTCAGGACGCAATGGGAACAGACCCAACGAACTGTATAAACACGATTGAACAAGTCAAACTTGTAGGAACTTCCAGGCCAGATAACTTCCAGGCCAATAAAACTTCCAGGCTCAGTGTATTGTGACTTCCAGGCTCAAATGTTAAACTTCCAGGCCAATGTACTTCCAGGCTCAAATGTTATAACTTCCAGGCTCAGGTGTTTATATCAATCCAAAGGTATATTCACACACTATAAAGCAGACTCTACTGAGCTGTGCCTTAAGGTGAACAGAGCACACAACCTACCAAACAACTAATTGTGACTATCTTCTAGCCTCCAACCAGCTGTCGGTGTGATTCGCTGCCGTTCCCTCTCGCGCAGACGCCCTTATATACTGTTTCTATACATGATTACAAACGATGATTACACTACTAGCTGATAAATAATATATGAAATGAGCACGCGTGCCGGAATATATCGATCCCGAAACCTCTATGATTGGTTGAGGGCCCTCCCACGTTCGTGGATGACTCCTCCTTGCTGATTCACAGCGGCACCGTATGACTCGTACCTCCGATCGGTCGGAATATAGGTGCGAACAGTCATACTCCAGGGTATATCGTGTTCAGAACACCTTCGAGGTGTCTTATATTGTATTAAGGTTTCCTTCCCAAGCCTGGTATATATCATATACAGACTTTAGGTGCTAGTTTACGGTAGTCGAACATCGTTCCGGAGTCTTCCGATCGATATTTGATTCCGTCAACGGAGTCATCCGTGTCCGTTCGGATCCGATCGAACCGGCTACTTGTGTTCCCGGAGCCTAGACCCTTCACGTGAGGTGTCGCGGCGCGAGGATCAGTGTCAACATGTTCAAACATCCTGTCATTCGACCATATATGCCGTTCTTAGCATGTATACAGGGCTCAGAACCCTTCCCCTTGGTTGGGAACCGACACTAAGTGACTGATAACCCCTGGATACTGGGCTGCACTGTTTTCTACGGAGTGTTATACCTCAGTGCAAGCTGTATATAGGCCTCAGTATGGAGTACCGTTATACGAACATGCTTCGAAGCTCCCCTAAGGTGTCCAACGTTCAATGACTAACTGTTTGGGCTCACAATAGTCCTTTTATACAGATGTCCTTAGTGTATATGGTCATGGTATATGCATAAAATGCGATTTCCACGGCCAGAATTGTACACTGCTTATCAACGACCTGGATGAGCCCATCATCCCCTCACCCATCCCCACCCAACTGTTGGTTTTATCTCGTGAACCAAGTGAGATATCACTCCTGGCTGTTAGGCCATTGGTTACAAGCTCATGAGGAGCTCTACTGTAGGTACTGTATTTATACTAAAATCCTATTTTTCCTGTATGTTCCGGCATGTTCCCTCCGATTCCATATCAGTCATCTCTTAGTCAGCACCTCGGCCATGTCTCGGGCTTGTGCCGGATTGCCAATCTCCAACACCAACCCCGCGTCCTCGTCGACTCGCGCCGTGCACATCAAGCGGTCGGTTGCCAAGACATCCACACCACCGTTATCACCTTCTGGCAAGGCGTTGGGACACAGCATGGTGGAGAGGTCCGGGCGGGAGCGGAGGCAGAAGGAGAAGGAGAACTTTGCGGTCTGAGCTATGTGTTGAATTTGGACAATTATTGTGCCTCGCTGGTCGGCGTGTCGGATACGTTTCTTTATTTATCCTTTTTATTTTACTTATAATTGTTGTACCTGGTACTAGCAGTACTCGCTTCCGAGGACCTGATCACCCCTCGGCGGCTTAATACTTTTTCGTCTTCTTACTTCTTACCTGGTTGTAATTATTTTACTTGCTTCGGTTTTGGTTCGGTTACGTGGACGAATAGATTCAAGTTGACCTCGAGGAACTTGGGCGATTGTGATTCTAATGGACGCATGGTAGCGATTATTCGAAGAAATGCGAACCTTAATATCCGACAAGCCAGAAGGAAACGGCATCGGTTCCTTGAGCCGTAGGCATTTCGAATATCCACAACAGTCCTTTCAAAACTCTCTACTGCTTCCCACAACATCAACTTTTTCTGTGGTGTGTGACTCAAAAATTACAAGGGCCGCGTGAGCTTAGGATCTATTTTGGTGTGTAATAGTTGTTAAATGAACTGTCGCAGTAATAATTATATCCTGCTCCTTCCTCTCTGTAGCCTTGCCTCCACACACAAGAATAAACTATCACCTAAGTCGCACTGGCGTATGTAACATATGCAAACGTCGTTCTGACATTCAAGAACACAACATTCAGGCTACATGTATATTACCAATAGTACTATGCTATGTTAAATCCTTTTCTCAGATTCGGGAAGTTTTGTGACTAAATGCGAACACCTCGCCAGCGGGGATAGACGCTTCAGCACAAAAAATCTCACAACATAGTTAATGGTAGGTTACTCCCAGATTTACTAGGGTTTCGGGATCATTGTCATTGAGTAAGTCTCTTCTCTCCAACATCTCAGATTCTGGTCTGTCTGTCTCTTGGCCTAGCCGACGGCGAGTCCATGCTAGATTATGCCTCACCCCCAGGGTTGCCGGATGCAGATCACCTAGGAGACTCCTTTGCTTTTCCAACAACATAACTTCAAGCTTCTCGGCATCTGCAAATTGGCCCAGTTTATTGTATGTCATTGCAAGATTCCCTATAGCAAGCAAAGTAAGTGGATGGTCATTGCCCAAAATTTGTATTCGTTTCTGAAGAACTATCACTTCGAGCTCCTCTGCCTTCTTTAATTGACCTAGGTTGTGATATGATGATGCGAGCTCCCCCATGGTATTCAGGCTGCCGGGATGATATTCCCCTAGGATTTTCTGCCGCTTCTTCAATACCACAACCTGAATCTCTGTTGCCTCTCTGAATTGACCCAGAGTGCAATGAGTCAATGCCAACTCATTCATGGCTCGCAGAGTAAGTGGATGTTCTTCCTCGAGGAGTTTCTCCAACACAACCAATTCGAGCTTCTGGGCCTCTTTAGCTTGACCCTGCTTTCGATATGTTGCTCCCAGGTTCAACAGAGAATTTAGAGTGATAAAATGATTGCCACCCAGGATATTTCTGTATTTCTCAACCACCCAACACTGGATTTCTTGCGCTTCCTTCAGCTGATCCAGGCTGTAGTATGACCAAGACAAATTGTGCATTGTTGCAAGAGTTTCCAAATGATCATGTCCAAATATATTCTTATATTTTTCGAGGAGTACAACTTGAACTTCTGTCGCCTTTTTCATCTCACCCAACATTTGATAGGTCTGGGTCAGATTATTCAGAGTTTGCAGGGTATGAGGATGGTGTTCACCAAGTAGTTCTCTTTGCTTCTCCAGCACCAAAACTTGAAGCTCTTGGGCCTCTGTCATTTTGCCCAAATTCAAATATGTCCACGCCAATTTACCCAGAGCACTTAGTATGGCTGGATGGTCAGTGCCCTGGAGATTCCTTCGCTTCTTTAGCTCCCTAATTTCAAGTTCTTTTGCAGTCTCCCACTGGCCAAGCTTTTGGTATATTGAAGCCAGATTACCCGTGGAATGCAGAGTATCTAGATGATCAGGCCCCAGGAAGTTGATACGCTTCTCGAGTACAACCAATTGAAACTGCTCTGCTTCTCTCAATTTTCCTAGCTGGCTGTATGTGGATGCTAGGTTTTCCATCACCTCCAGTGTGTCTGGATGATCCTCTCCAAGATGAATTTTGAACCTCTCGAATATCACAACCTGGAGGTGTTCTGCTTGCTTTGGTTGCCCGGAACAATAGTATATGTCCGCATACTGTATGCTGAAATCAGGGGAAAGATGTGTTTCCCCCTGCAACAGGGAATCAATGTGAGGCAGCAACTTGATGCTCATCAGCTCCTTATGTTCCTGTGGCATCTGGGAAAATGCCATTCCCACAATAGCAAGCATGCATGAATGATAAGGTTTCTCATCAGTGAGTGTACTTCGACACCAGTTATGCACAAGGGGATGAATTGAAAATATTTCTGTTTGGGAGTCGAAGTTGATGAGAGAATATGCTCTGAGTTCACCGGTCAGCTCCATGAACCGCAATGAATCCCAGGAACCAGCTGGTCCCACAAAATGGTTTAGAAAGTCAAGTGGTTGCTGTAGTTGTTTTTTGGATGGGCCATTGAGTCTAAATTTGTATGTAGATGCATTGCTGAATATCTGCTCAGAGATACCCTGGTGATGCAAGAGGGAACAAAGTTGCAAGAGGGTTGCTGCTGGGTAGCTGAGCTGCTCAAAGCTAATTTGCCATGTGGTATACACTGTCCAGGCATAATCGTCATGGGACTGTACAGGCTTTTCGCTCAGCATTCGGGCATGATTTTTTGCATAGAGTGCCAAATAGCTGTTGAGGGATCCATATTTCGAGATGAAAGCTCCAGCCTGAATTATAGCAAGAGGAAGATAGGATAGCTCCTAGATAATGTTTGAATTGAGCCTTTATTTAACTGATATGCTGCCTTACCTTGACAATTTTGGTAGCAATTATGTTGTTACTAGCTGTGCCATCTTGGGCAGCGCTTTTGAGCAAAAGCTCCACAGCTTCAGAACCCTCCATATTGGATACAGCACAATGTGACCCTGCGTAAACACAAAGACCAGGATTCCGAGATGTGATAACAATATTCCCGTGGTTGCACTGAGGGAAGAAGGTGTTCAGATTGATCTTTGGGTCATCTGCATTGTCAAAAAACAGCAGCCATTCATCAGGTTTACTGCTCAGCCACTGTAAGGCATCCTGCGAGGTATTTCCACAATTCTTTGACAAAGCTATATTCTTGAGGCCTGTGTTAATTGTCTCAAGAGTGCTGGTGTCAATTAAAAACACATCCGAAAAACTAGACCTATCAGTTAGATAGATTGGGGTTCCATAGCTGTGAGTACTTACCAAGATGACTCCTCAATAAATTTTAGAGTTATCTGTGTCTTGCCTGCACCACCCAGTCCATACAGGAGGAAAATGTGCTGTCTTCCTAACTCTTGACCGAAATACTGATACATCTGATCCAGGATGTTCCGTCTGCCATGGAATATTCGGGAGGGGGGAGGACAATTGTTGATATTTGGAGTAGCTTGAGCTGCTGGGACATCTACACAAATTTCAGATGAGTTGGACCAGAGGGGATACAGGCATACTGGGTGAGACAGCCATCAAAACCTTGTGGACCTGAGAGTTGGTATCCATCATTGCAGCGAGCTCAAATAATTATCAGGGAAGGCCCACATTGAACTGAGCAAACACACCACAAAATTGGAGCGTAATTCTCGGATTCTATTTTGATATTGGGTGATTCCATCTGCCATACTGCTCAGCTTGAGAAAACCCTGGAAACGACCTCTGAAGCCATTAGGCTCCGTTCCCATTTGTTTCACTGTTTCCAGAATTCCCTGCAGGGGGCTATACAAATTAAGAATATCTTAAACAAAAATTTATATATAACATACTGTTCGAGCTCTTCACATAAACTGTTGAATTTCAGAGTTGCGGCATCCCCTTGAGATGAAATCTGGTGCCGAACAATAGTTATAATCTCCATAATGTTGCCACAGAGCTCTCTCAAGTTATCCCGGTTTTTCTTTATTTTCTACCAATCCTCAATTAGTCGGATTGAGATGGGAAGGCATTCAAGTGCTGAACCTCTATGGTTTCCAGAAGGATCACAACTATTTTGAATAATCCACTGACATAGGGAAAGGGAAGACAATCAGCTCCTGCACTAATTGTTCTTGCGGTTAGGAGCGAGGTCGCAAGCCAGTCCGGGTTTGATGGGGATGGAGTTCTTTTCTTGTAAGGGGAGCTCGATGATCCTCCTACTGTACAGGGGCTGCTGCTGAACATGGTGGAAGGAAGACAAACACTCAGCCACTCATACCCTCCGCCTATATACGATTGACCAGACGACATCGAATCAATCAGATTCAGATGTGGCTTTCTGCAACAGGCCGTTCAAAAATAGCGTGGCAGATTTGCACCAAAAATGGCGCTTCTTCCCTCCACCTGAGAATTACTAGACGCATCCGTGTTCTTTTCATCTTTTCAGCACCCCTATCCCCGTCGAACATTGATGTACACTCTGTCATGTCGGAAAAATCCAGTTCGCCTGATCAGGGCCTGACGCAACCTGACGGGCTGTCACCGACATATCAGCATGTATCAGGTCGTTCGGGGAGACATATCAGGTATTGTCAGGTCCTGGTCAGGCTCTGTCAGATACTCCGCATCTGGAGAATAAAAAGTACACATCAATGTTCTAAGTGACCTTCAGATACATCCAAGATACATCTATAGTACTCAGAGACATCAAAATACAAAATCAATGGGCTGAATTGAACCAAATCCTGAGGAGAACCCGTGACCCCACACAGGGTACATAACTCAGATGGTCCTTCCAACGTGAACAGCTGATTTTGATTAAGTTTGTAGATACTTCCTTACCTTACGCAATACAAGAATTCAGTTAATAGTTCGTAAGACAGTAAGGATCCTCTAAAGAGGGTCAAAGAGTTTTGCAAAATTCGCCGAGATGTCCTTGTATAAGTGATTTTTTGACCACTATCGGCCCCTCTGGGAACCGACTGACTTGACCTGATATGCCCAAGTCAGTGCATGTAAGACGTTTCAGATTTTTCCGACATGAGAGGTGATGCTGCCTGGAACCGCGATCCACCCGTTTGGCCTAACTTCTCCTGACGCCGCTGTCTGAACCGCATGATCACACCTTCTCACATGCGGAATTCCGACAAGTAATCTCATCTTGGCGGACTTGGACGGGTTTCAGTAAAGGTCGTGTGTTCATGACGACAAAGTCTTCAGTGCGACCTGCACTCGTGACGGCACGCTCGAGTGCTATTCCAACGCTGGAAGGCAACGACACCAGAATCTTAGCGGACTTGAACGTCAGTAAAGGTCGTGTGTTCATCATGCCGGCCAATACGACCTGCCCCCGTGACGGCACGGCGGCCATTTGCACAGCCCGCCGTGTATTCCAGCGCTGAAACGCGACGACAGACGCCGCGCCGGGTTCGAACCTTAGTTTTAGTACCGCCAGGTTTCATTGTCTGCGTTACCTTGGTGTTCAAACTGTATTTGGGATTCGTCCAGATAAAACTTCATAAAAGGTGCACTGTTCCACGTTAACTGCTTGACGCAGGATCTGCGCGAGCTCGGAATCGAAAGATGAGGATGGTGATTTGGGACCAGGGTAAAACGATGTGAAAAACCGGCCGAGCTCGGCGGTGACGAGGTTGGACGCCCGGTCAAATAGGATGATGGGTGCTGGAACGGGCTCAGTGGCGTATAATTCCCGGTTGGGTCCGAAAATCAGGCTTTGAAGGCGGGGTATATCGCCTTTGGCGAGCTCAAGGCCGGCGTTCGGAAGCAAGAGCTTCATGTCTTGCCAGCGAGGAGAGTGACGCACAATAGCTTCAATGAACCTGGTGATGGATATGCCGTGTCTACTCCCCAGTGCAATGGAAAGAGCGCAAGTGCCTAAACGTTCCAACAACGGTCTTCCTTCAGGCAACATAAGATTCTATTACCCTCCACAGCGAAGGCGTTGATACCGCCACGTTTCGGCCACCTTGCAGATCCGATTGAGAAAAGATGACGAGAGGGGGCCCGTCGCAAGAGGTGGGCGTTCCGGATATGGGGGGAGGAACTGAGTGAATATTTCGGCGGTGATCTCGTTTGGCAACCTCAAAACAGGACATGATGATTCGTCGCAGCATTAGTCTCCGTCCATCTGGAACCCTAACACTGTCTGGAGATTGGTGAGATTTATCGCTGGTTTCAAGAATAGCTCTAATACCTCTCCCTCGTGGTCAGCTCTGTTCATAGTGATCACAAAAGCTGTCGGTGAGGGTTAGTCATAAGTTTCATCGAGATACTTAGGACGAAATACCGTGCTGAACCGAACCAAACCAGGCGACGGTGAGGCAGAAAGCAAGTGCCGTTGTGTCACGTGTATGGAGCACGGGGTATATGACACTGACACCTCCGTCCAACCCCCGTCGCCTGAGGCTCTCTCATCAAGGAACGCTGGTATTAGTCTCGTTACTCAGATTTATACCGAGTCGAGTGAGAAGACAGTCGTTCTCCCTGCTCGTCCCCCCGCACGGCTGACCGCCGACGCCATGCAGCCGCGGCCGCGGGGTCCTAAGACGTACATCCTGCGCACGAGCGCATCATCGCACAAGCGGCGCTCACACACGAAGCAATCTTCGAGGCTGAGGCGGTGGACGCGGCGTCCGACGATGATGACGACGACGACGAGTTCGGCGGGAGCGCCGCGCACGGGAGTATCATCTCGTGGAGCAGCGCGGACCAGCTCGGGCCCATCGGCATCCTCTACGTGATCCTCGCGCTCATCCTCGTCCGCGGGCGCGTCATGAGCGACCGTGAGCCCTTCGCCCTCTCCTTTCGCCGTGCTGACACGCTCTGCAGAGGACCTACGCATCATGCTGAAGCGCCTGCGGCTGCCGCGACGGGAGCATCGCGTTCTCTGTCACGTCGATGCACCACGCGCTGGCGCTCGACGCTTACCTTAACGCGCTCATCCGGCAGGGCTTCCTCGACCGGCAGCTGGTCGGCGACGCGAAGAGGGCCCTCGGCGGCATGGGCAAACGCGCACGCGTCGCGCAGGCGGACGACGACACGAGGCAGACGTACGAGTGGCGCTGGGGCACGTGCGCGCAAAGCGAGGTCGGCGAGCAGCTGCGAGCAGGCTGTCGCGGCGTTCGTCGCTGAGTTCATGGTCGGGGACGACGCCCGGGACGAGCCGGACGAGGAGGAGGAGAGCGCCGCGGCGTGTTCAAGGGCATCGAGCGTGCGGCAGGCGGGCAGCTGTCCGAGATTAAATGTGTGCGCTGTCTTCTTCCTTTCTTATCTGTTTTTTGCTTATGCTTGAAGGTAGGGAGGCATGCTGTGCGCCCCGCCCCGCCTCGCACCCGTGGGGCGTAGTGCACGTTGCCAGTCGAGCTCGTTCAGGGCCCCCACGTTCCTCGAGCCCTCGCTCCTCCACCGGGGCTTAAAGCGTTACCGAGCTCCTGCAGACATGGGGCCTTTTTGCCGCAATGCAGCACATTGACGGCACTGTGGGCGCAGCCTGTACGTCTTCTACAGCCCTTACCAGCCTCTGCTAACATTTGCATCTATTTTCGTAGCCTCCCATTGTAAGTCCGCTGTCGCCTAAATTTCCGTAATTATTCAATTGCCTCTCAAGGACTTGCACGTCCAACCCGATGACTCGATAACGATCGTCAATTTGGTTGACTTGGGAGTCCAGAACAATTCGTTCACGACCTTCGAGGTCGCTCTCCCGATTGGTTGGTCAAGCTCTCTCATCCATTCGTAACCGCCTAATTATACGTCAGGCCAGAATTTCAGTTTCGCCTACAACACCATTGCTCAGCCGCTCACTGTATTCCAATGTCAGTTGAAATTCACAAGAGAGCGGAGTGCTTTTCTAAATTCTTCAACAGCGAGCGTCATGCACGTGGGACCTGGGACGACCGATTGCATGCCTGCGCAGGCCGACCCCATCGTGCCTGATTTCAATTCTAGCCCGTCGCTGAGCCTCTGTCGCCAGCTCGGCGACGTCCGCTAGTTCGGTGACGTCTGCATCCAACTTCGTTCCGACGTCCACAAAGAGCACGTCCGCCGCGGTCGTCCCAGACTCGGCGGCATCGACGAGCAGCTCAAGGCCTCCGTTACCAGCCGGGACCGTCATTGGGGTCGTATGCGCCATCGCCGGCGCCGTCCTCCTAGGGCTTGTACTTCTCTGGAACTCGCACCGCCGATCCATGAAACGTCTGGCGGAGCTCTATTCCGACGTCGAACGCTCTGCGCCATGCGCTGCTCCACGGTTTCTGGCCCCAATACTGGGACGCGGCCGGTCGGGCCCCATCTCCCGTAAGTTGCAATATATCGCGGAAATCTGCGCTAACAGACGATCACTCTGCAGCTTACAACGAGAGCGCCCCTCCGCCCCCGCGAAGCCCGACGAAGTCTATGCTCGTGCGGGAGAGCCAGACCTCGTCGAGTGCCGGCTCGCGCGAGACGATCAGCATTCCCATCTCTGCGCTGGTGTCGCCGCAGGACCCGCCGAAAATACATGGGCGCCAGCTCGTGCGCATTCGTCATCCGGAGGAACTGCCGCCACTGTATCACGATTATAATACTCGCTAGAGTAAAACATAAGTATCTAATACTTGGCCTGCAAGTTGTAAATTCGCGGACTGTTTTATTTTATTTTTTATGTAACACATTGACTCTGAATCTCGGCTTTTTTGTACTGCGTTGAAGCTAGGATCGTTGTAAGTTCCAGTAAGCCAACGCGTTACACTTGTTCCATCGTTTGAGCCACTAGCAGGCAAGACAATCCCTCGCTAATACATAGCATTGCAAAAATATTAATAATACCGGCGTTCAACAATCAACCATCTTCCATGACTCCTCCAACGCACCTAACTCCGCCATGAAATGGATCTGTAGCTCCGCCCAATTTTTGTATACCTTTGTCAATCCTCCGAGCTGGACCTCTCCACTTCGTGGTTCAAATTCAGCTCGTGGTTCAAACAATTCAGTTCCGATTTTATGGCCGAGTACATCTAGAAATCCCGAAACCCGTTCTAGAATGTGTTCCCTTAAGCCGGTAGAATGATGTGGCCCCCATGCGTTATGTGGGTCCGCGTTTCTGGCATTCACTGCTGCCCGGTTGAGAGAGGCTCCCAGTTGCGATGAAAATGTAGCTTTCATATTGAGTGAAATTATCCTCTCGGAATATTGGGCCTCGAAGTGATGCGGGAGAGTTGGAAGTTGGACGAAGTATCGGGCCTGGAGCGCAGTAGATATCGTACAACGCGCCAATCGAATAAATTCGTTGCAATTATCGAATTGGAAGTTACCCCAAACGCCCGACAGCGCCAAGATGGCCAGGCCCCAACTCTCCTCGGTATCGTCTGTGAATTTATGCTGCTGGTCGAATTCTGTGACCCATACGTTTTGCATGACAGAGTTGAATTTTTCTCTGGAGTGGGAATGTCGGCCCCATTCATCGCCAGAGAACACGCTGATCCACGTAGAGAGATCCTGATAAATGAATGGTTTCCAGTCTCCTGTGTCTTCAACATTCTTTCCCATGTCTAGATACCAGTTCGCGAGGGGGTTAATGTCGGAAAATTGGAGTGCAATACGCCCCAAGTGAGCCCATGCCCCGGATTCTTGCATGATCGACTTGAATTCTGGGACCAGGAACCAAGGCATTGCTCGATGTAGAACAATAAACGCCGCAAACGAGATGTCTTCAGGAGCAGATAGGGCGCGGACGATTATATGGAAGGCCGCAATGGGTGGTTTTTTTTGACCAAACGTGTCGCTGAAAACTAGCAGGTGCAAAAGAGCCTCCACAGCGAGAGTGGTGTCGCTATCCCATTCGTCGGGATGCTCAGCGTTGGACCGTTTCTCGTCCCAAGCATGTTGAACGCGTTCCATTACCACGTAGATCCATTCCGCATCCAGGGATGGAAGAGACGCTAGCGTGGCACATTCCACGAATTCTTCGACATTTTCGAATTTGGCAAGAATGGCTGCTGACACTAAGACTGATGTGTCCAATGAAAGAAAAGTGCTGCAAAAACGACATGCCTCTGTCACAATCGACAGATCCATGAAGTTTCTCCTCAGAGAATAATGTCCAACCGAGTTGTTGGCTAATCGTGCGGTGGTCGTGATAATTTTAGCGGTTAGGTGGGTCCCAACTGGTGCAGCACGTAGCGCCTTGAATAACTGTGCCACAAGGACATCTCGGAAATGGCTAGTAAACATCAGATCCGACTGTTTTTTTTTCTTTTGGCTCTGATGGTGCACATACCGTTTATCAATTTGCGCCATAACCCGGGGACTGGTAGGCGTCAAAAAGGAATTGACACAGCAGAGGTAATTGGCGAAACTCGATGGATCAAGTTTCCCCACTTTATCCTCTTGAAATTGCGTAAGAAAAGGTTCCAGCGTGTCTTGGAGTAAGGTGAATTTGAATTTTGAAATTATTGAGGGAAGAGCATATAAGGCCAATCGAACTGAGGTTGGGTTTTCCCAATCAAGCATCATGGAACCTCTGATGATTTGGACTATGCTGAGAAGGTCCGAAAACTGAAGTGGATCATCGGTTTCAGCCGGAAGAAGTTCATCGTTATTATAATTGCCGAGGAGCCATTGTCCAGTGTGTGGAATTGATGATGCTCGAGCTACGACCTCGAGGGAACAGTACGCCCTGCCATAGCTACATGCGCGGCGTATCATGCCCTGCCGCATCTTGCCTACAATTCGACTACCTCGAATGCTCAACTCGAAACAGGAATTGAAGGAATCTGCGAGGCGACCTATACACGGTGTGAGGTCTTGGTCCAATGGCCATTGAAGGTCAACAGAAATTTCAGCCGCGACACTGATCATTGACGGATCGGTGGAGGTTTCCAGGACCCACAAAATCGCCGGTACTTCGGGGGATGCATCTGGAATGTATATACCAGCGTAGGGATCCGAGGACTCTGGAGAATCGGAAGCTCCGGCGTGTGATACAACACAGGGAAGAATGGTCTTGGAGCTCATGGAGCGGCGCCATGAGGTCAAAGCAGCGCTGACAAAATGTCGAAGCTTTCGGATGTTGGAGTTGAAGATAAACCATTTCACAGCCGGCGAAAATAGTTGAAGGAGGAAATGTGAGAGGGGGATTTGGAAAGGAGAGTCAGGCGAGAAGATGGCGGAAAGGAGCAGGAAAATGTACGAAGCGAAGCCGAATGACGTTAACACTAGGACGATAATCGCAATCGTGTGATGCACCGTCCTCAAATAAATTGAGAGTGCTGTCGCAAATAGCAGGAGAGCGATCTGAAGGAGGAGGGGAAACATCTGCAGGACGGTGTCAAATTTCCATTTGCGCAGGCCGTCCAGTTTGCGTTGGCGCTCAAGCCCACGTTCCTCGATGGTACCCCTGCTTCCGGCCGCTTCGTAGTGCATAATCCACTGCTTTCCGAGGACTGCGAGCAAAGCCGCCAGCAGTGCGGTGAACAAGCTAATGTAGAGCAGACTTTGAACGATGACAATGATTCTCGTGGGTCCGGGGGGCGTCGTAAGTTGTGGTTGTATTTGAATGATAAATGCAGAGCTGACAGCCGAGAATAAACCAGCCTGCGATTCAGAAATGAGACAGGTGTTCAGAGAGCAATCGGAGCTACGCACAAATATCAGCGCTGTATCAAGATCGGTGCTATATTTCTCTTGGAATTCTTTGTCGTGCTCGTCTGCGAGTTTCATGTATGAGTTCCAGAATTCTATCTTCTTGTCAAGGACAGGCGGCACAGGCGGCTTAAGCGCTTCGATCGCCTTGTGAAGCCTCGGAATTGTTCAGACTGACTTGATACATATGGTAGCGCAGCAGGTACCTGTCTCCTTGCTCTTGCTGAACTTTTATTTGCTCCTCTTGCTTCTGAGCAAGGTCGCGAAAGCACATCTGAAGCGCAGCGATCAATCTGACGCTCGTTAGCAATGTCGATGGTGATTTCTGCGCGAAGAATTCGCACTTATCATTATCGGACGTAGGTTCAGTGTTGGCTATGGCCTCTGACATCCCGGCGGCAGGAACGGAGGGGAGAGCAGAGGCTGCCTCCTCTGACATGTCGACGGCCAAACCAAAGCTGCAAAGTGACGGCATCCACAGCAAGCTTCTCACGTCAATCTGTCAGCACACTGCCTCCGAGCTGCCTGATTTAGCTGTGTTTATCTGTGGGATTTATTGTACGCTCAAGAAGTTCTGCCCGAGAATGGTGAAGAACGACAGGCGAAGTTTCCTCGAGCCCCAGATACTCCACGTTTGGAAGGGCCATGAAGCCCATCAAGTGGTGGTGTTGTATTTGTAGGGTTCGCCATTGAAGCGATCGTCGATAATGTCGCTCTCCAGATTCACCCGCTGGATAGAGTCGCTGGCGAGCAGCCTGCGGAATCTCAGTAAATTCTGGCGATGAAAGCAGATCAGTACGCATTGAAATACAATAATACAACAATCAAAGATCGAATATACCCAACCTATACCGATACCACTGTTTCCGCTGTCCCGCGCGCAACACATACCGTCTTGCGCGGAGCCTCATCGATAGCCTTTCTCGCCCAATTCTTGTAGATCGACACGCAGAAGTACTGTAGACGCACTCGACACCCTCGAGCGCGAGGCGGTGTAGGGCTTAGGAATACATATTAATGAATCCATATCGATAAGACGTACAACTTATATCGAGTTCGCAGGGCACATTCAACTTTGGACTGTTACGACGAGAGGCAGCATGAGAGTCGGAAGAAAAGGCGACGGCCGCCATCAATTTCCCACATGGTCACATATCACATCTCCGAGATAAATCTTATACATTAAGAGACGAGGAGCACAGCTTTTTTGATAATGTCAGGTGATTTTGTCAGGTGATTTTATCACGTGCCCTTCGCCTCGGAATCAGCCGTGTCTGTGGCGAACCCGGGAACTCGGAATCCGCCGGGCGTTGGCGAAACTGAGAGTCCGCCGGGCGTTGCTGCTTCTCCGTGACGAAGGCACGGGTCGAATAAACTTGTCCTATCTTATACATTAAGAGACGAGGAGCACAGCTTTTTTGATAATGTCAGGTGATTTTGTCAGGTGATTTTATCACGTGCCCTTCGCCTCGGAATCAGCCGTGTCTGTGGCGAACCCGGGAACTCGGAATCCGCCGGGCATTGGCGAAACTGAGAGTCCGCCGGGCGTTGCTGCTTCTCCATGACGAAGGCACGGGTCGAATAAACTTGTCCTATATAAGAAAAGAGCTCAGCACCGCCACACCCAAAAGTCACATGAAAACACTGCCACTAAGTCACATGAAATGTCATGTGACCTCTCGCCCATTCCAGGCCCTGCCGCCGCTCCTCAAGGCCTCAAGGCCTCAACACAGATTTCATTAATGATAAGCACACTTTGCCTCTGCCCCTCATCTTACTCTCTGCTCCTTCCCATTCCAGGTTTGTTACTCCCTCTCTCCTCTCAATTCCTGTAACCTCTTTGATGATTTCCACAGCTATACCCCTATCTGTCAACTACATTTCATTCAACTTCCCCCACCACTTTCACTGTGCTTTTCTGATCTTCTGTGTGTACCCACAATTGACTCTTCATATTTGGCCCTACTAATTCCAAATCAGCTGCAGCCTGGCTCTGAATGCAGGTGCTTTCTATTTTCTTTGTATCAGTCTAACTTTTGCCGCTCTGAAACAGATCTGTGGTACTGACTTCTGTTACAGGTAGTTTAGGTAGCTGTAGTAGTAGTTGATGGTCAAGTATATGTTACCTTGCTTGACAAGGTATCTGGAACCTCAAAATTGCGTGGGACCCAGCCCACCCGGTTTGATCCTTTCGCCGAATCTTTCCGAGTCCACGTGTACATGAGGACACCCCGTTTTGAAATCTTCCGATCTCTCTACTCGACTTGAACATTTTCAGAGACCTCCTTGATTCAATATTCTGAATCCAACAAACATCACTCCATTGCGCAAATCTCCTCACGTCCAAAATTTCCGGTACTGCGATTCTGCGAATCCCTTTCAAGTCGTAAAAATGCACTCCAGCACCCAGAAATTATTACATTTGTGTTTAATCTGGGATCTATAACATGTAGGCAGGTCGCAGGTGCTGGAGATTTTAAGTCTTAAGACACTTTTAAAGTCGGCTAGCTGAGTCGAATCCTGCAGACATGAGTAGACACAGACAGTGACAGACCATTGTATATACAATCATATCCCTCAGCCTTTGGAATCCCAAAGATTGAAGTCCTTGGTTGTAACTGCAAGCTGAATGCTCAGTTCGGAGTATTAGTGAGTATACCACCGTGCACATGCAGAATCGTGCGGAGACCCCCGGCAGTCCCTAGGATTAGCAACTCAACGAAGAGCCTCGGTGAGCTCCAAGTGTGTGTTGCCATTTCTCCGAGCTGCCCTCCTCCATTAATTCATTGAAAATGTTGTGAACAAGCTGGAGCAGGAGAAGGTTGAAGGAGAAATGAAATTTCAATTGCACAATTGTCTCTACTAGCGATATATCACTCCAGTTCAAAGGGAAAAAAAAAAAAAAAAAGTTTTGCTGCAAGCAAGGTCACACATATAAATTTGTCTTCTTAAAAAAACCCCGCAACTGAGAATTAGCTGCAAACATGGCGCGCCGAAGGCACGGGTCTAAACTTGTATATATGAAAAGACAACGGACACAGCTTTTTTGATAAATCATGTGATATAGTCAGGTGATATATCCACGTGACCCTTCCGCCGCGCAGCGGCAGCCTCTCTGAGTCTCTCCCGCCGTATCACGGTGTTCCTCCAGCCCGCCTTGAGGTTTTCATTTAACCCAGCTTTCCCTCTGCCCCTAATCTTTGCTCTGACTGCCTCAGATGTGCCCCATCTCATATATTTTGCTGTCTTCTCAAGTTTTGATTTGAGTTTCCAGTTCAACTGTCTACCCCTATCTGTCAAGATCTTGCCATCACTTTGCCAACTTTCTGCCTCTGTCATGTCTGTGTATCTGCTGATTCTACTCCTGATTTACATTATCTGTAGCCTGTCTCTGAAATGCAAGCTTTTTCTGATATAACAAAATTGACATGGATTATTGGCTGTCTAAACGGATCAAATACTCCCCAGCGTGCTCGGATTGCCCCTCAAAGGCATGAACATGAAAATTGTGTCCTTGATAGCCCACAGAGACATTGTCAGCCTCAAAATGCTCCTCAGCCTGCTCAGATTCAATAATCTGCTGAAGATGCGGCCAAAGGTTAAAATACTACACCTGACACAGATTATGTGTCTCAGTGGGCCTGATGCACAACAGGAGGAAAAGGACTCAGCAAAATGGCTCCTGTATGTTGGAAGCGGAAGAAATATAGATGCTTCTGGGAGCATTGAACTTCCTAAAGTTATGAAGCTCCAAAACTGTTCCACCTATGATAGACACAATCTATCCTGGGATCTCGACCATCGCTGCAGACCATAATCAGGATAAATACTTCCTCGAGTGTACAATTCTCTCCACACACAATGATGATGTGGATGAGCTCAATAACATGTTGCTGCATAAATTCCAAGGCAAAGAATCTATTTTCCACAGTGCTGATTCAGTTATCACAGAAGAGGAAGTTGACAGTGATTTCCAATACCCTCAACTCTATCCGTACATCTGGACTGCCTGTGGCCAAATTGGCCTTCAAGGTAGAATGCCCAAACATGATTCTCTGAAATCTGGATCCAGCAAATGGTCTTTGTAATGGCACCAGAGGAATTCTCACGAGAATGTCACCTCATGTGCTGGAGATTCAGCTTCTAGGTGGCGACACAATGGCAAAAGGGCTTTTATCCCATGCATCACCATTACTCCATCAGTTGAACAAATTGCTTTTGCCATGACCATAAACAGAGCACAGGGCCAGTCAGTTGATCATGTTGGACTGGACCTTCGCACCAATGTCTTGCCCATGGACAGCCATATGTTGCACTTTCTTGATGTGCTTCCAGTCAGCGAGTCAAGGTTCTTTTTAAGAATGACAACAACAGACTCAGAAAAAATATTGTATACCCAGAGGTGTTGCTCCATATGTATGTCCTCCTCCCTTTGTAAGAGAGATCCATTGAACTGATTTGTGCTACAGGTAATTCATGTAGATATGATAGTCAGTACACACTTATATTACTTTTCCTCTAATTTCTTCAAGTCAAAGTTGAAACATGCAAGGTGGTTTAGCAATAAACAGCCTTTGAAGGCTCAGATGCATTTGTAGACGGGCGCGAGGGAGCCGAGATGGCTAAGGGTTAAAATAGAGGCGCGCTTGGGCCGGCGCTTTGACCTTGCTTTCGGCCGCTGAGGGCGAAGGTCAAAGGTGTCGAAGCAACACGATAAGGATCGACTTACCCCATGGGATGAGCCCATTTGACCCGGGGGTAGGTCTCATCCTGTGTTTCGCTTCCGACCTATGAGGTGGAAAAGCAGGGTAACTGGAGAGCACGGGCATTGCGCACGTTGAGACTCGCCTCCGAAATTAGACTTGAGTAAACAAATCTTTAAACATGATTTTTTTTTTTCAAAAAAACCTACAACTGAGATTAAGCTGCAAACATGCCGTGCCGAAGGCACGGGTCTAAACTTGTATCAGAGGATAAGCAAAAGAGGCGATGATTCGGGTAAGACGAGTCACATGACCGCTTCGTGTCTTTTCCTCCTACGTCGTCTACCCGAATCCTCCGTAGTGGCTTTCTCGATTCATTACGGCTCCTTGCTCGCCGTTCCCCTCTATCTATACTTCTGCTTCGCGACAGACAGCCTTCGCCGAAGCTTCACAATGCCGACTTAGCACGACGACGCACTTCCAAGAGAAAGATAGCATTACAAATTCTCAGGCCGACATCGACGCGCGCGAGGGCAACAACGGCCCTCAGAGAAGACCAGTGGAACGCTGCGACCGCGAGTGCATCGTCCGCCAACAGCCTACGCACCGCGCGCGCGCCAGCCTCAGTCTTTACACGCCCAGTATGCTCCGCTAAACCGTCCCTTGT
The DNA here is from genome assembly GCA_029289555.1 of Mycena latifolia. Classification (NCBI taxonomy): domain Eukaryota; kingdom Fungi; phylum Basidiomycota; class Agaricomycetes; order Agaricales; family Mycenaceae; genus Mycena; species Mycena latifolia. The sequence goes on along the minus strand of JARJLE010000016.1, from coordinate 1,080,827 downwards.
CCCGGCTTTCTTCTCTCTTCCACGTTCCTTTTCCTTCCCGTTGGCCACCCTTTTGCTCGCACCCTTTCTTCCGAAAGATGGGTCCTACCCCATCTCCATCATGCATATATGCGCCCGTACATGCGTCTCATTCCGACGCGCTGCTCGAAACGCGGGCCTGTCGGATGCCGGAGTCCCCGCCACATGTGTCCCTTTCCCTTTCTGCTTTTCTGCCTTTCTGTCTTCTTCTCGGCTCGACTCGTCTTCGCCCGATTCTGGCATCGTTCATTGAATTCTATACACGCACTCATGCACTACCCTTTACTCCTTCACCCACCTGTTCCTTTTGTTGTGTCAATTTACCCCGCTTCATTTCTTTCACGCAATCTGGCATCCTCATCACTGCCGGAGCCACCCGTGCATTGGCATTTCGAAGCCTTCCGGGCTCGCCACATACCTTCCGGATGTCACTTGGTCTCTTCACCCATATTTCCCCAATCTATTTCTTCTGAAGCTCGCGCGCGCGTGCACCGCCATGGCAGACCGCGTAGTTCGCCCGTCATTGCCTTCGCGGCTCTGTCACCCGCGCCATTTCCAAATTCCGATGCGCGTTACCCCCCATCGGGGCGCCATTTCTGTTTGCAACCATGCCAGGTCGTGCACGTCTGCCTCACATACACCTAAACTAACGAAAGGTTGCGCGCGTCCGCCGCCTCTCGAGGTCGTGCCGCGGTGACCGCCTCGAATATCCCTATTTCAGCAAGAGGCCGTGCGCATCCGCCCCTCTCGAGGCCGTGCCGCGTCGGCCGCCTCGCATACCCCTGCCTTAGCAAGAGGTCGTGCGCATCCGCCGCCCCTCGAGGTCGCGCACATTTTGCCACCTTGCATATCTCTACCTTAGCAAGAGGTCGTGCACATCTGCCGCCTCTTTAACGAGAGGTCGTGCTGCGTGGGCACCTCTCATGTCCTTACATTAACCTTAACAGGAGGTCGCGCACGTGCGCCGCCTCTCGAGGCCGCTTCGCTCCCACACCATCACCAAATCCGTCAAAATATGGTAAGGCCAGGTGGGGATCGTGATTTCTCGGCAATAATGATGCTCAATCACAACCGCTCACAATCGCTCACAATCACCGCATAATCCTTGTGAGCAGTAAACGACTGGCATACAATTCTTGAAGCGGAGTGTAAGGCCTTGTATGTTCTGGCCGTTAATGAACTATTATGAATTTGATTAAAAACTTGGCAAGTGTATCTTCAAGTTCACTCGTGTAAGTCTCACTTACAACGAGAGTACTCAAGACAAGTTGTAACAGACTAGTGTAAGTCTTGGTGTAAGTACTACATACATACCTGCCACCATCGCGAACGATTGAAGACACTCGCTATTGGATAATTCACGCTCTGGTTGCAGTCTTATATTATTTGGTGAAGTCAACGGTACGTTGTTAAATTCGCTTGCCTGTACTGCAGCCTGTTGGATTCCTGCACTCGAGCTTGCACCGAACCGTGCGGACTGGAATTGGACATGTCCGGAATAATTCAAGTAGATCACGGCCATCATCGCCGCCGGCATTAAATCGTTCCAACTCCGATGGTCCGTGCGCCCTGGATCGCGTGATTGATGGCTAGAGGGTTGACCTTCGCTGCGACGTCGCTTATTCACTCTTCCTTTCCCCCACCACGTCGTGTTTCCCTCTTCAAGCTCCTGGTCCCCCTCTGTTGTATCCCTGGCCCCATTGGTTCGCGTGAAGAGTCAAAGCACGAAAGCCCAAGATCCCGTCACCGCCTGGGGGCCTTCAAATTTCCTTCGTGTTGCGTGCTTCCGTTCCACGTCAAGCGGCTCCTATCTACTTTCCCGGGCGCTTCCTCGAGTATCCTTTGCAATCCTTGAACAATCCTCAGCAAGACCCGGGCAAGAAACGGCAAGAAAGTCTACAAGTCTCAAAGCGTACAAGTCTCAAGCTCAAGCGATACCGTCAAATCTTTACATCATTCAAGCTGTCCGGTTGTCAAGTACTCCGTGGTCGGCCTTTCGTCTCCAAATCATACTCGTGCTCTGTGCTCGTTATCCGTTGAATCCCCCTCTCCCACCTCTCCCCCACCACCCTCCTCGCGTTCGTGATAGCCCTCCCTCTGTGGGTACTGACCTTTATTGCATGTATGTATGTTCGTAGAGTCGTGAATATAACACTTCTTGATGCTTTATACGTGCGCGCCGTTGGAATATGAATCCTGGGACAATGGATACTGGGGCCCAATACCGGTAGAATATCAGGTACTCGTCGTAAGGGCATAAAAGGCCTTATATAGCATTACGATCCTCAGAATAATTGTGAGGATCGTGAACATCACACGTGCAGACGTCCGCATAACGGCGGGCTCACAATAATTGTGGTGATTATGAGGATTGCGGAGATCGTAATCGCTTATATTCACAGACAACTTTTTCCTAGATTTGGTGATGACTGTTCTTCAAGGACACACTGGGGCTCGTCGCCGGACTCCAATCCCGTCTCTTGTATCCATTTATCAAAGGTGTTCGCCTCCAAGCCTGCACACTTTCCAAGGGACGTCCCACGCCCAACGCGGTCACGCACCTTACCTTACCGCCGCTGAAGGTCGTGCTTTTGCCCTACTGCCGCGAGAGCTTGAATCCTCCGTGGTCGTGTTCCCTCCCTTCCACTGCCGCGCGACATCCTGCCATAGGCCGCCTCCCCGTCGTGCATCTCACCTACAGCCGCCGCGCGAGCCCGTACCCTCCGCGGTCGTGCTCTTATCCCCCAGCCGGCGCACAAACTCGTACCTTCCGCGGTCACTTCACACCCTACGCGCCGCGCACGCCTGTGTCCCCACACCCGTGCCCTACCCTACCGATGCCGCGCGAGCTCACGCCCGTGAGCCGCCTCCGCCTTCGCGCCCTTATCTCATCGTCACTGCGCGAGGTCGTGCCTGCAGCGCCACCTCCGCGTTCTTGCCTAACGCAGCCGCAAGACCGTACTCGCAGGCCGTCCCTGTTCCCAAGCGCGTACTTGGCACCTCGTTCTCTCCCCCGCCCCGTTCGCCACCTTCCAAACTCATACATGGTCCCCTTTACAGTCGCCCACCGCCCACAGCTCCTTCCACGTGCTCCTGTTCCCCAGTCCGTGCCTCCAGACTTATAAACCGGGCCGACCTTTCTTGTACACTTGGCACACGGTCAATTCGCACTCCGCGCGCTTCCCGTGGCTCCTACTTTGCAACGCGGGCGCGGCTCGGTAGCCTCTAACGTTAGACCCATGTGCGCTTCGCGTAATCCGCCGTGTCATCACCTCACCTATAACACCGTCCGTGCTCGTACTACATACCCGCGCCCATCCGGCCAGTACGCATACCTTCCGAGACAGGTACACCCCTACTAGCTCCTTGTTAGCAACGTTAGCCATTACATACCGTTCACCATTTAACGACTTCCGCATAGTTGGCAAATCGCGGCAAGACGGTCATACTCCCCACTTGACGCTGACCAGAGTCGTCCGGCCATTATAAACTGCATTTTCGCTTAAAATACACCTTTCGAAAATCCTATCTCGTTTCCTTCCAAGCATCTTCAGGCACGCCGTAACCGCGGCCGGGTTGTTTCCGCCACACTTCCCTGAGCCCTGCATCACACAACTTCACCCTTATGCGGCATACCTAGGAGCAACTTACGCACCTGGGGCACTCGGACCGTTCCCTGCAGCAGCACATACCTCCTGGAATCGGACTCACTTTACCTTACATGAATTTCCTAGGACATTCTCAGCTAGATCTCGATCTCGCTTTCGCAGTGAAGGCGCTCCCTTTACTAGGCTACGATGTATTTTCGCTGCAAGTTGGCAATCACACGCTTTCAAGTTTCAAGCCAGCTCGTCCTTTCCCTAAACACTTGTACTTCTTCTCCGCCACCACGAACCAATGGAAATCCCCAGAGTCGATCTTCAACGGACATTTGCCAGCTCTCCCTTCAATCCCGCATCTGGTCTCTTCCCGATCCTTGCCCCCACACCGCCTGCATCCCAGGAATAGGTTTATCTGTTCGCTCCAGCTCTTCGCATGCCCTCCTGGCCCGGCCTTGGCTCCGCACCTCGTCTGACCACGAACGCAAGCACACCTAGCTGTCCCACTCGTCATTTTGGCCTACTCTTCGATGCTATCAGAGATCCTCTTGACAACTCCACTGGGTCGAAGATTTTCCCTAACGATCTTCCCTTCTTGGACCGAATATCCGAACTTCATACTCCCTTCCTCGTAGCGGCGGCAGTATCGTACCTCGCGTTAAAATTGCGGCCGACCCATATTTAGCAGCACCACTTAACACGCGAACTGTTGATGCGCTGGACATTTCAATACGCGTACGCCCCCGACTCGTAGCACGATTAACAGCGGGCGGCATGCCCTTCAACTACTTGGATCCAGCAACGTACATCTGGCCACCCCTCCTTTCCGGCAGACGAATACTGCACCAAAGACCTCCCCGGATATTGAATACTCGAACTTCATGCTCCCCTCTTTGTAGCAGCGGCGGTACCCTATCTTGCGTTATAATTGCAGCCGGCCCATATTTAGCAGCGCCACTCAACGTACGAACTGTCGATGCGCTGGACATTTCAATACACGCACGCCCCCGACTCGTAGCATAATGGACGGTGGGTGGCATGCTCCTCAATTACTTGCATCTGGCAACGTAGATCCGTCTCTCGGGTTGCCGCCCCCAGCTCCTTGATTCAAAAAAAATAAGTCACTGCTCACAGCTATCTGCGGTGACCAACAAGTACAAACCCAGGCAATACCCTTAATACGAGGCAACCGGCACCTCTTCTGTCAGGGCACTGTCATCGTACAGCATGCCTTAGGCTCTCGTTGTACAGCTTAAAGCTGCCATATTCTGAATGGCCGATCCAGCGAGCTACTCACAACGGCACACCAGGCGATATCGTCCCCTCGGCGGACATCCTTTAGTCCGGCATATTCCCTTATTGTCGCACTATCCGCCCTCATGGGTGTTCCGTTTGATCTCGTCGTTCCCCTTGGCGGCCGGAGTTCGCTCGCATCCCAGAACACCATGTACTTGCAAGTTGCATTCACAGAGCTTACAATTCGGACCAAGACAGTCTGTTTCACATAAGTATCGCCGCTACACCCACAGACCTTCACATATAATTGCAAAAGAAATTCTCCCAATCATCCAGACACCCTACGCGCCCCTCGCTCTAGCTCCGGTTGGGGAAGCTGGCTCGCGGCTCACCGCAACCCACCTGTTGTGAGCTTTCGCTCTGGGTGGTATAGTTGGTTTGCGGTCTTACCGCTCCTTCCCGCTTCCCCAAAGCCGTTCCACACGCTCAGAACCTTCCCTTCCGCTCGGAGCTCATTTGGATCTCTTTCGTCTCCGGATACCCTTCCAGCAATGGAAACCTTGGTCATCGATGCCCCGCGAGTGCGGGATGACTACGACCCGTTGTTGGAGGTCCTGCGCGCTCGAAAGACTCTGAACACATTCGGCCTCATCCTCCGACCTCACAATCGCCTTCACTCTTCCATACCGTTCCCAGAATGTGTGATGGTGCAGTTCCGTGCTCTGGCAGAAATCGGTTTGGAATGCCGGACCCAAGTTCGTATTACCTTCTACAAACTGCCCCCTCTAATCCGTTTCGTCATTCAACAGACTACCGTAAACGGTTGCTTTCATATGATCTCCGGCCCATCTTCTCTTGCCAGCTTGGCAATTCACTCGCCAAGGCGGTCGCCAGACGAGAGTCTGCCCCCGGGTATCTTAAGGTCATCAATTCATCACACATCACAAAGAGGAGGAAGGTTTTGAACGACTCGCCGGCGTGTTGGAAGCCTTGCACCAACACCTCGAAGTTCAACCGGGAAGTGGAAAAGTGGATCTCGGAGGCACGACGAAGGAGTATGAAGACTGGGTCGGTCTTAAAAATCATCTTCTGACGGAGATGATTGCGTTGGAGGAATCATTGAGAATAGAAACCGTCGGTTGAATACTTATCTGCAATGCATCGGTTCCAATATTTGGATGTGCTAACTCCGGCGCGCCGTGAGCTGTACTACTCATTTAAAATATGAACTAGAGTCAAGTTCAACAACTTGAACATCGACATTGAAATTTAGAATTGCTAGTAGCTCTAATGCAACTCTAATACCTCTCCCTCGCGTTCAACTCCCTGCATAATGATCCCAAAAGCTGCCGGTAAGGATCAGAAAGTTTTATCGAGAAGCTCAGGACCGTTGAACAGAGCTCTAAAAGTCGTGGGCTACGAAGAATTAGCGGAGAAACGGGCTGGAGGCAAGATGGAGCTCGCGCGTCCCTCAGTTGGATTTCTACGGTTAGTGTAACCGTAATTATCAATGACAGAGAACTTCTCTCGATTTACATGTAGTCGATAAAACTAAAATAAAGACCGAAACATGAACGGGTTTACCTCGTCCATGCATCCAGTGCCTTCCCTCGAATCGTCCCGAGAGGCCATCCGACTCCGAGCACCACACACGCGAGAAAGACTACCAGTCCTCCACAGTGATGATGGCATCAGGAAACGCTGCGCTATATTCGTCATGCGAGACCCTCGAATGCCCACTGAAAATCTCGATCCGTTCAATACGACAAGGGAGCAGCGCGGCGAGGGTCCCGACTGGGTCGTCGCCAAGGAATGACTTGTAAATTTTGATTTTCCGAAGTTCGGGAAGGGTTAGTGCTGCGAGGAGGTGGTTCATGGGTATGCGACTGAAGGTGGCATCCCTCGGTAAGAGACGCAGAGAGCGAAGGCGCACTAGCGGAGGGATCTCCACAATTGGTCCGTACAATTCCGTGTCGTACAGCTCAAAAGTACATTGCTCCACGTTCACTGCATGGCGCAGGATCTCCGCCATCTCGTAACCGAATGATGACCCACTGAGGGAGGTGATTTGGGACCAAGGTAAAATGATGCAGAAGGGATTGAAAAACCGGTCGAGTTCGATGGTGACGAGGTTGGGCGCCTGGTCAAATAGGACAGTGGGCTCTGGAATGGGCTCGGAGTCGTAAGATTCCTGGTTGGGCCCGAAAGTTAGACTTCGGAGCCGGGGCATATCGCCTTTGATGAGATGGAGGTCGGAGTTTGGAAGCAGGAGCGTCATGTGTTGCCAGCGGGCAGAGTGGCGCACAGTGGCTTCAATGAACCTGCCAATGGATTCGTCGGCCGTGATCTCTAGTGCGATAGAAAGTGGGCAGTTTCCGGAACGCTCCAACCACGTTTCCAGAAGATAGAGTTGCTGCTCATACCGCTCCACGTAATCGTACTCGAGGTACAGCGATAGTGCGCTCCACAGTGATGGGGTTGAGACTGCCACGTCTCGCCAATGTCGGCATATCTGACAGAGAAAAGAAGGCGAGAGTGGGCCTACAAGTGGTGGGCGTTTCGGATATGGGGGAAGGAACTGAGTGAATATTTCGGCGGTAATCTCGTTTGGCAACCTCAAAAAAGGAAATGAGACTTCCTCTTTGCATTCAGCTTCCTCCATCTGGAACCCCAAGACTGGCTGGGGAATGGTGAGCACTGAGATTTATTGCGGGCTTCAAGGACGCTCTTCCTCCCGTTCAACTCTAGTAATATTGGTTCCAAAGCTGCCTGGAGTGTTATTAAGTCTTATCGAGAAGCTAAAGACGAAATACCGTGTTGAACAGAAACCAGACCAGGCGATGGTGAAGGCAGAAGGCAAGTGTGTTGTGTCACGTGGAGAGATCACGGGATACGTGATATTTCCGTCGCACCGCGTTTTCTCCTTGGCTCTCCCCTCCCCAAGGAGGGCTGGTATGTCTTTCATTTGTGTAGAATCCTGATCTTACAAAATTAAGCGTAGTGGGAATTCATATACATTTGATATTTACACCTGCTGTAATGGCGCGCGCAACTTGCACGGTCCCAAAAGCCTGCCAAAGCATCCCAGGCGCAGCCGAGCCAGACGCAGCGCTCCCAGGAGCGGCGCGCTAAGGAGCCGGAGGAGCCCGAGGAAGAGGAGGAGGAAGAGGAGGAAGAGGGCCGCAACATGCGCGTCGACGACGACGAAGAGCGGGGTGGCGACGATGTAGGTGGACCATCATCAGATAGGCTGCGTACTCAATGGCCTTCATAGGATATTAAACGCGCCGCGCACGCGCTCGTCCGACTAGCCATGTTTGCGGAGCCAACCGCATGCCGCTCCGCCGGGACGAGATCGCTAAGAAAGGCGAGTCTGCATTCGCGTATAGCTGTAGTCAATTGATATAAGATGCCTCAGTGCTGGGCTCGAACGGCCGTGCCTTCACGCGCGTGTTTAACTCTGCGCAGGCCATCCTGCGCACCACGCATGGCATGGAGCTGGTGGAGCTATGCTCACGGGCGGAGCTTGACAAGGACACCGCACAGCCCACCAACGGCAAAGAGGGCGACTCAAGGCTACCGGTGTTAAAAAAGAAGGGTACCTTCCGCACAGCTCACCGCCGACGCCACGCAGCCGCGGCCGCGGGGTCCAAGACGTACATCCTGCACTCGACGCTCAACGAGCACATCATGGCGCAAGCGGAGCTCACGCACGAAGCAGTCCTCGAGGCTGAGGCGGTGGACGCGGCGTCCGACGATGACGACGACGACGACGAGTTCGGCGGGAGCGCCGCGCACGGGAGTATCATCTCGTGGAGCAGCGCGGACCAGCTCGGGCCCATCGGCATCCTCTACGTGATCCTCGCGCTCATCCTCGTCCGCGGGCGCGTCATGAGCGACCGTGAGCCCTTCCCCCCTCTCCTTTCGCCGTGCTGACACGCTCTGCAGAGGACCTACGCATCATGCTGAAGCGCCTACGGCTATCCGCGACGGGAGCATCGTGTTCTCTGCGACGTCGATGCACCGCGCGCTGACGCTCGACGCTTACCGTACCGCGCTCATCCGGCAGGGCTTCCTCGACCGGCAGCAGGTCGGCGACGCGGAGAGGGCCCTCGGCGGCATGGGCAAATGCGCACGCGTCGCGCAGGCGGACGACGACGCGGGGCAGACGTACGAGTGGCGCTGGGGCACGCGCGCGCAAAGCGAGGTCAGCGAGCAGGCTGTCGCGGCGTTCGTCGCTGAGTTCATGGTCGGGGATGACGCCCGGGACGAGCCGGACGAGGAGGAGGAGAGCGCCGCGGCGTGTTCAAGGGCATCGAGCCTGCGGCGGGCGGGCAGCTGTCCGAGATTAGATGAGTGCGCTGTCTGCTCTCTTTCTTGTCTACTTTTTGCTTATGCTTGAAGGTAGGGAGGCATGCTGTGCGCCCCGCCCCGCCTCGCGCCCGTGGGGCGTAGTGCACGTTGCCAGTCGAGCTCGTTCAGGGCCTCACGTTCCTCGAGCCCTCGAACTCCTGCAGACCTGGGGCCCTTTTGCCGGCTGTATGCAGCATGGCTGTCCGACCTGCCGCCAATGCCATTACCTGTACACCGCCAACGGGTCCATGCCGGACCTGGTCGCGTCCTGGGCCATCACCCCTTCGCTCCTCCATCATCGCCCCCCCAACCCGAGGTCGAGCATGTCCCGGCTCCCCTCGCAGTAGTCTCCACGGACGCGGCGGCCGTTTACATCCTCGCGCCTCTGCCCGTCGTCCTCGTCGATAACCCCCCCATCGCGCTCACCCGGTCGGCTCTCATCCTCGCACGCCTCGGCGACGACACCGACAGCGACTCGAGCTCGGACTACACCGACAGCGACGACGACCTGGACGAGCCCATCATCCCCTCGCCCATCTCCACCCAACCCCGCGTCCTCCTCGACTCACGCCGTGGCAACCTCCGCCGCGCCGTGCACATCAAGCGGGCGCTCGCTAAGATATCCACGCCGCAGTTGTCACCCGGCAAGCCTTTGGAGAACGGCAGAGGGAAGCGGCTATCTGTTCGCGCGCGGAAGGAGAAGGAAAACGGGATATGATCTTGGTCTGTTTGGGGCTAGTCATTGCGCGTTCGCTGGTCCACGCGCCAGATACTTGTCTCTTTCTTATTTTCGTTACGCTTCTAACACTTAAGATTTGTTCGCGCTTCTGCAGTCCTCAGCGGCTAATTATTACCTGGCTGTAATTATTTTACTCGGTTACGTGGCCTAATGGATTCGAGTTGACCCCCAGGATCTTGTGCGATTCGAATTATAATGTACGCATAGCAACGATTCTCTGAAGAAACGTGAGGCTCGTGATCCGGCGATCCAGAAGGAAACGCGCGTACTTAGTCCATTTCAGAGCCTGGGTAGTTCACGTCCTCCTTACATGCTTGGCTTCAGCATGAGGAATCAGAAGCCTTTAGCAAAGAATTACTGGTATTTCCTATCGAGATACATACGTAAAGGTCTCTCAACCACTCTCTTAGTGAAACTCAATTTCCTTCCAAACAGCTTCAAAAAATTCGATGCAGCTTTTACCAGGAAACGTCATCGTCGACCGTCTCTCCCCATTCTTGCACGCCGATTTTTGGGACAGAATCTTGGAATAGCGCGCGGTAAAACCCTTCAGACTTGGAGGAATGAGTAATTCGGAGCTCGCCCAGACGGCGAGTCCTGGACATGAAGGAAACCAACGCCGGCATGCTGGGTTCTAGGTCTCCACGGAGAACATGTTCGTCAAGCTGGAGGAGCTGTAGTACAGGCAATGTCAACGCATCAAATAGGCGGACGCTCGTGTAGATGCCCACGCCATGCAGTGAGATGCTGAGTCTAGTGAGGTGTAACAGGGGCGGGACTGTGGTGGGCTCCGTAAGGCGGATGGAGACGTGCAACAACAGCGAGCAGCGCTCGAGGCTTGTGGTTTGGCGCAGGACATGGACAATTTCGTTATCGAAGAGGCAGCCCTCGAGGGCGGTGAGCTGGGACCACGGAAGGACGATGACGAAGGGATTGAAACATGTTGAAAGTACGACGTTGGTCAGGTTCGGTGCACGGTCAAATGTAACCACAGGCTCCGCGACCAGAAAGTTGGCCACGAGGTCATGTGGACCGTACGTCAATTGTTGCAGGCGCGGCATATCCTCCTGGATAAGACGTAGTTCCTCCAATGGGAGTACGATCGTCATGTCCGCCCAGCGCACAGAGTGGAGAACGATCGCTTTGACGAATGCGGTGGTGTCTAGTTCGTGCTCTTCCTCGCGCTCCAGCGCAACGGAGAGTAGACAGTTTTTGGAGCGTTCTAACCACGTTTGGAGCACACGCAGTTGTTGTGGGTGCCGATCGCCCTCATCGAGATTCAGGTGAATTGCGCTCCACAACGATGGCGTGGAGAGCGCTATGTCTCGCCATGTCTTGCAGATCCGACACAAAAATGACGGGGAGAGCGGCCCAACCGGGTACGGGCGGGGTGGGAGGAATTTGGTGAATATTTCGGAGGTGATTTCATGGGGCAAGCTCAGAACGGGGTATTTGTAGTCGTCGAGTAGAGCTTGACATGAACTTCGCTCATTTATCAGAGCTTGCAGCACTAACTGCAAAGCCCCAATTTGCACATCGAGCTCAGTGATGCGCATGCGAGTGGCTCGGGCAGATTTTGTAGTCATTGAGTGGCAATCGGATGGCCGCGCCTATTGGCGCAAATCAGGGATTTCGCAAGAAGCTTTAAACTAATGTGCAGAGGCTTAGGAGCACACATTAAAGAATACATTTCGACAAGACTTACAACTGGTATGTGAGTTCGCAAGACACATTCAACTTCGGATGTTTCGATGAGACCAGGATGAGAGTCAGAAGAGAAAGGTGACGGCCATCATTGGCATCAATTCCCACGTGGCCAATTCGCGCCCTTTTGCACCAGTGCCACCACCATGTCCTTATCGACAGCCACACACGAGAGAGTTCCCCCGGGAGACTGGGCTCAGACCCGGACTCGATTGGCAGAGCTCACTGTGCTCATCAATGCGCTTATTGCTGAGCGGCAATACCTCCAAACCGCATTGGATTCAATCGTCTATCCAGTTCTCACCCTTCCACCCGAAATCACCTCCAATATTTTCGTCCAATCCCTCCCTGCTGAGACAACACCATCTCCTCATACTTCTCCACTGCTTCTCGCTCAGATCTGCCATCAGTGGCGAGTCATTGCACTTGCGACACCGCACCTCTGGCAATCCATCACATTAGACCGTGTCTATGAGCGCAATGGATGTGAAAAGTTGCTCGGGATGTGGCTGCACCACTCAGGAAGTCTCCCATTGCGTCTTTCACTTGGGGCCCCCCACGGCGAGCATACACAATCTCTGGTCGACGCCAGTCTACATCACTCGGATCGATGGCAGGAAATGACAATAGCCTCCCATGCCACTCTTGATGACCGGAACCGTGCATTTCCCGTCCTTCGCAAGGTGTCCCTATCGCACAGCGATAAGAAACCCCGAACCATCATACTGCGGAATGCCCCCTCGTTACGCCAAGCGAACTTGACGATCTCCAATGCGGGGATCATCCTAAACCTTCCGTGGGAGCAGCTCACCAGCCTCCAACTCGAAGTACCGTGGAACTCAGCATGTTTCGAGATGTTGAGAAAATGCCCTCAGTTAGAGTCCCTTTCACATCGTACAGTGGGGTTCTCCATTGAGGACGCGGACACCCTCAGGCAGCCGCACTTCACGCTCGAATCCCTCCATTCTCTCAATGTCGGATACTTTGGCCCCTCCGTTGTTCCCCACCTCACACTTCCTCGTCTCCGGCACCTCACCTTGTCAGGGTCAATCCGGCCTGCAATAGCAGGATTCCGTGCGCTATTCGCTCGGTCATCTTGCGCAGTAAAGACGCTGTCGATTGATGTAGGCGGCCGTGACGAAGAGCTGCGACGCTTTTTTCGACTTTTCCCCGACGTCGCCATTTTCAAAATCTGTTCCAAATCACTGGCAAAAACCGCCGCTTCGCTTTCCTCGTTGGATACCCTTCCGTTGATGGAAACCTTAGCAATCGACTCCGTGGGAGTGGGCGGGTATGACTCCTTGTTGGACGTCTTACGCGCCCGGCGGAGCCCCGGCTCGGGGATCGCAACTCTGAAAAGATTCAACCTCACCTTCAGACCTCACCAAGAGCCGGAGTTCCCTGCATCTTCTAACCCTTTGTCAGACCTTGCGCTGGCGCAGTTCCGCGATCTTTCCATGGGCGGCCTCGAGATCAGAATCAGAACTATAGGCCCCTCGAGTTCTCAGTCATCTTGTGTACCCATTAATTAATTCGGCGCCAGAGAGTTGATTGCGATATGGTGATCAAGTGGTCAATCGATCGACGGCAACCTAATGTGATGATTCTCTACCGCGAACAAGAAGCCCGAAGCTATATTCGCAATTGTAGGTGAATTCTAGAATGGACGTGTGAACTGAACTTAATCGACCTCGTACGATAATTTCAAACAGCTCAGCTGCACTGCATCGGAAAACGCGTGTCCGACATATGCATCTGAAAGCCATGAAGTCGATAAGATGAAAGATCAATGACATTTGGGTACTAGCGAATGTGGTGGCGTTGTTAGCCGTTGCGACTCTACTCTCCCGTAGTTCCCGCAATCACGGACCCATGAACACCCCAGTTCACACCCAAGCCAAACATAATCCATCCAAGGACGATGACGACCAATGAAAGACCAGCATACAACCAGCGGCCTCCCATCCGGGCGCTCAATGGCGATTTCAAAATGGATTCCCGATATTTCGGCTCGACATCCTCCAGATCGTCGACGCTGCGGTCGGCCTGTCTCGAGCTCCACAGGCGCTCGATTTCGTCCTCAAGGAGCGCAGGCTTGACTTGAGATAGGCGGGCCGCCGGGAGAAGCGTTGTGTAGGATACGACAAGGAGACCACCGGAAACTGCCACGGACGCAGCGGCGTATGAGAGCCACAACGTGACGGCAGGGTCCAATGAGTCGGTTGCCGAGAGATCTTGGAGCTTTCCTGCAGCTGTAGTAATTATAACGATGCTGGCCTGTACGACCGATTCTAGTTCAAGGATATTAGTATCGGAAAGAAAGGCTGAATGCAGACCATTACTCTTTATCGAAAAACTGGAAGGCATAATGAGTCCGTTATCCGAGTCTTAGGCCAGAAATACTTGCGCAGTTGCAAAATATTGAGGATCGGGCAGAACACTTCGAACGATTTCAACCTGAATCGGAGGTCTCAGTAAATGATCTCTCATTTCACGAGAGATCTCACCTGTGGAGCCGGGGTAATGCTCTATAGAAAATCGTCTAAGCACTTTAAAAGTGACAAAAAGACAACGAGGCTCGCCTGAGACAAAGCATACATGACATACGCAGCGACAAATGTGGGCACAGTGTGCGAGAGCTTCAACAGCAGCATCGAGATGAGAAATGTCAAGCCAGACATGAAAACTACACACGGTACGCGTCAGCATGTTTGACCCGTCCTTGGAGCAACTTACGCAAGGTGACGCGATGTCCGAACAGATCGACGAATATCCCAATGAACGGTGTGAGTCCGATAGGCAGAAGCAGATACATGGACGCGACCCATCCCCCAACCACTGCGCCCTTTTTGAGTCGTTGCTGTGCAAATTGGCTAGAGAGACTCAGGAAAATGTGATGCAGAAGCACGGGTTGACTGACGTGGAAATTGAAACAAAAGATTGGACTCCAGCGTTCTCGAATATCTGTATGAGGATGTCAACATCAAGGCCACGCCGCAAAGAATTCGGAAGGGATACACCTACCGCAAAGAGTACTATGAACCAAAACGTAGCCGGCAAATGGCGAATCGCATCAAGCTTGAAGACTCCCGCCTTGGAAGCACCGACATGGCGGTTCCCAGTCGTCTGATCGGTGATGTCGTATTTCTCGCGCAAGTATCTGTCGAGGAAGAACACCGCGACGGCGCAAATCGAGGAGAAAAGACTAATGACGGCGCTGATCCACAATGACCACGAGAATGAGCCGAGGTTCTGAGTAATTACATTAGCCGTGGTTTGGCCTTGAACGTTGTGAGTGCGCCGCCATTTAATTCATTCCGGGGTTTGCCGCGTACCTGTATACTGAGCCAGATTCGCGATCGACCAGATGATGCCTACCATCATTCAGGAATATGCCGTGAGCCCAGAGCTAATGGCATACCAATACTCGACGCGAAGCCTATAGCAGTGGATCAAATGAGTTGGAATGCTGGAAAGATGATCCAGAGGCGTACCCTTTCCCGGTGCGAAGTATGTGGAAAAAATCCGATGCTAAATGAACTGATCAGCCGCGAGACCCAAGGACGAAGTGGAAGCTTGCCTGTGCGTTGTCGAGACTGCCATCGCCGATCTACAGCACATCAATACTTGGACGCAAGATAACAAACACGACTCTTACAGCTGCAACCACCTTGCCCAGGACGAGCACTGGATAGGAGTGAAGACGCTGAGTCACGGAGCCAGCTTGAATGGCCGACCCGGCCAGATGGAACAGAGTGAGATATATGGAGAGTACGGGACCTCCCCACTTGTCGATTCCAAACTGCCCAGCGCCGTTAGTCTGGGCATCGTGGATTATAATCCACTCACGCCGAGAGCAACGCATAAGAAAGTGTTGACCTGCAGGTGAAAGTTACACCACGTTATTTAAGCGCGAGGATCGAAATGGGCCCACGAGGTTCGTCACTGCGACCTATAAGTGACTTGTCAGAGCAATTATCCATCGAAGCGTAGGCCACTTCACCAAAGTAGCAAACTGGGAATTGTTGATCTGTAGGGTCTTGATGATCGTCGTTTTCTGGGCCCTAAAGGATTCGCGTGAGGATTATTAGAGGAACGCGAGCATTTGAGCCAGCGCACACGATCAGACCCTGCAAAATGTAAGTGAACGTCGAGCTACTCTGAGGCTACAGTACGTACGTTAGACCAGTGATTTCCGACTGGAAGGAAAAAATGAGTACGAAGAATTCCCCCTCAGCGAAAGACTCGCATGTGCAGAGACAAGTGAGAATAATCATGGTCAGTTTCCATCCAAGCGGTAGTAATTTCCCGCGGGTCGTTCCGGACGTCGAGAGGCTAGGTATCGCATCTTTCGACGTCCCTGCGGTATCCTTGTCGTCGAACGAACTCTTCTGCTCAACTGGGATAGACAAGGGGGATTGCATCGTGCAAGCAGGACGAGCATCCGTGGACGCAGCTCTCATCTTATCAGATTTCCCGGATGCTGACGTGCGAACAAGGGTGCCCGTTTTCCGGCAAGACCGAGGGCGTTTCGGCAAAAAAGGCATTGGTTTCGGGGTAGCACCAGGACGGAGTACACGTAAATGCTTCGAAGCTCACGCCCTCGAGGAATTCGGTTCTGTCACGTGTGATTCTGCTCAAGGATTGTGCGCCGGAAAGGCGCCGGACACGTTTCGAGGTGCTATTTCAGCAAGTGCAAGAGCAATTAGGGAAGAACATCCCATAGTGGATTGCTTATCTAGGGCTTAATCAGATAATGCACCGCATAGACCCCGACTTGGAGCTTGAACGCACATTAAGGCTGCCACTCGTGCAGACTCGTGCCCACGACGGGTGGCAGTTTCCCGGGATTTCGACGGCACGTCCGTTTCAATACGTACAATCTTGAACTGGGAATTATATCACATAGGCGGGTTACCTATTCCCTGGCGCTGGAAGTAGTTATAGGCCGCAACAGGTGAATGTCAGCTCTGTCGGGACAAGAACCAGTGCATGGACTTGTCCCTCGTCGGTACTAGAGCCTCAAGTTTACGAAGCTCCGGGACTCTTGTGAATGCTCCATTTTTGGCAGACATAACTGAAGTAGAAGCTCCGTCAAAGCTCCGTGCTGCTCCGTGCCAAGCTGATGTCGGGCCACGATGTGAGTCGTTCGGCCGAATGTCCTCCACTGTTCCTTCGAGGGACCTTGCCGGTAATTCCTTCCTTCCTTCCTGGACGCGGACGGCTCGCAATTATATCCACTTGTAGTGGATAAAAGCAAGATGGTGACAGCGTAACACGTGAAGTCACGTCATCAAACCTGCCTCTGTACTATCTTCTTCTCTTCCTCACCCAAGTCATATCCCTTTTTTGACGGCCATCTCAGCTGGATGCCCCTCCCTCGACGCACACCATAGATGTTCTCTTCACTGGAGCTCATTGGCAGATCCGCGCATCCAAATTTGAAGAATGCCGTATCGAATCATGCATCAGGAAAACCCTCCCTTGGCAATTCCACGGGATTGCCGCAAACTTGGACCAAATTGGGCCGAATATCTTCCATTAGTTCAATTACCCTGCTAGCAACGTTCAAAATAACTTACCTCCAATTTGCTCCCAAATTACCTGATGTTTCCTTGCTTTGTTCCATCCGTTAGGGTTGCTTTGGGGTCATCCAATCCCTCATATTATTGAAGAGAAGATATAAAATGAATTCAATAGAGGTAAGTAGGTACAATAGGGTTGTATCTAGCCTCACCCCACCCCTCACTGCTCTCGTCGTGGCGGTTTCTATAGCGGTCATTAGAACTGGCTATAGAAGGAAGAAACGGGCTCACCGATAAAAATATGGTGAGAAACATGGAGAAAAGCGGTCAGCGCCGATTGACGGTAATGGTACTAAGGGTGCAACATTGGTCGTGGGTCGGAACATGAAAACGAAATATTTACTCACTCTTTGATTCTGGGGAACGGGATGGAGGCCGAGCATTTCCATACAGCAGACACGAGGACCGGGACGGGTGGTCCTGGGAGATTAGAAGGGGTGACGAACACACACCTCTGAGAAAATTTGCATGGAGTATCCGTGATCACGACCCCGCGGTGGAAAGAAAGAATTTAAGAAAGAAAATCAAAGATTCATAAACAAGATGCCTGCAACTCACCAGTCGATGGAGAGGATAGTAGATCCTACATAGCGCAACAGCCGTGGGCATGGGCTAGATGTTAGCGCTTGCGCGGGGACACGTACTGTATGTACGCACCACGCAACGGCGAGTACGACTGGGACGCAACGCACGGCCTAGAGACGGCGCATGTCTCGCGTGTACCCGCAAAGATCGAGTAGATGCCGAGGTGACTGAAGAGTCAGCGTCAGTGTAGAAAAGCGCGCGGGGGCAAGCACGCACATAGTACCCTGCTCTCTCGCGGTGTGCCATGGAATGCCATTGTAGTCCTGTCTATGTAGGATGAGCGGGGTGCTCGGAGTCTCACAATGGTGTGTGTGAGAATTCGCCGGAAGTACGGGATGCGACAGCATCACGGAACCTGGAAGTGCTGCACAGGTGTCAGCGGTGCCTTGAGGAGAGAATGAGGGCTTACGGTGGCCAACGCGTCGCCATCTCCGAGCAGGAATGTCTTTCTGTAGCTCGCAGGAAGTGGCAACGAGGATGGGAGGTAGACAGGGTGCTCATATGGCCTCGCGCAAGGCGTCAGCGCAGGGAGAGACCGGAGGGACGGGGGAGAAGATGAGGGGAAAGGAAAAGGGATGTTTGACGTTGTTGTCGTTTCCATCAAAACGAACCACTTTCCGCGCTCACGTGTTCTGGTGATGCGGTGATCGGGGTTTAGGGCTGGCCCTGATTAACTTGGCCATTTTGCGAGAGCTATCTTAAGCGCTTGCGATCCCATCCCTGCCCGTTACAAGGCATATCCCAGGAACCTGCGAATAATATTCAAAGCAATCCCCGCCATTTCTGCCACCAAAGACACTGCATTCCAACATCATGGAATTGCGCAACATCGTGATGGAATCCGCCTGGAAGCCGCGTCAATCTCCGTACATCATAGAGTTGTGTGTAATGTCTAATTGCAGTGATTGCAAGAAATCATCGATATTATTCCTTTAAATCTTCCTGGTAACTGAGGAAATGCAACTAACCGCACAAAGTTCCCGGATCTTGGACCCAGTTACCCTGGATTGGACCATTTCGGTGAGCAGGAACCAAATTACCCTAAGTTGGAGGTAATTTTGGACAGGAGGTTTTTCCTGATGTGATCTCGCCGTGTCTCGCCGTGTGCGCGAACGACAAACATGAGGTACGTTCTTGTTACGTTCTCCCTGCTGGCGTCTGATATTTGCTGTGATCCTTCTCTGCCCTGCAGGTCCCACTTTCCTTTCGCTCGTTCCCCAGAATTGAGTGTCATGCATGTTCGGACAGAAAACCACAATGAACAACTTGAAATGAACGGCTCTATAAAGGAAAGACTGGAACTACTCTACTTTCGGCACACCCGCCCCCCGATTAGCCCTCAGATCATGCAGGTCTGGATTTGCTATGACCACATCCACCCTCACTTCTTTCCCGACCAGACCGCTGATCAATGTCTGCCACTCCCAGTCTAACCTCACCGTCTTGGAGCGTACAACCTTTCGTAGGTTGGGGAAACTGTCCGTCCCCCGATCGCGGAGAGCTTGAACCGCTGCGTTAGTCGCGTGTCGCAGGTCAGCCTTCTCGACCTGGGGCGTGAGCCTTCCTAACGCTTTTACTTGATTCACCGCTTGCTCCCTCGCCGCGGGGTAAGCGCTCGGGCCCGAGATGACCAGGGTGGTGAGTTGGCTCAAGTGTTGAGAAATCGTGTTTGCGAAGGTGATCACATCTTCACTCCACCACCAGTCGATTTCCAGCTCCGACAGCATAGGTAGCTCCCACTCGGCGATGAGCGGCCCCAAGTGGTCGGTCAGCCCCTGAACGGAGAGTCTGTGAAGCTACGCCAGGTGGATGGCGGCGGCGGGAGTGGGGGGACCCGTGAGCAGGATTGACCTCAGTGTCAACTCCGTCAGCTGCGCAGAACGGCGCAGAAGCTGAAACCGTCCGTCGGTATTGTACATGCGCCCAGCGTAAGTTTTGAAAGATGGGCGTACGCGCCGTTGTCCCAGACGGACGGGACGATCCCCACGAGGCAGAAAAAGGTCAAGGCTGCACGCCCGGCGAGGTGTGCCAGCTCTATTACTGGGAGGTCGGCGTGCAGTTCGCTCCAGAGGAGGATGCTAACCTCCTGCAGGACCGGCTTTGATGCCCTGTCGATGGCTGCCATAATGTTTGGGAAATGCGAGGGGATGGTTCTGAGGACTATGCGAGTGCAGCGGGAGAGCAGTCCTTGAACGCTATCCAGGATCTTTTGCGCCAGTTCGAGGCTGTGGGGCAGGACAGTCCATCGATCTATAATCGAGGAAAACCTCAGTCTTTCGACGAAAAACGCAAGGCGTGCGGGTGTTGTCGTGTGGCACACCAATAATGGCTGCCAGAGCTGGGAAGACCGATCTATTTCCGACCGGAACATTATTGATACGAGGCGCGTATCTTGATGAAGTAAGCCAGCCAATGGAGCGCGTCTTCGTACCCGTCGACATCGCTGAGGCTCAGGGGGCGGACCGAGTTCACAATGATACGAATGATCTCGGGGTGAAACTGTGGGGTGGGAGTCTAACGAGGACAAACATTGTTATTATGGGCAGAGAAGGGAAACAGGAAACTCTTACGATGAATTTGTTTATGTCTTGCGCGACAACAGTGTCGGCCGCGGCGTGCGCTCCTTGATGATTTGATACGGTCTCCTGCGAGGACGCGGCATCGTCCTTTTTTCGTCCGTCACGGTTCAATGCCATTTGGACGGACGACTAAGAAAGACAGTGAGGCAAGGAAGGAAGGAGGAGGGTGGGTGGAGAGAGAGAGAGAAGGTCGGGGCCTCACTGAGCTAGTCAGCCGCAATATACTCAGGGGGCGAGAGTGAGACTTTCGCGGCTGACTAGGCCGTGTATATTTTGATTGAGAGATACTTAACTCAAAATTGTCGACGAATGCGACATGCACAGGGCAGAGAGCTGTGATTACCTTTTTGAACCTCGAGATGTCGATGTTTCCCAAATTGGGTGCCACGACGGCGGCATCTGCCGTGTCTGAGTCGGAGTCACGCACTGTTACATGTGAGTTGAAATTAAAATTGAAACCAGTGTTGCACTGCCTTGCTCGCCATATATAATCTGTGTTTTTCCCGAAAGACATGAATGTGCCCCTCTCCAACACAATGCCGTCTTGCTCGACAATCGACACGCGTATCCACCGGCTTCCCACGGAAACCCTCATCCTCATTTTTCTGTTCCACGCAGACCCATTTGCCTATAAATCTATCTTTAGGGCGCGCAACTTCCGTAACGAGCTCGAAAACCTTGCGAACCTCCGGTTATTGACATTATCCCAAGTCTGCTCTCGATGGCATACTACCGTTCTTGAGACTCCAACATTTTGGAGGAAGATCGATCTCGATTGCGTCTTGTGGCGAACCTCGTCTTGTCTCGACAGAACCGTGGCGCTACTAGCTTCCACCCTGAGGCGTGGCCGCGACCTACCCTTGATACTAAAAATCACAACCGACGGAAACATCCCTCTCCATCCCCGCATCTTCCATCTGCTTGCTAGTCACTCGCGTCGGTGGGCATCACTCACCATTTTCTGCGACATCGACGGCATTTGCTTCTCAGGCTTGGAGGGACGACTTCCGATGCTGGAGAAACTGCAGCTCGACCCGCTCCGGGTATCCCCTCCGAATCCTTTCAATTACTTGAAAGGCGCGCCTGCCTTGCGACGGTTGCATGTCACTTCGCCGCTTCTCGATGGCATATCGAGGAATACCCTACAAAACCTCGTTGCATGTGGATGCGAAGCGACATGCCTCCCACACATTGCCCGGTCTATTTCCCTTCTTTCCCAATTGCCAACAACAACCTCCGACTTCGAGCTTGCATTGGATTGCAATAAAGCATCGATAGATCCGAATCAGACAATCGACCTCCATATTGCGCCGCAGACGTCGACAATATCCTCGTTCACTTTAGTGTTGAGAAATGGCCATCCCCAACACTCGCTCGAGATGCTGGCCCAAATTCTGGACAGCCTGACCCTGCCGGCGCTGCGGGAGATACACTTCGGTTGTGTGCGCTATCCGCGAGGGATTCTAGAATGGCCACACGCGCAATTCGTCGCGCTGTCCGAGCGGTCGGGATTCCCGCACACCCTCAAGATATTGAACGTAGCCCATGTGTCCATGGCCGAGCCTGCGCTCCTGGAGGTCCTGTCTGTGCTCACCTCTTTGGAGGAGCTTCAGATCGCCGACAAACGGAATGTCAATAGCGAGGGCACCAATGTGGTGCTCATAACAGATACCCTGCTTCGCGCCATCACATGCGCGGCGCCGGGTCTAGACGCCACCGACACCACATCGCTCATCCCACAGTTGCGTGTCCTCCGCTGTGCATCCCGGCTCCAATTCACGCATAACCTTTTGCTGGAATTCGTGTCCTCTCGACTTGAGCTCGCACCAAACTTTCCCCCGTTCCTGCTCGAGGTACGACCGTTAACCGAGGCAGACGGCCGCCTCGACGCGGAGGTACATGAGCGGCTGGAAGCGATGTGGTCGCGAAGGCGACGGTTTGGGTATTGCTTTGGGAGCGCAGAATACCCTGCGCTGCTGTAGAGTTCTACTGACTAAAAACGTACTTAACAGACTCATGTAGCCTTGGGCATTTATTCTACCGATTGAACGTCGTGTGAACAGGTATTCATTTAGGTTTTAAATACCTTCAACTACATTATTCCTAGTGAAATGTAGTTTGCTGTGGCAGGTGCGAATGAGAAGAGTAGAGATTTGGTGTGGCGTTATGGTCGTTATACGCATCCACGAGAGTCGGTCTTTGTCGGTCTTGAAGGCTGCTGACTTGAGGGTGAGCGCTGGGCTTTACGAGACGAGAGCCGATTGATCAAACACTAACGATTGATACAGACGGTGTTGGTTGTGAGCATGAAAGAAGTCTGTTTGGAATGGAAAGTATACGGCCGTCCTGAAAATAATAAAAGTTGGCAAGTATAAGTGAATGCAGAATGACGTCGCAAGAAAACAAAACCACCCTATAGTATGAAAGAAGGCGTTCCCAGGCCGCAAGCTTTACCGCCGTATCCTCGCAAACCTCCTCCCCACGCTGCCCATTAAATCCCCCACCCCCAGCGCGTCCCAAAACCACTGCTCAAACACACCCACATTAAAGCATACCCCGCGCTCACATACATCCACGTACCACGCTCCGGACACGCCCATGCGCAGCACGTATGCGCGATTTAGTCGAAAAAAGAGCGAATTCACGTTATTATAGAGTTCTCACCGAGTGGGATTCGAAGAGTTTGTTAGCACTTAGTGTTGGTGCTTGCTCGCGTTTTCCAGAAATCAGGTGCTGCTAGAGTAATTCCCTCGGGATCCATGAAGATCACTAGAAAACTCGCGATCGGCAGGACTCACTTCGACGCCTTGATTTCGTCTTCTGTCGCTGATGTCAAGTGTATTGCGTACGGCCTTCGGGAGAGAACCACTGGCCATGGATTCAGATACCGTGCAGCACGTAAAGACGCCCACGCGCAGTCAGTGCGGTGGTAAGTAGCCTTCGTAGCGGCAGGGCAGATCTAAGTATCCGATAAGCAGAGTCCCTGGCCAGGTTGCAATTTGGTCTGCCCCCCTGTTCACTCTCCCAAGAGTGGCAGCTATAATCAAAATGAGATGTGCAAGTGAGGTTGGGATGGCCGCTCAGAGGGCCATAGAATGTGATGTAAGTCGAGGTCGATTTAGCGAAAGCTTGTGCTGGGTCGAGTGGAGTGGGAACGTAGAAATTGGGCGAGGTACAATATGGGAACAGACAAGGCAGGGCGGTAGAAGCGACGACGATGAAGGCTGCTCGGCGATGCAATCAACAGGACGAGGAAGGACACGTTAGAGGAAAGAGAGAGTGGCGAGGGCAAAGGCAAAGGCAAAGGCGAGTACGAGTGAGACTGAATTCGAGTAAAGACTTCGAGGTAAATCTTCGTTGATTGTGTGAGTAGAGCTACGTACAGTTTATACCGCATAAAGCTCCGATACATACAAATGAGGTGCACTTGAAGTAAATTTGAAACTGTCGACTCGGAGAAAGTTAGAGGGGCAGAGTCAGGGGATCGAAACAGCTGAGAACGCGTAGAAGGAGGTGAATTGGTGAAGGGAAAGCTAGACAAGTCGCCGAGCCAAATTCCAGGAGAGAATACGAGCGGCGAAGACGGGGTGGATGCGATCAGTCGTGGTCGGAATTGGGTCGGAAGCAAGAGAGGTGCAAGCTGTTGCCAATCACACCTCCTGCTTCCGTCCACCACCACCTGTGTCAATGGGCAAGCTCAATATCGTCCACCACAAGTCGTACCACCCGTGTCGGCGGGACAACATCGAGAAGGTCCGCCGCGATGAGGAGGAAGCCCGCCCGCAGGAGGCGAGGGAGGAGGGAAGGATGCTGCTTGCTGTGCGTGCGCCGCTCTCCAATAAATCTCCAGCTAATTGAAGCGATTGTAGAACTGGAGGCACGGATAGACCGCTTGCGCGAGCGCGGAGGCACGAAGAGCACTTAGAGTTCCTTCCCCGCCCCCAATCGGGAAAAAGCGTGGTGTTATTTGCGCATGTATCATTCCTATCAATGTCTCCCACTGACGTCGTGTGACGTAGCCTCCCAAGCGGCCCCGTATATAAACCAGCTGTCGCGCTCGCCGTCGTTCATTTTCCGCCCTCATTCATCCACAAACCATGTCCAACTCCACCCGCCCCTCGGATTTACCGCCCAAACGCGAGGGCCCGTCGATGAAGCCCGTCTCGAAGCCTCTCTCCTCGACGCGCCTCAACCGCTTGATATACCTCTTGATATTACTTTCGACGCTTCTATCAGCGTATTATGGGTACAGGGTCATACAGTGGAAGACAGAGGTCGGAGGCTGGTGCGTCCATTCCATTTCAATCAGTGGAGTTTTGCGGCAGGTGTTGATCTGACTTCAGGTGGAACCTTGCGCTCGGAAAGCGCCCTCCGCAGCTGAAGTTTGACGAAGCGGAGAGGTCGAAGTCGAAATCTAAAGGGAAGAAGGGAAAGAAGGATTCGAGCGAGACGGTGGAGGACAGAATCAACGCGCTGGCCGACGCGCTCGGGATGCCTTCGAGGGATCTGGCGTCCGCTATCGCCGGCGCTGTGAAGCAGTACGTGCCACCCGCGAGTCTGTCGTCCGTCGCAGCGCACCAAACGGGCGAGGCGGTGAATGTGCTGCTCAAGAGCGCCTCCGAATCGGAAAATGGGCACACGGAGCCCCAGAAGGACGCGGAGGGTACTGGGGGTGTCGTCGAAGGGATCGCGAGTGGTATGGGGAGCTTCGTAGGCATGGACGAGCCGTGATTTGCATGTTCCTTCCTCAGCTGCAATATTGTACAACTGCATCAGCTCAATTTATTTTGCATATCACATTCGCGCCCTTCAGACATTTAAATCCCGCGATAACGTCCAAGATTTCAGCGAGCAGTTTCAACCAGCGCCTTGGCAAAATGTCTGGGTACACCCATGGATCAGTCTCCTGCATGGCGTAGGTCAACCGAACTTGTTGAAATACCGTCCAATTATTCACTGGGGTGAACGACTCTGTTAAACTGTCAAGACTCACATCATATCGGATGTATACTGGGCTAGGCAGACCTTTCGCAGAGCGGAATCCAGTTTTATGAACACTGACGCGCCTCACGTCTCGGTCTCTGCGTTCACAATTGGCGCGATCATCGAACGAACTCCAAGTTGAATTTTGGAACACGACTTTTGGTTACCACATCGCTTCTTATCCTCCTCACACACCCGCCCAATAATTCGGCCGTTCAGCGCTCAGCTCCTGTCTGTTCCCGCCTCCACAACATCAGTCTCAGGCATGCTTCAAGCCCATATTCTACTTATTGGATGTCAGCCCACCTCCTTAAGTTTCCGCTTTCTCTCGCCTCACGGCGCTCTTTCTCTCTGCCCTCATCGCTGTCGCGGTACTCTGAGATTGCCCGCCCTTGCTCTGCCTAAGTCCTTGGGGCTTGACTGTGAACCCGCTCGCAACACACTGTATGTACGTCCCCATCCATCTTACGCCCATCGTCTTCTAATTTTATCCGTAGCCGAGCTTCATGCAGCCTGCAGAATCAGTTAGGAGGTTTCCCGCTGAGCTCGAGAGATACATTTTCGAGATCACAGGCCAATTCCACCCAGAATGCATCCCCGCGCTCCTCCGAGTGGCGCACAGGGTTAAAATTTGGTACTTCTTTTCCGGCTTTCGTTTTTTTAGCAGAGTGCTGACACAATCGAATCCGTGCAGGATGGAGCCTGTGATGCATCAAGTGCTCACTATCTCTGCGCCCGGTCGGCGCGCCGCCCAACGTCGTCATTGTGCGGCGCTCAGTGCCTTAATAGGGCCGAGGCCGTTTTTCTTCGGGGACCATGTTCGCAGTATCCTGGTTATCGGATAACCCACCTGGGGCACCATCATCAGCGGCGACCCTCTCGATATGCTCCGCGGTGGTCAACGTGGCGTTTGTCGACCTCCCGAACCCGGAGACTCTTGAGCTTTCGCCCCCTCCAGCCGCGTTCCTGAGGGCGCTCGACGCCCTCCCATTACAGCGCCTCTCCATCGCCCTGCACTCGCTCGCGCGCCTCATCACAGGTCCCCGCGCGCAGCACGTCTGGGCGCGCATAACACACCTGGCCCTCCTCGGCCGCACCCAATGGGACCCAGCGCAGGCGCTACCACACCTGCCGCGCCTCACGCACCTCTCCACTTACGCCTCCGGCTTCAGCAACGACGACTGCCGCTACGCGCTCACGCACTGCACCGCGCTGGAGGTGCTGGTAATCGTCTGCCCGAGCCGCTCGTTTCTCAAGACGCAGGCGCAGGCACGGCTGCGCTCCGAGCGCGATTCACGTTTGGTGGTGCTCATCGTCCGAGAGTTTCTGGAGGAGTGGGAGACCGGGGAGACGGGATGCGCAGATTATGTCATAGCTCCAGCGGACGATTTAGATTAGTCTCTGTATACTCTGGTTCAACTTTTGGACGCATTGCATAGCCGGAAGATGGTTGGGTATGTAGTACTTTACTGTTTGTGAGATTATCAGGATGCTCGAATATTATAATAGTTCTATGGCTTGCACCAACTGATCCAAGGAGCGACACGAAGTAACTAATGCAATTGAACTTAAAGTTAAACGAGCCAAGCGGGTTGTTCCGAGACACGTGGCTTTCGCGGCCGGTCACGGATTAGTCACGGACGTGATTTTTCCTTTCCTACTGCCACCTAACCCACCAAATTCTTGTTGCTTCAGCACGAAGCCTGGTGTCGCGAAAAGGGTTAAAAAATGTAAAGATCATTGTTTGTACGCGCTTCAGAACAGAGACTGACCGAACGTCGATTCACTAGAGCTTGGGTGCCCGGATACATCATGAGCGTCCTCGCAGCAGATCGTGCCCGTATCGCGGAGGCAGAGGCCAAGATTCTAGATCTGCAGCGCCTCATTTGCCCCTTACAACAGCGGCTCGACTCATACAAGTACCCGGTCTTGACGCTGCCGAACGAGATCGTATCCGAAATCTTCGTGCATTTCCTTCCAGTCTACCCCTTATGCCCACCATTATACGGAATCCTCTCGCCAAATATCCTCACAGGAATCTGTCGCAAATGGAGAGAGATAGCGTTGTCCACCCCTGCACTGTGGCGGGCAATATCGTTGGACTACATGGGCGACAACGCTTTCGAGCGCCAAGTGGCCACGGTAGAGTCTTGGTTGAGCAGATCTGGCTACTGCCGGCTTTCTGTCCAAATGGAAGAAGATTACATCAACAACTTGCCCGTGGACGAAATCTTGGAGGCAATCGTTCCTCATCGCGCACGCTGGGAACATATGAAACTACTCATCGACCTGTCCGATCTCCCCATCATTGTCGGGCCGACACCTCTCTTGCGCCAATTATATATTACCGTATACGGGCAAAGCGGTCCAGCTCCCGCCGTAGCATTTGGCGCGCCTCTGTTGCGCAAAGTCACCCTTACAGATTTCGAATACCCCGCCGGCTTTCTACCGTGGTCCCAGTTGACGTCGCTGACGCTGGTTGCCACAACGTCACCCGAAGCCTGGCCTATTCTGACACAGGCCGCCAACCTTGTCCACTGCGAGATGATTATTTGCGGGGACAATGACCGCCCACCGGATGTGACCCTTCCACGTTTGGAATCCTTAGTTCTGTGGAAACTTGATCCCCACGAGGATCCACTAACACAGTGTCTCGACTCATTCGACGTCCCTGCGCTCCACACCCTTCAAATCCCGGAAGAATTCTTAGGGCAGGAGCCCATTTCGACACTCATATCTTTTATCTCCAGAGCGCGATGCAAGCTACAGCTAGTGCGCATCACTGGGTACAGATGCATCCACAAGCGGTTGTATCGTCGCTTATTACCCTCCATTCCAAAGTTTTCGTTCAACGAGGCCATAAAGAGCTGGTATTCGGATAGAGGTTCGCAGGCGGGCGGTTCTGACGTCGAGAGCGACTCCGCCTCTACGACCGACACGGACTCTGACGAATAGTGATTTCATGTGCATTCTAGCTTTATTCGTGTATATTGCTATTTACCACCTTTCGTTTAGATCGACCATTTCGCAAAGATTTCGTTTCTAGGTACCATCTCCTCTCACATGAACGACTCGGCGAGTAAATGAATATTTCGAATATGAATATTCGAGCTGAAGTCGAGCCCGAGCCCGATGTTAACGAATGTATGCACATCCATCGAATTAACAGAAGCGCTCCCGCAATCTCTACGCATTCTGACGACTCTTTTTTGTATCATGAGCCTGCATCCTTACGACAGATGAGCGGACCAGGGCTGTTGTCCTTGAGGACCTAGTCTATTGTTTACCGCGTAATCTTCAAACGGTGCGAATTCCGTCGCATCCAAGATGCGACATTCCATTAGTTCTACACATAGATGAGGTTGTGGAAGCTGTGCCTAGTCTCCCAAGTCAGACCTTTAAAATAGATTTATTTTATTTTAGAGAGAGTGAGCAAAAAACTTGTTTAAAGGTCTGATTTTAGTCGCGCCCCAAAAGCCGCGAGGCCAAATTCCGGATAAGGGATTTCCTAAAAAGGAAATTTTCGCGACGCATACACCTTCAGCCTGTCCCTGTCGCCCTCTATGGCATATTTGGGAATTCTTCGATGTCAGAATCTACGGAGACGTTCCGTTGGAAGCCTGCCGCGACCCCCGCCGCCCCTAGGAAGCCTTTCGGACGATCAAATGATGCTGGCTCAGTCAGTCTTGCGCCAGACACCAATGCGCTTGCTGCTGCCGCCACGAGCCTCGACCCTCAATCTTTCTATGGCACGGCCTCTTCCGGAACTATCCGTACAAGTCCAGGAGGAGAGCGAGGCCTTGGAGGGTCATGGTCGCGGGAGTCGCAGGACGTGTCGAGAAAAGATGGTTGTGTTTGGCAGTCACGTGTCTACGGCAATCCCCGAATTCGGCCTCGCGACTATTGATACACAACTAAATCTAGACTAAGCTGTGCCAACATTTCTCCTTAGAATGTGAAAAGGCATCCCAGAAATTGTCGAACATGGACGACGATTTAGACACGTGATTATGCAATCAATCTTGGGTGGGTTTTCTTCAATGAGAACATACGGCGTAACGGACCTCAAAATTCTCAAGAATATTCCTGCACTCTGTGGGAGAGTATTTGAACCTCATTGAAATAGGTCGATGTGATTTGAACTGGTAGAAGGTTTTCACCACGGCTTCACGCAACTTGCCTAACAAAATTCAAAGTCTGCAATTACATAATATACTGTACTATTTTGACCAAGTGTTCCTTAATTTCGGAATTTTCACTCACCGAGATGGCCGATAAATTTTGTTTTGAATTGTCGCGATTTTTAACGACCTCAGAAAAATCGGCTGTCACGCGTCACCTGAACACTCGGTCGAAATAGTACAGTAAGGGAGCACTGCAATCAGACCCCCGCGGTAAACAACAGACCTCAACAAGCGAGGTACGAGCTTCGTCTGTTGAAGTGTCTGTCTATGAGAGACTATTGAGGACCTGCAGAGCGGCCAGCACCTCTGCTGCGGTCTGGCGTTCTCCCAGAACGACATGGGCCATTTTTCCGGCCAATGATACCAAGACGTCGAGACCATCGTAGAGCTGTTGTCCAATAGTCAGCGTTGAATTGGAACGAAGAAGTACACCGTGTATTTACCTTTCATCCCGAATCATATTTCCGAACTGATAAATGACGAGCTGGTATGGGTCGTAGTACACCTACTCTTTTTCCATTCGGGAATGCTTTTGCCTGCCCCGACCCGGTCCGTGGCGATAGGCTTGTTCAGTAACGAGAGGCCAAAGTCCAGGATGTAGTATTCGACCTTTACTTTGGAGCAGCTCCTGCGCGGTTTTATAAGCGCCTGTCCGGCGTGTGGGTATGAAACGCGAAGTGCGAACCGCCCGGCACGAGTTCAGCACCGTCCATAGCGAAGTTGATCACGCATGCATCGTTGCGTGGCATGCCAGTGCTGAAGCCAACTGCAGGGAGGGCACATACCGATGAGCGACATTATTCTCGTGAAGTGGATGCCCTTGATGATCATCTTCAGTGGGATAGCAGCTTGTACGCAATTAACCCGTACCAGCATGAGTTGATGAAGCGCATGAAGCAATTCGCTCAGCTGTTGGAAAGGTGGATGGAAAAGAGGCCGGAAAAGAGGCATAACGATGAGCTGTTCTTCCGGGTCTGCGAGAAGGGTAATGTCCAGCAGCGAGACGGTGCGGTTGGCCGAAGTTGGAGATAAGGAGTGCAATTTACTGAGAATCCCGAGTTCGAGCGCGTCCACGCGCTTCAACACTCTGATGCGTCTCGGCGTCGTTGGCTAGCGGAGTAGTATTCTCGTCAGAAAACAGAATGCCGGCGAAGCCGCTCGGAACTACCCCATGCCGGGTTGCGCCGGGTGCGGCAGCCCGTGCCGTAGCGATGTCGGCAGATATCGCATCACACCGGGTGCCTCGGCAGATCTCGCGGCACATCCCCTCAACACCGCACCCAGTCGCGGGACGAATGAAGCACAAATAAGAATTGTCAACAACGGATAAAATTGTCTCATCCAAGTTAAAAGAATATGGCGCAGGTAGGTAGACGTCGCGCACAAAGGCAATTACAGAATGTTAAGCCTTTCTTCCCACGGTTCGGGTTCGGGTTCGGGAGATTTCGATGCAGGGCGCATCCGGTAGGTCCAACTAACCTCGACTGCTCCTGGATTTATATGCGTGTACATATTATGTATAAGCCTACTTCAACCACAGGTCTAAAATGACCCCGTTCCGCCGCGCACGAGACCCCACCCGGCGCCACTGGCATGGTTTAAATTTGACTTGGCATGACCACATTTCCGGCTAAGATCCGCGCCCTATGCTATCGGGTGTCGACACCAGGGTTCTAATCACGGTCGCACATCGAGTCGAGAAACTAGCCAGAGTGGGCCTAGCGCGGTCCCTCGGTACGTGCATGCTGTACATGTATTAATATTTCCGCGTTATTTCAGGCACGGCATTCAGTCCAATCCATTCCAGCTACTGGAAGTTCCATCTCATCTCTCCCGCGATGATTCAGGATTCAGATGCGCCCAGCTCGCACGATAGCGCCCCGAGGCTATTTTTAATGTTCACCGCTTTCGTACTTCTCAGCTGACGAGGCGAGGGCGCGGCGCCCCCACCGCTAGCTTTATCGATTTTTGTACGCCGAATCCGTCGCACGGCGCTCGACTGGGACGATTTCGCACGCCCCCAGCCCCGAATACTTCGCACGGCACGCGTGATGCCGATCGCCCAGGGGATAACTTAGTTGAGGCACACAACAGATAGATGTTGGTAGATGCAGATGCAGATGGATACACCGACGAAGATCAATGCCCGCGGATTTCGCGCGCGGTCTTCTCGGCTGTCCGCTTCGGATGGTTTGTGTTTGGTTTTCCGGTGTACATACATACATCTGGTTACCGTTATTGCCCATTCGCCGTGCGTCGTGTGTAAGCCTCGGCCCACGCAGACGCCCAAAAACGGCGGTTCGTCGTGATACATCATGCCAATCGCGAGGGACGAGCAAATACTGCACCCTTAGGCTAGTTCGTTGAGATACCAACCAAGAGGTCGCCGAAGATAAAATAAAATAAAATCACTGATGGTGGCGCGAGCCCGTCCCGCACGCAAAGAAAAAACCCTGGTGTATGCATCTTGCTCCCTCAGCCCTTATCCGACTCCGAAGTTATCGACAGGATTCATCTCCCCCCGCCGATGCAAATCATGTATCTCATCCTCTATGACCAACTCACGCTTCCGAGCGGATTTTTTTTCTTACATCTTCCACAGACGTCGTCTTCTAAAATTGCGAAACATGTCAAATCAGCTGGCAGCGCTCGTCCGAGTTGTATCGACAGTCTCACGACACTCACTCTACCGCATCGGGGTCCAGTCGTCGGGACACACAATAGATTAGATCCAATGCCAATACGTCGCGCATCACGCGGAGCGGTGTTTCGCCGTGTGGTTCCCCGGTGTGTACACCTACGTACAGACGGACGACCGGGAAAACGCCCGTTGCGATATTATCTGAGACCGGGTAGTCGGCCACCTTAGCTTCTTTTACTTCGAGCACACACATAGAGTTATGTAAATCCGAGTTTATGGGCTCGGGAACAAAGGTATGCATCCTACGAGCAATCTCAAACATTTTTCGCAAATTTACACGATGATTTCATGGCGTACCGAATTTCTTTTCTGGCGGTGTCCCAAAATGGCAAGAAACGGGGTAGCCGGCCACCCCCATAAATCGTTTGTTCGGACCCGTACTATTCATCCCAATGTATCCCAAATCATTGAGGAGATATAATTACATGATGCTACACATTCAAAACGTACATCTGAGATATATGGGGACCACAACTATTTATCTTTCAGGCAGGCACGAAGGGTGAAATTGCGGTGTGGGCTGAATACCGTAGCCTGCGAAGCCCGGAGGGTATCGACACCCCAAGTTAAGGTACATATGACTCTATAAGATCAATACGAACATAAATCTCAGCAAAGGATGTCCCCCACACACCAATCACCCCTCCAACAAAATCCATCTTTACACGTGAATGAAATTTGCTGGTTTTGGGTCATACCCCGCCATGGCCGGGAAGTCAGACAATTAAAAGCCTGATTAACCTAGGAGGATAACAGGGTAGCAATCCTGAATAGCCCTGTCAAGTTCCAGATCCATCGCAGGCAGGGGCGATTCGTCATGGAGGTGGCCGAAGTGTGCCGCTCGTGATCGGGCCGAGAATCTCTTGGAGGGTCCAGGATACAAAGGAGGGACATTTTCGCCTATGCAATGGGATAGCGTCATTGCAAGAACCATGGGATAAAAATGAGCCCCGAAGCTTGCGAATTGGTTAAGAATTGCTGGAGAAAGAAGCAAAAGACGACCGGCCAGGCTGTTCGGAGATAAGAAATGGTGTTCACACACCGGTGTTTTGATAAAAAACCTCCGGCAACTTTTGATGGCCGGCGCACTTTGCCTCAAAATTTGACATAAAGTATCCTTATAGGTTGTATTCCATCCCATAAGCACCAAATCCCGAGATTATGCATTGCAAACCCTTCTATTATGCAAGTGGCCGGCTACCTAGTCTGGCCGGATAGGCAGTCGCTGATAATAATACCAACCATCCAAAATTCACGACGAAGAAGAAAAGAAAAAAATCGCGGGCCCCGCGTACCACCATTAACTCCACACCAACCGTATGCTGCATCCGTATCCGCGACCCAGCCTCGTGCGCAAAGGTCGATCGTCCCAGTGATGCGCACTCAGAGCGCTCCCCGTATCCGGAGTTCTCACGTTGGCATATTCCCTTTCGACCTTTCGACCTCCGCTTTCGCACGGGTGCTATTCGCGGAGGTACAAGTTGAACCTCCGCTCACCAAAGTCCGACCCCCGTAACTTAGTTCGCACGACCTCCGCCTTTCTCACGGTTGCCAGTTTGCGGGGGTACAGCCTCCGCTCACCGTCCGTATACTATCCGAGTCGTATACGTTGCTATGGCCAATCCATTTTTAGCTAGTTCTTTCCCACCTGTTTATTATAAAACCGACTGTACTTTCTGATGTAGAGCTTGTGCCCCCCCCCCTCCCACAATTGACCTCATTTGTTGTCCCTCGCTGCCTATAGTCAATTTGTGCGTCCCACCGCTGCCCTTACCAACGACTCATCTTCGCACCTCCCCGTCCCGGAGTGCCGGAGTCCTGAGCATGGTTTGATCTTTGACCCACGCGCACATCTGTGTCTTGGGTGTTGGGGTGTTGAGTTTGGTCTTCATTGCATCCATCTCTTCACACGCTCAGACGCGCTGTGAGCACATCGCCAGCGCCGCGGTATTATTTATAATTTGTGCCATAACGTCGCTCTCATGTGCGTTGAGGGCGGAACGAGATGTCCCGTCCGGGATTCAACGAGATGTCCGCCCGTGATTCAACACAAACACAACACAAATGCAGTCCCGCGCAGCGTCCGAGTTTACATAGCTTCACTGGCGGCCCCCCCGCCGTCGACTCGGAGTCATAATTAATTGAATCCCGGACGTTGTTTTTATTTAGCAGCTTTAGCTGAACGTGGCGGCCTGCGCGGACCTGAATCCGAATCTGAGCCATCTTGCATCGCGGGAGAGATGGGATGGCGCCAGGAGGGGATGGGTTGAACGCCGGACCCGAAATACACGTAGCGCGGAAATACCTAAGTACATGTAGAGTGACACGGGGAACCGGCGTACAAATTAAAATAGCCTCGTTCGGGGGCCAGAGCAGAGTCCAGACAGAGACAGGGATAGGACGGAGGGTGAGGAGGTGATTTCGGGGGGGAGGTGATTCTTCTTCCTCGGTGCAGTGTAGCTCGGTGCGATTTGTGTGTCTCCGCTCCGCTCCAGGATCTATTATAATTTATCGTTATCGTTATCGTCATCGCTATTTGTGTATCCCACGTAAGTACGTACTAGCATCAGGAAAAACCCAAATCGCTATGGCATCTATGAGGTGTTCTATAGACATACATAGACGATATAGCAGTGTCTATAGTGTCTATAATGTCTACAATGTCTATGTGGGTCTATATAGCAGCTCATAGTAATTTGGAGTTTTCTTGATGCTGGTACATAACCCCTGGCTGCCCATATACGCTTGAGGGACTGCAGCCGGGCCGTGTTCAATCCTTCGTGGATTTTGATTCGAACGGGCGCCCGGACATTCGTTCGAATTCCGAGTCGCAGCGAGGGTTTTCTTCTTTGTTGTGCAGTGCATCACATCGAGTCTCGACCCGCCCTTTGTTTTTATTTTTATTTTTACTTTTATTTTTTATTTTTGGCTGGAGGTGATTTGATTCTTCTTCTTTCGGTATAGTGTATTGCGTTGCAATTAATTGTGTGGCTCCGCTGCGCTCCCGGGATCTATTATCGTTATCATTATCATTATCGTTATACTCAAGGAACTGCAGAAGGATCCTTCGATTTCAACGGGCGTCTGGAGATTTCGTTCGGATTCCGAGTCGCAGCGGGAGGCTGAAAGTTTTTCTTTTTTTTGCACGTCGAGTCTCGACTCGTCGCGACCCGCCCTTTTATTTTTATTTTTATTCATTTATTTTTGCACGATGAAATCACCGCGTCGTCATGTCCACCACGGCGAATCCATATGCGTATACATACAATACAACATACACAACGCACGGCGCGGGGGACTGGGAGGACGAAACACCGACAGGACGGACAGTAATATATAAGTAAGGAAATAAACCGAAGCGGAGATTTCGGTATTTCGGATTTCGGAATTTCGGAGTTGATTATCTGCGCATCTGTTGTGTACACAAGTAACAAGGTTAGTAACTTATCTCCTGGGAGATTCACGATAATATTTAAGCGAGGGGCGTGTGAATTTCAGAAACCTTGATAGCTGTAAAGCGAACGCCGTGCGGCGTGCGAAAATTACTCGGCCCTGAGCGGCGTGCGAAAACGCGAACTCGCCTCGATAAGGTTAGCCGCTAACGACTACCCCAGAAAATTGGGCCGGGCGCAGAATCCTGACATTTTTTTTTTTTGGTCGAAGTTGGATTTGGGCTCGAGGGCTGGTGTGGACCGTGCGGAACTGACGAAATTGCCAGAGCCTGTCCTTCTGGGATCAGGCCTTCAGCTTCAGATGGACTATCCGGGGTCCTACGGCAGCTCAGAGGACGAGACGGCCGAGAGACCCGCGCAGCGAAATCCGCGGACGATGAATGGCCCAGGCTCTATTGTGTGTCCCGAAGTATCCCCTGGGAGATCGCCGTGCGAAGTAAGTACTCGTTGGGAGCGTGCGAAATCGTCGTAATAGACCGCCATGCGAAAACCCATCGATACCTGTATCGTGCGAATACTTGCGACTAATTGAGTGTGCGAAAGAGCGAACTCGCCTCGATAAGGTTAGCCGCTGGCGGGGCCAGGTGACAAGTAGGTTCGCAATTAAACGAGCCTCGTGGGGGCTATCGTGTGCGCAGCCCTGGAATGTCTTATGTATCGCGGAAGAAGAACGGCAGCTGAATGGATTTGAGACCAGGATTGTGGCGGCGGCCGTGCCTGGCGGCGGAGAAGCATTATCATCATCACGGGTGGCAGTAATGGCGTTTGTTGCCGTGTCGCTCGTCAAGGGCGACGTACTGTATACACGGCTCGTCTGCTGTTGCTTCGTCTGATAATCTCTTTGCTGTCGGTCGCCTAGATCCGTGTTCGTGTACTCGTCCGCGGGAACATCTGCATCCATCTCTGATCATGCGCTGTCGATGACGCCGTTGCGTCGTGTGAGACCGGCTCTCCCGACCCGAACCAACGGACTCCCACGCTCGCGATCAAGGAAGCAGAACCCTCGCTTATTTGCGGCGTCCCCGATTCGGAAGCGGTGCACGATCGCACGATCGGGTATCTATCAGATCCACGAGATCTGATCTGATCGCACGATGCAAATGTTATGTTATTTTTGAGACGCCGGTTTATACAGCGACGACATCAAATCAGACTTCCCCGTTTCTCCCTCCACCGCTTCTCCCCCACCCCCCCTCCGCGCATCCCCGTGCGCCTCCCCCCGCCGAAAGGCAACCAGAAAGAAAGAAAGAAAGAACGCAGAAAGAGAAGAAAGCAGGGATGGCGAGCATATATCAGGTGCGCTGCCCCTATCGCTGCGTGGATTGAGCGAGCGCTGAGGGCGAGCAGCACAGGGCCCTGGGCGCGGGGCCGCACGCGGAGGGGGGGCACGGACAGGTGTACAGCGCGCGGGGGCTGTCGGACACGCTGGACCGCGTCAAGGCCGAGTTTGACGTCCTCGCGAGCGAGCTCACCATCTCGCGCGACCAGCGCGAGCGATACGAGGCGACCAGTGCGTGCCCCTTCTCTCCTTAATTGGGTGTGGTGTTTATGGGGTGGACAGTCGCGTCGCAGACGGACGAGCTGGAGAAGATCCGCGGGGCGCTCCGTGCGCTCGAGGCACAGCACGCGCAGGTGCGCCAGCAGTACGAGTACGAGCTGCGTGCCCTCCGCGCCGAGGCCCGCCAGCCACCCCCTCCACCCCCTCCCCCACCACATTCACAGTCCCACACCCACACCCCATCCCAAGCCCACGCGCAGCCGCAGTCGCAGCTCGCGACGCTCAGCTCGCCGAGCGTCTTCATGAGCGACAGCCCCGTGCTCGACGCGCACCACCGCGGCGAGCGCGACTTGCAGCGCGCGCGCTTCCTCGAGCAGGGGCCCGGGCTCGGCGGGGGCGGCGGCGCGGTCGGCGCGGGCGCGGACGGGCGAGACGGGCGCAGCACCAAGCGCATCAAGCTCGACATGCCCGACTCCAACAGCGGCGGCATCCGCCTCCCGCTCATCGGCCCCGCCTCCCCCGCCCTCACCCGCCGGCCCTCGCCCCCCGCGCCGCCCCCTTCCCTCGCCCCCATCGCCTCCATCTCCGCGCCGCAGGCAACCCCCTATATGAGCGAGACGAAGGCCGCCGCGCTCAACGAGTTCCTGGGCGTCGACGTGGGCGCGACGCCGCGCGAGTGGAAGACCGAGGGCAGCGACTGGTTCGCGGTGTACAACCCCAAGGCGCCGCGCAGCCGCGGCCTCGGCGTCGCGCTGGTGCACAGCTTTGCGCACGAGACGTGCGTGTTGTCTCTTTCTTCTTTCTCTCGTATCTTCCATTTTTCGTTTGCGGCGAGGTTTTGGACCTTTTTTTTTTGAGTATTGGAGGGTTTTGAGGACGGGGGCGCGTCATGCAGGCCCGCTTTGGGGCGTGGGGCTACGTGGCGTTGTGGCGCCCGGCGCAATTGTGTTGTGTGGCGCTGTGGCCTTGTGGCGCTTTGGGTTGCGTTGTGCGGGCCCGACGCGGTGGAATGGGCCCCGCCGTCGACGTCGCATGTCCTCCCGCCCCTTCTCGTCTGGGTCCGCCGCGTGCGGTGCCTCCCTCCCTTCCTTTCCTCCCTTCCCTTCCCTCCCTTTCAAATAATTTCTTTCAAATAATTACAACCATCCATTAACCGTCGAACGCGCTGACACCCTCTTGTTGCAGAGTCGTGTGCTGCGTGCACTTCTCGCCGGACGGCGCGCGCCTCGCGACGGGGTGCAATCGCACCGCGCAGGTGTTCGAGGTGGGGAGTGGAAGAAGGGTTTGGTGAGTGCTTATCTTCTTTCCCCCTTATTTCATCTTCGAGCTTTTTTATCTTTCGTGTGCTTTGAGTTCGTGTGCTTCTGCTTCGAGTTGTTTTTATTGGTTTGACTTTTTCACGAGAGACGACGATGAGAGGTTCGACTCGTTTCGCCCTCCCGCCTTTTTTTTCGAGGGGGGAGGGGGGCCTCCGCCTATTTTTTGCGGGCTGCCTTGTTTTTTTGGGGGGCTCCTTGTTTTTCTGCTCTCCTTATTACTATTATTATCGGCTCCTTCTTCCCTTCTTTTCCTCTCCGATGCGAAACTGACCTCCTTCCCCACTTCCAGCACACTCGCAGACGATGCCGCCAACAGCGCCGCCACCGACAAGACCGCGGCCGGCGGCGGCGGCGGGGACTTGTACATCCGGAGCGTAAGGTTCAGTCCCGATGGAAGGTGGTTGGCGACGGGGGCGGAGGATGAGAGGGTTCGGGTGAGTTTTCTTTCTTTGTGCTGTTTTTTTCTTCCGTCTCCTTTTCCTTTCCTGCGTTTTTTTTTGGCGTTTGTGTTGGGTTTTTCTCTGCGTTGGAGATTACCGGGGAGGGCCGGTCCGAAGCGCGTTTCTTCTCCGTGCGACTCGAAGCCGAAGCCGGAAGGGATGCATGCCCGTTCGATTCGGCTCTGGATCGAACGCGGTTGTTTTACTTTACCTTCTACTTCTATTCCAACTACACCACATCCCCCGCGTCCTTCTCCTTCTCTTCCAACTCCAACTCCAACGTCTAAAATTTAACCTCCTGCCCCTCCCTTTTCCCTTGCACGCCATAACTAACACGCGTAATTTCAACCCCGCAGATATGGGACATCCCCACGCAGACGCTCCTCGCCGTCTTCGAGGGCCATAGGCAGGACGTGTACTCGCTCGATTTTTCGCCGGATGGGAGGAGGTTGGTTAGTGGGAGCGGGGATGGGAGCGTGAGGGTGTGGGATTTGGGGGCGCTGTTCGCGTCTTCGGGAGGGTCCAGGCATGAGGGGCCGCACAGGGCGGATTCGTACTCGGGGCGAGACGGGCGGGAGGCGCACCCCCAGCCGCGGCGCGCGGATTCGCACCACCGCTCGGATTCGCGCGACGGGCGCGACGCGGGGCCGCAGCGCGCGGATTCACGGGACGGGCGGCACCCGCTCGCGCACCGCTCCGACTCGCACCCCGCCCCCGCGCACCACCGCTCCGACTCGCTCGACGCGCGCCGCCCCGACTCGCGCGGGCCGCACCGCGTCGACTCCCTGGACGCGCGCGCCCCGCGCTCCCGCCCGAGCTCGCAGCACGACCCGCTGCTCCTCACGCTCACCGCGCACCCCGACGCCGGCGCGCCCGACGACGACGCGGGCGTCATGGCCGTCGCGCTCTCCCCGGACGGCGCGCTCGTCGCCGCGGGGTGCGTCGACGCGGTGGTACGCGTGTGGGACGCACGGAGTGGCGTGCTTGTGGAGGTGCTTAGGGGGCATGGGAGCAGCGTGCACAGCGTTGCGTGGGTGCGGGAGGGCGGGGGGCTTGTGTCTGGGGCGCTGGATAATACGATCAGAGTGTGGGATTTACAGAAGCGGGAGAGGGAGGGGCAGGGGAAGAGCGGGAAGAGAGAAAGGGAGTGCACGGTGTTTGCGGGGCATAAGGTGCGTTTTCTTTCTTTTTCTTTTCTGTTTTTTTTTTCCCCGCTGTTCCCGGTTCCCGGTTCTCGGTTCTCGGTTCCCGGTTGTGGGAACCCCTGGGCGCTTGCGTGCGGGCGTGGTTGTGGGCGCCTATGTACAGGTGTGGGCGCTTGTGGGCGTGGGGCCGGGTGGGCGCTTAACAGGCGCTTCCATCCCATCCCATTCTCTGCTTCTCCTCTTGCCCTTGTCTCGCGGTTCAACCGATGCTAACGTTGTATTTTTTTTTTCTCGCGCAGGACTACGTGCTCTCGGTGGGCATCTCGCGCGATGCGCAGTGGATCGTGTCGGGCTCCAAGGACCGCGGGGTGCACTTTTGGGACGGCGCGGGCGTGGTGCAGTGCATGCTGCAGGGGCACAAGAATAGCGGTAAGTGTTCGAGTTCGACTCCTTTTTTGTATTTGTCGAGCCATTATGTTGGCTTGGGGCGACGTTGCGTTTCTTCCTTCGCTTGTGTCCCGTCTCTTTTTACGTCTCTTTTCTTTTGGTTTAATCCGAACCTGTTCTAATCACCGCCCCGCAGTGATTTCGACGAGCCTGCATCCGATGGGGAACCTCCTCGCGACGGGCAGCGGGGATAAGCTTGCGAGGATATGTGCGTCCTTCCTTCCTGTCTCTTCTCTTCGTTGCTAATAGGGATTTTAGGGAGCTATAACGCAATATAGGGGGTTGAAGAACACTGTAATGTAAAATGCGTGAATTATGCTGTGACGACGCGCGCGGGGAGGGGAGGGAGTACACTTGGTGCCAGTGGGTTGAAATAATACTTACTTGTGTAATCGCATGCTGCTTTGCTGTTTGCTACCTGCTAATTAATTTGCTTTACTATGCGATTTGGAGACGTACGGAGATCGGTGCTGCGATTGGGTTGAGTTGAGTTGGGTCGGATTGGGAGTACCTCTGCGCAGTAAGTTACCAGCGATAGTTGGGATTATACATATGCAGTCCTACAGGAACGTACACTGGCGTCGAGGATCGCCGCAGTGGATGCGGGATCCAGCCTGCTATGGAAATAAATAAATATCTATATGATTCAGAGGCTTCTCGGCGCTATTGTTGACACTGGCTTTGTGGCGGTGATGTTTGACTTGTCGACGTTGATCCGTTTGGAGAGAAGGAAGCTTCATCAATATGATGAGAGCGCTCACGTCCGCGCTCGTTTGAGAGACTTTCGGCTGAGGGCATCTTGGTCAAGTCATTGCTTTCTAGTCGGCGGGACGGTAGAATTCAGTGGCCCATTCCGGCAACTGCCCACTCTGTCGTTCCTTCTAATTTAACGAATTCCTCAGCTTCCATATCCGGGAGCACTCCCTCACTCTTCCCAGAAGGCGCCCCAGCCAATATTTCGCGCAGGGGCGTCCCACGATGTTAAAAATATTCAAATGATGGACATATTTAGAACATCTCCATATCAGTAGCTCAGGCTCGATCGTTGAAGACATCGGAAACACTAAAAGGTTTGCCATCAGCGAATAGAAGATGCGGCTTCGTCTCGGCGAGCTGCAGAATTGCTTCGCCGAAATAAGACTGTGAGGACGATCAGCAATTAAACAAAGTGGGGCAAGAGATCTCTGACATTCGCCCAAGCACTGAGAGTGTACGTGATCAATCAATCTCAATTCAAGGGTGAGCGGACCCGGATACTCACAACCAGGGCCGCGTGTAGTCCGTCCCGTTGTGCGTGTTGACACCTGTGCGCAATTAATTCCTACTCGGTCGAGTATTAAAATGATGTCGCACTCTCATGCATGAGCCCGAGGCCCGTCGTGGTGTTCTTGAGGTACTCCAATTTCACGAGAATATCCTGGGTTCCAGCCTCAGGCCGGGCTTGAGGACATGAGCCAACCACGCTACGCACCGCATCGTTCGTGCTGGTCACGACTTCCGTGATCAGACCCATGGGCCTGGACGGAATCAGCGAGAGGCGCTGAGACGCTGGAAAAATATACATGCCACACGTGCTTCTCGTCGATGTGCGGGCTGGACACGCCGCGGATGATGGGGCCGAAGCCTGCGAACATTAGGTATTGACGGGAAATCGACAATTCAGACGCACCGTAGTATGGGTTACCCTGCGGGGATAGCAGCATCTTGCGCGTGTTGGCGTAAATTTCGTTGGTTGCGTTCGCGAAGCCGAGGTACGGGATTGATACGAGCGACGGCACGTTCGCATCTGGGGCTCGTCAGCCAAATTATTCCCAAGCTAAACTCAAGACTAATCGCACCATCTTGGATCGCGGTCCCTCCGTAGCCTGAATTGTCTGTCAGCCCTAGACGTGTGAAGGACGAACCGGCCACGCACCGTCAACCTCGTACGCAAACACCTCGCCCCAGTCCTTCGTCAGTACCGTCCCCCACTTCCATAGCGACTCCTCAACCGTGCTCGCGCGCGCCGTCGCGGCAGCCTGAATATCGGGGCGCAGGTGCACTTGCTGGAGGAGTGTCGCCAGCCCGCGCAGCTCCACAACGGCCATCGCTTGGTGCGGGATGTTGTACGGGAACGCAACAACGTCGTCTATCCCTCATCAGTTTGTCCCCGCTCACAGATAGATCCAATCTTACCTGACGGCCGATACGTCGTCCCTATCTAAAAAAGTTGGATCAGCGACGCGTGTCGAAATAAAACTGAGGAACAGAAGGTCGTACGAGCCCCGTGAGTGCCTTGGGCGGGCCGCGCCCGTCATTTTTCATGTACTGCTGATTTGGGCCGCTCTGGTGGGAGGAATTAAAATAACTCGCTTGACGGATGAGTCACCGGACAACAACCCACGATGTTATAAAAAGACACCACATTCCCGGACGGGTCGTAAGTGGGCACGGCCTGGTCCTCGATGACCTGCAGCACGTTCTCCACCGCGTTGAACCCTACGATGAATCATTAGGTTCTCGATGAATGATACGCTTTCGACGCTAAGAAAGCACACACATCCGCTGCTGTTGAACGTGAAGATGGTCCTGTCGTTCGAAAACTCGAAATAGCGCCGGCTGAGCTGCAGGAAGCTGAGAAGCGAGTCCAATTCGTACTGCGCGGGTAAAAATTATCGGGTCAGCGGACCTGATCTGGGCCTAGAACGACCGGGGGTACGTACTCCGCATGTCCACACGATGCTCATATCATCCGGCGGCGAGATCTTCGCGCCGGTGTCGCCACTGCAGCACTGTGGTGGGAGGCCCTGTTTCACGACTCAGCTAGTCATGTCAGTCGAGTAACTGGCACTACGTACGGATTCGGGCGGTGGCTGGAACGCGTTGCAGTACGGATATTCCGTGATGTAGCGCGCTGGCGAGTGGCACCCCCGTTAAAATTCAAGGCTGAGAGACGAGGTAAGAGAAGATAAGATAAGCGTACCTTGAAGATTTATCACCCCGCGCGTCAAGTTCTGGAGCGCTGCGTCCTGCGCCACGAGCGGAAGGTACACCTTGAACTGGCTGCTCGAATCGCGGAGCCACT
This sequence comes from Mycena latifolia, assembly GCA_029289555.1. Taxonomy (NCBI): domain Eukaryota; kingdom Fungi; phylum Basidiomycota; class Agaricomycetes; order Agaricales; family Mycenaceae; genus Mycena; species Mycena latifolia. The sequence goes on along the minus strand of JARJLE010000016.1, from coordinate 1,037,196 downwards.
CGGCAGGTATGTCGCCCGTGACGACGAAAGTGAGGTCGTCATTGAACCACTTGATCGTCGTGTCGAGCGTGTTCGGGTAGGTGTTCTCGAATAATCTGCAGAGTGTTGGTGAACTAAACTTGCGGACTCGGATAGAGGGCGGCGCACCTGGCAAGATCGCGGTCCTTCATTCTGCTGGTCAGGGCTGCAACAACCTAATCGACTGCGGAACTGTTGAATGTTCGGCACGCGGGCGCAGGGCGCATGTAGGGGAGGCCGAGGGGCCCTGCAATAAAGCCAATGCTTCATGTAAAAATGAGAAATGGCTGGTAATGCATACCATGCGAAGGTGTTCCCTCCGGACGAGCCGAGTAGGTCGCAAAATCTTCACAGCCTGTCCGGCAAGTGATTTCCGGTACAATGGTCGCCCAGACAGCTGAGTTAAAGGACAGCGCCGCCACCAGATATCTGAGACTGAGCATCGTGTCAGAGTCGTCGTGGGAGGCAGACAGGGATCTGGGTTCGGCGCTGAAAGATTATATACGATGTTCTGCCGTTATTCAGCACTGAGGACATAGGCACCGCCGGTCATGCGCGCGGCGCGCGGGAGACCCTACATCGAAGACTGTACACGTGGCCGTTCTTGGCCGTTCTTGCGGGGATATTAGCCCTCGGAGAATTTTGAGTTTAGGGCGAAGCCAGTCTGGAGCGGCGGAACTGGGGCTCCGCTGGCAGTGCACAGAGTCGAGATTCTGAATTCAAGATAGATTTGTTGGGATTTCGTCCAGATTTCCTGACGAATTTCGAGAGGCGCGCCGGGCGTGCCTTTAAAATAGTATGGCTAGTCGTACGCTCAAAATGACGAGAATGGGAGACAAGACGGAGCAGCCTCCCCAATCGGAGTCCCCATTCGTGCATGGAGCCTTAGGGCGGTGTTTGTTTGATCAAAGATCCCAACAGTGACTTTCTGATCTGTACTGATACCAATGTTCCGAGGCATTCCGGATTCACCCGAGACTCGCTTATACCTCGTCGAGTCGCGACTCGCTGTGCAAAATGTACATGTTGCCCACGTGGGAAAGACATCAAGTCGAAAGCGAACCCGCCGATATGGCGACGAAATGCCGGTACAAGAGGCAATGTTTGGACCATGGACTCTGGAGCACAATTGTCAAGCGAAAGCCGTGGTAAGCTAGGAAGTGAATGTATCAAAGATGATTTTAGCGGATTTGTTGCCAAAATAGGATTGTAGTCCGATTCTGATCACCAGGCCCTCCATTGCAAGATCCTGAAACTGCGCAAGCACGGATTCCGGAAGCGGGCTATAAGTTGAGGGAGAGTCAGGATCGTCGTTGTGCGGTAGGAGGGTGAGGGTGAAGGTTTTCAGAATCTCTCTTCCCGAGCAAGGGCTACGTCGAGTGCGTAGGACGTCGAACAAAGAGTTGTAGTCCTCCCGGACTCGCACGGCGTTGATGGCCAAGTTTTGCATCAACGGAAGTACATCCGACGAGAAAAGAGAGTCAACACTGTTATGCAATGCGGCACCCCTGAGCTTGAGAGACGTAATGGTGGGGAAAAGTTGATAAAACCGTTGCAGTTCTTCAGTTTGAGTTTTGTTGTGGAATGAGTACAGGACGATTGTCAGCTGCTGCAGCTGGCAATGTGATCGAGAAACCAGAGCACGGAATGGCTCTATTGCAGGCGCCAGTGTCCCTAACCAAGTAAGCTGCCGGAGACCAGGAAGTGTGAGGTGTGTAACGATAGGGTATCGCCCGACATGAAGAGACTGGAGTGAACTGAGCTCTACGTGAGGCTGGCGAAATGTGGCCGTGTCATCGTCCGCTGGGTAAATAGTATGGTGTATGAGAGTCCTCAGTTCGGAGCACTGGCTTAATATAGGCAGACATTCCGCGACGAACTCGAATGTCTGGAGAGTGAGGCTCGTCAGCTGTCCCCACGGCAGCTGCACGTCGAAGCCGTGGAAAGGGGTATCACTGGTGTTGAGTGTAATAGCGGCCTCGCGCAAGATGGGGGCGTCGAGGATAGTGATGGTTGGCGGGGCTTCCAAGTTGTGCGACTGGAATTTCACCTTGCGAAGAATAGGGAAACTTTTTTGCGAACCCGCGAGGTTGGCGCACGAGGATACCTGGATCTCCTCCCATCGAGGGCAGTGGAGGAGGCTGGCATCAATGAGGGACTGCATCTGCGCGCCGTCGAGACTCCTGAAGTGAAGGGAAATTGGGAGACTCGCGGAGCGCTGCAGCCACATGTGAAGTAGGGTTTCTGAGTGGATATCCCCTTGCTTCCGGCATATGATTATGGATCGCCAGAGGTTTGGTGTCGCGAGAGCAATGGCTCGCCACTGACGACAGATTTGGGTAAGAAGGAGTGGAGGGGTATACTGGGATGGTTGTTTATTTTGGGCGATGGAGTGTAGAAAGATATGAGAGGTTATCTCGAATGGAAGGGTCAGAACTGGATAGACGATAGAATCCAATTCTGTTTGTAGGTGTTGCCGCTCAGCAGTGAGCGCGTCGATGAGCGCAGTGAGTTCTTGCAACCGAAGTCGCGCCCGAGCCCAGTCTTTCGGAGGGTCGGTTCTTGAAGCAGTTGTCGACGAGCCCAAGGACATGGCGTTAGAGGAGCGTCGTGCCAGAAAATGATGGCTGCGAAAACATTCGCACATAAGGCCACGTGTCCGACTCGGACCCTCTGCTTCTCTTTGCGATTCTTCAATTTCTTGTTCAAAAATTCAACAGGGTCTTAGTACGGATTACAAGCCGCAAACCGAATTCGCGAATGAATGTCTAGTTCAAGTTGGATGTCAAGATTCTGGCTGGAGCAGGCACCTAGAACTTAGAAGGACCTCCCGACTCGGACCGGAATCGACGGGCCTGCATCTCTTCCCACTATCTAACTTAGACTCCAATTCGACATCCGAGCGGACAGCTTGCGGAAAATCGCTCGTGCACGGAACGCAAACCTCGACATTCAAAATAACTATTGACGGATTGGGGCTTTGCAGCTCTCGAGCCTCGACGCCTCTCGCTACAAGCTCTAATAGATGAACGAAGCTTATTACAATATATATGAGGACCTATAGTACTAGGCGCCTCTGAATATCCTGCTGATCTTACGCAACGAAAGCATCTCCGAAATATCCTCCTCTGATTCCTCCCCTCCCCGCCCGAACGTCCCTTCCCGATCGGACTTTTTCGCCATCGTTTTTATGCCGGTCAGAAATGAGGGGACTAATAAAAACGTCCGGAGAGCTGATATTGGGCAGGCAAAGTAGATTGGGGGGAATAACTATCGTGAAAACTAGAAGTGACCCTTGCCCGACGTTAGAATCGCATTTGAACCGTAAGAGTCTTGAATCAAATTCGCTCTTACACTTGATGGTTCGCACGAGTCCAGAGCAAACAAAGAAAAAGAAAGTGAAGCGCTCTGCGCACACGAGAAATATATATATTGGGTGTGCGAAAAAACACGCCGCATTCCAGCATAGCATACAGCAATCTCCCATTTCTGACAATACTCGCCGACTCGACTCGGAAAATGAACATGTGTAATCAGGACTGCGGGCTAAGACATAGGCAGCATAAGAGACTTGAACCGTCTTATGGGAAGAACTCACATCGCAGGGACAGTCGTTGCCGGTCCCGGCTGGGCAGTGAAAGTCGGGAACGGAGCCGTCGCGCACTTTCAATAGTATTATCCTCGCCGAAGTTGAAAGTGTAGGGGAGCACTCACAGCCTGTTCGATATCACTTTGCGTCTGCCCGGCAGGCAGGTGAGGGCCGGCGTTTGCGGGGAGGGGAGGCGCCGCTGGGATCACGTCGGAGCAGTCGATGAGGTTGGCGGGATTATGTCCAAGGATGGCCAGTTTGGCGAGCGCGGGCGAGAACGCCGAGTGGACGGCGGGGAGATTGCCTGTCGAGGCATAATTAGAACAGGTGTTCAGTGGTGACAATTGTGGGATGGATTTTACCAGCGAAAGATTGCCAGATACAACTGGTTCGAGAGTCCCGGGCCAACTGGTTTAACAGTGAGTCAAACCTCCGTGGCGCATTAGCGAAGGCAGGACGGACCTCGTGGTCCGACTGGAGTCGGAGCTCGCCTGCGACAGCAGACTCGACTTCTCCTTGACCGGGCTGCGACCTGGATTATATATTTACCATGAGCAACAGTTTGAGAAGTGGATTCAGATGGCTCACCCAGGGAACATCGTCCCCCTAGATCAATGGTAAAATAAATATAAGCCAATGAAAATGCAGGACAGAAAGTCTCGACCTGAGTTGTACTTCAATGAATACCTGGGTATCAAAGACGGACGGAGTCGAATCGAACGGTGTCCCAGGGATCTATGGACCAAGTTGAGTCCCAAAAATAAGGTGATGTTGAAAAATATTTACCGTTGGGTCTACAGTATCCGCTCCGGCAACCGAGTGACTAGCCAACAAGGCAACGACCTCGGCGGGGCTGAAGCCAGCATCTCCCATGCGAGCCAGGATGGTGGTGACGGAGTCTAGCAATGTTGTTATTAAAGTCGATGTCAAATGAGAAATATGTACCAAACGGCTCAGGCACTAGACCGTCGGGCCCGGGAGCAGGGGCGAGCGGCATCGGGCGCCCCATCATAAATCCGGCCTGAGGAGCACCGGGACACAAGCTAAGAGAGACGGCTGATAGGTTTTGATGGAATCAGTAGAGATAGTTGCAAATCGGAACGCTCACCTCCGGCGAATTGAATACTGCCACCATCAATAAATAAATTTCACTCAACCCGAAAGGATGGCTTACAAGTCTCCGGGTGTGACATTATGCGCCTGAATGAACGGAATCTCGGTGTTGATCTACAGAAACTTGAATTGAGTGATCGATGGTTGAGTTCAAGATGAGGACACACCGGATCGTCCAAACCGGCGTTTGCGGGGAAGGTCAGTTCGGTGTCACTGAAGACAATAATGGAGCCGTCCGCGCCGCCTCCGCCTTGGGTAGGCGAGAAACCAATCGCGTCGTGGAACACCAGGCGCAATGCACCGTGGGCCTGTGACAGGGGAATTCAGTGGTAGAAAGTATTGGCCGGTACGGGATGCGCACATCGTCACCACATTCGTTGTCGAACATGTTGGGCAGGATGTCCTCCAAGACGGGGAACCAGACGCAGCAGGCCTCGTTGTTCACGGTCTGCCCGCCGGCGCAGGTTGCCCTTTTGGTCGGGGTGATAGCGCCTGGTGAAGAGTGAGCATGCGGGAGTCGTATCGATGTCAAGGGCTGACCATACGCAGAGCGGATCGTTGCCAGAGTGACGAGGGCGGCCGAGAGGCACTTCAGAGCCATGGCTGGAGAGGAGAGAGAGCTGCGCTATCTGCTGGCTTCAGACGAAATTTCAGGGCGCTTTTATACCTGTCCCAAGCCCTGTGGTTATTCTTGAACATGGGCGAGCACACTCCGGGCACTTCAATTCTTCACGCGGATAAGATCCAAGACAGTGTATCGTCGCCGGATGTTTTCCGGGATGGTTGGTTAAATACGGAGGTATGCGAAAACTGGGGGTCCATCAGGACGATATCTTTCCACGCGCAACGAAATATTCTGCGTCTGGTTTGGCCAGCTAGGCATTCCCCTTGTGTCGAACCAACGCACTGGATGGATGAACCACAGATTGTTGGCGTTCGTGGGCGGAACGCACGTCGGTTGCATTCGCCGGCGCTACCGAGAATCGGTCATTTGTAGAGCAGTCTGTTTTCTTAGGTCGCGTGTCGCGCGGTCGTCGGGAAACAGCTGCCTGTGCGTCTCACGAGCCGCACCAAAGTAGTGGTTTGGGCGAAACCATTACTAGAATTGCGAAAGAACGCAAGGTGTCATTCTGCGACCGATACCTCAAACATTAAGGCGCACCGTGCCGCGCCGCTGCCCCCGGTCCCTGGGTATTGTAGTCTTGCGCGCAGCGAGAGCAATGAAGGCGGAGAGTAGGAGCGATTGTGAGAAGATCACTGAGTGGAGTAGGCGTATTTACTAAGGGTCTTTCATAGGTTAGCAGGAATAGCACGAATACGTGCTTGAGTTATCTTTGCCTGTCGTTATTCCTGGAATTGTATTTTCTCCCACGGAGCGTGGAAATCCGTTGAATAGAGCTGGACCAAGTTAGTGGATTACTTAGGCGAATTCAAAACAAGAACAGAAAAAACTGCTGTGAGTCCGCGGCGACGATATGAATCCTTTAACATAATCTTGAAGCCCGAGATTAGCATCCCAGCGTCAAGGTGTAAAGTTGCGTTGAAGTTCGAGATAGCTGAGGTCGAAGCCAACCGGTTCTATGACGACGATGAACTTAGCGTGGGTTGGACGAGAAGCTCGCTGTTGATTGGGGGACCGGCTCCGCAAGTATCCCGGCCCTGGCGACCGAAATAATGTTACGACGTTCGTTGCCGACAACACTAATGGTATCGGGTAGGCATGTATGATGTCAGTGCATTGGTCTGAAAGCCTGAATAGTCATTGCGGGTCTCTTATCAATGCCGAGGAACAAGAGCATACCGAAATCATGCTGGGATATTATAGGGGCTCGACCGGCTTTCGCATGAAATACCGGTCAGTTGGATTGGAGAAGGGTCAGAACAGCAGAATTCCGCGTGCGGTTGCTGCCGACAATGATGTCTATTATAAGTTGATAGGTTACTTCGGATGTCTCAAAGCCGGGTTGGGCGGCGCCTTCACCGTCTGCAGCGACTCAAGGCTGTGATGATTTTTGTACGAGGATCACTGAAGCTGAAATGAGTATGGTGGTCTTATTATAAGCTGGTTATTCGTAGCTCACTGGGGGATGTTGTTCCGGAACTGTGAACTGTGTTGGATTGAAATTAGGTAGAGTATATGCGAGGAGTAAAGGACTTCGTAGATAACAAAATGGTATTCAGCGCGATCAATTAATTGATGAAGCTACGCTTGTGGGTTTCACCGCGAAAAGTTGGATCATAGCGAGATGGGAAAAAATTGGGTGTCTGGCCACGGTCGAGTGAGACACTAAACAATGGAAGGGGAGCTGCGTACAGTTTGTTCGCTCACATGAACGTTCAAAGTCATTCCGATTGGTCATCGCTCCCCAATCCTCCGCTCTGTCCGCCACCCAGTTCCTCATCTTCACTTTCTTCGTCTGAACTCTCCTCTTCATCCGAGTCTGAACTCTCCTCTTCATCCGGGTCTGAATCCAGTGCGAATGAGATATGAATGGTCGGAAAGGCGTTTCGGTAAAGGAAATTAGGAATGTGGTATTCTCGTCGATAGGAGCGGGTTCTCGAGATACGCAGGGTTTGTATATTGCATCCTGATTTTGAGACGAGGGCACGAAGTACGATAAGAGGAGCACTTCCGAGTAATTGTTCGGAAATGTCGAGTCTGCGCAGTGCCGGGAGGGCAAGGGTATTGATGAAATCTGGATAAGGTTCGTTGTCGTTGTTGTCCACCAAACGTGCACGAAGCGATTGTAGAGAAGCCAGAGGCTTTAATGGCACTCTGTTGCTGAATCGAGACACCCGCACGTCGCACTGAATGAGACTGACGGTCTCGTCCAAGACGACTGAAGTCCAGGAAGTTAGGGAGAGCGTTGTAAGTTGGGCCCAGGGCAATGTGATCATGGAGGGATTGAAATCGTGGCAAAGGGAGATGCTCTGTAACTGAGGCGCCTCATGGAAAGCTCGCAACAGGGAGTTCGGGTGCCCAGGAGACGCCGAGAAATCCAAACAACGGAGCAAGGGCATTTTGCCCTCGAGCCGCCTAAAATCTCGCATTTCCATATGACCCAACTCTATATATTCCCAGCGGGCGCAATGATCAACCATCGTGTCGATCAAGTTGGCGGCGTCAATGATGCTGGTTCTAAGAGAAATTGAAATCGAAAGCGGAAGGGATCCAGAGCGAGCTAGACAAGCCTGCAGATAACGATAGGCCGAAGAACTTGATGAAGCCCAGGTGGCTTCGATCGAAAATGCCCGCCAAAGCCTGGGAGTGGATAGGGTTATTTCTCTCCATTCGTGGCATATCAAGCCTAATTCAACCGTCGAAAGAAACCCGACCAATGGAGGCCGTATAGGATAGGCGGGCAGGGCGTGGACGAAGATTTCAGAGACGATTTCGTAGGGGAGCGTGAGGACGGGATACTTGTAGGCGTCGAGCCGGTCCTGCACCATCTTTCTCTTATTTCGCAATGAGCGAATGGAAAGCTTAAGGGCCAATGTCTGAGCATCCAACTCTGCGACACGAGCACGATCGGTCGCAAGAGCAGATGACTCGCTCGCAGTGGGCTTGCGCACACCCGGCTGTTGTGGGCGCGGAGACATACTGAAAGCCTGCGCTTGCGTTAGAGGCATGGATTAGATTATTGAAATGTAGATGCTCACTCGTCAGTCTTTTGCGGACTCTGGAGTCGCTTGTGAATTGCTCGAAATCGACTTCACTCTTTTGCGAAGGGCTGGTCTCGGATTTACAAGATGGAAGAGTGTGTGGAGAGTAGATGCGTGGCCGCAGGCCGGAAACTGAGAACTTGCGAGGGTGAGGACAAGCAAAAGGACAAGGTGTGGACCGTCGGCAACCTCCGAACTCCTGAATGTTACCGTCACGCTGTTCCTGTCACTCGGCTTACAAACCACCACGACAAGGTCGAAGGGCGCCTTCAAGGCTTCACCGCATTTCCGCCAGGCATTCTTTCACGAATCTGGGGAGAAGCGGCGTCGGACGAGGACACCATCTAGTTGAGTCTGCTGTGCGCCAAGAGCAGCAACTCTTGCTGACTCGTTTCCAGGAGCTCTGGGTCGTTGAGTCCCATGAATATAGGAAAGTCGGCGTAGCCCAATTCTCCATACTCTGTGTTGGCGGGCCTTGGATTCTATTCACAAATGAAACCCGCGTATTCCCTTCGCCTTTTATCGGTCGCCATATCGATTTGACACTTTTACGCTTACTTGAATCGCTTCTTTTCACTTTTGGAGTCCGTTATTCCTGATCGGGGTACACTGAGGGCACGTTTTTTGCCCCTGCATTGCCAGATCAGCATTTAATGTTCAGTTTTGGACTGCCGTGGCCCACGCTTTGAAGGCGCCTTTTCCCTTTTAAAAGCTGAGTGAATGATCAGGGCCATCGACAACACGTCGAGAAGACCCCCTTCACTTTGACTCATTCCCGATTTTGCTACACGCTTCTTTTGACATCTACATTCGGTTTCATCCATCTCTCCATATTCTACCGCCACCATGCCTGAAGAACGGCAGCGTTTCGTTTACAAGGAATGGGTGCGCGACCCCAAGGGCAAGTTACTCGAAAAACCTCCTCCGAAGGGCAAAAGGACGGATAACAATATCATCTGGGGACATACCCTCGACGATTTTTACTGGTGCCACCCACTTTTTATCGGCTCTTCTCTTGCTGACGACGCGTCGCAGGATCCCCCGCATCCCTGGCGTCAATGTTCTTACCATTTGGTCGCGCAGCATGATTCAAGCGTACGGAGAAAACTACCTCAAAGAAAAGCACGACGAGGAGCCTGAGCCGCGGCGTCTACATCCGTGGCCCGTCCTGACGCTCCCCGACCACCTAGCCTCTACATCTACACTCGGATATATCGATGAGGACTGCGGTCAGGTTCACGAACGCTCTCTACGACGATTTCAAGACGAAGTCGCGGAGACGCCCAAGGTCGCCCCTAGTAGCAAGGCCAAAACGACCTGTAAGCCTTCTGCCGCATAATCAGTGACGGTCGATTAAATACCTTCTACTCCGTCCCAAGTAGACGACCGTAACCCAGTCGCCGTGAATCCGGGTCAGTATCATCCTTCATCCATCGTCACCCATCCTCATTAGCTGTACAGTCAGCAGCACTTCATCCACCAGTATGTCGTTACCGTCATTCTCAAGCCCATCTGACCTGACACTGCTGCAAGAAGACAGTGGCAACATTGCTGCACCTGTTCCCGGAACGATCGCACGTAAGTCTTCTCCCCGCGTATGTAGAAATACTAGAAGGGTCCTCAACGATTTGTGAATAGCTGGCACCGTCGCTCCTGGCCCCATCGCAGGCGCTGCCGCCCCCACCGCTTCTTCCGGTCAGCATGCATCCTTGCGTCTATAAATCCAGCTCACGTACCATCCATCGCCTGCAGTCCCTCCGCCGCCCCAAGATGCCTCTCCAGTCGCCTGTGACGTCGCCGCCGCCGCAGGTAGTCTCCACCATGCGGGCATGTATCACCTTGACTGACCTTTGTCGTCTTCCTAGCCGTTACGGCCCCAGAAGAACCAGTACCCATGGAAGTGGACACTGAGCCCGCCGCTGCCTCACGTAGGCCAGCCACGTCTGTAGTAGCACCACTGCTGACGCATTCTGTAGCCCCACCCGCATCGTCCGAGTCTCCCGCTGCCCCACGTACGCCGATCGTGTCTTCAATGTCATCGCCACTAACGCGTTCTCCAGACGCATCCGCCGCTGCCCCGCGTAGGCCAATCTTGTCTGCATCATCACCACCGGCACTGACACGTTCTCCAGTCCCTCATTCGATGGCGGAGGACACATTATCCCCCACAGGTTCGTCTTAGCCACACCTTGCTTATGTGCTTACTAAGCAAGGACCCCAGATACAGGAAGCAACTTCAAGAGCGCCGATTGGACGTCTGACAGCGCTGAATGGGCGGCGGCAAAGGTCGCGCTTCCGCCGGTAGAGCCTGCTATCGATGCATCTACGGCGATGGGTACGACCGCCTTCGTCCCGCGCATCCCGATTCCTTGCTGATATCCAGATACAGGAGACCTCGAGGCACACGCACCGCCCGTGCAGGACACCAATGCCGACGCGATGGATACAGATCCTCCCAAGATCGAGGAAGGCGTTGTGGATGGAGTGAAGGCGAACGTCGATGGTACGTCCTGCGCTGTATTCCCTTGACCTTGAGTCTTATCATAGCGGCAGCCATGGATGTGGATGGCGTAGAGAGTAAGGATCACACAGAGCAGCCGCGTGAAGATGGTACGTCCTTCATCATGTTTCCCTCTCTAGATCTTGACTGTCCGCAGTCGCGAGCGAGCCTGTTGCTGCTGAGGCTCAGCCACCTCCCAGCGCAGATGGTGAGATCCCATCCTCGCCCGCGTATCTCTTTCCCGCTGACTCTTCCTGCCAGCTCCGACTGTAGCTAGGGAGGGTGACGTCAAAGCTGGGACCAGCGAAGAGACCATTCCGGCCGCCGCCGTAGATCCGCCTGCTGGTATGCCCCCTGCAGCAGTCGAACCCAAACCCGCTGATCCTGCGCCCGACTCCATCGTCGCTGATGCGGTGAAGGCTCCCGAAGTTGCGGAAGCCCCGCCCCCTCGACAGTCTCCTCCACCACCTCCGCCTACGCCAAAGGTAGCTCTTTCTTCATGTATTGCCGTGGATCATCCCTGACTCACATGTCCAGCCAATTTTCGACGGCCTTCCCAAGCTCGAGGAGTTTATACCAGAGGAGTACTTCCCCGACATCCTCTACGTGAACGATCCCGACAACCGCACGGCGATCACTTCGTACTATGCATACACCACACCCCCAAAGGTCCAGTCGCAGGAACTCGTGCCTCGCAAGTACAAGCGCGTGTGGCCCCGCTTTGCGCGTGACACCGAGCCTGCGACCGCCTTTAACACGGACGTCGACTGCCCCTCCATCAAGTTCCCCACCCTGCCCGCCGCTGCTGCTGCCGCAGCCCCGCTGCCCACGACGTGCGCTTCGCCGCCCGCGATACCGGGGCCGGAGACCAACCTCCGCATCGCCCACCTGAACCTCTCCTCGGCCCCGCGCATCGGAGTGGGGAACCACTCGGTCGTCGTCCGCGCTGCGCTGCGCCTCCCACGCCCGCTCGGTGCGCGCTCCCCCACGGGCGAGGTTACCGTTGCCGCGAAGACGGGATTTCCCAACGAGGAGGCGCGCCGGCTGCTGCACAACGAGGGGAAGATCTACGGCGCGTTCCCGAAGCACCTTATGGAAGACTGGTGCGGCCTGAATCTCGTGGCGCCGATCACGCATCCGGTCCCGGTGCATGCTGTCGTGCCTAAGTTTTATGGGTACTACGTCCCGGTGCGGGAGGACGTTGAGAGGAACAAGCAGGAGGCGGTACGCGCGTGGAAGGAAAAGCAGAAGGGAGCAAGGGAGGCGGAGAAGAAGGCGAGGATTGCGAGGGCGAAGGCGGCAAGAGCGGAGAAGAGACAGCAGGCGAAGGCAGATGCACTCGGGGCAGGCGCCACCAATGACGGTAGTGCTGCTGTCAAGTCCGAAAGCGAGGTGGATGTCGAGATGGTGGCTGCTGCTGTCGAGATCGAGGAGGTGTCGGACGACGAGGACGCGGACGGAGATGGAGACGACGATGCCAAGGACTACGAGAAGGAAGATGAGGCGACGGCACTGGCGCGCTTCGAGAGGAGCAACAGCTACAAAGACTGGAAACGGATGTCCCCCATCCTCCTTCTTGAAGAATGTGGGGACCCCATCGTGCCTTCTACATTCACCCCCGATGACAGGTACCCCTCCCAAGTGCTTCCCTTGGGCTGGACTGACCTCAGTCTTCTAGATCCGAGTGCTATTCTCTGGCGCTGCGTCTTCACTACGCCGAATTCACGCAAGGCTCGTTTTACATCCGCAATATCCTCGTACAGCCCGGCCCACTTACGGTCACACCCTCCGCACGCTCCGAGCGTACCCCGAGCTTCCGCATCATCGACTTCGGGCGCGGCGAGTTTTGGCCGTATCAGCTTGAAGCGGCCAAGGCGACAAATGAGGAGCGGCGGAAGAAGACCAAGGCGCAGATGCGGGACTTAATGCAGGTGCCGACGGAGGCACAGATGAAGCGGCGGGTAAAGGCCGAAGAACAGGCCGACCTCGAGGACAAGAAGACCTTGGAGGCTGCAGGGAAGGCGTGGTGGGAGTCCAGGGACTACGAGGTCCGCAAGGCGCACTCTGAGCTGCGGATCCCAGACTTCAATTATTGACGCGCAGCCAAATATTTTCTTGTAATCTCTTGTAACGCAGTTTGTTCAATAATACTAATAGATAGAATCGACCTAGTCGTCGTAATCCAAGAAGAATGAGCTCGCAAGCGTCGGAGGCTATGCATCTAGCTACATACTGCGCGTAGATGACAGCTCCTTCATCTCGCTGACCGCAGAACGCGACTCCAGATCCTCGTTGGCGGAGAACTGCAGCTGTTTGCTGGAAGTCGTAGCAGTGGAGGAAGACCCAAATTTGGAATGCGCTGTCTTCGAGGTTCGCTGCCACGACGAACTCCGAGTCGGGCGTGCCAGGCCAAAGGAGACGCGAGTGACAATCAAAGTCGGGGCAATGCCCTATTCGCCAATTTAGAATCGAATAAAAATCAATGACAAAGCTGAGACGCACCGTCATCTGAATCAAAATGGCCTGCGCATAGAGAAGAAGGTAGATTAGTCTCCAGATGATGCAGACGTAATGACAGCTGACACAGAAGCAAAGGTGTCAAATACTTCCTCTTTCTCTTAGCAGACCTTGCTGTAGCTTGCTAGTAGTTTCTGCTCATCTGTGACTCAGAGTCTCAGCGCAGCACAGCACAGCGCTTGCGGGTTGCAATTGCTGATATCGCCAGACACCTCCGAACGTGATTACTTAATTCGGTATTCCGTCCAGTCATTCTTCTAGAATCTCGGTTTCTAAAATTCTAGGACATTGGTTGTATAATGGGAGAGCTCAGCAACGATTGGAATTGTAAAAAGGACAGGAAGGGGACTACTAGTAGTAGTTGTGTACAGAAAACAAATCGGCCTTGGGAGATCAGTTAAACCTCCGTAAATTCGGTGCGGATTTTGCGTGGGGTTCGTGGTATGCTAAATGCGAAGCTCGTGTCTTTTGGAGGATTCTTGGTGAGATATGAATGTGTTCCGAGCATTTCCTTCATAGGTTTTTTGGAGAGGTTGATGTAGTGATGGACAGGATTGATCAGGATTGATGGCGTTCCGGCTTTGTTCGGATCTTTATGTTCAACTCCGAGGCACCTTGTACTTGCCTGTACTCGTCAATCCAAGCCTACCTGGGTACTGGGAGTTGACTATTCGTGCCTGGATGTAGGAAGGCCATCGAAACTGGCGCATCGAACAGGACACGCGATTATCTTGACAGAAGGTGTCCATTACGTAGCCATCAGTTGGAGATTAATCAACCCCATCCTCCTGCGCATAACCGTCGTTGTTGCTCGTCTCTGGGCCAAAGAGGAGTCCGATGTAGACGGCGAGGGTGACTGAATAGAGAAGCGCCGACTCTACCACCATCTCGATAATGGCGCGGTACCCCGAGAACGCTGTGCCAGCGTTGTCGCGAGTCAACCAAAGGATGCGGAAGACGATGAGAATCGTGGCCATTAGAGTCGTGACGAGGCACATAGCGAAGTAAGGGAGCGCGTAGTCCACGAAATCATTGGGATCGCCGCCGGACACAATGTAACGGCCTGTCTCGACGACGGTGAGGATCCCGAGCGCTAGAAAAGTTGGATGAGTACTGTACTCGCAGAAAGGATAAATAAAGGAATGAATACCTGTACCGCCGATCGTACTTAAAACAGGTAAGACGATTACGCGCCAGTCGTGATTCCACACCGCGAAGCACCTGAAGATCTGCAATTCATATTAAGTTAGCATGAATTTTCACGAGCTCCAGAATCAACACGCACCAGGATACAGTCCGCAAGGAAAGTATTTACCACGAGCATCGTGGCGGGCATGACGGTGAGAACGAATGTTCGCTGCGATAAAGCGTTGGCCGTGTCTTCCGGGCTGCTGCCGTGCGTGATGAATGCATTCCGGATTGTCGCCCAATGCACCCCAGTTTGGATTGTGGCGAGAATATACATTACGACAACGACAGAAAAGAGGACCTTGTGCGTTTTCCTCTTGAAAGCTGGGAAACCCAACATTAGCAATTCCGACGAACATCTCAGACAACAGGTCGTACTCATCGCATACAATGCAAGGAAGAACACGACAAAATAAACACCTGGAGTAGGTTTTTAGTTATACAGAGCATCGCAGAGAAAGTAAGCTCACCATTGCCGAACGCTTGAACCAGAGTAATATTTAAGTAGACGTCCCGCAGTGCAAATAGCTCTGAATCATCAGACGACATGGCGTTTTTTGGGAGCTCGTCTCTGAGCCCTGTCCGTTTTATAACGCGCGAGGTACGATGGATATTAATTTTACGACCTTGAGACACGCGGGCAGGGCTAAAATGAACGGGGATACTGAAAATGAGGCATCACACTTAGTCTTGTTGACGTAAACTCGATCCGAGAGCGTAAGAGTGGGCGCCCTGGAATTTAGATCCGGTCGGGTCATCCTGATACAAAGCCCATGGTAGGGGTCGTGAACCAAGTCGTGAACGCTTTGTGAACGCTAGTGATCCGCATTGAAGGAGGTGGCAACGCTTCTTGACACCTGTAAGCTGCGAATCCAGGTTGAATATAAATTGTACCTAGGTCCTATCTGTACGGGGTTTCAGGTCAGCAGGAAGCGCAGGAAGCAGTCTAGTGCTGGTCTAGTGCGGGCATGCGGCGCGTCAAGTCAATTGGAAACGCGCGAAGGGAACCGCGCCATTGGTGGCGTCAATGTATGCGGAGCGTTGCTTGAAGGATCTTCAACAGGTTGCAGTAAAATAATTTATTTGCAACGGATCAAGACGCGCATGACGAGCAGAAGATTCAACTGTCGCATTTAGCTGTGAAACGCGATAGTCGAAAGTAAACCACATCATCCCTCGAGGTAGACGGTGAGATCTGGGAGAAGCCCCATGCTGTGCTCCTTCGCCCAGCTTTGGATCCTGTCGAAGTCTCTGCAGGTGTGCAGAATATCATCCCGCTGCTCTGCTTCATTGTATTTGCTCGACCATTGCCAAACGACAGGGCTGATATCCGCATAGCACATGAGAGCCTGCCTGATCGCGCCGATGCAGTGCCGCAGATGTACGGGCGACTGGCGAGTGTAGTTGTGGCCGGGGTGCACTTGCTGCCGAATAATGTCCTGATTCCTCTTGTGAAGAGGGAATAACGAAATAAGGAGGTGGAACAGACGAGACAGTGTAATTGGTGGAAAACGTCCAAAGCAAGGACGTAGTTCCCTTCCTCGTGAAGAATGGGCCAGGTAGTATTTGTCATTTTGACGACCTCAGACTTCGGGACGCGGGATGCGGCGTCTGACGAACTGGATGAGCAAATATAACGAGTTCGGGCACCGTGACATTGCTTACAGGCGTACAGCTCCTCCCAAGCCTGGTCGACCTCTGCCGACGGAGAGCGCTCATAGATCGGGATATCGCCCTGCAGACCACGGTGAAATTTGACGGTCCGGTATTCGATCATATGCTGAGCCGGCGCTGAAGGTCTAGTTCAGGTGCGCTGAACTGCGACGTTGAACAGACTCACAATAACCAGCCTCTGGAAAGCCACGAGGTTTATGCAAGATAGTAATGACCCAATGACATGTCAAGAAGGCGTTGCACAGCAAGGAAAGGGAAAGGAGGAAAGATAGAGTACGCTGAGAAAAGCGTCCTTCTCTTTTCTCGAGATAATCGCTGGAGTCAAAGGGCAGGACAGCATAATCACACTGTCGCTTGGACATGTTTTCAGTGCACAGTGTGATGAGAGTGGATGAGCGAGATAGTCCGGCTAGAGTCCCTCTTCCCCAGCAAGCGATCGGCAAGGATCTGCCGGCACAGGACGGGGGAAGGCAAGCAGATAAGATCGGTCCACTGGCACCGACTAAAGGCGCAGACGTCCGAAGATGTACCCGCAGCTGATTAATGAGAGGCCTTGATCCACGGACCAACTATGCTAGAGCCTAGAGGATTCTGGTAGAACCGCGCGCAGAACGTTTTAGAGTAGAGAAGTGTCGGCTTCTACACCTCCCACGAAGTCCCGCGAGACGGGCTCTTGAATGGGTTGATTGAGCTCAGTCCAGACACTAGTACTGAAGTCCTTGGATCTTCAGGGATCGGGACCCATGGAAGCAACATGGAAACCTAAGAAGAGTTTAGGACTGGAGAGCAAAAGCAAACGTCATTGACTCTGAGACGGCAATCACCGATGATGTCAGGCAGGTCACGGTCACCATAAGTCACGGCCACTTGTGTCGCGCTCTCTTGGGTGAACTAGCTTCAAGTCGTCTAAGGCGTTGAGGACCTATTTATTCCTGGGTCGTCGACAAATCATGTGGGGTGTCTTTCCCCGACCTGTCGAACTCTCTGCGCCACTGGCATCGCATCCGGACCTCCAAATAAGCTCTAGAAGCTCATTCATTAATCCTCTTTTCGGGCAGGTGTAACGGCCGGTTCCTGAGACTGTTCTCGTATTCCTACACCATGTGAACAGCGACATGGCGGATAATCCTTCCTGTCTCTTCGATGTAGAAGTTCAGGCAGGTATAAAGCACGTCAATCGACCCAAATATCCTTTCCGCAACTCTTGGCTGCTGCTCATGAAGTCTCATATCGCGCTCTTGATCTTTCTCGGCTGTAAATACGTCGCTGCGTCCGCCATCGGCTCGACATTGGGTGAGTTAATGTCTTCCTCGTTAATTGCCTTGACTCAATTCGCTTGAAAGAATCGCGCGACAACTCCCAACATGTCCCTTTCGTGAAATATCCATCGGATTAGTGCGCTGCCAGCTTAGGTCTTACCGTTTGCTAACTCATGAACCACAACAGTGCAGACAATACCCGCCGATCCCCACTTGGTTAGCGTTAACTTGATTCCATACCAGCTGTTATGTAACGCTTGGACCAGTACCTCTGCCATTCCGTTATCGCTCGGGGAACTCCGAAGAGTACGTTCTCCTTGAATTTTAGACCGCAAAGGTCTTAATTTGCACAGCAGGATCAAGGTCGTCCAATACCCGTCCGAAAACTGAAGCCTTCCTTCTGGCGTCCTTGGATCGTGGGTTAGTCCAGCATACTCCTTAATCAACTCATCGAGGACTCACATATTCAGGATGCTGTTGCTCGCGCGTGCGATTGATTGATGTAATAGTGAAGTAGGCAAAGATACAAACAACATTTTCATCAATCACACCAATTTTGAACGAGATGGATCGAAGCCAGTCATGATCTGCGCCCACCCCATCCATCGCGATTTCAACGGCCATATCTCTGTCATGAGTCCGATGGGACTGGGCCTCGTGAGCATGCTAGGCCCGCGGCGCAGCCGCATCACTCCAATGGGCTGGCATTGAAACACAAACGCCGAGTCCATTTGCCGAGTCGACTGAGATGCCGATCACCATTCTACCATTTCAATCCTTGTGCCATACATCTCTTCGGCCGTTTTGACTGAAACCTTTTTTTTTTGCTTTGATCGCTGTTGCATTTAGGCCCCATGCACGGCGTTTCTCGCTTGATCAGTTCTTTCATTGAAGCGGTACACTCCGATGGATGGTTTGCTCGGTCCCCATCTCGGTTGAGTGCGAGGTATAACTTGAAGGTGCCATTCCACACATGTTCATTCAGTATTTCCCCGTTTCATCTTCCAACTAGCCGCTCATATGAAGCTCATCCTCAGCTGCGCTCAACTCGGGTTGTTATTAATTTCGATGCCAGCGGTGCTGGCGTATCTCATTCATTCCATCGCTCGAGGTGGGTCCAACGCGCCCATGCATTATCGAATACTCAGATGATGTCTAGCTGACGGCGTCGCGAACAAAATCCAGCATATCCCGTTCAGGAATTATCCCTCTGAATCAGCAGAGTGGGCGCTGCTTGCTTATCGAAATCTCGGTCCGGAATTAACGCAATTTAGGGACGACGAGAATACTGAGATAAATGGCGCCAAGAACAGGATCCAGCATATTCCATTCAGGAATTATCCCTCGGAAGAGTGAGCGGTGCTGGATTGTCGTAATTCTGTCCGGAATTAATGCGATCTAGGGATGACGGGAATATTACTGGTGAAACTATTGGTAGGTATTGCGCTGGGCATCTTCGCCAGCCTTAACTGAGTGTCTTGAAATTTCCAACAGAATCTCGCAATGACGAAAGCGCCGAATATGTGCCGTTCAGCTAATATGGTCAGAAGAGATTTTAGGTTCTAATTTCAACTTATCTCAACGGACCCTTAGTGACTTTCCATCCAGGGAAGTCGTTCTTCAGTTGTGATGTTCATAATGCTCTGCCATCGAGGCGTAAGTAATTTGGGCCAATGTTGAATCGGACTTTGCTGATTAGGTCTTCTACAGTGGTCCTAATTCGACCGCTGGACGATCATTGTTATTGTTGTCTTTCCCAAGTTCAATCCTATTTTACAGTATGTTGTCGGATGTCTGCCTCTTTAATAAAATTATGGTGTGAGCCTATTGAACTTCCACGCTTACGTTGCGCGGAAGGAACGCTGAATATTGTGCACTTCAGCGTTTTCTGCACGGATCGAGTTGACGGCCTTACATCCCGGAAATTGGCGCCAGAGCTTGAAGGTGGCTATTACGGGGGGGTTCAAGCCTTCAAGCAGCCACCTTAGGAAAATTTATTGACACTCCAGAGCGCGAAGAATCTACAGAAGAGATGCAAGCGTAATATGAGAGTATTATAATGTGTTGCTCTCTAGACGAACCTAATTTATTTACAACTCTTCATAGGGCGCCACAGGTTCTCCAGGCGCAATACGTGACGTGAGTGGTGTCCGTCCTGAAAATCCCAATTCACTAACGACGTCCAGGCGCAACACGGCAGTATGTTTTCCTTTCAACTGCTCAGGGGCCATGTTTAGTTCCGATGAGTTCACGAATGATGACCAAACGCAATAAGTGAGGGAGTGCGTGCTCGTCCTGAGAATAAAAAGAATCCTTTACTGATGACTTCCAGGCGCCAGGCTCAGTGCGGACGGATCCGTCGCCAAGAAGACGCTTGAACCAAGCGCTGACCTGCGCTGACAGGCGCTAACTTGAAACACAGAAATAAACCACCCGTTTACCCGTACGCGTATTCACTAGCTTCTCTGTTCCTGCACTCAGCTCAGCAGAATTAAAGACTGCGCTGCCAATGACTGGAATTTTTCTTCTTGTCCCATCTCGCTACCAAACAAACTCCTCGCTTTCCTTACGCTGCACTGGCGATTTCCTTTTGCCCCTATTTCTAACGGACCGCCCCGTGGCATTATTGATGCGCCGCGGCTGTTGCGATACCGATCTCATTCTTAATCCACCACCATGGCAGACACGCAGGACACCGAGTGGAAGGCCCCAATGTCGGATCTCTATCGCGTCGAGACCATGCACAACGTCCGCCCACCTAAGGAAGCGCGGGTCCGACTCAGCCCCCAAATCAAGACCTTTCTCGAAGAGCAAGGGGTGGTAAGCTTATAATTATTCGGTACAGAAACCCGCTAATCCCAGAAATTGACCTTCGAATAGTCCTCGCAAGAGGTCCTTAAACTCCCAGTAGTATGCCCACCACCTGTGGACGACTCGTTCCCTCTCACCCACTATTTTATCTCGTGTGTGCGCTTGCAACGGATATTTTCGAGGAGATTCTTACTCGAAGGAACAGATCGTCGCACAACACGTACCTGATGTCGCGGCAGCTCATTGGACGCTCGTCAGCGGCGTCGTACGAGCTCGTCATGTCGCGGAACGCCCGCTGCGTCGAGATCGACGTCTGGCCGTCGAAGAAGGGGCTCATTGTCACCCATGGATACACCTTCAGCAAGGCGGTAACGTTCCAGAGCGTATGCGTCGCCATCAACGACGCTGTCAAGCCGGATGACTGGCCTGTCATGGTCAGTCTCGAGTGCCATGTCGACGTCAAGGGGCAAGAAGAGCTCGTGCGCGTTTTGAAGGGCGCGTGGGGCGACAAGCTTGTCGACCAGAAGCTCGAGGGCGTCGACGATGCCAAGGCCTCGCCCCGCGACTTTCGGGGCCGTATTCTGCTCATGGTGCGTTCCTGAAGCTTTCCGTGGCGATTGCTGATCGTGTTAGGTCGAGTACTATTCAGCCCCCATGGCGGGGACGGGCGAAGTCAAGCAAGATAGCTCGAGCTCGGACGACGAGGGTGAGGAGGAGGACGGCGATTTCATGGTCAAGGTCGGCAAAACCGAAAAGGCGAAGATCTCGGACGAGCTCGCCGCGCTCGGGTTCTACGCGCGTAGCATGAAGCCCGCGACGAAGAGCTGGTTCGCCGAGAGTGTGTCCACGCCCCCCCCTTACCTCATGCCGCCGCTCACCCCGCGTAGCAATCAGCGACCCGCTGCACGTCCTGATCAACGTCTCCGAGTCCGCGTGCGCCGCGCTCCTCCCGCATGCCGGCGAGCAGCTCGTCACGCATAGCCTCGCGCACCTGCGGCGCATCTTCCCCAAGGGCACGCGCATCCGCTCGGGCAACATGGACCCGCTGCGCTTCTGGCGTACGGGTGCGCACATCACGGCGCTCAACTGGCAGCGCTACGACACGGGCATGCAGCTCAACGAGGGCCTATTTGTCGGCTCGGCCGGGTGGGTGCTCAAGCCCGCGCGGCTGCTCGGGATGGGCGGCGCAATGGGCGGAAGGCACAAGCTCGCGGGAGAGATCGTCGGGATCAGCTCGCGTGCGTCCCCGCCGTCTCCTGCTCCTTGATGAAGACTGGCTGACCCTGCGCCAGTCCCCCCGCCGAACGGGCGCGCGGAGAAGGGATACGCGGCGTACGTGGCCGCGGAGCTCTTCCACGCGCAGCAGGACCAGAAATGGCGCTCTAAGACGGCCAAGACGCACGACGTGCACCGCGTCGGCGCGGACCTCGTCTGGAACGAGCGCTTCGAGTGGGAGTACGAGGCGGACGACCTCGCGTTCCTCCGGTGCGTCAAGGTCTGCTTTCTACTAGGTGAGGCTGCTGACTGCGCGCAGGCTGACGGTGATGGAGGAAGAGTTTGGCCGAGACGACAAGATGGTCGTGTTCTGCGCGCGGGTGGACCACCTACAGCAGGTACGAAACAGGTCTGCGCATCGTGCATCGCTGACGGTGGATCATTCTAGGGCTGGCGGTTCGTGCGGATGCTGGACATGGAGGGCAAGAACTCGGGCGCAACGCTCCTCGTGCGCTTCTCCGTCTCCCTCCTCGACTAGCGAAAGACCTCTTTAAACGACGACGTATCTATGGATATTTATGTATTTACGCGATGTATGATAGGACATAATGTACCGACATTCCTCCTACTCGTACAGGCTAAAGCAAAACAGACAAGAAAAGAAGAGAAAATAGAGCGCCCTCATTTAATCTCGGACAGCTGCCCGCCCGCCGCGCGCTCGATGCCCTTGAGCATCCGCGTGAGCTTACTCTCTGCGTCCGCACGGCGCTTGCTCGCGCGTGCTCTACCCGCCGCGGCGCCCTCCTCCTCCTCGTCGGGCTCGTCCCGCGCGTCGTCTCCGACCATGAACTCGGCGATGAACGCCGCGACAGCCTGCTCGCCGACCTCGCTTTGCGCGCGAGTGCCCCAGCGCCAC
The DNA here is from genome assembly GCA_029289555.1 of Mycena latifolia. Classification (NCBI taxonomy): domain Eukaryota; kingdom Fungi; phylum Basidiomycota; class Agaricomycetes; order Agaricales; family Mycenaceae; genus Mycena; species Mycena latifolia. The sequence continues at coordinate 1,014,733 of JARJLE010000016.1, read as the reverse complement.
TCGTACGTCTGCCCCGCGTCGTCGTCCGCCTGCGCGACGCGCGCGCGCTTGCCCTTGCCGCCGCCGGCCTTCTTCGCGTCGCCGACCTGCTGCCGGTCGAGGAAGCCCTGCCGGATGAGCGCCGTCAGGTACGCGTCGAGCGTCAGCACGCGGTGCGTCGACGCGGCGGAGAACGCGATGCTCCCCGTCGCGGGCAGCCGCAGGCGCTTCAGCATGATGCGCAGGTCCTCTGCAGTCATGCTAGTCAGTCAACGGCAAAGGGGGGGAGGGGAGGGCTCACGGTCGCCCATGACGCGCCCGCTGACGAGGATGAGCGCGAGGATCACGTAGAGGATGCCGATGGGCCCGAGCTGGTCCGCGCTGCTCCACGAGATGATGCTCCCGTGCGCGGAGCTCCCACCGAACGCGTCCTCGTCGTCGTCGTCGTCGTCCGACGCTGCGTCTGCCGCCTCAGCCTCGAGGATCGCTTCGTGCGTGACCGCCGCTTGCGCGATGATGCGCTCGTTGAGTGTCGAGCGCAGGATGTACGTCTTGGACCCCGCGGCCGCGGCTGCGTGGCGTCGGCGGTCAGCCGTGAGGAAGGACGACCAAGGGGAAAAGGCGTACCCTTCTTTTTGACGCCGGTGGCCTTGCGCGCCTCCTCGAGGTCGCCCTCTTTACCGTTGGTGGGCTGTGCGGTGTCCTTGTCGAGCTCCGCGCGTGAGCGTAGCTCCACCAGTTCCATGCCAAGAGTGGTACGCAGAATGGCCTGCGCGGAGTTGAATACGCGCGTGAAGGCCCTGCCGTTCGAGCCCAGCACTAAGGCATCTTATGTCAATTGATTGCAGCTATACGCGAATGCAGACTCACCTTTCTTGGAGATCTCGTCCCGGCGGAGGGGCATGCGTTTGTGCTCCGTAAAAATGGCCAGCCGTACGAGCGCATGCGCGGCGCGTTCGATGTCCTATGCAAGCCATTAAGGACACAGCCTATCTGCCAATGGTCCACCTACATCGTCGCCACTCCGCTCTTCGTCGTCATCGACGTCCATGTTGCGGCCCTCCTCCTCCTCCTCCTCCTCCTCTTCTTCCTCCTCCTGCTCTTCAGCGCGCCGCTTCTGGGAGCGCTGCGTCTGGCTCGGCTGCGCCTGGGACGCTTTGGCAGGCTTTTGGGACCGTGTTGCGCGCGGCATTACAGAAGGGATACGTTTCAAATGTATTCTTACTGCGATTGACGGGGTAAGACAAGAATTCTGCGGGCAATGAAAGACATACCACCGTTCCTTGGTGAGGGGGGAGAGCAAAGGGGAAAACGCGGTGTGACGGAAGTGTCACATATCCCGTGATCTCTTCACGTGACATCCGGCGCTTGCCTTTCTGCCTTCACCATCGCCTAGTTTGGTTTCTGTTCAGCGCGGTGTTGCGTCCTGAGCTTCTCGATAAAGCTTTCTGACCCCTCCCGCCAGCTTTTTTGGATCAATATGCAGAGAGTTGAACGCGAGGAAGAGGTGGAACTGCATCTTTGAAACCCGCAATAAATCTCAGCGCTCACCAATTCTCCAGACAGTGGTGGAGTTCCAGGTGGAGGAAGCCGAATGCAACGATCAAGTCCTATCTCATATTCAGAGGTTACCAAACGAGATCACCGCCGAAATATTCACTCAGTTCCTCCCCCCATATCCGGAACGCTCGCCTCTTGTAGGCCCGCTCTCGCCTTCTTTTCTCTGTCGGATCTGCCGACATTGGCGAGACGTGGCAGTCTCAACCCCATCGCTGTGGTGCGCACTATCGCTATACCTCGAGGACGATTACGTGGAGCGGTATGAGCAGGAACTCCATCTTCTAGAAACGTGGTTAGAGCGTTCCGGAAACTGCCCGCTTTCTATCGCACTAGAGATCACGGTCGACGAATCCATGAACAGGTTCATTGAATCGACTGTGCGCCACTCTGCCCGTTGGCAACACATGACGCTCCTACTTCCGAACTGCGACCTCTATCTCGTCAAAGGCGATATGCCCCGGCTCCGAAGTCTAACTTTCGGGCCTAACCAGGAGTTGTACGACTCCGAACCCATTCCAGAGCCCGCCATCTTATTTGACCAGGCGCCCAACCTCGTCGCCGTCGAGCTCCGCAGTTTCTTCAATCCTTTCTCCATCGTTTTACCCTGGTCACAAATCACCACCCTTAGTGGATCCTTATTGGATTCCGAGGTCGCGCAGATCCTGCGCCACGCAGCGAACGTCCAAGAGTGCACCTTTGAGCTGTACCCCGGAGTGCAACTCGTTCACCCCATTGCGGCGATCTCTCCGCTGCTGCGCATGTGCGCACTGTCCCTCATGCCGACCTTGATTCGCAGGAACATACCGATGACGCATCTGCTTGCGGCCCTGACCCTTCCAGAACTGCGGATCATCAAAGTCCACGAACCATTCCTCGGAACGAACCCAATCCAGACCCTAACCGCGCTAGGCGCTCGTCGCTTAGAACGGATCGAAGTCGAATCTAGGCGGTTTGCATCGGCGGGTGAGTATACCGCAGCATTTCCTGGTGCCATTATCACTGTGGAGAACTGGTAGCTTTTCATGTATTGTACGGTAGCTCAAAGTCGGATGGTCGGGGCATTTCATCGACGACAGATATAGTCCATGAATCGACTCTCAAGAGAATAATTCCTTTGTAGAATGAACATTTTTTGATAATCTTAAGAAATTCAACTTGGTGGGATTCATATCACCGTAAAACCCGTTTCTCCGTCAATTCTACTGGCTTTGTCAACCCACGACGTTGGGCTCGTTCTCTCGTAAATGTGATGCGGCGGCCGGGCCGATCAGCCGTAACTTGGCCAGCATCTGCATCGACCTCAGGGTCAGCTCATCCGCGAATGGTTCGACTTCCATGGATAGGAGACTGAGCAGCACTCACAGGCGGAATATCACTGAACAAACCCTCGGTCCCGCTGCCAATATGGAGCAAACGCTGCCGACCGAAATCGTGGCCGAGATATTCATTCACTTCCTTCCAATCTATCCTCTCTGCCTACCACTGGCGGGGCTTTTATCACCGACTGTCTTAACCCAGGTCTGCTGAAAATGGAGGGCCCTCGCGCTGACCACCCCTGAGCTCTGGAGGGCTATCTCGGTGTACTCTATCTATGCGAGGCTATCGGCAGAGGCCAGATTCCAACGCTAGAGGCTAGGAACTTCAACTCCAATGTGCCATGGCGCGACATCTTTGAAACAATTGTTCCCCACCGTGCGCGCTGGGAAAACGTGAAATTGAGTGCTTCGAAGTCGGAGCTTTTATGTTGGTGCAGCTCGACCCTGACCCGTTCAACGACCCAGTGGCACCGTATTTCGACATCTTCACCCTCTCGACTCTCCGAAGGCTCCACGTACACAAAATATTCCTTGCCCCAGACCCCGTTGCGTCCGTCGCATCGTTCATCGCCAGGTCCGAGTGCAAGCTGCAGGAACTGTGAATTACTGGCCACAGAGGGGTGAAACAGGCCTCGTACCGCAGGGTATTTCCCTCAGTTCCGAATTTCTACTTCAATCACGCATGGTCAATGTGAGCACCTCCGGCCTGGAAGAGAAGGAAATACCTCGGATTTACGTGCGCGTTCTGACTTTGTTTCAATTTATCTTACTCTTACACGCGACTGCCAGGAGAAAATACTCCCAGCTTTCACAGACTAAAATCGTCATGCTCCGATGCTCTAAATGTCTATGCCGTCAATAAACCGGCGTTAATTTATCCTTTTTTCTTCGTGTCGCGATTCAGAGCAGCTTGACTCCTGCAAATATATCCGCTCCACGGGCCACGCTCGTACGCACCGACAGATATTCAACTTCGCGATCATCGCCGCCACGGTCTTAAAGTTTAAACCGAACCGTGGTGATCGCATCACCTTGGGGCAAGGCACATTATGGGGCGTCGGTTAACGATTAAAGGCTCCGAACACTTATAAAAAGTCGCCTATTATCGCGAGCAATGTCCACTTCCATCCCCCTTCGTGTCGTCTCCTTTTCTCAGAATCTGTCTATTACAATTGACGCTTCTTCTCGCGAGCGCACATCCCTGTTTCTGGCGAGCGTTCTAGATCTAGATCTTAATCTCAAGCTTGGTATCTCGCATCGGTCCGTTTTTACCCAGCCGCTACATTAGATCAACCTTACTGAAGTAAAAAACCGATGCATCAAGAATTACTCTATTTAGCCCTGCGGCTTGTGTAATGATCGGGATTCCCGAAATCTGCAACTGTAAGTTCCCTGGCTGCAACGACGACTCTGTACCCACGAGAATTCGTATTTCAGGAACCGTCTCTTGCCGTCATATCATGCCTCAGCGAACTCATCCGTCTCCGTTCGCTTGTCCGGTTCTAGACTTGCCAAACGAAATTGTGTCGGAGATTTTCATCAACGTCCTTCCGATTTACCCACACCGCCCCCCGCCCATTGGTCGATTGTCGCCGACGCTCCTAGGGCAGATTTGCTCCCAGTGGCGAGACATCGCTCTGTCGACTCCGCAGCTATGGCGGGCCATCGAATTGAAGCTCGTGAACTGCGCCGCATCTGCGTCCTACCTCGCCATCCTTCAAACTTGGCTCGCTCGTTCGAGGGATTCCCGTTTATCCCTTTCTCTGGAATACGACGCGTTCGACGCTACAGGGACATTCAGCCTCCCCGTTTTAACTCAGTTCATCAAAACAATCGTTCCACACTCTGGTCGTTGGGAGTACGCAGAGCTGATGGTCCCGCTTACGCTCGTCCCCTTGCTCCAAGGCGCGATGCCAGAACTCCGCAGTCTTACATTCGGGCCAAGTTATTTCTCGCGGGAGGTCTCATCGATATTCGAGCCTGCTTCTATCCTCGCATTCCACGACGCGCCGAAATTGAACACCGTTGTTCTTTCTCGATACTTCGCCCCATCATCCACCACCCTCCCATGGGTGCAGATTACGACGCTCACCGCGGAGTGCTTGCACTTCCACGAGTGCCTTGAAGTCCTGCACCATGCGGTGAATCTCGTTGACTGTACCTTGACGCTCCGGTACGATGAATTCGAGGAAACAGTCACCCACCCTCCTGTCCCACCCCTTCGGCAGTTGGAATCCCTATCCCTCCTCAACGGCGATCCCGCGGACGACTCTCAACAAAAGCTCCTTGCAGAGCTCACCCTCCCTGCCCTGCAGCGCCTTCAGGTCTCCGCACGGTGGTTCCGGAAGGACCCTCGGCAGATCATTGCTTCGTTGATCTCACGATCCTGCTGCGCTCCCATGGAGCTCGTTGTCACCGAAGCGTGCGCGGTGTCCGCGAAGGAGTACCGAGCAGCGCTCCCGACAATCTCCAACATTGTCGTCCAACATATGGCCGAAATGCCGCAGGCAGCGGTGCATACACCCCCTAGCGGTGGCCAATTGCAACCCCACGGCGTTGTCAAATCGCGGGCGACTGAGGTAGCTTCGCTCGAATTTTGGAGTCCCCTTGTCAGCTTGCTCCACTTGCTGTTCAGGTGGTCGGGTGCATTTCTCTCGCTTTTTGACGATCGCAATCCTCGTATGTAGTAAGCTCATATGTCGGGCATACAAATTCAATAGATTTGAGTTGTGCGAACTCGTATGCCCTTGGTTGTTTGGAAATATAGACATCCCTGGAAGTGGCATTCAAGAACTCGCCGTGCCAATAATATTCAATCCATAAGTAGAAAAGTGTGAGCGGCTATAGTAATTTAGATAGGGACACAAGTTGATTTTCGGTGTCAGCCATGATTCTGGCGCTTCAGATCGGCGGACAGACAAATTGACAATGGTACGGGGGAAAAATTAAGAAACTTGCCCGAAGCTGGAAGGATGAATGTGCACGAGAATGCTCAAAGTCGGCAAGAATGGGAGTGTATTATGGAAGGAAAAGGTTGAAAGCACTCGCACCCCAAGGTTTCTCCGAATCAGACCCATAAAGTCGATCGTGAATTTCAAGAAGAAAAAAAGGATACAGAGCTAATAATTGTAAGGCCACCGAACTGTAGTATTATCTGGACGGACATACCGGGAGTATTTGGGTCCCCATTACTGGAACGCATTGGGGGGAGTTGGTGGCAACTTTGACTGCAAATCGATCCTGACTTCCAGCCCGGCCGTTATCAGCGCGCGGAACTGCGCCATCGCCGCTTCTGGGAACGGGCTAGAAGCTGAGGGCGACTTGGGGCCCTTGTGAGGTCGCAGTGTGAGGTCGAATGTTTTCAAAGTCTCGGTTCGAGCGCGTAGGACGTCCAGCAGCGAGTCATAGTCGTCGTGCACTCGGAGCGCGTCGATGACCAAGGTCTTCATCAACGGAAGGGTATCCGACGATGCAAGAGATCCGACGAGTTCACACAGTTCGCGCATGCCATGCATTATAAGCGTGAGCTCAGCGACCGTGGGACAAAGCCGGAAAAAGGCTTGAAGGAGTTGTGGTCTCGGGTTGGTGTACTTGTCCATTCCAATGGTGAGCTGCTGCAATTGGAAGGACGACCGAGAGGAAAGAGCCTCGACGAGGTGGAGCAATGAGATTTCCCCAGGCAAAGTGAGGTGCCGCAAGTGAGGAAGTGTGAGGTGGGATATAATAGGGGAGCTGTGGTCGTTGATTTCAAGGGATTGGAGGGACTCGAACATTAGGTGTGGCTCCCTGTATGTGGTCACGCCATTGTTGTTCGGGTGTTGGCACCGATACTTGAAAGTCTGTAATTTGGAGCAGCTGCTCAAGATAGGCAGACATTCCGGAAAGAACGTCAATGTTTCGAGCGTGAGGCTCGTGAGCTGCGTCCACGGAAGTTGCATGTCTAAGCTGCCAGCATTGGCCGCCATGATGCTCGCTTCATGTAACATGGGGGCGTCGATAATGGTGACCCTTCGGGTGCCAGCCCAACGTGATAGCGCCACCTTGCGAAGAATAGGGAAGGTTTCCCGCGGAGCGTGGAGGTTTGCCTGCGAAGGGATTTCGATCTCCCGCCATCGACGACAGTGGATTAGACTGTTATCGACCAAGGACTGCGCCTGTGCGCCGTCGGGCGTCCTGAAGGAAAGAAAAAGTGGAAGGCTGCCGGAGCGCTCCAGCCACATGCGAAGGAGCATCCCGCAATCTCCCCGCCTTCGTTTACGGTCTAAGACGCAGGATTGCCAGAGTTGTGGTGTGGCGAGCGCAATGGCCCGCCACTGATGACATATCTGGGTGAGGAGCAATGGAGCGCTGCGCCGGGTGGGTTTCATATCTTCGGGGATGGACTGCATAAAGATATGGGAAGTGATTTCGGGTGGAAGGGTGAGAACTGGATAGATAATTGCATCGAGTGCGGCTTGCAGGTGTTGCCGTTCAGCCGTAAGCGTGTCGATGAGTGCAGCGAGCTCGGCAACTCGGACACGGGCCTGAGCCCAGTCTCCCGGGGGCTCTCTCTCTGGAGTTGTCGATAACGACATGATGATGGTCGGACGTCGGAAGCGTCGGAATGATGGGCCGTGACTACGTGGGAATTGATCGCGGCCACAACAAGTTTTGTCTCACTGCGGTGGCCGTTTTGATTTACCCCGAGTAAAGGGGGCAAGAAAAACCTACATGGGGTCCTCTGGGTTTGACCCCTGATTTTACCCAGAATTTTACCCAATGTAAAATTGGACATGCTTTTTCCGGCTGGAAATGGAACCATTTTTCTCAAAGGAAATTTTCCAGCTCCGCCCAGAAAAAATTCCCACCCGCCAGACTTGATTTTTCATGTGGAAAAATGATTCCATTTCGAGCCAGAAAAAGTGTGCCTAATTTTACATTTGGGTAAAATTCGGGGGTAAAACCCGGAGGACCCCATATAGGTTTTTCTTGCTCCTTTTTCTCGGGGTAAATCAAAACGGCCACCGCCGTGTCTTCCACTTTCACGCTGCCTCTTGTGCAGACTCCAAAGTTGAATCTGTCTTGCAAACCAGGATACAAATTGTACGATTTCTTCATTCTTTACTGGATTCTCATTGAAGCAATGGTCAGTCACCTCCAAAGTCCCTGCTAATTTGCCATCCGCCGATGAGCTCGAAATTCGCCCGAAGAGCCGCTCGTGCACGCATCCCAGAGATAGACACGCAAATTGGAGCTTTGCAGCTGGTTCTCCAAACTCTGATCGCTGAGCGAAGTTCATGTCAAGCTCTGCAGGACGCGTACAAATACCCCGTTCTGAGCTTGCCACACGAGATCACCTCCGAAATATTCATCACATTCCTCCCAGCCCGTCCGCCCCCAGTTGGGATGCTCTCCCCCTCGTTTTTGTGTCAGATCTGCAGGACATGGCAAGGCATAGCGCTCTCCACGCCGTCGTTGTGGCGCACAATTTGCCTAAATCTCGATGACGGTGATCGGCACCCACAGCACCTGCGTGTGCTCCAAGCGTGGCTAGAATGCTCCAAAAACGTTCCACTCTCTGTCGCACTGGAGCGTCAGACAGTGCAGGAATTAGACACCACCGCATTCGTCGAAGCGATCGTTCCCTACTGGAGGACATGGCGATCGTACTCCCTTTGGAGGAGCTTCGTCTTATCCACGGTGACATGCCCCGCCTGCGACACTTGACGTATGGACCACATGAACTCAAAGTCGACATGCTGGTCGGGGCTTCTGTGGTCGCATTTGACCGTGCACCGAATCTGACCAACGTCGTGCTTTCGTTGTGCTTTGATCCTTTTGCCGTCGTCCTACCGTGGTCGCAGCTCACTACCCTCGAGGGCTGCCTCTTCGATATCGAAATCGTCGAAGTCCTCCGTCATTCCAGAAACCTCGAGCGCTGCTCGCTCTCATTACCTCTCTCCAACCGACTCACAGAGCCCATCACAGTCCCGCCCCTGTTGCATCTCACCACTCTCAGCATCTCAATATATGAGGGGGGCTTCTGCAAGCCTGCCTTCCTATTCGGTGCGCTGACGCTGCCCGCGCTGCAGCTCCTCCAGCTTGACGAACGTGTTCTCCGTGGAGACCTGGAACGCGGAATGCTGGCATTGGTTTCCTTCGTGTCCAGGACCCGCCGTCTGTGTGAGCTCCGCATTACTAATTCTTTTCAGTCGGAAGGGTTTTACCGCACGCTATTTCAAGATTCTGTCCCAAAGATCGAGGTGCATGATTATCTGGAGTTACTGCGATAATTATCCGGAATCTTATTTCAAGTCTGCATTGAATTTCATTTTGCGTCGCAGGAACTTAGAGCCATCCCACAGGCAGCTCGATTAACATCTTAACCTCGGCCGAAAGACCAGCCAGCAAGTCCTTGCATCTCCCTCTCCGAAAGTACTGATTGTGCGTTGAACGCAGCTGGTTCTTCGTGCTAAAGCCTTGCGACGGATTTAGAGAGCACATGAACTAGCTCAGGCGAGTTCGGAGCGGTTTCCAGCCCACTATAGGTTTTCTTCTTCCTTCCTAGAACAATATTTGCCATGCATCCATTACAATCCGAATCGCACAAGACCCTCGAGGTCAACTCGAATCCATTAGGCCACACAACCGAACCAAGTAAAGTAATTACAGCCAGGTAATAAGTAAAGTAAAAGTAAAAATATTAGGCCGCCGAGGGGTGATCAGGCCCTCGGAAGCGCGAACAAGTATAGGTATTACAATGGTAAGGAAGATAAATAAGAAAGAAAGAAGTGTCTGGCGCGTCGACCAGCGAACGCGATGATTGTGCACAAGATGACAGACCAAACTCAAGCAAAATTTTCCTTCTCCTTCCGCGCGCGAACAGAGAGCCGCTTCCCCATGCCGTTCTCCAAAGACTTGCCGGGTGAAAGCTGCGGCGTGAATGTCTTCGCCACCGACCGCTTGACGTACGCGGCGTGGCGGAGGTTCCGGAGACGGGAATCGACGAGGACATGGGGCTGGCTGGGGATGGAGATGGGGATGGGGATAGACACCGACCGGATGAGCTCGTCGATGTCGTCATCGCCACGGTCCGTGTCTTCGTCGTCACTGGCGTAGTCCGAGCTCGAGTCGCTATCGGTGTCGTCGCCGAGGCGCGCGAGGATGAGTTCCGACCGAGTGGGGGGCTTCTCGACGAAGACGGCGGGCACAGGCGCGAGGATGTGAACGGGCGCCGCGTCCGTGGAGACGACTGCGAGGGGCGCCGGGACGTGCTCGACGTCGGGTGCAGGGGCGGTGATGGAGAAGCGGAGGGGGGATGGTCCAGGAAGCGACCAGGTCCGGCGGGTGACGACGCGGCCGGGTGCATGCTGCTCGCCCTGGTGGCGGAGGAAGGTGCGGGCACAGGAGGACAGAGCGAGAACGAAAGGCGCATCGACAGCATGGACAGGCTTGCTGATCGACTGAGACGAGGGAAGGTTAGAACTGGTTGAGATGATCAGGAGAGAAAACAAAATACCCCGGTCATGAGCGCCTTGTGAAGGGCAAGCCGCTGCGTCTTGGCCGCCGACGTTGTCTTCGAGTAAAGTCAGACATGGGAGCATTGGGGAGAGGCGCACAAGACATACCTGCTGGGCGTGTAGAGTTGCGCGGGCCGCGATGAGGACGCTCAGGGCGGCGTTCTGAGACAAGCAAGAGGTCAGACAAAGTAAATAAATAGTGGCGGGTGAGATATACATTGGCGGCGCCGGTGGTCTTGCCCTCGAGGATGGCAGTCGACGCGTTGCCCGCCTTCTAAACAAACATCAGAGACATTACAGCGTGGTGAAAATTGAAACGCACCTCGGTATCAGTGGGGCGAGCCCGTCGTGCTGCAAGAATCTCGGTGACCCTGTGTCCGACGAAGCAGCCGCCAGAAATGACGACCACAACGCCCACGAAGCTGGCAAGTCCAACCAGTGGGGACTGTAGGAAGGACGGGATTGAGGGAGGGGTGGCGGGGAGTACGGGCATGGTAGGCAGACTTTGAGAACAGAGGGATCGCGGGGGGATTCACTGGTCTTCCCCAGCTGATGGCTTTGAATTTATACGTTTGGCGACCTCCTTTCATAGGCAGGTAAAGTCGCAGATTTCGCGCGGGCGAGATATCATCCACATGTCCCGCCACAAATTTGCCTCCGCATTTCACTCGGAGGTTTCAGACACGGCGGATATGCGTCGGAGGTTGTCTTCCGCAGGCGGAGGTCAGCGGAGGTCTCAGACAAGTCCTAGACACTGGTTGCCACTGTCTGGGTTCAGACTGAGAGTTGTGGAGCAGAGACAACGGTGGTGCGCTGAGGTTTCCCAGGGAGCGATTCGGATAGCTCAGATGAGAAACAGAGAGCCCAGCGAAACAGAGACATGGTGGCGAGCAGAGGAAGATCGCTGTCCGTTTTAGGAAGGAGCTCATCCGGATGCGATCAAATTCTTTTTCCGCATTTTTTCTCTTCAGATTCGTTGAAAAAAACTAGGGCGAAGAAGATGCACAAGATTCCACTGCAGCCACTGTATTGTCCTCCCAAAAATCAGGCAAAAATCGGTTGAAGTCACTCGATATTGTGGAGAGAAGTACAGATACTAGACCATTGCGTAATCTGTGCAAGACATAGTTTTGCGCGCAGGTGTCAGGCTTCGATATTGAGAGAGTCACATCATGAGCACTGACTCCCAGGTACGGGCGTCGCACCGTACGGAAGGCGCACCCGAGGTAGGTAGAGGAAGGCGCATCTAGGGTGGCGATCGTCTACCCCAAGGGCAGCTGCGAGACCACAGGCATCCTCTCACCCCCTCGCTGGCTTCACGGGGTGATGCTGCACCCGAAAGACGGCGGAACAGCACGTGTGGATGAGGGTGAGCAAGGGATGCGGGACGAGGATAACGACGAGCCGGAGTGGAGAGAACCGGAGGCGGAGTGCCACCACACAGCCCTAGAGCAGCGAGGGCGCATGCAGTGTCAAGCGCACGCACAGAGAGGCGGCCAACGGGCGTTTTCGTTCTCCATGCCACGCCCTCCGCCACTACTGAAAAATGGGAGGTGGGGGAGACGCCCACGCACATCCCGCACCCTGCCGCCGACACCAACACGGAAGTGAAGACACGTCCACCACAACGACGGGAGGCGCATGCCATTCACTAACACACAAGCCGCCGTCCCTGGAACATCTACGCACGTGCCCATGTAGTGCCACGACGTGGGGGCAAATGGGAAGCACATCCGCAGAACGGGCGAGCATCATGAACGGAAGGAGGCTCGAGTGGTCATTCACCCATCATATCCTTCTCCGTCTGCACACCGCAGATCAATGGAAACCTCAGGACAGCGAGGTGCAGAGAGCCTCGCGCGCGCCGCGCCATCCAAGACGGCCAACAGATAAAGAACGGAGGACACGCACCACGACATGAAGTCGAGACTTAACGCGCCTTGCATACGTCATCAATACAGCTTGTCGTCTGGGCACCATGGAGTCGGGCCTTTTTGTCTGAAGAAAATGAATCAGTATTGAAGGCAGGTGGACCGCGGGAGCAAGACAAGGCATGGTGCCGGAGGGAGCCCCCGCACAGAGAGAAGGACTTAATAAGTATCCTGGCGGGATTATGCCAGTGATCTCGCAAAGAAAAGGCCACTGTAATGTCCTCCCGTGCTACGGTGCCGATTAAGTGCAGCTGAGCGATCCATCGGTCCACCCTCGTGGGCATCAAAAGTCGCGTTGCGCGTCAAAGAGCCCTCGAGGCGCTCTGGACGGCTTTGACCAGCACTGGTATCCATGTCTTCCATCCGTCGAATTGGGGAGCAAAGCCAAAGAAGAAAAAAGGAAAGGAACAAAATGCAGCGTACGGGATATTTGCTCCAACGATCCTGCAACATCTAGAAGATAAGACCTTGGTTCTCAGCGTTCAGTGTTCAACGCGCATGGCCTATACGATAAGCAAGTGAAAGTCAAGAGCAGGGCACAGGGTGACAAGGGTCACTGCGATGTCACACTTTGCCTTTTCTTGAACCGCCATCGCATCAACATCGCGCCCAAATTGCAGAGTAACTGGCGGACGCTGGTAAGCATCGAAACTTGCATTCGCAGCTTGCAACTCATTCGTTTGACTCGCAGGTTGACCGCCCATGTCGGACCTTGATACTAGCGACTCGGCCCAGCTCGCAGAGTCCAGAGCGACCGCAGCGAGATCCAAGGCTCTTTCTCCGCTTTCCTGGGATATCAGTGCCAGAATTCCCTCTGAGCTGCACGACTGCATCACTGACTACCTCCACGACGATCGAAGCACCTTGTCTATGTGCAGTTTAGTGTGCCGTAGCTGGCATGTATCAAGTGCCTGTCGCAATACACCAGTGCCGACCTCGCATGGCTCCCCACGCTTCTCTCCCAGCTTAATTCCCGTGTTCTTGAGCGGATCGTGCTCGTCGTCGTTCTTGCCAGCCGCGCGAGCCTGGACCTACTCGACTGGCCCCGCCTCGCGGCGCTAGAAGGTGTCGAGCGCGTCTACTTCTCCGTGTCGATCAACAAGAATTGGGTGAGAAAGGCTATCGATGGGAGGCTCCGCGCAAGACGGTATGTGTTGCGCGGGGGCAGCGGAAACAGTGGTATCAGTATGGGTTGAGTATATTCGATCTTTGATTGTTGTATTTTTCAATGCGCACTGATCTGCTTGAATCGCAAGAATTTACTGAAACTCCGCAAGCTGCTCGCCAGCGACTCTATCCAGCGAGTGAATCTGGAGAGCGACATTGTCGACGATCGCTTCATGATCAATGGCGAACCCTACAAATACAACACCACTTGACGCGCTTCATGGTCCTTCCGAGCGTGGAGTATCTGGGGCTCGAAGAAACTTCGCCTGTCGTTCCTCACCATTCTCGGGCAGAACTCTTGAGCGTACAATAAAATCCCATGGAGAAATACAGCTAAATCAGGCAGCTCGGAGGCAGTGTGCTGACAGATTGACGTGAGAAGCTTGCTGTGGATGCCGTCACTTTGCAGCTTTGGTTTGGCCGTCGACATGTCAGAGGAGGCAGCCTCTGCTCTCCTCTCCGTTCCTGCCGCCGGGATGTCAGAGGCCATGGCAAACGCTGAACCTACGTCCGATAATGATAAGTGCGAATTCTTGTCGCAGAAATCACCATCAACATTGCTAACGAGCGTCAGATTAATCGCTGCGCTTCATATGTGCTTTCGCGACCTTGCTCAGAAGCAGGAGGAGCAAATAAAAGTTCAGCAAGAGCAAGGAGACCGGTACTTGTTGCGCTACCATCTGTGTAAAGTCATCCTGAACAATTTCGAGGCTTCACAAGGCGATCGAAGCGCTTAAGCCGCCTGTACCGCCTGTCCTTGACAAGAAAACAGAATTCTGGAACTCGTACATGAAACTCGCAGACGAGCATGACAAAGAATTCCAACAGAAATATAGCACCGATCTTGATACAGCGCTGATATTTGTGTGTAGCTCCGATTGCTCTCTGAACATCTGTCTCATTTCTGAATCGCAGGCTGGTTTATTCTCGGCTGTCAGCTCTGCATTTATCATTCAAATCCAACCACAGCTTGTGACGCCCCCCGGACCCACGAGAATCATCGTCATCGTTCAAAGTCTGCTCTACATTAGCTTGTTCGCCGCACTGCTGGCGGCTTTGCTCGCAGTCCTCGGAAAGCAGTGGATTATGCACTACGAAGCGGCCGGAAGCAGGGGTACCATCGAGGAACGTGGGCTTGAGCGCCAACGCAAACTAGACGGCCTACGCAAATGGAAATTTGACACCGTCCTGCAGATGTTTCCCCTCCTCCTTCAGCTCGCTCTCCTGCTATTTGCGACAGCACTCTCAATTTATTTGAGGACGGTGCATCACACGATTGCGATTATTGTCCTAGTGTTAACGTCATTCGGCTTCGCTTTGTACATATTCTTCCTCCTTTCCGCCATCTTCTCGCCCGATTCTCCTTTCCAAACCCCCCTCGCACCGTTCCTCCTTCAACTATTTTCGCCGGCTGTGACATGGTTTATCTTCAACTCCAACATCCTGGAACTTCGAAATCGTGTCAACGCTGCTTTGACCTCATGGCGCCGCTCCATGAGCTCCAAGACCATTCTTCCCTGTGTTGTATCACACGCCGGGGTTTCCGATTCTCCAGAATCCTCGGATCCCTACGCTGGCATATACATTCCAGATGCATCCCCCGAAGTACACGCGGTTTTATGGGTCCTGGAAACCTCCACCGATCCGTCAATGCTCAGTGTCGCAGCTGATATTTCTGTTGACCTTCAATGGCCATTGGATCAAGACCTCACATCATGTATAGGTCGCCTCGCGGATTCCTTCAATTCCTGTTTCGAGTTGAGCTTTCGAGGTGGTCGATTTTTAGGCAAGATCCGGCAGGGCATGACACGCCGTGCATGCAGCTATGCCAGGGCGTATTGTTTCCTCGGGGTCGTAGCTCGAGCATCATCAATTCCACACACTGGACAATGGTTCCTCGGCGATCATATTAACCATGAACTTCTTCCGGCTGAAACCGATGATCCACTTCAGTTTTCGGATCTTCTCAGCATAGTCCGAATTCGAAGCATCAGAGGTTCCATGATGCTTGATTGGGAAAACCCATCCACAGTTCGATTGGCCTTATATGCTCTTCCCTCAAGAATTTCAAATTCCAAATTCACCTTACTCGAAGACACGCTGGAACCTTTTCTTACGCAATTTCTAGAGGATAAAGCGGGGAAACTTGATCCATCGAGTTTCGCCAATTACCTCTGCTGTGTCAATTCCTTTTTGACGCCTACCAGTCCCCAGGTTCTGACGCAAATTGATAAACGGTATGTGCACCATCAGAGCCAAAAAAAAAAGTCAAATCTGATGTTTACTAGCCATCTCCGAGACGTCCTGATGGCTCAGTTATTCAAGGCGCTACAGGCTGCACAAGTTGGGACCCACCTAACCGCGAAAATTATCACGACCACCGCACAATTAGCCAACAACTTGGTTGGACACTATTTTCTTACGAGGAGGTTCACGAATCTGTCGATTGTGACAGAGACATGTCGCTTTTGCAGCACTTTTCTTTCATTGGACACATCAGTCTTGGTGTCTGCAGCCAGTCTTGCCAAATTCGAAAATGTCGAAGAACTCATACAATGTGTCGAGTTTCCGTCCCTCATATTATCGTCCCTGGACGCGACATGGATCTACGTGGTCATGGAACGCGTTCAATGTGCTTGGGACGAGAAAAGGAACAACGCGGAGCATCCTGACGAATGGGATAGCGATACCACTCTCGCTATGGAGGCACTTTTGCACCTGCTAGTTTTCAGCGATACGTTTGGTCAAAAACCACCCATTGCGGCCTTCCATATAATTGTACGCGCCCTATCTGCTCCTGGGGACATCTCGTTTGCGGCGTTTATCGTTCTACATCAAGCAATGCCCTGGTTCCTGGTCCCAGAATTCAAGTCGATCATGCAAGAATCCGGAGCATGGGCTCACCTGGGGCGTATTGCACTCCAATTATCCGACATTAGACACGTTGCGAACTGGTATCTCGACATGGGAAAGAATGTTGAAGACACAGGAGACTGGAAACCATTCATTTATCAGGATCTCCCAACATGGATCTATGTATTTGCTACCGATGAATGGGGCCGTCATTTCCACTCCAGAGAAAACTTCAACTCCGTCCTACGAAACGTATGGATCACAGAATTCGACCAGCAGTATAAATTCACAGACGATACCGAGGAGAGTTGGGGCCTGGCCCTCTTAGCGCTGTCGGGCGTTTGGGGTAACTTCCGGTTCGATAATTGCAACGAATTTATTCGATTGGCCCGTTGCACGATATCTACTGCGCTTCAGACCCGATACTTCGACCAACTTTTATTCGACGAAAGGACAATTTCAGTCAATACTAGGGCTACATTTTCGTCACAACTGGGAACCTCTCTCAACCGGGCAGCAGTGAATGCCAGAAACGTGAACCCGCACAACGCATGGGGGCCACAGTCTTCCACCAGTTTGGCTCAAACCAGCGAGAGGGGACCCATTCTAGAACGAGTTGCGGAATTTCTAGATGCACTCGGCCAGAAAATCGGCACTGAATTTGAACCGCGAAGTGGAGAGGTCCAGCTCGGAGGATTGACAAAAGCATACAAAAATTGGGTGGAGCTGCAGGTCCATTTCATAGCGGAGTTAGGTGCGTTGGAGGAGTCACTGAGGATTAGTTGAATGTTGAACGTTGGTACTATTAATATTTTTGCAATGCTATGTATTAGGGAGGGATTGTACTTGCCTGTCAGTTGTTCAAACGACGGAACAAGAACTATGATTAATGTGCTGGCTTACATGTACTTACAACGACCCTAGCTTTAACGCAGTACAAAATCCGAGATTTAGGGTCGATGTGTTAGATAAAAAATAAAACCAGTCCGTGATTTTACAACTTGCAGGCCAAGTAGATACTTATGTTTTACTCTAGCGAGTATTATAATCGTGATACAGTGGCGGCAGCTCCTCCGGATGACGAATGCGCACGCCGCGATCGGTGTGCACCACCGGTAGTCGGAGTCACCGGCGGAGAATGGAGCACGAGCTGGCGCCCATGTATTTTCGGCGGGTCCTGGGGCGACACCATCGCAGAGATGGGAATGTTGATAGTCTCGCGCGAGCCGGCACTCGATGAGGACTGGCTCTCCCGCACGAGCATAGACTTCGTCGGGCTTCGCGGGGGCGGAGGGGCGCTCTCGTTGTACATAAGCTGCAGGGTGATCGTCTGTTAGCGCAGATTTCCGCGATATATTGTAACTTACGGGAGATGGGGCCCGACCGGCCGCGGCCCAGTATTGGGGCCAAAAACCGTGGGGCAGCCGCGCGTGGAGCAGAGCGTCCGACATCGGAATAGAGCTCTGCCAGACGTTTCATGGATCGGCGGTGCGAGTTCCAGAAAAGTACGAGCCCTAGGAGGACGGCGCCAGCGATGGCGCATACGACCCCAATGACGGTCCCGGCTGGTAGCGGAGGCCTTGAGCTGCTCGTCGATGCCGCCGAGTCTGGGACGACCGCGGCGCGGACGTGCTCTTCGTGGGCGTCGGAACGAAGTTGGATGCACAAGTCACCGAACTAGCGGACGTCGCCGAGCTGGCGACAGAGGCGCTCAACGACGGGTAGACTCGTCACCAGTCTGCCCTTCCACTTCGCAGGCAGACTGGTGACGAGTCTACAGTCTGATGCGATCACGAGTTTTTTCCTGCATGAAAAAAGACCGAGGGAGACTGGGCCCGAGGCGCAGGACTTTTCTGGCACCTAATGCCTTTCCCCCCGAAAAAAAAACAGGCAAAACTTGGTTGAAACGATTCGATATATTGTAAAGAAAGATATAAGCAGTGAGTCGCCAGACTCGCCCTAAGGCAGCGGAGCATAGTCCTGCAGTCTCGGAGCCAACAGTTGGGGTATATCGTCTCTGCTACAGGAAAGGGCGAGACCACATTGCTCGCGCTTGCCCGCTGGCTTCACAGAGCGCCGCAGCATCCGAAAGCCAGAGGAGGGCCCCGTCTGCATGAAGGCGAGAGAAGGATGGGGGACCAAGATGACGGAGAACCGTGATGGAGAGAACCGGGGGTATGAAATGCCCGCGCACAGAGAAACCAGGGTGCATGGAGCGACGGGAGTGTCCCAACAGACAAAGAGGGCTGTTTCATTGCCTATCGCCACTGCGACAGCAGACTGAGAGGTGGGGAACACGCTCACACACATCGCGCACTGCCACTAAGCTCCGCAAGCGGCGCAGGGCGCACACCACTCGCCGCCGCACCAATGCTCGGAGACATCGCTGTCCCCCAGAACGCGTACGCGCCTAGGTAGCGTCGCGACGCGCGGGTAAAGCTAAGTGGGTCCAAGGAATGGGCGAGCAATAGGAGCGGCAGCTCGCACCTCTTGCTTATCCTCCTGTCACTCCACGCCAATCCCCCTCGAAACCCAGCAGGCGTACCTCCGTCCGTCGAGCTATAGAGCGCCTCACGCGCCGCGGCATCAAGGACAATGAGTGTCGAGCAGATCTAGGGCACACCCGCCGCATACATAACAGAGAACACGTACCGTGTCGACGTGAAATCGAGAGTCGTCGCATCTGCATGCCCAGCTTGCCGTCTGCGCCCAGTCACTGTGAATGAGGTAGGCCTTTGGTCTGAAGAAGACGAGTCAACATCGAAGGGAAGGCAGGTGGCACCACAGGAGTGAGCAGGAAAGAGCCCCCGCGCAGACTCAACGTACAGGAAAACCTAGTCGCGCTAATCGCGGAGAAAAGGCAGCTGCGAAACCCTCGTGCTCCTGCGTCGACCAAAGGCAGAGGCATCGCCTGATCCACGCCACTCATCGAAAAGGCGCCGTGGAGGGCGTTGGGAAGCATACATGTCCTCCGGTGGCATCCGTCGAGTCGGAGCGCAAAGCCCTGCAAAGCCACAAAAACTTGGAGAATCTGTACAGGATGTTTTTCCGACGGCCCGGAAACATCTGTGGAGATCAAGCCCTTGGGCTCAGTGTTCATCATTCAACACGGATGGCCTATACCAAGCCTATACGAGAAGCAAGTGAAAATCAAGAGGCAGGCGTGCAGGCGGAGGTGTGACTCGTGTCACATTTCGCCTTCTCGTCCAAACCACCATCACATCCAAATTAGCAAGTAACTTTGGCCGGCTGAATCTGGAGAGCCACATCATCGACGAGCTCTGCGATGGCGGACTGGACAACACATTTAAATTTAATGACCACTTGGTCTGCTTCACGGGCCTCCCGAATGTGAAATATCTGCGCCTGGATTAGTACCACGAGGAGCTTCTCCCCTCGTTCTTCGCCGCTGTCGCGCAGAACTTCTCGGGCGTAACCGAGCTGGAACTTAGCTCCATGCACTTCGACTCATTCACACAGTTCCTGAAAGTCCATGCCGCCTTGCCGCTGCTGCAACGCCTTACTCTTGTTGCGGTGTCCTTCTATCACGAGGGGCAAGACATATCACCAGCATTGTACACCGCACCCAGTAAACTAGTCGACGTGGTCGTCGACTGCTCCCATGTAGCCCCCGTACTGCGCTGGTTGCCCTCCAACCCATGCATCCGCCGGCTCGCATTCGGCAAGCTGCGCCGGCAGGCACACTTCACTCTTCTCTCTGTCCTCTTACGTGCCCTGGGCCCAGCCCTGGAGCATCTTATTATCTACGACGCTTCCAGGAGTAAGCCCACGCATCTCCCTATTTAATCTCGCGCCGCGCTTACATGCCCTCGCAGTGCCCGATCTTTCGCACACCACCGGCTTGCGGACCCTCCAGATCACCGGCATCCGATGCCTGCCTCCCGTTACCAGCCCCAGCCTCGCGTGGCTCCCCATGCTCCTCTCGCAGCTCAACTCCCGCTTCCTGGAGCGCGTTCTTCTCGTCATCGAGCTGCCCGACCGCGCGGGCCTCGACCTCCTCGATTGGCCTCGCCTCGCGGCAAGAGGTGAGCGGAAAAGCTGAAAAGTACATCAACCTCTTTTCTGGAGGGTTTTTAGGCGCTGAATCCGAATTTGATTTTCTTTTTTTTTGAATCGAAAAATTGGTTGAGCTGAGGTATGATTTTATGGTTTGTGACCGACCCTGACTCAAATAAAATCGAGGAAAATGAGAATCGGATGCGCGGACCCCCCAAACGGGGGGGTAGAACATCTCCGATCAGCTCTCCGACCAGTATCTAGGGCTCTGGCTGGGGGGGTACGCCGGAATTAGGCCACGTTTTGCTTACGTTTTTTCCTTTTTTGGGGGTCCCGTCAAGGAGGTTAGTGTTACGATCGGCTCGATCGCTCTAGACTGGTGACCTGTCTGTCTATGGGACACAAGTGTCGATAGACAGACTGGTCGATCTGGTCTTAAATTGTGAGGTCAAGCGGCGGCACCGCCACAACGCGTCATAGATCAAGTGTAAGTCACGTTTGATGCCCCATCAGTGCCAAACACGACCCTCCGATCGCGGTCGCGTCTCTCGCGTCCTCTTTTCCGTCTTCACCGTTCACTCTTGAAGGCATGAACGACGTCAATCGCTAGATACCTCCAGACGCAAGTTACCCTATCCCTTCCCTAATAAACAAATAACTCCTCAGTCACCGTAGGGTAGAAGACTGAGGAGGTATCGTCGCTGGTACGAGGTATATCAGTACCGGATATATCAAAAGAAGAAAGATGAAAAGATTATTGTACCGCACGGGGTCTCTGGTGCGGCGTAACTCCATCATTCCCTTCTCAAAGCCTTGCACTATCGATGCCAGACTTCCTGGCACCCGCCCACGGGTTACAAAACCAATACAAAACTGGTTATTTTTCACAGAAACAAAGCCGAAACGGCCATCGCACGGCAGCACATAGACTCACGGTTGCCCAAGGAGCTGCAAAATCTCGCAATTGTTCGGCACTATCATGCCGATATGTCTCGAGAGTACCTCGAGGATGTGTATTCAAATTTCGCTGACCCGGACGGAAGCGGCACCGCATATTGAATTGCAGGGCCTCGATGTTAAAGGCATCGACAGTGTGATTACTTATGGTATTGTCTCAGACGTCCCGACGAAATCTCAGTGGGACGGGCGTGCCGGCCGCAGCAAGATGGAGTCTCAGTTTGAGGCGGAAGACGGGAGGAACGGGGAAATTGGGTGTAGTTGCCTGAGTAAGCCATTCTGAATCTAAGCGCACGTGCAAGGGACGGTGAAGGCAGAAAAGAGGACGCTGAAGGCGGAAGAGAGAGACGCGACCACGATCGGAGGGTCGTGTTTGGCACTGATGGGGCATCAAACGTGACTTACACTTGATCTATGACGCGTTGTGGCGGTGCTGCCGCTTGACTTCACAATTTAAGACCAGATCGACCGGTCTGTCTACCGACACTTGTGTCTCGTAGACAGATCGGTTACCGGTCTACGATCGCTCACCTCTTGCCTCGCGGCGCTGGAGCGCGTACCGCGTCTGGAATTCTCTTTGTCCAGCCACAAGAAATGGGCGATGAAGGAGATCGACGAGAGGCTCCGCCCACGACGATATGTGTTGCGTGTACGGCAGTGGGAGCGGCGGTATGAGTATGGGCTGGGTGTATTTGATCTTTGATCATTCCCGCAGTGGCAGACATCTGGATTTTCTGGTGAAATTTCAGCAATTCAGCAAATATTCGGAGGGGGCCAGGGTATCCCAAATCAGACTGGGATGAGAGTACAAAATCAAATGACCTCGGCCTTAACTCGCCTTGAATTGTCCGAAGGTGAAGACGGAATGAGTGTTGAGATGTTAACAAGATGGACCAGCATCATATTCCGCCCGCTTTTTACGATCTTATTATTGGCACGGTATCGAACGCTGGTCTTGTTGGGGCATAGTCAAATGATATTTCCGCCGTCCTCAGTCGGAGCCTTTTTTCCCTCGATTTTTCTTTTGGACGGAAATTGACGGGAATGGGAACTTGATTTCCCACGATGACATCGTTTCGGAGCGCCCAAAAAAGCGCCCACAGCTCATCCCAGGATTACCAGCTATCAGCAACCGCCTAGTGGCCGCGTTCTTCGCCGCTTTCGCGCGGTCGGTCTCCAGTTTTAGCGCATGTAGTAAGAACCGCCTTCGGAATTTATGGCCGCTGCCGACAGAGTTTGTGCGGATCGTTTAAGAACCCGTTAGACGGCCGCCTACAACACTCAGCTCTGCATAATTGCTCCCCTGACAGCTAGCGCGTATTTACATAAGCCCCCCCTTCAGCGGATAAGAGAAAAATCCAGGTGAAGCAGAGTGCGTTTGTCATATTATATGCGGACTGGAGCTTTGAAGGGTCGCGTATTTTCAAAATTTGACCCAAACCCAGGCCGTACCTCGAGTTTCCGCCTGGTCGGGCTCGAGAGTCAAAAGTTCCGAGTGCGATAGACAGCTTGAATAATCGAAGTCATCGGCGACCGTTGTGCCAATGGCGGGTCACATGAATTGACCACGAAAGTGAGTACGGACACGATTGTCCCACTGGCAGCTGGCGCGAAACGACCACTCGTTAAAAGAACTGAAAACTTGATGAACACAGTGCAGCTGTTATTTTACCCCTGGCCCGGTCTGCCAATTGACAGAAGGAAAAAAAGTGAATTGGGCCGACTAGGAAGACTAGAAGCGAACGGATTTGCAAGATCATGCACCTGTTGGAGGTAGGTAGGGAGGTAGGTAGATAATACTTCCGATTGACGGAAACGCCTCTCGGTATGCGGTGAACCGCAGGGAGGACTGCGATGACAGCGTTGAGTCCTCTTCGACTCGGAGTTCCTCCAGAGTGCACTGTGATCTCGAAAAGAATGTCTCGAGAGATTCAAGCGCATCGGTGCCACCATAGTTTGAGATATGGAGTGTACGGAGCGCCGGCAGCGTCAGCTTGTCGAGGATATCCATAACGAAAAAGTCGGTGTCGGCGTCGCTGCCAAGGAGGGCTAAATGGCGCAGGTGGGGAAGAGGAAGGGCGGTGGGGCCATCGATGATCTCGGAACAGGAGATCGTGATAGTACAGTGGACGAGGTTTGTCGCCTGGCTAAGGATGTCCATGCACTCGTACTCGTAGAGACAGTCGGCTTCAAGGTGCGTTAATTGCGCCCATGGAAGGCGAACGGCGGAGGGCATGAAACACTCCGTGAGGTGGACGCGCTTCAGTTGTGGGGCGTGGTCGAATAACGAGATAAGAGGAAACGTTCTGGCAAGCTCAGTTGGGCCAAACGTCAAATCCCGGAGCAGCGGCATTTCCCCCTGGATTAGGTGCAACTCCGCCAAGGGCACGACAATCTCGACGCGATCCCATTGCTTGCAGTGAACCACAGCACTTTGCAGATACTGTGAAGACAGCGACGCCGCGGTGCCGCCTGTGATACTGATGGCGAGAGGGCAGTCGCCGGAGCGGGCTAGCCACATTTTCAGAAGATCCAGCTGATCCTCAGACTCGGTGTCGTTGACCAGGATAGATCGCCAGAGAGTAGGTGTGGATAACGCGATTTGGCGCCATTGTCGACAGATTCGACATAAAACCAGGGGAGAAAGGATGCCGCAGGCTGGGGCGAAATCAGGATAACTGGGGAGGAAGTGCTCGAATATTTCCGACACAATCTCGGGGGGCAGCGACAACACTGGATAGGGCGGCGTGTCGCACTTCACTTGAAATTCGGATCGATCCATGAGTTGAAGACTCGAGATTTTGAATGCCAAGTCTTCTTCTTTTGCAGTATCCTGCATCTATTCCTTCGTTACTCTGTCCTCCTCTAGGGACGTAGAAGACGCACACTTTGTTCCATCAGATAGTCGGCGACGCGATACGGCACAAGCTTTGTCTGGATGCTATATGCGTAGTACGTCGAGATTATCTTCTTCCTCGACCGAGGGTTGAGCAAGACTTTGGTGGAAGTTCGTGGTCAAGAGTGACCTTGAGAGTGACTCCCGTGCACTGCCCCCGATTACGGCCCGTGATCCGACTGGCCTCGGCTTGCCGTCGGCCATGAACCGAACTTGCCAGTTTACCAACAGTTTACAGTTGGTTTACAGACGTCTCGCGAGCCATTATTGTGGCAGTGCGAGGAGAAAATTGAAAGGTCTGGACTCGCGGGTTCAGATCCATTCTGGGCCTCAGAGCCTCGATGTCTAACAAATGGGTTGTTGGCGGAGTCCTGTGGTTTCGTGGAAGTTGTATATACTTTCGACACCCTGCCAGTGGTTGAACCTCATCGAATTCAAGGGACGCGAACACTGATATCCTGAGACGCGGGACGCAAATCATCAGCATCTGCAACTACATGAAATTTAATTAATTAAACGTATATTCGAATGTAAGCGTAAATGTCAGTGTCCAGTCGTGTAACAGTAACGAGCGGAATGGGTACGGAAGGCGATGCAAATAGATACATGAGCATCGGGTATCGCAGTGCATAATTAGAAAGGTCCGTTAAATGTGTCGTGACGGGAACGCAAGATAACTGTTCTAGTTGATTAACCCTCATAGACAGAGCGCCGCGCCGAGGAGTGCGAGGATCGCGGCGAGCCCGCGGACGGGCACCCACAGCGCGCTCGCGCCGCCTGTGTCTGTCCTCGTCCCCGTGCCCGTCGTCTGACTGGCGGCGCTGGCGCTTGCTGGGGATGTCGATGTCGGGGAAGACACGCTTGGCGAAGCAGAGCTTATGGAGGAGTTGGCAGCGATCTCAGTGGTGCCGCTGATATCTGCGCGGGGACGGGCGATTAGTCGGAGGGTAATTAGAACGAAGGGGATAAGACGAACATGCGGCGAAGGAGGGCATGGAGTAGTTGGTTTCCACGTACGGCTGGGTCTTATTCTGCGCGACCGCGATCGGGACGAGGTGCTGGAGCGGGGCGTCAGCAACGCGTTCATTTTGTGAGGTAGAACGGGGTAGGGTCGGGTGAACGGAAGGCGTACCTCAAATGCCGCCGCAAGCTTCGGGTGGTTATCAATTGCTATTTGCATCGTGAAGTTGTTCAGTTCGTGGGTGAGTATGATCGCGCCGATCTGGACAAAACACAGTCAGCTTTCAGATCGCACATGGGGACGTGCGGCACGGACGGAGTTGAACGCCCCCGTGTTCGCCTTCGTCATGAGTGCGTCGTAGTTCGCTTGCACTGTCGCCGCCGTTACACCGTTCGTTCCCTCCTCCCAGTCATTCGAGTCATACTTCCACAGGACCGTCTCGAGCCCGAGCTGTGCGGCAATGTACCGGATGCGGTCGTCGACGTCGCCGTAGGGCGGCTGTAGGCGCATGGGTCAGCTTCCGGAAGAAGAAGCACGAAAATCTAGTGTAAACGCACGCGCCAACACGTCGGGGTAACTCCCGTTACGAGCTTGATTGCCTGCATCGCGTACCACAGCTCAGCAAATGCGCCCTCGTTCGTTGTCGCGGTCATAGCGGGGTGCGACCAGGTGTCTACGGGCAATTTTAGCATGCGCCAGCGCGGGAGAAGGATGGTGCACTTACGTACGCAGATCTCGTGCCCGTCCGCGACAGCGCGCTGGGCTTCGAGCGGATAGCTCATCACGTTCGACCCGATGTAGAACATCGCTGGGAAGCGGGCTTTAGCAGGATAAGGAGAACGAATGGCGAGCCACACTTACTAGCCTTCTGCTTCTGCGACGCTAAATAGTCGTAGAACACGTTGTGCCCGCAGTACGGGCCGTCGTCAAAGCCGTAACCGAGCGTGCGCGGCTGCGATGGGTGGTCAATGGATGGGCGAAGTGCATGAATCGTGAGGTTCTCACTTCGGGAACGCTGGCCACGTCCGGCTTCAGGCCGCTCAGCTTCGGCGTGACACACAGGCTGTATGTCCACCAGCAGTCGGGGTCTGAGTCACTGTATTTGACTCCGGAAATGTCGCCTGTGATGGTGCCCTAGAGAGCGGGTGTTGGCTACATGCGGCGCACGGGAATGGGTCGGAAAGACGCACCCTGGGCGCGATATCAGGGATGGACGAGCTGAAGGTAGCGAATTTTGCGCGCCCGGCAGCGTCGTTGGAGAGGATGGTAGCGGCGTAATCCCAGATGCCCGGGAAAGACGCCAGCGCCTTGGATACTGGCGGGTAATCGTACGACTGGCACTCGACGCTCGGGTCTGTGGATGAGTCGCGTCAAGCCCACAAATTTACCTCACAAAAGCATACACACTTGCAATAGAAGCCTCAGCAGCCTCGTTCGAGCGATTCTGCGCGCGCACATCGGTGGCACCAAGCAGCAGAAGCACAATAGCAGTCGTGGAGGTACAGGCTCGCATATTGGCTTGGAAATTAGTGCAAGGCCGGCGCAAAGCTCCAAGCGGAGAGGAAGGAAAGCGGTGGAGGTAGAGAGACCCAAAGACAGTCAAGATATTTCATGGCTGTCCCGATAAGTAAGCCTTTGGGCTACCTTGGTCCGCGGCCGACTCAGCCCATGAAGCTATATATAACTCAGCATGGCACACAGGGGGGTATATATATATCCTACCCTCCTACGGGTTCATTGATGACATTTGAGATTGAGCACGGCGCCGCAACGGCGACGAGATAGCGATCAACAGTGAATATGGTGGTTCGAGCGCAGGCGAGTCACAGGAGTCAGCCTGCGAGTTCGAGCAGATAGGCAGGTTGTTTAATCCCACATCCCTGCTGTACTCGGTCGACTATCTCTCGATACTGTCGGTGAGATCAGTCCGAGTCCTCTCCGCCCCGATCCCCAGGGATTTTCCCTTGCCGGGGTATTTTCTCCGAGTCCGGCGCGTCAACTTTAAGTTCATGTTTCATCACATAATAGGCCAAAGTAACGGTGATCTTCTCCCGCCCTTATTTACCTGGCGTTTACGGTCTCTGGCGGTTTCCATTTCTGATGATCTCATTATCTAACCGCCGACTACCGCGTGCGTGTTTTTCTTTCGCCGGTTGCACGATAATAGTAGCTGTGTAGCGCGCGCACTTCGTTTGACTGAGAGGAGCTCACATTTAAAAATGGTCTGGAACTCATTTGAACAGGCAGAGCATCAACTTAGCACACGCATCCAAGCCCACCATATGGGTTTAAGCACACAGGTTGATACCACTCTCACGCCGTAGCCACATTAAATCCTGATTCGCAGACATTCAAAATACACGCGGGCCAATGCCTTGACACGCCAAATTAAGAGTATTTATGATCATGTTCTCGCTCTGACTTGTCTGAACAAACATAGACACTCGAGGCCCACAGGGCTCTCAAATTGTCTTTGTGCGGAGACCTCGCAAACTGAAAATAGCGTGACAGTTTGGCGGCAATCACCTTGCTTCAAGTTAACATGGGTGGATGAGAGAAAATGCTCGTCCCCGTGTATACAATGCTTCCCAATCTAGTCCATCTAGGTAAATTTGAGGGATTCCATGATCTGTTATCCAACTCCCGATTTTACTACTGCCAGTGGGGTGGCGGCAGAATTTAAATCGGAAATCTCCCGTTTTAACTAGCTCATTCACAAGATAGTCAATCGCGGATTCCGTCATCCAACATTGGCTAATTCACGCATCAAAACACTGTATTTAGGTCAAAGATTCTCCCACTGGCAAGCATCCCGTCGAACGTTATTTGGTGATAAGAAATTATTAGGGAGGCAGCGCCGTAAACCAACTCGGCATCAACCGGCATCAGTATGGCGGCAGCTGTGGCGTGGCCCAGTGGCCCAATAATGATGGCACCAAGTAATTTGATCTCGAGTGAGCGTACCCAATTTTTTGGCATGCATGGCATAATTGAATCCTCCGGAATACACCGGACTGTACAATGCATGTCCGATCATCTCACGGTTCAGGCGTATCATATGTTTCTCGTGTTACATTTAGAAGAGATTATGCGAAAGTTCCACCAGATTTTTAGAAGTTTATAGCAGCGATGTCTTCTGGCAGAATTGTGTGGCGGAAGGAATGTATTTGAGGTTACGACCGGCGGGATCTGGATCCTGACATGTCGGCAACAAGCGCCACCGGAAGTACGTCCGCAAGAGTCGGGAACAGACTCCCTGAGAGGCTGCACCGTGCGTTTTTTGTTTTGCTTCTTGTTGCAGATCACGTCGGGATTCCGAAAACGTCGGTCTTGCGTGCCGAGAAGATATACATCCGGCCCGCGACTCGGGAGTTGCGCGCGCTCCTGAAATCCGACGGCTCCGCTAGTTTAGTTGCATCAGCGAATCGTCAGACTCACAGACGTTATTTTTGTCCTCCTGAGAATGCGGCGCCAATACGAAAGCATCGTAAGGACTTACGCTAAATTGGGCACCAGTGAAAAATAAATATGTTAGTCGAACAAATGGGTGTGGAAGGGAAGGCGGTATCCCAAAAATCAGGTTTCCGGACTCACCCGGTGGGCGCGAACGAGCGTCAAAGGTATGTAAAGGTTCCAGTGAAGCGGCCCTGACCGCACTGCCACTGATCAGATATTTGATCTGATGGAGTGATCGTAACAACGTGGCAATTGCGTCGAGCATGTCCTCCCGCCTACCTCTCGAACTCATAGAGCTTGTCCTCCACAACGTCGACGACAGGCGAACTCTAGGACGATGTGGCCTTGTGTGCAAAACCTGGCTCACCCTCACTCGCCCTGCCCTCTTTTCGAGCATCCTCCTGCGCATGGGGAACGCGCACGGACTGGCGAAGCTTCTCCGCAAACCAAAAGCCAACAAGTTTGGTCCCTCCGTGAGAAAAATCATCCTAGGCAACGACTACTATGGTCCCATCATTCGGCACCCATGGATGCAAGGGACGCTGCCTCGGCTCATCGAGCACTTCACCGGTCTCACCACTCTTCGCCTCTCGGACGCGGAGAGCCCTTCTCACCTGTTGCCCGCCTTCCGCCGCATCGCGCGTCTCGAGCTGATGCTCTCCGGGATCAATCCATGTTTCACCTCGATTGTGTCCATCATCTGTTCTCTCCCGCTTCTCCAAGAATTCTCGCTCGAGACGGTGTCAGTCACCAACACGCAAGGATTCAGACCGCTCCGCGACAAGCTCGAGCCACTCGAACACTTGCACACTATGCGCCTCGACTACCCGCCCCTCACCGCGTCGATGATCGAATACATCATGAGCGCAATGCCGCCCCCGCCGGTGTCGAGTCTGTATCTCGTCCTTCGAGGTGACTGGACGAGCGTGATGGAATCTGTCCGCGCCGCTGGGCCCGCTCTTCGCTCCCTTTTCCTCAGTTTCCCGGACCCGCAGGGAGTACTGCCGCGCTGTTATTCGGACGGCGCTTCCCTCCCTCCCATCACCACGCTGCGCATCCGCGCACCGCAGGATCGGCTCTTTCCTCTCACCACGCGACTGATCTCCGACGGTCATCTATTTACAGAGAGCCTCGAAGAGCTTGTGCTCGAGGCCAACGAGGCCCATGAGTCGGTGGTTAGGGTTGAGCTCGATAATGGGGACTCAGCAGAAACGCCGCCGCCGATGCCCACGGAATACATGGTGCGGTTCGACGCTGCCGCCAGCGCGCTCCATTCCCTGAGCGTGCTGCGAGTCTACGTCCCCGCGCGATGGGAATGGGATGCCCGCGCGGCGCTTCCGCTGTGCGCTTCTGCTGGGAGTCTGCGGTGATTCGACGAATGCGTGCCTATCGGAATACATGGCGTTCGATCACCTCTTTGGTCAATCGTTTTCACATATATGACGATTTCCTTTTTCTCAAGCATGGATGAATCATCCATGCTTGAGACTCAGAGAGCTGGCGATGGAAGTCCCACCAAGGCGTCCCAATGGGTTTCCCTGGCTCTGCATCACATGTATGGTTGGTGGCATCAAGTTAATTCAATTGAGAACGTTCGGTCATGTACCACTCATCTGATGACTTGGACTGGCTCTGCGTCTCAATCCTCCCCCACTTGGCTCCTGAAAACAGGTACAGTAAGTGTTCGTAACAACTCGGAATTTATGGCAGGTCCAGAGGTATGCTGCGCGCACTCTCCCTTGATATCATCAAGCCCGCGTGCGAATCAACTCTCAGGAACGCTATCCCTTCAAAAGTTCTCATGGCTGACACCTAATACGATGATCATCATGATACAGCTACTATTAAGCCCAATGGGTCTGGATTTGCACAATGGGTCTGGATTTTCAATTTCTCTCTCTCATTTCTCGCTCTTTCCCCCCGGAGTTTTTTGCGGCAGTTAGATATACTAGTATGCTATGACCGTATGAAATATCTAAGGGATACGGCAAGATGAAGGTATTGAGAATGAGTCGCCGAGCCATCAAATTTTGTGATGTTGAGAAAGGCATCGGTCTCCTGGCCTCGCAGCTCACCTCAGACCTCCGGAAAATTTTGAGGGACACTTTATAGCATATATTAAACTTTCTGTCTCTTCAAGTTATTTTTCCGGGGTGCTATTGCGGTGCTTTGGAAAGGAGGGCCGCGAGCGCGTGACAAATCAATCAGCCAAATCAATTGTGACATTTGGTCACAACTGAACCCTCGCTTCCAAAGCACCAGAACAATGTCCCGGAGAAATAATTTGAAAAGGCAGAAAGACTTCTATGTGATATAAATTTCCCCTCAAAATTTTCTGGAGGTCTGAGGTGAGCTGCGAGGCCAGGAGACCGATGCCTTTCTCAACATCACAAAATTTGATGGCTCGGCGACTCATTCTCAATACCTTCCTCTTGCCGTATCCCTTAGATATTTCATACAGTCATAGCATACTAGTATATCTAACTGCCGGAAAAAACTCCGGGGGGAAAGAGCAAGAAATGAGAGAGAGAGATTGAAAATCCAGACCCATTGTGCAAATCCAGACCCATTGGGCTTAATAGTACAGTGCTTCTTCTCCAGTCCTTTCTTCCCCTCCCATCCTCCCCCCTCCCTGCGTCGGCGCGCGGGGCGCCACCTCACTCCGGATGACCACGAATGTAGCCATTGTCGACGACGGAGATCTGCAGTACAGTGGTACCTGGGTCGGCGGCGGGGCCCCTATCGAGTACCGCGGCACGACAAAGTGGTCATCGGCCAAGGGCTCTACCGCATCGCTCACTTTCGTTGGTGCGTCGCGTTCTGTGTTTTTCAGGTCGCACGTGAATGACCGCGCCAGGCACCTCCATTACCGTGTACGCCTCGGTCAGCGCACAGCGGCCCGCGGCGAGTCTGAGCTTCGCCGTGGATGAGTCCATCACAGGCTCGTATACCTCTGCGGCCAATTTAGACGTAGGGCTCTATCACGAGGCTCTCTGGACGTCGCCGACGCTCAGCGACGGGACACACACCCTCGTCATCACGCAGACCGCGGCGCAGTCGACCGGGGTGATTTACCTGGACTATCTGCTGTACGACACCACATCGGCCGCGGTTAGCACGTACTTCATCGACGATCGCGACTCGCGCATCACATATACCCCTGCATGGACAAAGTTCGACGGGACGGCGAACGACTTCCAGCATACGTCGCAGAAGAGCACGAACCAGGGCGACTCGTTGTCGCTGCGATTTGAGGGTCTGTGCGAATTTCTTGGCATCGAGCCGCGCTAACGAACGTTTCAGGGAAGTCCGTGCAATTTTACGGGGGCATAACTCCCTCCGGCGCGGGCCTCATGAAGGCGTCTATGGTTTTGGACGGCGGCGCGCCCGTGGTGTACACGGCCCCGCAGGATCCGCCCGCGCCGGTGAACAACCTGATATTCGACTCGGGCGGTCTGTCGGACGGGACGCACACACTCGTTGTCACTGCCGCGAATGACCAGTCTCTCTGGGCAGACTTCTTTCTCGTCACCCCAAACACCCCGTCCGCAACGGACCCTCCTGCCCCTCCACCCTCTACCCCTGGCTCCGTATCCACCTCTGGATCCACCGCCACCTCCCCCGGCGGCACCACGTCTGTGTCGTCCGGCACCACATCTGTGTCTTCCGGCTCCCACTCTGCCCCATCCGGCTCCCACTCTGTCGCATCTAGCGGCTCCACCATCGTGTTCTCCCCTGGCTCCTCTCCCTCCTCTCCCTCCTCTCCCTCCTCATTATCCTCCGCCGCCGCCGCGGACGCGCCTCTCTCTTCTGACTCCTCCTCGCAGTCGGCGGCATTACTCCCAGCCTCCAAAACAACATCCGTCGCGGCCATAGTAGCAGCCGTCCTCGGCGCCCTGCTCCTCGTCGCCCTCGTCGTCGGCGTCATCCTTTTCGTCCGGCGCAGAAAGCGCAAAACCACAGACCGTAAGTACCGCGTTCAATCAAATCCGATGCTGATCTCGCCCGACTGCACAGCCCCGGAGGCGAAGACGAGTGTCCTGACCCCGCGACCGTTCTCGGGCTTCGGGTCAGGGACTTCGAGCGCAGGGAGTTCGCGCGAGCCGCTGAACTTCACATATGCTTCGCTCGCGGCGGGGAGCACCACCAACCTCGAGTCAAGCGAGGATTCTACAGCGCCACCGCTAGTAAGCGAAAAGCGCGAACTGGAAGCACTGCGCGAAGCTCCACAGGAACCGAGGGGCGAGGATCCGGAGGAACCGCCGCAGCAGCGAGCCACAACGCCCTCCGCGACTCTTTCTGGGGCCGCAAGCATTGCGGGCACGGGCACGGGCATATCGCAATTCAGCGAGGCGCCGCCACAATATTCGGCATAACATCGCCATTTCCTTCCTTCGGTCATACCTTTGTCGTTCGTTACTTTAAATGCAATATCTGGGATGTAGTGGGCCCGTAGCAGTGTGCAGCTTGCTTCCGTTCAACTTCAGATGAAAATCCTAGGAATGTGACGATAGCAATTTGTTAGACATTGACGTTCCGAGGGCCACAATGGATCTGCCGACGATTTCATTCAACGCTCTCCTTGAACTGGGCTCGCGAAACCAAACCAAAAGAAATCATGGTCGAGTAACGGCGAGACAAGATTTCGGATCACGGGCCGGAGTCGGGGCAGTGCGCGCGAGTCACTCTTGACCACGAACGTCCACCAACGCCCAAGCTCTCGCTCCACCCTCGGTCGAGGAAGGAGATACTCTCAACGTACTACGCATATAGCATCCAGACAGAGCTTGCGCCGTATCGCGCTGCCGACTATATCTCATGCAACAAATTGTGCGTCTTCTACGTCCCTAGAGGAGGACAGACAAAGGACAGAGTAATGAAGGAATAGATGCAGGATATTGCAAAAGAAGAAGACTTGGCATTAAAAATCTCGAGTCTTCAACTCATGGATCGATCCGAACTTCAAGTGAAGCGTGACACGCCGCCTTATCCAGTGTTGTCGCTCCCCCCCGAGATTGTGTCGGAAATATTCGAGCACTTCCTCCCCAGTTGTCCTGATTTCGCCCCAGCCTATGGCATCCTTTCGCCCTTGGTTTTATGTCGAATCTGTCGACAATGGCGCCAAATCGCGTTATCCACACCTACTCTCTGGCGATCTATCCTGATCACAGACAGCAAGTCTGAGGATCAGCTGGATCTTCTGAAAATGTGGCTAGCCCGCTCCGGCGACTGCCCTCTCGCCATAAAACTCACAGGCCACCCCACGTATTTGTTGTCTTCACAATATCTGCAGAGTGCTGTAGTTCACTGCAAGCGGTGGGAGCGCATCGAGCTTCTCATGCCCCTAGCGGAGTTGCACCTAATTCAGGGAGAAATGCCGCTGCTCCGGGATTTGACGTTTGGCCCAACCGAGCTTTCCAGAGATTTTCCTCTTATATCGTTATTCGACCATGCCCCACAACTGAAACGCGTCCGCCTCACGGAGTGTTTCATGCCCTCCGCAATTCGCCTCCCATGGGCGCAATTGACGCACCTTGAGGCCGACTGTCTGTACAAATACGAGTGCATGGACATCCTTAGCCACGCGACAAGCCTCGTTGACTGTATTGTCACTGTGGCCTCCTCCTCCGAGACCATCGAGCATCCCACCGCCCTTACTCTCACCCATCTGCGTCACTTGGCTCTCCTTGCCAACGACGCCGACACCGACATTTACCTCACGGATATTCTCGACAACCTAACGCTTCCCGCCCTCCATACACTCCGTATCTCCGCCTATGGTACCAACATGCTCAAAACTCTTAAGTCATTCATTTCGAGATCACATTGCACTCTGGAGGAACTCCGCATTGAAGAGGAGTCATCACAATCATCTGATTCATCGCAGTCCTCTCTGGGGTACGCCGCATACCGCGAGGCGTTTCCGTCAATCGGAAGTATAAAGGTGTTTACTGTGCAGAGTAATACTACCTACCTACCTCCCTACCTACCTCCAACGGGTACATGATCTTACAAATGCTGGTCTTCTTAGTTAGTCCAATCAACACTTTCTCGTGTTTTCTTTCTTTTTTTTGACAACGAGACAGAGGGACAAAACAGTGGTAAAAAACATCCAGATGTGCGATATGGTCATCAAGTTTTCAGCTTCTTTTGACGAGTGGTTGTTTCGCGCCAGCCTCCTGTACATAGGACATCTGTGTCCGTCGTGGTCAATTCATGTGACTGGCCGGTGTCTTCGATGATGGCCTCAATCATTCAAACTGTCTGTCGCACTCGAATTTTTGCCCGATGACCCAAGCGCGATCCGAGGTAGGGGCCACCCGGGCCAGGTACGGCTCAGATTTTGAACATACGCGATTCTTCGGGCTTGTGGGTCAAAGTTTCCAGTCCGCAGGCGGCAGCTTCACCTGGCTGCTTCTGTCCTCCGCTGAAGGGGGAGATTAAATGCACGTTAGCTGCCAAGTGAGCAATTAAACAGAGGTGAGTGCTAGGCCGGCCGTCAAACGGAACTTAAAACGATCCCCTTTGAACGCACAAACCCCGCGGGCAGCGGCCATAAATTTCCGAAGGCGATTCTTACCTACTAGGCGAAACGTATCCGTCAAAAACGGGGCGGCCATCGAACCCCGTCACACTGGGCCTTAAAAGCTGTCGCGCATTCGCGTTCTTCTCATCCTCAACGCGAAATTCTCCTCGTCATACTACAATGCGATTTGCAGCCCTCCTCCCTTTCATCTGCGCCGGCCTCGGCGGTCTTGTGCAGGCACGCGACGACAGGCTTCTCTATGCGATCCCTGCCGGGGACACCATGGACGTGTTCACATCCGAGTACGTGTGTGGATCGTTAAACGCTGCGTCTCTCCTCACTGAATTTTAACCTTTACAGTTTCGATGCCGCCTGCGGCTCTTGGGCGCCTGCTATCGACGCCGGCCTGACGGCCTTCGAGGCCTTGGTTGAACCGGGCGATTTCTCAGGCAAAAACGCCGACAGTGCGTAGTTTATATGATATTATTGCGGCGAACTTCCTAGACTAACAACACTGGGATTATTCTAGCCGAAGCCAAGATCTTTTGCGTGAGTAGAACGCAAATTGCTTCACTCATTGCGCTGACTGACTTGGGCCTTTTTTGTATTAGTCGTGGAGCAACGGCCCGGGAATCAACATTACCTTGTTCACAACGGATGTTGCAGCGTCTTTGGGAGCTACCCTCCTTTAGTTGAATAATGGGGCACACAATCCGTGGAATATAATTGTCTACATTTGGTCTGAAATCTATTGTCGATACATTCCAAAGCCATTCGCAAGTCCACTGAGCGCAGACCCCCGAGATTATAGGGAACCCACTCAAACGAGTTGCTGTTTTTGAGGGGTGCGAAAATGATGCCAATTTTGAACCAGGGGACATACAGCTCGGGGAGTCAACGAAAGAATATAAATTTTGACCAAAGCTAAGTGACCATTTGCAGGAGAGCGTCTTAGAATGGGCACGAACAACGAAGGTTGATGAACTAAACATCTGTGTTGATAATATATTCCGGTCAGTGGTTAAAATGAACGTGTGTAGTAACGAGGGGAAGGGAAAGGGAAGGGAAGGACAGAAGGTGTGCGGGTGGCATGCAAATGCATCGCTCTACATACAGGAGGTTCGTTTAATTACGAAGACGTAGGGTAGGTGTTGGGCCGAGCGCAGCTGGCGGGACACCGTTGTCAACGAAGTCGGGGAATACAGACAAAGCACAGTGCCAAGGAGGGCGAGGACCAGTGCAAGGACGGAAGCTCGCAGTGAGCGGGCGCCGCTCGCGCCCGTCGTCTGACTCGAGGAGTCAGAGCCCTCCGAAGCGGCCGATGCTCCCGGGGGAACAGCACTGCCGCCGGAGTCGGTGTTGGTAGTGCGGTTCGCGACGTCTGAGAGAGGAAGGTTAATGCCGGAGATCGTGGCAGGGAAGGAACGCACACTCGGCGAAGGAGGGCATAGAGTAGTTGGTTTCCACGTACGGCTGGGTCTTGTTCTGCACGACTGCGATCGGGACGATGTGCTGGAGCGGGGTTACGAGTCCTAAAATGTATATTTTAGACTCGTTATTACTCTCCGTTCTCCGCATACTGACCTGTTTTCGGGTCGATGACGTTTGTGACTCGTGTGTATTCAATTACCTCAAATGGGAATTATCGTGGGTTTTTTGTTCTTTTTATGGGTCTCTCGTCAGCCTTATTGTCTCAAATGATCTTCGAATTTACGTTTTCGTTATGACTTACTGTGTAAAAACTATTGCCTTTCATGTTTATGATGAGTTGGGGTCTGCGTTATTTCACCATACTTACTTATAGTATTGCCTCTTTGTACTTTATTTTTTTCGATATTTTTAGTTGTCTCTTTCTCGAGTAGGAGCTCAGCGTTCATTAATTTGTTACCTCTTTGTATATATTTGTACCTTGTTTGTCTCTTCTACCTCCTTGCCGCCGCTTTCTTTTTGCTTTGTCCGGCTGCTGCTTGCTTGGCTCTTTCTGGTACGGAGGGAGGAGCTCGTGAAGCCGATGCCAGTGCCCTATTGCGTGTCCATGCCGCTGTTTTAACTCTCCTTAATAACTATATATAGTGCCCTCGCGCTGCGCGTCTTAGTCCACCTTCGCGTTACCCTCGAGCCTCCTGCTCGTGCGATAAACTGTGGCGCAAATAACGCGCACTGTCTCCTCCGCGCAGATCGAGTGCGTCCTGTACACTGTGCGTTGTGAGTCGCATCTGGATGTCCTTTCGCGACGTGCGTTTCGTGGGCGCGCGGTCAGCCTGCTCGGCGTCCTCCAGCGGGAAAACCTCGCGAAGTACACATCGTGCTTACGCTTATACATAGTATGTGCGTACGGTGCATACTTCCTCCATGCGTTGTGTTATCCCCATTAACGATGAAACGGTGCACCTAAGTATAGGCTGAAATGCAGTAAGATCCTCAGATAGATGCTAACGAACACCACACTAAATCACTAACACACACTACACACACAACACACAACCAATACGAAGTGCGAGATAATTGAGTTCGGGTCACCCTGCAGTATACAGGTAAGATGGAACTTCGTGGGACAGGATCAACTCAAAGAAGGATCAATCAGAACCTCTAGGAGCCTACAGTAGTTTGAAAACCACTAAAAGTGCACAGCTCTGACACAAGGTATCGGAGTTTAGGTAGATGAAAGCTTGCTCTGGGAACCACAGTAGGTTCGCGAACTGTGCGCAGCTACGACCAGCCTACTAAACGGGGCTGATTCCAATAGCGGACACGACTACGACCGTTCTACTAAGGCGGGAACGATTCCAATAGCCCAACTAACGAACTACGACCGGCCTACTATGCGTGGACGATTCCAATAGAACACTAGCCTGCCTCGTGCAACTTAACAGAGGACTTTCGCGAACTCGCCGTGACCCTCCACGAGACGAGGTTGAAGTGATTGGCTTAGATGATCCTTTAAAGCTTATGGAGCCAACAAAATCAAAGCTTCTGTATTAATGAATCTACACAAGAGAAATGTTTTATATCACAAATCTCCGCACAGATACAGAGGACACCAACGCCTTTGACAGGTGGCTTTGACTTCCGTCTAAGCGCAACCAAGGGGGCAAGGATGAACTGCTGTATGGCGGGTTCTACGTGGCCTTTTATAGGTTTTCGATAAATACATGACAGAGCAGTATGAATAAGAGAAAATAAGAGAGAATGAGTAAACGGAGCGATTCGGAACGGAATAGGAATAGTGACGCGGCCCTCTAGTGGTGGTTGGATAGGTACCCGGCATCGGAAAGTCATCAGCAATGACTTCGCGAACCGTTCTGGGTATATTTGAAATATTGTAGCCCAGGCCGAAGGGTTTCGCAACCCGGCCTGCTGCCTTGGTGTACACGTCCCACACCGGCATGGTTGATAATCCACCCTGTGTGTCTGCCCAGCCTTCGTAAGAGCGGTAAATCGCTTGTCCGGCCGCTCGCGAACGCGAGGCCCTCCGGCTTCGGCTCAAGACTACTCCGATCGCCAATATGCTTCCGCTTTGGCAGTGTTTGGCCTTCGCGACCGTGTCGCGACCATCACATGTGGTCCCCTTGACCCAGGGTTGACTACTGCTTGAACCAACCCGTGCCAGGTATCAATAGTCAGAGGTTCGCGAACCTCAATGTTCGTTCGCGAACTTGTTCCTTTGCCCTTTCAGTTATAAGTCCACTGAGAGTGAGGTTCACGAATATTTAACGTTCATTCGCGAACTCGTTCTGCAGCCCTTCCGCATGGAAGTGGGGTTCGCGAACTGTTCCCTGCCCTTTGTCTGGCGCAGTACAATCCACGAAGGGTGTCAAGGCTTTTGTTATATCTCCTGGGTATGGTATCTAGCCTGCAGGGCAAGCTGCTTCCCGGATCACAAGAAACAACTCTGTCTGATGGAGTTCGCGAACACTTCACGGATCATGAAGCGGACCCCCTATGTTTATAAGGACCACGCTTCTATGTCTCCTCAGTGCACGCTATCCTTCTAGCATCATTAATACACAGTCGGCAGTTCGGAGCTCACTCCGGCTCTAATTGTATACCACCGAACAGGGGTTCTTAGAATTGTGCTAAGAATCGCGAAAAAGCGTGATTACACGGGTGGTTCAAAACCAGCCGTATCACCGGAGTTCTCCGACTGACTACATCTCAGCTATAACGCTCATGGAGACATTGGAGAGCATCACAAACATCTTTCCATGTTCTCGTACATTCAGGTTCAACTCCCTGAGTTTACTATTAACTTCAACCATGGCACTCCCAACAGATTACCCTGAGCCTGTGACTGCCATGCGGACAAAGCACAAGATCCACAGATTCAAAAATTGCAAGGTATCCATATAGATGAAGGAGAGTTATTTCATCAAACGTGATTCCGCCACAATTAACCTCAACTTCATACCTGCTTACAAGCCTTAAAGGCGGTTGACAAACAGACCACAATCGATTGCCATATATGGACTCGGCCCCCACGAAATCTGCTAAACATGTTTTCCAGATGGTTCCCAAACACCGCAGACCTTGGAATGACCATTCAAGCCATTTTGAGCCCAAAAATAAAGGGTCAACTTTTTTTTTTTCGAGCCTCTCGGCTGGACCAGCCTACCGGCCCTTGGTCGCCGGTTTGATTACCGGTCCCCCCTTGTGAATACCGTGCTCTTGACATCAAGGTAAAATGTAAACCTGTCCCGGACTCGTTATGCCATGCACATGCAATGGCCCTAAAGCACAAGTGTCAGTAACGCGTTCGTTTAACATAGAATGGGGTATGATTGGGTGAATGGAGGGCGCACATCAAATGCCGCCGCAAGCTTCGGGTGGTTATCAATTGCCATCTGCATCGTGAAGTTGTTGAGTTCGTGGGTGAGTATGATCGCGCCAATCTGCACAACACTGCGTCAGCTTCTAGATCGCGCATGCGAACGCGCGGCACGCACGGAATCGAACGTGCCCGCAGTCACATTCGCCATGAGCCAGTCGTAGTTGGCTTGCACCGTCGCCGCTGGGACGCCGTCCGCCTCTGCCCAGTCATTCGAGTCGTACTTCCACAGGATCGTCTCGAGCCCGAGCTGCGCGGCAATGTACCGGATGCGGTCGTCGACGTCGCCGTAGGGCGGCTGTAAGCGGATGGGTCAGCTCCCAGGAGGAGAAGGACTAAAAGCTGGTGTAAACGCACACGCCAACACGTCGGTGTAAATCCTGTCACGAGTTTGATTGCCTGCATCGTGTACCACAGCTCGGCGAACGCGCCCTCATTCGTCGTCGCCGTCATGGCGGGGTGTGACCAGGTGTCTACGGGCAGTTTTAGCGTGCACAAAGGTTATTCCGGATGGAGCACTCACACACGCAGACCTCGTGCCCGTCCACGATGGCGCGCTTGGCCTCGAGCGGGAATGTTATCACATTCGAGCCGATGTAGAACATCGCTGGAAAGCGTCCGTTAAAAGGAATTCAGGGTGAAGTGAGATATACTCACTAGCCTTCTGATTCTGTTCCGTCGAGTAGTCATAGAATGCGTTGTGCGAGCAGTTCGGCCCGTCGTCGAAGCCGTAACCGAGCGTCCGAGGCTATGAGAGTGCGTCAGCGAGGGCGAGGCGCTCAGGCGCCGCGACGTGCGGGGCTCTAACCTCTAGAACACTCGCCACATCCGGTTTTAGGCCGCTCAGCTTAGGCGTAACGCACTGTCCGTACATCCACCAGCAGTAGGGATCTGCCGGATCATATGCAGCCCTGGCCTGGGTGAAGTTGCCGTCCAGAGTGCCCTGGTGGAAGGAATGTCAGGGGTGGACCGTGGACGGGCAAGCAGACGCACCCTGGGCGCGATGTTGGGGATACCCGCCTTCATGGCGAGGAACTTTTGTTGAGCGCTGGTGTCGTTGTCCAAAATGCTTGCCACGGGCTGATAGGCGGGAGGAAAGGCCCCCTGCGCACACCTAAGGGAGCACCGGCGCAGGTCACGTGAGGGCCTCTTAGGGGGGGTTATGTTGTAGGAGCATAACCCCCCTAAGAGGCCCGCTGTAGGTCGTAGGTCGTAGGTCACGGGCTTCTATATTAGGTACTCTTGTGCACCATTCTCGGCACGTCCCGTGGCATCTCCGCCTCTCGCCTCCCACAACGTGCGCCGTGTTCGGCACGTCCCGCCTCCCACACCTCCCACCCTCCCACCTCCCCATCTTTTTGCGCACCATGCTCAGCACGGAGCATGGCACGCTGCCTCCACCTCCTGCCTCCCGCGCCTCTTTGTTTGCGCGCTGTGCTTGGCACGTCCCGTGGCATGCCACCTCCGCCTCCCGCCTCCCGCACCTCCGACGTGTGTGCCCAACCGTCCGCACGCTAGCTCACCAGCTCCATTGCTACAGGCAAACATCATTATTATTTAAAAGCTTTCAAAAATGTATGTATAACAAAAAAAGTAGGGTACAAAATGTCCAAAATATACTGTGGCACGCTACGGGTGCGCATCCGACCGAGCAGAACTGGACCTCCGGTGTAAGCCCC
Source organism: Mycena latifolia (assembly GCA_029289555.1). NCBI lineage: Eukaryota > Fungi > Basidiomycota > Agaricomycetes > Agaricales > Mycenaceae > Mycena > Mycena latifolia. The sequence continues at coordinate 973,111 of JARJLE010000016.1, read as the reverse complement.
ATGCTCTTCAGCGTCTTCAGCCACTGCTTGCACCGACATGCTTGCATGTCGGCCTACACATTTCATGGTTGGGCTCGCCAGATGGAGCCGACGGAGGTGTAGTAGGTTCTGCAGGAGGTGCTGTAGGCACGGGCACAGCGGGTCCAGGGGCCGACGATGGGGCAGCTGGCGTGTTGGCTGGTGTCTGGACGATGAAGACGACGTGGGGAATGGGGGTGGAGCTCGGGGATTGTGCAGCAGGCACCGGTGCAGGCTTCGACCTCGACAAGGTGGTAGCAAGGTAATTTGCCGGCGTAGCCTTCTGCTTCAACAAGCTGTGTGAAGGTGCCATCAGGAGGATGGTGGAACAGACATGTTTGCAGTGGGCTCACCAGCGGGTTTGCTGTCATTGCTGATATGCAGCCACCCTCCTCCTCCGCCAGGTGTGTTTCTTCCGCATGTGCACGCTGTCGTTGTCTTCTGAGCCAATTTGAGGGGAGGCCAGCGGTGCTGTTGTACCCTAGTGGGGATTGGATGAGCCCCACCTTCCTGCACCTGCGAGCGGGTGGTGCAAAGGCGCTGCAGGCACCTTCGACACCTCTGGCGCCTCCTGCACCTTCTTCAGGGGAGCCGCCTTTGCTGCCAAAGCGCAAGCGAAAGAGCCATTGTGGGCCGGATTGTTGAACAAACTCAATGGTTGGTTGGCCAAGTCATCCGACAAGGTTGAAGAGGAGAGAGGGGAGTCAGGGAGGTAAACCCCGCTGTGTCGTGGAGCGGGTCCGAGGAGGACATCGAGGTGGTAAAAAAGGAGGGCCATGTCATTGGCAGGAGCAGGGGAAGGGGTTCTAGCAGCCTCATCCACCATTTCGGAGGGAGGGCACTGGCAGGAGATTGTCAGCCAGGAAATCAATGAAATACAGTACTGTTATGCACCAAAACTTCTATAAAGCAGGTGCAACTTGATACAACACAGGGAGAGCCTGTAGCAAAGAGATGGAAGTGAAAAAATGCGAAAAAATGCGAACAAAGGGATGTTTGCTCACCACAAGCAGAATTCAAAGAGGACAAAAAAACACGGAGGCGGGAGCCCAGCGGCAGCAGAAAAAGGGCCCGGTAGTAATTTCTAGCAGGGGCAGCAATGTGCTGAGCGTAATCGCTCACGACAACTGCAGGGAAGGGAGGCAGGAGGAAGAGAGAGAGAGAGAGTCAGGCCGGTCCAAATATTTGGCCCACCTTCGCCGCGGCCTCCGCCACTCGGCCCGAGCCTTACACGTAATCGGTGCGTCATTTGGCAGCCAATCAGAGTGCGAATAACCATGAGCTCAGTGCAATTTTTTTATTATGGATGCACAGCTGCATCTCCCCCCTCTGGCACAATGCGGACATGGGTCCTGGATACTGCCCGGAGATGGTCTAATTTAAATTAGATTTTTGCCCGCAGTTTGAAATTGGGTGCTCGAAAATGCGTCGAACCCGTACAAGTCCTAATTAGGACTTAACCCTTGATTACCAGATCTTTCATGGGCTGTTGTGCCAAACACCTTGTGGTTGCCAACCACCCTTTTGCAAATCAAGGTAGTGTTCATAAGTGCTCTGCTACCCCTCAGTGAGTCTTTCCCAGTCCATGTCAGCTGTTTTCTGAAACAATTATGGAAGATTTCCTGTTGAGCTGGGCAAGGTGAATGAATGCCTAGCACATTTATTCTGAGTTCCACCAGTTGAGAGAGTAAGAAATGCATAGGCACTATGTGCAGTGGCAGGTGCACATTATCTACCACCTATACCACTGAAATTTTTGGATTACACAGGGGAGGGAGGCGTCGGAGGTGGCATTGGAGGTGCTGGAGGTGGTGTCATTCCTTAAACTATTCAGTTTTTCTAGTGTTCAACCTGGAACTAGAGAATATGATACAATATGTGAACCTCAAGTAAGAATAAATACCCATATCGGAAGCCATTGTCATTGTTTGGTAGGTGTGGGAGGCCTCCAGTGTCCTTCAACACGGCCTTCAACACCTCCTCTGATGGTCTTTGCCATCTCCGCCACCTCCAGTCTCTTGCAGGTACACATCTCTGATATATATCTCGAGCATCTATCTTCGTAGGATGAAATCATTAATTAACAACTGTCATCGGCATTTGAAACACAACAAGTGAACCTGAATAAAAATATTCCGAGAGTAGAAGAAAGCTTGAGGCCTCCACAGCCTTACACATTGCTGATGTTTCTGAAATGCACAAGCTACTGATTATGGTTATAAACCTGTGGGACATAAACCTCTGTGCTTTGATCCATCAGCCATATTCAGCAGATTCAACTGTAGGTAGGAGGTTTGCTATTGATTGAATTCAAGTCAAATCATGGTCCAAAGACAGATCCCTCTATTTGTGGTGATAGTACAATACCTTCAATATTCATTCAGAACAAGTATATCTACAGCAATGGGTTTACGGTGCACCAATATCAAACTGGAAGCAAGTTGGAGGCCTCCGACTCATCGGGAGACTTCCTGAAGAGTTGAAGCTTCCAACAAAACAGATTCCAACATGCAGGACCCCTTCTGATGGTCTATGTGAATAGCTACATTCACTGGAATTAAGTGGATGGTGCAGTAATATCAAACTGGGAATGATGGAGGCCTCTGACACAACCTCCGACATGCTGGGAAGCCTGCCAAGCAGTTCAACTATCTCACTGGATGAATTCACCTGTGTGAGAATACTTCCAAGTTGCTTATCAATAGCTAATGTCACTTCAATTAGGTACCAATATCAAACTGGGGATGGTGGAGGCCTCCGACACAGCCTCCGGCATGCTGGGAAGCCTCCCAAGCAGTTCAACTATCTCACTGGATGAATTCGCCTGGGTGTGAATACTTCCAAGTCCCTTGCCAATAGCTGAAGTCACTGAAAATAATCTTATGGAGCATCTAACTCGCCACATTGGAGGCCTCCGATGCATTGGGAAGGCTCCTGAGCAGCAAAAAACCCCAGAGCAGATTCCAATGTGTAGAATCCCATCCAATGTTCATTGTAAATAGCTACAGTCACTGGAATCAGCTGTATAATACACAAATTTCAAACTGGGAAGCTGAAGGCCTCCGATGCATCCAGAATTTCAACATTAGCTATGAACTAAGCAAGGAACGGGCATTGAAAGCAATATCAAGAAAACACACAGTATATGGTGCCCAAGAAGGAGGCTGATTGGAGGCTGGAAGAGGCCGTGATGTAGGTGGAGGAGGCCCACGACAGAGGTTGCTGCCCTGATGCACCACCAGCAGGTAGGGTGGTGGGAAACCAAAGGAAGATCCCGAGAGCTCACGCAAGGGGCATTTATCAGCAGATGACATAACTATTATTATTAATAGACCTACCCCCTCCGACGCCTACAGGGCCTCTTAGGGGGGTTATGCTCCTACAACATAACCCCCCCTAAGAGGCCCTCACGTGACCGTGCCGGTGCTCCCTGGGGTGGTTGGAGGCCTCCGGCTTGCCTTCAGTCCAATATTCATGCACTGTAAAGCTACTTCCAGTGACTCCAGCTATTGATAAGTAACATCAGAAGCAGCCTCACACATAGGGGTCTGATCTGTGGGATGCTAGAACTGCTTGGGAGCCTTCCTGGCATGTGTCGAAGGCCTCCAGCCGCAGTTCACGGCCAATTTGATCCAGCATAGAATGAATTCCAGTGAATCTATCTATTCGCAAAGCACCCCAGAGTCTGCACACATAGGTTGATTCATCCCGTAACATGTTTGAACTGCTCAGGAGGCTTTCCGCCATATAGGAGGTTGCGTTGGAGGCCTACACCGCACCTGAGCGGCACCTCCCCTTTGATGATAAAGCTGATTCTAGACAATCTAGCTCTTCTGATTGAATGCTCAACATAATTTTGAGTCATCATGAGTCTAGGGGCCTGTTGGAAAATTATTCACAATCAACAGCGAGCCTCCTATGTCCCCGTGGTTGAGTTTGGCCAGTAGATCAATGCACAGAGGTTCTGGTTGTTTTCCTTCTGTATTCAACATGGAGGACCTAAGATGGGTTTAATCTGCAGGTGGAGCTTACAATGCCTATGACCTCTGGTAGGCTACAGCTCAACCACATTCAATAAAATTTCCTTATATATGGCAGGAAAATATATGAATCCAGTAGCCCACTAATCAATTACCATCTTCAAGGTTTATATGATTATATTATAGATGACTGGAGATCCTGGAGGTGTCGGAGGCCGTCGGAGGCCTCCGACATGTCCCAAATAATGACATACTGGCTTCCAATATGAATATTTATTCTTACTTGAGGTTCACATGTAGTACCAATAGTCTCTACTTCCGATTGAACACACAAAAAGAGCAGTTCAAGGAACAACACCACCTCCAGCGCCTCCAATTTGGCCTCCGACACCTCCCTCCCCTGCCTAATCCAAGAATTTCAGGTGGGTATAGGTGGTAGCTGGTGTGCACCGGCCACTACAGTCGCTGTGCATCCTGTACTCCTGCGACTAGTGGTACTCAGGATAAATTTGCAAGACACAGGTGAATTTGATTGATATTACTCGGGAGGCCTCCCAAAGCATTAAAGGTGATAGCAAAGCATCAGGCTTACTACCTCCGACACATCGGAGGCCTCCACTATGCCACCAGTTTGATAGTGGTACATCATAAAATTAATTCCGGGCAATCGAGTTGTGCTGATTGGATGCTCGAGGTAATTTGAGTCATCACAGGAATCTGTGTCATATGGCGATTCAAAGATATAATCTATGGTTGAACCTGCTAAATCTGGCCAATCAGTCAAAGCATTTCCGAACGATATATTTATTCAAGGTGACGTACAAGGACTTCAATTGTTGGGTGGGCTTGGGGCACCTTCCACACCTCCGACACCTACATTCCAACCAACCAAATGCTTTTTTTGCATATGAACAAATGACCACAATCTGTGAAACATGCATGCCCCACCAAATTCCCACCAGAACAAATGGTTGTGCACAATTCACGGCATGTTGAAGATATTGGAGAGGTGTTGGAGGTGCTGAAGGTCGTTGGAGGCTTCCACATCATCCTTTTTGGGCTTTCATCGATCGAAGAGGATTTGATTGTGTGCTTTTCATACTTGGGATGATGAATTAATACTGTCCAGCAGATATAGAGCTGGTTTAACCAGCAATGTGCATGATCCTTAAGGCATGTGCCAAATTTCGATGTTTTTCCCCTATATTTGTGGTCTGAGACCTGGAATAAGTATAAATCCCACCTTTGGCACTTAGTACAGGCTTCTTACAATATAGGTGAAGAGTTCTTTCACTGGAAATTTTTTCAAAGATGTTGAATCTGATCCTCTGCTACTCTGTGCAATGTTCAACCTAAGACCTTGGTTGACTTTGCCAGATATTTGTGCATCGAAAAATAACTTGATTCAGGGTGAGATCTGTTGATTATCTAGTGCCCGGGCATTGCCCAGCTTTCATTTGGTCCATGTCCCATGATATTCCATCCAATATTGAGCTTACTAGAAACATTTTACATTGAGCTCATGGTTATTTGTGTTCTGATTGGCCCATCAATCTGCGGCCCGGCCTTCACCGACTCTTCGGGCATTGCTATTATAATGGTGGGTGAATGGCGAGGCCTTTTTTTCGCTTCTCCAACATGTATCTACCTCAAATAAGAATGAATGCTCATATTAGAATCCAATATCATTCTTTGGTAGGTGTGGGAGGCCTCCGATGGCCTTCAGCGCCTCCCTTGATGGCCTTCGACCACCTCGAGCATATTCAACATGCCAGTAGCCATGCCTGGAATGAACCGTTAGGACAATTTTAGTGGTCCACTGGTATGAAATCGCAAGATTGTCACCACTTGAAACATGACAAGTGACCAATAAACAAAGGATGGAGGCCTACATCACCTCATGCACTGCTGATTTTTCTGGAATGAACAAGCTACTGGTATGGTTATACACCTGTGCAATGACCCTGCCACCTTGTGAATAGCTAAAGTCGCTGGAATACACTTTATGATTCACAAATACCAAAGTGGAGGAAAGCTGAAGGCCTCCGACACATCGGGAATTTCAACATTAATCCGAACAATGCAAGGAACAGGCACCAAAAGCAATCTACAGAAAATGCGTAGTATATGGGGCTATGAGTACACAAGATGGAGCCCGATTGGAGCTGGGGAGAGGCCGCGACGTAGATGGGAGGCTGATGGCATTGGCCAAATATTTGGTCCGGCCTGTCTCTCTCCTTCTCCTCCTCCATGCCTCCTCAGCCCCTAGGCCTCTTAATGGTTGCTACTGGGCCTTTCTACTGCTGGACTCGCGCTTTCTTGTTACTTTTTTGCTTCCTCAGGCCGCTTGTGGTGAGCAAACACTTCACTTCTTTTGCATTTTTCTTGCTGATGCATCTATGATTCTGCCTGTTGCAGGCTGTTCCTGTGGTGTATCATATTTGTGCTGTCTATGCCAGTCCCACTTTGTAGAAGTTGGAAGCTTTGGTGCGTAACAGTACTCTATTTTTGTAGATTTCTTTACTGACAATCTCCTGTCTACACCCTCCCTCAGAAATTGCGGGACAAGGCTCCAAGAGCGCCTTCCCCCATGCCTGTGGGTGATCTAGCCCTTCTTTTGACCCATGATGTCCTCTTTGGACACACTTTTCACCCGCCTGTCTCGCCTCCGCTTCAGCCTCTGTTCTCCGATGACTTGGCCACCCAACTGTTTCTTTGACAGTCTGGCCTATATTGGCTCCCTCATGTGTGCGTCAGCAGCAAAGAAGGCGCACAAGCTGCAGAAGGCGTCGAAGGTGCCTGCAATGCCTTCGGACCACCCGCTCATAGGTGCAGGCAAGCAGGAGCATATACAATCCTGGCCACGGTGAGACAGCCCCCCTGGCTCCCCTCAAATTGACTCTGTCATTGTCAGCCCCCGGACCCGATGTGCCCACGCCTACTGCGCCTCCTGCGCCTCCTGCGGAACCTCCTGCGCCTCCTGCGGAACCTCCTGCGCCTCCTTCGGATCCACCTGGTGAGGCCCTAGTACTCAACATGCTGGTGCAGGTGATGCAGACTGTGCTGAAGAGCAGGGGGCTTGTGCTGGAGCAGATTCGGACCACGGGGGCTTGCACCGAAGCAGATTCGGGCAGTGTCGGACCACCTGCTCCTCCCTGCTCCCCGTGCACCAAGGCCCTCACCCTTGCTCACCATCTGGCACTGCTCCCCATATTGTACGCACTGACTTGTGATGTTTTACTCTGCTCCGCTCACTTGCGTGCACCTGTAGCATTATATATATATATATTGTACATTTGGCAGCCTACTACTTGTTATACATACTCTTCAAGACTTGGGAATAACAATAATGTTTTACTGTAATTCCAATGAGTGATGATACAGAAAACTCGGACGTGTGCGTCGGAGGTGTCGGAGGTGCGGGAGGAGGGGCGGGAGGAGGGCGGGAGGTGGGAGGCGGCACGCCGCAGCGGCGGGCGGGACCGGCCGAGAAGGCACGTGGAAGTACTGCCACGACCTCCTTGCCTCCGACGCCTACCCCGGCCTCTTAGGGGGGTTTTACTCATACACGGTAACCCCCCCTAACAGGCCACCACGTGACTGCGTCGCCGCTCCCTTAGGTGCACAAGCTGGGACGATTGATACTCATATCGTTGCGAAAATTATCAATACCACTGCACAATGGGCAGTCAACTTGGTTGGACATCATCGTTCACAATGGGCCCTTCCGGTCGTGACGGAAGCATGTCGATTTTGTAGTGATTTCCGCCAGCGGGGTGGATCACCCGACGTGTTGGTGTCCGTGGCTATGCTTGCCAGATTTGGAACCATTACAGAACTAGAAGCTGCCCAACAAGTATCCTATCCATTACAGGACGTGGAATGGATATATGTGGCTCTGGAACATATTCAACGGCAATTGGAACTTGAAGAGAACACCCTGAATCTGCATCCCGACAACTGGAATAGCAGAACCGTACTAGAAGTGGAGAGTCTTTTGCAAATGCTAGTGTGTTCTGCGGGTGACGCTCAACGTGCTCTTCCCATTCCCGACAAACCAGCGTTCCATGTCATCCTCCGGGCGTTAGGAGCTCCTGGGAATATCTCATTTGCAGCCTTCTTCGTTCTTTACCGAGTCAAGCAGTGGTTTTTGGATCCTGAAATGAAGAAGATCATGCAGAAAGCCGGCGTGTGGGCTCGCATCAGCTTTATCGTCCAGCTTGGCCCTCCGGTTGAACGTGTCGCGGAGCGCTATATAGAACTGGGCGATACAATTGCCGGCACTCCTGACTGGAAGCCGTTCATCTTCAGCGAACTCTGTACCTGGATTAACATATTTGCCGGCGGAATATGGGGGCGAGAACCTGCTGTGACCCAAGCATTCATATCCGTTATCCGCAACGTGTGGGTCTCGGAAGCAGACCTACAATACACGTTCACAGATGACATCGAATACAGCTGGGCTATCGCTATCACTGCGTTGTCTACAGTATGGGGAACGAGTGAAGGTGCTGATCATGAATTTTCACAATTGGCGCGTTGCACAGCAGTAACCTCTCTCCGTCACCAGTATCGTTACTCGGATCTAGACGCCGAGTTCAGAGGGATCCCCACCGCATCGAGGGGCATTATATCTAGAGATATTTCCCCCGATTCGCGGGCAATTTTCTCCTTGAAGCTTGGCAAAATACTCCTCGAGGCGGCGGAACGCACGAGGAATGCAGGCCCAGGCCCACGGGATCCCCATTTCTCTCCTGATGCTGTTCACGAACGACGGGCCAATTTCCTGCAAGCGCTCGGCCAGAAGATCACCAGTCAATTTGAACCTGGAAGTGGAGAAGTGCAGCTCGGGGGCTTAACGAGGAGATACAGAAACTGGTCGGAGCTCACGACTCATTTCCTGGTGGAGTTGGTCAATTTGGAGGATTCATTCAGCTCTTTTGACTCGCCGGACTCGGGGTGAGGTAAAGAGCGAGGGAGTGGTGGGGGAGGTTCTTACGGGCGATCAGGAAGACCCCTGAAAGTGGGTAACTGTTACAACACTTCCGAATAATAATTGTTAATGGAGTTGAACTGAAACAAGCTGTGCACTGTCTCGAGGCGGCGGAACGCATGAGGAATACCGTCCCAGCAAGCGGACCTCATACTTTTCATCAAGAACGAGGTGCTGATCTCTTGCAAGCACTCAGAAGATCTCCATTGAACTTCGACCGGGAAACGGAGAAGCGCAGCTCGGGGGCTCGACAAAGAGAAATAGAAACTGGACGCAGCTCATGTCATGGTTTCCCTGGAGTTGACCCTTTTCAAGTTAGAGAATTCATTGTGCACTGAACCGGTCGGTTTGAATACCGATCCTGTGGTACAGTATGATTGAATGAATGTTTGAACGTCGCCAGTTTTAGTTCCTCCGAGAGTAATTGAAAGGCACGGAGTCCGTTGACATGCGTGAATGTTCCGGGTCCGGCCTTCGCGAAGGTCACGAAGGGACTGGAATATGGCAAGAGCTGCCAGTGCTAGGTCGGGCCGTCCTGTGCTACAATCGGAGTAGTCCACAACTGCTGCTGTGAAGATGACGTAAGACGCGAAGACATGGAAAATAGGGCTAGGGCTCTTGCACTCGACAGGCAGCAAAAAAGAAAAGATTAATTCGACTTGCTAAATACAAAGAAGTCCGCGGTTGGCAATGAGAGATAGGTGGGCGAAGCCACAGCATAAATCAGTAATTTTCCTAACTTCCGTTGATGCGTCCTCGGAGGGGTATCCATATCCGTCATCAGCATCAGCATCATAGATAAAGCACAGCGCCCCCGAGCACGAGCGCCGCCGCCGCCGCGAGCATGCTCACAGATATACTCAGCGCAGCGTCTCCGCCCGTACCCTGCGACCCCGAGCCCGAGCCCGAGCCAGAGCCAGAGCCAGACGAGTTCCCCGGCTTGCTTGTGTGGTTGGCGATATCTGCAACGAGCGTCAGCACCAGCGCATGCGTGCCAGGAAGAGGGAGGAGGTGGGGACGGAAGATGGGGGACGCACACGACGCGAAATCCTGCATCGTATAGTTGGTCTCGACGTACGGCTGCGTCTTGTTCTGCGCGACCGCGATCGGGACGAGGTGCTAAGGGCGCCAGTCAACGCGTTTTCAAAGTAGAGGAGGAGGGGGCGCACACCGAACGCAGCCGCAAGCTTCGGGTAGTTATCGATCGCCGTCTGCATCGTGTAGTTGTTCAGCTCGTGCGTCAGCATGATCGCGCCGGCCTGTGGGCGCCGGGATCCTCATTAGCCATCACTCCGGCAGAGGGGGAGCAGGAGCAGAGACACACCGCATTAAACATGCCCGCGGTCGCATTCGCCACGAGCGCGTCGTAGTTCGCCTGCACCGTGTCCGTCGTCACGCCGTTCAGACCCACCTCCCAGTCGTTCGAGTTGTACTGCCACAAGATCGTCTCAAGCCCGAGCTGCGAGGCGATGTACCGGATGCGGTCGTCGACGTCGCCGAAGGGGGGCTGCGAGGCATGGTGAGTATACGAGCACGGAGAACAGGGAGGGAAGGAGGAAGGAAGGGATGGGCTGAGAGTCGGCGGCGCTGACGGGGATGGGGGTGTGACACCCCTTGCGAAGGATTCCCGCGTATCTATGTGGGCATCGTGCGCAGTCGTGGATCTGTCGCCCGCGATACCAACTGTAGTACCCCAAAGGGATGACGGAGCGCGCGTCGATACATCCACCGCCCTCCCCGCGAGGATCGATCCAAAGAGTCGCTACCCCCGCATGCCGCGCCGGGCGCCAACCGCAGGGCTAAACACGAGAGCCCTGGGCACCCCTGTGGCCGTCGATGCGCGCCCCCTCCCGCCCCCGTCTTCCTCCCTGCTCTAACAGAAAATGGACTCACCCGCCAACAAGTCGGCGTCACCCCCGTCACGAGCTTGATCGCCTGCAGCGTGTAGTACAGTTCGCCGAACGCGCCCTCGTTCGAGAAGGCCGTCATGTACCGGTGCGACCAGGTGTCTGCGGGGATATAGGTCAGTTTTGAGTGGACGATGCAACGAGGGCAGAGTACGCCCGCTACGCGATGGGAGGCTGCAGGCTGCAGCCCGAGCATCCAGAACGCCAGTGAGCAGTAGCTTGACGCAGGGAGCGTCGTCCGACCTGCTCGCACTCGCGCAGCCGCCGCACCGCGCACGCCACGTCACCACCAGCATCAGCTAGGACGAAGCGCGCGCGGGTAGGGCCGCCGCAACCCGCTGCACCCCGCCCCCGCGGCTGTAAGCGTTCAAAGATCGCGGCTCTCCGAGTAGCACGCAGCAAGGACGACCATCCGCCAATGGAGAACCCTTGGGCCCTGCGTCCAACGAAGACCGCGGTTCCCCACCCTGTGTGCGATATCAAGAGCGCCGCGAAGAGCAGGCCAAAACGCCACAGAGAGAGGAACGCGCAAGCATCCCAGCCGGGACCTCAGACGAAGTGGTCTTCGGCGCCTCAGCCTCCCTCGGGAACCGCGCCACCGCCCACCACGACCCCGGCCGAACCGGGAGACAGGCACGTCCTCCTCTGCAGACACCATGGCGCCCTCCCCGCCCGCCCCATGCGCATCCACCCACTCTCCCAAAGAAAACTGACGAAAGGGAAGGACACTCACGCACGCAAATCTGGTGCCCGTCGCTCACCGCACGCTGCGCCTCGAGCGGCCAGTCCATCACGTTCGAGCCGATGAAGAACATCGCTGTCGGGTGCAGTTTATTAGCATTCGGTAACGAGGGGAAGAGAAGGGGAGGAGGGAGGGGAGAGGAGAGGGAAACATAAGGGAATGAGGCGGGAATGCAGGATACGGAAGCGCGCAGGATGCCACGGAGGGGGAGCACGGGGAACGAGCAGATAGACGCCGAAAAGACGAAGCGAGAGGGAGGATGACGGGGCTCCATAGAGCCGCGCGGGGTGAGGACGAAAGCTACGAGTGATGGAGGTGGCGAGTGGATGGGCAGAGGAAACGAGCAGGGAAGGCAGGGCAAGCGCGCACGAGACGCCGAGGAGAGGAAGGAAGGGGGCGCGATGGGGGCGAGGAGTGGGGACGCGGAGGAACGTCCGATGATAGAAAGAGCGCATGTGCATGCGCGACGGAAGGGAAAGGAAGGAGCCATGCGCCGGCGCGACAGAGGAGGAAGGGGAACGGAGGAAGGGTGATGCAGAGGCTGGCGGGATGATGGGTGCGTCGTACGAGCATGGGGGAGAGAAGGACAGATCGCTAGAGAGGAGGGGGACGGAGGTACACGCGGCCTGGATGGTGGAGCATGGCGCGGCGCGGACGGAGGGGGGGAGGGGAGCGACGAGGGAAAGAAGAAAGGACGGGGACTGGGATGAGGGAGGGAAGGAGCGGCAATGGGGAGGACTGAAGAGGACGGCACGAGAGGCACTGCGCAGCAGATGGGGCGCCAGGAGACCGAAAAGGGGAGGAAGGGTGTAACGAGGAAGGCGACGGGGGTGAGAAGCAGGGGGAAATCAAGGCCATGCAGAAGAGGGGGTGGACGGAGGAGATTCGTGGGCGGGGCGAGGGTGAGCCGAAAGAGGGGGGTATACCGGGACGAGGGACACAAGGGAAGCGGGAAGGGAAGGGAAGAGACGAGGCCAAGACGGAGTCGTGCGCCATGGACCAAGGAAAGCGGACGGAGACGAAACCGAATCTCATACTCACTAGCCTTCTGCTGCTGCTCCGTCAAGTAGTCGTAGAACGCGTTGTGCGAGCAGTTCGGGCCGTCGTCGAAGCCGTAGCCGAGGGTGCGGGGCTGGGGGTTGGGGTCAGCGTCAGCGTCGGCGATGGGGAGGGGAGAAGTGAAGGAGATGAGGGGAAGGGGGAGGGAAGGGAAGAAGACCACGCCGTGCACGCGGAGAGGGGGCTGTCGCTCGCAAGTGGCGCGGACTCGACGCGCAGAGCCGCGCACTGCGATGGTCCAGTAAACGCAGGGGCGAGCGGCAGGCGACTCGACGTGCAGAGCAGCGGCGAGGGCGTGCAGTCAAAGCGCGGGCGGACTCGCAGCGCAAAGGAGCTGGCGCGCAGGCGGCGCAAGGATAAGATACGCAGAGCACGCGGGACTCGATACGCAGAGCAGCAAGGCCTCCACGCGTCGCACCTCGAGAGCTCGAGACACGGAGGCACGAGGAATCCGCGCGCGCACATGGGGCGACTGTCCTCCCGCGCAGAGCAGCGAGGGTACGGGCTCCTGCCCTGTGCGTCTACAACGCCGTCCGACGAGGGGGGCACACCGACGCGCCTCCCACATTCTCATCCAAAAGCAGGGGAAAGCACGAGGAAAGAGAAACAACACACCTCCGGTACATTTGCCACATCCATAGCGAGGCCGCTCAGTTTCGGGGTAACGCACTGGTGGAACGTCCACCAGCAGTCCGGGTCCGCCGTGCTGTACGTTGGTGTGTAGTTGGAGAAGTCGCCCGCCATCGTGCCCTGTGCGCCCACCCGTGTCAGCGCTTCACACGAAAAGCAGACTGGGACAGACCTTCGGCGCGATATTCGGGATGCTCGAATTCATCGCGAGGAACTTTGCGCGGCCGACGGTGTCATTCGTGGGGACGCTGGTGATGGGCTGCCAGATAGTCGGGAAGGACGTGAGGGCGGCGGCGACCGGCGGGTACGAGTAGGCCGTGCATTCTACCGAGGGGTCTGTTGACGTCGTTTTTCAGGAAAATCAGCTCGCCCTTCTGCTGAAAAAAGACATCCAAGACACACCTCCGATGGCCGCCTCGCCCGCCTCGGTCGTCCTATCCTGCGCGCGGACCCGCAAAGCAAGTAACAGCGCTAGGGAAGAGGTGCATGCTGGTAGACGCATTGTCTTGGGAACTCAGCCTTCAGTCTTCGGTAAACGAGCGGATGCGGATGGCTGAGAAGAGAGAGAAGAGAAGGGGAAGAAAACGGTGGTGCTTTGTTGGCTCATTCATCATGTGTTCGCCCTGCTGCCCGATAGACAATTCCAAAAAAAGTGCGATATTTTGGGGTACAAGGAGGGTTGAAGGTTATTTTTGGATGCCGTTCGGCATGAGCTGTTGATTGCCGAGCCGCCGCTTGCAGTTGAAGTGATTTTTTTTGGGACACAAGATTGCGGAGTAATCGGCGAATTCCTCGCTCCAAGGAAACCCGCCACTGTCGGTTGCAAAATGATTGTTGAATGACGTCTTGAGTTACAAGTTCCTCGTCTCCGGCTGTCCTCGCCGGCAACTAGCATTTCTCCTTATTTAAATTTTGCGCCACCACAAAATCTGCCGTGCACGTCTCCGTGATACCGATCCATCCATCTGTCCCAAGTCAATTCCAAAAATACTCCCAACATTCCTAAAATAAATATACACGGCTGATTGACCCTGAGCGCTCGGCTCATGTCCATCTACTTCGAAAGACTGCTAGACGTACTCCTCGACAATGTCTCCTAATTCAACGGGTAAAAACATTCGGTATCTCGAGGATATGACCCGACCCGGAATCGAACCGGGACCTCCTGCTTCACACGAGTAGGGGCATACATCATATATAGCAGGTGTGATTCATTTCACCACCAGGTCTTAGTACCTACTCCTTGGCACCCACTTATACTACACCTTTTTTTTCATTCAACTGAGGCACAGGTAAAAAGACATCAATATCCAGGCGCATGACCCAGCCCGGAATCGAACCGGGACCTCCTGCTTCAGATCTGAAAAGTCCCTTATTATAGATAGCAGGTGTGATTCCGGGTCTTTGTACCTACCTCCTGGACCCTCTTGTCCTGGCCATTTCTTTCCCTCGGCCAAGGCAAGGCAGAAGGAGGTAAAAAAACCTCGCAATACCAGATCATGACCCAGCCCGGATTCGAACCGGGACTTCTTGCTTCAATTTTCCCAACATGCGCTATGGAATGCAGATGTGATTCATTTCACCACCGGGTCTTCTTATCCACCTCCTGTGCCCTCTTATCCTAGCAATATTTTGAGGAATTCAAGGGGAGCGAGCGCTAGATAAAAAGAGTGGATGGACAATTATATAACCCAGCCCGGAATCGACACCTCCTGCTCATAATCAAAAATCAACGCCAGAGATTTCAGAGTGTTTCGTTTCACCACCGGGTCTTCCTGCCTACCTCCTGTGCCCTCGGGTGCTAGCAATTCTTTCGTAGGAACGCGGAGAAATGGGCAACACAAACAAGCAGTGCTTCCAAATGACCCAGCCCGGACTCGAACCGGGATCCTTGCAAGGAAATGTCGGGGCATGAATGGCAGGTATGATTCATTTCACCACCGGGTCTTCCTACCGACCTTTCACCCCAGTATTTATCCGACAAATCTCTGGAGTCAATAGGTAAAAGGAGAGAGAAAAAACCCAACATGCCCAATCATGACCTAACCCGGATTCGAACCGGGACCTCCTGCTCTACCGTGGATGGCTATCGAATATCAAATGCAAGTGTGATTCATTTCACCACCAGGTCTTTTTGCCTACCTCCCGCACTTGGATTCATGCTAATTGGTGAAACCGCGGCATGCCGATGGTCGCCGTGTAATATCAATTCAATTCGCAACATCATTCGCCAGCAGCCAACCACAAGAATTTGGTGCAGAGTTGGTGATTGGTGGATGCCGAGGAGGATGTTCTTATACCAATATTCCTCTTTTAACTCGTTTCATGCACTCTATAAAATGTCCGAAATTGAACATTTTAAGCAGCTTGCAAGATGTATGCAACTCCTAGGGGAGGGAAATAAATATGTCTTTTGTGTTCCCACCTTCGCGACGGGAATTCAAACAACGCTAGGGGAGTAGTTGGTTTTCGTCGAATAATGTAGACCAGCTCCATGTCACCGTGATTGGACGGAATCATCATCGAGAGCCTGGACCGCAGGCGAAATCTTCCCAAATCCCGACTTGAAAGTTGAGGCACAAAGTAAGGCACAAAATCATACTGGGATGTTGAGTCATGCACGAGGCCACCACTCGACATCCAACCATGCCATCGCGTTCAGGTTATGACAAAGAAGTCATTGGACACAGCTGAATGCGCAAGCCCATGGTTTCACACGCCGAAATTACACGCATCGTCATGATCTCTCTCTATTTTTGGCTCCTGCTAAAAAAGCTATTCAACTGCGATATCATGATCAACGCAACCAGCGAACCTGAGCCGGATTTTCAACTCATCTCTGTTCAACAAACTTATTCGTGTGCCGGCGGTTTCAGATGCTTCCACACTGTGGAGCTGCCTCAACCTGTGGAATTTCAGTATGGTTTATCAGTGGACCGTTTGGGTGGGCAGGCACATAGCGTGAGCAATTTCCCACTCCTGCGCAGGACGACACGGTCGATAAACTAGAACCACGCAGGCTTTTCTCATAAGGCGCTTCCATGCCTTCCGCATCACACCTCTTTCCCATCAGGTTTTCTGAATGCCGGCAAGCTCTGTGTTACTTTCCCCATACATGGAAATTCCTATCGCGTTCGTGGACGAGAGTAAATGCTGGTAAAACATTTAACTTATGGACCATCACCAATTCCTCTGTTTCGGCTCAAATGAGCCTTCTCCGACCCTGTACCTCTTGCTGCTTCTGTCCCTGTGCCTCTCGCAAATCGGTCACTGGACTTGAGGCATAAAAGCCCGCTTGGTTGAACAACATGCAGTAGCATTTGCGCACTTCCTTTCCTGTATAATGAAATCCATCGCATCTCTTGCTGCTTTCATTGCCGTCGCTGCTGCTGCGACCTTCGCCGGTGTCCCAGGTGCGTCAAACAATGATTCGCCATACACTACCTGACCCACTCCTTCTGTTCATTCTAGGGAGGATCTTCGTCCCCGAGGGCGGACGCGGCGCTTGCGGCGCAGGCATTAATAACACCAACCTTGCGGCCTCTCTTCAACCTAACATCTTCGACAATGGGGCGCACTGCGGGGAGAGCATTACCGTCACAGGTATATTTTCTGGCTATCATGAGTATTCTGTACCTGACTTTGATTCGCAGCATTGAACGGAAACACCGTTACTGTTACAGTTCAGGACTCGTGCACTGGGTGCAGGGACAACACGATCGAATTGACACCTTCGGCGTTCGAGGTCCTTGCGCCTCTGGATTCCCAGGAGACTACCGTTACCTATACAGTGTGATGGAGAGACTCGTAACCTCAGTTGTACAAACATCATGGTATACTGCTAGTACTAGTTTGGCCACCGAGTGTCTGCCCATGTGCTACGGAGCAATTATTTTACTGGAAAACGTGGTGCGTGAGGCTGCCGAGAAGCGGATAGACACTTCTCCGAGATTAAGTAGATGGCGCCGGCATGCTGTCTAAGTGGAAAAGAATACAGGGCGGTAGAATTTATGAATGAATTCGTTGCAATACAGTAATATGCAATTCGATGATGTGTATAGCCTCGACCACGATTATTCTGGCGCACGACATTTAAGCCATCGGAAGCCTCGTAGGGTAATGAAACGCATCCGCCTCTCTCGATCATCAGCAGGGAATTGGGAGAGAACTTCAACTTGGCTGTTGGAAATCAGCTGATGGCTGGCCCGTTGCCGTGATCAGGGGCTGTGCGCGTCGACTTCCGATTCTTGCCTTTACTCTTCCAGTCATCATTTCAGCTCTCAGGCGAACGAAACCGAGGCTAACAGTGCGTCAAGTTATCCATTTCTCCGGATTAACCTCATATTGCTCAAGTACGAGTGCAACCATGGCTGCGAGCAGTGGTCTTGAGCGCAGCACTTTGACAGAGGATCGTGCGCGTTTCGCAGACAGAGTGGCGGAAATCCTGAGTCTGGAGCGCTCCCTTGCCTCGCTGCGCTCCGAAAAAGAGCTGATGCACCAACGATTGGACTCCTACAAGTACCCAGTCTTGACTTTGCCCAACGAAATCACGTCCGAAATCTTCATCCATTTCCTTCCTGTCTACCCTCAATGCCCACCAAGAACTGCGATTCTCTCTCCGATTCTCCTCACCCATATCTGTCACACATGGAGAGAAATTGCTCTCACCACTCCCGCACTTTGGAGGGCGATTTCGTTGTCATTGGCAGCGAGCACAACCGCGTCCCAACTTCATCTGCTGCACACTTGGCTATCCAGATCCGGCTGCTGTCCACTTTCCATTATGAATTGTGGTTCGCCATTCCTCGAGGCGATCTCTCCTTACCGCGAACGCTGGGAACATTTACAGATCCGCTTTTCACACCCCGACCTCCTCTACTCCGAAAGTGTACTGCCCTCACTTCGGCACCTCGATCTGTCATTTGGATCCGATACTCCGAGCACGGCCGTGCTTACATTCCAAGATGCCCCTTTATTGCGTACAGTAGCTCTCGACCATCTGGCAGCTTCCGTGGTCGTGCTCCCTTGGTCCCAGTTGACATCCCTGACTTTGACGACGATCCTCCCCCACGAATACGCCCCCATTTTGAAGCAAACTATTAACCTCGTGCACTGCGAGCTCATCTGCTACGAAGAGGTTGTTGAGCATGCTGTTGGGATAAAACTCTCTTACTTGGAATCACTGGTTTTGTCGAAGGCGAACAACGATGAGGCAGTACCAGGATATCTCGATAGCTTCGTGCTTCCTGCTCTTCGCACGCTGCAAGTGCCGCAAGATTTCCTTGGACGGCACCCCATCGGCACCATCGCATCGTTTATTTCACGATCCGGATGCAAACTGCACGACGTGTGCATCACCCACGGCTATAGAACAGATGCAATGCAGGCCAACTATCGCAAAAATTTCCCCTCCGTTGCGAACTTTTCCTTTCTTTGACACTCCTGAAAACAGCGAGACGACTTCGACTGGGATGTGCGTTGACATTTTTCTGCCGTTAGGATTTCCACTAATCTTATTGTTATTCGTATTCGACAGCCATTGACGCACACACGTACCTGTCTCAATTCTTTTTAAGCCGTAAGCCTTCCGGCCCAGGGGTAGTTTAAAATCTATACAACGCACTGTGTAAATAGTTCTGTTGTGCCTTCGGGCCACCGAGGTGATTGCACGATGTAGAAGACTAGAGTCCGGTTCCAATGGCGACGGTTGATGCGGGTCGGAAGTTGTAAATGAAATTATGAAAGTGCTGTAGAGGAAGCAGCCCTTGTTTAAGCCCAGTCAGGACCATTCGCAGGCTGTGTGGCAGTGGAGGCTGGGAGAGACCTCGTGGGCACTGATCTATGATTTAAAAAAAATTTTGTACGAATGTTGAATTTACGTTGGGAGTACTAGTAGGATCGGGCCGCCAGGAAGCCATCTCACCTCCGGGCTTTATTGTGGGTAAAAATTGTTCAGAGAATTCCAAGACATTCGTTATCAAGTCGCTATGTGGAGAGGACGAGCCAAAAAGCCCAGCTGATGTCGCGGTGAAGATCTCAGCAGTGGGGGGAGCGGGCCCAGAAGGCGGGATGTCCTGCGGGTAGGGACAGTAGAGTTGGCCGGAGAATGGGCTCGAAAGTTTTCAGATCCACCCGTACAGATGCACGGGCGGCGGGGGACCGAAACAAGTTGATTCTGGTCCGACGGGGCGTCCCAAGTTCGACAGTCCTTCTGAGCTTATGTATTGGCACTTCCGAGGTTGTAACCACGAGCCTTCTCTGTCACCGCTTCAATTACGAAGAGAGTGATATATCTGGGCACTTGCAGCGGCGGTTTATAATTGCTCCTCAAGGTAAATTATACTCCACGCGATCAGATAGCGAGGAATCTTCTTCCTCCAAATTTTTATTCGTGCTGATTACTGTAGCATATTTTTTCAACTGCATCAGCACTGTGCCGGTCGGCATCTCGCAAGCGATCATCAGATCAGATCAGCGGAGCCTCCGGCGGCCGGAGCATCTTCTCTCTGAGTCGCCGTCGGTCTCGTATCTGAACACCTCGTCTGGCTGAAGCTCTGGCTGCTATGCGACGTCCGAGACCGGCTTCACTTCGGCGGAGACTGCGATTGACTCCTAAAGTTTGAGAGAGACTGTCGCGGCTCTGAGACCATCCGCGTGCGAGATCGAGACGTGCTTCCGGCGGCCGCTGGCTAAGATTTATGGTTCTGGTGCTCCGTCTCGAGTGGCGCTTTGACTCGCCATTGTCTCCTGCATGGCGTCAACTCTCTTCAACTTAGTCTTGAACTGACGCGTGAAAGACACCGGGATCAACGTTAGTGCGACGATGTGAGACCTTGCGCGCGGCTCTGAAACCATCCGTCGCGCGATCGGGGCGTGCATATCCTCCGATCGCTAACTCTCTGTTTCTCTTGCTTTGCTCAATGCTCTATGGACAGGATTGCCGTGGCACTTTGGCCTCGGTGTCGTCGCTGGGAGGTCTCTCATAGTCTTGGACTGCAGTCTGCGGTGCGCAGGGAGGAAGAACGCCTCACTGAGACTGTCTGGCAGACATGTGAGACCTCCGCACCCTCTGAGACATTCCGCGCGCGGAAGAGGTCTCTACCCGCGCCAACGCCATCCTATGACCCGCGGAAGCAAATGAGCCGCGCTCCCCTATCGCGCGCGCGAAAGGTATAAATTCAGCGGCACCCTTGGCGGTAAGGGCATCGAGCTTTCCCCCGCTCTACTATCTGCTGCTTTCTTCCGCACATCGCCCTCTACTGCTTTTTCGCTATCACACCCCGCACACCCCGCGCTTATCCAGGCATCATGCCCGCGCTCCCTCCCTCCCCTCCCCCCGCGCTCGTCCTGTTCAAGGCGTCGCAACTGATTGGCTTCGGTCTGTTCGTCGCCGTCGTCGTCGGATTGTCTGTTGTCTATTTTACTATTCTTTATTTTGTGTCGTTGCGGAAGGAGGAGCGGGAGCGCGCGGTGGACGCCGAGGTACGTGCTCTCGTCGTTGTCGTGGCCTTGTCTGATCATTTTTTTTGCAGAAGGCCGGCCAGGAGGAGTCGGTGGTCGTTTCTGTCGTCGATGAGCCCGCTGTCATCACTGTACGTGCTGTCTACATATCCTTGCGCGCACCGCTGACCATCCGCGCCCTACAGACCAAACAAATAGCCGCCGCCGCCGCCCTCACCGCCGCCCGCCTGAACTTGCCCGTACGTCGATCCACTATCCATTCCTAACTGGACTAATACCTTTCTTTACCTCAGAAGCACGAGAGCGTCGCGGCCGTGCCCGTCTCCGCCGTGGAGAAGGTCATCGTCACCGTACGTCTCACCTCTGTCGCCCACAACGAAGACTAATTTGTTTTCCCTGCAGCATGCTACTCGCCTCCGACACCGCGACACCGACATTGTCGCTGTGCGCTTCGGTGCTCGACAGACCCGCGCCCGCCTCGGTCCGTCGCCGCTGCGCGCTGTCTTCCTCGCCGCGCCCGCGCCCGCACACCCAGCTGCCGTCGTCGTCACCCCCGCTGTTCTCGGCGCGTCGCAGAACGGCAACGTCTCCGCGTCTCTGCGGCGGGCGGCGCACGTGAAGCGGCCTTCGGCGTTCAAGACCCAGAGCGTCATGAGGTCTTCGGGCGAGTGGCTCAAGAGCTCCAGCACGCACAACAGCCCCACCCACCGCGCGCACCTCGCCAACAAAGAGAACGCCGGCGCCGCCCAGCTCCAGCTCCAACTCCCCCGCCGCGCATTCATTCGATGATTTTCCCTCGCACCCTCGTCTTGGCATTTGTCTCACAGGAGACCACATCAGCATTATCCGTCGCAGGTCGACGCGTATATCGTCTCTTTGCTCGGTCACGGTCTTATACATACCTCTTAGCTTTTAATACTTAATCTGTTCTCGCTGTCGAGGGACTGATCACCCTTCGGCGGTTAATACTTTACCTTTTGTATTTTTTCTTTCTCTTCTCCATTTTGGGCTTCTGGTTGTGGGTAATCGGCATATTTATTTATAATGGATAACGGGTTGACCGGAACTTGTGTGATTCAGGATCGAGTTTTGCGCTTGTTCTACTCTTCAAGCAGGTTGAACTCCAAGAAATAATTCTCGAACTGCATCTCTACTTAGTCGTTGAAATTCGGTTCGGCCCGTTCTAATTCCCCGCGTGATTGCTCGGCGCACCCAATATTTGCCAGTTTCCGCAGGCATTGGTCTCATGGTTTTTTTTTTGTCGCCCATCTAGAACATGGAAGCAAAGACATAATATTTACAGCTCTTTCCGAAAACCTTGACACTGCAAGATTTTTTTCGCCGGTATCAACTTTTGATGGAATGCTAAAGGATTGCCGGTTTAGGTGTTGCCGAGCGGAGCTGATGACAGCCGAGCCTTAGCCGAGCTGACCACCTGAAATTTCGTCCAGATATTTGTGCCGGCATTAATCTAGGGGGTTTTGGGTCACATGATGTAAACTGCCTGTGGGTTGCACAGTGAAAGCTTTTCAAGGAGGATGGGTGATTTGCGATCACTGACCCATCCCGAAATGCCAGTTGATCCGAACCCAATTCGGCAATGCTTAGCCTTGCATCAAAAGTTGAGCAACGCCAAAAATTTTGATGCAGTGTCAAGGTTTTCGGAAAGAGCTGTAAAAGAATTCTTAATTCTTAATAATTCAAACAAAAAAAAAGGCGTGAGCCAGCCTAGCATACCTGTCTAAAGGCAAGCATTTACCCTCTGCGTTTCACTGCCGAACTATTTTCATTTGACTATCTTCTCATTGTTATCGAGACTTTGGTCCACGCAGAGGTTGAATCTCTTTATTCGTTAACCTCCTCGGCTTCCACTAATAATTAAGTTCCCTACTGGGCGGGCACGGGCGAATGACGGGATCACTCGGGAATCATCCGCATCAATCATTCTCTTTTGGCACGCGTACTGCACCTCCGACTCGGAGTCACCGCTGAGCGCTCAGCTCGAGTCCGTATCTCTCGAGCGCACCTTCTTCGTCATTTTTACTTCTTCCTCTGGACGCGCTCCACACTCTGCTTCCATTCTGACAGCGCCAAACCCTCGTATCAGGATTGTCATCGATGGTCGTTGCTTTATCAAATTCTCAGTGCTTGGGCTCTGGCGTCTTGGGTCTTCTAAGTTTTTCCGTTCCTCGCTTCTTCTGGTGCAATGATGATTGGTTTAGAGATTGAAGTCGATCCCACTTTCCCATTTTACAATCGCGGTGGGCTCTTGGGTGGGCTCCAGATGTAGCGACTATCCGTCTCGCGATCTCGGATTGGCTCGGTAACGGTCGGACGGCTCGGGGTGAACCCAGTGGGTAGCAGTCGCTGGGAAACATACACTCGGCATTACTGGCAACGCTGCGAATGAATCGAGTCGGAATCAGACTCCATTTTCACCCAACCTTCACCTCGTCGCTGGGTTCTGGGAGTTGGGACCATGACTCATTAACCGAATCACTGGTATCCGTCGCCAGACTCTTCCTGCCTTCATTTTGGCCCCGGTCGCTTGTCCGAAATATAACACTCCCGCTGCACATGAACATACGCAAGAGCCCACTGAGACCGCGCCCGTTGATGCACCTCCTCCTCTACTACCGTACATATTCCACGGCGGCATACTCGATTGCCCCACGAATTGAACATACCATAGGGACATCTGCCAGATTTTTCATTCCCCGCGACGTGATTTGCTGCGGAACTCTCACATTGGACCCACTCCTGTCGCATACCATAAGACCCCGGTGAGAACCGATTAAAAGCCTCTGATGGTCGCCGCCGCAGGTCCCAGTGCCGCACAGGTGAAACAGCGGGGATCTTCCAGGCCACGCTCCCATCTCATCTCCTCTCCAAATGCCGCCTTTCACCAGGCCAAATCGCGATAAAAGCGTATCGACATCTTGTCCAGGACATTATCCTTTTCCTTTCTTCCCTTCTCCTCCCGTTCTCTTCCCTCCCTACCCTTCTTTTAATTTTTCGTTCTTTTTGTCGTTGGACGACGCCCTGGCCGGCTTTCCTTCCACATCGCAAATTATATCCTTTTAATCATGCTTTCCTCCGTCCTGGTGATCATGCCCTTCCTGGGTGTGATCAGTGCTGCAAACGACTGGAGCACGCCGTGTGTCAAGGGCCAATGCTCGTACGGTACGCCGACATTAGATCTTGTCATGCTTCCATTGAACTCATGCCCACTCCAGATCTCCCGGCGATGAATGGCCCATCGTCCGGCACGATGAAAATTGTACGAATCATCCCCGCACCCGGCAGTCTATACTGACGCGCTATGCCGCCTATGACAGTGGGGGTCTGAAGACGCGATTACCGACATCACGACGGCCGCGGACTGGCAGATCCTGGGCTGTGACCCGAAGGCCCTCTCCCAGAACATCCGCCTGGTGTGTATGAACGACTCCGACGACCCGAACTCGCTCTGCGCCCATCTGTACCAGAATACCGGCGCAGTGAACAAGATCGTCCGTCTCCCTGAAAACGTGCGTACCTCGGTAACCTCGCTGCGTCTGCGTGCGTATTGGGACTCATATACGACAGTGCGGTGCAAACGCCTTTGCGCGCGTCTCGAAAGCGTGGGTCCCCGACGACCAATCAATCCCGTCTTCCATCAATGCGCGCCTGGTCCGCCGCGACGGAAAGCCGCCTGTCGTCAAAGCGCTGGCAATCGATACGGACTTCGACCAAGTGGATTGGCAGAAGTGCGGGGTGCTCCTCGTCACTTGTTTACGATGACTTGACCATTTTTTACAATTAGGAACGGGAAGGTCAACATTGCGATCCAGGCCGCCAACATCCCTGGCGCGGCAACTGACATCGAGATTCCGGGTTCCCGTCGCGCACGCCGGGGGTCCCGGCCTAGGTTCAGTATTGGTGGGATAATTGACGGTATGTATTATCCATACTCAAACCGAATTTCGTACCTACCGCGTTTGTAGGCATCGGGGACATTGGTGATAAAGTGACCTCTATCGCTGGTGACGTTGCAGACAAGGCGACATCTGTTGCTGGCGACGTCGCGGGGGAGGCGACATCTCTCGCTGGCGATGCAACATCCGTGATTGGGGACGCTGGTTCTGGTCCGAGTTTTTTTCTCTTCTTTTGTACACCCAGCACCTGAAAACGCTCGATTGTAGCTGTTACCTCCGCCCTCGGGAGCGTGGCGACCGACATCGCATCCCTCTTATCCGGTGGCTTGAACAAGACGGTCACTCTTGATCCAGTGACCTTTGACAAGAGCGTGAATCTCTTCAATACGTCCACCGACTGCGGGCCCGTCTCTGCGAAGCTGAGCGTGGACCTCGACGCGAACGCAAACGCGCAGCCAACCCTCACTGTCGCGGTGCAGGGCACATTGTCGCCTTTCGCGGTGTGTCCCTCGCGAAGTCTTCGTCCCCGTCTGATACTCACTTCTTCGCATGTAGCTTGCAAAATTCCAAGCGGTGGCTGGCATGACCGCGCACGTCCAAGGCACGCTGACTGTCGGGGCGGAGCTGAGCGTGCGTGGTTGTAATACCAGTGGGCGCCGCACTCACCTTCTTTTACAGGGACACGTTGATTCAGGCCAAATTCCCCTGTTCAACGCCGGGATCCCTGGTATGTGGTCTTCCGGCCTTAACTTTTCACTGCGATATTTCCTCATTACTTTCGTCTTTGCAGGATTTGACTTCCCCGGCGTCCTGACCGTCGGCCCCTCTTTCCAGGTCTGTAATTATCCTCCGTCTCATTATATCAATTCCATCTCTCGATCACCAGGTCAACGCACAGTTTGTGGGCGACGTGGACATCCAATTAGACATGACGGTTGGGATCAACTTCGACGTGAACAACGCACAGCTGTCCTTCCCCCCGGATGATTCAACCAAGCCCGACTCCAATGCATTCAGCATCGGCGATACGCGTACGTCCTGCGGTGCTCTAGTGCACAACAACCGACACGATAACATCAATATTATCACAGCACTCTCGCTCAGTGCGAGCCCGAGCGTAACCGCAACAGGATCCCTCACCGCGCACCTCATTCCCAGCCTGAATATCGGCCTCACGGTACTGGGCGGGAAGGTGGCGAACGCGAACATTTTCCTTGCGCTCGACACGAGTGCTGCGCTGATTCTGAACCTCGACGCCTCGGCACAGATCACGCAGTCCATCGCTGGAACTAACTCGACGACTGACGGAACCGCCACCAACTCGACGACCGACGGGACAGCCACGGATTCGACGACCGACTCGACGACCGATGCGACAACCACCGACGCGACGATCGAAGCGACAGCCACTGACTCGGGGGCCGACGCCACAGCTACCGACGATGCTGATTTTGTCGCGCCTATCAAACGTGACGATCCGACGGTCAGCACTGCGTTCGGGGGGTGTGTCCAGGTCCAGGGAGGCATCGACGTAAACGCCGGTGCACAGGGCGAATTCTTCCGTAAGCTTTTTTGGACTCTTCTTCCATCCTCGCCGCGACTCATTTACAATTTCAAGACTTGTTTGATGACCTCGTGAGCGTCCTGCTGTTTAGCAAGAAGTTCGAGATTTTCAAGGTGTGCTGTGGTTCAGTTTATTGCAACGCGGAGGATCTCACCGATGCGGGCAGAAATGCTTCGGTGATGGCACCACTACCGCTCCCGCAGCAACGAGACGCCGGATGCGCCGTGTGTCCAGGTGGGAGCGGCTTCAGAGCCGTGGACTCTTCACGTGTCCCGCTCCAGGGCTGTCGGCCCCACAGTCTGTTACAGAGGGGACAGTTTTGTCGTCGAGGTATTTCTTTTTCAACACCACCACGCTGACTCTGACGATTTTCTTGTGCAGCATCCCCGAGCTTTGAATCCCGTTAACCAAATATTGCTTAGTTGCCGTACCACTCTATAACTTATATCTACATAATGTCGTTTGAATTCTTTCACCCAACATGCATCTTTCATTTCCTGGACCAACTTGCCGACTCGCCCTTCGACATGGGTTTTGGTCTTATGTAATACGTACATTATACTTTCTGTCCTCCTTCACTGTCAGGTCAATTCGATTACGCAGCTTTTTCTCTCTCTCGGTCATATGTCGCAACGAAAGGAACTGGGTTCGCACAGCGCTCCGGTTACGCAGTAGAATGCCGGACGTTCAAGGTTTGATGCCGTCATTTGGGCTGTGTCGCTGCTCTGTCGCAGACGCTCACAAGACGCTCACCGCTGCCAGTCCTCCCTTGGGCTTCCTTTCCCTGCAGCTGAAATGTCGGTGACTGGACAGAAAGCTGATGCGGAGCGCTCCTCTGATAACGACAGGTACTATTCATGCTTCTTAAAGTGCCACCACACCGATTCTTCAGATTAATCGCTACGCTCCAAATGTGCTTTCACGACCTCTTTCAGAAGCAGGAGGAGCAAATAAAGGTCCAGAAAGAGCAAGCTGACCGGTATCTAACTTGGAATTACATATTGAAGTCGTTCTGACAAAACCCAAGGCTTTACGAGGCGGTCGAGGCGCTTAAGCCGCCTGTGCCGCTAGTCCCTGATAAGAAGACAGCGTTCTGGGCAGCGTACATGAAATTAGCAGATGAACATGACAAGGAATTTAAGGAGAAATATGGCACCGATCTGGATACAGCATTGATCTTTGTGGGTGGCGCGCTCGTCCAGAGTTTCCTTCTCATTTTTGAAATACAGGCTGGCTTATTCTCGGCCGTCAGCTCTGCCTTCATCATTCAGATACAACCCCAACTCATGTCTGAGTCGCCCTCTGGACCGCCCAAAATAATTGTGGCCGTTCAAATACTGCTCTTTATCAGCCTGTTTACCACGCTGCTAGTCGCTCTGCTCGCGGTCCTTGGAAAGCAATGGATCATGCATTACCAAGAGGCCGGAAGCAGGGGTACCATCGAGGAACGAGGGCTCGAGCGTCAGCGTAAACTGGATGGTCTGCGCAAATGGAGATTTGACACCGTCCTCCAGATATTTCCCCTGCTTCTTCAGCTCGCTCTTCTGTTATTCTCGACGGCGCTCTCAATTTATTTGTGGACAGTGCATCACACAACTGCAATCGTCGTCCAGGCCTTGACATCATTCGGCTTCGCTTTGTACATTTTCCTGCTCGTATCCGCCACAATATCCCCTGATTCTCCCTTCCAAACTCCGCTCGCACCATTTCTACTTCAGCTCTTTGCTCCAACATTGCACATTCTCAGGCCCTACCTCAGAACATGTCGGAATATTGTCAGCGCAGTGTGGACGGCATGGTCTCGCTCCATTGAGTCGGGAACTATCCTGCCATGGGCTGTCTCCCACTCTGCGACCTCTGGCTCTCCACAGCCAGTGGATCCCTACGCCGATACGTACTTATCATCCCCATCGCCGGAGGTACCCGCTGTTTTATGGGTCTTCGAAACCTCCACCGATCCCGTCATGATCAGTGTTACCTCCGAACTTGCTGTCGACCTGCAATGGCCACTAAATCTCGACCCCACTGCACCGATGACTCGCCTATCACAATCCTTCGGCTCTTGTTTCGAAGCCCGAGTCAGTTCTGACGGGATGGGAACTTCAGCCAAGATCCGGGAGGGTATGACACATCTTGCAAATATCTACGGCAGAGCGTATTGTTCGCTTGCGGTAATTGCTCGCACATCGTCAATTCAACGCACCCAACCATGGATCTATGGATCTTCTTATGAATTCATTGAACCTGAACCCGATGGTCCAATTCAGTCTTCCCCCATTTCCAACGTAGTTCAAATCATCCGAGGGTCACCTTACTTGACGCTGGATTGGGAAGACCCTCGTGGAATTCAATTAATGTTATATGCCCTCCCCTCATTGACTCTAAATGCTAAACTCAACCCACTCGACATCCTGGAACACTTCATTGTCCAATTTCACTTGGATGAGATACCGAGGCTTGATCAAACGAGCTTCACCAATTACCTCTGCTGCGTCACTTCTTGTCTTGCCCCCACGAATATCCAGATTATCGCACAATTGGATAAGCGGTAAGTCCATAAAGCTAACCCGCAGAAGAGCGCAGAAATCTAATTCCGTGTTCTCTAGCCGCTTCCGAGACATCTTGATACCCCAGCTATTCAGGGCGCTACGAGTTTCATCAATTGACCCTGCTCTAATCGCGCGAATTATCGACATAACTGCGCAATTAGCCAACAACTTGATTGGACATTCTCGCTGGGCAAGAGTGAACTTCAACCTCCCAGACCCCATCTTCACAGAGGCGTCACAATTTTGCAGTGTTTTCCTTCGACGGGACGGACCACTCGATGCGTTGGTGTCCGCGGCCATGCTTGGAAGATTTGAAACCCTTGAAGAACTTTCTCGAGGTGCTCGCGCAGTAAAGCTCCCGCCTTTGGATGTGGAATGGGTATATATGGCGATGGAACATGTTCAGCGATCGTGGGACGAGAAACGAACCAATCTGGAGCTGCCCGAAGCATGGGATGACAATACCAATCTAGCGTTGGAGAGCCTTTTACACTTTTTGATTGTCGGCGACCTTCGCCAAAACCCGCCAATGACAGCATTCCAGATCATTCTCCGCGCGTTATCGGCTCCGGGGAACGTCTCATGTGCAGCCTTCCTCGTGCTCACTCGAGGCAAGCACTGGCTGTTGGATTCAGAGTTGAAGTCGATCACGCAGCAATTCCGCGCGTGGTCCAATTTCGGACGTATTGCGCTGCAATTTCCGGAGGTCATTGAACTCCTTGCGAACCAATATATTGAACTAGGAGAAACACTGGCAGGCGCAGCAGACTGGAAAGCGATCATTTCTGAAGATCTCTCTGCCTGGATCACCATCTTTGCCGGCGGAATATGGGGTCGGGAACCTCATCTAACCCGCGCTTTTATCTCTGTCATCCGCACCGTGTGGGCCCCGGAGGTCGTCCCACAGCACGACTTCGCCGATGAAAGCGAAGAAAGTTGGGCTCTGGCCATCACTGCTCTCTCCGACGCCTGGAGAAATCTTCAATTTGCTCCTCATTCCCAAAATTTTGTTCAGTTGGCTCGGTGCACGATACGTGTGGCATTTCAGCCGCGCCAATACTTCTTCATAACTGTCACGGATGATTCGGGCATCCACTTTACTCATAAAGCATTTCCAGTCAATACAAGAACTACATTTTGGTCGCAGCTGAGCACATCTCTCAATCGGGCAGCTGAGAATGCCAGAAGCACGGTCATGGACGGGACATCGGGGTCACCGTCTTCTGGTAGCTTGGTACAAACGGAAGCCGGACAACTTGGAAAACGAAGTGCCGAACTTCTCGAAGCACTGGGCCAGAAGCTCGCCAGCGACCTTCAACCTGGAAGTGGAGAGGTGCAGCTCGGGGGGTCGAAGAAAAGCTACAAAGACTGGTTTGAGCTCGAAAACCATTTCCTGGCGGAGCTGGATGGTTTAAAGGAGGAATTTGGCGCAGAGTCTAGTACTGTTTAAATTACAGGTTATCCAGCGTTAACGATTCTGGAAGAAATTTCGAGTATCGGAGTCGACAGAAGTTTAGTAAAATAGACGGAGGACAACTTGCAATTGATAACGGCCATGAAGAACACAAGACGCGGGAGCTCGGCCGGGAATCAAGCGGAGTGAGCAACGTGGTATTTGAACATCAGCACTCAGATTATGGGTGGCTGAAAGACAGAGAAACTGAAGGACCATATCAACGTTGAATTTATACGGCCTAGCGAGCAAGGACAACTCGAACACGGTTGAAGTCGAGACCGAACCGAATTCAACCGCGAAGTGGGGAGGCAGCTCGAGAAGTATTTCCTTCCATTGAACTGGGTTGGCGAGTTCAATTAGCAGTGACACAAGTTTCCGACTCCCCACTTACCAATGATTATGCCGATACCGATTATATGTGCTACAAACCCTGAGCACGGACCGGGGATGAGTTTGCGAGGCCGCAGTGTTCTCTTTGTGGACAGTTCTCACGCTGGACGGTGCTGGTCGAGTTGGTCAATATTGCCGGCG
Source organism: Mycena latifolia (assembly GCA_029289555.1). Classification (NCBI taxonomy): domain Eukaryota; kingdom Fungi; phylum Basidiomycota; class Agaricomycetes; order Agaricales; family Mycenaceae; genus Mycena; species Mycena latifolia. The sequence goes on along the minus strand of JARJLE010000016.1, from coordinate 942,304 downwards.
CCCTTCAACCATTCGAATTTCGCTGGTGCCTGAGGACTCACGTGCTCTTGGTCTTTGGGCGGCGACGGCCGCCCGCTGGAGATTCGCGCTGGCGTTGGCGTTCGGAGACGCGCCGACAAGTGGGCGTTCCTGGCGTTCGTTGACGACGGGCTGAGAGACGGTACTGCGGTGTTCTCCCTCACGGTCCTTCAAAGTTCATTCTCCGTCATAGGCTTGCGCCCCCACGCAGACCGGAAGCTATGGCTCGAACTTGAACCGACGGTGTCGTAGCGCGCGCCTTGAATTTCAGCTGAATGTGGTAAGTGCTTGTGGTGACGTCAGGTATCACTTGTGACGCCGTACGGCACCGCCACAGCAACCTGCTCCCACCACCCTCCCACCCAAAGTACGATTCAACGCCCAATCTGACATCTGACCGAAGAGTCTATATGCTTGAGAAATACATCCGTATAATATCACGCCGCGTTACGCTTTCTGCCGCATTTTCTGCCCCCACGAAGCCGCGAGGGCTTTGAATTCTCTGCGACCACATCCCCAGAGAAAACAGGCAAGGGCGAGGATCGGACGCTGGGACTAGCTCGGGCTGTCGTCGGTTCGGGTTGTCGTCGGTTCGGGTTGTCGTCGGTTCGGGTTGTCGTCGGTCTCGGGTCCGTCATTGCACTCGACTCGGTTCTCTCATCTAAATGCCTATTTTTATAGCGCGACGAATCGGATCTTGAGAAGAGATTCACAGTGCTATGGTAAGGACGGAGTGCAGCCCGAGAGTACAGAAGGTGTGCTGGTCCGTATTCATAGAACAGGATGAAATAGAGGGGATGAAGGGCGTCGGGGAGTATCCGGGATAACTTGAACCGGTTGCAGAACCATCTGTAGAACTGGTCATCTGAGTTTCTCATCGTCCGATTCCTGTTGTTGGAAGCACCACATGCTTCTCTCGGCCGACATCAGCGCTCTACTAGCCTCCAGGCTCTAGGTTTCGTAGGCCCTCCTGCAACTCTCCTGGCTAATTGTTTTGCAGGACGTCTTCAAGAAGTAAATCTGATCAGCCTGGCGCAACAAATGACCGACTCGCTGCCCGCACGACATTCTTCGGTGAAATAACTCGAGGAAAAAGGTATATTAGAGTTTTCGATACATATATCCGTACAGCATAAAACTCGGAGCCATTCTGAGCGTCGTTCGCCCACTTCCCCAATGATCAAGTCTCTTGTAATTCTTGCGGCGGTCTCCATTGCTTGGGCTGGTTCGCCTCTGTACGGTCAATGCGGCGGTGTAAGCTACTTTTATTGGTATTCTCATGAAAACGTCGTACTCAATCGGGTTCTGTTTTTTCCCTTCCAGATCGGCTGGACGTAAAATTCGTTTCATTGACCATTGATTTGAACGGGAACTGATCTTCGACGTAGTGGCGCGACTACTTGCGATGAGGGTGTCTGCACAGTTGGGAATCGTAAGAACCAACTGTTGACCACAACCGAAACAAGCACTCACAGCCGCCAGCTTACTACTCGCAGTGTCTCCCGGGTACTGCAACCACCACTGCGCCCCCCACAACCACCACTGCGCCCCCCACCACCACCACAACAACCAGGACGACCACTACCACTTCTGGCGGCTCCACTTCCTCGAGTCTTCCTGCCACCTTCAAGTGGAGTTCCAGCGCCGCGCTCATCGGTCCCCATGCTGACTCTCATAATCTGGCCGCGCTGAAGGATCCCTCGATCGTTTTCTACAACGGCGCTTATCACGTTTTCGTCAGCACGGCGGTAGACGCAGGCTATAACCTCGCGTACATCACCTTCACGGACTTCAGCGCGGCCAATGCTTCCACTTACTACTACCTCGACCAGACCGCCATCGGGACAGGCTATCGCGCAGCCCCTCAGGTCTTCTTCATGGCGCCCCAGAATTTGTGGTACCTCGTCTACCAGAACGGGAACGCCGCCTACTCTACGAACCCGGACATCACAAACCCCGCTGGATGGAGCGCCCCTAAGACCTTCTACTCCGCCGAGCCCGCCATCGTCGCGCAAAACATCGGCGCCGGTTACTGGGTGGACATGTGGGTCATCTGCGACGCCGCCAACTGCCATCTCTTCTCCGAGGATGACAACGGCCACGTCTACCGCTCCGACACCACCCTCGCCAACTTCCCGAACGGGATGAGCCAGCCCGTCATAGCGCTCTCCGACCCGAATCCGGATAACCTGTTCGAGGCGTCTAACGTGTATAAGGTCGGCAGCGAGTACCTCCTCATCGTCGAGTGTATCGGTACCGACGGGCGCAGGTATTTCCGCTCGTGGACTTCGACCTCTCTCACAGGTTCGTGGACCACCTATGCGGCCACAATGACCAATCCCTTTGCCGGGGCCGCCAACGTCGCGTTCACCGGCACCCCGTGGACCGATGATATCAGCCACGGCGAGATGATCCGCACTAACGGTGTGTTTTTTTCTTTCTGAATAAGTAAACAGACCGAATTTATTGGTGTTCTTCCTAGTTGACCAAACGATGACCATCAGCCCGTGCAACATGCGCTACCTTTACCAGGGCATTTCGCCCACTGCGACCGGCGATTACAATGCACTTCCTTGGCGCCTCGGTCTTCTTACTGCCACCAACTCGCCGTGCTAGACATTAAGCTGGCTGGAGAGTTAGTTATTGATGTAATTGTGCCGAGGGCGCCAAAATAAAATGATTGATTTGCGTCGTACAGAGACTTGAACATTGCAGCAGGGTTACAAGAGACACTGTCGAAGATCGCATTGGTGCATACCAACAGGCATAAGGCATGTCAATCTATCTGTTTGTCGATTCTTGTAGAATGATGGGATAACCGCGAGGGAAGACGAACCGAATTTCAACCAGCATGAGTGAACCGCAGTTCGGAGATACAGGAACTGGAAACGCATTCCATGACGGGATTGGCAGGTTTATATGAGTCTTGCGAACGTAAAAAATCTTGGTTAGACCACGGTACACATCCAAGCGAGAGTCTTCTATCTCTAACACAGAAATAAAACCAAATTTGATTATTATACTAGTAGGTACTTCTCGCCTTCTGCGCATTGCGGACGGCATCGAGCTGCGCGGCTGGTGGAGTATCGGTTAATAAGGATCGGCTGCTGGGAAGGAAAGGAGGGGAAAAAAGCAAAAATAACTTACTCATGAGCCGACAGTGGGGCGCGAACACCTCCATGGTCGCGATGACGGTGCCAAGTGCGGCCTTGAGGCTTTTCGCATGCGCCGTTTCCTGCTGGCCGCGCGGGCGCGGGCGCTCGCGCTCGAGTTCCGCCAGGAACACGAGACACGTGGATGTCCACAGCGGCTTTAGAAAAATGAGTGCACAATGCAGTGAGTCAAGAGAGACAGTGGACAGACTGCAAGCACCGGGTCGATGAGCCCGATCTTCGGGACATCGATGTTCGAGAGAATATCGACAGTGGCACGCGCGGCGACAAGCGCCTTAGCCCGGGAGGCGATGTGCCCGCTGGCCCGGGGACCGTGCAGCTGGATCGTCGCGCCGTGGGCGAGCATGTGCACGACGAGCATGCCCTTGCAGTGGATCGCCGGCAGCGCGGGCTTGAACGCATCGATCCGGCTGTCAAGTGCGCGGACCTCCGCATCGGAATCAGACGGCGGGGTCCCGCCTGGGAACGGAAGAGGGAATTAAACTTGGGCAATAGACAGAAATCGGAAGGCGTACTTGCACGGAAGCGGGCCCCCAGGCGCGCCGCCTCCTCGAAGAGGATACCGGCCTTCGCATGGAGCGCGGGGCCGGAGCGGGCATCGTCGGGGACGTCAGCGAGGAACTTGGCGACGGTCCCGCTGCTTTTCCCAGGGAGCAGGTGCGGACGCTGCGTCAAAAGTTGCGGTGAGATTAAAATTGTATCATACTCGAGCGCATTGGAGGCCGCCCACCTCTACGTAATCGCGCGTCTCGAGCGGCCATGGCGTGTCGATCGTCAGCCCCGCGGACCCGTATGACACATTCGACGGCGCGCCGTCCACGCCCGCCCAGCAGTTATTCAGGTTGAGCACGCGCCAGAACGCGCTGATGCGCTCACCCTCCTCCTTCGCGTCCCTCGGCGCGCGCAGCGCCTCGACTCCGAGCGCGCTCTCCGTGGGCGGCGCGTGCCCGCGGATGCGATGCAGGCCCGCGCTCACGGCGATGGACACCGCTACGCTGGTGTGGTACTTCGCCTCGAGGAAGCGCGCGTTGCGCACGAAGTAGTACGCGAGGAGGACCGACGCCTGCATACTGTGCAGGACCGTGCGCGGGTGCGTGCCCGCAAGGCTGCCGGCGGTGCTGCGTAACGCGTGCGCGAGGAAGGCCGGCTCGTACGCCGTGATGCGCGCGTCCTCCGAGAGATGGATGCCCCACAGGTACATGACATTTAGGAGCACAGGGGGGAGGTTGCGCCCGTGAGGGCTGGTGATGGCGTTGTGGAACGCCTGCGTGTCGAGAAAGAAGCCAAAGCAGGAGGCGTTGTGGAGAAAATTGTGCACGCTGTGGGGAGGGTCGGTTAGCAGGTTGGCATCGATCTGGAGTCGGAGACATACAGTGCTTGTAAGACTATGAATGGGAGTTCCTGGGGCAAAGATGAGGATTTTACTTTTGAATGGGCAGTAGGTACGCACAGTGGGCATCGACTTGGCTGCGGCTGAATTCACAGAGCTCCCCGACGTTTGTTGTAGATCTACGAAATTGACATCTTGCTTTAACGAAATTGAATGTGCGGACGACGCAACGCACAAAAATAAGATAGCAGAGGACCCAGACCCATGGTGTTCGATGGAGATATCTGCCTCGTTGACGCAGTATTACGAGGGCCTTTAGACGACTTCGGCAGCAGTGGAGAAGCGTGCAGCTGTTTTGGCTTCTCCAGCTCCGATATCCGCGCTTGCAGGATCCCGATTTGTTCTGTATCGAAATAATCAATGATTATTAATCGTCAAATAAATAACTTGATTGCTCGCCTTCGAGCATCTCGCTCTGCGAGGGTCCGTTTTCGGTGTATTCACAGTCGCCGAAGGCCGTCGCATATCGTGCACAGGGCGTACATATAGGTTTGGCACTGTCACATTTCTGAAAGTTGCGATAATGGGAGCAATTTCGTGAGTTTCAAAACACGGATCACGGGACCGTGCACGCACAATCTTACGGCGTCTCCAGAAAAAGAAGAGAGAAAAAAAGGGATCGTGAGAACGGGATGGTGCGGTCGATCTTCGAAGCACTCACCGACAATTTACGCACGCCTTCCCCTTCTGCAACGGCGTCACCACGTTGACTGAAAACGACGCTTGATTCATGGTTGCTGGGAGAAGTATGGACAGACGTGCTGGATGCCGCGCTACTTAAATCCATTCCTGCTCGAGAACTGCAGAGGAATCCAGTCCGGCCTTCAAAGGCGTAAAGATAGCTCGCCAAGCCAAGATTATTCAGGGGTGACAGAATGTTTAGTAAGCTTCGGGGACAGAGAGCGTGTCCGAGGCTTTCAGAGCTGCACTTCGTTTCAGCAGGTACTCGCCTCTGCGATGGCATCTGCTGCATTACGAAGTCGGAAGCACAGAGGCTAGTCCCAGCGCGCAAAAGAAAAAGAAATGGAAAAGGGGGAGGAAGTCCGCCAATCTACATGAGGGTCGGGCACAGGCCGTAGCAGATAGTAGTGTGAGGGTACGTGCCATTATGGGCAGACGGGAAGACTATGAGCATATGCCTCGTAAGGATGCCTCGGAAGCGATCCGTCTTGTATGCTGAAGATTTGTGTCCGCCGGATTGCGCAAGACGGTGGTCGGTAAGCACCGACTGGCACCTGCCGATGCTGCTGATATACGTAGTGCGGTTTATAATCTCGTCCAAAATGAATAATACAGAGTCGGGGAGATGTGGATGAATCAGGCTGGCGATCGGATACGTAGGTGACCCCGCTTGTTCGCTCGTTTGAGGTACAAGTACCAGCGGGATGAGCACACTTTTGGGGGTAAAGAGATAGACATCTGGCGAGCTTCCAGGATAGTCTAAGGAAATGGGTGTTTTGGGAGGAAAAGAGTTGCTGATGTCACGAAGCAAAACAGCACCAAAGACGTTACCCTAACCCTACGTCATCGTCCGGAACTCATCTCTTGCTTGAACCACAACTCCAACTGTCCTATGTGGGTAATCCCGCATTGTAGGCCTTTACACTAGTGGCAAATCAAGGAGTCTCCCAGTCAAGTTTCCGTATCACTTGCTGGAGGTTCTCACTATAAGTTCCATTTTTGGTTGATTTTTGGCCTGTTTTTTTGGTTTTTTTTTTTGGTTTTTTTTTCCCCCGCCAAACCCCTGGTGCTGCTGCTCTCGGCTACCAGTTGTGGAGACTGTAACTGCTACTGCCCCCGTCACTCGCTTCGATGTGGGCCGTACAGGTCAGCAGACGCACTGTGTCGTGGGTAGACGGCCCGGCCGCGACGATATTTGCCGCGGGCGCCGCGTTGCACCGACAGAGGCAACGCTCTCTATCAGCACCAATACAATGGCCCCCTCCATCCACATTGACCCTACGCGCCATGTAGCGCCAGTCGACCCGCGCATCTACTCGGGCTTCACAGAGCACATGGGCCGCTGCATCTACGGCGGCATCTACGACCCCGACAACCAGCACGGGCTCGCCGATGCGCGTGGATATCGCACGGACGTCCTCCAGGCGCTCAAGGATCTGAACGTGCCAATTGTGCGCTACCCCGGAGGGTATGTCGTTGTTTTCTCTCTGCCTTGTGGCGCTGATTGAATCGGGCGTGGCAGTAACTTTGTGAGCTCGTATCGATGGCAAGGTGCGCACGTATTTTTTGTGTTCCTGATACCAAGCTAAATCTGAACTCTCAGACGGCGTGGGACCTAAGGAACTGCGCCCGCGCAGGCCCGAGCTCGCGTGGTTGACGGAGGAGAGCAATCAGTTTGGGACAGGTATGTCCTGTCCGTCCTTGCCAAGCGCTGAATCCTAACCCGCCGCAGACGAATTCATCGCATGGTGCCGCGTCCTCGGGGCGGAGCCCTACATGTGTCTCAACATGGGCACAGGCACGCTCGAAGACGCGCTCGCGTGGCTCGAGTACTGCAACAGGTGCGCCTGCACTTGAATGAATATAATATTCGTATCCGGCTGACGCGCGGTCCAGCTCCGCGAACACGCACTACGCGAACATGCGCCGCAAGAACGGGCACGAGGCGCCGTACGGCGTCAAGTACTGGGCGCTCGGGAACGAGATCTGGGGCCCGTGGCAGGGTGCGCGCACCCTTGTATTCCCACTTTTTAGGAATCCTGCGTAATACCAATACCCGCAGTCGGGCAGATGACCGCGGCGGACTATGCCAAGCAGGCGTACCAGTGGGCGAAGGCGCTGCGCCTGCTCGACCCGACGATCCAGCTCGTCTCGTGCGGGGGTGCGTCCTGCATACTCATTACTTACTGCGCCCACTCGCTTACCGGCGCGCAGAAACGGGCTTCGCAGACTGGGATCGCGTGACGCTCAAGACGCTCGCGCCCGTGGTCGACTTCCACTCCATCCACCGTGCGTCTCCCGAGCGCGGCTCTGCGTCTTGAATTGACGGCGCCGCAGTGTACACCGTGAGCGAGGGGAACCACGACGTGAACGTCATGGGCCGTGCGTCCCCTCCTTCCTTTTGGATGTCTGCCATCTAACGCTACATGAATGTAGCCGCCGCCGCCGAGAAGGGCATCGAGATCACAAAGTCGCTATATTTACGCTCTTTTCTTGCCGCTGTTTGACCGCCTGTGGTTAGGTCGCTAATTGAACTCGCGAAGATCGAGGGCAACCTCACCAAGGACATCACTGTGTGCGTCCCTTCGCATCCTGCTTACTCTATCCTATCCGCGCGAATGGTGGTTGTTGACTCAGAGGCGGATCGCGCAGATGCTTCGACGAGTGGAACGTCTGGTGGGTGGTTTCTTCTTCGCTGCCCTTTCACGCGACTAATCGTACGTGCAGGGATCCGGTGCGCGGTATGTCGAGTGTCCGAGCGTGATTTGTTTCTGTGGTGACAGACGGACTGAACAGCCCCGGGGGAGAAGGGCGCGGAGGAGCACTACGATTTGTCCGATGCGCTCGGTGCGGGTTTTCTTCTCCTCCCGCATCCAACGCTGTTCTGAAAGATTCCAAGCCGTTGCGGCGTGGCTGAACGTCTTCGTGCGCAAGGCAGACGTGGTGAAGATCGCGTGCATCGCGCAGTCCGTTAACGTCATCTCCCCCGTGCGTCTCCCTGCAACCCTCCCCGCCAGACAGACGCATCTGACAGCGCGCAGATAATCACCTCGCCCTCCGGGCTCTTCAAGCAGGTATATCTTTGTTTATCCTTGCTCTTTCGGCGATGAAAGTGATTGATTAATGGATGGCGGCAGACGACGTACTACCCGCTTCAGCTCTTCGCGACGCTCATGCAGGGCACCGCTTTGTCCGTGCACGTAAGCGCGCTCGCGCCGGAGGACGCGTACACGGGCCCAACGACCCCCGCGTTCGTCGCCAACCTCACCGCCCACACGCCGACCGCCGCGCGTCCGACAAAGTGGCTCGACGCGTCCGCCGTCCTTTCTCCCGACGGCGCGCAGGTGCGCCTCGCGCTCCTCAACCGCCATCAGGCGGCCGCGATCACGGTCCCCATCGCCTTCGGGCCCAACGCGCAGGTGCGGGGCGAGGTGGAGGTGCACGAGGTGTGGAGTCCTGCGCTCGGCGACCGCAACGGGTTTGAGGAAGAGAAGATAAAGACGGTGGTGAAGACGGTGGAGTGGAAGGGGGAGTATGCGTGCAAGGCGCATTCGTTCCAGGGTGCGTCAATTTGTGCTCTTTGCGCATGTGATTGTGATATGCTCATTATGATGGAACAGTGTTGGTCTTCACTCTGGCGTAGCCTGTCTCGGCTGCTTAATAGATTTTTTTTCCACACCGTCTCCCACGACTTTTGAACTTGGAAGACATTTACCCTGCTTTTACTCTAATCGCCGTCAATGACGGGCAGTGAGCCAAGCTGTCAAGTAAGGCTTCTTCCTCGATCTATGAACGGAGCCGCTTTTCTGTTCAGCCAGAACGCGGTTAAAGCCAAAGTCGAACCGAATTTGAAAAGCGTGGCTCGAGAATTATGTCCTTGAGTTGAAGTAGTTCAGAGAGTGCAAACTCGATCCTGAATCACACAAGCGGTGGACGGACCGCTCCGTGGTCCGTCCCCCCTTTCTGAAGTCCTGAGGTTTACCTCTAGGAGATCCAACGAACATTTGGGATTTTTAATATGGGCATCTGCTTGTGAATGCTAACATTCTGAGGCTTGAAAATTGGCAGTCGGAAACGCGCTCCATCCGAAACGCGCTCAGCAGTGCCGAAGAGAGGGCATACTGTACTTTTTCGTTCAATTCGACCAGGGGTACACCGGAGCGAAAATGTTGGATTTTACGCGTGGTGGGTACGATTTTGGCCCGGTTTTTTGGCCTGCACGAAGAAATTTGCATTCGACTATTGGGGGTGTGACGCGGGACACGCTACCAACGGTCGAATTGAAAAGGTACAGTAATTATTGATTCTGCACCTTCGATATCTGAAGCCAGAGAGAATTGTTTGTAAACTTAGCAGAGGGGTTTGATTTTGTAAGTGTTTCCTCACCTGTTTCACACAGGCGGGAACGCTGATGATCTGATGCACAGTTGAACATGGCGGGCACAGTAGACACGAAAAAACATGCTAATTAGCACGAATGAAAATTTGGAGGATGAAAAGCCATTCCTTGCTCTATGATCGCGGGGAGTATAATTCCCGGCCAGTCCCAGCCCCAAAATGAACCTGTCGGCGGACCTTACTGTGGATGGTGGTTGTCTACTCCTCGATGTTGCATATTGCTCGGAACAAATCCTGGGCCACAGTGGTTTCAGAGGAACACGCACTTCGAAGTGCCATGTCGAAGCTACTTCGTTCAGGTTATTCAGTCTTTTGCACCAGAGTGCAGGTGTGATGCCTTTCACCATCTGGTATTGCCCTCTACCTCTTGGCATCTACTTCAGGACTGTTTGTACGAACGTTCAAGCAGAACAAGCAGGAGGCGGATTTTTCTTTTAAAAAACAACTGAAAGCACAAATTATACTGCGATACACTCCAAGCACTGGAGCTTCCTGCCTCACCGGACGAACCATGCATTAGTCTCTTTACTGTCTATATTGGAACCTTGTATTATTTCGAATCAATGCGCCGCAATTTAGGCCCGCACTCACATATTTATCTCAGCGATCCAACATTTCAACTTCAAACCTTGAGGAGCAATTGAAGAGCGCCGGTGCAAGTTCCCAGAGATATCAGTCTCCTCGTAATCGAAGCAGTGACAAAGGTCAACACGCTCACAAGGACCAAGGTAGAATGGGATCAAACTCGGCATGGAGGTAGCATGGAGGAATCAATTGCTAAACATTAAACGCCGCGTCGGATCAGAATCAACTTACTTCGGTCCCCCGCCGCCACGTCGACATGTACTTATATGATCTACGGAGGTTATTGAATCAAGCCTGGGCAGTTGTGGCCTTTCAAAGTCGTACGTGCAACAAATAGTACCTGTTGGGTAGTCACCGCTGACATTCAGAATGCGATGGGAGCATCCGACCAGGTGCAATCCGCGCTCGCGCTTGCGTGCACCTTCGGCGCCGTTGAGGATGTAGAGGAGATGCTTCTGAGCTGGGAAGAGCTGAACCCGGGACAAGGATTCCAGAGCTTGAAGCCCCAGCTCGACCTAGCTGCCCTGCACGGCCACGGCGAGGTCGTCGACATTCTCCTCCGCCGGGGGATCACGATGGATGCTCAGACTGTGGGCCGCATTCAAACTTGAAGCTGAAGGATCCGAGCAGGGGCAGTCCATCCCCGTATTCCAGGCGTTCATCGACGCGTGGGACTGGAGCATAAATGATGATATCAATAACCGGGGGACCCCGTTGCAAATCGCTGCCTGGCGCGGGCACATGGAGCTGGCGCAGTGGATGATCGACCATGGCGCAGATCCGAACCACTACCAGCGGAATTTCCAGTGGACGACACTAGCGACGGCGTGCCAGTCGTCACTTGCGATGGTGAAACTCTTGCTGAAGAATGGTGCATCCATCCACGACTCGGGGGCGATGCATGCGGCTGCAAGAAGGGGGCGCATCGATGTGCTTGCATTTTTGTTATATCTCGGGGCGGATATTGATGAAGTTCCAACAAGTGCATGGATTCTACACAGTGAGCCGCAGATCAGCACCCCGCTCCATGCCGCGGTGAAGGAAAATCAGCGGTCGGCTGTGTCTTTTCTGCTCGCTCGAGGAGCAGACATTTCTGTGGAGAATTCGGAGGGCAAGACTATTTTGGAAGTTGCGAGGGACAGCCCATACCGGGAGTTGGCAGAGTTGATTCAATGGAGACGCCAGAATTAGCTCAGTGAGTGGTCCAAGAAAAAACTCTCGTATTTGTTCCAGAATAATCTAAGGTTGATTTTATTTTCGCCTTCAGAAAAGAACTGTAAGTTACTTGATTTGCCAATTGAGTTTGGAGCGTACAATTAACCTTCGGGATGGCATCAATGCTTCAACCGAGGCGAATGTTCCTCGGAGAAAGAGAGACTCGGAAGTAAGTTGAAAGGCCGGCTTGTCTCTAAATGTCAAATTGATCCGCTCTCACGCTGACCATCGTCCTCCCTCATGTCGTCGTCGAGGACCGATAGCTCCCCCGAAAGCTTGGGCTCAGGCTCGACGGCATCCAGCCCCTGAATAACTATGCTCTAACTTACCACGGGCTGATTCCTATCCAGCACTCATAATCTCAAACTATAAACTGGCGATCCACCTCAACCACCGCCAATGGAATTGAACTCTGTGGAATCGGTCTCTATCCTTCTAGTACACCTCGTCGACGCACGTGTCACTTGTTTTCTCGTCGTCCGTTATTGCACCTATCGAAATTAAGCATATTAGAGACTCCACAGGGAATCTTATCTCACTCGGGTGAGCCCTTGTTCTTCCTCTTAGGATCCGTCCCCACAAAACTTTCCGATCTATGCAATTCTTTCTCTAAGCAATTCTGGGGATGGATAAACTCGCTTCCCTTCCTTTCCTCGGTGTTCTCAGGCTCTTCATCGATCTTAAGCGACGCTCCCCGTTTGCGAGCGGTGATTTGCCCACACCGCCCAGCATACCGCACGTGCAGAAACAGAGGCTCGGTATGCCTGTGCATCTGATGCGGGTAAATACCGCAGGGGAATTCCGTCGCGGCTTCAAGTCCTATAGTAGGAGGGTGAGTCTCCATTGCACAGGTCCCAAAGCATGACGCTCATCCCCCGGCCGTATACGCCGCGAGCGCGGCGGATGTATCTGCCCGCGTGCCGCGGTCATTCCAACGCTTTCACCCTTCAAAAACTCGCCCAAATTACATCGCCTCGACCTCCGACACGACCACGACAGTCATTTCACGATGAAAACGCACTCTGAATAAACTCCACATATGCGAACCACATATCCTTGCTGTTGACCGCGCACCAAGGTATCCTCAATCGAAACTTTGGCTCCGGCCCTAATCTGGTGAATCCAGGCAGTTCGCATATAGTCGAAGGCTCATTGATATTTTGTTCACTGAACATCCTGCAATGAAGACCTCGAATCCAGACAGCCATATCCGGTCTAAACTTGGATGCAGACCTGTGCTGAATCGCCGTGGGAAGCGCTTGCTGTGGATGCCGTCACTCAACAGATTTACTTCATTGTCCATTGACGTGGGAAAGGATCTTCTGGTCTCCTCCCCTTTCCTGCACTCGAGATGCCAGGTTTCGAAACCCATTCTGGTGCTGACCCCCCCTCCGATAACGATAGGTGCGAGTTCATCCTACTAGCAGAGTACCATCTCCATGCTAAAGAGCTTCAGATTGATTGCTATAATTCAGTTGTGCTTTCACACCGTCGTTCAGAAGCATGACGAGCACCTCAGGGCTCAGCAGGACCAAGCGGAGAGGTATAGCTCACCTTTCCTTCCATGTAATCGTTCTGAGCAAGCGTCCCGAGGATTCACAAGGCGCTCGAAGCGCTTAAGCCGCCTGTGCCGTTAGTTCCTGATAAGAAGACAGCATTCTGGGACGCGTACATGAAATTAGCAGACGAGCATGACAAGGAATTCAAGGAGAGATATGGCACCGATCTAGATACCGCGCTCATTTTTGTACGTGGCCTGCTCATGCTCAAATTCTTTCTCAATTTTGAACGACAGGCTGGTTTATTTTCAGCTGTCAGCTCTGCATTTATCATTCAGATGCAAGCGCAACTCATGGCGCCCCCCGGACCCTCAAGAATCATTATTGTCTCTCAAATCCTTCTGTACACCAGCTTGTTCACAACGTTGCTGGTAGCCCTGCTCGCGGTCCTCGGGAAGCAGTGGATTATGCATTACCAGGCGGCCGGGAGCAGGGGTCCCATGCAGGAACGTGGGCTCGAGCGTCAGCGCAAACTCAACGGCGTGCGCAAATGGAGACTTGAAACTGTCCTGCAGATGTTCCCTTTACTCCTGCAACTCGCCCTCCTTCTCTTTTCGACGGCACTCTCGATTTATTTGTGGACGGTCCATCACGGAATCGCGATCGTTGTCGTAGCTTTGACGTTGCTCGGCTTTGCGGTGTACATGTCCCAGCTTGTATCCGCCATAATCTCCCCCGATTCTCCATTCCAAACGCCGCTCGCACCCTTCCTCATTCAATCATATTCCGTATCATTGCGTATCCTCAAGGCGACTGCCGTACAGCTCCGGAATTTTGTTAACAGCATTCCAACCTCATGGTCGCGATCCATCAAGTCTGGGACTATCTTGCCCTATGTTACATCTCACATTGAGACATCTCGTCCACCTTCGGAGTCGTCGGCGTCGTCGGAATCCTACTTCTACTCTCCCACGTACTTTCCGCAACCATCACCAGAGGTACCCGCTGTTGTATGGGTCTTGGAAACCTCCACCGATCCCGACATGATCAGTACCACCGCTGAAATTGCTGCTGATCTACAATGGCCACTGGATGTTGATCTCACATTGCCAATCACCCGGCTAGTAGAATCCTTTGGTTCGTGTCTAGAACTTCGCTGGCAAAGCCCTCGCACGTTGGGCAGGATCAGGAAGGGCATGACACATCGTGCCAGCAACTATGCTAGGGCATATTGCGCACTGAGGGCCATTTCTCGAGTGTCAACGTGCCCGACTTGGGCACCTTCGATCTTTGGCACTTTTTATAACCCCATTGAACCCGAAACTGATACTCCAATTCACTCTTCGCCAATTTTCAACCTAGCTCAAATTCTCAGACTCTGGCCGGAATATAACCTCGCGCTCAATTGGGAAGATCCAGTGAACATCCACTTGGCATTGCACGTGTTTCCTTCCCATTCCATACGTGAGCCACTCCCACTCGAAAACCTGGAACACTTCCTTGTCCAGTTTGGGTCGAACAAAGCGAGGCTCGATCAATCTGGCTTCGCCAATTACCTCTGTTGTGTCAATTCTTTTCTAGCCCCCGCGAGTCCCCAGCTTGTGGCGCAGACGGACAAGCGGTTAGTACATAATTATATCGCCTGAAACCGCACAAATTAACCCAATACTCACTAGCCCCTTCCGAGATGACTTGCTGATCCGATTATTCAAGGGGTTACAAGTTGGCACAATTGATGCTCACTTGACCGCGCAAATTATCAACACCACTGCACATTTGGCAAATAATTTACTTGATCGTACTGGAAGGACTGTCCCTGTCGTGACAGAGGCATGTCAATTTTGCAGTGCTTTTGTTCAGCTGGGCGGACCACTCGATGCGTTGGTGTCTGCAGCTATGCTTGCAAGATTTGAAACCATCGAAGACCTTTCGCGATTTTCTCACGAAGTCCAACTCCTGGATGTAGATTGGGTATATGTGGCGATGGAACATGTTCAACGGTCATGGGAAGAGAAAATGACTGATGCAGACCGCCCTCACGATTGGGACGATCCAACCACGCTCGCGATGGAGAGCCTTTTGCAGCTGTTGATTTTCGGCGACATCCATCGTCGCAGACCGCCAGAGACGGCTTTCCATATAATCCTCCGCGCATTGTCCATGGGTGGAACCATCTCGTTCGCGGCATTCCTCATCCTACACCAAGCCGCGTCGTGGTTCCTGGATCCGGACTTGAAGTCTGCTATGCAGCCATCCTTTGTATGGTCCGACCTCGGGCGTACTGCCCTCCAATTTCCTCATTTCCCAGATACCGCAGCGCATCGCTATATTCTACTCGGCGCAAAAGTGGCAGAGCTACCAGAATGGAAAGCGGTCATTTACACTGATCTCCCCACCTGGCTCGCCGCATTTATTGCCGCCAGTAGCGCCATTATATGGGGCGGAACCATGCAGGAGACCACTCAGGCATTCGTATCTGTCCTCCGCAGTGTGTGGGTCCCGGATATCATCACCTCACAACAGGCTTTCGTGGATGAAAACGAAGATAGTTGGGCTTTGGCAATCGCAGCGCTGTCCAGGGTTTGGGGAAATGCAGAGTACCTCGCCACGCTAGCCCCCGATGGCTTGGTACGTTTGGCTCAATGCACAGTGCGGACATCTCTGGTCGTCGATTATCCTCCCGTTACGGAAATCTCCCCTGACTGTAGGGCCATTTTCTCCTTGCAGCTTGGCAACACACTCGTCCAGGCGGCAGAACGCGCGAGGACCACCATTCCAAATAAAGACGGACAGATTTCCTCTCATCTCCAAGGGTCCGCTACAGGTTACAATAAGCAACACGCTCAAGAACGCTTTGCAGATTTCCTGGAAGCGCTAGGCAAGAAAATTGGCACGGAATTTCAACCTCGAACTGGAGAGGTGCAGCTCGGAGGCTCGACCAAAATATACAGGCATTGGACGGAGCTCAAAGATCATTTCTTAACGGAGTTGGACGGTTTTGAAAATTCGTTGAGCGCAGAATTCGCAGAATTATAATACTCTTTTGGATTCATGGTTGACTATCTATCTGGTCATTGATTTACCCAAGCCCGAATTCAACCTGGTGTACTCGTCTCAGTTGAATAGGGCGTCTGTCTGAAGAATGCACTCCAAATTTGGGTAGATGTAGATGCAGTGGACACTCGTGCATAATATTTTTGGATCCGCAGAGCCCTGGCTGTCTACAAAGGTTGCCCTGCGATCCATCGGTTCACCATCTCCAGGGACTCCTTCGGCTTATCGTACGGGACCTGTAAATACTGTGCGTGAAATAAAGCTGCATCTCGAAAAGGATAGTCTCCGCACCACATGGCCTGCCGCGTCGACAGTAGCAAAGGTCAACCCCCTGGCGGCGCGCGTCTTCCCCGCGCGTTTGCCAGCGACGGTCCACTCCCGCAGCGGCAGCGCGCTGAACTCCGCCTGGCCGCTCCACTCGAGCGCGAGCGTCCACGCCTCGTTCCCCAGCCAGTTGCACACCACGTCGTACGTGCCCGCAAAAATGAGCACGCACACCCCGCGCTCGAGGAGCGCGCCGACGTACTCGCTGGAGCCCTTCTTGATATCACCCGTCACGGAGAAGTCCCGCCCGACGTCATTTGACCACGACTGTAGTAACTTCTGCGCCAAGAACATCCTGCACGTCCTTCTGGTTGAGGTATTCGACGATCTCGCTGGCGGGATGTCAGTCGGAAATAGCAGGACGATGACTACGCGAACTTGGTTTCCTCGTAGCACAGATCGGAGTCGCCGCATTTCTTGGAGAGGTCGTACATGTTGAGGCCTAGCGATGATGCGGAGTCAGGACGATTGGCCCGCGGAAAACCGCGGAGACGCATACCGGTGTCGACGTACGGCTCCATGACGGAGGCCCAGCAGAAATCCCAGGCGACGCCGCAGTTGATGAGGTCGAACTGGTCTTGGCATGACTCTTTGAACCATTTTGTGCATCGAGGAAGCTGAGAAGGAAGAGCCGTTGGTGCGGGTTCGTTAACATACAAGAAGAGGGCGTACTCGGGCTTTGATTTGAACACATGTTCTACATCAGGGTGAACAGGGAACAAGTTCTCAAAACTATGGACATACTGGGTGTCTTGGACCGGTGCGAGAGATGCTGGGGAGCACTGCATTTGATACCTGAACATCAAGGATCAGCAATATGATCAGTCTATTAAATCCTGGAGGGAATATACCATGAGGGCAGCAAAGTCGGTATGTCTGTCATTCCATTTCCTGGAGCGAGGTGTCAAAGGTGACAGGAGGTAACCCAAGAAATGTACCAATGATCACGGATGTAAGGTTAATGGGCGGGAGACCGGCTTCGACGAGGCCCGGGTTCTGGTCATAGATTGCAGCCGCAAAGACCGGAAGATATCGGCCCTACATTTGTTGAAAGACACGGTGTCTAGGTGCGCAGGGATCATACTTACAGCGTACGATTCGCCGGCTAAGTGGAATCCACGCCCTTGAAATTTATCGAAGTGGGCGAAGAAAATTGCCACGAAGGCGGCGATGTCCTTGGCGGCCTCATCCGTGGAACTCTACAAAGATCCGATGTTCAAATGCAAACGATTAAGAAGGATTCATACGCACCACCGTTTCGCCATATTCAGCGTATGAAAAACCAACGCCAATGGGCTGGTCAATGAAGAATATATTTGCATTGGAATTCCACGATTCTCGGTGGAAAACTGTGCCGTTGGCTGCGTTGACCACTCGGCAAGGGCCTCGCGAGGTGGATAAGCGCCATGAAAAGACGGGAAGAGATTCAGCTGCTACCTAGCTCCATGAATAAACCTATCCCAGATGAGCAGCCGGGCCCTATCCAAAGTGTGAGACCAATTTTGATAAGACGGAGTGGGGCCAAACCTCCGTTTGTCCAAAATATCACATCGTCCTTGTCTGGGTCGCTCCTGCTCTCGAAGAAGTAGAAAAAGAGATGACGGGCCTGGATGTCGATGTAGCCGGTGTACGCGCTAGATCTCGGGTCAGCCTCTTGGCATGTATATATATATATATGCGCCCTCACCTCACGGTTTCATCGCAAAATCCACTTTTCTTGATGCGCACGCCATACTGAGGGAACTCTGGGTGGGAGAGTGCGGTAAAGGAGGTCTCGGAGAGCATTTGCAGCGTTCCGGCGGGCGCAAAGGATTGTGAGGAGCTGTCAGTCTCGGCAGGACCGCTGAGGACTGTTTGCGAGGCATAGACGGGCGGAAGTGACCATCCAGCGAGCAGAGATGCAACAAAAGCCACAATCCGAAGAGACATTGCTGAGGGCCGTCAGTGGATCTCCCTAACTTTAAGGCTAACGCTCGACGAGTTACATGCAATCTGTGATCGGTGCCAGTGAGACTCTGAGAGGGAGTGACAAGAGAGAGAATTCCAAATGGGTCGAAGTCGCGATCACGTGTTCTGCCAGCAGGTTGCTCTGCCGACCCGACCCGTTCCGCGACACGCGACATAAAGAAGGGAGCGCAGACAACCGGAACCACGACGTGGCTATGTGACCAACCCTAAACAAAACCGCGATTAGCAAGCAAAACTCCGAATGGAACTACATCGCCGCGCTCCTCGAGCGTCGGATGCGTGCCCGCGGCACGCATGACGTGTTGTGTAATTGGCTCGGGAACGAGGAGTGGCTGCTCGCTCTCCAGTGGAGCAGCCGAACGGAGTTTGGTGTGCCGGAGTGGACCGTCACCGGAAGCGCGGGAACGACGCGCGCCACTAAGGGACTCCATGATATTTGCAGATCCCATACAATAAGCCGACGGAATCGCTGAAGATCGAGAATCGATGGATTGTGGGGTAGCCGTTAGGATTGTATCCACTGTATCGCCGATAAAACATATTATATGCCGCGCAAATTGGTTCCACTACCAGTACATCTAAATCTACAGTTCGAAGATATAACTACTTCCGCTCGTTCACTCATGCTTCAGAGGCTGAGACGTCCTGCAAATCTGAGACGAGTGTGCTCCTTTCGTCGGACTGCATGCATACATATATTATCCTCAATGTTCGCTCGTCAGACATTCGCCAAAGTAAAGAAACAAGGACACACCAATCCCATGACTAATAGGAGTCGCATTTCAACTTCTGCTACCCGAAGTGCCACGACATTCATAATTCCATTGGGTAGCCCGTATTCCACGCTGCGTTGTGCATCCCTCGGGATCCCAAGGCTATTACCCAGAACCCTCAGAAAAGATGTACCGAGATGAATTGAGAATGATTTTTAAAAATTCGATTGTATATATGATGGTATATATGATGGTATATATGCGCGAGGGGGAAGCGCAAGTGCACGTTGCGTCGGCCCAAAATCCCTATAAAGTTCAAGAGACAGACAAGAAGAAAAAGAAAAGAAACAATTTGGGACATCTTGCCCCCACCCGGTCCCGACCAGGATCATATCTCCTTTGAGGTTTGTACCCAAGAGGATGGGCTATAGAGGTATCTCTATAGTGCACACGCACATCCGCTATCGTACCCACGAGATACTGGGGAAAGGCCAAATAAAACGACGGTCCGCAGGACTTGTACTTCGCCGCGGAGGCGAATCTGCGAAGATAATTAGGAACAGTGACCTAACGTGTACGCAGGGCGTACATTAGATTGCTCGAGGACGACCACAAGCGCCGCGGTGGACAACACATCCGCCGCGGTGGCTGATACATCCTCCTGAATCTTCTCCACCGCCAGCTCTATGCGGGTGGAGGCAAGCTCGACGCGGGTGGAGGCCCCGATCTACGGCGTCGCAAATGTTCAGCCCCGAGAAATGGAGGGACATGGGAGGAGCCGCACCTTGAACGCCTCGGAGGCAGCATCCAGGCGCGAGGTGAACCGCGCGAGCCGACTCTCTCGTTTCCGCAGGTGCAGCACACGACGCAGCCGCCCTTGCTTGAGCTGTTCCTCCATTGCGGTAGAGATGTCGCGCAGGAGGCTGTGGAGAAGACGCATCAGCGAGGTCGGACGGGAGACTTTGGCGTGTAACGTACTGTTCAAACTTGACGATGTCCGCCAGCATGCTCGGGGGTATCGGACTCGTCCCCCCTCCGACAGCGTTGTATATCGCGTCCAGTATACCGACAGCGCGCCAGGCGAGCGCCTGTGCGTTTTCATCGGACGCGGACACGCGCTGGGCGTCATGGTCAATAAGGGCCAAGTAGACATGAATAACAGCGACAGGGAATACATACATCTGCGAGGTCCCACACAGCAAGGACACCGCCCGCTGCAGACTTGAGCGGCGGGAAGACGTCGGCGGCCTCTTTGAGGAGATTGAGGGAAGTCCGGACAGCGTCGGAAGACAAGGCGAGTGCCGTGCATTCATCAGTACTAGTAGCCGCCGAGGCCACCCGGCCTTTGTGCCGTCCGCGAGGCCTCAGGTTCATGAACGAACGACTGAGGCCTAGGGAAGGAAGGTGGAAGAGGGTTTCTGGTCCCGGGAAGGTGCTTTGCGATCCTTATATGCTCCCAAGAGCTGTAGAGTCTTCGTGGGCTGTGCGAGAGTTCAACTGAGCGGCCAACAAACGCCACATGGACTGCATCCCGCCTCACAGCTTTTATCGCCATTGACCGACACAGATCGGGTGCGGGGGGAAGCTTGGGTGTACCGTCGTACGTTCCGTACCGCGCGTGCTGTTCACGAACGAGGTCGACGAGGATCGGTGAGAATTCAAGCGCGCGCCGATTGGGGTACTGGTACCCCGCGGCTCGCGCATCCTGCCTCATAGCTTTCCCGCCATTGACAGGCATAGGCCGGGAGCGGCTGCTGTTCGATGTGCCGCTTGCTGTACACTGTGTCACGGTTCATGCTCGTTGAGGACAAAAAAGACTCTTCCCAAATGGGGTCGACGCCGCGATCACGCGCGCCATCAAGGCGCGACGCGAGAATCATCTCATACCGTGAAGTGGGTGACGCCGAGGTTGAACTAAATTTCAACCGCCGTTCGGAAGATACAGGTGGACAGGTGTTAGGACTGGATAATGGATCGACCGTTTTAGAGGAACCTTTTTGAACGTTGAAAAGGTTGATTACTTAATAGACAGGATGTGCAAAAGCCGCACGGGCCGCATGCGGCTTCATGCGGCTTTTGGTCATTGTGCAAAGCCGCAGGGAGAACAGAGTATTTGGGGCCTCAACAACATACATCTCAGTAGAATACATGTAAAACAAGTGTATAGTAGATGGTTATATCCTGAGACTGTCCGGGCTGAGCACCAACAGTGTGTTAGAGCAGCTTACAATTCAGCGGCTTGAACGATGCCGTTCAAAAAACGGGTTTCGCGAGCTCTTTTGGCAGAAGTTTTTCCACACTATTGAAGATTTAAGTGTGTCAGGCATCGAATAGAAGCTCGGAGGTGCAATGGTGGTGCTTGACTCAAAATAAACAGGAAAGCCGCTGCGGCTTTGCACAAGTGTCAAAAGCCGCATGCGGCTCGTGCACATCCTGTCTAATGTAAACGCTTTAGAGTCTCCTCAGTATCTCAGTTTCGCAACAGGAATCTGATTGATTAGAAATTGAAAGCCGAGAAGATGAAGGATAAACCCTCCGCGTGAACGAAGGTTTCGATAGCAAGGACGAAGATATAATCAAGCAAGAGAGAAATGCCTGCTGGAGCAAAATATAGAACGGGCCGAACGAATTCCATCCGCGAAGTAGGGACGCGGCTCTAGAGGTATTTATTTTCTTTGAATTGAACCGGTTTGAAGCGTAGAGCAAGTATTAGTGCAAACTCGAGCCTGGATCGCATAAGTTCCCGAGGTCAACCCGTTATCCATTATAAATAAATATACCGATTACCCACAACCAGAAGCCCAAAATGGAGAAGAGAAAATACAGAAGGTAAAGTATTAACCGCCGAAGGGTGATCAGTCCCTCGACAGCGAGAACAGATTAAGTATTAAAAGCTAAGAGGTATGTATAAGACCGTGACCAAGCAAAGAGACGATATACGCGTCGACCTGCGACGGATAATGCTGATGTGGTCTCCTGTGAGACAAATGCCAAGACGAGGGTGCGAGGGAAAATCATCGAATGAATGCGCGGCGGGGGAGTTGGAGCTGGAGCTGGGCAGCGCCGGCGTTCTCTTTGTTGGCGAGGTGCGCGCGGTGGGTGGGGCTGCTGTGCGTGCTGGAGCTGGCGCCCTTGAGCCACTCGCCCGAAGACCTCATGACGCTCTGGGTCTTGGACGCCAAAGGCCGCTTGACGTGCGCCGCCCGACGCAGAGACGCGGTGACGTTGGCGTTCTGCGACGCGCCGAGAACAGCGGGGGTGACGACGACGGCAGCTGGGTGTGCGGGCGCGGGCGCGGCGAGGAAGACAGCGCGCAGCGGCGACGAACCGAGGCGGGCGCGGGTCTGTCGAGCACCGAAGCGCGCAGCGACAATGTCGGTGTCGCGGTGTCGGAGGCGAGTAGCATGCTGCAGGGAAAACAAATTAGTCTTCGTTGTGGGCGACAGAGGTGAGACGTACGGTGACGATGACCTTCTCCACGGCGAAGTTGGAGACGGGCACGGCCGCGACGCTCTCGTGCTTCTGAGGTAAAGAAAGGTATTAGTCCAGTTAGGAATGGATAGTGGATCGACGTACGGGCAAGTTCAGGCGGGCGGCGGTGAGGGCGGCGGCGGCGGCTATTTGTTTGGTCTGTAGGGCGCGGATGGTCAGCGGTGCGCGCAAGGATATGTAGACAGCACGTACAGTGATGACAGCGGGCTCATCGACGACAGAAGCGACCACCGACTCCTCCTGGCCGGCCTTCTGCAAAAAAAATGATCAGACAAGGCCACGACAACGACGAGAGCACGTACCTCGGCGTCCACCACGCGCTCCCGCTCCTCCTTCCGCAACGACACAAAATAAAGAATAGTAAAATAGACAACAGACAATCCGACGACGACGGCGACGAACAGACCGAAGCCAATCAGTTGCGACGCCTTGAACAGGACGAGCGCGGGGGGAGGGGAGGGAGGGAGCGCGGGCATGATGCCTGGATAAGCGCGGGGTGTGCGGGGTGTGATAGCGAAAAAGCAGTAGAGGGCGATGTGCGGAAGAAAGCAGCAGATAGCAGAGCGGGGGAAAGCTCGATGCCCTTACCGCCAAGGGTGCCGCTGAATTTATACCTTTCGCGCGCGCGATAGGGGAGCGCGGCTCATTTGCTTCCGCGGGCCATAGGATGGCGTTGGCGCGGGTAGAGACCTCTTCCGCGCGCGGAATGTCTCAGAGGGTGCGGAGGTCTCACATGTCTGCCAGACAGTCTCAGTGAAGCGTTCTTCCCGCTGCTTTTCGCGCAGCATAGTCCCAAGAGTATCGTGCAGGCGAAGCTTGAATCAAAGCACCAGTGTCGACCGAGGGAGCGTTGAGCGTCAGCAAGAGGAATAGAGCTGGCGATCGGAGGACAAGCACGTCTCGATCACGCGCGACGGATGGTCTCAGAGCCGCGCGTAGGTCTCACATAGTGCCTCGGAGGCCACCGACGTTCATCTCGGTGTCTTTCACGCTGCAGTTCAAGACCAAGAGGGTTGACGCCGTGCAGGAGACAATACGGTCGAGTCGCGCGCTGCGCCACTCGAGCCAGAGCATCCAGCAGAGCATAGAGCGCCCGCCGCCGCCAGCCACAGCAGTCAAGAGGCTGCTCAAAGGCGCGTGTCCCCGATCCCGCGCGCGGAAGGTCTCAGAGCCGCGCGGAAAGTCTCAGAGGGTCAATCGCACTGCGAATCATCGTAGTCAGTGAAGCCGGTCTCGGATGTCGCATAGCAGCGAGAGCGTCGGCCAGGCGACGCCCGAGTCAGTGCTCAGATACGAGACAGCGCCGAGCGCGCCCGTAGAACGAGAAACATAGTTGCGGTGGTGGAAGCCGAGAAGAGCCAAGTCCGAATTGGGAAGGTCGTCTTCTCCGGGAGTTATTTATCTGCACCAACGTTAATGCTACCCAGCTCGGACCACAACTCTCCAACCCCAAACGAATTAAAACGCCTGATATGTACAGGATACACAGCAAAGAGCGTCGTGGCAAACAAACGAACGGAGTGAGCGAGTGGGGGGGAGGAGGGGGCGTGGGGGGGCATGCAAACGCACACTGGGTATCTACAATAAATCAGGTCTACTACCTCTCTAGCCCTACAGTAGCATAAGATAAGTAAGGAGCGTCCGGGGGCAGGGCAGTGCGGGTGTGCATCGTATCGTATCGACTTTTGGGCGCGCGTACCGGCGTGCGCGGCGGGCGTGCGCGGGGGCAAGGACATCACAGACAGAGCACGGCGCCGCCGAGCACCATCACCAGCGCGACGACTGCGCTCGGCACACGCAAGGCGAGGGCCCCGCTCGCGCCGGTCGTCTGCGCGGCGCCGATGCCGGTACCCGACGCGCCGCCCTTGCTCGAGCCCGTGTTCGACGCGCCGCCCTTGACGGAGCCCGAGGAGCCTGAGGAGGAGCCCGTGGAGCCCGTGGAGGAGTCGTAGGAGTCGCCACCGCCACCGCCGGTGACGGTCTTGCCGCGGGCTGTTACGTCTGTGGGGAGCGTCAGCGTGCGCCTGATGAGGGAAAGGCGAGGAGGGGGAGACGAGCGGGAGAGAGGGAGCGGCGAGAGGCAGTGCAGGTAGAAGAGCAGCGCAGAACGGGGAGCAACAGGAAGGGAAGCGTAGCAGAAGTGGACGAAGGGAGCGTAGCAGGAGAGGAATGGAGGAGAGAAACGAAGCAAAGACACTTACACTCCGCAAACGAGGGCTGCGTGTAGTTCGTCTCCACGTACGGGTTCGTCTTGTTGTACCCGACGCCGACCGGGACCAGGTTCTGTAGGCGGGCGTCAGCAAGCAAGTAAGCATGAGCGGGAGCCAGCAAGGAAGGGAGAGTAATGGGGAGAAGTAGAGCGAAGTGTTAGTGAGGGGGGAACAGTACGACGGCGCCAAAGGAGTAGCGAATGGGAGTGAGGAGTGGAGCGGGGAGGGGCAGTGCGCGATGGAAATCGCGGGGAGCACAACGAGAGGAAGCGGCCCCTCCCCCACTCCACGCCTGAGCGCGAAACAATCGAGGGAACGAGGTACGCCGGCACCATGGGAAGGAAGGAAGGGAGCGCCGCCCGCCCATCCAAACAAAGTACGCAAGCACGCAACAAAGTAAAAGTCCAGAAAAACGCACATCAAACGCCTGGACGAGCTTCGGGTAGTTGTCGATCGCCGTCTGCATCGTGTAGTTGTTCAGCTCGTGCGTCAGGATGATCGCGCCGACCTGGGGAGAGAAGCAAAAGAACGTCAGCATTCATTCGTTCGTTCGGGGCATTGGAAGGAAGGGTCATTGGGAAGGAGGTTCGTGGGGACAATGGGGAGGGGCCCGAGGCCGGGGAGTGGAAGCGGGCGTGGCGGCCCCGCCATCGCCTGGGCCAGCAAGGAGAGGCAGAGGCAGAGGGTGACAAAGTCCGAGTCGTCGGACCAAGGCTTAGCTCCGCAAGCTGCTATATGCTGCGGACCGAGTCGTCGGCCTCTCCTTGCCCTCCTTATCCTCCTCCACCCCACTCGTCCGGCCCATCCCCTTCGCGCGCCACAGCGCAGCGCTCGTCCTCGGAAGCCCGCCTCTCGGTCGTAGCGCACCGTCCGAGGAGGCCGCTCGGTCACCTCACCCAGGACGTCGACTCCTCCCCACTCGGGCGCCCCTTCACTCCCCACTTGGAGGATGACAAAGGAGCGAGCGGCCACAGAATGCAAAATGCAAAATGCACCCCAGCCCCCCCCCCCTCTCTTTTTTCAAAAAAACCAGAAAGAAAAAAACATACACTGTCAAACGCGCCCTGCCCCGCCTTGGTGATCAGGTTGTCGTAGTTCTGCTGCACCGTGTCCGTCGTCACGCCGTTGGTGCCGACTTCCTGGAATCGCCACAAAAAAAGCGTCAGCGGGTTATTCGAGAGAGGAGGGAGGGGAGGGGGGGAGGGAGCTACCCCGCCCGAAAACAGGGCAGAATGGGGCGAGCGGGGAGGGGAGGAACGGGGGACGACGGGAATCGGCGGAACCTGCGCTCGCTCCTTCGCCAGGGAATACAGGGAGGGGAGGAAATGGGCCCTTCCGTCCCTGGGGCAAACGGGAGGAGGAGGAAGGGGAATCGAGGACGCTTGGGGGAGAGCGGATCGGGTGGGGATTCGGGTAGGGATTCGGGTAGGGATCGGGTGGGGATTCGGAGAAGCTCTCCCCCTCTCTCTTTCACGCAGAACGCAGAGAACCAAAGAAAGCAGAAAACAGAACAGAAAAAGAAAAACGCACCCAATCAAACGCATCGAACCCCCACATGACCGTGTCGAGCCCGAGCGACTGCGCGATGAACCGGATGCGGTCGTCCACGTCGCCTTTCGGGGGCTGCGCGCGAAGTGGTTAGTTACGGCAAGGACGGGGTAGGGTATACAGAGGAGAAGGAGGAAGAAGGGAGGAGGGACAGCAGACGCCCGCCCGCCGGACGGACATACGACAGCAGCGTGCTGGAATACGCCTCGGGCGCGTGCGATGCGAGCCCGCACGCGACTGCTCCACCCGCACCCCGACATCCGAGATGACAGACGGCATGACAACCGCCTCGACTCCCGCCCACCCGCGCGCAAGAGGTAGCCGAGCCCCGACGGCGCGCGGGCCTCCGCTCCACACAGGAGAGAGAAGAAGATGGGAAGCGGAGAAGAAAACGAGAATGTGGGCGGGGGGGCGGACAGACACGGTGGCTGCTGGACGCACACAGTCCCCAGGCGTAAGGACGCAGCAACCACGCCCGTCGAACCCCGAAGACGACACCATCCCACCGTGCAGCATGGAAACGGCCACGTCGCTTGGCAACGTCCAGACCAGCCATCGACGACGACGCACGCACGCGAGGACGAGGACGAGGGCTCGAGCGCCAAGAAAGCGACGCGCGATGCGGGTCCACAGAGCACGAAGCGCGTACGCCTCGAGGCACGCGCGCACGTCGCCCGTAGCAGGTCTGCGCCCCGATCTGCGCACGGACCCACAACCCCCGCCCCGCCCTCTCCGCCTCCTCGTTCCACAAAGGTGCACGCTCTCTCGCCCCTCCAGGGATGGAAGGGACAGAAACACGTCCCCCACATCTCAAAAGTGGAATCGAATAGCACGTCGCAATAGAAAAAAACACATAAAAGAAAGCGCACGCACCCGCCAGCACGTCGGCGTGACGCCCGTGACGAGCTTGATCGCCTGCATCGTGTACCACAGCTCCGCGAACGCGCCCTCGTTCGTCGCCGCCGTCATCGACGCGTGCGACCAGGTGTCTGTGTGGCGAATGTGTCAGTACGAGCGGAACGAGTGCTGACATGCCTAAAAGGGGGAAGCGAGGCAAGAGGGGGAAGAGGAAAGGAAGAGGAAAGGAAGAGGAAAGGAAGAGGAGGAGGGGAAGGCGGGGAGCACGGGCAAGAGAGGCCAGAGGGGGATGTGGGGGAAGGAGAAGGGGAGGGGAGGAGAGGAGAGAGGGGGGAGGGAGGCGAACAAGGGAGGCGGAGGAAAGAGGAGGGGTGGGGACGAGAGTGGGAAGCACGGAACGCGCCGAGGACGAAGAGGAAGCGAAGAGGGGAGCGCGCGCCGACGATGGGAGGCAGGCATGAAGGGACAACCGAGACAGCGATTAGAGCGCATCGACGCGACGCAGGCGCGGAGCCGCCAAGCGCATCCGTGCACGGGAAAGGGCAAGGGAGAGTAAACAAAGTGGGGTGGGAAGGGAAAGGAAGCACGCCGAAGCTAAAAGTAGACTAAAAATCTAAAGAAAGAAGGCACTCACGGACGCAAATCTCGTGGCCGTCCGCGACCGCGCGCTGCGCCTCGAGCGGGAAGTTCATCACGTTCGTGCCGATGTAGAACATCGCTGCAAACGTCTGTCAGTACGTGTACTTGAGGGAGAGAGGGCGCAAAAAAAGGGGGGGGGAAGAGAGAGAGAAGGACGCACTAGCTTTCTGGTTGTTGGACTCGAGGTAGTTGTAGAACCTGTTGTGCCCGCAGAACGGGCCGTCGTCGAACCCGTACCCCAGCGTCTTGGGCTTCAATCGCTCTCCGTTAGTCAAGATAGAGGAAGTCGACGCGCGCACGCACCTCGGGCACCGCGACGATGTCGGGCTTGAGCCCCGCGAGCTTCGGCGTCACGCACTGCGTCTGCGTCCACCAGCAGTCGGCGTCCGCCGCGCCGTCGTACGTCACGCCGCTGAAGTCGCCGCCGAGGGTCCCGCGGGGGGCGATGTTGGGGATGTTGGCGGAGAAGGAGGCGAACTTGGCCTGGGCGACGGAGTCGTTGGGGAGGATGGCGGTGACGTTCTTGGAGATGGTCGGGAAGGACGGGATCGCGTTCGTCACGGCCTGGAAGCCGTACGGCTGGCACTCGGCGTCGGGGTCTGTGTGGCGGGGGTGTCAGTGGCGCTCCTGACGGCAGGGGCGGCGACGGACCTTCAATGGCAGCCTGCTCCGCCTCGGTCGTCGACTCTGCGCGCACGGAGGCGGCGCGCAGGAGCAGCAGCAGCGCAGCGGATGTCTTCGTCGTCGGGCGCATCTTCACTTGTGCGGGGACGGAGAACAAGAGAGAAGAGAAGAGAGAAGGAGAAACGACAGAACAAAACAAACAAATCCGCAAAATTCTCCTTGCCGCCCGAAAATAAAATCGGCGCTTGACACCAACGGGTATTTCCGCGGATTTCCGTGTTCCGTACACAAAGCGCCCCGGAAAATGGCCCAAATGGCGCTCAAAATCCAGGCGAAACCCCGACATCCCATCAATACCAACATGTGGTGCTAAATATATCAGGCGCCATCAAGCCCTGATCGTATCGCCGCTGATCATGTCCATATGGCTGATGAGCGACGGGCGCGACGGCGACGGCGAACACGACGACGATCCCGGACCCCGACGACGAGGGGCGCGGGCTTGACGGTTGCCTCAAGTATGTATGTGTCTCAAGGCGACCGAAACCACCGGATTCAAAGCTTGTTGGACAAAAGAACCCTCTCCTTGACACCCTCCGCGCTCCTCGCGGGGGCTCATCGGACCTTGCCTTGCCCCTCCCTGCATCTGTTCGCCTCTGTCCATCGAACCCTGCGTGCTTCCTCAGCTTCCAGCCTCTTTCATTTTCCCTGAGGCGGGCATACATGCCCGTGGCCATACATTCGCCGATCCGCGACGATCACCCGCGTTTATATACCGGCCGCATCGGCATCGCCGCCTGACAATGCTAGTGGACATCGTCTCGCTCTGCGCCAAGCGGACTGCATCTGCAGTCCTACGAGCTTCCCTCCCCTCACGGCCGCCTTTATGTACACTCGGAATTTACACATTCCTCGGCATCCGCATCGTCCCACTTCTGCGCCGCCCTTCCAAGTTGTCTGTCCACTTCCTCCACGGCGACGTATCCCCCCCTTGTCCCCGCAGCCATCTCACCGTGATCCTACCAACAAATAGGACCACGCCAAGACCACGCTGGTCAATATTGTCCAACCAAAGTAACGAACATCGATCAAGATTCAAGACGATCTCCCGCGTTTGTATACGGCATCGTCTGGAGTCCTCTGCGCCAATCTGTCCGACTCGTCTACCTCTGTCCATCCAGTCCTGCAAGTCGAAGAGAGCTTCCCTTCCCTCCAAGTTGCACCGTCACCTGCGAATTCCCTTCCCTCGCGGCCTCCCATCCCCGTCCCGCGTATACATTCGAATTTATATTTATATATACATTCTTCGGCATCGGCAGCGGCATCTTCCCACCCTGTCGTCTGTCGAAAAGCACGTCTTGCTTGCTGTCGCTAATATCTTATTTAAATCCAACAAACCTGCATCAAACGACCGTTTCCGTCTCGTTTCCGGATCGACCTTAAAATTAAAATAAAATAAATGTACGCACATGTGGGTCGCTATACCCTTTTTAGCTTTTTAGGGAGCGAGGAGGTATGTACGTATTTATTTATAGCAAGCAAGCGCTGACCCTCGCCCGAAGATACGATTCGGGATCCAGATACTTAATGCTTGATCAGGATTCAGATAACGCATCGTGTCCCCTCCCCTCCCCTCTGCGGGTCGCGCGTCCCTGTCCCCCGCCAAAACAATCCGTTGGACGCTACATCGCTGTTCCTGATCCATATATGCACTCGCTCGTAAGGAGGTGTGTATTTATAGTCAGCAAAGCTCTAGCGAAGGGCATGCATTTATTTATAGCAGGCAGAAAAATCAACTGCCCCCTCTCTCTCGCCTGCCTCGTGCTCCTGCTCCCGTCTTGATCATGCCCCCCATCCTCGACCGACGCCGCAATACTAATTATTCAACATTTAACACAATCCCACCGACGCCGCCCCCGCCCCCGCGCCGCCTGCCCGTGCCGCCTGCGCGTGCCGCCTGCCGTCTTGCCGCTAACATGTAAGTCGAGCTACCCGACCCTTGAACCGCAAGCGCCGCCCATGTAAGGGAGGCTCTCTAAGGTCTCGACAAAGCCGCTTAGCATGTATCTCGGCGACACTGTTGCAACGCGGTCGGACCTGATTTTGGTAGGTAGGTAGGTAGGTAGGAACCGCAGATTCCGTCGACCCAACCGGGTTTTTCTTGATGTCGCGGGAGGTCGCTCAGGTGCTCAAGGGTGGAAAACTGTAAGTAGCATCCACTTGACGCCTGTATGTGGTACGGGCTGTAAGCTCTTTATGGGCCCGCGCCGGAATATACCTACCTTAGCGAGCGAGGAGGCATTCATTCATCATAAAACCAGCAAAATAATCACTGGCCTTCGCGCGGTAGGTTAGTCTCGTTACTCAGACTTTATGCCGAATCGATTGAGAAGACAGTCGTTCTCAATGATCTATATAAAGTGGTAGGTAAGGACAAGACGCGGGATTCAGATATCGATACTGTTCTCGCGATCGTGCGCGCGCCCATGGCCACCCCGCAATTAATTCTTAATTCGCTTGGGCGCTACATCGCTGCTCCTGCTCCTGCTCCTCCGTAATCCTCTCCGACGTGCCGAGCGCAGATCCATGTGTGCGTTGCTATCCTCGCTCGTATTATAAGGAGGTATGTATTTATAGTCAGCAAGGCTCTAGCGAGGGGTATGTATTTATAGCAAGGCAGCGGCAGAAAAATCAACTGCCCGGGCCCCCCCTCTCGAGTCCTGCTCCTAACTAGTGCGTACTCTCCTCGGCGTTCACAAAATCTAGCGATTCTGGACCGACCGACGCTGCAATACTAATTATTTAACACAATCCCGCCGACGTGCCGTCGTGCCGTCGATTCGGATATGCAAGCGACCAAGTCGAGATACCCGACCCTTCAAGCACGCCCGGATTTATTTTGTAACTGCAAGCGCTTGTTAGTAATGCTGTAAGGGAGGCTTACGCACCGCCGACTGGATTATACATCCATCCACCCGCTTACCGCCTACGTACATATGCGATGGGATTCCAAGAATAGAACTTGCCAAAAAAAAAAAAAAAGGATTAAGCGCCCAACGGTCTCACGACGTCAAAAATCCGAAAAAAATACATTAATACGAAAAGATACATTAATACAGTTACAGTACACGGCGGCGGGAGGTGGATCAATCAGGCGCTCAAATGCATTGATATCGAGTGAATTGAACTGTCACGGCCGCCGCGTTGGTCCTGGGCGTCTGTCCGTCCATCTTCTCAGCCCTATCTGAGTCGACCCGCATCCTCACTTAAGCTCAGTCTTTGGAATTGGACCCTCCCCTCGGGAGTCGGCCGCACTCAGGCTCCTCAGGGTATCACCGATCAGCCCCCCCCGCAAAAAAAAAATGCACAACCACCGCAACGCACATCCCATGGAAAAGAACCCACTCCATCCGGGTTAGCCTGGCTTGCGTATTCTGTGAATTCGAATTCGCACGCCGCGCACCCCATATCCGCCGGCCCGGGGGACGACGCGTGGGCCGCGCCGGTGTGGCGCAGCTGCGCGACGCGCACTGCGCATCTCCAGGCGACGCGCGGGACGGGGGCGGGGGCGCGGCTGACCGTGTGGTGGTGGGCTTTGCCCTCACCACGGTCTAGGTGGTGGTGCGGCAGGCGGGTTTGGGCAAGTTTGGGCGTATTTAGGTGGCTTAGTCAGCCTCTGACCTCTGCTCACGCCATATCCATCGCTTTGGCCGCCGCACCACGCTAGCTGCCTCGGAGTCACCCCAAGCGACACAGTGCACTCCAACGGAAGGGGAGCACGTGCTGCTGCGACCTTCCCATTTGACAGAGCTGGCTTTCGCGCTATAGGAAATGTGCTACCTCCAACATGTCTGGGGCGCGCAGCCCGCGGAAGAGGGCGGAGAGCCGGTGTGGAGGCGCCCCCAATCGCGCTGCATTCGCGTGGTCGAGCCACATTCGCCTTTGTAACTCATCACTCGGCGCCAGTGGTATATACGTTAGCCATATATTCCCTGGGCCCCCGCTGGTATCGTTCTGATTTTTCGTTCCAGACCGGGGTGATAATACATTAATAGGTGTACTTTGTGCCCCAAGTTGCTGCAGCCGTGATCTAGAGCGGCGTCTCAATTTAATATCTCTGGGAATTTGGGCGAAGGTTGTGGGTGAACCACCTGGGCCAAGGATACTTGGGAACCAACTGTGAATAAATGCGACAGAAGAAGACACGCGACCGCCGAAAAACGTCCAACCTATGCCCCAGGCTTCATCTCTTGCTCTTCACATTTAGCGTGTACGGCGGAAAAAACGTATCAACGAATCAGCTGTGCACGGACTCCGAAGGAAGACACTGCTGCGCGGCACTCCGACGTTCCCGTAGCAAGCTATCTTCCGTGATCTGTGGCGACCGACCACTGCTCAGCGCTAGCGTTCAGCGCCTATCATCTACAGATGGAGGCGTCTAAGGTGCGACGGGCTCAAGACGGGACGCCGGGGCGCCCATATAACCGTACAGTTGCAGGCTGTTTAATTTCGGACAGCATTAGCACACATCGCACTTCCGCAGTTCCCCCTCCTTCTAAACACACCTTGGAGCGATGGCAGCCAATCCCAACACGCAATCGCCATGGAGCGGGTATATGCTGTCCGTATACCTAGGCAGGAAAGGCGCCCAACCCCTTGGAAGCGTTGCCTTCGAGGAAATTGAAGCGAAGGCGAAGGAGAAGCTCAAGGACTATCCGGGTAGGAGATCCTCCCACTCGCGAATCGAGGCAAGCTCAAAGCTCGCCAAGGGGCCTTCATGTACGCAGGGGGAAGCGCAGGGACCAACTCCACGTACCACGCAAACCAGCGGGCATTCGAGAAGTACAGGATCGTTCCACGTATGCTCGTGAATGCGACTTTCGGAACCTCGAGGTTTGTCCGCAATTCCCTTGAGCTGGCCAGCCCTGATCGATATCTATCCTGCGCAGACGACCATCTTCGGTGTCAAGCACTCGTCGCCGATATTTATCGCTCCCATCGGCGTTCAATGCAACTTCACCGCTGAAGCCGAGTTCGCGCCCGCCCGGGCAGCGAAAGCACTGGGGGTGCCCTTCATCATGAGCACTATGGCATCCCGCTCGATCGAAGACGTCGCCGAGGCGAACGGTGACGGGCACCGTTGGTACCAGCTGTATTGGCCCGCCACAAATGACGTAGCGCTCTCCATCTTGTCGCGTGCCAAGGCCAGCGGCTTCACCACCCTCGTGGTTACACTCGACACAATGCTGCTGGGTTGGCGTCCGCACGACCTCGCGACATCGTTTATTCCCTTCCGCGACGGCGTCGGTGCCCAAGTCGGCACGTCCGACCCCGCATTCATGGCGCGCCTGGGCCGCGAGCCACTTGTCAACCCCCGTCCCAAGTTCCCGTACGACGCGGCAGAGATGGATCGACTGTATGCTGCGGGCGACAAGGACGTGCTGGATGCGGTGTATCTCGGGACGCAGTGGGTGAAGGAGTGCAGCCCGGGTAAGTGCCGCACTTGGGAGGACCTGCGATTCCTCCGGGAGCACTGGCATGGGCCGCTCGTGCTCAAGGGCATCCAGAGCGTCCAGGACGCGGAGAAGTGCCTGGATTATGGCGTCGACGGAATCATCGTCTCAAACCACGGTTCGTGCGGCTCTCATCTTCCCGGAAAGTATTAACGTACCTGATCAGGCGGCCGCCAAATCGATGGCACGATTCCTTCTCTATACGCGCTGGCGCGCATCATGCGCTCGCCGACAATCAAGGCCGCCCAGGCGTCCGGGAAGCTCACTGTCCTGTTCGATTCGGGCATCCGCACCGGCCTGACATCTTCAAGGCGCTGGCCCTCGGGGCTCAGGCCGTGCTGTGTGCGTCATCCTCTTGTGTCTCCTGCCTCCATATACTGACGCTGCACTGCAGTGGGCCGCCCGTGGCTATACGGCGGCATCGTTGCGGGCCAAGAGGGCATCGAGCAAGTCCTGCGCCACACGATGGCGGATCTCGACGTGACGCTGGGGCTCTCTGGCTTCGCCTCTCTCAGCGAGATCCAGGGCAAGGCCGATGAGGTCTTGGTTGAGATCGATTTTTAGGCCAAAGTGGACTTCGACAACGCAGTGCATCCATGTATGTATAAGTATGTATGTTATTTATAGCAAGCGCTGACCTTCGCCCGAAATGCGAAGCAGGATAAGACTCGGGATCCAGATAAATGTATTGTAGCACCTCCCTCCCGTACGTGCGTGCGCTCAACCCACAGTTCCCAGGCGCTAAATCCACTCGCTGCCAAGCAGTAATACAATAATCCTCTCTAACTTATCGATGCCAACTTGTTCCAGGGGCGCAGATCCATGTGCGCCTCGTATTATAAGGAGGTATGTATTTATAGCAGGGGTATGCATTTAGCAGGCAGAAAAATCAACTGCTCCTCCTGCTCCTAACTCGTGCCTCCTCGCTCAAATCCACGAGGCTCACCCGCTGACGCGCGCGACGCCGCAATACTAATTATTTAACATTAAAAACAATCCCACCGACGCCGCCCCGCGCCGTCTTGCCGCCTGCGCGTGTGCCATCTTGCCGTCTTGCCGTTTGTCGTCTTGCCGCCTAAGCGTGCCGTCGATATGTAAGTCGAGCTACCCGACCCTCCAAGGTGAACCGCAAGCGACGCCCATGTAAGGGAGGTCTCGACAAAGCCGCTTAGCATGTATCTCGGCGATACTTTTGCAACGCCACTTGATCTGGTCGTACCAACTGCAGATTCCGTCGACGCCTCATGTTTCTTGATGTTGCGGGAGGTATTACGATGGGGTGCTTAAGGGGTGGAATATTGATGGTATCCGTAAGTAGCATACACTTGACGCACTGGGCCCCCGGTTGTTTCTTTATGGGCCCGCGCCAGAATATACCTACCATAGCGAGCGAGGAGGCATTTATATATTATAAAGCCAGCAAAATAATTAATCACTGACCTTCGCGCGGTAGGTAAGGATAAGACTCGGGATTCAGATACTGTTCTCGCCGCAATCAATTCGCTTGGGCGCTAAATCGCTGCTCCTGCTCCTGCTCCTCCGTAATCCTCTCCGATGTGCCGAGCGCAGATCCATGTGTGCGTTGCTACACTCGCTCATATTATAAGGAGGTATGTATTTTTAGCAGGGCAGGAGAGCAGGAGGGCATTTATTTATAGCAAGGCAGAAAAATCAACTGCCCGGGCCCCCCCTCTCGAGTCCTGCTAGTGCGTACTCTCCTCGGCGTTTACAAAATCTAGCGATTCTGGACCGACGCTGTAATACTAATTATTTAACACAATCCCACCGACGTGCCGTCGTGCCGTCGATTCGGATATGCAAGCGACCAAGTCGAGATACCCGACCCTTCAAGCACGCCCGGATTTATTTTGTAACCGCAAGCGCTTGTTAGTAATGCTGTAAGGGAGGTTCACGCACCGCCGACTGGATTATACATCCTCCGCTTACCGCCTACGTATACATATGCGACGGGATTCCAAGAATAGAACGTTCAAAAAAAAAAAAAAAACAGGATTAAGCGCCCGACAGTCTGCCGAGCCCAAGTGTCGTGCGGATGAGTCTGGATCTCACGACGTCAAAAGTCTGAAAAGATAATACAGTTCAAAACTTACAGTAGAGCTTGGACACGCGGCCCAATTTATTTAACCCGCGTCAATCAATCACTCAAGCGCTCAAATCCATTGATATCGAGTGAATTGAACTGTCACGGCCGCCGCGTTGGTCCTGGGCGTCTGTCCTTTCATCTTCTCAGCCCTATCTGAGTCGACCCGCATCCTCACTTGAGCATAGTCTTTGGAACTGGACCCTCCCCTCGACCGCACTCAGGCTCCTCAGGGTATCACCCCCCCCCAAAAAAAAAAGCACAACCACCACACAACGCGCTCTCCACGGAAAACGATTCACCAGTTTGGCTTGTGTATTGTATTCTCTGAATTTGCTCTGAACCTGAATTCGAAGAAGGAAACCCACACCAACCGGTTGAATCGCATCATGCACACATATCATCCATCGTTTCGTTTCCGGTGTCCGCACCTCGAATGCCCCTCTGGCTGCTCTTCAAAGCTGGTGGGTTGAACCCACGGCAAGCTTTTAGTGTATTCGAAATCGAATCGGCTCGATATCATTTCCACCACGTCCAGCCCTCGCCCGCGTCGGACCTCCCGCCAGCAAACCGCCCTACGTTGGGTTGGACTCGCTCGCCGTACCCCAATATTTCCTGGACCAGACGTATACGACTGATTGAACAGAATAGTTGAACCCCGTTAAATTCAATCTCAATCCACCCAGGGCCAATATATCGTCAAGGTCACCTAAATTAAACTGAATCGAATTGAGATGTGCTAGTGGATGATGCACCGTCCCTCCCCGGCGACCTCCATAATATTCATCCGCCGCAGCCTCGTCTCTAGATCTCGGTAATGGTCTGGTCGAGGACGCTAGACATGTGTTCGGGCGTGATATTTCACACAAAAGTCGATAGTGCAACTGGTCCCCTCTCGTTTATGAATTAAACAGACAGGAATAAACCCATAGGACGACGCGTGGATCACCCACTGAAAATAAAAGCTTTGGATGTATCATTCCCGAGGGTCGCTTATAGCGAGCGAATGGGCGTCTATAGCAGGGAAGAGAATCCTGGACCAGTGCACTGACTTTCGGCCCAAAACTAAGGATTTCCCTCCCGCGAGCTCAACCGCGCAATAATTTCCAAGCAGCTGCCGCTGCTCATCCTCGTTAATGGTCAGCGGTGAATGTTGCACACCGGCACAGAAAAACTGGTGTAGTCAACACCGCTCAAATCTGAGCACATGGATGGGAGTGAAAGCTTGGCTCGCTGTCGAGGACGAACCCCAGCCACAGCGCAAACCCAAATGCTCACAGAGCGGAGAATGCCTGTGAAAAGCCAGCGGTCAAGCAAGTTAGACACACCCTGGCTCTATCACAGCATTCACGACTAAGTTGCTAAATAAATAATAATTAGTAAGGGTAGTAAATTTTAGGGGTGGTGGGTGGGTCAAAAAATTCCAGAGAGGCGTGCACGGTCCGTCGTGCGCCTTGCGATCCTGAGGTCGTCGCCGTCAGACTGAAAAAGATCGCACAGCCTCTCGCCGAGATCATCTGACTCAGCAACAAACGGCAACTTCCGCTTCTTGTTTAACGAGGCTCTACTTACGCTTGCAGCACAGTTCGTGCCTCACAGTGCTTGAGCTTGAGTTGCCACCTTTCCGACCTGTTTCCGGTGCGTAGGGGAGGGGCGCATGTGCGGTATATGTATGTATTTATAGCACAAGCGTCGAACGGAAAATCAACTGCCCTCCTCCTGCTCCCCAAAATACTAACGTCTTCCAGCATGTTACTACCCGGCGCCCTCTTGCCCGACGATCCTCAAAATTCAAGAACTACCGCAACTCCGCCCTCTTGCCTCACACGTCGCTGCACGTCCGCTTATAGTCAGCGATTCACGGCTGCCTTTTACTTGCTGCCGATTCAGACTATCCCAAGGCTCTAAAAATCCTTGGAGGTATGTGTTCTGATGCTCATTGCTCACGGAGTCCCAGCGGTCGTCCGAGTCTCAGTTTGGAGTCGCGCGGTGTCAAGTGCGTAGATTGCGATACCGCGGCCATGCCGGTTGCGCTTCGGATCTGACGCGGCCATCGCAACCCATCGTACATACATCCAATACCTCGGGGTTTAATTGTCCTACGCGTCACTTGCGTAGGTCCACGCACAGCATTCCCAGCTCTGTGCCAAAACTTTAATTAATATTGGGTGGTTCAACAACTGGGCACGTGATTGCGGTTCGGAAACGGTTTGAAGTTGAAACGACCCTCCTTGCAGCTGCCGGCTCATACGCGCCGCTGTATACAACTATAGCCCGTCATCCCAGCACGTCTCCGAGTAATCTATATGGTAAATCTTTCCGCAAAAACTGAAAGAAAGAAGATCAATGCACCATTTAACTGCATTGAAATTTGCTTTGTCCAGTGGTTTGGAAAGGTTGCTGAATGATGAACATTCAGCTTCCCTTTCATATCTCATCAATATTCAATAAACATGTGGAGTTTGAAAGTGCCGCTGATTGCGGCCCTTTGCGTTGTAAATTCCAGACTAACTAATAGAACAATGTTTTGTGAATCTGATTTGGCTACAGATTGATACAATTCCCTCTAACATTTCGACCTAGGTCGAAATTTCCTTTATTTGGTGTGATGCCGCTTGAACAGCGATAGATAAAACTCCAGCAGGGGCATGAGGTTAAGAAAAATTTTAACTGGTGCATCCAATGGTAGTATGTAGGAGCATGGCTAAGCCACAAAAAAAATGAGCTTCAAGGGGAACATGCAGTAGCACTTGGAGCATGCACTAGCAAGGGGTAGTAGGACTTGGTGCATGCAAAAGCAAGGGATACATGCAGTAGGAGCTGGAGAAAGCCCAAGTACGGGGGACATGCACCAGGAGCATGGCAAGCCCCAAATACAAAGTCAAGTTTCGAGAGGAACTGGAGCATGCACCAGGACTTAGTGTATACACAAACAAGGGGTACATGCAGTAGGGCTCGGAATAAGCCCAAGCACGGGGTACATGCAGTAGCACTAGGTGCATGGGCAGGCCCCGAATACAAGGTCAAGTTCAAGGGGTACATGCGGGGGCATAGGCGAGGCGCAACTAAAAGCTCGAAGGGTGCATGACATACTGGAGGCAAAGAACGTCTGGTGTCGGGTTATACTGTACAAGCTACAAATAGTCAAATTTGATAGTGAAGAAGTAGCCGTGAATTTTATTCACGGGGTTACGCTAGTAATAATTGAATCGGATTGACCTCGGAAACTTGTGTGATTCAAGATCGAGTTTGGCCTCATCGGACTCTCGAAACTAATTTAGCTCAAGGAAATACTTGGAGTGCGGCGCCTCCACTTCATCATTGATATTAGATATTGTATAATCTACGAATAGGAAGCTTCAGACAAAATACTCCTGACTTTTTTAATCAACGCGCATGACATGTATAGGAAATCTACAACTCTCCTATGCCAAGTGAATCCCTCAAACCGCGCAACTCCTTGAGGATGTGATTCTCGAGCTCTAACCAATTTCTGTATCTCTTCGTCAAGCCCCCAAACTTCATCTCGCCGGCTCCAGGTTTAAATTCGGTGGCGAGTTTCTGACCCAGCACTCCCAGTAATTCTGCAACTCGTATTACAGCCTTGGTCTGGTTGTCGCTGCGATCGGGGCCTGGACAGCTCTGTATTTCGTTCTGTGGGATGCCGTTTTTCGCCCAAGCTGCCGCCTGAACGAGTGTTTTGCCTATATGCGAGGCGAAAATGGCCCTACAATCGGTGGAGATTTGCCTCAACTCGTCGCCGTGATAATAATCGACGACGAGGGAAGTTGACACCGCGCATTTCGCCAAACGCGCAAAGCCATCGGGGCCCAGCGCAGCACTAGAATGTGCAATTCCCCACATATGCGATAGGGCTGTGATTGCCAAAGCCCAACTCTCTTCTGTTTCGTCCAAAAAGTCGTACTGTGAGGCGGCCTTCGGGACCCAGACCGTGCGGATGACGGACATGAATGCCTGAGTCACTTGAATTTTTCCTCCCCAGGTATCGCCGGCAAACACGGTTATCCAGGTAGGCAGATCGGTGAAGATTGGCTGCTTCCATTCTGGGAGACCTGCAATTTCTTCGCCTAGTTCAACATACTGAGCCGCGACGCGCTGAATTTTGTCAAATCGGAGGGCCGTACGGCCGAGGTGATGCCATAGAGAGGATTGCTGCATGATTGACCTCAGGTCGGGATCCAGGAACCAAGCCTTGCCTCGATAGAGGACCAGAAAGGCTGCGAATGAGACACCCCTAGAAGCGGATAGCCCGTGGAGGATGATCTGGAAAGCTGCCACCGGCGGTTTCTGACGAAGGTCGCCGAGAATTAAAATCTGCAGAAGGCTCTCCACTTCTCGAGCGACATTCCCATCCCATGCCTCTGGATGTCCCGCATTGGCCCGTTTCCCTTCCCATGATCGCTGAACATATTCCAGGGCCAGATATACCCATTCAACGTCAAGCATCGCGCGAGTCGCTGTAACAGCGAAGTCTGAAAGTTCCTCCGGAGCTTCGAATCGGGCAAGGCTAGCTGACGACACCAACACGTCGAGTGGTCCCTCTAGTTGAAGGAAAGTGCTGCAAAATTGGGATGCCTCGACCGCGACCGAGAGTTTCCAGTTGGTCCTTCGATTTCGAATTAAATTGACTATTCTTTTGATATCATATGAAACGGAATTTTTTGCCACATTGGCTAATTGTGCAGTGGTGTTGATAATCGTCGCAGTTAGGCGACTATCCACTCTCCCAACACGTAGTGCCTTGAATAGTTGGGTTATTAGGAGATCTCGAAAACGACTGGCGAACATCGCGTTTAATTCACGCTTTGAGGGTATGTACAGGGCCACTCACCGCTTGTCCATCCTGGCAGTAAGTCGGGGACTCGTGGGCGCCAGAAAAGAATTGACGCAACAGAGATAATTCGCAAAGCTCGATTCATTGAGCCTTGTCATTCCGCCACCTTGAAATTGGGCAACAAAGTGTTCTAGGCTGTTGAGTGGGTCGAAGGTGTCATGTGGATTAAGTGATGGAATAACATGCAATGCTAACTGAATGGTGGGTTGGTCTGCCCAATCAAGCGCCAAGGTGGGAAGCATGCCTGCCTTGATGATTTGAGCCACATTGAGAATGTGTGAATACTCAACTGGATCGGCGGTGCCAATCTCAATTGTTTCATGATCGAGAGTGCCGAAGATCGAGGGTACAGTCCAGTCCATTAACGATGTGTTAGCAATGACCCTCAGCGAGCAATATGCCCTCCCATAGCTGCTAGCGCGAAGTGCCATGCCCTTCCGGATTTCACCCGATGCGTGATTGCCTTGCCAGCTGATGTCTAGACAAGAATCAAAGGATTGTGCTATGCGGGTCATCGGTAATCTGAGATCCAGGTCCAGGGGCCATTGGAGGTCAACAGCTATTTCAGAGACGATGCTGATCACGTTTGGATCGGTGGAAGTTTCCAGGACCCATAGAGCCGCATGTACCTCCGGTGATGATTGCGGAAAGGACGGGGGAGAGTAGTAGTAGGGATCCGACGATGGTTCCATGTTAGAGTTCACCACATGTAATGCAACACAGGGCAGGACAGTCCCGGACTCGATGGAGCGAGACCATGAGGTTCG
Organism: Mycena latifolia; assembly: GCA_029289555.1. NCBI lineage: Eukaryota > Fungi > Basidiomycota > Agaricomycetes > Agaricales > Mycenaceae > Mycena > Mycena latifolia. Next base: position 900,679 of record JARJLE010000016.1, on the reverse strand, counting down.
CATGCTGTTAACAAGCTCCCGGAGTTGTGAAACGGTAGCCTTGAGGATACGTAACGTGGCTGGAATTAGCTGAATGAGGAAAGGCGCGAGTGGCGTTTGGAAAGGAGAATCGGGGGAAATTATGGCCGATCCAAGCTGGAGCACATATACTGCGAAGCCGAGCGAAGTCAATGCTAAGACGATGATCGCAATTCCGTGATGAACTGTCCACAAATAAATTGAGAGGGCTGCTGAAAAGAGAAAGAGGGCTAGTTGCAGCAGCATAGGAAACATCTGCAGCACGCTTTCGAGTTTCCATTTGCGCAGACCATCTAGTTTACGTTGCCGTTCGAGGCCGCGTTCCTCTATGGTTCCCCTGCTGCCGGCCTCCTGGTAGTGCATAATCCATTGCTTGCCGAGAACCGTGAGTAATGCGGCAAGTAGCGTTGTGAACAGGCTGATATACAGCAGGCTCTGGACAACGACGATAGTTCTCGAGGGCTCAGAGGTCGTTGTGAGTTGGGGTTCTATTTGAATGATAAAGGCAGAGCTGACGGCAGAGAATAAACCAGCCTAGGCTCCTAAATGAGAATGGAAACTGCGTGTAACGAGGCCAACGCACGAAGATCAACGCTGTATCTAGATCGGCCCCATATTTTCCCTTAAATTCGTTGTCGTGCTCGTCCGCTAGCTTCATGTATGCCTTCCAGAATACTGTCTTCTTGTCTGGGACCGGCGACGCCTGCGGTTTGAGCGCTGCGACTGCCTCATAGAGTCTTGGGGGTTTTCAGAACGACGTAAGCAGGTAAGGCAAGGAAACTACCTGTCGGCTCGCTCCTGCTGGATCTTTCTTTGTTCCTCCTGCTTCTGAACGAGGTCGTAAAAGCATATCTGAAGCGCAGCAATTAATCTGGGCCTCGTTAGCGATGTCGACGACGGTTATGCGATGACCCGTACTTCTCGTTATCGGAGGCAGGCTCAGCGCTGGCTGTTTTGTCAGTATCAGACATTCTGGCCGCGGGAGATGAGGGTAAGGGCAAAAACGAGGAACTGCCCTATGCTTCGTTGTGAAAGGAGCTATCAAATTGATGGCATCCACACTGCGTGTGTGGCGGAACCTAACGGAGCAAGATAAACCAACCGGAGCGAAGCTAATAGCGTGGTCGGGACGCGCTAAGTTACGTTCATCAGGCGCGGGGCTTGGCGTTGGGCGCTCTGTGCAGGCAAGCGCTTCCCGCGGTGTCCATTGAGTCGCGCCGATCAGCGAGTTATATACCCGCCGGTTGATGGCCACCACTGGCAGTGGACAGCTAATCTCGGCTCCAGATGTTCGGGTGTGCCGCCGCATGCCGAGATCAGGAGCGGAGTAGTAAAATCTACTATACAAAAGAAAGTGAATCATGTGATCTTTGTCTACAAGACAGATGCTGAGACAAACATGGGACAAACATCAGACAACATACATCAGACAACATCTTCTCGACTGCCATCGCCGCATTCCGTCGTCCTTCCATCCCGTCTTCATCTTGCGTCGAAATATGGTATCCCTTCGACATCTTGACATCTTCATCGGCCTTCAACAAGCAAAGAACACGGACATACAACTAACTCCCTGGAACCCTCCGGTCCCTCCGGGGCCTTGAGTCAGACTTGACATCCTCATGTTTAACTATGACTTCTAGACCTTTTTAACCCCATAACTACGAGATTTGAGGAGGGCACATGATTAATTCACTAAGAGACATCTTTCTCTGTTCATTGTGACTTTCGGATGAAATCTGGAAATTGGACACGAGAAACCAACCACAGGTTTGTGATGAATGTTCGCTGACAAGTTCACTGATGTCAATTGAAGCGGACTTCTGGCTGAGAATTAAACAGATACTGATTGGTTGCTCATGATTCTTCAACAGCCGCTTATGATGCTTCAACGGGAATCAGGACAGAGGACATGAGGAACTAACTGCAGGTTGCTCAGGAAGTGACGACCAGTAAAATAGATTTCTATAAGACCTGACTCAGAGTTTACGATGGCATTGGAAATGGTAAGTTAGGGAGCATGTGTTCCTGTGAGCAGCCATGACTGTGAAAACTATGTCCGAGGCCTATATTGGCTTACCTATTTGTTTGTTGAATGTCTTGCCAGACATCTGAAAACGGAGGACACGAGGAACCAACCAGAGGTTGGTGACGAGTGTCCGAAATTGACAACCGATTGCTGTCACGGCATATTTGACCGTGGCGAAGCACGGGTTCTAGCTAGTGAAATATATATCAAATCAAAACGGAGGTACATTTAGCGCCTAAGCAAGTGCTGTGCGCTCACTTTCGCAAGACTTTCGGCCCCAGACTTTTGCCCCCGGCCTAAGGACTTCCTTTCCGTGAGGCGTGAGCCCACCTCCGTAATTACATGTGGGTGGTAATTCAAAGCACCAAAGGGTTTTATCCGGTGGTCCCGCCGTGCAAGTGGCCGGCCAGTCCACAGAATGCCAGCGTCTTGTGTGCTCGACCCCCTGGAATTTCTGTGTGCTCCGTTGGCATCTTGTAGGTTTATGTATGGCTAACCACCCGTATGTTCCTACATGTTTGTCTTCGGTAGACTCGTTGTTCATGTTGTGGACCTCGCGAGTATAATAAACCCCCCCCCCCCTTCTGCTGCTCACATTTCCGCCGCCGGGGAGGGTCGGGATATCGAGAACCAGTGGTTATAAAGAGACCCCGGGAACCCAAAATAGTACCAGCAGGAAGTGTACCATCCCGCTATGCAGGATCGAAAGCTCTGATACCGTGGGAAATCGGAAATTTGAATGGTAAACATCAACCAGCATCCCGCAGCGACCGTGACAAGCACAAGAAGAATCTAAACACACCGGCACGAGCTTGATGAACACCCAGGAACTCTATTCAAGTTATCGCCGCTACGTTTCTCCCGATGCGTCTACTCAAGTCATTACTAGTGGTACCCATTGACCGCATCGTGACGGGTCTGTCGATATGAGAATTTCCTTGGATCCAAGCGGGTCCAGTATATAGAAGTAGGGACTCTCTCACATCTCAGGTACATTCGCTTCAGCATTCGACCAAATTTTCATGCATCCACGCCTTGTTTGGAAGCCGAGAGTGTACTGTTGCTCGGAGCAAATTTCAAGCTACCAGAAAGGTTGCCACTCCAGTCTTCTTGTGGTCTCGAATGTCCCGCAGCGACTCGCAAGATAATAAGCAAAGGAGCGAGCCCGTAAATTAAGCGGTGTGTTAGCGCACTTTTGAGTGTCCACTGAGCGGGTATCTTACCGCCATTTGCGCGTGAATATTTTGAGCGTAGTAGAGATTTGTATCCTTCTTGACATCCAGAACCACGAATATAAGAAGGGTGGCGGAATATAACGCGGCTGACTCGATGAGGATCTCCATGATTGGGTTGAAAGTGCGATGAGAACCAGTTCCGGCCTTTTTACTCATGCGTTGAACGAGGAGGATTCTCAGAGTAATGAGAAAGGTGGTGGTCAAGCTGGTCGCAACCGACAGCGAAAAGTAGATTGTGCTGTGTCTGACAAAATCCGCAGATTTTTTGGCAATCGTGAATGCTTCCGAGCTCTGCTCCGCAACGACTTGGTCGGAGATCATGAATCCGGCCAAAACTATTGTGGATGACAGGATTAGACGGAGATGAATGGCCGAGACTTTGACTCACTGGCTCCACTGATAGTGGCCAGTATAGGAAGCACAACGATGTGCCATCGACGGTTCCACACAACCCAGCACCGCCATATCTTCGGATAAAATAAGCCGGGAAAAGATATGATCAACCACAGAACTCACGAAGAGACAGTCTGTCATGAATATATTGAGGCAGAAAAACGTATCACCCGTTGCCTCAATCCACGCTTTCAAATGGGTCAACGAGTACAGGAGACCTGGGCCAGTAGGAAGCTCGTTGTCGTCCACAGCCTGGGAGTAATACAGCCAGTTGAGTGAAGAATGCATCGTGGAGCATATGTAGGACGCAAGAACAAGCGCGATTTGCCACCGCATCCGGGAGCCAGTATAGCGCGTGCCGGTAACTATCGTGACGTGTTCAACAGTCGCTGAAGCAAGTTTCTCGAGACCAACTCACTGATTACCCAGAGCGTCACCAGCATTGCGGCTGTGTACAATCCTGCAAAGATATTTGTCAGGATAAAACTCGAGATTGAAGGGAAGAATATACCATTGAACCAAATCTCGACGATGAGAGAGCTGATGGGCACGGGTGGGGTCATCTTCACTGTCAACGCACGGCAGTCTTGTGTCCGTTATATATCACCGAGTGACGAATGATTTGGGAAACATGAAGCTTCGGTTTGATCCACAGGTTGGTTTATACAGCAACATCATTGGGTCAGGGAAACATCAGCAACCCGTCTTCGGCGCTTGAGGACAGACGAGTGGCTGTGCAGTGTGAGAAAACTCTCGCGCGCAACTCAAAAAACATAAGTACCATCAAGAGGTGTCAGATCGGGCTACTTATCGGACACACTGATGATGTTACGTGGACCCCCCCCCAGATTAGGAAGGCAGCCGGTTATGCCGTTGTCTCGCACCCTCTAACTCACCTCTTTATAAGTTCATGTATGGTTGATATATCCTCGTTATAGATAGTAACAGCTCCCCATGTACGACTGTATTTTTTCTGAGCTTTCCTTCCAATGCCATCGCCAACTGCCACGCGAGCTCATCAGTGTGTCCGATAACCCGATCAGAGACCTCTTGAGTACCATTTTTAAATCGTAGAGCTGTGAGAGATGATATCGACGCCCAACTTGGTCTGGATGCATTCCAGCTAATAGGCTGAGCACGATTGACTTGGATCTATCTCCGGCGAACACAGAGGCAGCTGCTGCGCCGTGCGGTGGAAGTCCCCGCGCTGTTATACGCTCGCATAATGATTGCTAAAATTGGGTCGGAAAGTCGCACAGTGCCCCGCGGCGTGCCTCGGTTCATCGTCGACTGAAGATGGCTGTGACATTAGTGTTCAATGTCAACCTATAGCATGTGTGGAGGCTTTTGTCCTGTTCCAAACCTGCTTGCGCTTCAACAGACTTGTGGATATTGGTTGACGCTGCCTGACTCAGCCTGAGATCTCCATCAAGCTTCTCGCGGCTGTGAAAGAACCAGAGGCCTTTAAATTAACAGCGTTTCATCATTACCCTCCAAGTACCACCACCATGTCGCTGACTCCCAGAATATGGCTGAGTAAGTTCGCTTCTGCTTTCGGTCTGCAAAATCTTATTGGGTCGCTTTAGTTACGGGCGCCTCCTCTGGCTTCGGAAGAGCGCTTACGGAGGTCGTGCTCGCCAAGGGAGAAATCGCCGTCGCGACTTTGCGGACCCCAGCTGACCTCGAAGACCTCGCTGTCGCTAACCCTGATCGCCTCCTCGTTGTCAAATGCGACGTGACCAAGCTCGACGAAGTTCTTTCCGCGTTCTCCGCTGCCATAGAGAGGTTTGGGCGAGTGGATGTGGTTTTCAACAACGCCGGGTACGCGATAGTGGGCGAGATCGAGGCCGTCCCGGAGGATGCAGCACGCGCCCTGTTCGACGTCAACTTTTGGGGTGCAGTGGCAGTTAGCAAGGAGGCGGTCCGGGTCTTTCGCGATGTCAATCCACCAAGTATCGGCGGCCGCTTGTTGAACGTCAGCTCTGGGGTCGGATTCTGTGGAGGACCGATAGTTGGGATGTATGCTGCTTGGTGTGTCTCGCAATATATATGTTAAGTGTGTCACTAATTCATAATTTTCCTTCCAGTAAACATGGTGATTGAATATATCTATCAACGACTAGAACTATACTGACCTGTTCGAAAGCATTGGAGGGCCTCACAGAGTCGCTACGGCTGGAAATGAATCCGGCATGGAATATCAAGGTTTGATACCTCCGAATTTCCGCGCGGCGTTTAACAGACGCACAGGTATCAACAATCGCACCGGGAGCATTTAAAACCCGCGCTCACACCACAGGAGCGGTCTTTTTCCCCGCGCCGGTTGCTTACAGAGGCGAGGGATTGCCGTCCAAAGCGGTTCGCGACTGGTTTCAAGACGGATCTGGTATTCGCGGGGATCCGCGGCTGGGTGCCGAGGCGATATATCAGTTCTCTAAGCTGGAATCCCCTCCGATGAGATGGGCGATGGGCAAGGATTCTATTGGAGGGGTCAGGATGCAGATTAAGCAGGTTACTGCCGAAACAGATCAGTTCAAGAGCTGGTCAGACAACCTCGAAGTGATTGTTTAACTTGGAGGAGATCATCTTGTGTTATCAATTTTTCGATTGGCTCCGCTCCAACGCTGGCCGTTGCCAAAAGAAACCGGACAGTACTTCCTCGAATCTCTCCGATGACCGACGACGAGCAGGATAACGGTGTGAAATCTTCCAACGGGAATCGAGTCATATCTCGGCATCATCGTCTCGTGGCTGATGTCGTTCCCCCGAGGATCAACAGCAAGTTCCCGCAAGGTCTTGGTTGAGAGTTCAGCTCCACGTTCATTTTTCATCGGTATCGGAGAACTGTGGGAGTGAACCTATTGTCGTGCGGGATCGTAACTTAGGCAATACTTACCAGTGGGAACCCAACATCTTCATTTACCGGGAGAAGTTTCCCCAATCCCGGTTGACAATTGAACACGACGTTCCATTTCCATCAGTGTTGGAGGACTGTGAGCGAATTCTATTCGAGAAAGAGGGAAACGGGGACTCAAAATTACTTCTACCCTCTCAATTGTACATCCCACTGGCCGTGCGGAGTGCCCTAGACCAAAGCCACGCGTAACCCCTAAAATGTCGAGACGGATCTTCCTAAGTTAGCTCACACCAGAAAAGCGCCTTCAACTCGTACGGAATCAGTTTGCGGCCGGTTTTGGGAATGGGACGTCGATTCCGTACGACGCCACACGCAATTGGTCGGTGCTCAGATTATAAACGCCGATGATAGCTACAACATGAAATCAGACGATGGGCCAATTAGATTCCGCCAACCACATATCAGACCCGAGGCTCTGATTTTACTCCGATTCAAAAGATGGGCGCTCGTCATTTATTCCCATGCAAACTTTAAATTCTTTCTTGATTGATTCGTTCCACGGATTGGATTTTTGCTGGGAACGCTGCCAAATGCAGTGGACTTTGCGCTATGGCTTTCAACATTTCTATAGGCACGCGTTGTGCCGCAGTAATAGTATCGTAGTTGATCTCACCGACGCTCTGATATTCTGTCATCAGAATGTCAGGGAAAACCCACTCCAATATTATCATTTTTACGCTCAGGTCCTTCCATTACCGGATATGAAACTCACACTTCTCGCTTTCAGTATTGGATAAATACCAGTCCGGGATCTGGAGTTTGAGCACTGCACTATGTTATCCCTCCACGCGCTCGCCCTTCTCTTCCCTTTCATCCTTCCGGGTATATTTCCCCCACAATGATAGTCAATGCACAAGACTAATGCACCCCAGCTTTCGGCCAGTTGACTGAAGTGTGCAGCCCCGGAACTGGACTGTGCTTCAACCAGGCCTTCGTAAGTACTCATTTTTCATCACTCCCATTTCGTTCAGTGTTTATATGTTGCTAGGATGAAGCAACAGAATCCATTTTCGGTTTCGTCCTCCCAACTGAAGGCACCTTCACCGACGACTTCATCACCACAATCACGACACCGGTGCCGTATGGATTCGTTGGCTTTGGGATAGGAAACGCAGGCGAAATCTCTGGGTAAGTGCATAGATATGCCTGATCTACATGCACAATGACTCACGTCTATACAGATTGAGTATTGCGGGAGTGATGACCCTTTTCACCAGGTGAGTTGATGGTGCCCTTCTTATTACATGCTGCTGAATCTCTGCCAGTCCTGGTCCCATTGGAACACTCCAGAACGCGCTGCTCATGCAACAGTCGACCCTTTCGTTAGTTCCCCCTTTCCGCGAGTCGCAGGAGCGTCTGACGGCATCTCAGGACGAATAAAACCCAGCTCGTCCCAAACTCATCGGGCGGACTTGTTCCCATTTCGAAACTTTCATTCTGGAACGCGACATCGGCCACCTTTATCTTCCGGTGCCAAAACTGCTCCTTGGCGGCCCCGCCGGCCGGTGAAGGATTCCATCTGGCCGTGTTCCAATCCTACGAGCTTGGTATCTATCCAGCTTTCGACGCCTTGAACGCCACCTTCAAGACAGATGAGGCAACCATAAGCGGTTTTGACATCGACAACATCGCGGCGCTGAGAAGCACTGATTATGATTCATTTTTGGTCGCGGCTGGCTTTGTGTAGTGTATATATGCGCAGTAGTAGATTTTCTGGCTCGTTGATTGGTGAATTGTTATTTTTTCTGCTAGAATTCGGGCAATATGACAATGATCGATTAATGATCCGTGTCTTTGGTATGCAAATTGAGCATGATTCCTTCGGATCGGTTTGTGGCCGCCCTAAATCTCAATCCTCACAGGAAGAGTATATCGTTACTCCCATCGTCTCTGTCACTTGTTCAGGCTGGCATAGATCGTCGGGAGATTCAAGTTAAACCTCTGCTGATCAAAAAGGAACCGTGGGAACATTGCGGGAATGTCCGCCAAACATATTTAGGCGCGCGTACTGGTCCATTTTCCCCTCGTCAAGCCGCCAGTACCCGTGGTCGACTCTATTGACGGTAGTGTGGCTCATGCTTCGTCCGGATCGGAAGAAATGCAGTTGCTCCTCCTTGTAGAGGCGCAGGAGAATCCGGATCTCGGCGAGAAGATGAGGGGATGTATGGGACTTGCTGCGACGCTTCAGCTCGAATGCCGACTCGATGTCCTCCTTCATTCGCAGGAAGTTACGAAGGTTGGCGCGACTGTTTGGCGGTATAACTTGTCGTCGAAATCGCCGCCGCGCCGTGAAACCATGTCTTCCAGCCACCTATTATAGTGTTCTTGCATCAAATCGCCTTCGATCCACCGTCCCACTTCTCCTGCAAGATTGATCATCCAATTATTCAGTAGCGCTTCCTTTGGCTCGGGGGGGCACTCGTGTTCGAGCGGGGCGTAAGGGTCGAGCATGTAGCCCATATAGTTTTGGTTGAACGTACTCGCAAACGTGAAGATCAGGATCTACCGCCAGAATACTCAGAGATAATCGAGGTAGGAAACAGGAAGAAGCATATCTTCAATATCTCGAGTACTCGGCCAATGTCGCCCTCCGGAATTGCTTAGTTAAACTCTATCTACCACCCAAACTCCATCATGTACAGAATAGCGTTGCTGAGAACCCGATCACTATCGAATTATGGCGCCTCTTTGCGGATCTTGGGCCCTTCGGGCTCTTCGATAGGCGTAGGGTTAGACGCGGAATCGGTGGGAGCGTCCGGCGCAGTACGAGCAGATGGTGGCGAAGGTGGGGATGATGCACGACGGCCCTCGATAATCTCGTACAAGCCGGGACTTGTCGCCACTCATCCACCTCGGACCATTGGAGCATTGATCACTAACAGAGCCCCCATCTCATGCCGCATTTCTCCTTTCGTGGTGCCCGTGTTACATATATCCGCCGCCAGAGCCCCGAGCCTAACTTCGATGATAAGCTCAAGGTCGCTCGAAGATGCGCTGTACCACATGCAACGGTATCAGCAGCCTTGACAATTACTTCCAACCACGTCCGGCTGTGGAACTCTTCCATCTCGAAGAGCGATTCATTTCAGTGGGTCCTCCTGTCAACTACGAGATCCGACATGCCCAGTGGCCTTCTAGCACACGAGGCACGCACCCTTTTCCGTGTGAGGCATCCCGGGGTGTCGGGGCATCCAGGGGCTAAAGAAACGTTGGAATGCCAGCCTGGCCGGGAGAAGCCACAGATGATACACTTGATTGCCACGATATGCGCCCACAACGATATCTCGTCAAGGAGGGTACGCTTTTTCGTTGTGGTCGAAGCACTTAATGTCCTTTGGAGGAACCAATTCCAAGGACATTCCAACTACCAAGGGCAGGCACGAACACTGTTTAGAGTCGAGCTTTGGAAGGATAGTTGCGCCTGATACTGATACGTGAACGCTGTGCATGGACCCACAAACCCCTGGCGGCTTCCTATATTTGGGCATCATTTCGCAGTTGACCGATGGCCTTCTCCATTTTTTTGCTACTCGCCGAGGGGTCCGAAAGGGCAGGCATTCTTAGGTTATATGGCGGCGGAATGAGATGGACGGTACACTTCGAACCCTCCCAACAGAACCTTATAATGGTGACAGGCGGGTCTGAGTCAGGCAAGTTCGCCTTACAGGGAAGCACCATCTTATTTTCGGCTCAAAGGCTGGGGCGGACACTATACGTAAAGACACGCCGACGGTCAAGTGGAGAGGATCAGACATCGTGAGTTGTCTGCACGGGTTATCCATTCTGAGAATTTCGAATCGTTAGATCTAATCCGAACCGCGGCCTTAATCGCGGCTCACGTTATGACCGCCCCGTACGGCAGGCAGAGCCAGAAGGTTTCACTTTCAAGCCGCCCGCTTTAACCGCAGTGGACCCACAAGCCTCTGGCACTATGTGGGCATCATTTCGTTCTTGACAGATGGCCATCCAGATTTTTGTGCTACTCGCCGAGGGATCCGAGTCGTCAAGGTGTTCTGAGGTATAGGTACGGCGGAGGATTTGGTTTCACGGTGTACTTGGAAGACTTCCACGGCAAACTTGCAAGGGGGAATCGGCTTTCGAATTTCGGCTATCGGGTCGAAAAGTTTTTTTTCAACCTCCGCCGAGACCCCCCCCCCCCTCCCCCCCTATATACGGAAGGAGTTTCCCACCCAGAGCGGCGGGCCGTGCCTCCGAGTCATGTGCGGACTCACCGCCACCTCACTGCCACCTGATGGACAGCTTCCCAATCCAGCCGACAACATAACCATCTTATTCATTCAACCCCTGGGACACTCCAGGCTGCCCAGAATATACACTGGCTACAAGTACAACAATGTTGTAGTCCTTCTATGGGCTATTGACTCATTTTGTAGTACCCAAACTCCCATACCAGAGACTGTCGGGCCTTGGGGAGCCTCCTGACACTTATTCTATGGCCCTTGCACCTCCCCAATGCTTTATATAGTGTTTTAAGCATTACAAGACCTTCTTTGAAATGTATAGTAAAAAGTTTTTTTCAACCCCCGGGAGGACCCCCCCCCCCCCTCCCCATAGCCGAAATTTTAATGCCGATCCCCCCTTGCAAACTTGGCCCGCCTGTCTCCAATTTGAAGTCTTCCAACAGAACGTTATAATTGGAGACAGGTGGGCCAAGGTCATTATACAGAGAAGCACGGAGAACATCTGAACTTTGGCTTGGGGGGGGGGGATGTTTGAAACACCCTAATGTTTTCCTAACTTGACGGATCAGAACATCAGTGATACATGTATGCAGGCCGACGAGGTCAGGCTTTCTTGCTCCCATCTCTTTTCTTCTTCCTCGTCACACCCCGGCGCCGCAGCCCTTCCCCATTTCTCGGCGCGCTCGCCCTGTGATCGCTGCTCCGTCGGTCGTCTCTTTCCATCTGCATCCCGGGCCGCGCTCCAACGGAGTCTCTCTGACCGGCTTCCGTTGTCCTTCTTTCCTTGCGCTCCCACGCAGATATCCACATGAGCAAGTCCAGTGCGCATACGGGCGGAGCTTTCGGACCGCGGACGTCTATGCCCGTGCTCGGAGGCGCCTCGCTCTGTTGGCGATGCTGATCTGAAATACGGCTAGGCTACCTCGCATACGACGACATTAAACGAAATTTAGAAAACTATCGATGTGTGGTGGCTTCGCCCCACCCGTCATTGCTCTCTGTATGTATAGCAAGCCTTTTATTTTTCTTCTTCTCGCCTATGCAGGGTTCAAGAAGCTAACCCTTGCTTCACCTTCAAAAATTACTCGTCGAATTACAACAAAAGAATAGACCGACGGTCCTCCCCCGCCTCTATTGCGTTCAACTCTAGGAGAAAATATGTCGTAAGCTCCCCCCAGTTTTTATATTTCGTCGTTGAGCCCCCGAGCTGCACTTCTCCACTTCCAGGTTCAAATTCTGTGGCGATTTTCTGGCTGAGTGCTTCTAAGAAATCAATACTTCGTTCTTGAGCGGCCTGGGGAGAAATGTGTGGCCCGTTCCCTGGGTCCGCATGCCTGATGCGTTTCGCAGCTTGGATAAGTGTTGGGGCGAGCTGCCCAGCGAAAGTGGCCCTGAAATCCTGGGGGATACCTCTGAACGCGGTGTCTGCATCCGAGGAACGAAATTTATGATGGAGAGAGGTAATTGTTGTGCAATCGGCCAATCGCACAAATCCGCGGAGGTTGATGTCTTCAATATTTCCCCAAACTTTCGACAGCGCAGTGACGGCGAGAGCCCAACTCATTTCGGTGTCATCCGTGAAGTTGTACTGTGGGTCGAACTCCGGGACCCACACGTTGCGGATGACGGATATAAACGCCTTGGTCAGAAGAGGTTCTCGTCCCCATATTCCGCCGAAAGTGAATGCTGTGATCCAGGCAACGAGTTCGCCGAAAATGAACGGCCTCCAGTCCGCTATGCTTGCGATTGTGTCGCCCAGTTCGATATAACGCACACAGGCAACAGGTCCTATCATGAAATATCGACTTAAACGGACAGTGCGCCCGAGGTGAGTCCACACGCCGGATTCCTGCATAACCTTCTTCAAGGCCGGATCCAGAAACCACCCCTTGGCTCGACAAAAAACCCAGAAGGCTGCACGTGAGACATCGCCATAATCTGCCAACGCTTGGAGGATGACTCGGAATGCTGATTTGTTGGGAATGGGAACAGCATTCCAAGCGTCACCCGTAGAACACAGCAACATTCGCAAAAGACTCTCCACTTCTAGTTTGGTTGTGGTATCCCACTCATCGGGATGCACAGGGTTTTCTTCAAATCGTTGGTGAACATATTCCAGAGCCGCATATATCCATTCAACGTCCTGCTGCGGAAAGGATGCTTGCTGTAAATCTTCGAGTTCTGCCGTGGTTCCAAATCTAGCCAGCATGGCTGCAGACACCAACCCGTCGGGTGATCCGCCCTGCCGATGAAAAGCAATACAAAACCGACATGCCTCCGTCACCACCGGGACGGCCCATCTAGCGAAATAAGGTCCGCTCAATTTAGTTGACAATTGTGCAGTGGTGTTGAGAATTTTCGCGGTGATGCGAGTATCCATTGTCCCAGCTTGTAGCACCTTGAATAGTTGGATTGTAAAGAGATCTCGGAAACGTCTAGTGACAATTGCAGTCAATTGGTGGCTGTCAGGCTGAGAATTTGTACGGACGTACCTCTTATCCATTTGTGCCATGAGCCGAGAACTCGTGGGGGCTAGAAAAGAATTCACGCAACAGAGGTAATTGGCGAAGCTCGATTGATCGAGGCTCGCTGTTTCGTCCATTCGCAGAAATTGTGCAAGAAGTACTTGAAGGCTTTGGAGTGGGTTGGAGGAGTGATATGGCTTGAATGAAGGAATAACATGCAGTGCCGATTGAATTCCAACTGGATCATTCCAAATGAGCACTGCCGAATGTGGCTCTTTGATAATTTGAGTGACCGTGGAAATTGGGAACCAATCAGCTGCATCGCTGGTTTCTGGTTCGACGTATTCTCCATCAAAGGAACCGAATATGCCGGGTTCATTGCGTTGAATCGACGATGCTCGAGCAATTACCCCGAACGCGCAATATGCCCTTGCGTAGCTGCTTGCAAGATGTGTCATGCCCTTCCGGATTTTGCCCGAAATTTCCTTCCCGTTAGAACTGAACTCGAGACAGGAAGAATAAGATCGGGATAGGAGAGCCATCGGCACTGTGGGATCGAGCTCCAGTGGCCACTGGAGTTCAGCAGCAAGTTCTGAGGTAATGCTAATCATGACCGGATCGGTGGAGGTTTCCAAGACCCATAAAACTGCGGGAACCTCGGGCGATGATGGTGGGAAGTACTGGTCTGGATCTAATGTTGACGATGCCAGAGGACCGGGAGTCATAGCATGCAGTGCAACACTGGGTAAGACAGTCTTGGTCTTCATGAAACGGGCCCATAATGCTTTCCTGAGATTTCCTAGTTTCGTGATGCTGGTCTGGACGATACGTAACGTTGGCGAGAATATATGAAGGAGGATTGGTGCAAGAGGAGTTTGGAAAGGAGAATCCGGCGAGAGGATGGCGGACAGTAGCAGGAAAATATAGGACACGCAACCGAGCAATGTCAAGGCCTGGACAATAATCGCAATCGTGTGATGCACCGTCCACAAATAAAGTGAGAGTGCCGTCGAAAAAAGGAGGAGGGCGAGCTGTAGGAGCAGAGGAAACATCTGCAGAACTGCATCAAACTTCCATCTCCGCATGCCATCTAGTTTGCGTTGGCGCTCGAGCCCACGCTCCTCGATGCTACCCCTGCTGCCGGCAGCTTCATAGTGCATGATCCATTGCTTGCCGAGGACTGCGAGCAGGGCCGCCAACAGTGTGGTGAACAAGCTGATGTATAGCAGGCTTTGGGCTACGACGATGATTCTCAAGGGCTCCGGGGGTGCCATGACTTGTGATTGTATTTGAATGATGAATGCAGAACTAACAGCGGAGAATAAACCAGCCTGCCATTTTAAAAATGAGAATGAAACTTCGGATGAGCGAGAGACGCACAAAGATCAACGCTGTGTCTAGATCGGTGCCATATTTCTCCTTGAATTCCTTGTCGTGCTCGTTTGCTAATTTCATGTACGCGTTCCAGAAAGCTGTCTTCTTATCAGGAACGGGCGGCTTAAGCGCCTCGAGCGCCTTGTGAAGCCTAGGGAGGTAGCTCAGATCGATTTTCTGGATGGAAGGGTAAGAGGTACTTTTCCGAGTGCTCCTGCTGGGCCTTAAATTGCTCCTCCTGCTTCTGAACGAGGTCGTGAAAGCATATTTGAAGCGCAGCAATTAATCTGATGCTCGCGTTAGCGAAGGCGATGGCGCTTATGGATGACAACTTGTACTTTTCGTTATCGGAGGTGGGCTCAGCGCTGGCCGGGTCGTCAGTAGCAGACATTCTGGTAGTGGGAATGAGGGTAAGAGCAAAGACGATGGACGCCCTATGCTTCGTTGTGAAAGGAGCTATCAAAATGATGGCATCCACACTGCATCTCTGTAGCGGAACCTACCGGAGCAAAGCTAATAGCGTACTCGGGACGCCCTACGTCCATGTCCGGGCGTTCTGTGCAGGCAAACGTTTCCCGTGGTGTCCATCTTCCGGGAGACTTCTGTCCCCGATTCCAGGCCGTAGCTCCATCGATGGCGGGGGATGGGTTAACGGCAACACTCACCTGCCAATGCTGGCCAGTGACTTGCGCAACCCAGGGGCCGAAAACAGTACAGTCTGGGATAAAAAAAGGCCTTGACATTGTACCCTTGCCGGCAGCACGCTACTTCGGGTATATACCGAGCCTAGATCTCCCGTCGCTTACCACGTCGGTCATCTATGATCGATATCCTACCCCCTTCCTTGAGATCAATATTAATTCCTCCCTAGCCCGTTCCTTGCCGCCTACGCGCCCTGCCCTTCCATATCAGGATACTGGCGGTTAGTTTGCGCGCGCATCCATTAATTACAGCGTGCCCGTCTTGGTGCCCGTTTCTTCTTCCCACAATCGACGTCGTCGTCGTCGCCCTGCTCCTCGCCGCCCACTGCACCCTCCCGCCCGCTACATCCCGCCTACCGTCGTCTCCTCCATTCCTCCCATCCACCCGCCCCCGACCCGTCCATCCTCTTGGGGCCCACGTATCTCGGCTGTTGACTCCTCCTTGCCCATTCTCCGCTACATCGCTCTCACGGCCCTAGTTCCCTTCCACCAACTCCATAGCCTGTCTCCCTCTCCCTCTCCATCCCAACCCCGCGCGTTACCAGCAGGCTATCCGTATGGTGTATGCGCCCGCGCGCCGACCCCGCGTCACTGGATTGCGCATGATCCCCAATACGAGAGATAATCGCCGCCCGCCCTCTGCGCATTGGGGGCATAGGATTCAGGTACTGTCTGTGGCCCCGCATCCTTACTCGTCCCGTCGTTCTCCCAGACCCGCGTCGCACACCTCGGCCGTCCTGCGGCTTCCCACCAGCCTGTAGCTCCACGTACTACCGAACCGACCCCATGCCCGGTGTCCTGTCAGCATCACTGCGTCGACTCTGTTCTTCCCCAATCACCAATCCCGCCCTCAAGATCTTCGCACTCGTTTTCCCATCCACGTCCCCTGCCCTCCATGCACCAGCGAACCCACGCAACTGAGAGATGCACTGCAGAATTGCCTTCGCAGTTCTGTTGTATCCTTCAATTGCTCCGGTTATTGCTTGCATCCGCCTACCTCGCGTACCAGCCCACCCGATGCCAACACCCTCGGTCTTTCTTCATTTTCCTCCCCCAGTCCTACGATGAACCTTGCTCGCTGCCGTCCCACACTCCTCACAACGTATTCGGACGTGTTCTCCCGTGAGTCATTATAAATCGCCCCCGCTCTGTGGCCACAATTTCGCCCGGGAATTCCCTGAAGAATCTCTAGAGATCTAGCGATCGTGGAACCGAGTTCGAATTCTGTAAATTTCAATCGCGTTGCTTACCATTAAAGACCCGGTCACATGCAGCCTTGCTCATCTCTCTGCTTCCACCCCCGTACGCGCAGCGGTGGCCAGCACTACCAGCACCGTGACATTGGGGGCTTACAGTCCTCCAGTAATTACTATCCGCCTTTGCCGATCGACTTCCTCCCATTAAATCGGTATTTGCAGGCAATGGCGATAGATATGCGTCATTACGACACCGCAGCTCAAGGCGCAAGTTGAGCTGCCGTTCCAATGCTCTCGCCGAATGTGTATGCAGCTGGACCTTGCGCACGGAGATGTCGGTGACCCAATCCCATAGGTACATTGTTTCTTGTTGCTACGCATACTTTAATAATCAACTTAAATCAGGTCCTACGAAAAGCTCGCCCGCTGGCTGTAACCCGTGTCCGTGACCTCGACTGCCTAGCTGGAACTGTGCGCGCTGCATGGTGTCATATTCACACTCCCTGCCAGCGTCTTCAACCTTCGGTGCATTATCTCTTACTCCTAGCCGACTAAAGTCATTCTCCGTCCATTCGTTCTATATCCACTCGCTCTAGCGGGTTGTTGCTGAGTAACAGGCCCAGCACGACTTCTGCAACCAGTTCGTCATCTCACGTAATTTCAGCAGCGACATCCGCTGCTTCGGACACGGGCAACAGCCAGAAGGCGTCAAGGTCAGCCTCATTTACAACTTTGAATGCGGGTATTTCCCAATCTGATACGGCGATAGAGTTCCGACCGCTGTTCCTGTGGTATTCGGTGCAGTCCTTGGACTATTTTTGATCGTCTCTATCGTGCTGTTCAGGCGCAGAAAACGGCGCCGTATGCACCCACAACAATATACCGCGGTTGAACCACATCTCGTCAAAGAGACAGGCGTGTCAACCCCGAATAGTCCTGTGGTGGAGAATCGGGGGCCAATATTTGTGGTTGGTAACCTGTTGGACCCCGATACTGCTCGTGTCGCTGCGGGAGAACCTGCGGTGCCTATACCCGAGGCCATCACTCAGCGAATGCACGAGCTTGAAGCCCAGATCGAGGCATTACTAACTCTCGGGCAGCCAGATGGCTCACCACCCGAGTATACGAGCATTTGATGGCGGACCGTCTTGTCGCTGTGTGGAATTTCGTTTTAGGGGTTCAGGCCGAAAAAGCCTTGTGGCCCGCGTCGCCGGGGAAATCGGAGCATTCATTATCCAACGGGATGGGCTTCAGCGTATCTGTGGCACCAGTCAGGGAATATTAATGCCATGATAATCGAGCGGTATTGAACGCAGGGAAGTATGCCAGCTACTGTACGACGCTCCAAGGATCCGAGTCTGCTCGGATCCGTGAGGCGCCGAGTTGAAAGCAATTTAGCAAACCTTCAAACGTTTAGTTGAGTGCGGATCGTCACAATGCACACCGAGTGAGTGAGTTCCTTGGAAGGGCTAACTCTGTCTACCGAAATTCAAACTTCCGTTTGCCAACACAAATTTGAACGACTAGAATATAGTTTCAATTGGGGGGTGAGCCCGCATCGTTCAGCCAAACCGCGATGCCATGCTTCGAACCAGAAGAGAAGGGCGACGGTAGCGGTGCGGCGGAAACCGGCTAGTTTAAGTAAGACAAGAGTCAAAGGAGAGCTACACCGCGGGGAAGCTGTAGTGTAAAGAATTTATTTCCGTCTAGCGGCTGGCGAGGAAAAACTGATCAAGATTCCGCGGTTACGATGTATCCTAGATGTCGGAAGGATTCGGGTTCGGACAGTCCGAACCAAGTCCGAACCTGATTCGGACAAGGTTTTGATCAAGTCACGTTGACGATCAACCTCTGCCTTTCTTCTTTGTTTTCTTCAGACCACCATGGAGCAGGGACCTTTGCCAGCAATGATGGGATTGGCTTGCCACAAGTGCTGGAAGGAGATGGACGTTCAGTTGTCCAGATGTGGTGGATGCCGCCGAGTCAGCTATTGCGGTACAGGTGCGTCCAAGTCGAGTGGCATTTGCCTTTAGCCAAACTGGAGACTTATGGCCCTCATATCGCAGAGTGCCGAAACGTGCGCACTTGACTGAAAAGACTCCGTCCTTCTGATTTGTTGACCAGACGGATTGGAAAGTCCACAAACCCATGTGCAAGGCTCTCAGCTCGCTCGAGAAAAATTCCCTTGCGGGCGCGACACTTGTTTCCTTGCTTCCCAAGGAGCCAATCACCGACCTTGGACAATTACGCGAACACATTGATCGCCAAATTTCTATTTATCTTACTTCACTGCAGAGGTATCGGTCTTTCATCGTTCTGCGCGTGCACTGACGTTCCAAAGACATCCGACTGTAATGGTGCATTTCTGGTTTGAACATGAACCGCGATGCATAGTCTGGTATGCAATTTCTGCGCGTATTTCCTCGTGTTCTCATCGTTCTCCCTTCTCCAGCACACGCACGGATATGGTGATCCGGATGGAGACTGCGATGAACGACACGACGGCGGACGCCATGAAGCGCCTGACTCCCTGCCCGCAGTGCATGCTCAGCTTCTGCTGCTCGCCCGCGCACTGGGAGGCTGCGCGCAAGCTTCATCAGGGACCGTCTGAAGATTTGCGTGACGGTCTTTCCCAATGCCAGATGAACAAGTTCACGCGTGGACAGATCATGTTCGAGACCACGATGACTTCCTGGCTTGATCGTCAGAGACAACTCGTCTGGATCCCAAAGCGCGTTAAATCCGTGTGGCTGTCTCTGAAGGGGGCATTTTGGGAAGGCGAGTTCGGCGATGAGGTACGCAAGTCGTTCGGTATCCCTGCGCCACTCCCCATCACATTCTTGATCACTGCGGCATCCGATACTCTTTCCATGCCCATGACGATTTTATACGGACTCGAGAAGCTGAACGACGATGATGGCTGGACTCGGAAAAATACATTGACCATTCACGTCCGTATTCTTTTCTCTCCTCAAATGGTTTCCTGGCGCTTCTGAACATTAACAGATCCTCGGCGCCGACATCAGGGAAGTCAGCTGCGGCCGTGTCTTTGAAGAAATTCTGCATCGCACCCCCGAAGTGAAGACACTGAAGGTGCGAGTAGGTCTTATTGATGAAGTCATTAACCAATCTGCCAATAGCTCATCATGTGCGGTCCGGACGTACCTAGGCGCGACTCGCTTGACCATCAAATCTGCCCGTATGTTTTGTCTCACTTCATTGTCCTTTCACTGATTACCTTCCAGCGATTGCATGGCGCTCGATCGTTCATATGTGCTCGAATATGCTGCAGAGTCGGTCCTTGCTACGATATTGCTTCTGCGGATCATTGAGTGTATTTGCAGCACATACCACGACTTCGTGGAAAAACAAGGCAACGAGTTCGAGAACCCCGATCTCTGTATTGGCTTCAATTCTGGGGCGTCCCAGGTTACTACATATACGTGGTCGACGACCTTCAAACTTCTCGTAGAGCGTAAACTACCTAGTCTGTTTACGGTACGTCGGTGTGATAAGAACGACGCCCGTATTCATTTGCTGACAACATATGTTATAGGCGTACAATCGCGAGGAAGCAGAAGGCGACGCGGCAATGCTGCGTGCTGCCGGTGCAGCGTTGCATCCCGCGCTTAGACCTGCCATAAATCCCTGGGGAAGCATGAAGGGAGTTCCAACGGCGCACAGCGTATACGGTTTCCAGGTAGAGAACGGATGGTTGGCGGGTGGATTCAGGTGATCAACTCCACCGAAAAATCTTGGGTTGTATTTTGCGCTTCAGGGTCAATTCAGCACAAATGTTCGCGCTCATATTCCTAAAACAAAAATCACTCATACTATTATTTAATGAACTGCTTTCGAGACCTGACTCAATCGACATACGAGATTCTAGGCGATAACTATACAACGTGGCAAAGCACAACTACCGTTGAAAGGCACTCAAGGACAGTCAGGAGTTACTTATCTTGATTCAACGTTGGTCCAAATACCAAGTTGAAGTGAAGAGGAATCGAAGTTCGCTACATGGCCCAAATGCCCGAGTCTTGAAACCCGGGTTCTGCTCGCCACGTGTTGAGAGCTAACGGCCCACAGAAAGAGCCATAAGTACTTGTCTCGAACTCTCTTGGCAACAAACCACCACGTGCGACTGATCGGCGCCTCGAAAAATTCTAAAAATTCTTCGAGGTTTGGGCATCGGTCTCCGTAGCGGTCCTAGCTTTACATATACCTACTCTACAAACTATGCAATCGAACCAACGAACCCCGGGTAGCGCCCGGGGACATTCACCGCAAACCGCGGCTAAAGAAAAGTCAGAATCGTCGAAAACGCTCGGACGACTAACGCGGGCGACGCCGGAGGCACAAGGCGCCATGCACGCAGCGAAGAACAGGACAGACCTCCTAGCACAGAGTGACTTGCCCTGGGCTGAGACCGGCGCGAATGACGCGCTCAAACATCTCTTTGCGAAGGGCTTCGTCAATGCAGAGGTGAGTCCCGGCATGACTATGTCAGCGCTGGCGATGGTGCTATATCGGATTGCGGCGGCCTCCTCGTCAGTTGTGACGGCGGACGCCTGCCGCGCCGTCGGCGTCCTGCTCGAGAAGCGGCGCGTTGACAATTTAGTCGACGAACTCCTGCGTGAAGTTGTGACACTGCGGCGGCTCGCCGAGGCCGCGACTGCACGCGTCGAGGATGACGGGGAGCTAGAGGGCCGCATGCAGATGGCCGCGCAGGTCCTCACGCAGACGGTCGAAGAGCAGTGCGGCGAGTTGGAGACGCGCACCGAGCGACTGGGGGCGGGCCTCGACGGATTGGCCGAACGTGTCGTGCAGGCGACAGATGAAAGTGCAGCCGCCCACATAGAACAGCGGACACATACACGGACGGCGCCGGCATCCTACGCGGCTGTCGCTGCGCCGGCGCCCCCGCCAGCGCATGCCGTGGCCCTTGCCAAAGTCGCTGCGCGCAAACGCCAGATTCTCATTGAGCGCGCGCCCGGAATCACCGAGTGGATGACGGGCCTCACCGAGAAAGACCTCACTGAGAAGGCCAATATGGCCCTCCGGCTCATGGAGAATGACAACGCGAACGCGGCGCCGACCGAGGCACGCTTTTTCGGCGCTGTCAAACAGCGCGGGGGGGCGGTACTCCTCCATTTGGACTCCGAGGCTACTGTCACCTGGATCAAGACCGACATGAAGGCCTTTCTAGCCGCCATGGGAGGTACATCTGCATTTAAAGATCGGTACTTCAACGTTTTGGTCCAGTATCTGCCGCTGTCGTTCGACCCCAGCCAGGACGGGGCCCTTCACGTTGTGGAGGGCGACAATGGTCTCACGGCCGGAGTGCTAGGCAGCGCGCGGTGGGTAAAGCCGCCCGCGCAGCGTAGAGCTGGACAGCGCGTTGCACACGCCGTCTTTGGTTTCCGGACGGAACGAGCGGCGAACTCCTTCCTTCGGGATGGCATCTTTGTGGAGGGGAAGAAGGTCTACGGCCACAAGCTACTGGATGAACCCATCCGCTGCTTGAAGTGCCAAGGACACGGACACGTTGCCGGCGCGTGCAGGTCAATCCACGATACCTGCGCGCGCTGCGCGGGCATGCACCGTACGAGCGCCTGTGACGCGCCCGACGAGGAGCGCGCGTGCTCGAACTGCAGGAATGCGAAGAGAGCACATGAGGGGCATGGCGCAGCTGACCGGTCGTGCCCTGTTTTTACTGACAGACTACAGACGGCATTGGAGCGGAACCCAGCGGCGAAGTACCCCTACTTCCCCACAGCGGACGACCCCGACTCCTGGGCGACGCATGAGGTCCTGGCTCGCGGGTTAGACTCCAGACAGCCGGAGTGGCAGACAGCACAACGGCGGCGGGGGCCCGGCCCTCCCGCATCCATAGCAGCACAGCAGCGTGATCGGATGACCATTCACGGTCCCGGGCCCACACTGGGTTCGGCCCCGGTCAGGGCGAAAGGTAAAGGCAAGGGCAAAGGCAAGGAGCCCGCGCTAGAAGACTGGCTGCGTCACGGCCATCAACCGACAATCCGCGAGGCCTTCGCACGGCCCACCAATACGACGGGCCCGCCCTTGCCGCTCGCTGATGCGAGGATGAATCCGGAGCGTGCGGCGTTGCTCCGAACCCCGAGCGCAGGCCCCTCCAGATTGCGCGAGGTGTACACCGCGCCGCAAGGAGGGGATGGTAACGCGGCGCGCGTCGGCGACGACGGCGAGCCCGATGAGATCGACGCAGCAGAAACCCTACGGCGGGCACGGGCAGCGAAACATGCAGCAGCAGTGTCACAGGAGGCGGAGGCACGCGCACGGCGAGGCCCCCTCGTGCTCTCAGGAGATGGGGCAGTGCACGAGCCGCTCGTCGCACGCCCAGAGCTAGCCCCGCTCACCTTCGACGATGGCGAGGAGGTGAATGAAGGGACCCTTGATGCCCTCCCACGCAATGGATCCCCGTCAGACGGTGGACGACCCAATGTCTGACGAACCACCGCCGCAATTACCGCGCAGACTTCAGCTACTTCAAGCTAATCTTAACAAGTCACTTGCTGCCCAACTCGATTTCCTCAATAACTCCGTTCGCCCGAAACACTGCAAGAACCTCACATCGACTTCCGTGGAGTCTCTCGCACCTCTCAACGTTACGTATCCGTCTATCCCTCGACCCACAAGCTCCACCAGAGCAAGACACGATCCGCCATCTTCATCACCACACGCATACCGTCGGACACATGGCGCGAGATACCCATCGCATCTCCAGATGTCACAGGGCTTCAGCTGCAGGGCCCGCATGGCACGCTTCGCATCATCAACGTTTACAATGACTGCGAGCACAACGCGTCGATCGACGCCGTGCGCAACTATCTCCGCGGCCCGGAGGTGGCAGCGGTCCCCGTCTACCCACTCTATTATGTCTGGGCGGGCGACTTCAACCGCCACTCCGCGTCTTGGGACGAACTGCGGAACCATCATCTGTTCACGACCCGCGCGTTAGAGCTGACGCAGCCCCTGCTAGACCTGCTTGCATGTTATGGTATGAAGATGCCCCTCCCCCGGGGCATCCCAACTCTGAAATCCTTTGCAACAAAGAATTACACGCGTACTGACAATGTTTTCTGCTCCGCAGCGTTACTACCCGCCTATGTACGATGCAACGTCGACCCACGGAAGCCGGTGAAAACCGATCACTTCCCCATCCACCACGAGATCGACTTCGACCTGGCGCGCGTCGAATACGTACCTCGCCCTGTCTTTCGGCAGACGGATTGGGACACCCTGCGGGACGTGCTACGTGACTGCCTAGCGGAGATTGCCTTTCCAGAGGTCTACCGGGACACCGCTGAGCTAGGTGCCGTCATACTAGCCCTCGAGGACGCCGTGCAGCGCGCGATCGGGGTGGCCGTCCCGATCTCCCGGCCGTGCCCCCAGTCTAAGCGGTGGTATACGAACCACCTTCGCGACATGAAAAAGGCTAGCGAGAAGCTGATGCGTACCTCCTTTCACGAGCGCTTCACACCAGAACACCCCGTTCACGAGGAGGCGCGGCAGAGTCAGAATGAGTATAGTGCAGCGGTCGAACACCGCAAAGCACAGTTCTGGGTGTCGTGGCTAGCAGAGCTCGACGACGTGTCGGTCTGGACGGCCGGGCGCTTTGTGGGGGCGGAGGCCACGGACGGCGGCGCCCCCCGCATACCGACACTCATACGCAAGGACCCGATCACGAAGGCGGTCCTCGCAACAGCCGAGACCAACGAGCAGAAGGCCGTGATGTTGCGGGAGGAGTTCTTCCCCCCGAAGAATCCGGTCTCTACTGTTCCCACGGACGCAGTTTATCCACCACCCGCGTGGAAGTGGGAGCCGGTCTCGGATGACCTAATTCATCAGTCCATCGCTCGCATGAAGCCCTGGAAAGCCACCTTCCCAGACTCCACTCCGAACTGCGTTTTCCTCAAATGTTCTAATATCCTTGTCCCCATTGTAGGCCCCATTTATCGCGCGCTCGACGAGCTCAAGTTCTACCCGGCCCATTGGGCCGAAGTCCGCACCGTGACTTTTAGGAAGCCGGGCAAGTCCGACTACTCGGACCCCTCCTCGCTGCGGCCCATAGTCCTTGCAAGAGGCTTTGCGCGTCTTCTCAATGCGTGCCACATGGTACAGACGTCGAGGGAGGCCGAGGTGGCGGGGATCCTGCCACCCGAGCAATACGGCGCACGTCCGGGGTGCTCCACGACGGATGCGGTGCACAAGGTAGTATCAGTCATAAAAGATGCGTGGCGTGAGGGCAAAGTCGCTAGCGTCCTCTGCATGGATGTCAAGGGGGCGTTTCCGTGTGTTGACATCCAGCACCTTCTTCACGACATGCGGATGAGGGGGGTGCCCGTCGAGACGACGGACGGATTGCAACGTCGCTACGTGGAACGCACAAGCCGCATTGCTTTCGCTGACTACGTGTCGGAGCCCTTTCCCGTCGAGAATGGCCTCGACCAAGGAGACCCATTTTCTGGGTTCGGCTTCCTCATCTATAACGCCGACCTAGCAGGAGTCCCGCGAGCCAGAAACGGCGAAGCGGGGGTCATCTTCGTGGATGACAACACGCTCGTGGCAACGGGCTGGACATTCAAGGAGACTCATCGGAAGATCTCGCGGATGATAACGTGCCCCGGCGGTGTTGATGATTGGGCGGAACCGAGGCGCGTGCGCTTCGGTCTACCCAAGTACCAGCTACTCGACGCAACCCGCACCCTGGTTGACGACCCAAACAACCCGGGCAAGAGAAAACTCGACGAGGGTGAGCCCCTCATAATTGATGGCTACGCCGTCAAGCCCAGTGCATCGGTGAAGCTCCTTGGGCTTCACCTCGACAAGGCGCTTCGCTGGCAGCCGCAGCTTGCGGCCGCCATCAGGAAGGGTCACGCCTGGCTCGCGCAGTTCGCGCGTCTTGCCCGACCCACGCGCGGCATCCCAGCCGGGCCAATGCGCCGTCTATACCTAGGAGTGTGCCTCCCTCGCATGTTTTACGGGGCCGACGTCTTCATGTCCCCGCCCCCCAGCCGTCCGGGCTCCAAGCCCAAGCAGCTCGGAGCCCTGCGCAAGTTTCGGACGATACAACGTCGGGCCGGGCTCGCGATCACGGGTGCATTAAGCTCCACCCCGACCGAAATCGTAGACCTTTACGCTCACCTCCTACCGGTCAAGTTCCAGGTGGAGAAGATGCGCTTTGGCGCGGCGTTGCGGCTCGCCACGCTACCCGAGTCGCACCCTCTCCATGACATAGTGACACGTGGAGAGGCTTACCCCGCGCACGCGTCGCCGTTACACGACCTCATGCGGGACTTCGAGCTTCGCCCATGGAACATGGAGAAGATAGAAGCGGTGCGAAAGCGCCCGGGATGGAGATCGAGTATGGCGGTGAGTATACCGAGCTCGAAGGAAGATGCTTTGAAGGAAGAGAAGGCGGATGATGCCGAGTGGAAGGTTTACACAGACGGCTCCGGCATCGACGGAGCAATAGGTGCGTCCGCCGTCTTGTTTCGCAACGGCGCCGAGCTCTGCTCTGTGCGTTTGCGTCTCGGATCGGACGTCTGCCACACCGTGTTCGAGGGCGAGGGCATAGGAGGGTGCCTCGCCCTTCACTTGCTTTGTCAGCAGCCAGACGCGAAGGGTCGTGTCACGATCATCGTCGACAACACGGCCGCAGTGCGGGCGGCGCAGACGGCGCTGTCCACTCCCTCGCACTGGATATGGGATGAGATGCATCGGCGATGGGAGGCCCTTAAGGCCTCCAATCCCGAGGTCGTGCTGACACTGCGCTGGGCACCAGGGCACAAGGGCATTCCGGGCAACGAACGGGCGGACCAAGAAGCGAAGCGAGCAGTGCAACGGGACGACTCCCTCCCCCAACATCTCCCAGAGTCTCTACGGGGCCGGCTCCCTTGGAGCAAATCTGCGAAGAAGCAACAATTTACAACGCGTCTGGGGCAGCGCGTTCTCGAGCGTTGGAAGAACTCCCCGCGTTACGCGCGTACCATTCTCTTCGACCCCGACCTACACAAAGGCTCATACCTCAAGCTCACGGCTAAACTCCCCCGCGGCCTGGCCGTCCTCCTTCTCCAACTCCGCACCGGGCATGCTCCACTAGCGAAACATCTTCACCGCATCACCAAAGCCGATTCCCCGCTCTGCCCGTGTTGCCGACAGGCCGACGAAACAGTTTCTCATTTCCTACTAGTTTGCCCTGCACATGCGGATGCCCGTCGCGAACTTGTGAGAGTCTCCGGCGACAGTGCGCGTGTGTTGGACAAGTTACTGGGGAAGGAGGAGCTCTTCCCTCACCTGTTCCGCTTCATCGCGCGCACCGGGCGCTTCCACGCCGTCCACGGCGATCTCCCGGACTACACCCCCCCCGCCGCCGCGACCACAACCGCTGCTAGATCATCAGGGACTGGGGATGCTCGGGCCGCACATTTCGATGCCGCCCCCGCGTCTCCCCCTCCCTCCCCGCTGCCGGACACTCCCGCCGCCTGAGCCCCTCCCACCGCCGCTTCACGACCGCGCCAAGACGCCCCGCGATGCCCGCCCCGCCCACGCCCAGTGTCGACGCAATCTCGTCTTCGCCAATGGTCCCTATACTTAGGTTTCCTTTTCTTATTACTTACCACTATCATACTTATCATCGCGCCCCTGTGGCCTATATCCCAACTCACCCTACCCCCATAGTCTCCCGCGTTTACGAACCGCCCGCCCGCTCTGGCCTTATGTGGGGCTACCGGACACAATTTCTCAGACCTTACAATACATTGCATCACTATCTACAACGGGATCACATAGTGTAGAAGAATGGCTACCGTAGTATACGTACTAGAGGCCAAATAACAATGAGTCTAAAATAAATAAAAATAAAATAAAAAGTACTTGTCTCACTGATACGCTTCCCTTCACACCCCGCAGTTATGGGCATTTCTCACTCTATCTTCCTGGCCTCCACGTCGTGCCTATTGCTCATTTCAGGCAGTGTCTGGCACAGGATCTGCAAATCTCGATTGCATATTTTCCCAAGATTTTTGGAGGAGATATAGGGATCCAGCCAAAATTTTGGACCTCGATTCATAAAATGACTCGGTAATATCAACCCGCTATGACATACTTATGTACGAGATCCCGGTTCGAATCCGGGCTGGGCCACTCAAAAGATTCTGGGATAAATAGAGGGATGAGAAGGGAGGTAGGAAGACCCGGCGGTGAAAAGCATCACACCTGTTACTTATGCGATTGCCGGAACGATAGAAGTACAAGCGGCGGAGCAGTCCGTCCTCCCCTTTCTGATGTCCCGAGGTTTACCTCCAACGAACATCTGGAGTTTCTGATGTGTGCATCTACTTGTAAATGCTAATGTTCTGATACTTGGCCACTGGCAGTCGGAAACCATCCGAAACACGTTGTTAGGATTTTGCGTTTTGCGGGCGTAAGTCAGTAATAGATTACTGATGTCGTGAGTGATGTTTTTGGAAATATGAGTTTATAGGTCGTAAGTCGTTAGAGCGTATCTGACTAGAGCAGATAGCAGGGTTCGTAAATTCTCAATGCGAGTGACTCAAACTTAAATCGGTCAACCAGTATAACTACAATTGTGACCTTGTGTCCCAGTGGGCTCTGCGCTTAACAAGGGATAACACAAGGCGATAACTTCCTATAGGCTACAGTGGGCTAGGTAGTTAGTTGAAATCGGCTATAGGCAACTTAGGCTAGCTTATTCGAGGGGTAGTTGTAGATGCTACGTAGTGGATTGAAGTAAAGATGTGGTGCCGTCACATGAGGACAGGCTCTCATTATATAGCTAAGGAGTGTGGTTGCTAGAACATTCTACGTAGCATTGGAACATTCTTGTGTTGCACTAGAATGTTCCTTGAAATGGTTAAGGAATGTGAGTCAGAGTTGTGCAAATGTTCTAGAATATTCCAGTAAGACCAGAATTATACTCCGAACATCTCACAGGTACTGTGTAAATAAAGAAGCATCTACATAGATTGACCATGCACTAAACCATAAGGGCTTAGCACTTAATTGATGTGGAAAACATGTGGGAAACATGTTTTCGCAGTGAGCACGAGTTCAAATCAAACTCGGATAGTTCCGATCAAATATTGATGGATGCGAACGTACTTGAGTTTAAGCTGTTCAGAAGCTTGAACTTGAGTCTGAGTAAAGTTCTGGGATTCAGAATAATGGTTTAGAAGTGTGTCTTCACTATCAAGCCAACAATAGAATATTATAATCAATAATATGCACAGAATTCAATGAGATAATGAATTCTACAATATTCCATAACACACGTTCAGCAGTGCCAAAGAGGGCCTACCGGACTTTTTTCGTTCAATTCGACCAGGGGTACACCGGAGCGGAAATTTGGAATTTTGCGCGTGGCGGGCACGATTTTGACCAGGTTTTGGCCCTGCACGACGAAATTTGCATTCGACCACCGTTACCAACGGTCGAATCGAAAATGTACAGTAATTTTACTCCGCAATCTTCGATATCTAAAGCCAGAGACAATTGTTTGTAAACTTTACAGAGGAGTTTGATTTTTCAAGTCGTTCCTCATCTATTTCAGACAGGCGGGAATTTTGCTCAACTCAATGTACTATTGGTGTTCAGACGACGCGACGCGACGCGACTGTCACGTGTCGCGAAACGTTTCAACTCTTCCGAAGTTTAAAGCTGATATTCCACAGTCTTGGGGTTGATGAGCCAAAAGCGGAGTTTAAAAGGCTTCGGACAGACATGCTTAATTTTATAAAGAGAGAAGCAGGGAGTTCCCGGTTCGAGTCCGGGTCGGGTCATGCAGGTGGCGCTCGCAATCTTCTTTTTGGCCGTGTTTGAATTCAGAAAATAACTGGATAAGTAGAAGTGTGTGAGGTAGATATGCGGGCTTGGTGGTGAAATGCATCATACCAGCAATTTGTATCTGGTGTAGTTCTTGGAAGCGGGAGGTCCCGATCCGATTCCGGGCTGGGTCATATGTTGGAGGCTGAATTCTTTTTAACATTTGATGCAGAAAAGTAGTATAAATGGAGGTGCGGGAGGTAGGTAGGAAGACCCAGTGGTGAAAGGCATCACACCTGCAATCCGTTCACGGCAATAACGATTGCAAGCTCAAGCAGGAAGTCCCGGTTCAATTCCGGTTGGGTCATAAGGTGGGTTTCGAGGCTTTTTTTTTAAAAAAAAAACCTGTTGCTCTGCTGAATTCAAAACTGTAGGATAACGAGGGACGAGAAGGGAGGTAGGAAGACCTGGTAGTGAAAGGCATCATACCTGCAATCTGTTCAATGACAATAGCGAGGTTAAGCAGGAGGTCCCGGTTCGAATCCGGGCTGGGTCATCGAGGGGTCGGTGGTTATTTTTTTCACCTGGTGCTCTGCATTCATTCAAAACGAACCGGATAAATAGAAGTGTGAGAAAGGAGGCAGGAGGACCCGGTGGTGAAAGGCATCACACCTGTGATCTATATTCTCGGAGACCCTTCAGATGTAAGCAGGAGATCCCGGGTCGATTCTGGGCTGGGTCATGTTATGGAGGTGTCGGTGGTTAGATTTTTCACCTCGTGCACTGTTCAGTCATTCAAAAAGTCTGGAATAAACAGAGGTGTGAAGAGGGAGCTAGGAGACCCGGTGGTGAAAGGCATCATACCTGCAATCTATATGCCGTCTGAAACTAGCACTGTAAGCAGGAGGTCCCGGTTCGAAACCGGGCTGGGTCATGGTAGTCGGTGGCTGTTTTTTCTTATCTGGCGCTGTCACCTGCTCTGCTGAAGTCAAAAAGGTCTGGAATAACTTGAGGGATGAGAAGGGAGGTAGGAAGACCCGGTGGTGAAAGGCATCACACCCGCATGTCGTACGCATGAAGTCTTGGCAATACCGGCGGGAGGTCTCGATTCGATTCCGGGTCGGGTCATGTTGGAGGTATATTATTTTTTTTGACCCCGGCACTGTTTGAATTCAAAAAAAAAAAGTCTAGGATGAATAGAGGTGCGAAGGGTAGGTAGGAAGACCTGGTGGTGAAATGAATCACACCCGCATGCAGTACAACAAGTCATGGCAACACTGGCGGGAGGTCCCGGTTCGATTCCGTGTTGGGTCATTCACTTGATGATTTTGTCTTTTTCCTATTACTGTCTTTTGCATAATTCCGTGAAAACGCGAAAAAAAATCGCGCAGTCACGTGCTGGAAGAGGAACTCCCGAGGATGTTTCCACAGTAACTACCACAGGTAAAAAGCATTGATTACAGGTCGAAATGTTCTCCGGACATCGATCAATGTCCCAAATCAACATGCCGGCACACGTGACATTGAGATGGACGGCTGGAGGGGACATATTGATGTCCTGACACGACAAAGAACAAACTCAAGTTGTTCACCCTCTACATCTTAAGCATAGCTGAAGCATGGTGAGACCTGATTCAATGGACACGTGACTGCGTGATTATTATTATTTTTTCCCCATGTTTTCACGGAATTATGCAAAAGACAGTAAAAAGTCTAGGATAAAGGGAGGTGCAAGATGTAGATAGGAAGACCTGGTGGGGAAGGAAACCCACCTGCAATCTATTCCATCATGATAGCGAGGTTAAGCAGGAGGTCCTGGTTCGAATCCGGGTCGGGTCGTCCGTTGGTGGGAGGTTAATTCTTTTTATTAACCCATTGCTCTGTTAAATTCAGAAAACGCGGGATGAATGGGGGTGTGGGAGGTAACAAGGAAGACCTGGTGGTGAAAGGCATCACACTTGCCCTCTGTACCACTGTATCCTATTGAAGCAGGACTTCCCGGTTCGATTCCAGGCTGGGTCATTCGAGGGCGCCGGTACACCTTTTTTCGGTCACTGAACTAAGGGAAGTCAGGGCAAGAATCCTTATACTGATATTTATTTTGAAGCAGATGGCATAGACAGTCATCGGTGTATTTCGGGAATTTACGAGAGATGACTTGATCGGAACCACGCAGAACACAGGGAGAATGCTATTCGCCGAAGAGCACACCCGGAGACGAGGAATTCGGGGACCTTAGTAATTTTCCATGCAACCCGCGGTGGGGCGAGGAATTCGCCGAGGAGCGAAGCCTCAATCCAGCGGGCGACGCAGCGGCAAGGTCCGCAGCAACGTAAATTAAATTTGGAATTCTTTGGAAATGCCGCTGTGCAGCCGCGGGGAGGCCGTTGTGCGTGGAACGCGTCCTTAAAATTTCCGGCGAATTTTCAACCAGGCAATATAAAACTATGGATAACATCACCAAGTAACAATATCCAGACAACACGCCCCCCGCTCAACACCTCTTCCAACCCACGCAACCCCGCTACAAAATGCTTGTCCAGCTCCGGTCAATCTCTATATCTTTTAGTTGCACCTTCCAGCTGCACATCTCCACATCCTGAGTGAAAATCAGTTGCAATTTTCTGGCCCAGTGCTTCTAGAAATCGGGCAACTCGGTTTTGCGCGTGTTGCCTCACGGAGGTTTGGGCCATGGACATGCTGCTGAAATTTTGTGAATCCGATGCCTCATCCGAAATCGTGTTCCTGGCATTGCAGCTGCCTTGTTGAGCCAAGCTGGGAAAGCTCAAATTCATTTTAGAAACTCAGGCGCGGCAACGAGATGGATCTCACTCGTATTCAACCTGGCGCACCCCCAAAACGGGGTTACCTGTATATTGTGATGGTGCGGCAACAAAGGACTAGGGTGCTGTTTATAATTCTTGGGGAATTAGAAACCGGTTTATAAACCTGGTTTGTAAACAGGGCAGTTACCTTGCTTGTCAAGGTCTCTCCACCCTCATAATTGGCACACTTTTCGTCGCACCCGGTGATCATGAATCTCCCGAGAGCCTAGACTTGGCCTGGATGTCAACTTTTTACTTGATATTTACATCCCGTTCCTCAACCGCAAAACTGTCAGTACTTGACTAAACAGAGTCTGACTCTCAACTTACACCTTGCCCTAAACGCAGAGTCCAGCAGAGCAGATTCAAATTACTTTATTATGTTCCAGACAAGTTCCAGATGACTATTTTGTGCCTCAAATTGGTCCTCTCCAGAAGTCGAAGCCTCCAATCGGCGCAAGCAGGAGCTGGTGACGCCAAGATAAATACATCATTATTTATACATGTGTGATTTTCAAAAGGAGCTGGAGCTTGCAATGGGCGCAAGCAGGAGCTGGCAACGCCCAAGAGAAATAGAAGCTGGGAGTCGCAACAGGGGCGCAAGCAGGAGCGGGCGACAGCCCAGTGCACAAAATGCAGAAAACAATATTCGGGCCCTCGGTGTCATGAATTTGTGCAAGCAAGGTATATGCCGACGGAGTCGGCGCTTCCTAGCTTATAAACATGTTTATAAACCAGGCCTAACACGCGCGAAAAACATCGATTTCGCGAGGTCAAACCCATCAATGAGTTGTGCCATGCTCCCCGTGGCTTCCTTGCTGATTCCAGATGCCTTGGATTGACTGGGGAGGCCTATGTTGGCTGAATGATTTTGACACGGCCGAAAACAGGCTTGTTCGATGGGTAACATAGATCATCAATTTTTTTTCAAATTGATTATTAGGTCTGAATTGAGGAAGGTGTACAGTCGGACTGAGCTGTTCTGGGTAATATGTCCCCCAGAGCTCAACCTCGCAGTTCAAAATCATTGAACCACATCATGTGACCGAATTAAAAACAGGTAATCTCGCCAGAAACATTACAAACCAGAGTTTAAAACAGCACCCTACAAAGGACTCCGTCGACGGTCTCCGTCGGTAACCCGCCGACGACGACCCATCGACGGCCTCCGTCCCGTCGCCAGTCCCGCTCCGTGAACTTGTGCCACATACAGCCTTTCTTTCCTCTTCGAACGTTCACACATCACAGAATGAAAATATCAATATGTCAGAAAGAGGCATCGGTCCCTGCAGCCTGACCGCATCCCCAATAGTGCCTGTGCTTGCGCTAGTGCCTGTGCTTGCGCTGGGGCTCCTGCCCAGATATAAAGAGGTTGTCCTTCCCTTCCCGCCATTCCACAACTGAGCAAAGTCAACATGCAAATCACCCTCTTCTCTCTCGCTCTTGTCGCCGTTCTATCCGCTGCGCCCCCAATCATCGCGCAGAGCGGCTTCTTTCGCTGCATCTGCGAAACAAACGGCGTACAAAACACGGAGGTCTCGTTGCAATGCTGCAGGGACATCGCCGGCGAGAGTAGCCCCGCAGACGGACTGGTATGCTTTCGCCACCACGCATACCATTGCCCCTCACTCAAAGCGGACTTGCCAGCCCTGCCTCGTCCTAACGGCGGCCGCGGACAGATTTCTTGCGTGCTGCGATAGCCTTGAAGAGGGCGGCTCGTGTTAGGTCGCCTAGATGTCAATGTGCGTATCGCTTCGGGTTATTCGCCCCCGCAACCTGCGCCGGACTCACTGTCCGTCCGCCACAGCGCGTCGATCCGACCACGCCTTGCGGGAAACACCAATCTCGTCAATAGATGTGTGAGGGATGGGTAGTCAGACCCTGTGGTAAAAGGCATCACACTTGCATTCTGTACGAATGAGCCTTGCGAGAAGCAGGAGTTCCCGGTTCGATTCCGGGTCGGGTCATAAGGTGGCTGCACTGACATTTTTTATAATCTATTGCTCTTCTGAATTCAGAAAACTGTACGATAAAGAGGTGTGACAGATGGGTAGGAAGACCTGGTGGTTAAATGCATCACACTTGCATTCTGTACGAATGAGTCTTGCGAGAAGCAGGAGTTCCCGGTTCGATTCCGGGTCGGGTCATAAAGTGGCTGTAGTGGTTTTATTTTATTTTAAATTACTCTTCTGAATTGAGAAAATTGTAGGATAAAGAGGTGTGAAGGATGGGTAGGAAGACCCGGTGGTGAAAGGCATCACACCTGCAATCCGTCTGGTAAATTTTCCAACGTACAGCGGGGGGATCCTGGTTCGAATCCGGGTCGGGTCATAACTCGATGGGTAGGATTTTTTGGCCCCGGCACTGTTTGAATTCAGAGAAAAGTCTAGGATAAGGAGAGGGGCAAGGGGTAGGTAGGAAGACCCGGTGGTAAAAGGCATCATACTTGCTACCTATTATACCTTGCCCAAAACGTTAAGCAGGAGGTCCCGGTTCAATTCCGGGCTGAGTCATATGTCTGGAATCTTTTTAACCTATTGGTCTGCTAAATTCCAAAAGGAATCTGGAATAAATAGAGGTGCGAAGGGTAGGTAGGCAGACCCGGTAGTGAAAGGCATCATACCTGCAATCCGTTCGATAAAATCTCCAGCGTACAGCGGGGGGTCCTGGTTCGAATCCGGGTCGGGTCATAACTCGATGGGTAGGATTTTTTGGCCCTAGCACTGTCTGAACCGAGAAAATAGCTGGATGAGTAGAGGTAGAAAGGATAGGTAGGAAGACCCGGTGGTGAAAGGCATCATACTTGCTACCTATTACATCGTACCCACGACTGTAAGCAGGAGGTCCTGGTTCAATTCCGGGCTGGGTCATATGTGGACGGTGGAATCTTTTTAACCTATTGGTCTGCTAAATTCCAAAAGGAATCTGGAATAAATAAAGGGACGAAAAGGGAGGTAGGCAGGCCTGGTGGTGAAGTGCATCACGCCTGCAATCCGTTCGACGGCGATAACTAGGTTAAGCAGGAGGTCCCGGTTCAATTCCGGGTCGGGTCAGACATGGTCGAAGGATCCTTTTTCGTATCTGATGCAGAAAAGTCAAGGATGAATAGAGGTGTGAAGGGTAGGTAAAAAGACCTGGTGGTGAAATGAATCATACCTGCAATTGGTGCGGCACTGTGCGATCTTGTAGATGCAGGCGGGAGGTCCCGGTTCAATTCCGGGCTGGGTCATGGCTTTTTTGGCCCAGGCATTATTGTTTGAATTCAAAACAAAGTCCAGGATGAATAGAGGTCCGAAGGGTGGAAGACCCGGTGGTGAAAGGCATCACGCCTGCAATCCGTTCAATGGTGATGATCAGGTTAAGCAGGAGGCCCCGGTTCGATTCCGGGCTGGGTCATGTCATCGAGGGTCAGCGGTAATTTTTTTCACCCGGTGCTCCACATTTCAAACAAGTAGAGGTGTTCGAGGTAGGTAGACCTGGTGGGGGAAGGAAACCCACCTGCCCTCTATCAGAAATAGTTGTGGGTGAAGCAGGAGTTGCCGGTTCGACTCCGGGCTGGGTCATTTGCGGTACACCTTTTTTCGGCCGCTGAACTAAGAGAAGGCAGGGAAAGAATCCTTATACTGAGATTTATTTTGAAGCAGATGGCATAGGCAATCATCGGTGTATTTCGGGAATTTACGAGATGGCTGGATCGGAACCACGCAGAACACGGGGAGAATGCTATTCGCCGAAGAGCACGCCCGGAGACGAGGAACTCGGGGACCTTAGTAATTTTCCATGCAACCCGCGGTGGGGCGAGGAATTCGCCGAGGAGCGAAGCCTCGATCCAGCGGGCGACGCAGCGGCAAGGTCCGCAGCAACGTAAATTCAATTTGGAATTCTTTGGAAATGCCATGCGCAGCCTCGGGGAGGCAGTCGAGCGCGTCGAGCGCGTCCTTGAATGCAAGCGCACAAGGGAGAGCAAAGGAGCGACTGAGGAGGTGAGGGTGGAGAACAAGCGCCGGCGATGGTGATCAATAATGGAGCCGGCGTCTAAATCTGGATCCTCTTTACGCCCGAAATAGCTGCGACACTTTTTTTGGAATTGGCTATGGCGCGTAGCAGGAAGAGAAATGAGCCGAGCGAGCCCCACCCGTTGCCTTCCTCCTTCTCTCCTTACACCATCCACTCGTTTACCCCGTCTCTCGCTTGACTGAAGCCCAAGACCGACAATGCGTCTCGCAAGCACCCCCTCGCTCGCTTTCACTTCACTGCTCGCGCTGCGGGCCCTCGCGCAGGACCGGACGACCGAGGCCGGCGAGGCGGCCGTCAGCGGTGTGTCCTGTGTCCCCCTTTTCAGCGGAAGAGCCAGCTACTGAAGTCACGGTGGCACGATGCAGACCCAGCGGTAGAGTGCACGGCGTACAGCTACGCGCCGGTCACCGCGGCCAAAGCAAACTTCCCGACGATCTGGCAGCCCGTCACCAGCGTGCCGACCAATGACACCACCGGCCGCGCCAAGTTCCTCGCCATGAACTCGAGCATCCCGAATATCGCGCCAAAGGTGCGTCTCTCTGCTGTACCGTGGAACGTGTAAAGCTAAGGCGGGTGCGGCGCAGGGCACCCTCGCGGGCGACTTCTCCAGCTTCACGCCGACGTACAGCGCCTCGGACCCGGACTGCTGGTGGACGTACGACAAGTGCGTTACGCCCAAGCTGAGCGGCCTCGATGCGGATATTGCGAGCGTGCCGGAGGTGCGTTCGTCTCACCTTTGTTTCTTGTTATTTTCTTGTTCTTGGGTGGCATGCGGATGGGCATGCGCACCTTCGTTTCGCGTGTCGAGGGGTCGCAAAGAAACGAGCGCGCAGCGCCCGCTTTTCTGCGTCTCGACGTCTTTCCGTGTACTCTCTGCACCGCCGTCAAGACGTCCACGCGGCGCCATTACGCCCTCGGACCGTGCCAACGCGCCCACTCATCTGGTCGTGGAATGCTCTCTGTTTGTTGCCGTGTCCGCATATACACGGTTCCACCCGGGCGCCCTCTTTTTTTTTGCGCCTGCGCACGGTGACAGCGGGGGCGGGTACGCTTCCCCACGCGCGTGAGCGAGAGTGTACCGCAACGGGGTTGGGGGCGGCCCGCGTGCTGTATACGCAGTCCCCCTCCCTACGTGCTTCGTCTCGCGTGCAGACATTCCTGCACTTCCACGTAGACCTCGCGCGTGGAGCGCTCGGGGCCCTGCCTATCCGTAGCGCGGGGTCTCCGCAGCAAGGCGTCTCGCCCCCTGCGGTCCTCCGGATCGGCTTATCGTATCGCAGCGCGTAGACCCCCCGCTTCTCTCTGCGCCTGCTCCGTGTCTCTGCGCGTCGATCAGGGTGTACTTCGTGTCGTATCGCGTCCTACTGTTCTCAGAGCGGCTCCTCCTCCCCTCCTTCCCTCTCCTCCTGCTCCTTGACGCATCGCTAACCCTTACTCACACGACAGCCCCGCACCCTCGGCTACGGCTTCGACGACGGGCCGAACTGCTCGCACAACGCGTTCTACGACTACCTGACGGAGAAGGCGCAGAAGGCTAGTGCGTGTCGGGCTTCGATTTTTTTTTTCTTGCGTCCCCGCCCCGGCTATTCATCTCTTCGCTCCCTCCCGTATTGTCGACGCGCTCTTCGCTCGTATTGTCGACGGGCTCCCCCCGTCCTGCCCTCCTCGTCCGCTCCCCCTCCCCTTCACACGTCCGTCTGTCGCCCCGTCTTCTACTGCGCGCTGCATCGTATCCTTCGTCTCTCGTCCCCCCTCTCCCCTCTTTCCTTCCTCCCTTCCTTCCTTCCTTCCTCGGCTCCTCCACGTCCGCCATCGTCTTTCTCTGCCCTTCTACGCTTCCTGCGCTTCCGTCATCCCCTGTCTTCTCTTTACCTTCCCTCTGCGCGACTGCGGTGCTCGCCCCTTCCCCTTCCTTCCATCTCCCCGCCACTAGTGCTCTCCCCTTCCCATTACCACGCTCCTCCTTCCCCGCCGCTTCGCGAATCGAATGATTCCATTCTATTCTTTTCGGTTCCGCGCCCATCCCTTCTTGCGTTCCCCTCGTCCCCTTGCGCTTCGTCTACCGTTCCTTTCCTCGCCTCGGCGCGCGCGTCCCGTCCTTCCGTTCTCGCTCTCCCCTCCCTGCTCGCCGCTCTCCGCGGTCCAGGGTTTCTTCCATGACTCTCGTTCCTCCCGTTCCTATGTTACTCCCCGCCACTGGACATTCTTCCCCGCCCGCCCGGCTCGAAAGCGCCCTTCCGCGGCGTCTCGCGCTTCCCCTCCCTGCTCGCCGCTCTCCGTCCATTCTTCCATCCCTTCCTCGCGCTCTTCCCTCCCCTCCCCACCTCCTTGTTCTTGCGTCCCCATCCCAGACCCCCGCTAACCAAATTTCCACAGCGATGTTCTTCATCGGCTCGAACGTGATGGACTGGCCGCTCGAGGCGCAGCGCGCGATCGCGGACGGGCACGAGGTGTGCGTGCGTGAGTGGCGTCTTGCTTTATTCTTGTCTTTCGACTTGCTTCGCGCTTTCGACTTCGACTCTTGTCATTCTGGAATCTGGACCCCCATCTCCCATCTCCTCGGCGGGGCGGTCGATGAGAAAGTGGCCTCGGCCGTCTTGCTTGAGACGAGGCGGCGGGCGTTTGGTGGGGGTCGCCGGGTCGGCGGGAGTCGAGGCGGGCACTCTGCGTCGACGTCGACGTGGTGGGTGGGGAGGCGGCGACACAGGCGCGGTGTGGGGACGACGGCGTCGCGCGGGGGACTGGCCGGCAGCATCGTGCTCGGCGGGTGCATGCTCTATCCGCGTCCTCGGGGCGAGGTGCGTTTGGGTGCCGACGGCGAGGTACTGGTACGGCGCCGCCTGAAACGTGCCCACTGGGACGGGGATGCGCGCCAGCCCTGGGGGACGGAAGGCGTGCTGTTCGATGGGCAGGGCACGCGCTGCTTGGAGACCCGCGACTTCTTTGGACGTGGGGGGCGAGGTACTGGCGGTGTACATTTAAGCGGCCGGAGATGGTGCTCGGCGTCGTTGTGCGCGGTCGTGGTCTGGTCGGCGGGGGGTGGGGCGGACTGTCGGCGGCGGCGGAGGAGGGCTTTCGAGCTTGTGCCGCCTCTGCGCTTGCGGATGGTCTTCGTCGGGCGCGATCACTCCATCGAGCGACATGCTGCTTAATGCGCGTGCATCTGACAGTGGCGACGCTCATGGGGCCCGGCGCAGTCCTCGTCTGCGTGACTTGCGCGCTCCAGCTCTTTTCTTCTCCCTCCCCCATCCTCCCCCTTGCTCTCCTCTTCCCTTCCCCCCTTCCTCAACCCCTTCCTCCTCTCCTCCCACTTTGAGAACACCCAACGCTAACCCACCCTTCCATTACATACAGACTCCTGGTCGCACCGGTACATGACGGCGTTCACGAACGAGGGCGCGTTCGGCGAGCTGTGGTACACGATGGAGGCGATCAAGCTCGTCACGGGGGTGACGCCGACGTGTTGGCGGGTGAGTCGTGTTCTTCCTTCTCCTTGATCTTTTTTTTTGGGGGGGGAGGATAGGGTGGGAAGAGGGG
Organism: Mycena latifolia; assembly: GCA_029289555.1. Taxonomy (NCBI): domain Eukaryota; kingdom Fungi; phylum Basidiomycota; class Agaricomycetes; order Agaricales; family Mycenaceae; genus Mycena; species Mycena latifolia. The sequence continues at coordinate 860,945 of JARJLE010000016.1, read as the reverse complement.
GGGATATGTGGGGTGTGCAAGGATGCACATGAGGACGTCGCGGTGCACAGGTGGCCGATGCGGATGTGCAAGGAAGGCGTGGTGGTGCTCGCGGTGGCCGATGGGCAACAGGCAAGGGCGCGCGTCTGGGGAGCCAGGATACCCCGGGCGGATACCTGCCTGGCCGGACGGCGGAGGGTGTGGTAGTGTACGCCGTGCGGCTTGACGCTACATCTCTTATCGAGCGCGAAGATCCTGTTCCTCCGGATGCGCAGGGTGCGACAGAGGGCAGCGCCACGTCCTCAGCGCTGCAGACTCCTCGCTCCTTCCCCTCCCCTCCTTCCCTTCATGTCTCATACTCGCATGCTGACTCTCCGTGTGTAGCCCCCCTTCGGCGACGTCGACGACCGCATCCGCTACATCGCATCGCAGCTCGGGCTCGAGACGATTATCTGGAAGTACGACTCGAACGACTGGAAGATGGGCGAGGCCGGCGTCACGGCGGCGACCGTGCAGGCGAACTACGACGCGCTCATATCGAATGCCACCTCGGGCGCCTTTGACTCCGTGTGTCCTTTCCTCCTCCTCTTCATGCAGGGTGATTAATAGACGACGCGCGCAGGTCGGCGCGATCATACTGACGCACGAGCTGAATAACTATACGATGCAGACGGCGATCGACAACTACCCGAAGCTGGTAGCGACGTTCGACGTGCGTTCCTCCTCCTCCTCTTCTCCGGTGTTTTGAATGCACGAGGCTGACCCGCGCGCCGCAGCACCTCGTCCCGATCGCGGTTGCGCAGAACAAGACGCAGCCGTACGTGGAGACGAACTACTCGATGCAGTCCTTCGCATCGTGTGCGTCCCCCTCCTTGCTATTTCTCGCTCCGTGGGCTCGCGCTGACGCTCGCCGCAGATATCGCGAACCACTCGGCCACGACGACGAACTCGTCGTCCTCGGGCTCCTCTTCGGGCTCGGCCTCCGAGACGACCGGCTCGAGCGGCGCCCGCGCGCTGCGCGGCTCCCTCTCCGTGCCTGTGCTCGCGCTGGCGCTCGCGGCGCTCTGTCTGTCAGGCTGAGGCCGATGCCGATACCCAAAACCTGCGCTGCAGAACGGATTTAACTTAGAAGACGGACGGACTACAAAGTACTGATAACGCTTGACTCCTCGCTCCTCGTTCGTGTATTTAGCGAGTAGTGTTAATAATTTCTAGACACCATCCATCAGCATGGAGCTTCTCGATCTCGGGGGGCTGAAGAACTCCAGCCTCGCCTTCCGTATTGGCCACTTTACGCTTGTCTTGCTCCTCGGCCCAGCGTGTCTTAATCAAGTGTTCCGGCAGCAGGAAGGAAAGATGTGGACGTTCACCCTTTCCGGGCTGCCTCGTCTTCACTGTCACAATCTACGGCTTCATTGCCAAGGAGAAAATGGCCCGGCAATCGGAGGGTATGTCCTGTCCAGAGCCCCAGTCCCAGGGGAATACGCGACATCGAGAGCGGTTGTTGACGTGCAACTGGTCAATCCTATAAGATCTTGAAAACCAATGAAGTCTTCGATATTTTCCCAGACTTTGGCCAGCGCAGTGACGGCGAGGGCCCAGCTCCTTTCGGTGTCATTCGCAAAGGCATACTGTGGTTCGAATTCCGGGACCCACACGTCGCGGATGACGGATATGAAGGCTCGGGTCACAGCAGGATCCCGCCCCCTATCGCGGAAAAATGTGTTGATCCAGGTAGGGAGTTCGCTGAAATAAATGGTCTCCAGGCCGGAATGCTTGCAAGTTTTTCGCCTAGTTCCATATATCGCTCCTGAAGGCGGTAGTAGGATTGGAGGCCAGTGCGCCAGACATCTGCAGGACGCTTTCAAGTTTCCATTTACGGAGACCATCGAGTTTGCGTTGGCGCTCGAGCTCGCGCTCCTCAGCGGTTCCTCGGCTACCAGCGGCCTCATAGGACTTGGTCCACTGCTTCCCGAGGACGGCCAGCAGAGCTGCCAACAAGGTGGTAAACAAGCTGGTGTATAGAAAGCTTTGAATGACAACAATGATTTTTGGAGGGTCGATCATCAGTTGTGGCTGTATTTGAATGATGAAGGCAGAGCTGACGGCCGAGAACAGACCAGCCTTCAGCGGGAAATACTCAGTCAGCAGATTTCGCCCAGAATTATGCACCACCCACAAATATTAGAGCTGTATCAAGGTCGGTATTGTATTTCTGCTGGAACTCTTTGTTGTGCTCATCGGCAAGTTTCATGTACGTGTTTCAGAATGCCGTCTTCTTGTCAGTAGCGGGCGGCGCTTGCGGTTTGAGGGCTTTGACTGCTTTCTGAAGCCTTGGAAATATCTCAGCTTAAATTTGTGAACATGAATACAAGTCGTACTTGTCTGTTTGCTCCTCCTATTTCTCAATCAGTTCAGAAAAGCACGCTTGGAGCGCAGAGATAAGTCTGGGACTCATTGTGTGAAGATCGATCCGCGGAATGTAGTGGGAACCATCTCACATATCGCTGAAGTCCAGGGAAACTTGATCGATAACAGCCATGTTCTCAGCGGGCGCCTTTGAAGAAGAAACGGACATATGGATTCTCCACAAACTTGTGCCGAGGATCACGCCGTGGCGTACGATTGGCAACGCCAACGCGCAGAGCGCTTACTGGTACTTCTGGCTCGGATGGATGTACTGATGCCTAAGAATCCTGGAATGAGCTGTGGGCAAGCTGTGGGTGCTTTTTTCCTGGGGCTAAGCAATGTGACATCAAGGATCAGCGGAGGGCCGAAGCACCTGTCGGCAATGAAATTCCCATCCAAGACAAGTTGGAGAAGAAAACCAGAAGAAAAGCTGGTTAGAGGATCCCATTCGTCGATCCACCAAGACCAAAACCGATACCGGGACATTGGAACAAACCCGGGATTATTAGTATGACCTGGGCCGAATATAATGCTTGTCGTTCTTGTTAAGATCTCAGCACGTTATGCCAGCTTTACTTTGTTGGGTCGATTCAACGCAAACCAAGGCCGGCACGTCATTTGAAATCTCATCCCAGCTTAGTCGGCCCATTCCGAATGTTAGCTGGATTGCTGGGATTCCACGCTAAAATTCGAGTCTGCGAGGAATATTCTGTATGCAGATTTTCAAATCAAAGTACTCATGAATTGAAGGGTCGAGTATATCCAATTCGCACCTAATACGCCAGCCCCACTGCTATTCTTCCCACCGTGTAATCCTGCAGCGATGGAATGATCAACGATCAAATACACCGAGCCCATATTCATACCCCCGCTCCCATTGCCCGACGCGCAACACATATCCTCGTGGGCGAAGCCTCTCGTCGATCTCCTTCATCGCCCATTTTTTGTGGCTCGACAGAGAGAATTCAAGAAGCTGCACGTATTCCAGCGCCGCGAGGCGCGGCCAGTCAAGCAGGTCGAGGCCCGCACGGTCGGGCAGCTGGACAACCAAAACGATCCGCTCCAGGACGCGAGATTTGAGCTGTGAGAGGAGCGTGGGGATCCACGCGAGGTCGGCACTGCTGAAAGGCGGCGCGCACCGGATGCCGGTGATCTGGAGGGTGCGCAGCGCAGTGGCCGGGGACAGGTCGGGCACTGCGAGTGCATGTGAGGACGACGCCAGATTGGATAGGAAGAAGGGTGGGCTTACTATCGGTGTTGGAAGGGTCATAGATGATTAGATGTTCGAGGTTGGGGCCCAGGGCACGCAGGGCAGCGGTGTAGAGCGTGAAGTGTGCCGGCTGGCGTAGCCTACCGATTGCGAGGCGGCGGATACACGGGTTGGAAGGCAGCCAGCGTAGTGCGGGGAATATACGGGAGCAGTCGACGACCACGTCGATTAGCCTACTGGGTGCGGTGTACAATGCTGGTGACACGTCTCGGTCCTCATGAAAGAATATCACCGCTACAAGGGCGAGGCGGTGCAGCAGCGGTAAGGAGGCGTGGACGTGCAGGAACTGCGTAAATGACTCGAAGTGGATGGAACTCAGCTCCAGGTCGGTAACGCCCGAGAAATTCTCCGCGAGACCGGCAAAGAACCCAGGGAGAAGGTAGTCGTGGTGGTAGTCGAGTCGGAGATATTTCACGTTCGGGAGGCCCGTGAAGCACGCCAAGTGGTCATTAAATTGAAAAGTGTCGTCCGGTACGCCATCAAAGCTTTCATCGATGATGTGGCTCTCCAGATTCAGCCGGCCGATATACGTGTTAAGTCGCTGGCTGGCGAGCAGCTGGCAGAATCGCTGAAAATTCTGGCGATGGACGCGGATAGTGCTGGCATTTTGAAACAGGTGGTATGTGCTTGATGCGTGCCACGCGATGCACACCAAGCTACATGTCGCCAAGGTGTGTCGATCATCGTGGAGGTGGTCAATGATGCAGTCGTGCAGTTCAGAGGGAAATCCGGAACTGAGATCCCGGGAAAGTGGAGAAAGAGGATTCACAAAGAGAGGATTTGGTCGCTTCTTTTCCTTTTTCGTAGACTTGGGCCTCGCTGCAGCTGCTCTGGATTCCGCAACCTCGACGAACTCACTAATCAAATGTTCAAGCTCATTCCCAAGGTTCGACATGGGCGGTCAACTTGCGGGCCAAGAGAATCAGTACAAATGTCAAAATGCAAGTTTTTTATGCTCACCTATGCTTGCTCAGCTACTCTGGAATTTGGATGGTGGTGGTTAGGAGCAAGGGCGTTGAAGACGATGGCAAACAAGACCAAGCACTTCTGTGGCTGTCTTCTTACTTTTCTCTTGACCTACAGACCGTGCGCGCTGAGCCTACAAAAACCTCTCCGCCTGGGAAGCTTACTCTCTGACTCGAGTCGGAATCTCGACGGCCCGGGATAAAGTCGCCTACGGCCCCTAGAGGACGTTTCGATTGGCGGGCGCGAGCTTCAATGTGCATGACGATGCCACGATAGCGGGAAGGATCGCGAGGGAGTATACGTGAGTGGAAGTCAATCGCTTCGCTTCTTCTCTCCGATATACCGCGAGCATGGGAGCTCTTTCTGGCTCCCTGCCTTGTATCCTGGGCGCAGTCGGCAAGCTGTACTGCTAGTGTAGAGAGGGCCATGGCTCTCGTTTTTCCGCCGACATGGTGCGTAATCACCGTTATATATGTGGGGCGGTTGGCTCCGTTCGGACTGGAAACGTCTTGATGTGGCGGTATCGGACCCGCTGGCTTGAACGTCGCGACGGCCGTGAGGTGTTCTGCACTTCCCCGTGCAGACACCTTCCAGCTGGGTCGCGGCGGGGGTTGTTGGTGTTCAGTGCCAGCCTGGGCGCGTGGACGCTCTGTGTACGGCGGTGTGTCTGCTGGTGCGGCGGCTAGTGGCGTACGCTCCGCATGCCATCGAGCGAAGTGGGCGTAGATCCCGCTGGGCGGATGTAGGCGGTGAGGTGCGGGATGTGTGTGGCCGTGTTCCCCACCTCCCACTTTCTGTAGCCGTGGTGATAGGGGCTCACGGGCCCCCGTCGCTCCATGCAGGCGGCACTCACACCCCCCAGCTCTCTCCACCTCGCTTCTTCGCCATCCTTGTCCTGTCTCCATCCAGACGTGGTCCACCGCTGTCTTTTGGAGCCGAGCGACAGGATGCGTATGGCCTCGTAGCTGCCAGTTCCGGCGTTCAGCGATGCGCTTTCCAAAGGGCCTCGGTGCGCGACCCGCTTCGAGCCAGCAATGATGCACATTAGCTCTCTGGATACCGAAACCACGCACTTGCGCGCTAAGCCTATATAGAGATCCACCCTTGTAAATACCTATCTCATGTCTCTGACCGTGACCTGAACGTCGCCGCAGACGTTATCGAGTGATCTTGAGCGAGTTTTTTTGGTGGAAAAGCCAGTGGGTGCTGCAAGATCCCTATGTCTCCCACATTTTTTTTTTCTCAAGAGATAAAGCAGAAAATATTTGATCGCATCAGCTCCTTCCTAAAATGGACCGCGATCTTCCTCTTCTCGCCACCATGTCTCTGTTTCGCTGGGCTCTCTGTTTCTGGTCTGAACTGTCTAAATCGCTCCCTGGGCAACCTCAGCTTCGTTTATACTCCACGAATCTCAGTTTGAGCCCAGACCGTGGCAAAGATGGGTCTAAGACTTGTAAGTTGTCTCAATGTCTGAGACCTCCGCTGACCTCCGCCTGCGGAAGACAATTTCCGACATTTCTGAAACCTCCGCATAAAATACGGAGGCAAATTTGTCGCGGGACGACCGCGGGACACGCGGATGGTGTCTCACCCCCCGCGGAATCTGTGACTTTACCTGCTTGCGAAAGGAGGCCGGCAAACGTATAAAGTCAGAGCCCTCGGCTGGGGAAGAGCGGTGAATTCCCCGCCGATTCCTCTTATTTACTGCTATGCCCGTGCTCCCCACCACCCCTCCCGCCACCACATCCTTTCTTACGCAACCCTTGGTCGGGCTGGGCGGCCTACTCATGGTCGTGGTCGTCGTTTCCGGGGGCTGCTATGTCAAGAACCATATCGTCAAGAAGCTCGCAGAGCGGCGGCGGGTTCGCGCCGCCGATCTCGAGGTGTGTCTCGATTCTCGCCGTGCTGTTATATGTCTCTAACGTTTGTTTTAGAAGGCGGGCAACGCGCAGGCTGCCATCGTCGACGGCCAGACCACAGACTCCACCAAGGTACGTTCCACCGCGACATTCTTTTCTTTCTGTTTCTGACCTCCTGCTTGTGTCAGAACGCCGCCCTCAGTGTCTTCGTTGCTGCACGGGAAGCTCTCCACAACAGCCAGGTATGTCTCATCCGCTCCACTCATATGCCTTCTTGTCTGACTTGATCCCAGATCACCGTGGCGACCAAGAATCATTGCGTGGCTTTACACAAGGCGTTGATGACCGAGGTATGTCTGTGCCTCCTGATCATCTCCAACATGTCTTTAACCCGGTCTCGTTTCACAACTGTCCCAAGCCGGTCTACGGCGCCGACTCTCCCATCATCGCGTTTCTGGCCCCGAGCACCCGCATCCTTCGCCAGCAGGGCGAGAAGTACGCACCCGGCCGCATCGTCGCCCGCTCAGTCTGGTCGCGCCCTGGGCCATCCCCCTTGCGCTCGGTCGCCACTGCACCAGAGCCCGACCACATCCCGTCGCCCCCCCCCTATCTCCCCCGAAGCAGCGTTCCCCGTCATGATCCTCTCGCCTGCAGTCCTCATCGTCGAGAAGCTCCCCGTCGTGCTCACCCGGTCCGCCCGCATCCTCGCGCGCCTCGCCGACGACACCGATACCGACTCGGGCTCAGAATACTCGGACAGCGACGACGACGAGTTCGCTGAGCGCATCATCCCCGCCCCCCTGCGGAACCAGTCTCGCGTCTTAGCCGACTCGCCCCACCGTAACCTCCACCGCGTCTCACACATCAAGCGGTCGGTCGGGAAGACATCCAAGATGCTGGCATCACCTCCGAGCAAATCGTTGGCGCGCAGCATGGGGAGGAAATCACCACTTCGGGCGGGCAGGGAGAAAGAGAACGCGGCGCAGATCCGATAGCTGGAGAATCATCATCGCGCGTTCGCTGGTCGACGTGCCGGATACGTTTTATTTATTTTTCTCTCCTTTCGATATGCTTGTAATCCTTAGTTACTTGTTCGTGCTTCCGAGGGCCTGATCACCTCTCGGCGGCATAATACTTTGTTCTTCTTCTTTACTTTGTAATTACTTAGTTCGTTTGTCGTAGCTTAATGGATCCGGAATCCGAGTTGAACGCGATATACTTGTGCGATTTCGGTCGGAGAACTGAGAAGATACCCAGAGGCGGTTTATTCCATGAGGCAGAAGGAAACGCAGCTTCAGGATAAAACGAGAGGAAACGCAACTCGACGCAAATTGTGCTAAATGTTTCTCATATCTGTACCCGCCGGAAGAGGAAGAGGTGCAGCAGATGGACGACTTTCTAGCAACTTAAAATGTATCTATCACGATTAACAGTGTCCGTGATCCCATTTTGTCTGCAAAGCATGGATCCTGGCTACTGAAAAAATTCCGCAAGCGCGGCAGGGAAGCGAAACATGTCCGATCAAGTGAAAATAAATTTGTTTATCGTGGCCTGAGGTACTGAACATATCGAGCCTCGATACAGACCCTTGTAATTGTGTCTGGTAGAATCCTGGGGCATCCGGGAACAGGTAACATGGAGCTCCTGCAGGTCGTGAATCCGCGATATGAATGAAATAAATGTCGGAATGGTCTGTTCCGGCTCTTGACCTAGGGCACGCTCGTCAAATCGGAAAAATTGCAGAGCGGGGAGTATTAGTGCTTCAAGCAGGGAGGTGATACTCTCGCGTCGTCGCACATAACGAGGCAGCGCGATGGTGAGAGAACTGAGACGCGTAAGAGTTGGGACCGTGGTGTGGCTGTTCAATTGAGTGAACCGGGGCAAGGTTAGCCTGCAGTGCTCGAGGTTTGCCGCGTGGCGCGAGGTCGTTATCAAAGATGCAGCATGTGAGGATGGTGATCTTGGTCCAGGGCAGAATGAATAAAACAGAATGGGAGAACCATTTTTGTCAGATTTGGGGCCCGGTCGAACGCGACCACGGGTGCAAAGAACGGGGCAGCGAAAGTTATTTATCGAGGCCAGGACATGTCACCCTTAATAGGACGTAGATCCTCCCATGGAAGAATGAACATCATGTCCGCCCAGCGGGTAGAGTGGGAAATAATCGCTTCGGCAAACGCGGCGGTGCTTATATCGTCGTATATTTCGTCGTTGTAGGATTCCTCGCACTCGAGCGCGATAGATAGTGGGCAGGTACCAGACCGTTCCAACCACATTTGCAGTAAATCTAGTTGCTGTGCGTAGCGATCAACCCGAGCAAGGTTTAGGTGAATCGCGCTCCGCATCGCTGGCGTGGAAGAGCGCCCCGTCCCGCCGTTGCCGGCAGATCTGGCGCAGAGACGATGGTGAGAAAGGGATAGGAAGGGACGTCCGGGTCCGGGCGGGGAAGGAAGGAAGTTCACGAATATTTCGGAGATGATTTCATTAGGCAAAGCTAGAATAGGATATTTGTAGACGCGTAGGAGGTCCTCGCATGAGGTCCGTTCATCTGCTAGAGTTTGTAGCGAGAGCTCCGAAGCCGCTTTACGAAAACCGCTGATCTGAATGTCTAGATCTGCGATACGCGCCCGAGCGGCTATCCGCACGGGTTTCTAAATAGAGTCCATGTCAGACAGTGGGCGGAAAACAAGCGACATGCATGGTCGATTTCGGTGGAGAGTGCTTCTAGGTCTCGGCTTCAGTTAGAAGGTGAAAATCCAACTAGACGTACAGTCAGTTCGTGGGCTCGTAAGACGTATCGGACCCTGTGGAGTTTTTGGACGAGAGGCACAAGAGACAGCAAAGAGACAGTCGGGCTGCAGTTAGGTTCGGAGCAAGCCTGTCTCCGGTCCGGCGAGCCGGCCTTCCAGAATGCGTTGCGAAGCACGTGCATGTCATGTGAGAAGGCGGCTTGTTCCGAACCTAGGCTGCAGTCGGGAAAGAGAAGCGTCTGACACGTGGCCTTATGTGCGAATGTTTTCGCAGCCATCATTGGCATCAATTCCTGCTCTCTTCGTCTGCCACCATGTCCTTAGGCTCGTCGACATCTGCTCCAAGAACCGACCCTCCGAAAGACTGGGTCCATGCCCGTATTCGGTTGGAAGAGCTCACTGTGTTCATCGACACCCTCACTGCTGAGCGGCAGCACCTGCAAGCAGAATTGGATTCTATCGTCTATCCAGTTCTGACCCTTCCGGTCGAGATAACTTCTCACATTTTTCTCCACTCCATTCCGAAAAATAAGGAACCATCCTCTTATACGGCTCCACTGCTTCTTACCCAAATCTGCCGTCAGTGGCGAGCCATTGCTCTCGCGGCGCCAAATCTCTGGCAATCTCTGACCGTAGGCCGGAGGCAGCAGCATATCCACTGTGGAAAGCTACTTCGCATGTGGCTGGAGCGCTCCGCGAGCCTCCCACTCTTTCTTTGCTTCGGGAGTCCCGGCGGCGCGCAGACGCAGTCCCTGATTGATGCCAGCCTGATCCACCGCCATCGATGGGAGGAGATCGAGATATCTTCGTGTGCCAATCTCGTAGCTTCGCAGGAAACCTTCCCTATTCTGCGCAAGGTGACATTGCTGTCGTCGGACCTGACAGCCCCACGGACCATCACTATCCTGGACGCCCCCATCTTGCGAGAAGCCCTCATCACACTCAACCCCAGTGAGGATGCTTTCCACGGCTTCGACGTGCAGCTTCCGTGGGGACAGCTGACGAGTCTCACTCTCGAAACATTACATTTCGTGGAATGTCTGCCTATATTGAGCCAGTGCTTTGAATTAGGGACTCTCAAATACAGCTCCATCTTCCCCATGCACGATGAAGAAAGCACGGATACATTCCGCCAGTCCCACGTAATGCTCCCTTCACTCCACACGCTTACAGTTGAGCACCACTCCCCCCTCACCTACCTCACGCTCCCCGGTCTCCGGCAGCTCACTTGGTCCGGGACAATTGCGCCTGCAGTAGAGCCATTCCGTGCTCTTTTATCTCGATCACATTGCCCATTACGGCAGTTGACAATCGTTCGCGCATTCCGAAGAACAAGGCCTGAAGAGCTGCGACGGTTTTATCAAAGTTTCCCGACCGTTACATCTCTTACGTTGGCGGCAATTGGGTTTGCCGAACTGCATCAAAATGTCGATTCCCTTTCCTCATCGGATATCCTTCCGTTGATGCAAAACTTAACCATCGATGCCGTGCGAGGGCGGGATAACTACGACTCTTTATTCGACGTCTTGTGCACGCGACGCAGCCCTAGCTCGGGCGCCGAGATACTGAAAACCTTCACCCTCACCCTCCGACCTCACAACGATGATCAGGCTCCCGCAGCTTCTAGCCCGCTCCCGCAACCTGTGATGGCGCAATTCCTGGATCTTGCCATGCAGGGCCTGGAGATTAGAATCGGATTACAAACCGAATTTGGCAAGACTCCCGTTAAAATTATCTTGGATACTTTTGCCTCTAAGCTTCCCACGCCCACCGTGGCTTTCACTTGACCATTGTACTACATAGATGATGTTTGAATTTTATCGCCTTAGTCAATGCGTTCGTATTCGGCTCAATGTATGGGCCATTACTTCTTTCTCTGTATGTTCCCGCTTAATCGACCCCGTCTCTCCTCCAAGACTCGGAGGGATAGGCCCATAAGTGTCAAAGGCATCGCACTTATACATACATACACGCACTGCGTTGTCGAAGTCCACTTTGGCCTAAAAATCGATCTCAACCAAGACCTCATCGGCCTTGCCCTGGATCTCGCTGAGAGAGGCGAAGCCAGAGAGCCCCAGCGTCACGTCGAGATCTGCCATCGTGTGGCGCAGGACTTGCTCGATTCCCTCTTCGCCCGCGACGATGCTGCCGTATAGGCATGGGCGGCCCACTTCAGTGCAGTGTCAGTGGGATTGAGGACAAAAGTGACAAGAGAATGGCGCACGCAGCACGGCCTGCGCCCCGAGGGCCAGCGCCTTGACGATGTCGGGGCCGGTACGGATGCCCGAGTCGAACAGGACAGTGAGCTTCCCGGACGCCTGGGCAGCCTTGACCGTCGGCGAGCGCATGATGCGCGCCAGCGCGTACAGAGACGGAATCGCGCCATCGATTTGGCGGCCGCCTGGTCAGGTACGTTAATACTTTGCGGGAAGATGAGAGCCGCACGAACCGTGGTTTGAGACGATGATTCCATCGACACCATAATCCAGGCACTTCTCCGCGTCCTGGACGCTCTGGATGCCCTTGAGCACGAGCGGCCCGTGCCAGTGCTCTCGGAGGAATCGCAGGTCCTCCCAGGTGCGGAACTTACCCGGGCTGCACTCCTTCACCCACTGCGTTCCGAGATACACCGCATCCAGCACGTCCTTATCGCCCGCAGCATACAGTCGACCTATCTCGGCCGCATCGTACGGGAACTTGGGGCGGGGGTTGATAATCGGCTCGCGGCCCAGGCGCGCCATGAATGCGGGGTCGGACGTGCCGACTTGGACACCGACGCCGTCGCGGAAAGGAATAAACGACGTCTCGAGGTCATGCGGACGCCAGCCCAGCAGCACTGTGTCGAGTGTAACCACGAGGGTGGTGAAGCCGCTGGCCTTGGCACGCGACAAGATGGAGAGCACCACGTCATTTGTCGCGGGCCAATACAGCTGGTACCAACGGTGCCCGTCACTGTTCGCCTCAGCGACGTCTTCGATCGAGCGGGATGACAGAGTGCTCATGATGAAGGGCACCCCCAGTGCTTTGGCTGCCCGAGCGGGCGCGAGCTCGGCTTCAGCGGTGAAGATGCACTGGACGCCGATGGGAGCGATAAATATCGGCGACGAGTGCTTGACACCGAAGATGGTCGTCTGCGCAGGATATCAGGGATCAGCGCTGACCAGCTCGGGCGAATTGCAGACAGACCTCGAGGTTCCGAAAAGTCGCATTCACGAGCATACGTGGAACGATCCTGTACTTCTCGAATGCTCGCTGATTTGCGTGGTACGTGGAGTTAGTCCCTGCGCTCCCCCCTGCGTACATGAAAGCCCCTTGGCGAGCTTTGAGCTCGCATCGCTTCGCGAGTGGGAGGATCTCCTACCCGGATAGTCCTTGAGCTTCTCCTTCGCCTTCGCTTCAATTTCATCGAAGGAAACGCTTCCAAGGGGTTGGACGCCTTTCCTGCCTTGGAATACGGACAGCATATATACATTCCATGGCGATTGAGTGTTAGGATTAGCCGCCATCGTTGCAATGTGTGTCCAGAAGGCGGGGTATCTGCGGAAGAGAGGTAAGTGCCAAGGCTGCCCGAAATTAAACAGCCCGCAACCGTACGATTATATGGGCGCCCCGGCGTCCCGTATTAAGCCCGTCGCCCCTTAGACGCCTCCATCTGTACATGATAGCGCTGAGCAGTGGTCGGTCGCCGCAGATCACGCATGACAGTTGCCAGTGTACTGTGGGAACGTCAGAGAAATCCAACCGGCCGGAGGTGCATCCTTCCTTTTCGTGCACAACTTGGACCGCACCAGCTGATTCGCTTATAATTTATTTCCGCGGTATGCGCTAAATATGAAAGGAAGAGATGAAGACTTGCGTAGGTTGTTGGAGATTGATGACTAAGGTCCGATCGGCCGACACCAATCAGCCCGAGGTTTATCACTCAGCACTCGGAAGTAAGTAGAATAATTACCTACCTACCTACCTACCTAAATAAGATACTAATAGGTGTATAAGTGTCAAGCTTAACAGCTCTCGGCTAAATCATCAACATAGGTTGAACCTTTTTTTGGTGTTCGCTTGTCTTCTTCTGTCGCATTTATTCACGGTTGGTTCCCAGGTATCCTTGGCCCTGGCGGCCTACCGAACCCGGATAAATGGCGAACGTGAAGGCTGCCGTATCGCAGTTCACCTACACCTTCGTCCAAATTTCCCAGAGATATTATGTAAATTGAGATGCCGCTCTAGAGTCTAGATCGCGGCAGCAGCAACTTATATCTATTAATGTATTAAGCAGCACTGTCACCCCGGTCTGGCACGAAAAATCAGAACGGGACCAGCGGGGGCCCGGGGAATATATGACTAACGTATATACCACTGGCGCCGAGTGATGAGTTACAAAGGCGAATATGGCTCGACCACGCGAATGCAGCGCGGTTGGGGGCGCCTCCACACCGGCTCTCCGTCCTCTTCCCCGGGCTGCGCGCCCCAGAAATACGGCCACGTTGGGAGGTAGCACATTTCCTGTAGCGCGAAAGTCAGCTCTGTCAAAGGCAAATGGGAAGGTCGAGGAGAGCGCGCACCTCGACGCCGCACGCGGGGCGGCAGCGCACCCACACGCTCCAGTCGAGCCACGCGACGAGCGCCTGGGCGTCCGCGCGCCAGGCCGCCACGACGCGTGCGAGCTCGATCTCGGCGGGGGCGCCCTGCCGTGTATCATCCTCGCGTGGAAGGAGCGGATCGAGCCCCGCATGCACGCCCGCGGCCCACATGCGCACCACGACGCGGCAGATCTCGCGGCTCGTCTCGTCCAGCGCGCGCAGCAGCACGTGCTCCCCCTCCGTCAGCCGCGCCCCCGCCCCCGTCCCGCGTGTCGCGTGGAAGTGCGCGGTGTGCCGTGTGGCGCAGCTTTGCCACACCGGCGCGGCCCATACGTTGTCCCCGGCGGACGTGGGGTGCACGGCGTGCAGGATGTACGGCGTGAGCATGACGCGCAGCTGCGCCTGGACCGACCGCGCACGGTCCCCCGCGTTCGAGGCGGTCGTCGTGTTGAGGAGATGTTGCAACAGCTCGAGGCGGTCAGCGTAGCGGTCTACCACGACGCGGTAGAGCGTCGCCCAGTCGACGCCGCTCCGTTCGCTGCTATCGATATCCGCCGCGAGCACCGCGCGCAGGCGCGCGCGCACAGCCGCGAGGTCTGCCGTGGAGATGTTCTGCACACGGTGGTCCCACCGCTCGAGCCCCGCGCGGTACGCGATGAGGGAAGGCGCGAGCGCGGTGTCGTAGAAGGAGACGAGGCGCGCGAGGTCGAGCGCGACGCGCGTTTCGCCCGGGTAGCGGTTGTGCCAGGAGCCGGCGCGCACCATCTCGAAGCTTAGGAGGTCTCCTGTGCGGTCGTCTGTGGGCGGAGGAGGTGGCCGGCGGGTGGGCGCGCCGGGTCCAGCGGGTGGGCCAGGGTGCCAAAGGGGCGGAGTGATGTAGCGCTTGCGCCAGGCGGCGAGATAGTCGGCGGAGAGGAGCTCAACGCCGGCGCTGAAGTCGCAGAGCATGATCTCGCTATATAATATGCCAGTGAGCACCGCCGAGGCTTAATAACTCGCAACACTCACAAGTCCATCTCCATCCTCACATACCCCTCGATCCCGAACTCACGCCCCCACGCACACAGCCCGTTAATCCGTGCGCGCTCGTCGAGCCACCGCGCGGGGTCGACGGCGCCCCACACCAGCAAGTCTTGCGCGTCGAGTGTCCCCCCATCCCCTGCCTTCATGTTTGCCGCGCTCGAGCCGTCAAAGTACAGCACCTTCAGAGGCCGCGCCACCACGAACGTCAGCTGCCAGCATCCCGCCCGTGTCTCGTTCGTGGGCGGGCCACCGCAGAAGTGGTACGCGTGCTCGGGGTCGGTGCTGCTCCACTCGGGGACAGTGGGGACGCTGTCGTTGGCGCGCCCGTGGTAAAGGAGTGTCCCTGCAGGCACGGTGCCCGGGACGATGTTATGGCCTGTACATGAACTGTGAGCGGTATGGAGGGCACGAACAGAAAGTGGGCGGCATGCCATTGCGATACCGCGTATTCGGCCAGTGCTGCAGCAGCGCGTTGACAGTATCGAAGATAAGGTGACCCGTTGCGTTTGCGTCGGGCGGTGTGCTCGGGTCGGTCCACAGCAGGTCGCTTTGGATTCGGAAAGGAGCCTGCGCAGCGCGAATTGTGCACGGAAGCGCGGTTGCAAGAGCGAGGTTGAGCAGACGCATTGTCGCGTCGTACGTGGGCGCCTGCCGCGTTGACCTCGTCGAGTGGAGCGCAGATAAACGAGTCAAAAAATCAGTCTCCGAAGTCCGCATCACTGAAATTCGGAGATCTTGATGTGGCGTCCATGATTACCGGTATCGATTACCGGTTGGTCACCGTGACCGGCGCCGTTGCTCGCAAACCTTCCGCAGATAAAATATCGACGCGAGCCAAGGCATGAGAAAAATCTTAGTCGGTCGTTTTCAAGCATCTTTATAGAGAAAAAGTCTAGCAGCGCGTGTTGAGGCTCAGCGCTGTGCACGGGAACGGCACTTTCCGACAAAGGTTGAAAGATCACATTTCTTATCTTTTAGCCCAAGCGTAACTATTTAACTGCTACCAGACAACCTAGAGGATCAAAGAAATTGCCTTAGCCCAATTATTCATTGGGATGAGTTAAAACCCCGAATTTACGCACCTTCGAAGTTTGACAGACATATGCATTGAACTTACTCTTGGAGAGTCGCGAACTCTGGAATTATTGGGAGGTAAAGAACAGCTTCTACCCCCCCTCACTAGTCAGGTTCCACTGACTGTACCGTTCCATTGGAAATTTCTCTAGAAGACCTGTTGTTGAATACTTCAGCGGGATGACGCTGGTACCTCTACCATTGCTCCTCATTCTAGGAGGTCGGTTCCAGGTAGAAATGATGGGCACCTTCACGAGCGACTTGCCTTTACCACGTTCACAGGCGGAAGGCGAACCGATCAAACGCGAGGCGGGTCTTCGGCGAACTGGATGTTGGTGTTTCAAGAAGACACGTCTCAGACGTAATGGCGAAGCTCTTGTCTAAAACTATTTTCACCCACTAAACCTGAGAATCTCTCGACGTCTCTGAAGTTCCCGGCATTCATTCGATAGGGCCCGTCTGACCGCAAGCCAGTGAAAAACTTCAAGTAGAAGGTCGAATCCGCCTTCAAATCCTTGAGCCTTGTCCCATTTGTACGTTTGCCTTCTCGCGAGACGATATCGCAGCTCATGAAAAGACTGAAGCCCAATGGCCCCGATGCCGTTCGCCTTGTTGCCCGCCGACTACTGCGCTGCACCAGCCACCACTCGCGGCTGCATCGACGCGTTGGATTTGCAGATAGCCGCGCTCAAGAGCGCTATTCGCAGAATCAAACTCAAGCGGCAAGCCCTGAAAAACAATCTCGACGGCTACATCTACCCCGTCCTCACATTGCCCAACGAAATCATCTCTGAAATCTTCGTCCAATATCTTTACCAATCCCACTCGATCGGTACCGGCAAATCGCCGTTCTTTCTCGGCCACATTTGCCGAGCATGGCGCGAAGTAGCACTCGACACTCCCTTTCTTTGGACAGATATCGAGGTGCGCATTGAAAACGTCGCGGCACGCGAGCGCCAGCTTGAGCGCTTGACAACGTTACTAAGTCGCTCGGGCGACTGTCCGTTGTTCATCGGCGTCTTGATTTTCGATGGCTCTGCGCGCGAGTTCATCACAGCACTTGCCCCGCATTTCAGGCGCTGCGAATGTTTGACACTCGTTGCTCCCTTTCACGATGTCCTGCTCATCAAGAGCGATTTCCCTATAATCCGCAATTTGTCGATTGGGATAAGTGAGCTGCACAAAAACGCATATCACGCCGACGAGCCTTCGTGGCCAGTGAAGGTGTTCCATGCGCCGAAATTGCGCGACGTATCGATCACCGTGTTCACTTACAAGCTCGTCCTCCCGTGGGCCCAAATCACCTCCATTTCGTTTCGCTGGGTCCACCATCTCCCCGACCTTCTTGACATCCTGTGCGCCGCGAGGAATGTTGCGACCCTCAGCACCGAAATAATCCACGCCTCTCCCACCGAAGTTATCGCGAAGATCCCCGCCATCCCCCCGCTCATCCATCTGCACACGCTGGAGCTCACTGTCGGCTCCAGTGCTCTGGGATGCGCCCAGCTGCTAGACAAGCTTACACTCCCGGCGCTCAGAGACCTGCGCATCCCGGAGGCGTGCTTCATTGAAACACCTACCGCCGTCCGCGGGTTCGTCGCGCGTTCGGGCTGTTCCTTGCCTGCGCTCTGCCTGACGATCGCGGACGCCGCGTTCTCGTGGAGCTACTACCGCAGAGCGTGGCCGCGCGTTGGCGAGGTCATCGTGGAGCACCCGGAATCGGAGAGTGAATCTGAGGATGACGATTCCGGTATTTGGGATTCGGAAAACGAGAGGGCGTCAAATACGGGGAGCGACTCGGAGGATGGGTCGGAGGAAAGCGAATAAAATTTGGATAGGAGATCGGCAGAGATTCACGGCGACTCACACTGTTGACAGTGCATCTTGTACTGTAGCGACTGGCTCAAAAACTATTTATCAGGTACCAAGTCGAGATGCCCCGAAATATATTTCCCAATCTCAGAACGTACGTTTCGTGTTAGCAGTTCCCCTGAGCTTAGAACCGCAGCTCGACCGTTCGCGTGGGGATACCAGACATCGACAAACGTCTTGGCCATCCGATGATTTAAACTGCAGCCATAGTTGATTCGGTTAGCCTGCGCGAAAGATGAGCGAATGAAACGAGGCTAATAGACCATCGCATACGGCGTCTTCATTTATGCCCGAGTGTTATAGTTTCAATCGATGGCAACGCCTCTTGATAATCGGTTTCCGTCAACGAAGCCCTGTCAACATGGAGACTCTCCAGGCGACATCGCGAGCGCGAAACAAGCGACTTCAACGAGAGAATAAGCTGCTCGGCGGGGCCCGTCTCGGAGACTTGGAGGGTGCGCAGTGCGGGCAGCGTCACATTGTCGAGAATGGTTGCATGGCGGACGTCCGACGATCCAGTAACTCGCAACATCAAGGTGCTAAGATGGGCGAGCGAGAGGATAGCAAGAGCGGGGGGGATGGGCTCGGACGAGTCGCAGACATTGAGCGCGCAGTGGACAAGCTGATCCACCTCGCGCAGAATCTCTACGCACTCGTGCTCGAACAGACAGCGGCCCTCGAGGCGAATGATTTGGGCCCATGGAAGACGCAAACAGGAGGGGACAAAGCAATTGGTGAGGACGACGCTCGTCAGCTGCGGTGCACGGTCGAATAACGTCAGCACAGCGTATCCCTCCTCGTCAGGGTCGGGCGGAAGACGGGTCGGGCCAAATACTAAATGCCGTAGCAGGGGCATTTCTCCCTGAATTAGGTGCAAGTCCTCGAAGGGCATGATGAGCTCGATGTGCTCCCAGCGTGTGCAGTGGGAAACAAGAGTTCGAAGAAATTGTGACAGATGCGGGTACGGCGAAGACAGCGGGCTGAAGTTTAGGTGGTACTGGATACAAACGGAGAGCGGACAGCCACCCGAGCGCGATAACCACGTCTCAAGGATATGAAGCTTCCAATCTATTATCTGGTAGCTCCCAGGCTCGTTGAGCTCGATCCGGATTGCCCGCCAGAGCGTCGGGGTGGAGAACGCAATATCGCGCCATTGTCGACAGACTAAACATAGCAGGATGGGAGAGTAGATGCCGGAAGGCGGAGGGCGTTCAGGGTAGTTTGGAAGGAAATGCACGAAGATTTCCGCCACGATTTCGGGGGACAAAGTCAGAACGGGGTAGGCGCAAGCGGCGGACTGTTCTTGAAACTTGGTTTGTTGTAGAGCTG
Source organism: Mycena latifolia (assembly GCA_029289555.1). Lineage (NCBI taxonomy): Eukaryota > Fungi > Basidiomycota > Agaricomycetes > Agaricales > Mycenaceae > Mycena > Mycena latifolia. The sequence goes on along the minus strand of JARJLE010000016.1, from coordinate 841,834 downwards.
AGGCGTTCCAACCATCTTCGAAGGCTACAGTGCGCATCGCAAATGCTTCTCCTTATCACAATCAGCGCCAGCGGGTAAAGGACTCAATTACACGCACCGTGGGTAAGATACTTCGCTCGCCTTCGATTTCTTATGTAACCACGACTCGGAGAGCTTTTGCTTGGGGTGGACCTCGTCAAGTTTGTAGTCACTGGTGGTGGTGGTCTAGTCGAGACTATATTCCGGTGGCAGTGCATGCGGATCAAGCCCTGACTGATCCGATTCCGTCCTCACTTCAAAATTGAAAAGTTCACTTGTGAAGTATTCGAATCATCCCAATTTATGTTTGGCAATTTCCTTGCAACAAAATAAACCCTACGTTCTGTTTCCAAGATTTATCAGGGACTCGACACCAACTCGACACTGCCTGTCTTACAGCAATTGTTATGTAAATAGTCAGAAATCTCAATGAAGCACGAGATGAAGCTCGATCAAGTTGAACGCGAGTGGACTAAATGATGAGCAGTAATTTGAGCTAATACAAGCGGCGGACGGACCGCTCCGCGGTCCGTCCTCCCCTTTCTGAAGTCCTCAGGTTTACCTCCAACGAACATCTGGGAGTTTCTGATGCGTGCATCTACTTGTAAATGCTAATGTTCCGACACTGACCACTGGCAGTCGGAAACCATCCGAAACACGCTCAGCAGTGCCAAAGAGGGCCTACCGTACTTTTTTCCTTTGATTCGACCAGGGGTACACCGGAGCGGAAATTTGGAATTTTACGCGTGGCGGGCACGATTTTGACCAAGTTTTGGCCCTGCACGACGAAATTTGCATTCGACAACCGGGAGTGTGACGCGAGATACGATACCAACGGTCGAATCGAAAAAGTACAGTAATTTTACTCTTTAATCTTCGATATCTAAAGCCAGAGAGAATTGTTTGTAAACTTTGCAGAGGAGTTTGATTTTTTAAGTCGTTCCTCATCTGTTTCAGATGGGCGGGAATTTTGCTCAAATCAATGCACTATTGGTGTTCAGACGACGCGGCGCGACTGTCACGTGCCGCAAAATGTTTCAACTCTTGCGAAGTTTAAAGCTGATATTCCACAGTCTTGGGGTTGATGAATCAAAAGCGGAGTTTAAAAGGCTTCGGACAGACATGCTTAATTTTATAAAGAGAGAGATATTCAGTACAGATAAAAGTGCTCCAACTCGTCGACTTCCGCTTGTAATTGCTTCTCTAAATCTGACCAGTCTTTATAAGGCCGTCTAGATCCCCCAAGTTGCACCTCTCCGGCTTCAGGCTCAAATTCATTCTCGATTTTCTGCCCAAGCTCTTCAAGCATTTTGGAAGCTCGTTCCAACGCTTCCGATCTGATGTGCAAATTATCCGACCCCGAGCTACAACTTGAACACTGTAACCCCGCGTGCCCTCTTCTGGCATTTGCCGCTGCCTGGATGAGTGATGTGGCGAGCGGCGAAGAAAAAGTGGACCTAACATGAGGAGGGATTGGGATGCTTATACACCAATCTGCAGGATCTGGGAGCAAATAATAGACCCGGAGGGATGTCGATATTGTGGATCGCGCCAATCGGAAAAATCCATGGAACTCGTGCAAGACGGTGAAGTCGAAGCTGTTCCAAAAGTTCGACAATGCTGTAACAGCGAGCGCCCAACTCTGTTCCGTTTCATCCTTGAATCTGTAGTGTTCATCGAAGTCCCCGACCCATACATTGCGAATCCCCGAGATAAATGCCGTGCAAAGATGTGAATTCAGCCCCCAATCATCGGGGGCAAATACAGCGATCCAGGTAGCCAGCTCCCGATAAACGAATGGGTTCCATTCTGGAATGGTCGCAATGTTGTTGCCCAATTCGATATATCGGCCTGCAGCTAGATGCGGATATGCGAGTGTAACACGACCCAGATGCTCCCACACAGAGGACCGTTGCATGATCGGCTGCAGCTCTGGATCCAGAAACCATGCCTGATTAATATCAAGGACCGCCAAAGCGAAATATGCGACTTCGCCGGTAGCAGCCAATGCTCGAAGGATTATATTGAAAGAGCTTGCCGGTGGCTTCTGAAGCAGAGGGCCGGCGCAAGCCAATATTTGTAGGACACTCCCAATCGCTTCAGAGGTGTTGCCATCCCATGTGTCCGAACCATTATACGACATTTGAACATGTTCCAGCGTCATAAAAAGCCACTCCAGGTCGGGGGTTTTAGCTGCCTCGGGGTATTCGGTTATTACATGTTCGAAATCTTCAACGTCCCCAACGCGGGCGAGGGCGGCTGCTGACAGTACAACATCGAGCCACCCAGAAACTCGGGGGAAAGTGCCGCAGAACCGACATACGGCCGTCATGATATCTGCGTACTCCGTGGTTGTTGATTTGAAGTACTCGTTGCGCTCAACTGGTGCAGTGGATAGCCGGGCAGTGGTGTTGACAATTTTTGCCATCAGGGGAGCTTGGGCTTCATTTACTGTGCCCAAAAGCGTCTTAAACAGTCGGAGAATTAGGCTTTCCTGAAAAGGACTAACGGATGTCAATTTAATGCTGTTCTCCTCTTCAATTCGAGACTCACCGCTTATCCAACCGAGTCATTACGCGGGGACTCGTGGGGCTGAAGAAAGAATTGACACAGCATAGATAATTGGCGAAACTCCAAGAATCTAGCCGTGTAATGTAGTTGGGCTGAAATTGATCGAGAAAAAGGTCGAGGATGTTTTCAACAGGGCCACTCGATCTCAATGATGGAATGATGTGAAGCGCCCACTGCAATTCCGCCGACGATATTGAATCGAGGTGTACAATGGGCCATTCCGTAATGATCTCGACCACGTTGCGAACCTGGTGAAATACATCCTCGCTTTCAAGACTGAGCCTGGGAAATGCAGCTGTCCGGAACTGAATTTCGCTATGGCCCGATGCCCGAGCAACGAGTCTGAGGGAACAAAATGCCCTGCCGCAGGTAAAAGCGCGCCGTTCCATACCCGTCCGGATTTTGGACAGGACAGTGCTTCCTTTGATGACGAATTCAAAGCATGAAGTGAATATGTCAAGCAGCCGAACCATCGGCGAAGTGAGATCCGTGTCCAGTTGCCATTGGAGGTCATTAGCCATTTCAGCTGCAACGGTGATGACCGTAGGATCGGTGGAAGTTTCCAAGACCCACAGGACGGCGGGTCCCTCGAGTGGTGGGGGAGAATAGAAGAAATCTTCGCCCGGATCCGACGGGTTCGGCGTAGATTGGTTCGAAAGTGAACTCTGCCGTATGAAGGATGGCAGGACATAGCCTACAGGGTTGATCAAGCCAAACAATCGCGAGGATACGACTCCGAAAAATCGTCGCACTGCAACGATCCTCTGCTTTATGATACTACGAGGTATCACTTGAGTGATGAAGGTCGCGAGTGGTGTTTGAAAAGGGGAGTCCGGGGACATGATGGCAGAGACGAGAATTAAAATGTATGCAGCAAAGCCAGAGCACGTCAATGCTAAGACAACGATCGCAATTCCGTGATGGACCGTCCACAAATAAATTGAGAGTGCCGTCGAAAAGAGGAATACAGCAAGCTGCAGCAGCAGGGGAAACATCTGCAGGATGCCTTCAAGTTTCCATCTGCGCAGGCCATCGAGTTTGCGTTGGCGCTCAAGTCCACGCTCCTCGATAGTGCCTCGGCTCCCGGCGGCCTCATAGGCCATGATCCACTGCTTCCCGAGGACCGCCAGCAGAGCGGCCAACAAGGTGGCGAACAAGCTGGTGTAAAGAAGGCTTTGAGCAATAACGATGATTTTCAAAGGGTCGGTCATCAGTTGTGGCTGTATTTGGATGATGAAGGCAGAGCTGACGGCCGAGAATAAACCGGCCTTCAATGGTGAGTTAGGAGAGTTCCTTCATAATCATGCACCACCCACAAATATTAACGCTGTGTCAAGGTCAGTGCTGTATTTCCGCTGGAACTCCTTGTCGTGCTCGTCCGCAAGTTTCATGTACGAGTTCCAGAACGATGTCTTCATGTCTGTGACCGGCAGCGCTGGCGGTTTGAGTGCTTCGACTGCCTTCTCAAGTCTTGACAATTTCTCAGCTTAACTTTGTGGAGATAAATACAGATCGTACCGGTCCGTTTGCTCCTCCTGTTTCTTAATCAGTTCAGAAAAGCACGCTTGGAGGGCAGGTATGAGCCTGGGCTCATCCGCGTTAGCGATATGTGTACTGCCAGTGCGCCACCGCACCTATCGTTGTCTAGAGAGTCTTGATCGGTCATAATGCCGGCAGATATGGGCTCCGTGGGTCCCTTTGAGGAGGTAACGGACATCCCTCTGCAAGTGCCGAGGACCCAAGTCAAGTAACAGACAAGCGCTTTGTCAGTGCGTGGGCGCTTCTTTTAAGCGCTCTGCAAATTTAAAAGGATCCGACTACGTCGGAGACGTCAAAATCACATCCCCTTTTAGCACTTCCAGAACAATACGTTTTTCTCTACATATCCCAAACAACGGATTCCGGGCAGTCATCGTGGAACTTGTATCATCCCAATCCAACATGTACAGAGAGGCAACTGGAATATTGATTTCGCGACGCGACTTTCAGAATTAGGAAACACCTCACTTAGGCAGAGTTAATCGAGGTGAGCACCAACGGCAGCTGGGTGTCCTTCCCGCCTGGAATGCGAGGAGTGGCCACAAATCCAAGGTCCCATTCAACCTCGTCTTTCGGAGGAGAAACTTTGAACGCAGTGATTAGCACCGACAACACGACTTCTACGAATTTCCGTGTCAGTGACTCCAAGTAACATCAATCAAGACTGAACACGCACTCATTTCGAGTTGCGCAAATTTGAACCCGCTGAGAGCCAAACAGTTCGTCAAATAATCTCCTAGTTGGATACAGGATGTAACATACATGCATGCACGTGGCCCTCCGGAGAACGTCATCCTGGTAAGAAAATGCTCAATACCTACACTGAGACCGGAGAAACAATTCCTACAGATGCTGATAGACGCCAGGAATATGTGCGTCGATGACGCTTGCCGGCTGGGGCGCCAGCCAGCGCGAGGGTTTCCATTCCGCCGCGTCCGGGCCCCAGACTCGCGGGTCGCGGTTAGCAGCATGAATCGATATCATGATGTCCGTGTCGCGTGGGACATGCAGCGCATGCATCTCCGCGCCGTCGAGCCCACGTACGGGATGCGCGAGAGGAAGGATGACATCGGCGGTCGTCCTATGCTAACCTTCGTTAATAGTAGTAGACGGTGTGAATGAGAAAACTGACGTCCGTGTCACCATTGGTGACGGGGGGTGGAGGCGCAGTGTCTCGCGGCAGACAGCTTCGAGGAATGGGAGCTGCATCAACATGTCGTATGGGAGGTTCTCTGTGCAGGAGCGCTGCGCTTCGGTGAGCTCCGCGCGCAGGCGGTCTTGGATATCGGGATTCTGCGCTAGGAGCAGGAGAGTACGTGCGAGCGCAATGGAAGTTGTTTCGGCCGCGGCGAAGATTAAGGTCCTGTGCTGATTTCAGCGCCGTATATGCAATAGGATCGTGATATTCAGACTCACGACATCTGCCCGAAAGCCATAGGGCTTAGCGGAAATTAGGGAAGCGAGGGGAGTAAAATCGCACCTGTCCCAGAATCTCCGCTTCTGATAACCGAGCCTCTTCCTCCGCACGAGAGTTCTCTTTCACTGGTAGGCGCTGCATCAGATCTCTGGGCAGGCGAAACGATCCACATACTCAAAATACTTATGATATCCTTCCCGCCGGCCTTCGACAATTCGTCATCGCTGTCCAGCAAGCGCTTCTTCTCGTCATAGATCTCATGTGTGGTGCTGTCCATAATGTCCACCACATCGCGGAATTCTCGTAGAGCCGTCCACGGAATGCGATCGATCACCGCCCGCTGAAAACTAGGCGTACCAAATTTGCAGGCCCATGGGAGAATGAAATTGAACGCGAGACTGAGGCGCATGATCAGTGGCCTGGGTCGAAGCACGATGAGCTGTGGTTGGTGCGCCACTTGCAGGGCACATACTGCATCTCTCGGATACCACTGCTGTATGGGTGGACGGGGTCGTCGGAGTTATCTGTCAGGTTGTCGAACGAATATCCAAGGCCACCTTGACCCATGAGCTCAACCGCACAGCGCATCATCCACCGGAGGATTTCGACCTGCACGGGAATTTGAGCACGTTCGGGCAACAGAAGAATTAGCCAGTGATCACCTCTGATGGGCCGTCGGCGACTTTGCTCGTTAATGCTACACGGAGCTTGGGAAATCTCAGGTGTGGGCATGCAGGGACTGAAATATTAATGATACCTTGTGAGTTACCGTATAAAATATTGGGGCTGCGGTGAAACTGTTGAATAGAGGATCACTTGGCAGTAGGAAGTTGTGTCGCACTGAGCTGCCGGAGATGTACGACATTGAAAACGGGATTCAGCATTTTTCGTTGCTTTCTGTTCAAAGTATGAGTGGTGTCAAAGAAGAAAAGAAGTGATCGCAAATACTAACCGGTGTTGCTTGCCTGTTAAACAGGTCCTTATCAACCACAACGGAACACATTTCTCCTGGGCTGACCTGATCCGACAGAGAGTAGCCCCTCGCCGAACATGATTTGGCCGACGCTGTTGGGCGAGGGTAGGAGATGGTGGGAGAGGTCATATTTAAACGTACATTAGGTCTGTGCTGTTTCGTTCGTAGATAGGTTGGTCCTGAAACAGAGAGTTGGAAATATCGAACGACAGCGCCAAATTTTATCCACCTTGACGGTGATATGATACAGAGCTAGTGGATCGAAAATGTAGAGAATCTTGTACTTGAGGAAAGTTTCAGTTTCAAGATTGGACAACTCTTGAGAGTACAACACCTTTATTGGACCATCGATCCGCACCACGCCGCCATCTTGGGATTCTCTGTTAGTCGAGAACCAAAGAGTAGTCCCGGGTCCTTACATTTCTGTGCGATGTCTGCGTGAAAGTCCCAGCCCTTGGGATCGAATAGAGCCAGAAAATTGCCTGAATGTGCATCAATACAAGTGTTTGCGCTAGCAACCCTTGATATGCGTACCAGTCCAGACGGATCGAGAAGGTGGACCAGGTATGTTGTCAAGGACTGACTTGTAGAAGAAGAAGCGGGCGATTTTCAATATGAACCAGGCCGTGGCAGATCCCACGGCGAATTCTGCGAAGGAGATGGACATTTGAGAATCAAGGCGGAGGTAGACAATGGCCGAGCGAGCTTTATATAAGACTCTAGTCATGAATTTGTAAGCTTGTCATAAATTGCTCCTCTCAGGTTCGTGGGCCGAGCCTGCGGGTTGACCCAACTCGCACCACTGCCGTTGTGCCACAGATCATCAGATGTAAGTCAGCCAGTCGGTTGATACGCTTACACCTCAGGCTGTTTTAAAAAAGTGTACGGGTTTTGATTGAGTGGTGCTGCTCGATTTTTGCTTATCTTTGTTTGACGCTGACTCCACACTTACCCCAAACACGGTGCTGTGAAGATGCATTAGACGGACTCTCACAACTGTAAGTAAATGACTTCCTCAGGCTCTCAAATAACAGCCAAACTCCGTCGTATCGGAGCGCCTCGGCAACCGGACGCAGAGGTGTGGAGTAGGTGCACAGCCGTGATAATGAAAAGTGGAGCAAGCGCCAAACAACGGTAAGTGAAAATTGAGGAGCACCACTGCATCAAAACCCGTACACTTTTTTTGAAAACGGCTGTAGGGCAGGGGGATACAGTTGCAGTGCGTTGAAGAGGGTTAACGAGAGCGTTCCGAAGCAGAGACATAGTATTCGGAGCACGATTACCGCTACCGTTAACGACGACTCGGAGCCTAGTAAAGCCTAGCTTGCCAGGCCTAGTAGCATCGGACTAAGCATCCCATTGAGCCCGAACTGCACGCAGCGCTTGCGAAGATTTGGTGTTTCAAAGCCCACAATAACGTCAACCCCGCGGCAGGCGGCGAGATCGAATAACCAGAGCGGGTGTTGCCATTGCGGGAGAGGGTCCGAGTCAGCTTAGTCATCGCGGCAAGATCCGTGATCCTCGGGACGCTAAAACACCGTGTCGCCGGCCAGGCCTCGTCTTCGTGCCATGCGGCTAGTAATAGCATTCGAGCATGTACTCAAGTATATGCCTTAGCTCTTCCGATATACTGCATTATGGATCACTGCCGAAAATATGAACCCGTAATGTTGATTCCGAAAAGCCAACGAAAAGCACTAACAGTTGGAACTCCAAGGCGCGGATCAGATCTGAAGGCAAAATCCATGCGAATTAAGTATCGTCGTACGGTCTACACCGATATTTGTGACCGAAAGTTGGAATGTCGGTACTCATTGACATGCTTCAGGTTGGGTGCCTGGTTGAAATGCTCCATTTTCGGGCTTCTCGCCCAGATGAGAGGATTATTCTCGAATGAAAACACGCTGAGCAAATCTGCCCAGCGAAAATGGAATCAATTCCTTCCATAAATCCATCACTTGTTCAACGGTGCGGTGAAACTGTTATGGTCCGACTATTCGGACTAACGCTCAAGGCCGACGGACAGTGTCAGTCAGTTTTTGGAAGACAATTACGGCTTCTGCGAATCTACACAATCGGGTTTCACTGATATTTACAAGCCAAATTAAGGGCATGGAAAATGATATTTCTCTCCATTTACCATAGATTTAGGACAAAATGAATGGTGAGAAGTTCTCGAGTTGAGAGGGGACATCTGGGACAAGCTGGAAACAATAGCAGGAATATTTCGGACACGATTTCGTTCACAAAGGTCGTCAACCAGGGCTTGGAGAAATAGTCTCCAAAAACTTGTGCGCGGATCGTACGCAAACGGCTGCTTGAAAATTTCAGACTTTGATAGAGCTTCTCTCCCCAGCGGGTGGCATTCCAAGCGGGAAGGACCATATTATTTTAACACTGAATGTATGGCGGGTCAACTCGGGTTTCCTATATAGCGTCTGCTCAGGGAGCACCGGTCGCGAAAAACAAAGTTTCAAGACAAAAATTCCGGAGAAAATCAAAGGTTGTAAGGTCACCCCGGACATAGACCCATAGATGGTTTTCTATTGGCCTATCTTGGACCTATCGAACGCTGAAGGGCCTAGACTCGCTGATCTGCAAAAGGAAGGGTAGGGGCTGTGCTAGTGGCAGTGTGGGAACGGGACTTGCCAAGGTGAAATTAGCATCCATCATTCTCCATCAAACTCTGTCCGCAACCCATGCGGAGCCCTATCCGGTGTCAAGTCTCAAGTCCTGCGTTTCAGCTTATCGTCAACTCCCACCTCAAAGACTGAAGCAGAAGCCAAGGACCGCCTCGCTGCTACAGTCCGACTTCGTGGCAATCTAGCGACTGTGGCTACATCAACGATTCAATGGCTTCTGAACAGTCTCACGGTCATGCCAAGGCGTTTCTTCAACCCCATCAGGGTGAGGGGCGTTCCCAAATGGTGGTTGTCATCGACTTTGATCGAGGAATGGCAGGAATGGCTGCGACGATAGCGAGGATCCCGTCGCTTGGATCCCGGAACAAATTCTATATGGCCAGTTTGTTGAGGCCCACACTGTTGGACGTGCCTATGTACATGTACGCGTCCATATCGGGCGTTGGGTAACTGTCATCCACTGTCTCGGGCACGGGCACACTGCCAGATGACCGTCAACCCCGTATTACCCCCGCACCACTCTTCGTCCCACTCTTCGCTCATCCCCACCTGCAGGCCGGGTCCCTTATCCTGTCCACTCCTTGACCTTTGTCCTTTACGCTGGCTTTGACTTTTACTTTTTGCTATGCCTCCTAAACGCTCCTCTGGCCTCGACTTTTCCGACGGGAGCTCCGGTCTCCCCGCTTACGCTCCTGATGTCTCCGACGTCGACCGACGCAATAAAGCAGAGCGGGCTCGGCTACAAGGCCTACAACTCCCGACTGCTGCTCCAAAAGGCCGAGTCCGCCACGATCCCAGCCGACCCAAAAAGCTGGGCGAGAAAATCAGCATTTGGCTGATAAACGATGGACGCCAACGAATATTCTTTGCGGTCTTTCTTTTCATGCATCTCCTCGTTGCAGCCCTAGGTTTCGCCCATTACGGACTCAAGGACAACTTGAACAATGCTCGAGCGCGCTTTGGGATTACATTCAGTGCGCCTAGCCCCACATTTAATTTAATTTCACGCCCCCTTACGTGTTTCGCAGCCATCGCGCGAGCAGCTGCGCTCGTCCTCCACGTCGATGTCGTCTTTATCCTGCTCCCTGTCTGCCGCAATTTAGTGTCCATTCTGCGGCACACGCCGCTCGGGGACGTCATCCCCTTCGACAAAAACATAACACTGCACAAGGCCACCGGCTGGTCCATCGTCGTCGGGAGCGTCGTGCACACCCTCGCGCACATCGTCAACCTGTACCGCCTCACCATGGCGAATACGAGCGCGCGCACGACAGGGCAGCGCGTCGCCTTTTTCCTCTCCGCAAACTTCACGATCGGACCGCTCATCACCGGGTGGCTCATGTGGATCTGCCTTGGCACCATGGTGTGGTTTGCCATTGAGAAGCGCCGGGGCGCTGCGGGCGGCGGCTTTGAGCGCTTCTGGTACACCCACCACCTGTTTATCCCGTTCTTCGTCCTTTGGCAGCTACATGGCATGTTCTGCATGATCCAACCCGACCGCCCGCCGTATTGCAGCAGCAACACCATCGGCGTTTTCTGGGTGCGCATGTTCCGACCCGCGCTAACCCCATATTGCTGATATTGATGCGCACATACAGCGGTACTGGCTTGTCGGCGGTGTCATCTGGATCATCGAGCGCATCCTGCGCGAGGTTCGCTCCCGCCACGTCACGTATATCTCGAAGGTCATCCAGCACCCGTCCGACGTCATGGAGCTACAGATCAAGAAGGAGCGGACCGAGGCGCGCGCAGGGCAGTATATCTTTATTAACTGCCCGGAGATCTCGTTCTTCCAATGGCATCCGTTCACTCTCACTAGGTATGTCCCCCCCCCCTCTGTTCTCATTAGCCGGCGTCTGACGTTCGAGGATAGCGCCCCGGAGGAGGACTACATCTCTGTGCACATCCGGGCCGTCGGCGACTTCACGCAGGCGCTGGCGCGCGCCGTGGGGTGCGACTTTGAGAGCGCGCGCGGGAAGGGCGCGGCCCCGGCGCCAGGCGGTAAAGTCGTCAACGTGGTCTCCAAGCCGTCCCTCGCCCGCGTCCTCCCGCGCGTCATGATCGACGGCCCGTTCGGCACATCGTCCGAGGATTTCTTAGACTACGAGACCGTCATATTGGTCGGCGCGGGAATCGGCGTTACGCCTTTCGCATCGTGCGTCCCCCTCGGGCTAAATTTTGTTTTCTAGCATCAACTAATGCGGTCGACAGGATCCTCAAGTCTATCTGGTATCGCATGAACAACTACAGCCAGGCCAAGCGGACGCGGCTTTCCAAGGTATTTCCGCGCCCCTCGTCTGGTGGTTCTGTTTTATCTGATGGTTCTACAGGTGTACTTTACCTGGGTCATCCGCGACTTCAACACGGCGGAATGGTTCCACTCGCTGTTGCATGCCCTTGAGGAACAGGACTCGCAGAACAAGATCGAGATCAACATCTACCTCACGGGCGGCGTCAAGGAGGACGATATTAACAACATCGTTGTGCGTGCCCATCGCTCCATGCGTCCTCATTTTTCGCAGTCAGTTTATGCACCGTCCTTCTAGGTCCAGGACGTCGGCGCAGAGAAGGACGCCATCACGTCGCTTCGTGCGCCTACGCACTACGGGCGGCCGAACTGGGATAAGATCTTCACCTCGCTTGGCCAGAAGCACCCCGAGTCGGACGTGGGCGTGGTGCGCATTATCTCCGATATCCACTCTACACTCGAATCTAATTTCGTCGGTGCACAGTTCTACTGCGGCCCACCGGGGCTGGCAGGGACCCTCCGGTACATGTCGAGCAAGTACTCAGACCCCCGGGGCGCGCGATTCTTCTTTGGGAAGGGTGCGTCTTCCGTTAATGTTTTTCTATTGAATGAGATGCGACTGGGCTGACGTGGTTTGCAGAGAATTTTTAGTCGTCCATTATTGTATACCACGGACATCGAGTAATTAACTTATTGCAATTGAGCGCTATGTAGGTATCTTACGAAAATTTTATTTTGGGGCTTCGTCTTTTGAAGCTCGGTGAACGTGCAAGTTGCAACCCGCAGAAAGGCACATATCGGGCCCCGCTCTTCTCAGAATAGCTTCCGTGTGCTTTCCGACATCCACGTGCTAATCCCTATGCAGCACTCCCCGTGGTTGTCGGTTTACTGAACCGATCATTCTGTTCAATTCCCGCAACCCCGCACGGACCAGGGCAGTGTTTGCGTTCTTCAAGCTCGGGCCGAAGACAATAGTATTCCTGTGACAAACGAGGGTGAGGCAGGCCATTGCATAGCTTGTCCGCCCCACACTTAACACAGAGTTGCGTCTTAACTCATGGCCCGACAATTCCGGAAGTTTGGCGGGCCGCCCCGCTTTGCGGCGCGTTTGAGGACTGAATTCATTCTATTTTCGGGCATAACATTTTTTCCTTGGGGATGATGGAGTAATGTAGTGGTGGAGTATAAAGAGAGGATGCGTAGCCGGAAGGAAACGCACCCCTTCTCCAGGTTATAATGAAGTTCCTCAGCTCTCTCGCACTCGGCGCTACACTCGTATCGACCGCGTTCGCGCAGGGCATCGCGATCGGTGCCCCCGCCGACGGATCCACTGTCACGGCTGGATCCAACATCACCGTGGAGGTTGACCGCCCCGTACGTCGCAGCGCATTCGCATTCAACCGAGGTGAAATTCTCATGGGCTATCCGGTGTAGGACACACTCACCCCCTCGACGGAGGTCGCCCTCGTCATCGGATTCTTGTCCTGCGTCCCATTTCCCGCAGGCTGCCCGCCGGCCTCGGAGGACCTTGGGAACATCTTGTACAACGGCCCATACGACCCAGAATTCCACCCCAGCGTGTCGGTTTCGAAGCCCCCGCACCAGAACTTCACCGTGACGATTCCGGCGTCGGCGGCGACGGGTCCCGCGCAGCTCAGCGTCACGCACTTCAGTTTGGTCGGGGTGGGTTGCTTTCGCGTAGGGCTGGTTTCAACACTGACTCACAATTTCTGTCCACATCCAGGCTGGTCCGTTCCCGTTCTTGCAAACCGTCAACATCACGCTCAATGTGGAGCAGTGATTGGTAACAACAGAAGATTCCAACAGACGGACATCAGTAGGAGAGCTTATGATAAATAAAGGGCGTCCTGAACACTGTACCTAATTAATCGAGTGTCGGTTGAATGTGTGCTCAATGTGTGAATTATTCTTGAATTCATCGACACCGCATCCATCCCATACTTCTTCAAGCGCGTGTATGGGAAAATAGACTGTGGGTCCCCCTTATTTTTTTTTCAGCTACTTTTTTCAGCCCGCAACTTTGCTTGCGGTTAAGCCGTAGCCGTTGTTTGAAACGATCACGTGATCGAGCAGACAATGTTAAATGTCGCGATGCGTCGTGCCATCCTGTGCCACCTCACTCTTTCGCTTACACCTCTTCCACACTCTTCTCTCATATCGGTGTCATCCATCTTTAGCTGTCTTTCCTCTTCAAAGACCTACACTAACTGGACAAAAGAAATGTCCGATCGATTTTGTGATCATATCTCCACATTGGGTGCATATTTCCCCTTCAACCAAAGTATAGGATTGTAGAGGAGGACCTGGCGGAGAGGGCTAGACAATTGATCAGATCAAAATATCAGGTTTCTGCATCATTCGGGCCGAAATACGGAAAAGATTGGAAGTTCGAATTTTCAAACTCTTGCCAGGATATTTTCTTGGGCAAACTAAGTGAATCAGATTGTAGCCCGGGATGTCCTCTACCATCTGACACTTTGAATCGTCCAAAAATATACGGGGGATAAGGAGATATGGCGCCCGCAAAATGGTAAAAAAAACCATCAAACTCGGCCAAATCGGCTCAAAATGGTCAAAAGTGCTTGAAACTAGCCATTTTGCGGGCCACATATCTCCTTATCCCCTGTATATTTTTGGACAATTCAAAGTGTGGGATGGTAGAGGACATCCCGGGCTACAATCTGATTCACTTAGTTTGCCCAAGAAAATATCCTGGCAAGAGTTTGAAAATTCGAACTTCCAATCTTTTCCGTATTTCGGCCCGAATGATGCAGAAACCTGATATTTTGATCTGATCAATTGTCTAGCCCTCTCCGCCAGGTCCTCCTCTACAATCCTATACTTTGGTTGAAGGGGAAATATGCACCCAATGTGGAGATATGATCACGAAATCGATCGGACATTTCTTTTGTCCAGTTAGTGTACGCACTTGCCTCTTCATACCAAGGGACGGCCACGGTCAAAAGTAAGCCCCTATTCACTTGTTGCCTGGTCGGGAAATCTGGTGGCAAATGCCACTTTCATCTTGGTTCTTAGTTAATACTCAACTTTCGCTGACCCTTTCTCATTATGCAGGAAACTATTTATGCTGCGCCTTATAACCGATGTTCATTCGAATTGGACTCTCGGGTCGCCAGAAGAGATAGATGCAGTCCGCACCCTCTCGACGCTGCTTGAGAGCAAGATATCTTCATATTGGGATCTTGGAGATGCGATTACCCTGGTCAATGAGCGTGCAGTCATGACTGCTGCCCTTCGACGCGTCCAAGAGCTGCTCTCTGCATTCCACCGTCTGCCAACGGGATTCTAGTCCGAATATTCGAGGAATTCGTCATGCACCGCACGGAGCTGGACCCCCGCAGAAAAGCACTGATGCTATGTCGAGTTTCCAAGCGGTGGAGATCTGTCGCTCTCTCAGCCCCTAGTTTGTGGCGGAGTCTAGAGCTAATTGTTCGTCCGGGCTGGAGCTCCTCGTTCGACAGCACCTGCATCTCACGGTCATACCCTCTTCCCATGGATATTCACCTCCGCTACCAGAATTATTTTCCATCAGCGCTGGACGCTGCTCTCCGTCTAATTTCAGGGAATATCAGGCGCATTCGGTACCTGTGCCTCGATTTACAGGAGCCATGGAATGGGGGATTCTATTCTCGCCCGGCTCATATCTTCCCAGCTCTAATGGATTGCGCGCCTGCTAGCGAGCTTGAATTCGTCGACATCTCGATATCCCCCAACACAGTCGCATGGGAGTGGCTCTCTGCTGTCGTTGGAAACGCGCCAAAACTTACCCGGTTTATGTTCCTCGGAAATATAGTCCCCAACCCCCGTTGGTCGCAGCTCGAGAGTCTGAGTTTGGGATCCATTCCACTCGTGGAGGCCCTCCGCGTGCTCAAGAGCGCACCCCTGCTCCGAAATTGCGACTTCATACTCACTTCGTCGCAGCAGCAGCCCCCGAAGCCCGTCCTTCTCCACTCGCTCAAATGTCTGATGCTGCAGTGGGACGGGACGCCGGGCACCGATGACGTAACACTTTTCTCGCATGCGTCACCCTCCCTTCCCTCATCTCCCTTGCCGTCGTCGGGACCCGCGGCGCGTGGTGCCAATGCACAGTCATGGGTTTCCTAGGCCGCTCAGCCTGCCCCCTCCGTCGTCTCAATTTCGTTGAAACGCGCATATCGGATCGCCAGGTCTCCGATCTGCTGCGCCATCCCAGCGTCCAGAAGCTGACGTCGCTCAAACTCGAAAATTGTCCGACAGCGGTGCGAGGGCACGTCATAAACGACATACTGTTCGGATAAGAGCAGGATAATATTAACCAGCGTGGTCCCATTTCGGAACATGCCGGGGTGTAACTACAGTACATCGGCCTAAAAATGTACTGCGTTACGCCACAAGGCACTCGCCGTCGACGAGCTCACCCATTTTCAGGGCGGTAGATCTCCGGTTCGTACCAAGCAGCAGAGAAATACACTGAACTACGCTCCGTCCGGCCATACCATGGGGACAGCATCAAAAATCGCAAACACCTTCCACGCGAACTTCGCAATCTGACACACAGTGTCTCTGCGAAATATCAATGCCTTCAGTATGCTTGTAGCATTCCATGGAGCCAAAAAATTAAGTCTGGGCTCCGTCATACGAGCAGAATGCACAAAGTGTTGCCTGCATTCCAGAAGATTCGGTGTTACAAGACGACGCGGGCATTACAGACCGCTGATATGTTCCCTGCGGACCATCTACCTCAGTCCCATCACGTGCGAGAGCGGTGTCGGTCCGACGATAAAGAGCGCTACGCGTTGCATGCGCTCGGTGGGATACCGGATATGAGCGCAGCATTCACACTAGATATACCGGATAGTGAACTGACCGACGAAGAATAGAGCTTGTCTGATATCCACACAGCACAGCGACGATTTTTTTTCTCGAGTTCTGTTCAACTTCTGATTTAGCCAAGATTTAGCACAGAAGATCCAGCGTCAGAGCTTTCATTGATTGGTTCATAGACGAAATCATCGGGGTCTACCTGTTCAAACGGCCGCGATGATATACCTTCCTTCTGTTCAGAGCGAATTTACGTTAGCCCGATCAACTTAAGATGTGCGCTCTCGACATATGAGGCCCCCGGTCACTCCGGCCTAACTAGTTAGTATGGAGTGTCCGGGGGCCTGACATATGTGCGCGAACTCACCATGAGCATCAATCTCTACCCCAGATATCGCAGAGTACGGAACATCAGGCCAGTGCTCGAGAATGTAGGTTGTCGGAACAACATTTCATGCAGATTCACCCTCGGTCCTAAAAATATTCAGGACATCTTTGCGCGTCTTTATTTTGGCTCCAGGAACGCGAAAGGAACGCCAATGTCAGCGTCATTGATGAGCACACGCGGAGATCTTGCTGAATTGGGAAGCTTGAATGACTTTATTGGTCCTAACTCACCGGGGACTGCTTCCCGGCAGGAGCGCAATTTTGTTCTAGACACTAAATTCGTATGTTATTTAATTTGGCCTTGTATGGTGATTCCAATCAGCGTGTTACACCACGTGGTTCACCACAGGTTGACAGCAACCCTCAATCACTTCTTTCTACCTTCTCTCAAAAATGCTTTCTGGCGAGGCCTGGGCGTGGCTGGAATCTGAGCTTGCGGCTCCTTCACTTACACAACCACCGGACAGTTGAACTGCTCCTCTTAGCGAGCTCTCCTTATCATGCTCCTTGTATCCTACGATTCTACGAATCACTCAGATTCACTCTATGCTGTATTGGGTTAGTTGCGCGATGTACATCAGGCTCTCGAACTTCGGTCACTGTACTACTCAATAGCCGGTTCCCGTATGTTTGCCCGCTTTTATTCCGTCTGACAGCATACCTCTTTTATTAGCGGCCCACGGTTATGGTATCCCGTTCCTTGTCTCTCGGCGCGCGATGCCCAAATTGGACGATCTACGCACAAGCCCAGCCTCATCCGCCGTCTGTCACATCGCAAGGGGTAGATTATCCTTATTGACTGCTTATAAAATCTGGAAGCACTGCCAGGAACGTGGCATCCACACCCCACCTCTCAAGCCACCCCGATGGGCCGTCCTCTCCGCTGGCGCTTCGCGCTGGCATTGTCTCATGTCTGTTTCATTTTGAACGTGGCTCGTACGGCGCGATTGACTCCCCCGGCCAGCTGATTCCTTTGTCCCGTGCTCTGGGTCCTCAGCGCCGCCAATCCGTCCCGCCCACCCTTCCCGGGAACTGGTCATCCATTGGATGCTACACGTCGGTCAAACTATCCACTTTGGTAAACGTCTGACGGGACTATGAATCCACAGTGACAGCACTGTTGCGCGTACTCTTTCGGGGGCGTCTACCACCGATCCTGTCAATATGACGGTGGAGGTACGGGATAATCTGTTTCACTGACCTATTAATTAACCGCATTCCCAGAACTGCATTGGCTTCTGTGATTCTAAAAAATCTGTCTTCGCTGGGGTCGAATTTATGGTTAGTTCGTCTGTCACTCGTCAACGTACTGGTACTGATCTGGCCTCGGACGCCCGAAAGCAAGAGTGCTGTACGTGCTATTCATACCGACTGATTTCCGTAGCTAACGGGAACACTCAGATTGTGATGACTTTATCGAAAACTCCGCCGTCACTGCGCCCATCACCGATTGCAACTTGCCTTGTACGGGGGATCGCAACGAGTCTTGCGGAGGCCCGGGTCGACTAAACATATTCTGGAGTGGCGCCGAGCCACCTCCGCCTCCCACGATCCCAGCTTCCATTGGAAAATGGGAATCTCTCGGGTGTTATAGGTACTTTTACTCTGCGAGGCCGACGAAAAATGACCGTTTAACCAGTGACAACGTCAACGGTCAGGGACGTTCCCTCGTCAATGCACTGAACGTAGAGGGCCAAGTCTCCCTCGAGACCTGCACTTCGGCGTGCTTCGATGCTGGCATGCCGCTCTCCGGTAATCCCGCCCTTATCATCGCCTTTGTTTTCTCATCGAACGGTCGGCAGGTACTGAATTTGCGGATGAATGCTGTCAGTTACCTCATGAATCACGGATCGTCTAAAAATCTAACATCTCCGACAGATTGCGGACCGGCAATCGTAAATGGGGGTGCTCCCGAGCCCATTTCGGATTGTAATATGGCCTGCGCTGGCAATATCTCGGAATTGTGGGTTAATCAGTTGTTAGGCTGTGCAGCTACTAATTTTGTATCTGAAGCTGTGGTGGTCCGAACAGATTGACGGTGTATAATTATACCGGGACGGATCTTCCTTTGCCGCCTGTGGGCGGTGGTGGCGGCGGCGGCGCAACAGGCGGAGTGACGACAATCGCGACTGATCTTCCCAGCCCATGGGCTTATGTTGGATGCTTCGTGTAAGTCGCCGCCTATACGTGGGATCCTCGTTCTCACTGCGGGAATTAGCGACGGTGCCGCAGGCCGGGCTCTCACCACCGAGATAGACAATGCAAATTTAACAATGGAGATCTGCGTAGCCGCCTGTAACGCCCAAAACTTCACAATCGCAGGAGGAGAATTTTCAGTCGGTCCTTCTTTTCTTTGCCGTCTGCAGGGACTGAGCATCCCGCTTCAGGTTCAGTGCTGTACGGGGTTATCTCGTCAGCAGCTTTGAGATTTACTGATCGATTCTGTTGCTGCCCGCTCAGTTTGCGGAAACGAATTGGTAAACGGCGCAGCGCCAGCGCCAGCAACCGACTGCAACATGCCATGCGGCGGAAACGCGACGTATGTGGAACGGTTAAATATAATACTGAAGCTGACAGGCGTGACTTACACAGACAGGCGGTGTGTTTTAGTAAGGCCCTCTTAATTCCGAACTCAGAACTATCCAACAGTGCGGGGCCGGGGGCCGATTGTCGGTGTACTCGAAAACGCCTAATATTACGATATTGCCTGTTCCTGCCGCTCAAAACACAAGTCTCCCAGGTTCTTGGGAATACCAAGGTTGTTTAGCGTAAGGAATCACATCCTAAACAAAAAATCGAAAGGCTAATTCGACTCTTCTGAATGCAAGGGATACCCCTGAAGACACAATCTTTCCTTGGGAAATAGACTTCATCAACAACAATTCTGCAACAGCGTGTCTCAGTCAGTGCTCGGCATTTGGTTATACGGCAGGCGGAATGGCATTCGGTAAATTTTAGACACTGGAAGCTACCTACACACCTATTAACGCAACGGTAATTCCAGGGACTCAGTGCCGTAGGTTGCGGTTTTCGTGAATTACCTCAAGCCTCATGATTTTCAGTTTGCGGGGATGTGTCGGATGTAGTTAAGAGCGGGTTCACATTGCAACCGGAGAGTGAATGCAGTTTCGCGTGTAGCGGAGATCCCATACATCTGTGTGGCGGAGCGTTTAAGATTCAGTACTACGTTTGGACAGGGCCAGCTCATGTCTGGCATACACCCGAGGTCACCGGTCGTTATGAGGTGCGCTTTTTCTTTGAAGTGGTTTATTAAACTCATCTCGTCTAGTTCTTCGGTGCACTTGGAATTCTTTTCGTTGCGTGTCGTCTGAACCTCTTTTTTTCTTCTAGTTCCAGGGTGAGTGAGATTTTGCTGCGGTTGGCTCGAGATATCTAAACTATCTCAGCGTTGTCGTGCCCCTCATTGCAACGGTGGGAATCAACAACAAAGTGACTTTCCTTGAAAAGGGCGGGACGTCGGAGTAAGCGTTTCAACACTGCTGCTATTGGCTTCAGTTAATAAAATATGGCTTAGATTTTCTAATTCCACAGGTTCTTAGTATCTCTTTATAAGCACTTTATTGTTTCTGACTCTTAGCGCAGGTGCTTACGAACTCGATTTATCACTGGTGGACGACTTCGATAAAGCATGGCGCACTATGCACGTCAAGTCGGACGTTTTTTGTTCCGGAAGTATCACCCTACCCGACAAGGGCGCCCGGCAGCTCAATGTAGGCGGCTGGTCACTTGATTCTACGAAGGGGGTTCGCCTTTATACTCCGGATGGATCCCCCGGTGTGAACGGAACAAACGATTGGGAAGAAAACTTCGAGGAACTTCATTTGCAGCGGCAACGATGGTATCCTAGTACGTTATCTCATACTTGAAACCATTCAAATTTCTCACGACTCTATGAATTAGCGGCTGCTATGCTTCCCAACGGCACGGTCATGGTAATCGGAGGTGAAACAGGCAGCAATGGCCCCCCTGAGCCGAACGTGGAGATTTTGCCCACTCCCGCGGGCGGAGATACCGTCATTTTCCTGGACTGGCTCGATCGCACCGATCCAAATAACCTCTATCCATTTGTATTCGTCCTGCCAAGTGGTAACCTCTTCATTGGTGCGTAGTGAATCACCCGAATTTACATTTGGGATTTACTTGCCGTGTCAGTGTACTACAATGAGGCCCGAATCCTCGATGCAGGCACATTTGATACAATCAAGACACTACCCAACCTTCCGGCTGCGGTCAACAATTGTACGTTTTATGTAACATTTTATTCGTCGCCCGTCTTTCATACTCGCTGTAGTCTTGGGTGGGCGCACATATCCACTGGAAGGGGCCGCAGTTATGTTTCCCCAGCATGCGCCGTACACAGATCCATTAGAAGTTCTGGTCTGTGGAGGGAGCACCCCCCCTTCCGGAATTGCTCTCGATAACTGTCTTACCATCCAACCCGAAGTCGAAAATGCGACGTGGGCCTTAGAGCGAATGGTAAGCCCTGATGGTTGCTGTAGTACTATCTCAACCAAAATCTTCCTCGTACAGCCGTCGTCGCGCGTGATGCCGTGCATGGTTGCACTTCCAGACGGAACATTCCTCATACTCAACGGAGCTGTGCAAGGCGTTGCAGGCTTCGGCCTCGCGAATAACCCTAATCTGGGGGCTCTGCTGTATGATCCCGCGATGTCATTCAACCACCGAATCTCTATCCTTAATACTACTATCGTTGCGCGTCTATACCACTCTGAGGTTCGTTTCTCGATCTTGCCTTTTTCATGTCTCGCAGAATCGATCCGAAATGGTCTAGGCTATTCTGCTTCCCGATGGCCGCGTATTAGTGTCTGGCTCTGACCCAGAGAGCCCCACGCAGCCAGAGGAGTTCAGAATCGAGGTGTGTTCTTCGTCAGATATGTAATTTGGCTCACAGCGCATTAGGTGTACATTCCTCCATACCTAGCGCAAGGCCTCACGCAACCGTCGTTCAGCATCGTGGATACAGACTGGGCCTATGGGAGCCAACACAGCATTACTGTGACTCTCCATCAAGGAACGACCTCGACGATGAAGGTCTCCCTCATTGCAGGTGAGAGCCAGTACAATTATTTTACGGGTATCGCGTCTCAACGCAGCGATGCTCAGCGACGTCATCCACCCACGGCAACACCATGGGAAGCCGGACTCTCTTCCCTGCCTTCAGTTGTGTCCACAATACCTGCACTATCACCGCGCCGCCGAACGCGTTCGTGTCGCCACCGGGTTGGCACCAACTGTTCATTCTGGATGGCCCGACCCCATCTCACTCGGCGTGGGTTCGAATTGGAGGCGATCCCGCTGGAATAGGGAATTGGCCCGACCTGCCTGACTTCACAATCCCGGGCGTTTAGGGCGAGGCGCTTTGGCTCATGGATATTTTATGGACTTGTTATGGACCCGTTTTAGTTTTTAGTTTCTTTCTCTCCTTTATCATTGGACTCCAAATTTTGGTCGGTCAATGTGGGAATCTTTTTTACAATATATGACGCGATGGGCAGTCCGACGAATGTTCGGCGAACCTCAAAGTCGGGATAATCCGGGTCGCTTTGTTGGCGATCGGGACAATGATCCGATTTCGCACGCCAAGGCTCTTCGCGGTAACCACACCGACTAATGTATTCAGGCTTGATTCAGGCGGCCACACTGCGCAACACTCAAGCATATTTACTCACCCGCTTTCGACCTCTCTCCCAGAAACTGTTGGTGCAGTTCCGTGTTCTCAACAGGCTGGCTACAAAATCCGGATTCCGGATTCCGGGCCGGCGATACTTCGGATGCACCAACGGTTCAACTTATCGTCATCTACCGAACTCACGTAAGTAACGCGCCACCTGTATGTGTTTTTCTTATCTCACCGTACCTCTGACAACAATCTCCTCTCTTGGCCACGCAGGTAGTCGCCGTCACTCAATAATACTCCTTGTGCCCCTCCACAACATACTGGGGAACTGAGGTGAGGTCACTGGCCCCGCACTCGTGGTCGCAACGTGCCTGGATATATGACAACCTTGGAAGAACCCCTTCGAACATTGGAGTGCGACAAGCGCTGTCCAAGATCCCGGCTAATAGGGCATGCTGCAGTCCTCGCGTTCGGGGGGTTTCTCTTCCGATGAGAACAAGTGGATCTACGTAAGGAGGTAAACAACCCACTCACACTGAGTACGCTGGAGTGTGCCACTCCGAGACAGCGGGGAGCGCACTAGCAGATGGTAGCTTGCTAAGACACGAGGTGATGCTATCTAGTGGTCCCTGCCAAGCACGACCAAACTCCCTACTACAACGCGGGCGGCGGGCGCTTAACAGGGTCAAATTAATATGTGGCGCTCAGACGTATTTGGTTTTTCAATTCGAGCGCGATCCGCGAATCAAGCGCTGGCTGCCACCGCATCATTCAGATCATCGCGCAATCGCTCGTTGGATCCTCGTTTAGCGACACAATGGTCGATCCTGCAGAACGAGGCGGAATGTGCTCATTTTAGCGCGGTCCCGTTGTGGCGGGATTACCTTGCTTGTCAAGGTCGCTCCGCCCTCATAATTGGCACACTTTTCGTCGCACCCGGTGATCCTGAATCTCCCGAGAGCCTAGACTTGGCCTGGATGTCAACTTTTACTTGATATCGTCCCATTCCTCAACCGCAAAACTGTCAGTACTTGACTAAACAGAGTCTGACTCTCAACTTACACCTTACCCCAAATGCAGAGTCCAGCAGAGCAGATTCAAATTACTTTATGCTCCAGATGACTATTTTGTGCCTCAAATCCATCCTCTCCGGGAGTGAAGCCTCCAATCGGCGCAAGCAGGAGCTGGTGACGCCAAGATAATATACGTCTGATTTTCGAAAGAAGCTGGAGCTGGCAATGGGCGCAAGCAGGAGCTGGCAACGGCCCAGTGCACAAATGCAGAAAACAATATTCGAGCCCTCGGTCTCATGAATTTGTGCAAGCAAGGTATATGCCGACGGAGTCGGCGCTTCCTAGTCACCCAAGGATCGGCGTAATTGT
The DNA here is from genome assembly GCA_029289555.1 of Mycena latifolia. Lineage (NCBI taxonomy): Eukaryota > Fungi > Basidiomycota > Agaricomycetes > Agaricales > Mycenaceae > Mycena > Mycena latifolia. The sequence goes on along the minus strand of JARJLE010000016.1, from coordinate 818,156 downwards.
CCTGCAGGCTATTGATCCGACAGGCGTAATGTGAGCTGGCACCGCGACGCCGCCATACATCATGGGCGCTCTCGCCTGTAACATCTCCTTCAGGATTCCTATAAACAAAGGACCGACCCCACGCATAAGCGACAAACTACTGCACTGGACCTGACTACAATGATCCATCCCCCTCACATATTATCCGCCCCAGAGTCCATGCCTTTGCACCCAGATCCAGGTCGTTCACCCTCGCGAAATGCCAAGAGAAAAAGATTGCAAGGAGCATGCGACGTCTGTAAGAAGAAGAAAGGCGAGTCAACAAATATGTTCTCGCCATTCCTCATGTCCTAATCGATACGCCAGTTCGCTGTAAATCGGCATCTTCCCTCCTTCGTTCTCTGAAGAATTCACACATTTAGTGCAGGCGATAGCGCGGAAATGCCAAACCGACGCTGCACCAACTGTATCATGTTCAAGACCGAATGCACGCACGAATGGCTGACAGTACGTCCGTGCGATGTATGACTGAAGACTCTAGAAATTTATCCTACATCTCTACTCAAGGGTCCCCCACCGGCATCGTTCTCCCCGACGCCGCAAGAGCATGTTTCCAGAATTCTCTCAACCTCGACTGTTTACATAACGCCGAGCGATCCTCATGAAGTACTGATCGAGATTGCGCAATACGCCCAGAGTCTGGAGCAGAAGCTAGCGGCACTCCAGACGCCTGCGCCGACTCCACCCTCCTCGAGGCGAGGCTCGCCGTTAGTGCCTTCGAGAGGATACTCGCCGTCTTCCCCTGGGGATTTGGTGGACCACAATGACTTGATCGATACTCGACCAGAGCCCCTAGGCTACGCGCGATCCAAGAGTGTGTACGAAGTCATCGATTGTATGGGCGAAACCTCGGGTGCTTTCTCCGGCCGGAGGCCCGAATTTTGGAGTACTCAGCCTGTAAGTTGCACCCCGGCTCTTCCTTGAGTTTCGCTGATCGTGGGGATAGTGGGAAACGTTCGTTGGTGAACCACAGCCTCAATTTTTCCCGGAGAACGATTTGCTATCCAACCTTGTGACGCTTTATTTCGAAGAAATCAACCCGCTTCTCGGGCTCCTCCATTTCCGCAGTTTTCGCCAATTGGTTACGGAAGGGTTGCATCTGCGGGACCCGCATTTCGGGGGCGTAGTCTTGGTGGTTTGCGCACTGGCGAGCAGATACTCGGACGATCCCAGAGTATTTATCGACGGCGTGGACAATGACGAGCACAGCTGCGGCTGGAAATGGTTCCAGCAGGTTCGCCCGTTGTGCGCGTCCATGTCGCCCAAGCCATCTCTGCATCAACTGCAGCTTATCTGCGTACGTCACATTTTACGTTGTACTCGTCCGCGCTCGGATCGCGCTGAATGCCCGTGTATTATTCAGCTATGCGTACTGTTCCTTGCCGATATCATGCCCAAGGCGGACGATTCTTGGACCTTGGCAGGGCTCGGCGTCCGTCTTGCCCAGGGCGCTGGAGTTCATCGTCGTAGCGGATACATCGGCCTTCAACCGCTGGAGGCTGAGCTATACAAGCGCGCGTTCTGGACGCTCGTGATTTCGGATACCCTGATGGGCGCCTTCCGCGGCAAGCCACAGAGAATCCAGGGAGCCGAGTAAGTGGTGCACTTCGTTGTCGTTATGTTTACCCACGCGATTCAGACTTGATGTCGACTTACCTGTTGACTGGGACGATGAATATTTGAGACGCCCGACCGCGATGCAGCCGTCCGGACACCCCGCCAGTAGCGCCTTCATGCGTGCGTATCTGGTGCTAATTATGATACTCCGGCGCATCCAAAGTACTCTGGTACAGTCCTGTAGTCTACCCCTCCCGCGTTTATCTTCTAATCTACACCAGTATAATGTGAATGGAAAGACCTTTTCCAGGCTCGGTGAGCTGGAGTATTCCAAGGGCGCTGCTGCAGAGCTGGAGTAAGTCGCCTTTTTAAAAATTTATCTCGGTGTCTTAATTCTCCGCCAGATCGGCGCTCAACAAATGGGCCGCTGAAATCCCAGCGCACCGTACGTGTAACTGATCGACATACCTGATTTCGGGCTGAGAATAAGCTAGTGCGATGGAATCCCGACCAGGAAAACCGAGTAAGGCGCCATTTTCCCTTTTAAAGGGTTGTCTTCTCACGCACAATGCAGGTCTTCCTTGAGCAGTCGGCTACATTGTGGGTCCCTGAATGTCGTGTTACCGTCCGGGGTCGCTAATGGTATCCAGATATGCTACCTATTACCACGGTATTTTAGAGGATACTTTCTGAGACTCGAGCTGACTCCGGTTGCAGCGCAGATACTCATTCATCGCATATTCATCCCGCCTCCACGCCATGAACCACAGTCGCAGGTATCTACCCCGCGGCCTACAACCTGCCTCGTCTGACCGCACTTCCACTTTGCTAGACGGACTTCCCCTCGCTTGTTAGCTGTGCAAACGCTGCGCGGTCATTTGGGCACATCTTGGATGTGCAAACTCGGCGTGGACGCGGGCCGCTGCGCCATCCCTATGTCATGGTAAGGACTCAACTCTGACTGAATTCGATTTGCTTACCAGAGGATAGTACACTCTGTTCGACTGCGTGGTCGTGCTCATTATGAACGCCTGGGTGGTCGTTGGCGGTAGCAGGAATCAAGCAGCGGAGCGCTACGACTGCGCAGCAGCCGACATCCAACATTGCATGCGCGTTCTTCGTTTGCACGAACGACGGTAAGTCTCCCGCTAAGTAAGAAGCGCAGGGCTAAGATGGTATCTTAGATGGCGACTCGCAGGACAGTTATGTGATATTATTTCCCGAATGTTAGATATCGGCAAGCAGACGGCTGGCAGGAAACGACCACGAGAAGTGGAGGGCGTTTCTCTTGCCGCCTCAGATCTCTTGGACGACTTCCTTGATGCCTTCGAAGGCCCCATCCTTGGGCCGTCGAGGCCAGTGTCCGTTACTCAACAGATGTTCACGCTGGAGCGTGCATTTCAAGAACCGGAGAATCTGTTTTCCCTCCCGCCTTCAGGTCATAATGATGAAATCGGCCCCCAGCTCATGTTCTAATCGGATTCTTTAATTATTACAACGCGTGTCCGCTTCCCACCAACTTCGCGTCGCGTCGGCGGAGCACGTGATCGTGAACCTTAGCCGCATTTGGAATTCTCATTTGTCATCACTGTACATCTTGCACCATCTTCTTCGGTGACGCTCTCTCTTCCTCTCGGCCTCCAACGATGAGTGCATATTCCAAACTCCAAACAGCACAACGGTGGCTCTCCATTCCCATCAATATCACTCGGCTAATTATCTCATTGTTCTTGCGCCTCGAGGGTCAAAGCGGTGGCTGAGAAGGCCAAAGCGCGAATGCATATGGCTACTTAAATGTACGTGCGAGGGTTTGTATCGCCCCCACTTTTCCTTGTCCCCCATCAACCTCTGCAAAATCGCAGCAGACGATGAGCTGGTTCACAAAGATCTTCACCACCGCTCCTACGGACGAATCCAAAGCTATCATCCCACATACCAACGGCTCAGGCTCATCATCCTCCCGCTCGTCCTCCCGGAAGGTTGTACGCGCTCCGGCACAAAGCGTCAACGGCAGCGCCCCGCCCACGCATCCTCGCCGAACCAAGTGTATACCACCCACCGCTCCTCCACGACCCCCCTCCGCCAGTACCCCAGCCTCCGCTGCACCCGACTCTCCGATGGACCACGATTCTCTCCGTCGCGCTTTTGTCCGCGCCGCCTCCATGACCGCTATCACTGAGCAGCCCCGGCGCAGAGGCGCAGGGCTCTATCCCGAAGGAATCCTCCCCCCCGCGTTTGCATCCGTGACCGCCTCTCACCTCGCGCAGACGCGCGCCGAAAACGAGGACTACTCACTGCAGATCCTCCCTGCGGCTTCTGACGCCAACACCAAGTTGGCGCTAGCGGCGATCTTCATCCCCACCGACGCCCACATCGCATGCGCGCTGGCGCAAACGCCCGAGCCCGCCGCGCCTGTACCGCAGTCTGTTACCTGCACGCGCCTCCCGCTCGGTGGTACGCGCGAAGACCAGCTCGTCCCCGCCCTGGCGGCCCTCGAGAAGCGCTTCGTCACCCAGAACTGCCCGCCGCATCCCTCGCTCGAGGTGGCCGTCAGCGAGGTGGCCCCGCTCACCAACCTCGAGCCCATCGACGCTGACGCCGTCCTCGACCCTCGCCTCCAGGGCGAGGCCGCGCACCTCGCAACCCTCGAGCGCATTGCTCTCGACAAAGCCGCCACCACGACGCTTCGCGCGGGCGACCAGTGCGCTCTCACGGCGGTCTGCTTGAATAACGTGTCGGTGTCGAGCGCCGTACTCTTCGTCCCCGACGACGCGCGCATTCCCGGCAAACAGAGTCTCGTGGTGAAGCAAACGTATTTTGAGGGCGTCGGGTTCCCCCTGACGTTCCGCCCGTTTGTGAGGGAGCGGCAGGGGGAGTGGGAGCTGTTGGGGCGGCATAAGCGCAAGCGCGCTGTGGAGGTGGAGGACACGGAGCGCGCACCGAAACGGCAGCGCGCGAGTGGGCTGCATGGGCAGGATACGATCACGCTGCACTCTATGCTGCGGACGCCGGACGATAACATGTGGGCGCACTCGTATTTGTTGAAAGAGGGGACTGTTATACCTTGATAGCGTTGAAGGACTTGCCCCTGCTCCATCCTTTTTCTTTCCTTGTTCCGTTTCTCTTAGTATACTTGTGCTCTACTGCATCCTAGATTTCCGTGTGTACACCAATGATCTCCGGCTGCCTCTTCCTCCCGTGTGCGCATCCTCACTGGCGCTGCAGTGGGACAGGAATGACTCCCTCGGAACACCTCAATGCACAGCTATCGATGAAAGGCCTGAGTAGCTCAGTACTACAGGGCGGACGAATCTGATTCAAAGTTCTACAATTGTCACACGGAAAAGTACAAGCAGGTAAACGATTCCCTTCCCCGTCAAGAACCTTGCGTCAGCTTACAATATATCCACCACAATCTCCCTAATGGACGGGAACGTCGCGCGGTAGCGGAATTCGACGAACGCCATGGGCGCGGCTTCTCTGACGCGCAGCGTATCGAGGGTGCATTTAGATTTGGCTATGAAGGCAAGGATTATGTCGCATGGATCGGCGCCAGGATCAAGCCATCGCGCCGAGAGCTCGAGTACTCGGAGAGCAGGGAGAGCAAGCTTCCCCAGCATATGGCTGTGCTCGGAGTTCGGGCTGCCTTCGCCGTTTAATATCAAGGACTCTAAGTGCAGGAGGGGCGGGACGGCTTCCCCCAGTGCCAATGTGAGTTGAATGTCATTGGAATCAGTGAGTATGGCCTCGAAGTACACGAGAGTGGGCGCGTGTCGCAGGATGAGATAGGCTTCATATTCGAGAAGAAGGTCGGCGGTGATGGATGTGAGTTGGGACCAAGGCAGATGCACGGAACATGGAGCGAAACCGTCAGTGAGGACGACCGCGTCCAATTTGGGAGCGCCGCTGAAGGCATCAAACGTGCCGTCTATGGATACCCCAGGCGGATTCTCATAGGGACATAAAGATGGCCCGACGGTCAGCTGGCGCAGCATCGGCATACCACCACGAATCAAGCGAAGATATGCGACCGGTACAACGAATTTCATGACGTCCCACCGCGTGCAATGAGCAAGAGTTGCATCGATGAAGGGGGTTAGGTCACCGGAGTCGTCATTAGTTTCGGGGTATTCGAGAGAAATGGACAGGGGACATTCCCCGGACCGCAGAAGCCAAGTTTTCAAAATATCCAACTGTTTTGGGAGATCTTCCTCGTCGATGAAAACGATCTCGATGGCACGCCAGAGTCTTGGTGTGGAGAACGCGATTTCGCGCCATTCCCGACAGATGTGCCCCAAGACGACAGGTGACAAGATACCTGATAGTGGAGGAGGTATGGGGTAGGCGGGGAGGAAGTTGACGAAGATCTCAGAGGTGATTTCGTTCGGCAGAGTATGGACTGGATATGCGAGCTGCCTTTCGAGAATATCCCGCTCGGCTCGTAAGCTTTGAAGCGCGAGCTCCATAGCTGCGATTTCCGCATCCAGATCTACCTTTCGGGCGCGGAGAGCCAGACGCGTCGGACGATCGCAGACCGTGGACACCCGGGTATTCAGTGATGCCTGTGAACCTGGATGCATGACTGAATTGAATGCCAGTGCCTGCGATGATTAAGCATACTGCGTTGGTTCCAGGGAATACGGAATGTAATTATGGAAGCGTGCCTTTCTGGTTATTCGTGGATGCGGAGGAAAACAGTAGCGTCGCTCGTGGAACGATTCAAGAAGGTCAAAACAAGAGGCAAAAAAGCGAATGGTGTTTCAAGTTGGCGAATGTTTGGTCGCGATGATGCCGAGCGATCGGCACGCCAACCTTCGGCAATTCGGCATGATCCATTTTCATTCTGAAGAATTGAACTGAACTCGAGCTCCTTCCTCTCCTTGGCAGAATAGAGTCGCCGATTAAATCATTTCCCTGCATGTGACCGTTTCCGTCGGAAATCATTGTTCTGAAACAGTGAGACCCGACCTAACGGTGGTTCAAGAAATTTGGGTGTGGGATCAATGTTCATTCCAACGCCGTCAGCCCAAGTGCTTAAATTCAGAGGCCACCCGAGGAAATATAGCACGTTTCGACCTAAACATTTTGCACTGTTCTAGACTTTGAACATTGGAAGTTATGGTCCGGTATTCCCTCGGGCCGTTGCCATCAATTCACAGTTCCCACATCATGTCGACTTCTATGGTTTCTTGGCAGCTCTCCGTATGTACGGTTCCGCGCGGTACCGCATGCATTTTTCACCCACGACTATGGGAAAACTCTTGAAATGGGCTGTCAATCCATGAGGTCACCCACTCAGGTGGGGGAATAAACAATCCTTGGACAGCCTTGGACTTCAGAAGATGACAGTTGAACTCACTTGGTATTCACCGCTAATATTGCAATCCTGGCCGTCGCGGCGGTCGGGCCCATTGTTTGGGGGCTTTTACGCCATCCGGGTTTATGCTTGTCAGCGGAAGCAGGTACCCCTGGATGCCCAGCTTGAATACCGTTCTCATTTTCTTGGGTGTACCTGATATTTAGCGCCGTTGTCATATCAGTTCAGCCACTCCTCTGACTCCTACCTTTTACGAGCATGGTCCCCTTGCGTCTACTCACTCTCGCTCTCGTTTCCGTGGTCTCCGCTGGCGATCTCAATGCAAGGCAGGCTGCGAACACAAATGTCGCGATCAACACCATCGTCGACAGCCTCGACATCACCATGCATCACGTAGGACCTACCATCTGTGAGTCTTTGCATGGGTCTTCTTCCAACAGATGCTCAATATACATTCCCTACATCCAGTGACACTGCAGGCGCAAGAGAAATTCAGCGACGTAACCATTGGGGAGCAAATGCTTGTTCTCGCCACCGCTTTCGTCAAAGCCGACCTGGGCCTCGCTCGGACTCCAGTGAGCAATGGTTCGACGACTGTGAAACCCACGAACGACGACATCAGCATCACCTATTCTGATGTTATGCAGTAAGTCATAATTCGCGATTCACAGAGTTTCACACAACTCTCCCTAGACTCGTCGCGACCCATCTTTCCGGAATCATCGGCACTGGCGCAGTTCCTCACTTCCCCGACATGGTGAAAGTTCTCGACCCCATCATTGCCAACACGTCGTTACAGCTCAATGTGACTTCCCCTGGGTCTCTTATTCTTGTCAAACGGATGTAGGAACTCTAAAATCTTTGTACATTTGACAATGGCTAACGAATTCTTTTTAGGATGCTTGACGCGAGACAGTTCTTCGCTGCTGAAGGTTTTAACAGCACGTTGACGGCGCTTGGATACCCAGTTTAAATATCTTCAGATCTATGTTACAATGCTTTGTGATCTGTATTCCTTCGTTGTTTTATCTCTCCCTTATTGAAGGCCAAGTTCTCGAATCAATGTCATTCATGAATTTATGCATATCTAACACCGGGGGCAACCACCAAGGCATCCGAGAGGCAAGTGCGATAAACGCACTTACTCGGCACCCAGCAAAACAGCTGACAAAGGTAGTATGGACAGACAAAGGGAGGCTTTGTCGGGCTCCCGCAAGCTGAAAAAGCCCCCTTTGTATGCCCAAAGCCATTTTACCGGGTGCCGAGTAAGTGCGTTTATCGCACTTACTTTTCAGGTGCGTTGGTGTTTGCCTCCGGTGTAAGTCAGAAGTCAGTCTGCAATTCTTGGATGCCAGGATCTGAGAAATAGTAATTGCATCATCATACTGGCTGCGGAACTTAGCTTGATTCACGGCTGGCCTGCCGGTCGCAATCGAGGAAGTTTAAATTGCGTGGGAGAAAGACGGAATCAGCGTGATCGAGGAATTTTAAGAAAATATGACATCCGGTGTGAGCACAGCATCGCGCTCGTCCTCGAACAATATCAGCTTTTCGAGAAAGCAAGTACGATCGTTGACGTTCATGCATAGTATGGTGTAAACATCGAGTATTTCAAGATACAATGTATAGGAAGGAAATTAACCACCTTGAAAAACTAATGCAGACCTTTTATTGTCTGTAAATCACACTCCAAGGGCCCTCTCGCGCATGGGTTCGCGCGCCTTCCTCATTTGGACTGGTATACCTCATTTAGACTGATATGCACGTGCCGGCGTAGTGGCCAAATACAGCCAAAGAAGCGCTGTCATCAAGCTGTCATGCACTTGCTTGCCTCTGCTTTTCCTTGAGTTCTTCCTTACTTCTATTGTCGCTTCATGGCCGTAATCTCTCCGACGTTCTCCACTGAACCCCCCGGATATACCCCGGTGGATTGGCCAGGCGGCCCGATTGTTTTCTTCTTCGAAGTCATGTGTCGCCAGTATTTCACCATCAGAAGCCGTACCCGCAACGTACCCGCGTACTTAAAACATTAGTGCACACGTCAGCAGGCTCAGCTGCGCCAAAAGCTCCCCTCTACGATGCAGCTGCTACCACTTCTTGTCTCCATGTTCCTCTTGACTCTCCTTGTTGGAGGGCAGGTCGCAAAGCTTCGCGATTCAGATCAGCTCGCGTCTTCCTGGCTCTCCCAGGTAAATAACGGTCTGACGGACGCTGTAGAATGGGATGACTACAGTTTTTTCATTCTTGGAAACCGTACTTTCATCCAGTCCGGCGAGTTCCACATGTGGCGGCTCCCCGTGCCAACCCTTTGGAGAGACATTGTTCAGAAGGCCAAGGCTGCGGGGCTCAACACTATATCCGTCTATTTCCACTGGGGACTGACGAATCCGCGCTCCGGCGAAGTTGACCTGACAGGCATTAACGACTATCAACCCTTTTTTGATGCGGCTAAGGAGGAGGGGATCTGGGTGATTGCTAGGCCTGGACCTTATATTAAGTGCATCAAAATATTTTCCCGTTAACGATACAACTCATTCCTGATCAGCTCCGAGACCTCTACGGGCGGAATCCCTGGCCATGTCGCATGGATCCCTGGCAACCCCCCTTGGAATCCATACAACGGCGAATTGAGGAGTAACGACACCTTTTATCACGAAGCCTGGCAGGACTACGTCAGTTTTTCTCCACTTTCTTCGGAGAACTGTCTGACTACATATCTTAATCCCAGTGGACTGGCGTGATCAGCCTCATTGCCAAGAACCAGGTCACGCATGGCGGCCCAGTTATCCTACTGCAAATTGAGAACGAATACTACAACGGGCCAGGCCAGAACGAATACGTCGATCAGCTCCGCGCGCGGGCCATCGAATTGGGCGTTGTCGTTCCAACGTTTGTCAACGACGCAGGCGAGTTTAATAATCTGGTCAATGACACCGATCTGTACGGCTTCGACGCCTACCCATTCAGCGCCTCTAACTGTGGCAACGCCGATCCTGCCGTGTGGCGAGATATTGTGACAACCTGGCGATCGTACTTCGACGCGACTGCACCCGGAAAACCCCATTTCTTTCCCGAGTTCCAGGGTGGCTCGGCGGACAACTGGGGCAGCAAGGGGGGATATGAAACCTGCCGCGACCTTGTCAATACGAACTTCCAGCGGGTCTTCTTCCACCAGTTGTGGGCGAGCGGTGTGACAGCGGAAAACTTTTACATGTTTTACGGTGGGACAACGTGGGGACAGCTTCCGTATTCCCAAGGCTACACGTCCTACGATTACGGCGCCCCGGTCGACGAACAGCGTCAAATCACCGCTAAGCATGCTGAGCTCAAGCTCCAGTCGCTTTTCCTGCGTTCCTTCTCAGACTTTTACATGACTGATTTGATCGGTACGCAAGTCATATATTCCTTAATTTTGAGTCTCGCGAAGTTGATTGTTTCCTTGGGAGAGCAGAAGTCGACACCACAACAGTACCGAGTCTCTACATCACTCACCTCAAGAATCCCGTCGAAGGCTCATCTTTCTATATTTTCAGACACAACAATGCGACCGTAAAGTGGGTGTTGTCGGTTTCCAATTGCACCGTTTGCACTTCTGACGCTTTGAGAAGCGATCCGTTGGACTTCCAGTATGCCATCAGTCAGGTCAATACCACGGTTCCGCAGAATGGAGGGAATCTTACCTTGCTGGGTCGAGATTCCTTTGTCATTGCGTTAGCTCCCTGCTTCCACACATCTCTTAACCTGATTGCACCATCCAGTACGGACCTCATCTTTGGATCAAGCAAATTGCAGTATTCGACGGCCAGCCTGCTGACCTGGCTCGATTTGGATGGGTCTGACATGTTGGTTGTATACGGTTACGCGGGGCAATCATACGAGATGGCCTTCGAGCTGGATGGCCCGGTGAGAATGAATTTTGTCGGTCCCACTTCGGTCCACGATACAGCGACCCAGGTACGTACAGGTTTCTCCGCGTCTCCTTCCATGAGTTGACCTTGAATCCTGCGACTTCAGCCCAGCACATACACGCTTAACTTCGCCATATTATCCGGCACGACACTCGTTCGTCTCACCGCCGCACACGGCAAAGAACTCGCTGTGCTCATCGCCGATTACGATGCTGCTACGCGGCTGTGGCAGCCGAGCATTGCGGGACACGGGAACTATGCGAACTATGTGGGCGTCAGCGCCTCGACCCCGCTCCTCGTCAGCGGCCCCTATCTCGTCCGCAACGCGAGTCTAAATGGTCAGCACCTCGCCCTCTGGGGCGACCTCTCGGAAACGACGGGCATAACTATTTTTGGCCCGCATGCTCTCTCTTCGGTCGAGTGGAACGGCGCCTCTTTGAAGAGCCTCAAGCAAACTGGGCAAGGCACCTGGCAGGCAACGATACCGTTCTCCTTCCCTACTGTTAGACTACCTAATCTGGAGAGCGCAACGTGGCGCTTCCGTGATTCACTGCCCGAGGTCCAACCCGAGTTCGATGGTTTTGCTATGATTCCTGCTAATCAAACGACGACCACAAGCGTCTTTCCGCCGTTCTACGGCGAGCCGTGGATCCTCTATGCGGACCAATATGGATTCCATGTACGTGTCCGTTTTTATGTCACTGAACGATGCGCTGAAGAGCATAATACGCCCAGGCTGGTAACCTCGTCTGGCGCGGAACCTTCCTGCACGACTCCAACACCGACGCACCAACGGCGATCAACATCTCATCCTCGGGGGCATTGAACTACGCCGCCTCGGTCTGGCTGAATACCCACTATCTCGGCGCGTCGGATACAAGAGCCAGGACAAACAACGACTCTTTCCCCGTGACGGAGGATCTCCTGCTGACAGGAGAGAACCACGTCGTCGTGCTGCTGGATCACATGGGCGGGGATCTTTCGGGCCAGGACGTGTGTTGCACGCCCGGTGGGCGGGCGAGAGACCTCCAGCAGCCGAGGGGACTGCAGGTGTGCCGACGCCCGTGGTTCTGGGGTATTTGATGCTGACAGATGGGCAGGGGTATTATCTCGTCGGCCGCGATGCCACCGAACAATTCACCGGCTGGACTTTGGCCGGCAATTTCATGGGAGAGCACCACCCGGACACTGTACGCAAAATCTACAACGAGGGCGGTCTTTATGGCGAGGTCGTATTTTCTTTCCTTCTTTTTTTCTCTGCGGTAAGCTGATGAGCAGACAGCGCAAAGGGTGGCACTTGCCAGGATTTGATGACTCTCGCTGGGAGAAACGGACACCCTTCGAAGGCCTCGAGCAGCCCGGTGTACGATCATTGATCAATCTGTATTGGTATCCCATTAATATGTGATCTCAGGCTGGATTCTTCCGTACCACATTTACGCTGGACCTCCCAAAGAACTATGACATTCCGCTGTCCTTCGTTTTCGACTCCGCAGTGGGCCACTACCGCGGTGCGTCTCGTTCTCGGAGCTGAATCCATTTCGACGAAGTTTCTTCCAGCACAACTTTATGTCAACGGCTGGCAGCTGGGGAAGCGCATCGCCAATATCGGACCGCAGACGGCGTTCCCGGTTCACCAGGGGATCCTCGATTATAATGGCGAGAACACCGTTGTCCTTAGCCTATGGGCGCTGGGGAACGGGACGGCCGACACGCGGATTCCTAGCTTTAAGCTGGTCGCTAACGGGACGTACTCTGGCGGGATAAAGGGCATTACCACTAACAATCCCGATTGGAAGGAGCTGAGGGGGAACTATGGGGTATCGCTCGATTGAGCTAGTCAAAATAGGACAACGAGAAGTTTCAACCTGTTCCACTCAAGATTATACTTTGGCATGAACTCGTCACAACCATCAGGGTTAAGGCAAGGTTAAGGAGCTCAGTACGTCAGATTAGCTCGGAAAAACCTCGGTTGAGAACCATAACAAAGTCAAATCGCGAGTGCCTAATGTTCACCGCGCTAGCCGGGTGGCAAAGTGCCATTCGGTTGTTTCTTTAACCGCTGTCTAGTCATTCAGCCGAAAGCCACGACTGCTCCCAGCACCGTTTTGAAAATTCAACGCAGCAAAGAAGTGTGCTTGTCGGACGGGGACTTCATCGTCCGGGCAGAAAGTATCTCCTTCCGCATATACGCCAGGGTCCTTGCCGCGACCTCCACGGTTTTCGCGGACAAGCTTGCCTTTCCCGAAGACGCTACCACGACGAATAAGCTGCCTGTCATGGACCTGTTTGACAGAGATGACGATGCGACGTTGTTCCTCAAGGCAACGTGAGTCTGAATCTTGATGGTTTTATGTTGTGTAATTCTCTTTGATTTCTCCTGACGCTTTTATGGACCCGCTGCGATAATGGACTAAAGAGGCAAGGGAGAAATACAGGGACACGCGCTGCGGTAATTGCCTACAAGGATAAATAGAAGGTCAAAGAAGAGAGAAGCGAGAAGGGTATTACCAAGAGGCACCACTGAAAGAAGCGATTCTCACATTACTGGGGATATGCAGGTCTAATTGACCTTTTAGGATCAGGAGAGGATTGGTTTCACAACCACGCTGAAAATGTTTCGGCCCATGTTCAACCAGGCAGAGGTGCTCGATCTGAGTTTGACTCGAAACAGACGATAGGAATTCTTTCCTGAATCACTTGACGTGGAAGTCTCAATGTACGCCTATTTCTCAGGCCGAAACCCGCAAGTCGTTCCTAAATGTAAATAATGGGGACGAGGAAATCCATTCATACGAAAGGTTGAGGTAATTCAATATGGACCGCACGTAAGGGCTGTAAAGTGAATCTGGTCAATACAGCTGGGAAAATTTAGGCCAGCCAACAAAAAATACAGCTCAAAGAATTCAAGGACAGTAAGGTCAGTTAAGAGGAACTCGGCAGAATGCAACCAGATGATAAATCACAAGGCCACGTCGCGGTTTGAGGTTCAAGTTGAACCAGCGGTCATATGAATCCAGTAATTGCGTACGTGATCTTAGATCAATCTTGAAAGCTGAGGGTGATACAGCAGAGGGAAACGCGATTAGTATTTTTTCGCGAACTAGGTCGCGTGAGTGACGTCAGTCCCGTGATGTGACTCAACGCGAAGTTGGCCCTGTGGCAGTGCCTGCCTTTTGTTTCTTTCGAAATTTCGTTTGAGTTGCTTTTTGTGCCTTCGTCAAATTTCTGGAGATCTCTGACTTTGGTGACATACTGGTTGAATCTTTCTGCGAGAATGACGGCTCCAAGTAATTTAGGAGAAGACGTTGCAGAAGACCTGGAGGTTGGCAAAGAGGCTCGCCACATTCGAGAACAGTACTAGTGCGTAGTACATATGGATATTCGGGCGGAGTCCAAGACTGATAGATCAATTGGAAGAATTGTCGGAGAATGATGTCGTGTGAACGCCAAGCCACCGTAGTGCGGCATCCGAGTCGGGCAGTTGCGGCGTGCGTGGACGCGTAATTGTTCTTCGACTCCACTGCACTAATCTGGCACTCGACACAAAGGAGCAGACGCCTACTACGCAACCTCGCCTCACTGGTGTGATCTGGTGCGGCCAAGGAAGTAGTTAAAAGCTTTCCGAACCGATTAACCAGCGATCCATCGACGAGCGACCATGATCTCTCTTGGAATTGTGGCTTTCGGTGCATCCTTGCTCGGTGCATCGCTCTTTCACTCCACCTACGCCTCGCAAATGGTCCTCAGCAGACTTCCAGACATTGCCCCTTCCCCAGCATTTTCGCCCGTCGGGAAGCTGGAAATGCTCTCCGAGACCTCATTCATGGCGCTCTCGCACCCAGATTTCCCCCAGTACGGCGTGCGCATCAAGAAAAGTAGATTCTGCGACGAAACCGTGAGGTGCGCGACTGCCTCGTAGCACACATGTTACGAGGCTGACCCGAGATCTAGCGCGTACACCGGCTACATCGACATCCAGGCGCGCCATCTGTTTTTCTACTTTTTCGAGAGCAGGAGTGATCCCGACCGGGACGACGTGATCTTCTGGACTAACGGAGGTTCGGCCCCTTCCGCGTCATAAAGTAGTCCATCTCATGGTCTGGAACAGGTCCCGGATGCTCGTCGGGAACAGGTCTACTCATGGAGCTAGGTAGCAGCTGAATCTCTTACTGTCTTTTCTCGATGCTGACCCGCCTCGCGAGGCCCTTGCCGAGTGGTAAATGCAGTTAACGGCACAGTTTTCCACCCGGAATCGTGGAACTCGAAAGCGAACATATTCTTCCTCGACCAGCCCATCGGAGTTGGGTTTTCATATGCTGATTATGGCGAGACGGTGGTGCGTATCAATCCTTCTTACCCAATTATTTTCTGTTTGAATTTCAGAATTATGAAGAGTTCCACAGACGAGGCCGCCAAGGACATCGCCGCCTTTGTGGCAATTTTCTTCGCCCACTTCAGTAAGTTTCAAGGACGGGGATTCCACATGGCCGGCGAATCCTACGCTGTACTATTTTGTTTTACCAGTTTAGAGATCATACTTTTCAACCCATGCAGGGACGATATCTTCCCGTCTTTGCGGCTGCAATATACGAGCAGAACCCGAACCTCGTGAAGGCTGGGCTCCCGCCCATCAACCTCACATCTGTGATAATTGGCATGCTTTTGTCGTGTTCACTCACCTCTGGCTCTTGACACCTCAGTCTAGGAAACGGAATGACAGACCTGCCAACTTTGATTCCCTCATGGTACATTCTATCAGGCTTCAGCATACTATTCACATAGCTGATTCTCCCCGCCAGGCATACAATACAGTGCTCCCCGTCATCGCTCGCACCCGTTCAAGGCATCCAGTATGTCCACCTCTAACAACCAGTTCCCTGCTTTACCCTGATGGTAGGACGTGTGTCGAAATGGAAACCCGGGTACGGATCCCTGTACGCTCACGCGAATCCGACCTGACGACGCTTTATTGTCAGCTCCCTCGGTGCACTAAATGGTTCAAAGAATCATGCCAAGACCAGTTCGATCTTATCAACTGCGATGCAGCCTGGGACTTCTGCTGGGCCTCCCTTATGGATCCTTACATTGCGACAGGTTCGTATTATCTTTCCAATCGTCAACTCACGTCATGCGAGAATCAATCACCAGGGCTCAACATGGCCGACCTCTCCAAGAAATGCGGCGACTCCGACATGTGTTACGAGGAGATCAAGTCCGCACGCTCCATAACCCGCTCTGAAAATTCCTGATGCCTTTCCAGCGAGATCGTCAAATACCTCAACCAGAGGAAAGTTCACCAAATACTCGGCGTCGAAACTGCTACATATCGCTCGTGCTCGAGTGCTGTCTGGGCGAACTTCATCGCCTCGGGCGACATGAGAAGAGGGGCCACGGACTACGTCGGCGCGCTCCTCGAACGCGGTGTGCGCGTTCTCATCTATGCTGGCACGTACGATGTAGTGTGCAACTGGATCGGGAACGAGGCGTGGACGCTCGGGCTGGAGTGGAGCGGCAAGGCGGAATTCAGCGCGCTGCCGCTTCGAGAGTGG
This sequence comes from Mycena latifolia, assembly GCA_029289555.1. Lineage (NCBI taxonomy): Eukaryota > Fungi > Basidiomycota > Agaricomycetes > Agaricales > Mycenaceae > Mycena > Mycena latifolia. The sequence goes on along the minus strand of JARJLE010000016.1, from coordinate 801,783 downwards.
ACTGTAGAGGGAAAGCGTGCGGGGATGGCGCGCGCCGCCAAGGGACTGACCTTCGCCACCGTGGACGCGGCAGGCCATATGGTGAGGAGGCTGTTTATTCAAGGCTCGTCTTCTCTTTCCTGACAGATTTTCAGGTCCCGTACGATAAGCCGACGGCGTCACTGGCGATGGTGAATCGCTGGATCGCGGGGCAGCCGTTGTAGGTAGTATTGACAGCGAACAAAACGTTATACAGGAAGCAAAATTCGTCCCTTGCTATGTCTGTTTACCCGCTGCATCCAGCAATCATCCTGATGCAAGTTCCTGTCGTATTTCAGAAGGTCCTCTAATCATTGGGAACATTGGAGTCCAATACTCAGCTAACAGTGTTCAAAAGATATACCGGGTTTTCCGCGCTTTTGAGGAGGTAAAATCGCTCTTTTCGAAAGAGAATCACATTTCAATTCAATTCAATTCAATATTCCATTAGAGTGCGCGCGGGCCCCAGGGGCCCATGTGGCACTATGCATATGTACATGGTTGGTAACTAGCAGGCCCGGAAGGAGGAGCGGGAGGGGGCACAGTAGGTAGGGGGAGGGCAGCGGAGAGTGCTATGAGGGTAGTGTATGAGTTATATGTCTAGGCAGGATGTCAAGGCAATGATATGATATGAACGTAGCAGGGAAATATGATATAAAGTAAGTAGAGAGGAAGAGAAAAGAGGAAAGAGAAAAGAGGGAGAGAGAGGCTAAAGCACGTAGCACGGGAAGCGTCCGGTGTCCCGCACAAACTCCAGCACCGGCTTGGGGTCGGACTTCGTCGCGAGGAGGAGTCGGAGGCGGGCGGCCCAGGTCTTTGTACATCCGCGCGACTGCGTTGGATGACCTCGCGTTGTCGAAGAGGGAAAGGCGGCGGAAGCGCGGGGACCACTCCGCAAGCCAGCGCGCGTGAACGCCTTCGACCCTGCTGCGATCGCGGCAGCCTTGCTCGTCGGTAAGGGGGAGTCGAAGAGGGGGATGCGGAACGAGAGGGCGGAGGAGGCTCCCTGGGCCGCTTCCTTCGCGCGCGCGTCGACCGCCTCGTTTCCAGCTATCCCGACATGTGCCGGGACCCAGTGGATGAGGACTTTGAGGGTAGGGCGAGCGCGGAGGAGGCGGCGATGGAGGGTGTGGAAGGTCGCGAGGACGTACTGGCCGGGCTGGGGCTTGGGAGCGGCGAGGGCGATGATGGCGGGTTGGCAGTCGGTGAGTCGCGGCGTTTCCCGTTTTGATAACATTTTGTCCGGACCGGCATCCGACCGGCTATTAGCCGCGTGATCTGATCATAAATCACCCCTTCAAGTTTGCGCAGTTCTTCATCTAATTTGCGCAGCTCGTCCACCTATGGCACTGCGCTCGCCGAGCAAGAAGACCAAAAAACCTCCAGCCTGCGATGCTTGCAAGGCACGAAGAGTTCTATGCCACCCCCAACCAAATGGCCTCTCTTGTCCGCGATGTGCTGAAAAGGGCGTCATGTATGTCACTCACCGCCGCATGCTGGCATAATATCTGGCTCATGTCTTTCAGATGTACCACATCCTACGTTCCTCGTGGACGACCGCGAAAGTATACTCGGGAACCTTCCTTACACACTTCTGTCTCTGTCGAGGCACAGGCGACGGCGTCTAGCAGCAAAAGCTCTCCGTCCATCTCTCCATATAACTCACTCGTTGCCGTCCAGCCAATGGCTGATTCGGCTGTGCCATTGGAGCTCTCTTGTGAGCTCGTCAAACATTTGTATCAATGTGAGGGTGATGCGGCTTCTATGCGTATGCGTGTAATTAACATCGACAGGCTTTATCAACGCCCCTCAGCATCAGCACCCATTGCTTCAGAATTGCACTTTATACGCTGATCTTTCCTCGGCGGCCTGGCAAATTGATCTTCTTCCACCTCAAGCGCGGGTGTTGGCATATTGCGCATGTGCTTTGGCCTCTACGATTTCATTCGATGCTGGCATTATCGGGCCTGGTCCACAACCAGAATCGTTCACCGATCGTTCGGTCTTCTACCCCGGCGCAGACCTTCGAATATACGGCGTGCGGAGAGCTCCAATGTTCCGTGCTCTGCGTGAGCGTGCCATAAGCCTTGCGTGCGAGGCACGGATACATCTAGAAGTCACGGAATGCAATGCACTTTCGTGTTTCATCCTAGACTCGTTGGAGGAACGTGAGTCCGCCCGTAATTTCATCGGTCTTTCCAGACTCTTAAACCAGCGATCTAGCTGGCGAGTCGCGCTCCAGGCCATGGGCAGTCGCCTACATCTCGCATGTACGCTCACTTGCTGAATCCTGGAATCATGCGGACCGCAACCGCGCGTTTTGGTCCGGATTCTTGGTTCGCACGTCTCTAATAAAGCATTTGGTGTGGCACGTCTCATAATTGTATTCAGATGGCAGAAGCCCTTGCAGCAACTTGTCGCCGAAAGCCAATCCTCCTGTACGTTTCTTTTTAGATGCTCCCTACTGCTTCACCTAAGCATCTTTAGATCTCATGCCGATCAACTCCTGATGACGGGAAGCGAACCCCAGTCATTGGAAAATATGTTCAAGTCGCTTCAAGAATTGGTCGAAACGTCCAAAAAGCCTGCTGCGACTTTGGTCTTTACCGTGATCGTACCTTGTAAGTCCGCCGGTAGGTGATCAATGATCCTGCCCACCTAATAACCTGTGTGGACTAGACTTCTTTCATATTATACGACTTTGTCGTGAGTTCCACGACAAAATTGCCGGAGGTCCGTACCGCATTGCTCTTGATTTCTTTTATAGTTATACGCCTTTAGATTATGCCCGCCGCCACCCCATCGCAGAGGCCTCCGTTATCACCTTTATTTCCGCCCTGTCGATCCTGGAATCTATAATCTCCCTGTTATTTGGACAACACGACTTCCCCACCGATCCCAAACAACTCTCAAACGAGTCGCTCCAGGCCCGCCATTTCGGCGGCCGCCGCAACGACGCCGACGAACACCTGCGCTCGTGCGCGCTGGCCATGTCCATGGGCTACGCATGTCTGGTTCTTGCACTGCATCACGAAATGGAGTATCGAGCTGCCGCAGATGCCACACAGCATCTCACGATACACGACTCGCGCAGATACCATCGCACGGCGCTTCTGCGACAGCAAGCCCACGACATGGCCGCCGATGCAGTCGAACACGTGGTACGGTCGATACAGCTCCTCCCCGCCCCGCCGCATATCATGCACGTCGACTGGAGCGGCGTCCTCGGCTGGGCGCAGTTCTGCTTGGCCGAGGCGGACGCGGCGGGCGCCCTTTCTCATGCACGCGTCCCAGCCTTCGAACGGTGCGTGCATTGCCAATGCTCAGCTCATGCTCGCACCGCTCAATGAATGTCCGAATTAGCATCACAAGCACGCTCAAGGTGCTGGGCTATTCGCGGATTATTCCGCAGGCGGACGGGCTGATTGCGCGCATGGAAGCGTACCTTCTGGCGCACAGGACGCAGACGTCGGTTCCCACAGACACCTCTGGTTTGTCCGATTTGACGTTTTCGCTGGACAATACGTGGATGGGGATGTTTGACGTGGACCTGGGATATGGAGATCTCACATAGACTGAGCCCTCCGGCTTTGTAGTTCGACTCTCGGCCGGACTTTTCCCATCTCGTTCCCACAGTTGGGTACTCAGACACTGCCTGTACGTGTGCGCTGTAGCGCGACCAGGAGGTTAGCGTTGCACTATAAAGCCTCCTGTACTGGATGACCTCAAGGCATATTTCCTTTCTTCTTTACTTCGCATCTTGCCTTCAGTACCCATTATAAAGCGAGTAGAGGTTTAAATGAGCGTAACGTGCACTTAAATCATGCGCGCGCGCCCTAATCACTGTACAGTACAACCAACCGTATGTCCGCATAGAATTAAATTTCAAAACACGGTGCTCCGAAACCATCTTCCATAGCGGCTCTAGGAAATGTTTATGGAAGACCGACAGCTAGGGAATGTCCGCTTAATCTTCACAATACTTCGATGTCAAAATACAAAAACACTTTGGGACGCGCCTGATAAGCAGATTCGAACGTTTGGCATCTATGTAGTTTGATTTCAACGGAGGGTACCTGGTGTACTCGTCTCAGTTGAATAGGGCGTCTGTCGAAGTGGAGACTCGTGTATAATATTTTTGGATCCGCAGAACCCTGGCTATCTACAACGGCTGCCCCGCGATCCAACGGTTCACCATCTCCAGCGACTCCTTCGGCTTATCGTATGGGACCTAAAAATACGGTGCTTGAGATGAAACCATATCTCGGATAAAGATAGTCTCCACACCATATGGCCTGCCGCGTCGACAGTAGCAAAGGTCAACCCCCTGGCGGCGCGCGTCTTCCCCGCGCGCTTGCCAGCGACGGTCCACTCCCGCAGTGGAAGTGCGCTGAACTCCGCCTGGCCGCTCCACTCGAGCGCGAACGTCCACGCCTCGTTCCCGAGCCAGTTGCACACCACGTCGTACGTGCCCGCAAAAATGAGCACGCGCACCCCGCGCTCGAGGAGCGCGCCGACGTACTCGCTGGAGCCCTTCTTGATATCACCCGTCACGGAGAAGTCCCGCCCGACGTCATTTGAGCACGACTCGTACGTAGTAACTTCCGCGCCAAGAACATCCTGTACGTCCTTTTGGTTGAGGTATTCGACGATCTCGCTAGCGGGACGTCAGCCAGAATTTACCAGGGCAAAGGCCATGCGAACTTGGTTTCCTCGTAGCACAAGTCGGAGTCGCCGCATTTCTTGGACAGGTCATACATGTTGAGGCCTAGTGATGATGCGGAGTCAAGACGATTGGACATCGGAAAATCGCAGAGACGCAGACCTGTGTCGACGTAGGGCTCCATGATGGAGGCCCAGCAGAAATCCCAGGCGACGCCGCAGTTGATGAGGTCGAACTGGTCTTGGCATGACTCTTTGAACCATTTTGTGCATCGAGGAAGCTGAGAAGGAAGCGTCGTTGGTGCGGGTTCGTTAACACACAAGAAGAAGGCGTACTCGGGATTTTATTTGAACACATGTTCTACATCAGGGTGAGCCGGGAGCGAGTTCTCAAAACTGTGGACATACTGGATGTCTTGAACCGGTGCAAGAGATGCTGGGGAGCACTGTATTTGATACCTGAACATCGAGGATCAGCGATATGATCAGTCTATTAAATCCTGGAGGGAATATACCATGAGGGCAGCAAAGTCGGTATGTCTGTCATTCCATTTCCTGGAGCGAGGTGTCAAAGGTGACAGGAGGTAACCCAAGAAATGTGTACCAATCATCACGGATGTAAGGTTAATGGGCGGGAGACCGGCTTCGACGAGGCCCGGGTTCTGGTCATAGATTGCAGCCGCAAAGACCGGAAGATATCGGCCCTACATTTGTTGAAAGACACGGTGTCTAGGCGCGCAGGGATCATACTTACAGCATATGATTCGCCGGCTAGGTGGAATCCACGCCCTTGAAATTTATCGAAGTGGGCGAAGAAAATTGCCACGAAGGCGGCGATGTCCTTGGCGGCCTCGTCCGTGGAACTCTACAAAGATCCGAAGTTCAAATGCAAACGATTAAGACGGATTCATACGTACCACCGTTTCGCCATATTCAGCGTATGAAAAACCAACGCCAATGGGCTGGTCAATGAAGAATATATTTGCATTGGAATTCCACGATTCCCGGTGGAAAACTGTGCCGTTGGCTGCGTTGACCACTCGGCAAGGGCCTCGCGAGGTGGATAAGCGCCATGAAAAGATGGGAAGAGATTCAGCTGCTACCTAGCTCCATGAATAAACCTATCCCAGATGAGCAGCCGGGTCCTATCCAAAGTATGAGACCAATTTTGATGAGACGGAGTGGGGCCAAACCTCCGTTTGTCCAAAATATCACATCGTCCTTGTCTGGGTCGCTCCTACTCTCGAAGAAGTAGAAAAAGAGATGGCGGGCCTGGATGTCGATGTAGCCGGTGTACGCGCTAGATCTCGGGTCAGCTTCTTGGCATGTATATATATACGCGCCCTCACCTCACGGTTTCATCGCAAAATCCACTTTTCTTGATGCGCACGCCGTACTGGGGGAACTCTGGGTGGGAGAGCGCAGTAAAGGAGGTCTCGGAGAGCATTTGCAGCGTTCCGACGGGCGCAAAGGCTTGGGAGGAGCTGTCAGTCTCGGCAGGACCGCTGAGGACTGTTTGCGAGGCATAGACGGGCGGAAGTGACCATCCAGCGAGCAGAGATGCAACGAAAGCCACAATCCGAAGAGACATTGTTGAGGGCCGTCAGTGGATCTTCCTAACTTTTAGGCTAACGCTCGACGAGCTACATGCAATCTGTGATCGGTGCCACTGACAAGAGAGAAAATTCCAAATGGGTCGAAGTCGCGATCACGTGTTCTGCCAGGTTCTGCCAACCCGACCCGTTCCGCGACACGCGACATAAAGAAGGGAGCGCAGACAACCGGAACCACGACGTGGCTATGTGACCAACCCTAAACGAAACCGCGATTCTAGCAAGCGAAACTCCGAATGGAACTACATCGCCGCGCTCCTCGAGCGTCGGATGCGTGCCCGCGGCACGCATGACGTGTTGTGTAATTGGCTCGGGAACGAGGAGTGGATGCTCGCTCTCCAGTGGAGCGGCCAGACGGAGTTTAGTGTGCCGGAGTGGACCGTCGCCGGAAGCGCGGGAAAGACGCGCGCCACTGAGGGACTCCGCAATATTTGCAGATCCCATACAATAAGCCGACGGAGTCGCTGGAGATCGAGAACCGATAGATTGTGGTGTAGCCGTTAGGGTTGGATCAACGGTAGTGCCAATAAAACATATTATATGCCGCGCAAATTGGTTCCACTACCAGTACATCTAAATCTACAGTTCGAAGATATAACTACTTCCGCTCGTTCACTCATGCTTCAGAGGCTGAGACGTCCTGCAAATCTGAGAAGTGTGCTCCCTTCGTCGGACTGCATACATACATATATTATCCTCAATGTTCGCTCGTCAGACATTCGCTAAAGTAAAGAAACAAGGCCACACCAATCCCATGACTAATAGGAGTCGCATTTCAACTTCTGCTACCCGAAGTGCCACGACATTCATAATTCCATTAGGTAGCCCGTATTCCACGCTGCGTTATGCATCCCTCGGGATCTCAAGGCTATTACCCAGAACCCTCAGAAAAGATGTACCGAGATGAATTGAGAATGATTTTTAAAAATTTGATTGTATATATGATGGTATAAGTCGTACATCGTCTAGTATACAAGTTGAAAAATGGGGGAAGCGCAAGTGCACGTTGCGTTGCCCCAAAATCTCTATAAATATGCCATGAAATTGGCGAGACGAGGAAAAAGGAGAAGAAAAAGAAAAAGAGAAACAATTTGGGTCATCTTACCCCCACCCGGTCCCGACCAGGATCATATCTCCTTGAGGTTTGTACCCAAGAGGATGGGCTACAGAGGTATCTCTATAGTGCACACGCACATCCGCTATCGTACCCACGAGATACTGGGGAAAGGCCAAATAAAACGACGGTCCGCAGGACTTGTACTTCGCCACGGAGGCGAATCTGCATGGGCTGATCAGCACCGATGGCGGAGGATGCACAGGTCGCACTGACATTAGATTGCTCAACCACGACCACGAGCGCCGCGGTGGACGACACATCCGCCTGGATCTTCTCTACCGCCAGCTCGAGGCTAACGCTCATGCAATCTGTGATCGGTGCCACCAGTGATCGCAGTAGATCGCAGCAAGCGAGTTCTCCCAGGCCCCCCGGCCCGGCGTGGCAGGCGATTCGGAGTCGTAGTTGAGCAGGACGAGGTAGAGTGTGCTTTACAAAGAAGGCATTAAGGTGCAGCTCCTCCGGCAAAGCGTCCTGCGTGAAGTTCATGAACCACGCGTGAAAGATGTGAACGGAGACGGCCTGCACGGTGTTGAAGACTTTGTGAAGACTCTCCGCGACGAAGTCGGGTCGAATAAACTGGCATGGAATGGAATAAATATTTAAGGCTTGCCCAATCACTACTGGCGTGATCGTATTCCCTGTCCCATGGTCTTTAGGGCATCCGGAACGCGCAAGGCGTCGATGAAGGAACCTACCTACCTACCGACGGCCGGATCATTACGTCGGCTCACAAGGCCCGGCCGACGATGGCACAGCAAATTCTCATTTTTGCCAACGCCCGGCGGATTCCGAGTTCCTGGGGTTCGCCACAGACACGGCGATTCCGAAGCGAAGAGCAATGGCTATGTCCGTTGTCTTTTCATGTATAGGAAGACGGTATGCGAGGGGGTAATCCAGTTTAACTACATGTAACCTACTAAACTTGAAGATAGTCGGCATATATATATAACACGGTTGGAGCTATGTGAGGTGATTCGGTGGAAGCGTAAGTGCACGTTATGCCTAACCAAAATCCCTGGTATAATTAGGCGTCGACAAAGACCGAGAAGAAGAAGAAAAAAAGGGAAACAATTTGGGACATCTTGCCCCCACCTGGCCCCGGCCAGGATCATATCTCTTTGAGGTTTGTACCCAAGAGGATGAGTTATAGAGGTATTTCTATAGTGCACACACACATCCGCTATCGTACCCACGAGATACTGGGGAAAGGCCAAATAAAACGACGGTCCGCAGGACTTGGACCTCGCCGCGGAGGCGAATCTGCGAATCATATCAAAAAAAAAAGTGACCTAACGTGCACGCAGGGCATACATTAGATTGTTCGAGTAAGACCGTCTTGTCGCGAAGGCGGATCTGCATAGGCTGATCAGGGCCAATGGCGGTGGACACAGGTCGCACTGACATTAGATTGCTCAACCACGACCACGAGCGCCGCGGTGGACGACATATCGGCCGCGGTGGCCGACATATCTGCCTGGATCTTCTCCACGGCTAACTCGACGCGAGTGGAGGACCTGATCTAAGCATCGCAGGCGTTTAGCTTGGGAGGGGGATGTATGGACGTAGGAATAGGAGTCCCACCTTGAACGCCTCGGAGGCGGCATCCAGGCGCGAGGTGAACCGTGTGAGCCGACTCTCTCGTTTCCGCAGGTGCAGCACGCGACGGAGCCGCCCCTGCTTGAGCTGCTCTTCCATTGCGGTGGAGATTTCACGCAGGAGCCTGCAGAAGAGACGTATGCGCGAGATTGGACAAGAGGGTTAGCTATACAACGTACTTCTCAAACTTAACGATGTTTGCCAGCATGCTCGGGGGCATCGGACTCGTCCCCCCTCCGACGGCGTTGTATATCGCGTCCAGTATACCGACAACGCGCCAAGCGAGCGCCTGTGCATTGTCGTTGGACGCGGATACGCGCTGGCGGGGCGTCACGGTCAACAAGGGCCCAGGTAGACATGAATAACAATAACAGCGACAGGGAATACATACATCTGCGAGGTCCCACACAGCAAGGACACCGCCCGCGACAGACTTGAGCGGGGGGAAGACGTCGGCGGCCTCTTTCACAAGATTGATGGCCGTCCGTATTGCGTCGGACGACAGGGCGAGTGCCGTGCATTCGTCAGTACTAGTAGAATGCACGGCACTACTAGTAGCCGAGGCCACACGGCCTTTGTGCCGCCCGCGAGGCCTCAGGTTCATCTACGAACGACTGAAGCCTATGGAAGGAAGGTGGAAGAGGGTTTCTGGTCCCAGGAAGCTGCCTTGCCATTTTTATATGTTCCCAAGAGCTGTAGAGGTTCTTCATGGGCTGTGCGAGAAGCTAATTTTCAAACGCCCAACAAGCGCCCGATGGACTGCATCCCGTCTCATAGCTTTTATCGCCATTGACAGACACAGGCAGGGTAGGGGGGATGATTGGGATTGTTATAGTACCGTCCGTACCGCGCTTGCTGGTCAACGACTGGGAGGATCGCTGAGAATTCAAGCGTCCGATTGAGGAGACTTGGGCATCCCGAAAGGGTGTGAGGAAAGATGTGCTGTGTTATGTGCCGCAGTGGCTGTTGATAACAATGATAATCTGTGTTTGAGCCCCGATGTGGTGGTGGAGGACAAGAGAGAGAATTCCAAATGGGGTCGAAGTCGCGATCACGTGCTCTTCCGACCCGTTCCGCGACACGCGACATAAAGAAGGGAGCGCAGACAAACGGAACCACGACGTGGCTATGCGCTCAACCCTAAACACCACGATTCTAGCAAGCGAAACTCCGAATGGAACTATATCGCCGCGCTCCTCGAGCGTGGGATGCGTGCCCGCCGCACGCACGAAATGTTGTGTAGCTGGCTCGGGAACGAAGAGTGGATGCTCGCTCTCCAGTGGAGTGGCCAGATGGAGTTTGGTGATCTGCCACTGCCGGAGTGGACCGTCGCCGGAATCGCAGGAAAGACGCACGCCACTAAGGGACTCCACAATATTTGCAGATCCCATACAATAAGCCGCTCGTTCACTCATTCTTCAGAGGCTGAGACAACTTGCAGATATGAGAAGAGTGTGATCCCTTCGTCGGACTGCATACATACATATATTATCCTCAAAGAAAACAAGTTTCAAACAACGGACACACCAATCCCATGACTAATAGGAGTCGCATTTCAACTTCTGCTACCCGAAGTGCCACGACATTCATAATTCCAATGGGTAGCCCGTATTCCGCGCTGCGTTGTGCATCCCTCGGGATCTCAAGGCTATTACCCAGAACCCTCAGAAAAGATGTACCGAGATGAATTGATAATGATTTTCAAAAATTAGATTGTATATATAGACTACACAGAAAACATTGAAACGTAGGGGAAGCGCAAGTGCACGTTGCATCACCAATAAATTATGTTCACCGCTATAATGATAAGGAAAAAGGAAAGAAAAAGTGAAACAATTTGGGACACAATGCCCCCACCCGGTCCCGACCAGGATCATATCTCCTTGAGGTTTGTACCCAAGAGGATGGGCTACAGAGGTATCTCTATAGTGCACACGCACATCCGCTATCGTACCCACGAGATACTGGGGAAAGGCCAAATAAAACGACGGTCCGCAGGACTCGTACTTCGCCGCGGAGGCGAATCTGCGAAGAATATCAGAAAAAGTGACCTAACGTGCGCGCAGGGCGTACATTAGATTGCTCGAGTAAGACCGCCTTGTCGCGAAGGCGGATCTACATGGACTGATCAGCCCCAATGGCGGAGGATGCACAGGTCGCACTGACATTAGATTGCTCAACCACGACCACGAGCGCCGCGGTGGACGACATATCGGCCGCGGTGGCCGACACATCGGCCTGGATCTTCTCCACTGCCAGCTCGACGCGGGTGGAAGCCAACTCGACGCGGGTAGAGGCCATCTCGACGCGGGTGGAGGACCCGATCTATGGCATCGCATGTGTTCAGCCCTAAGAAAATAGATGGACATGGGAGGAGCCGCACCTTGAACGCCTCGGAGGCAGCATCCAGGCGCGAGGTGAATCGCGCGAGCCCACTCTCTCGTTTCCGGAGGTGCAGCACGCGACGGAGGCGCCCTTGCTTGAGCTGCTCGTTCATTGCGGTAGAGATTTCGCGCAGGAGGCTGCGGTGAAGACGTATCAGTGAGGTTGGACGGGAGGCCTTTGGGGTGTAAGTAACGTACGCCTCAAACTTGACAATGTCCGCCAGCATACTCGGGGGTATCGGACTTGTCCCCCCTCCGACGGCGTTGTATATCGCGTCCAGTATACCAACAGCGCGCCAAGCGAGCGCCTGTGCGTTTTCATCGGACGCGGACACGCGCTGGGCGTCATGGCCAATCAGAGCAGGTACAGATGAAAAACAGCGAACACATACATCCGCTAGATCCCACACAGCAAGGACACCGCCCGCTGCAGACTTGAGCGGCGGGAAGACGTCGGCGGCCTCTTTGAGGAGATTAAGGGAAGTCCGGATTGCGTCAGACGACAGGGCGAGTGTCGTGCATTCAGTACTAGTAGCCGCCGAGGTCACCCGGCCTTTGTGCCGTCCGCGAGGCCTCGGGTTCATCAGCGAACGACTGGGGCCTAGGGAAGGAAGGTGGAAGAGAGTTTCTGGTCCCAGGAAGCTGTCTTACCATCTTTATATGTTCCCAAGAGCTGTAGAGGTTCTTCGTGTGCTGTGCGAGAAGCCAATTTTCAAGCGCCCATTGCCCAACGAGTGCATCCCGCATATCGCCTCAAAGCTCAGAGGTTTACTTGTCCCGGGAAGGTACTTTGCGATCCTGATATGTTCCCAAGAGCTGTAGAGGTTCTTCGTGGGCTGTGCGAGAAGCCAATTTTCAAGCGCCCAACAAACGCCACATGGACTGCATCCCGCCTCACAGCTTTTATCGCCACAGGGGGGAGCTTGTGTGTACGTCGTACGGCCCGTACCGCGCTTGCTGTTCACGAACGAGGTCGACGAGGATCGGTGAGAATTCAAGCGCGCGCCGATTGGGGTACTAGTACCCCGCGGCGCTCGCATCCTGCCTCATAGCTTTCCCGCCATTGTCAGGCACAGGCCGGGAGCGGCTGCTGTTCGATGTGCCGCTTGCTGTACACTGTGGTCATGCTCGTTGAGGACAAAAATCTTCCCAAATGGGGTCGACACCGCGATCACGCGCGCCATCAAGGCGCGACGCGAAAGCAGACACCTCGCTAGATCTAGACACTGACGGGTCTCACTCATCATTTATATATACAGTACTCAAGTATCGTATCGTATCTACCTACGTACGGCCATCGTCTATATATTATGCATGTATGCCGCGCCTATCCCCTGCTCCTCCTCCGCGCAATGCCTGCAATGCAATGCCAATGCCATCCATACATACGTGCGTAGCAAAAAAGGGTGCGTGCCAGTGCGTGCGGTGTGGATAATGTTATGTTATGTGTTTTGTGGATATGTTATGTGTTTTGAGAAAAGACTGCTCATATGAAAAGGAATGGATGGACGGGAAGGACGGGGTGGGGGGACAAGGAGGAAAGAGTAGTTAAGTATTAAGTAGCATGGAAGCAAAGCCCAAGACCGAAGGCAAGAATAACGTGAATAGTGAGTGCGAGGGGAGTGTACGATATGGTGTGGAATTTGAAACAGGGAAACAAAGAGTCCGAGGCCAAGAGCTTGAAGGCGGGGGCGGGAGGGTTTTTATGGGCGGGGCGTGTCGTCCGTGCGTGTCTTGGTCATATATAGATAACGAGTCGGGCGTCGTGTCTTCAACATTTCTCCCACATCTTTACCGAGTCGCTGTGTTACCTCCAATCAGCGTCACATTCAACGGGGAAGGAAGTAAGAGAAAACGCACATGACCATCGCGCGCTGCGCCGGGTCCGGTGGCCACGACGGGTACCACTGGTCCTGCGCGCGCAGGAAGTCAAGCGGCGCCGCTGCGAAGCTCGTGTCAAGCCAGTGGCGCCCGGTGGCCACTCACGGGGCCGTCCAGCGCAACGACGTAGGAGCGCCAGCCCCCAGGCGGAGAAGGGCCATCGGGCCTTCCTCGCCGTGAGGCCGGCGGAGCGGGGCGGTGGAGACACGGTACAGTGGGGGCGCGACGAGGACGAAAGTCGAAACGAGTAGAAAGAAAGTAAGCAACACACATGAACTCCTCGCTCCACTAAGTTGTTCACTGAATACGTAATTTAGAAATCGTCGAGCGCGTAGGTGTGGAACCCCTCGTCGTACCGGCCGCGGCGCTTCGTCGTCCAGCCGTACGTCTTGGCGACCACGTTGAGGAACGTCGCGGGGCCCCAGTTGAGCGACGAGCGCACGTAGTTGATGCCCCTGAGGAGTGGGTTAGCGAGTGTATTAAGCAAGCAGCGAGGAGAGGAAGGAAGGAAGGGCAGGTAGTGGGAGGAAGGGGGAGCGGGTAGCAAGTGAAGGGCGAGCAGCGAGCGAGGAGAGGAAGGAAGGACGAGGGAGGGAGTGAGCCGGAGGTGGCCGACCAGGGCGAAACCCAAAACTAAAAGAAAGAAAGACAAAGGGACGCACTGCTTCGGATAGCTAGGCCCGTTCTCGCGCGCCTCCATGATGTCAATTTCACCTATATAACAGAAAATGAAGGGCGTCAGTGTCCCGCTTCGTACAAAGAGGAAGGGCGAGCGAGCGAGGAGGGAAAGACGAAAAGGATGGGAGAAGAAAAGAAAGAGAGGAGTATGCGCCGCTCAACGGCCACCCGCCGTACGTCTCGTCCACGGGCAACATCCATATCGCGGGCCACAGCCAGTCACCCATCGGCAGCTTCGCGCGCATCTCGACGCGCCCGAACCTAGATACGCGGGGGGCGTGTCAGCGTCGGTCGCGTCACTCAAAGATGTGGTATGGGTGAAAAAAGGGGAGGGCGGGGCGCCCCGCGAAACGCAGGGGGTCTCAGCCCCGGCGGTCCGGACGAAGGGAGGGCAGGGAGAGATGAAGAGAAGGGAGGTGAAGGAGAACGAAGAAACACTCACTTAACCCTCGCACTCCGCCTTGTGCTGATCCGGGCGCTCATCACGGGCGGGAGGATCTTGCCGAGCGTGGCGTTGGAGACGGCGGAGCAGGCGGCGAGGTGGGCGGGGAGGTCGAGCGGGGCGTCGGGGGCTGTGCGAGCGTTAGCAAACGTTTGGGTTAAAAGAGAGGGAAGAGCAAGGGAGGGCCGTAATCGGTCCGATCACCGGACCCAAACACGACCATACGCGTCTTGCTTCCCACCACCAGGTCGCGCCACCCACCGCTTCCCCTTGCTCGCGCTCATGCGCTCTCATTCACCGATGCCGTCGCAGCCTTCGGATCCACGTTGAGCCCGTTCCTCAAGCACCCGCAGTACCTTTGGTCTCAGATCGAGTATCTTCCATTTTTGGCCCCTGTCGTACTTACTATATATTCTGTACCTTAGCACACGATTCGCTGAGCTCCCGTTCGTCCCTTGTCGCTCTCGCTCCCGGCCTTCGTCGTTGCCGTGGACTCGCTCCCGCTCTCGCACGCTCGGCCCAAGTTCTCGAGCATTGTTATTCCAACTCACACTTAGTTCCACCTTCCTTCTTGCTACGCGCTTGGACGGTTGGGTCGCACGTCAGTGGGCGAGGCCGGGTAACGAGTGAAGAGGCGGCGGAACGAGCACAAAAGAGGGGGAAGGCGAATGTTAGGGAGCATGAAGGGAGTGCAGAAAGGCGTGCGCGCGGGGGAGCGAAGACAAAGACAAAAAAAAAGAGCACAAAGAAGACTTACCCAACCCCCACCGGAACTACTCTCCCCCTCGGTCGTGTTCACGCGCGCGCTGCCGTGCTCTGAGGTGGTGTACCCGGTCGAGTGTGTTATGTTGTACGTGCAGCCCTGTGCGATGTGTGAGTGTTCAAGTGTGATGTGCGAGTATCCAAGGTTTAAGGACAACAAGGGAGGAGGGCGTAGAAGAAAAGAGAACACGCGAAGGACAACGGAGGAAAGGGACGGGGGAACAGCAGAACAGTGGCGGGCGGGCGCAGAGCAGGGAGGCACGACGAGGAGGAGAGGATGGAGGAAAGACAAGAGCCGAGCGGTGGGGGTGGGGCAGGAGAGGGGGGGCGCACGAGGAATAAATGGAGGGAATGAGCGGGGGAAGGCGTCGGAGACGGGGAGTACGAGGGTAGGACGGGGAGACGGCACGCCCGCAGCGGCAGCGGCGCAGGGGGTGTGGAAAAGCACGCTATGTGCAAAGGAGAAACAGAGCGAAAAAAAAAAAAAAGACCCACCGTCAGATTATACACCGCGCCGTCCATGATCCAACCTCCTCGCCCCAAGCGCTCCAGCTGACTGCATACATACATATATTATCCTCAATGTTCGCTCGTCAGACATTCGCTAAAGTAAAGAAACAAGGACACACCAATCCCATGACTAATAGGAGTCGCATTTCAACTTCTGCTACCCGAAGTGCCACGACATTCATAATTCCATTGGGTAGCCCGTATTCCACGCTGCGTTGTGCATCCCTCGGGATCTCAAGGCTATTACCCAGAACCCTCAGAAAAGATGTACCGAGAAGAATTGAGAATGATTTGTGAAAAATTCGATTGTATATATGGACTACACGGCCGAGTTACGCGACATGTAAGACGAAGCGCAAGTGCACGTTGGGCTCGGAGTCTCCAACCTATACATAAATACCGACGCTCAAGAGACAGACAAGAAGAAAAAGAAAAAGGTAAGAGAAACAATTTGGGACATCTTGCCCCCCACCCGGTCCCGACCAGGATCATATCTCCTTGAGGTTTGTACCCAAGAGGATGGGCTATAGAGGTATCTCTATAGTGCACACGCACATCCGCTATCTGAAAACCCACGAGATACTGGGGAAAGGCCAAATAAAACGACGGTCCGCAGGACTTGTACTTCGCCGCGGAGGCGAATCTGCGAATCATATCAGCAACGGTGAGCTAGCGTGCGCGCAGGGCGTACATTAGATTTCTCAAGCACAGCCGCCTCGTCGCGAAGGCGAATCTGCGAATCATATCAGCAACGGTGACCTAGCGTCCGCGCAGGGCATACATTAGATTTCTCACGCACAACCGCCTCGTCGCGAAGGCGGATCTGCATAGGCTGATCAGGGCCAATGGCAGAGGACACAGGTCGCACTGACATTAGATTGCTCAACCACGACCACGAGCGCCGCGGTGGACGACATATCGGCCGCGGTGGCCGACACATCTGCCTGGATCTTCTCCACGGCTAACTCGACGCGGGTGGAGGACCCGATCTACGGTGTTCAGCCCCGTGAAAATGGATGGACATGGGAGGAACCTCACCTTGAACGCCTCGGAGGCGGCATCCAGGCGCGAGGTGAACCGCGCGAGCCGGCTCTCTCGTATCCGCAGATGCAGCACACGACGCAGCCGCCCTTGCTTAAGCTGCTCTTCCATCGCGATGGAGATTTTGCGCAAGAGGCTGCGGAGAAGACCCGTTAGTGAGGTCGGACAGAAGGCTTCGGCGTATAACGTACACCTCGAACTTGACGATGTCCGCCAGCATACTCGGGGGTATCGGACTCGTCCCCCCTCCGACGGCGTTGTATATCGCGTCCAATATACCGACAGCACGCCAGGCGAGCGCCTGTGCGTTTTCATCGGATGCAGACACGCGCTGGGTGTCATGGTCAACAAGGGCCAAGTAGACATGAATAACAGCGACAGGGAATACATACATCTGCGAGGTCCCACACAGCAAGGACACCGCCCGCTGCAGATTTGAGCGGCGGGAGGACGTCGGCGGCCTCTTTGAGGAGATTGAGGGAAGTCCGGATTGCGTCGGACGACAGGGTGAGTGCCGTGCATTCGTCAGTACTAGTATGCACGGGACTACTAGTAGCCGCCGAGGCCACCGGGCCTCTGTGCCGTCCGCGAGGCCTCAGGTTCATGAACGAACGACTGAGGCCTAGGGAAGGAAGGCGGAAGAGGGTTTCTGGTTCCAGGAAGCTGCCTTGCCATATTTATATGTTCCCAAGAGCTGTAGAGGTTCTTCGTGTGCTGTGCGAGAAGCCAATTTTCAAGCGCCCATTGCCCAACGAGTGCATCCCGCATGTGCATCCCGCATATCGCCTCAAAGCTCAGAGGTTTACTTGTCCCGGGAAGGTACTTTGCGACCCTGATATGTTCCCAAGAGCTGTAGAGGTTCTTCGTGGGCTGTGCGAGAAGCCAATTTTCAAACGCCACATGGACTGCATCCCGCCTCACAGCTTTTATCGCCAGATTACGAGGACAAAACTTTGTTTTGACTCGTTTATAATCCTTCTCCAAGCGAGAAAGTGTGACAATTGGGGGATCAATTAATTTTCACTTTTCCCGAAATTTCTCCGAGAGCCACTAGCTTTTTACTGACTCCGATCAGGGTTTTAGTGACTTCCATCAGGGAAACTGTTATGTATCCACACAAGTCTACAGCTCGCCGCGCCGGCCGTCAAGCACATCATTCTCAGTCACATCAGCGTCACCGCACAGCATTCGGGCCCGTAAATCCTCCGTGCCGACGGGTTGCGTCTGCGCCGGCATGAGTCCCTCACGGTTCCGCAAGAGTGTGTCAGGCTGACTCTGTGCCGGAGGCTTGCATCAGCGCCGGCATCCAGGGTCCGGGTATTTAAAGTCTCGTGTCAGTGTTTCGCTTCCTTTTTCAACCCCCTGCAATGCGCATCATACATCAAATCCTCCTCCTCAGCCTAGCTGTTGGAAACCTTGCTCTAGCAACTCACAATGGCTTCAGGTCCTGTACCTATAGCCTTGCCTACTCCCAATCTTTGGGTACGGAAGCATTCGAAGAGCAGCCGACGCAGTCTCTGACTGAAAACGATGGCACTTTTCCTACTTCCCGCATGTGTGGCATATGTATAGACCCAAAATGGGTGGCCCGATTAAAGGCCTATGATAAAGACCCCAAATGGGTGGCCGAAATGGTCTATGGATTAGATAAATTAACGGAAAATAAACAACGTGTTTACCTTGCCCCTGCCAACTTTGGTTATGCCAAATGCGCTGAAAACAGCCATGAATCGATGACTTTTACATTAGATGTTATTTATGTACATTCACTACCGCAGCTTGGGACAAGCATCCGTTTGAACGGTCTCTGGTGGGTTGATTCAAATCTCACAGTCTCGGATGGTATTATATTGTTGCCTGGATTGCTGCCAGTGTATCAATTCTGTTACTGCTCGTATATGAGGTATCTCAGCCCAGTTCGACGTGCCATACTACAGTTTGTTATAAATTTCATGCTCATATGGGAAGCTATTATCTTTCAAGGTGAATATGACACTCATCAAGATGTTCGTATCAGATGTGTCCTGATTTGTCTCCGAACTATTCAGCAGACTCACCGGGCACATGATTTTGTTATCCTAATTCATCGAACTCTATATGACAACCACCGGCTCCGTTTCAAATCACCAGACCTGGTAAGCTTACTTGTAGCTTGGCATGCTTTCCTAATAATCGTCTGGTGGATTCACATTGAGAGTAGATATCTCCGAAGTGATTACTTTGATGTCGAGCCTGACATTGAATTTTTGGGGGGAGGTCGTAGCCCATTGAGAGTGCCTGCCTCTATTTTGAAAGAGCATGCTAGCTCAGAGGAGCCTGAGGACTTGAAAGCTTCGCAATTTGTATATGTTGCTCACCTTAGCATCGGAGAAGCGAAGGATTTGGCCAAAATTCATCCGGAATATATCTGGCGGACCATACCTATTAGAGAACTCGCAGAGTTCCTGCCACACAAAGTACTCATAGAAATTGCGACGATTCACAGTCTCAAATTCCATGGTAGTCCATATCACCTCCCAATATCAGATCTACGGGCTGCCTTTGACATGCACCGATGTGCAAGATGTGAGACCTATGCAACAGTGTTTTCCCCAAATGTTGACATGAAAGATGCCGGCGAAAATAAGGTGTCATTGCTTGACAAGAAAAAGTTGGCCAGAATGGCGAAAGAAGCTCAAAAGAAATCTCACAGACGCAAGCAGGTTGTAATTGAGCCCAGCACTGCACGACAGAAGAAGAAGGAAAGATTACTGGTCTTGGAGAAAGCCCGTCTACGAGAAAGACTCAACGTTAGTGAGCCAATGTTTCCTCCAAAGCCGCCTTCCCAAAAATTACTGCAAACCATAGCCCGTGATTTTTGTGGAGAAATGGATCCGACCGCTTTCGAGGAAGGGGGTTGTGCAATTTGTGGCCAATTAACGACCTTCAGAGAGCTCACCCCACTGAAGGACATTGCATACTCATTAGATCCACTTGAAAGGGAAGGGGTAACACGTATGGAGCGTCATTTTCAGTATGAAGATGTCCAAGAAATTGATGGACCTGTACTCGACCCAAGCTGTGACTCGATGTGTGTGGAATGTGAAAATTCCCTGGCTGATGGTGCTGTTCCAAAGCTTGCGCTTGCGAATGGTTTTTGGATTGGGGTGGTTCCTGATGTGCTCAAAGGACTTTCTTTTGCAGAAAAATTGTTGATTGCTCGGATTCGGCACAATAGATGTCTCGTGAGAGTATCCTCTGGCCGTGCGAAAATGATAGCCAATGCCATCATGTTCTCGAATCCAACTCTCAAAGTCTACAAGGAGCTTCCTCCAAGTAAGAGTGAACTCGAAGAAGTCCTTGCATTCATATTCACAGGCCCAGTCCAACCAACGGCAGATGATTTTCAGCGGACACCAATGCTTGTGAGACGTCACAAAGTTGCTGATGCGCTGGAATGGCTCAAGCTGAATCACAAGGATTATTCAGATTTGATTATCTCCGATGAAAATCTAAGAACATATGACCTTGCTGGTGTCCCAGTGGTTGTTGATTATAAACGGACTGAGATTGGTGATGGCAACAAACTTCCCATTGAATTAAGTGTCCATGATACTGAGGATGACGAGGGAACTGCAACTGGTCCTTGTCCTTTCACAGTGCACGGACTATCTGGTGTTGAATACGAACAGATGGACATGCAGGCTATAAAAACACAGGCCTTGCAACATCTGATGGATGAAGGACGGACCCTCGGAATTGGACATTCAGAGAAGCCAGAGTCAATGTATGACAATCCGCAAGCCTATCCTCAGATGTTTCCTTGGCTTTTTCCATATGGCTTGGGTGGTTTTGGGAATGAACATATTGTCGGTCGGATATCTGAAGAGACTCACAAAAAGAAATTGTTACTGTACCATGACAAGCGGTTCCAGACCGATGTTTACTTTCCCATTGTGGCCTTTAATCACGCCCAGATGAAGGCAGCCAGTACTTCCAGTTTTTTAGTTGCGAAGCGTGCAAAATTCACAGAGGTTGCAGATCGATTGCTTGGCCTAAATATGACAGTGCTTAATAACATTTCAGAGCGGATGATTGAGGGTGAGGTTGTCAAACCAGTCACAGATGATGAAAAGGAGTGTTTCGAGATACTGAAAGATCTGGACAGTGTTGCTGGGAAGGTTCAAGGGTCCTTGACATCGAAAAAATATATGCGCAATGAAATCTGGGCCTTGACTTCCTTCATGGGTGCTCCAACATGGTTTATAACACTTTCACCTGCTGATGTAGCCCATCCGCTATGTCTTTACTACGCTGGTTCCGACATTAAGTTTTCACCGAAAATTCTAAGTTATGACGAACGGTATCTGCGCATTTCCTCAAATCCTGTTGCTGCAGCCAGATTCTTTGACTATATGGTCAAGGCATTCATCAAGCATGTGTTAGGTGTTGATTCGGGCCACAGTGGATTATATGGTGAGACTGGGGGCTACTATGGCACTGTTGAGCAGCAGGGGCGCCTCACGTTGCATCTCCACATGTTATTATACATCAAAGGGGCATTACCTCCACAGGAAACTCGGAATAGGCTAATGAATCCAGGATCAGAATTTCAACTATCACTGATCAAATACCTTGAGGCAGCTCATGTTGGTGAATTTCATAATGGTGACTTAGCTTTGATGCGTACAAAATATCCTGCCCCATTGAAAGAAACACGTCCTGAGATCACTGTACTAGGAGAACTGAAGGAGAAACCTGGATCTGTAAAGAAATCTGTGTTTAATGTGTCAGACACTCAACAAGATCCTGAAGCTACTTATGAAAACCCTACATTGACTATGCCTGTTCCTCCTCCAGAACACTGCAAGCACAAGGGCTGCTCGGGTTGCAAGCAATGCTCTAAGTTAGCACAATGGTGGACCAACTTCTGGGAAACCACAGATGACCTGATGTTGAAATCCAATGTTCATACTCACCACCGTGCACATGAGCCGACAACAAAGGAGCGCAGAGCCAAGGTCACCAAAGGGGCAAAAGTAAAATCCAAGGGTGCCAAAGGCTGTCTAACCAAAGAAGGGATCTGCATGGCCCGGTTTTCCCGAGAGATATTTACGGAGTCTGTGGTCAACCATTCTGATGGCTCATTGAATACGAAGAAACTCGAATCAGAGATAAATAATGTCACCCCAATGCTCACTTATTGTGTTCGATGCAATACGGATGTTACAAGTCTCTTGTCGGGTACAGCCATCAAAGCAATCATTGCATATATATCTGACTATGTCTCGAAAGCCAGCCTCAAAAGCTACCAGGTATTTTCATCAATGTATGATGTCTTGCATGAGAATGCTGATCCCCTGAGTGCCGAATACAAGAGAAATGACAAATGTCGGCGATTGCTGATGAAAATTGTGAATGCCCTATCAACCAAAATGGAAATAGGTAGTCCGATGGCAGCAATGTATCTGTTACAAATTCCTGACCGCTACACTGGCCACAAATTTGCTGTATTTCGGTGGCGAAATTATGTATATGAAGTTCGAAAAGCATGGTACAAGAGGGATTCGGAACTGCATGACTCTGAGATGCCTGATAGCGATGGTGAAAGTGCTCACGGGGAAAGCGACAACGAAATTGAGGAAGATGAAGAGGCCTTTCTGGACAAAGTTGTCTTAACCAAGGCCAACCAAAAGATTGTTGGAGCATCACCTGTCGATGATTATAAATACAGATCTGATGACCTGTCAGGCATGAGTTTATACGAGTGGATTCAATGTGCAAAACGGATTAAAAGAACACCTGTGCAGACAAAGAAGTTCCGGGAACTGATGAATTCAACAGTGGATCCGGATATTGTGCAATGTAAATCTCTGCCCGGTGAAGAAGATGCAACAGACAATGATTGCATTTCAAGGCCTTTCTCTTCGAATCACCCGCTCTATCTAACCCATTATGTTCGAATATATAGATCCAATGTCAAGTCTATGGTACCCAATTATATTGGTGGATCATTGCCTAGGAGAGATGCAGGAGATCGTGAATATTATTGTTGCACCATGCTCACACTCTTCAAGCCCTGGAGGTCTGGTCTCGAGCTTAAGGAGGTTGGGATGGACTGGAAAACCTCATTTTCTCTTCATAATTTTTCCCCTCGACAGTCGGATTTGATGAACAACTTTAATATTCGGTATGAATGCAATGATGCGAGAGATGATCACTATGCAGAACTCAAGAGTAAAAGTAAAGAGGCTCGGAGAAATCAACATGCGGCTTACCTTGGAGATGAGGATGATGACCTTAATGATTACGATGGGGTGAATGAGGATATTGAAGCTGACGATAATGGCGATGGACCAGACTATAGCTTACCTGGACCTTTGCATCGATCTCAGGCTAAAAAAATGAAAGCAATGAGAGATATGATGACTCAAGCAGAGTGGTTGAAGGAGAATCCGAATCCTATGGTTGATGAGCCACACAATGCACCTCAATTTAGCCCGGGCCAATCCCTGAGTCCGTCTGGATGGCGAGCTACAATTTCTCGGTTGCGAGACAGCGTCCTTGAGAGCAAGTTACAGCATCTGCCATCTACCAAACTTAAGAGAACTTTAAATCGTGAACCTGAGATGGTTGAAATTCTCGAGAGTGAGTATTTCTCCAGGAAATTTCGAGTTGAACAATCTGAGGCCCACAAGCTTATTGAGGCCACAGTTCTGGCTTTCACTTTAAACAAAGATCAAGAGCGAGCATTTCGCATTGTAGCAAATCATGCAGTAGCTTCTGCAGCAGATTCAGTTGCCCAACCCGCACAACTGCGAATGTATATGGGAGGAATGGGTGGTACAGGCAAATCACGGGTGATAAAGGCTCTGATTCACTTCTTCACTGCGCGGAAAGAGGCACATAGGTTCATTGTTCTTGCACCTACAGGCACAGCTGCTGCACTTTTAAATGGGTCTACCTACCATTCAGTCTTGGGCATTCGAATTGAGTCCAAAGATCAGGATGACGGATATGTTTCAGAACAGACATCGGTTACACGGGCCAGGGAGCGTCTTATAGGCGTTGAATATGTGTTCCTCGATGAAGTATCCATGATTGCATGCCATGAACTACATCAAATTAGTGCCCGCTTGGCTCACATACTGAATGAGCATGACAGACCATTTGGCGGAATGAACATGATATTTGCTGGAGACTTTGCCCAACTACCACCGACCGGGGGAGCACCATTATATTCTGACAAGGTTATGGATAACTTCCATGCCGGAATGAAGCCTAAGGATCAGGAAAGTGCCCTGGGGAAAATTTTGTGGCAGCAGGTTACCACAGTGGTCATTCTAAGAGAGAACATGAGGCAAACAAGTGAGACTGAGGATGACCGGAGACTGAGAACTGCCTTGAAAAATATGCGCTATGCATCTTGTACCTCTGCGGATATTGCATTTCTGAAGAGTCGGGTTGCTCGTAGTGGACGCCAAGTGGGGTATCCCAGACTCACTGAACCACAGTTTCGAAATGTTTCTGTTATTACTGCATTGAATGCACACAAGGATGTGTTGAACGAGGAAGGCAGCAAACGATTTGCCCAAGATTCTGGTCAGATTCTGGTAGATTTTTATTCCGTGGACAAACTCAGTCTGTATACCCAAGCAAAGAAAAATCGAAAGCGGAGACGTAAAGCCAAAGATTTTGCCCCATCCTCAAAGGGAATAAGCCAGCGAATGCAGGAGGACTTGTGGTCCTGCCATCCATCATCAACAAGCAAACATGTTCCTGGGAAACTATCTATTTGTGTTGGCATGCCAATCATGATACGCAATAATGATGCCACAGAGCTCTGCATAACCAAAGGACAAGAAGCCACCGTGGTTGGATGGGATTCGTCAACAGGACCATTTGGTCAATTGGTGCTAGAAACTTTATTTTTGAAGCTTGTGGACCCCCCAAAAGAAATTGATGTCCCTGGGCTTCCGACAAATGTGATTCCCATGACTAAATCTGTGGTCAATCTTTCTTGTACTCTGACAAATGACATGGTTGTCAATATATCACGGGAGCAGATTCAAGTTCTTCCTAATTTTGGAATGACTGATTATTCTGCTCAAGGAAAAACACGCTTGTGGAATGTTGTAGACTTGATGCGATGCAGAACCTTCATGTCCTACTACACTGCTCTGTCTAGGGGTTCCACCGCAGAAGGAACAGTTATAGTGAAGGAACCAAGTGATTGGTCCATTATAACGAAAGGGCTGACTGGACATCTTAGGCAGGAATTTCGAGAAATCGATTTGCTGGATGAGATAACGGAACTTAGATATGATTCTCAACTTCCCCCTAATGTGGAAGGCGAAATTCGAAATACATTGATCCGGAGCTACCAGGCTTGGAGAGGGGAGAGATATCAACCAAAGAATTGGCATACGGCGTTGCAATGGACTCCAAGTGAACAACCAGTGCAACCGGAGAAAATTGGAATCTCTTGGCAACCAGATGTAATTATACCACAGTCAAAGGCCCGCAAATCCCTAAAGCGCTCCCAACATGAAATTCCAGATGGCTTGGATCAACCACCAAATAAAAAGACCCGATCCGAAATTTGTGCTGCAAACCCCACAGGAGCAATGCCCAGAGGATTGATATGGGACAGCATAAATTACAGCTGTGGTTATGATGCACTCTTCACAATTCTATTTGATGTATGGAAAAGCAGTCCTACAAAATGGCATGAGAGCTTTGGGAAGAAGACTGAGATTATGAAGAATTTGTCAGATGGGTTTTTACAGAGCGCAAATGGATCAGTGGCGCTGGAGAGTGTCAGGGATCGAGTGAGGATCAGCCTCAATCATATTTCACCACAGGCCTTTCCCTATGGTCACTCTAGGATCTCGACAGTCCCCTTAGCCACAGCTCTAATCGGCACTACCACATTTTGCGCAACTGCCACAAAGATGTGTCCCCGATGCATGTATATTGATCCACGGGAGAAGAATTGCTTCAATGAGTTTCACTGCCTCAAATATCAACAACAGAATCTGGATAATGTAGGTTTGAAAGATAGAATATTAGGTGATTTATCTGGCGGAGCCCGTACATTATGCCCACAATGCCGGATTCACACCGAAACTGTGGAGATGCAATGGGTACCAAAGTTACAAAGAGTTCCTGATCTTCTCATAGTTGGAATCCAGGATAACGTGTGGAGGTTGCCCATAGAACACAACCTCCGGTTTGACTTGAACGGAGCCACTCGGATTCTCCTTCTGAGGGGAATCATCTACTTCGGCAATTCCCACTTCACAGCAAGAATTATAGGATCGGATCGGCGGGTATGGTTCCATGACGGGATCGGAACTGGTCAAGGGTGCACCAACGAACAGTACCTGGACAGCCATCCAGGTGATTTTCTCCAGTCTTGCCGGGGAAGAGTCCCGGTGATGCTCGTGTATGCGGAGGTGTAATGCATTGATATCTTGTAAATGGAATAAGCTATAAAAAAATACCAAGGATGATTATTTGATGCAGAGTTGGAGGTTATAATTAGGCATTTCGTCTGGAAAACATCAACTTTTCGGCCCCGAAAGGTCCTCGTACATGCCATGCAACGCAGTGGCCCACAGACCAAGTCGGGTGCGGGGGGAAGCTTGGGTGTACCGTCGTACGGTCCGTACCGCGCTTGTTCGCGAACAAGTTCGACGAGGATCGGTGACAACTTGAATTCAAGCGCTCGATTGAGATACCGCATCCCGACCACGACTGACAGGCCCCGCGAAGCTCCTGCCAAGGGTTGTCCACAAAATAGGATTTTTGAGGCCGAAAATTTGGGATTTCCTTGTCCGAAAATAGGATTTTTTAGGCCCCAAATCAAGGGGTACCCACAAAAAGAATCTCCTACACCCACTCCTAAAAGTGACTGAAGGGTCGCTAGACCCTCCCTACCCTATTAGCCAAGTTATGTAAGCCCCAAATCCGGTAATCCTCCCACGCAGATTGTTGAAAATCCGAATTTTGAGCCGCAATCAAGCACCCATTCGTGAGTGATCCGCGCCAAGTGGCCACATGAACAATGGGCAAGCTGTTCCGGACATTCCAGATCTTGTTCCAGACACTCAGATGAGCAGCAAAAAAGTCCATTTTTTTCTGACCCTTCTAAACACATTTTCAGAAGGTTCTACACAAATTCCAAAAAGTGAATTACGAGGTCGCTGACCCACCCTACCCTATAACCCGGTGTCTCGGCATCTTCCGGCGGGTACCCCTTGCCCCAAATCGGCAACCCTTGTCCGCAGTTAGGATTTTTTAGGCCAATTTGGGGCTCAGATGCTGGATGATCCGTTCGAATCGGATCGACTAATGGAGACTCGGACTCGGCCGTGATTGATTTCAATGTCGCGCTTTTACTTTGCTTTTACTTCAGCTTTTACTTGTCTCTCACGCAAGCCAACACAAAGTAGCGTGTTGGCGTGCTTGAGGCGAAATGCATGCAGCCTTTGATCAACACCACTGATGGCATCCTCAAGTCTTCTATTCTCAATGCCTACTATCCGTTTCTGGCCACTATATTTGCCAAATTAAGCAAAACTTGAGAAGCTTTCAAGGGGCCACGAAATCTAAGCGCTCGAGAGATTTAACCTTCTGAACACAAAATCTGTCCTTCAATGGAACTTAGGATGCTAGAATCCTCTGCCTAAAAGGCGGTAAACCCTGGGGCATTCAAGACATGTAGCATGTGAAAGCTCGGCGCGCCGTCGCATCACTTATCTAATCTTTTTCTCGTCCCGCTCCCCCTCCTGCTCTTTTGTGCTGCACTTCCCATGTCAGAACGACTCGCGGCGTTCAAAACGGCCAGGCACAAGATCCGTGGTAGCCAAATCATAACAGGCGACCTCGAATGCTTTCAAAAAGGCAGCAGGATGAAGGTCCCAGGCACAACGATGAATGCAGTCGGCGCTTTGATTCAGTTACTAGCCGAGCGATGGCAATTCTGACTTCGCGGTGTTCTCTTCATGGCTCAGCCCCCTGATATCTCGCAAAGTTCCTCAAGGATCGCACTACAGCACCATAGAGGGCCATATCTTGGACGCGGTGTGTTGGCGACTTGCGAGTTCTTTATTATTGCTGAAATTTCCTCAGTGCCAGGGCCAGTCCAAAGAAATTCTTCTAGCAAAAGCACGGTGATTATTTCCGATGGGGGGGGGGGGGGGATTTATTATACTCGCGAGGTCCACAACATGAACAGCGAGTCTACCAAAGACAAACAAGTAGGAATGTACGGGTGGTTAGCCATTGTGATAAGGACCGCGGCGCTACCATGTGTAGGGAGTTGCTTCCCGAGGGTAGCTGCGTTCGTCCTCTAGGGGGCATTATGAGGTGTAATACCGATTTAGAGCAGAGGCTCGTGTGGTACGCTGGTCGATTTCGTGTGGGAGTGGACCCCGCGTGGAGCGCACTGAAAGAATGTGTGTGTTGTGTGTGTCGGTCGGTCGAAACGTTCAGGCAGGACTTCCTATGCGAAGTACTGGTCCTTTCTGAACTCCCGAAGCTTTCTACTTCGACTGCGGTCGGCTGCCTTTTCCCCAACTAACTAGGCGCGCAAACGACGGTCTGAGGAGGGATGCAGGTGCGGCTCCATGAGAACTTCGACGTCTACGGGAGTTGGAGTCCAACGATAGGTGTGTCGAACGTCCTTCCGAACGTAGGCGATTTGCTAGGCAGGCTTTCACCGGGCTCCCACAACTACAAGACTGCAAAGTCTGTGCTGGAAGGTGTACCACAGAGAAAGGTACGAGGATGATTGTGGCGCGAGACTTCGAGGAGAAGCTGCAAGGAAGGTGGACAGTCAAATCTGGTGTATTGGTTGGCACAAGTACACTCTAGACGAGCGGGGGAAAACTTGTACCAAAATCTGACTATCCTACAGTGCTAAAACTACGTCCCTTTTATACCCTCTGGCTGCACAGCCCCAGTTCCATAGGAATCGGGTCAAGTGCGGTCCCCCGGAGGAGCTGGACGCTCGAAATAGGTGTAGGATGAAGTGTATGACCAAATTTAGGTCGAAAAGGTCGATGCCCTGACTGCTGCAAGTGCGTCCCCAAGTGCGGCAAGGGTGTCCCCAAGCGCAGCTCGGGTCTACAGTTGAAGAGAGGGCTTGAATATGCAATGCGAGGTCCGAAAATGGGCTGAACGCCCGTGAGGACTGTGCGAGGTGTCGAGTTTTGGGGTGAATATCGAACGTATCCTGGATTCTGGAGTGGGTTTACAGTTGTGCCCTGGATACGGGCCCAAACTGTGGCAATATCCTGTAGAAATGAGGGTGGAGGCCACGAGTGGCAATGCGTAAGGGTGAGAGCGTGGGTGCGGATGGGTGCCGAAGATGAAAGCGCAGGTGCAGATGAGTTGTGCTGTGTAGGGGGCCGTCATCGTCGAGTGGTGCCTTCGTCGGGTGTGGATACGGTCGCGGTTGTGGTGAGGGAAGCAGCTGCAGACGAGCCGCAGTTGGGGAAGTTTCCATATGCGGATTCTTGATACTTCCAAATCAGGCGATTGGTCTCATCCTGTGGATGCAGTGGTGTGAGGGCACACACAGCGTGTGTACAGCCCTCACACCGCACTCGTATCTGCCGCAGGCCCCACATCACCAAGCCCAATGGATGGTGCATGCCCAGAGACGACGACATCACTGAGGACAAGCTATACATTGGCAGTGCCCGACCCCCGCCCCACTCTACCTCGGCCCTCTACGACTGCAGCATATGCTTTAATATCAAGTCACACCCGGTCAAGTACGTCCTTCATCGCATTATATCCTCTGCCGCTTAACTAATCGACATCAGGTACGCCTGTGGGCATGGTAACTGCTATGTCTACATCCATCCTTGGCTGGAGCGCAACTGGCAATGCCCCACCTGTCGAGGGCGTATATACGCCAAACCCAAACGCGCCCACGACACGGAGGCCGTGATCGCCCAGGAGCATCCCGGATGGTTGGACCCGAGCGAGGTGACATATAGCTGGGATGAGCTCAGGTTCCCGAAGCCCATGATCATTCCTTGCTCCCCGTAGGCTTAAGTATCATCTTGTACGTGATTAGTCTTCATACATGTATAGCACGTATGCGTAACATTTAATATACATAGACTCATTGTGTACATGCGCAGCAGGAGGTGAATGTCCAATGATTCAAGAAGACTGAGTCCGATCGTCCCCGGAGTCATCTGGACAGCGAGCACGCCGCGATCGCTTCTTGCCTTGGCCTTTGGGTACTTGGGGCCGCACAGCGTGCCGTTTAAAGTCGTTCTCCTCTAGCCGCTCGAACTTCTGCTGGACTTTCGCTTCGTAGGCCTCGGGGCCATATTTCACTGTGTAGTGACTATGTACCAGACCACAGTTAGTGAAACACTGGACCAGGATAACTGAAGGACGTACTGCGTGCGTAAGCACTTAGCACTGGCACGAAGCTCGAGCCGGTGACTGTAAAATTTGTGAACGCCATGCACACCAGGAGAAAGTCGACACTCACCTCTCTCGATACCGTGCGCACGCCAGTTGAGCGCGTTCGTTCGCCGCTTGTTGCTCCTCCAGGGGTAACTCCTTCAGTTTGAGGCGATATCTGGCCGGTGTGCAGATGGGCGGGATGCAAATGGAGACGAAAGGACTGCCATACCTGGCCATATGAGCGTGGGTCTTTTCTCGTTGCTCTGCCTTCTTGGCTTGCCTACGGAAAGTTGGTAAGTCAACCGAACGCATGGGAAGGACTGAGAAGAGGCACATAAGTTGGTACTGGGTCATAGACAAAGACATCGGAGACGGAAAGAACAGCAAAACACTTGTGATGATGACTCAGTGGGATGATGACACGCTGATCTAACACCTTTTCATGGAGAGTGATGCCGGCGTCAAATCCATCTTAGCTCCTGCAAGGCTCTCAGGTTACGTGCCCATCCAAATTTTTGTCAACACGATACTGGGTATATTCAGAAGGCATCTGCCTCTTAAGATGTACAATAATTGAACCCGTTAGGCTATAGATCGCGCAAGCGTTAAATGTCATACTTTGAGGTCCAGAGCATGTTTACAGGAATGGAAAGCTCGCATACTGCACAATAAAAATATATTACATCCATCTGATGACCAGGGAACAAGAAACTTGGATTTAGACCCAGAGGGCATAGAGATTTCATCGAAGTAGTCGCCCATCAGAGAAGGTGCCGGGGGGACCTGTGGTGAGCACCTGGAGGCTCGGTCAACTCATGAGGGAGCTTGGCTTAACCTAATAGACTCTTCTGGCCACAATTTGCAGCTCTTGCTCACGCTCAACCGTCAAAAAGGCCGGATGAGCACTTTTGATAGATCGATGCGCCGGGCAGCGCTGGACGCGTCAAAGGCCCAATAAATCACATAGCAAGGGAAAAGAGATGACTTACTAACAGAATGTGTCGATTTTTTTTTTTTTATAGACTTTCGGTAGGTGGATGGGCGAGACATGAAAACGGCGGAAAGTGAATACAAGTTTAGAGGCAAACACTTGATGCCTTGCTTTAACGCCTTTTCGTGGAGAGTGGCGCCAACATCAAATCCAATTTTGCTCCTGCGAAGCTCTCAAAATTTGGGCTTGCGCAAAAATTGATACACACCATCTCCAGGGTAATTAGAAGATATCTGCCTCTTAGAATATAGACATAGCGGCCTCTCAATCCTTTAATTCAAGCAGGCGCTAAAACTCGTGTATTTACATACAGAGCCAATTCTACAAGGTATCAAGCTCGGAGATGACTCAGGAAAAATATAGTCCATATGTCCGAGGGCTAGTGAACAACAGATAGAGAATTAGGACAGGGTAGAGAGATTTGACCAATGCGGTCGGCAATCGGAGAGGACACCTTTGGCATCCATGGTGGGGACCTGGTGGTTCGTTCAGCTCATGTACAAGTTAATATTATCATAATACACGCACCGAGACACAATTTCGTGCTCAGGAACCAGTCCATCCGTCGAAAAGGTCTGATGAGCACTTTTGATAGAACAATGCGCTGGAGGCAGTTGGACGCGTCAAATGCGGAATAAACCGCGCGCTAGTTGAGGTAGGGCCGTTTACTATGAGATCGCGTCAAAAATTCAAGGGTGGTGCAGTAGTGCACACGGACAGATCCGGCGGCATTCGGGCCTATTAGTCAGCAGTTTGTGCATGTTTAGAGCAGATCTGCACCTTGCTTTCATCCATGCACCGCGACATTGCTGGATTCCCTGGCAGCACCCGAGAGCACATCCAGAGACACTACCCCAGTGGTAGGTGGGTGGGTGAGCGAGACATGAAAGCGGCGGACAGTCACTCATGTTTCGTAGCGAGTGATGCCGCAAACGCGAAAGTCGCTGCAAGTTCTCATTCCTGTCCAGCCTTAACGTCAGGGCATCGTGGCAGCATAAAAAAACATGCATTGTACTATTTAGGCAGCAGATACAACAAGGGTAGATACCAGTACGACGGAGGACAGAGGACTTTGACATATCCAGCATCGAGAGCGGCCTGATAATGTGCTATCGCCGTTTTCCTGGTCGACCATGAGTCATAGACCATGCAGCTCAGCCTGACTGTGTTGAGGCTATATTCGAGTCTGGAGGTATTATTAGTAGGTATACACCAAATGACGGGGAGACATACGAGGACTGATAAACTCCGGGTGTGATCCCGCAATAGACCACATACCAGCGCCCGTCATCTCCGTTGAAATGGAGAGGATTGGGGGCGTTGAATGTGCTGACAGGTGAGGGGAGTGCTGGCATGGGGGCCTGTTGGAGAGAGGGAGAGCGGGGGCTCAACCCACATACTCTGGTCCAGGAACGATGGCAGGCATATTCATACGCAGCTTGTGCGGATTCCTGGGACATATAGCCCTGATAAAGACTGCCGTGCACACCGAGCACATTAGGTTTGACGTCATCCCTCAATGGACTGTTAGTCAGAATCAGAGACTGAGAAAAGCAAAGGCGCACCAGTGAAAGTAGATCCCAGGAATGCACCCGAAAAAAACGACATAGGCGGCCCTCTTATGTTGGGCACGGGAGTTCTTTCGCGGGGTCAAATGTTGAGGACTCCCTCCAGGGATGTCTTGCGTTGCCTGCGCAGCCTCATCCCTGGAGCCGGATCAGTTGAGGGTCGACGGTGGGGAAAAGCTCACCAGTGAGAGGTATATCCAGATTGAGTGGGTGATTGATAACGGTAAAGCGGTTCGCTGTGGGATGCAGAGGCGGACGTTGGAGTAGCTGGGCAAAAGCCATGGGGTACCGCAGTGGAGGTGGTAGATGGCACACGTGAGGATGTAGCGGTAGAGTGGGTAATGTTGGCACGCGGTGGGCGATAAGCACGCTGGGGACGGGCAGCGGCAGTAGCGCGATGAGCAGCAACAGTGACTTCAAGGCGGCCAAGAGCAGTGATGAGTGCTTCAAATCCAACGTCTTCATATGGAGGGGGCGGGGAAGACATGGAAGGAGAGGAGCTGGAAAGAGCGCAAGGGTATCCTATCTGTGTGGGCCGGCGGTCGAGCCATCCCGTGGCTGAAGAGATGTGAAAAAACAAGAGGAGTGATGGCAATCTGGACCTGATCAGTGGATGATGGAGAAAACGGGGCGAGTGACAACACAATCAAGATTGATGTCCATGGAAGCTGAACCTTTTTAGGAAGATCGTAGATCATTTACGGAAGCACTATGTACAGCTGACACATATTTTGCCAGGTGCTTATTCAATTTTTTGGGAACAAATGGAGCACACAAAAAGAGCGCGAAGCACATTGCAATCAAGGGACAAACTGTAACAGCTCTCGAGGGCGTATCACAAATATTTATAGTTGGGGACGACATCGTACGACCCTGGCGAGTCCAGAGGTGTTATAATGGTGTTTATGGACTTGGATAAGCCTCCGAGTCCTCGAGACAGCCGCTATCGAACTAAGAGTGGGCCTCTCAGGCAAGAATATCTTTGCCTGAGTGTCGAAATGGCCACACTGCAAGCGGGCACAGAATATCTTATCCCCGCTTCGATGTGTCGAGAGTTGACTGGCTCGATGGCTCAAAAGAAGCTATATAGTGC
Organism: Mycena latifolia; assembly: GCA_029289555.1. Classification (NCBI taxonomy): domain Eukaryota; kingdom Fungi; phylum Basidiomycota; class Agaricomycetes; order Agaricales; family Mycenaceae; genus Mycena; species Mycena latifolia. Next base: position 768,011 of record JARJLE010000016.1, on the reverse strand, counting down.
TATGAAGCTCTCTGGAATAGATCAAATGCAGAGGTAGAGCGGATGGCAGCAGATAAGACAATTACTGCTGGGAGCTGCCAGAAGCTCTAGTGCTTGTGTTCGAACGAATCAAGTCGCAGTTAGCTGAGACCCGATACACTTAAAGAACACCCGCAGGCCTAGTGCACTGCTGCCGTTAAGAGGGCAAGACAATGAACGATAGGTCGTTGGATGGTTAAGGTATGAAGGATACATGCATTGATCTCGACATGTGGTCATAAGGACAGGATTACATAAGGATCATGTGGTTAGACATGTCGAGAGAAAAGAGAAAAATAGAGGTAAATAGGAATTAGTTGAAGAGTAACCGCAAAAGGAAATATAAGGGTATATGGCCCTTACACAAACTACAACAATCAATGAAACGACATGTGTGCGACTATGGAAGAATTAAGCGATAACCGCGATGGCGCCAAGGGCGAGCACCGCGTTAAAGTGCTCGAGTGCATCGGCCTGGCTGCTGCACTTGTCGCTGAGGGCACTGGTGATCCTGGTGACTGCGTTGAGCGAGATGGCGGAGTTCCTGGTGAGGCCCACATCCTTCCCGTGAGTAATGGCGAACCATTTCTCGTTGGAATCGGGAATAGCGGCCAGAGGTGCTCCTGGTACCACACCGTAAAGGGCGCCAGCCACCCACGGGCTCGTCATGCGCACGATGGAGGCCGCAGCGGCAGGGCCGGGCGCTGTGACAATGATGGGAGCGGGGGCAGGGACAGGCGCGGGGGCAGGGACGGGCGTGGGGCCATTGATGGGGGCCAGGGGGTTCTGGAAATGGCGCACAAGATCGCCTATGAGTCGATGGTTAAAAGATGGATGGTCATGGGAAGAGAGTTTGCATACGGGCAGCTGCTCCAATGTCCATGGCGGCAGAAAGGACGTCGGTGAGAGCCGCGGAGAAATTGTCCAGAGAAGCAGTCACTGGAGGGGTGTTAGAACAGGATTGAGCGAGAAAGTAGAATGTACTGAGGTTAGCAGGAGAGGAGGCTGCACCTGCTGCCACCGCAGAAGCGGCGGCGGTGGCATCCATGATCGCAACAACGGTGTTGGTGACTGAGTGAGGATTAATGGAGGGTGTTAAATGTGTGAGCGCGGGGCGTACCTTCTTGTATGGCCATCGCAAGCGAGGCAACGGGATCGGGAGTGCCCGCTCCCACAACAGGCATGGCTGCGGGAGCAAGTGTTTGGCTGAGGTCGGTCATTGGTAGTAGATGAGTGTTGGGGGAAAAAGCGAAACTGGGGATTTTGAGAAACACGAGACCTTTTATTCGGAGAGCATTGAAACTCCGCTGGTGAAACCATGAGGTCGGCTCAGATCTGGTTCGATACAGGTTGGGACTAGGGTCATCTGGGCGTGGGCGTGAAAGATGGGGCTTGTTTGCAGATAGATGGCGCTAATAGACGTCGTTTTGGTCGCTTTCTGTTGTTTCAAACCACGTTAGGACTGCCAAAAGGTGAGCAAAAACGACCTTCGTCGACAATTAGAACTGACCATTGTGTGCTACATCCCCAGGACAGCCATGCCAGTACGGGGCAAGAGGAAGCCCTGCCAGCACGTGTCCAAAGAAAACCGGCGCAACTTGTGATTGTGGGCAGAGGGGGCCCAAGAAACAATACTTAGCGCCAATCTCGAGGACTATGCCGACGCGTTGGAGCATGGTTGGCGAGCAGAGCGTGATTCAGTCCAAAATATCTGCAATGAATTTCACGCAAAGATCAGCTGGCGGTTAAAGAAAGGACCACGAAGAACCAGACCTTCCGCTACCTGACTTCGATCCTCTCGCAGTCTTGCCCGAGGAAGAGCAGGCCACCAAGCAGGCGAGAAAAGACGTGCTGAACGCGGTATGAGAGTGACACACAACACGTGACCATGACCATTCACCTCTCTTTCAGCGAATTCGCCGTTGGCTCAAGTACCGTGTGCACCGCCTCCGGAAACAACTTCGCACGAGGCTCGACCTGTGCAAGGACCCATGGGCGATACTCTTAGCCCGCCTCTCCAGTATTAAACAGCTGCCCAAGGCAAGACAGGGCTACCAACAATTCATGCACGAACAATACAAAATGACCATTGCGCCTGTCGTGGCCGAGAAATGGGCGGAGACGGCTGCGCCTGGGAACAGCGTTCAAACTGCAAAAGACCCAAATGGACCTTTCAGAGCCAAGGTCGCGCGCGAGCTGTTTGCCACGCTTCCAGAGGAAGAGCAATCTGTGTTTGCTGCACGTGCTAAGTCGGAAGCGGCGGTGGCACGGGAGAAATAGAACACTGACTTCAAGAAACCCCCCTCCAAAGCCCCTGTGGACCGACAAGAGTAAGTCCTCGCTGCTCGAGATTTCGTTGATGCTGATCGGGCGATAATCTAGCTGCATCGATCGTCTGGGGACATTTCTGGCACCGGTGCTTCAAGGCATCCAGGAGCTGACTGGGCTTCACTTGGTAGTTGTTCTCAGAGGTCCTATGCCAAATTACGGTGACGAGCTGAAGACCATTTAGTGCGTATGAAAAGATGCCCACTGAATCTCTGTCTAAATCCTATTACAGTGTCTCTTATGGCCGTATCCAGTCTGCGAGAGTGTTGCACTTCCCGGAATGGGCCAAGGATTGCTGGAACAGCGTCCTCGACCTTATGAAAGAGTATCTCGCCGTCGTCTTCAGTACGTGACTTGGCGAAGCTATCTGAAAAGATGACTGATTAAACTGTGCAGGTGCTCAAGAAAAAGAAAAGGTGGCAATTCCGGAGGCTCTCCTCACAGGAGCCAAGTACACCATCCCGCCCGACCCTAATGGCGATGATTCGGATTCGGAGTCATCTGAATCCTCTGACTCGAACGCCGACTCAGACGACACAGACGCGCCAGTGAGCAAGAAGAAGACGTCAGCAAAGAAAGTGAAAGATGTGGGAGTTTCGGGAGGAAGGTCAAAGAAGGCCGCACCAGCTGCGGCGGTGTCACGGGGCACTGACACCACCCGCAACGCTGCTGCCAAAATGAAGGAGCGTGGTGGGAAGGCGCCGGTGAAGGCAAAGGATAAGGAGAAGGGGAAGTGACGAGGGGCCTGCGACGCCAGGGAAGAAGAGGAAGAAGAAGAAAGGTCCGCGCAAGGATGAGAGTGAGAGCAACGAGACCCAGGATGAAAATGACATCCTTGCAACACCAGCGAAGAAGAGGAGGAAGAAGAAAACCCAGGGCGAGGGCGGGAGCAATGCAAGCAACGACGAGGATGATTACTTGGGACCTTCAATGCCGGCAGCGACGGACAAGATGCTGAATAAACGAGCACGCGACGGAGACGACGAGCCTGCCCCGCCGACTAGAAAGTCGCGGCGCCTGAACCCGGAGTTGGCCAGCACATCCAGCTCGGGGCCCGCCAGCGCGCCACCCATTCTTGCAGAACCTTCAACGGCCATGAGCGCGTCGCCAGCGACATCACCCACAGATATAAACCCGGCTGCCCCTGCTAGCGTGCCGCTAGCCCCAAGCATGCCTCCAGCCACCGCTCCAGAGGCAGCACCGTTGATAAGCTGGCTAAGTGAACCAGCGTGAAATCTTTCAATTTCGCGCCAGTTATACGAAGTTACAAGCTGAATACAACATTAGTTAATGTTTCTCCGAGAGCTATTGCGAAGGTCCGAGCAGATAGCTAAGGATACAGCATGTGCCATTGAGAGAGTTGGTACAGCTTATATGACGGTCGCTTTACGGGTCAGATTACAAGAGTATCTAAGTTCGATATGGCTAACAGCTCGCCTAACCATCCGATCGGATTGGGGCTTGTTGGCATGTTTCCTACCAAGGGCACATATATTATCCATTCAGAAGGATCACACGAATAGGGATACACTATGGAATAATAGTCTAAGGCGTCGGCGGTCAAAGGGGACCTGCATTGATGGCCAGGAAGCCAGCCTGACAATAGCCGATCCCAATCGGGCGTGATATTGTTGATGACCCAGCTCAGCTTACCCTCGGATACACATCCAAACCCTGGGCCCTTGATGAACCGGTTCAAGAGTTGTTAGGGCTACAGAGGAGCCAATCATGGAGTAGATATTGCAGCAAGGAGGGCTGCAGGTTTCGGTTTAATCAGCCAAGCCAGCACTGGTTTGCCTTGGCAACTGATGGCTCAGCGCGAGCCAAGCCAACCCTATACCCTGGCCGCATGGTTGTGCAGCCACATATACCCTAGAATATTTATTGGAACATAAACTAATGTTCAACAGGTTCAGTTTGATACCCAAACAGTGCGGTGCCCGTGGCCCACTGAGTTCCGTTTATCTGTTTGTACCAAACTCATTCTTTATTTATTGTTTCCGTTTTGGGATTGTTCGTTTGTATAAAAGGCAGTAGTTTAGCAGTGGAACGCCAGTGAATCTACCCTTTCCCTCTACTAGTGCGAACCTTGCTTGTACGCCTAGGGAAAGTCTAGCATTCATTCGGAATACCATTGGGGAAGCTCTTAGTTTCTACAATTTGTGTTTCGGTCTCACAATATATTTGATCATCTGGCAAAGTCTGAATATCTGAATATCTGAAATCTGTATATCTGGCATCTGGCATATCTGGTTTCTGGACATTTGGTATAAGGAAATATCTGGCTTTGAGCATTTGGTACACGCACAATAGTAATATTGTTCGTTGCATATTTGAGAACATTATACGGAAACCAACCTCCTAGATCTTCACTGATCGCCCTTGGAATCATATTCCACAACCCTGTGATAAAAACCCAACTTTCCAAATCATCTAGTCCGTGTATAGCGCCTGGAACGATTGAGATAGTCGCATAACCAACATTAATTAAAGAACTATTTCTTTGATTGTGAAGCCAAATTGCATACAGCGTTTAACGTTGGAATCCCCGAACCCGCAGTCTGATTGTAGCGGACATAGTGGTGTTGTTGGTATTTTATAGTGGTTTATTGAGCCATTATATTAGACCGATTTCATTAGTGTTCATATAGTCAGTGTTTCACTGTCGACTGCTGTGAGCGCGCCAGCGCCATCATCTACCCCTGCACTGTCTTCGGGGCCCGCCAGCACGCCAGCACCATCACAACCTCTCCCGGAGAACACGTCCACGCCTTCTGGCATACCCTCTACTTTGACTGCCCCAGTAAAGAGCATGGCACCGGCTCCACCCTGGACGCCAAGTGCAGATCCTCCGCCTCCGTCATCAGCTGCTTTGACCGCTCTCCCATCGCTCACCGCCGCGCCTGCAGCGGCGCTGTCAGCCTCAGTAGTCTCAATCAGCACCCCACCCCCATCCATAGCGATCATGGTACCCGCAGACGCTCCCGCTTGGCTTTGAGATTCCATCGCCGATTTGACTAAAGTCAATTTGGGCTGTAATTTTGCATCAGTCCTCACGGTGCTGATACGGCTCGAGCAGGCAGCGGGTTTCGAAGTGGATGAAGGAGAATGCCAGCGGCTTTCTACGAAAAAATGGCTGAAGCAGATTGCGGAATGGATCAGAGGCGAATGCGGGACCAAGTCGAAGCAAACACCGAAGATCAAGTCGGTGTCTAAGTTTGCGGAGGAGTGGGACGCATGGTGGGACTCGATACAGCCAAGCTGGAGGAAGCGGGACGCGAACGGGAAGCGGATCGTCGGCTGCGAGTACGGCAAGGATTGGGGGTAGATGGATTGCTCTGGCCCAAATGGATGCCTGAGTGCGGCGGTGGGGCTCTATTTCTGGGGCTTGGCAGTATCAGGTGATGAGAGTGCGAGGTCAGAATGGGAGCGCATGGTACAAGATGTCGTCTGGGTTCTTGAAGGAATGCACGCGCTGTACAAGTAGTTCATTGGCGTGTAAAACGTGCAATTATTTATTCTAATTTTGTTCGGACTTGACGCGGAAAGGGTTTTGGGTGGCCCACATGAGGATCGAGGAAACGGCCAGAAATAAGTATTATAACAAGCATGAATTAACAATGTGTTCAATACATGGGTTAGCTAACTAAAGGAGGCGGAGGTATGGGCGAGCTAACTAAGGAAGACGGAGGCATGAGCAAGGGTGGAGCAAGCTAACTAAAGCCCAGAAGCTGAGATAGATGTTGAGGGTGAGGAAACGTCGGGAGTGAGAGACCCATGACCCGCCTGGCATACGCAAAGAGCGTGATGAGTGGATGGCGTGGGGGGAAGGCGGGAGGTCTGCATTCCTTCCACTTGTAGCGCGAAAGGGCGGGCAACAGGGAACATAACGAGGAGTGTGGGGAAAGCACGACAAGAAGCTCATTGAGCGGGAGTGTGATGAGAAGGGTGTGCTTGGAGAGAAAAGGGCGGGAGGCCAGCCACGGGTGGGTACACCTGCCACGTCACCGTCAGGGGGGGGGGGGGGGAGGGGCGAGTGGACACACAACGAGTGAGACAATAGTGAATAATACGACGCGGGAGGTGCAATGAGGAGGGCGTGTCAAAAGCGGGAGGCCAGTTGCATGTGCCACGTCACTGTCACAGGGATGGTGACTGGACACACAACAAGCAACGCGACGAGAGAGGCGCTACGAGGGGCATGTCGAAAGCGAAGAAACAACGGGCAGGAAAGGGTGCTACATTGCAAGAGAATGACGAGTGGGGCGCGGCGAGCGCCATGGGCGCTGGGCAACGGGCAACGGGCGATGGGGGCGGGACAGTGAAGGAGGCGGAGCAGCGATGGGGATGGGACATGGCGGGCTGCGACGGCCAGCGGAGCAGTACAGGGACCGCGTGACGAAAGAGGAAAAGGGCAGAATGCGGGAATTTGGTGGGAGCAAGACTCAAGATTGATGTTACATAATGCAGTTGATGCGCAAGGGAGCGACGGTAGAGATTAAGAGCTATTAAGACCCGATTGGGGTCGCTTGTGCACATAGATAAGAGAGGAGCCGGGACAGCATCCCAGAACGGACGGATGTGAAAGGGAGGACCATCATTCACGGTCAAAAGGCAACAAAAGGGCTGATTTATAACATTTGTACGAATGGAAAAAAGGGCCATTAAACAGGTGCCCGGCCCGCTAAAAAATCCCAAAATCGCCCTGGCCATGAAGGGTGTGTGAGCGTGCAATTTGCCAGCTGCTGGCTAGTTCCAGTGTTGCATCGAAAGGGCCCCCTGGCTGCATCCATTAAATTTAGACTATATATTACTGCTACGGCTCAGTTCATGGCGGGACGTTGAACAAGATCTTGAAGACGATGCGAGAGATCGGCGGTGCGAAGAGCCGGTGAAACGGTGCACCTAAGTATAGGCTGAAATGCAGTAAGGTCCTCAGATAGATGCTAACGAACAGCACCACACTAAATCACTAACACACACTACACACACAACACACAACCAATACGAAGTGCGAGATAATTGAGTTCGGGTCACCCTGCAGTATACAGGTAAGATGGAACTTCGTGGGACGGGATCAACTCAAAGAAGGATCAATCAGAACCTCTAGGAGCCTACAGTAGTTTGAAACCACTAAAAGTGCACAGCTCTGACACAAGGTATCGGAGTTTAGGTAGATGAAAGCTTGCTCTGGGAACCACAGTAGGTTCGCGAACTGTGCACAGCTACGACCAGCCTACTAAACGGGGCTGATTCCAATAGCGGACACGACTACGACCGTTCTACTAAGGCGGGAACGATTCCAATAGCCCAACTAACGAACTACGACCGGCCTACTATGCGTGGACGATTCCAATAGAACCCTAGCCTGCCTCATGCAACTTAACAGAGGACTTTCGCGAACTCGCCGTGACCCTCCACGAGACGAGGTTGAAGTGATTGGCTTAGATGATCCTTTAAAGCTTATGGAGCCAACAAAATCAAAGCTTCTGTATTAATGAATCTACACAAGAGAAATGTTTTATATCACAAATCTCCACACAGATACAGAGGACACCAACACCTTTGACAGGTGGCTTCGACTTCCGTCTAAGCGCAACCAAGGGGGCAAGGATGAACTGCTGTATGGCGGGTTCTACGTGGTCTTTTATAGGTTTTCGATAAATACATGACAGAGCAGTATGAGTAAGAGAAAATAAGAGAAAATGAGTAAACGGAGCGATTCGGAATGGAATAGGAATAGTGACGTGGCCCTCTAGTGGTGGTTGGATAGGTACCCGGCATCGGAAAGTCATCAGCAATGACTTCGCGAACCGTTCTGGGTATATTTGAAATATTGTAGCCCAGGCCGAAGGGTTTCGCAACCCGGCCTGCTGCCTTGGTGTACACGTCCCACACCGGCATGGTTGATAATCCACCCTGTGTGTCTGCCCAGCCCTCGTAAGAGCGGTAAATCACTTGTCCGGCCGCTCGCGAACGCGAGGCCCTCCGGCTTCGGCTCAAGACTACTCTGATCGCCAATATGCTTCCGCTTTGGCAGTGTTTGGCTTTCGCGACCGCGTCGCGACCATCACATGTGGTCCCCTTGACCCCGGGTTGACTACTGCTTGAACCAACCCGTGCCAGGTATCAATAGTCAGAGGTTCGCGAACCTCAATGTTCGTTCGCGAACTTGTTCCTTTGCCCTTTCAGTCATAAGTCCACTGAGAGTGAGGTTCGCGAATATTTAACGTTCATTCGCGAACTCGTTCTGAAGCCCTTCCGCATGGAAGTGGGGTTTCGCGAACTGTTCCCTGCCCTTTGTCTGGCGCAGTACAATCCACGAAGGGTGTCAAGGCTTTTGTTATATCTCCTGGGTATGGTATCTAGCCTGCAGGGCAAGCTGCTTCCCGGATCACAAGAAACAACTCTGTCTGATGGAGTTCGCGAACACTTCTAGGATCATGAAGCGGATCCCCTATGTTTATAAGGACCACGCTTCTATGTCTCCTCAGTGCACGCTATCCTTCTAGCATCATTAATACACAGTCGGCAGTTCGGAGCTCACTCCGGCTCTAATTGTATACCACCGAACAGGGGTTCTTAGAATTGTGCTAAGAATCGCGAAAAAGCGTGATTACACAGGTGGTTCAAAACCAGCCGTATCACCGGCCATGCTGTAGCACCCCCATCGCATTCTACTCGCACAAGTTCTACACGACAAAGATGAAAGATGAGTTCAACGCCGTCTGGGAGGATGTGAAGAAGAGGTTGTCTGCTGGCGCGCGCGTCGCGATGTGCAAAGATTTCGTGAACCAGAAATGGATGGAACAGATCCCAGAGTTTTGGACCAGCATAGAGGACGAGGCGGAAGAGCAGTATCAAGCCGCGATGAAGAAATGGAAGGAGGGGCGCGAGGTCGCTGAAGGAACAGCTGAGTCCTACCACCAGTATGTGACGGGGACAACTGGCTCCAAATTCGACTCATGTCCCTTCCCGCAGGGCTTTGGAATCATTTGACCAGGTTGGGATCCCGCTGGCCGATGCGCTATCAGAGCAGCTAGGAATGCATGTTGTGATAATGGCCGTGGGGCCAGTGGGTTCTCAAAAGGGAGAAGTGCAGCTGAGAACATGTGTTATCACACTTGAAGACCGTGAAAGGATCCTCACATACCTATCAGGGTTTTCTCCGACGTGTCTGACAGACAGACGTCGAAGAATTGGGGCCAGTTTGATCGGCCCAGGTTCACTGCGGTGGAGGCTTCGCTCATGCGCTACGGTTGAGCATTCTTCAGTGAGTAGGGAGTTTGCGCACCTCCAATATGAAGCTGATAGGAGCATAGCAAAGGAGCAGTGTAGAGGCACAGGCATGGTCTGCGCGCGCTGGTCCCGGCGCCGTCAATCTTGACAGGCTGATCGCAATAGACTCAAACGCGAACGTGGGACCAATGGGCAGCACACCAACACCCGTGCCTGCTGGAGATACAGCGCCAGCACAATTGGGCCCGGTGCCGGTAACAGCGGGGCAGGGAGGCGCAGGCACCGCGAGTGGCACCGTAGAGGTTGGAGAGGCAGCAGCTGGTGGCGGACGGGGAGGTGAAGGTGGACAAGGTGGAGACGGAGATGGAGGCGATGGAGCCTCGGGAGGCGGAAGGGGACTGGCGGTCTCAATCCCCCCTGCGACGACACTGCCACCGTCAGAGCCGAGCTCACCGGTGGACAACATCGACCGGTGGAGCTGGTGTGCCACGCTCGTCAAGCTGCATAAGCTGATGAGCAGGAAAGATTGGGGCCCGCGCTGGCGTCAGCTTGCAGAGGCACTTGTCGTGTTCGAAGAGTCGCGGTTTTTCAAGACCGGCAACTGATTGCCTCTGTCTGCCTATCGCCTCGAAAACTACAAGGACTGGATGAAAGAGCATCACACCGGGGAGGACTTTGATGTGAGTGAAGAGTTCAGGGACGAGATGCTGGAGTGGTGGAGGGACATCGGACCAGGGGATAGGTCAAAACCACGCCTGGAGGAACTCCCCGACAACGTGGAGTGGCTGCTGCAAGAGAACCCCAAACGCGCATATGTGGATTGGGAGCGTCTACGGGTTGCAGGGGATAACGGGGTGATGCTCGTGGTATTAGGCTTGACTTGGTGGGGCCAGCACATCATCAACGGCACCGTGGGAGATGGGCTGGGGGCGGGCGAGGCGGCCCTGAGGGACGACAAACGCTGGCAGTACATGGTGGATGACGTACTGTGGGCCCTGGGGGAAATGACAGATGAAATGGAGCTGGCGACGAGAAAAGAGTGGGAGGAGGAGAAGGCGGCAGGGAAAGCTGCGGGGAAACCGAAAAAGGCAGCTGCAAAAAAGGGGAAAGAGAAGGGCGAAGGTGTAAAGGCGAAAGGGGGGAAGGGAAAAAGTGGGAAAGGGGGAACAAAGGAAGGAAGGGGCGCAGGAAAGAAGACTCCCACCGCCAGGAAAGGGTATGTTATCCACAAAGGAGCAGGAGCTTGTTGACACTCATGGCTTTAGAAAGCGTGGGCGACAAGATGAAGAGGAGGAACCAGAGGATGCTGCCTGTGCGAAACACACGAGAAGCACCGGCCAGGGCCAAGACAGTGAGTCGGCGCCGGTGGTAAGGCCAAAACCAAGGGCCAAGGCCGCTGCCTCGGAAACGGCGAGTGCTGTCAAATATTACAGCATTTTACGAGATTGTTGATGCAACTACCTACACAGTGTGGCAGCGAGCGAAGATGCCGGGGCAGGGAATGCGGAAGCGCCTGGGAATGAACCCGTGGCAGTAGCGGGACACACGGGACTTGAAACTTCCGCACCGCCGCTGCCCGTGCAGAAGACCTCGCCAGGAGTGGGTACACCGGCTGGGGACGCCGAAATGACAGATGGCGCAAACGTCTCGGCGGAGGCAGCGAGGGTGTGGTGGCGGGAATTGTGGCGGAGGCCTCTGGATCGGGAACCTCCACTGGAGGAATTGATGAAGATCAATTTGCCCCACAACTGGAGGACCCGTTTGAGGATGATCCGCTTGTGGGGCTGTCAGCAGAGGAGCGAAGAGACCTGGAGGCTGAGCTGGAGAAGGATCCAGACGCCGAGGATGGAAGCGAGGATGACGATGAATAGGGCGATGACTAGAGAGCTGACTAGAGGCGGTGCTAAAATACACGTGACCGTGTACGGCAGTTGGAGCTTCTGCCGGTCATAATACTTTCTTGTTTAAAATATGTCCAATCCTATGTGCATTCACCCCCACGGTTACCGCAGATGGTGGGTGAAATGATTCTTTTCTGGGGAGGATGAGGCACCTGCACATGAGCTTGGAGGTGATGGCTGATATACATGTGTAAATACGGAGGTTTTTTGATTTAAAACAGCGGGTGTTCCAAATGAGGAAGAAAATAATAGAGGAATATAAATACATGTGGATGCCGTGGCTGCCGTCAATCACAACGATCATTTCCAGCCCTATTTCTCGGCACCCAGGGTGCACATTATAATATGCCCCAGGCCATGGGAAGGCAATGGTACATTTATAACGTGTAACGTGCACTGCTGGCTGCGCCAGAGGACATTATAAAGGTTCTACAGGGTGAGCTCCTTGAGCGCATTGCGCCTTGCATGCGCGCTTCTCCTCCTTCGCCTTGCAGCGCTCCTCCTTGCTGCGGTGTTTTTTCTCGGGGTTGGCCGACCCCGAGTGGTCCTTGTTGCCTCAGCCGTCGCCCTTGTCATCTCTGCCGCCGCCTCCGTTGGCTCCATGTTTTCCGCTGTCTCCGTTGGGCGCAGGCATAGTGGAAGCGGTGGTGGCAAGTGGGAGGAAGTTTTTACTGATGCACAGCCTTCCGGCTGCGCAACATGACTCACATCAATCACATGACCAGTCTAGAACTTTCTCGGCAAACTCCGACCTATCGGCATCTGCCGAGTTCAAACAATTTGTAACAAAGTTCACCTCAGATCTTGGTTCCTTGAGGGCAAGGAACGCAAGAGGGGGATACTGTTATATCTGTACGTCTCGACCATCCGGCATCCTCCGATGCCTCCGCAATATTCCGATCAAATCGGATTGTTCCAGCCTCTGGACTTCCCGAGGCCGTCGGAATCGGGTTTTTACGCAATGAAGGATTACTGAGCGTTTCCCGTTTTCTATATGTTCTAAATTTTACTAACTTCTCGAGCGGACTCCACCGCTCCGCAATCTTAACTTGCTGCTTCGTCCGTTCATGATTACTTAAGTAGGAAATGGACTTTACGGCTGTACGTAATTATGACTTAGTATAAATACTCAATGTGCTTGTATGTAACTTCAGTTTGATTATTAACGTTCTTGACTACTCATCTTGCTCCTGATCCCTCTCCGGCTCCGATTCTCCGGAGTTCCGATTTCCATTGGAACGACTTCGACTCTGGCCAGCCTAGGTAGTACGCACATCCTTATCCTCCCGTGGTGTTTGCTATTGATCCGGTTTTCCGGTCCAGAACTCCAATCAATGCATCATTCCTCCGACTTCGATATGGGATATAACAGGTGCTCGTCAGGAAGTGTGGTATCAGACGCGGCGAGAAGCATGCTAAACACGGTGAAGGCCATATCTTTCTGAGTTGAAAAATGAAGGACGAAGGCAGAGCACTTGCACCTATGTTGTTCGGTTGACATGCTAGAGCTGCAGTCAGATACACAGGCACCGCTCAAAAAATGAGAAACAGGGCATGATGCGCATCTGCGCTTGATATACTCCTGTGTGCAACATGGTGAAAGTCCAAGATTCTTACTAGCTCGTCCTTACTGCACATGAATAAATTCTGAGAGCTGTTTCCAGATGTGAACAAAGCCTGAAGAGAGGACGTTGCGTCGAAGGAAGAAGTAGTGAGTGTTTCATTAACAGGAGGGACAGAGGAACCGGAAGCATGCCCGCGACGGGGATGCTGACGACGGGGAGGAAGAACAGGATGGGTATCAGGCACTTCTGACGAAGAAGTTGGGGCGGGAAGAGCCGACTCAGATGCAGCAGAAAAATGGGATTGGGGCAGGTTTTCAACAGGAGACAAATCCAAATAATTAAAAAAATGTAAAAGGGAAATGCGAGAATGTTGGTGTCGGGACTAAAACGCGCAACAGAATTTTTAACGAAGGTTAGAAGGTTCAAAGGTTATGAAAAAGGATAGGGCAAGCAATGGAACATTGATAATCAGTAATAAGGAAATCGGAGTTTAATAGGGGCTTACCAGGGCCACCGTCGTCAGAAGTCGTCCCTGGACCGAGATCTACAAAGGATATGTGATGAGTGGATGACAGAATGAAAGGGAAACAACGACCGCACCTATGGGGGTAAGATGGGAAGAGTTCGGAGGCGATCTGGGAGAAGTTTGTAGGCACGCGGATGGATTTGCTGTTAACGAGTCAGAAATAAGCAAGGCATAGACCTGTATTGGCACGAACCCAACAGAGGTCTGGTAGGATGTCAAGAATGTCCAAGCATCGAAAGTATCCCCAACACGGACACCATTAGCCAAGAGACTGTCTCGCAATAGCGCGCCCCATTCCCTCCCGAGAACAATGTGGGTGGCCGCATGGGGAGAGATGTCACAGAGAATAGAGAGGGAGTGGTTGCCAAAGACACCAGTGACGACGGTAATAAGGTACGCCGAGTTGCGGACAGGAGGGAAACAGCCGGCAAGGGCGGTGGACAAAGTGGTACGAGCTATCAGTGGAGAGTAAGAGACAGATTCCACAGAAGCACCGTTGATGAGTATGGACATGGTTGAGTTGAAAATGAGGCTGGCAGTGATTGAGGTGTTTTGAGAGCCTGAGGGCAAAGGGCGAAGACAAGAGGCAAGAAAAGCACAGGAGAGGGGAGACACAGAGGGGAATCAAGGGATGATTGGATCAAAATAAGAAGACCATTTACAGCGAAAAAGTGGCCCAGAAAGGAAGTAAAATGAAACGCATGAATTTGACCGATCACACCCTACAAACCCACTATAAGATAGCGGGATCTTTTTTTTCCTATATATTTTTTCTCCCCTACATTTTCTCTATTTTTATTTATTTATTTATTTTTATTTCCTCCGTCACCATACACAAGTACGGTACGGAGTGACTGAAGACGTAAGTGCACGTTACGCCTAGGGTATTTTCCTTTTTTCTTTTGTTTTTGTTTTTTCTTCTTTCTGCGGGGGAGGCAGTAATACAGGGTAATACAGGGGGGGGAGGGGGGTATATTAGTATATTATGTTTTTTCCTCTTTTTTTTTTGTGTTTTCCTCTTTTTTTAAAAAAGAAAAGAAAAAATGGTTCATAAAGGAAAATTGAAAGCAATTTGGGACATCTTGCCCCCCACCCGGTCCCGATCAGGATCATATCTTGAGGTTATGCTGAAGAGGATATGCTATAGTGCAAACCATCATATGATGGAAAAATTGAAAGCAATTTGGGACATCTTGCCCCCCACCCGGTCCCGACCAGGATCATATCTTGAGGTTATGCTGAAGAGGATATGCTATAGTGCAAACCATCGTATGATGGATGCGCTATAGTGCACACGCACATCCGCTATCTGAGAACCCACAAGACACTGGGGTAAGGCCAAATAAAACGACGGTCCGCAGGACTTGAACTTCACCACGGAGGCGAATCTGCCAAGAAGATCAGGAACGGCGACCCAGCGTGCGCGCAGGGCATACATTAGATTTTTCAAGCACAACCGCCTCGTCGCGAAGGCGGATCTGCGTGGGCTGGTCAGCGCCGATGGCGGAGGATGCAGAGTTGGACTGACATTAGATTGTTCGAGCACGACCACGAGCGCCGCGGTGGACGACACATTCGCGGCGGTGGCCGACACATCTGCCTGGATCGCCTGGATCTTCTCCACCATCGATTCGACGCGGGTCGAGGCCAACTCGATGCTGGTCGACACATCCGCGGCGGTGGCCGACACATCTGCCTGGATCTTCTCCATCATCAATTCGACGCGGGTCGAGGTCAACTCGATGCCGGTTGAGGCCAACTCAATACGGGTGGAGGACCCGATCTACGACATCGCGTGCGCTCAGTCTCCAAAAAGATGGAAGGACATGGGAGGAATCTCACATTGAACGCCTCGGACGCGGCGTCCAGTCGCGCCGTGAACCGCGCGAGCCGACCCTCGCGTCTCCGCAGGTGCAGCATGCGACACAGCCCCCCTCGCTGCTTGAGCTGCTTTTCCATTGCGGCGGAGATTTCGCGCAGGAGCCTGCGGAAAAGACGCATCAGCGAGGTCGGACGGGAGACTTTGGCGTGTAACGTACGCCTCGAACTTGTCGATGTCCGCTTGCATGCTCGAGGATATCGGACTCGTCCTCCCTCTGAGGGCGTTCTCTATCGCTTTCATTATGCCGACAGCGCGCTGAGCGAGCGCCTGGGCGTCATCGTCGGAGGAAGAGATGCGCTGCCAGTAGGATGTCAATTTCGAGAACAATGCAGAGATGGGAAACAGGGAATAGGTACATCTGCCAGGTCCCACACGGCAACGACGCCGCCCGCGACAGACTTGAGTGGCGGAAAGACGTCGGCGACCTCTTTTACAAAATCGACGGCCGTCCGGATTGCGTCGGACGATAGGGCGAGTGTCGTGCATTCGTCAGTACTAGTAGCCGCCGAGGCCACCCGGCCTTTGTGCCGTCCGCGGGGCCTCAGGTTCATCAACGAACGACTGAGGCCTAGGGAAGGAAGGTGGAAGAGGGTTTCTGGTCCCGAGAAGGTACTTCGCCGTCTTTATATATGTTCCCAAGAGCTGTAGGGCTGTTGTGCAAGGGCTGTGATAATCCCCATTGAGTTGACAGACACAGGCCAGGAGCGGGGAAAGAGCGGATGGCTCTGCTACTAGCTAGACTGTGCTCACTGCTTGTGCGCAGCCAACACGTGGTGGTTACAAACGAGACTCTTCCCAAATGGGCCGACGCCACGCGCCCCACGCGCCCAAGGCGTGGCGCGAAAGCAGACGAGCAGGGTCCGGAAGCTTCATCTGAGACCCCAAAATAGACTCTTTTTACATAACTACACGCGACATTCGCCTGCACACCTCGCTGGATCTAGACACCGACGGGACTCACTCATCATTTATATATACAGTACTCAAGTATCGTATCGTATCTACCTACGTACGGCCATCGTCTATATATCATGCATGTATGCCGCCCTATCCCCTGCTCCTCCGCGCAATGCCTGCAATGCCCATGCCAATGCTAAAGCCAATGCCAATGCTCCTCCATATATACGTGCGTAGCAAAAAAGGTGCGTGCGTGCGGTGGATAATGTTATGTTATGTTATGTGTTTTGTGGATATGTTATGTGTTTGAGAAAAGACTGCTCATATGGAAAGGAACGGATGGGGGTACGGAACGACGGGGTGGGGGGACAAGGAGGAAAGAGTAGTGAAGTATTAAGTAGCATGGAAGCAAAGCCCAAGACCGAGAACAAGACAACAGCGTGAATAGTGAGTGCGAGGAGTGTACGATATGGTGTGGTATTTGAAACGGGGAAACAAAAGAGTCCGAGGCCAAGAACTTGAAGGGCGGGAGGGATTTTGGGGCGGGGCGTGTCGTGCGTCTTGGTCGTATATAGATAACGAGTCGGGCGTCGTGTCTTAGCACTTCTCCCACATCTTCACGGAATCACTGTTCCTCGCATCAGCGTCACATCCACACAACGATAGAGAGGAGAGACGCACATGACCATCGCGCGCTGCGCCGGGTCCTGCGGCCACGACGGGTACCACTGGTTCTGCGCGCGCAGGAAGTCGAGCGGCGCCGCTGCGAACGTCGTGTCAGCACCGGGATGGAAGGGAGAGGACAGAAGGAAAGAAACTCACTCGCCGACCCATCGAGCCACGGCTTCTCCGGCCCATCGGGGAACCACCCGTTCGTGCCCCCGACCGCGACGTTCATGATCAGGTAGAACGCTGCAAGCTCCGCGTCAGCAACTCGATATCAAAGACGAAGGAGACAGCTGGAGGGGGACTCACGCTGGTCAAACGGCGCCGCCTTCGTCCCGTTCACCCACGGGTTCTGCAGCACGACGCTCTCGCTCCCGTTCTGCACCACCGCGGGGAAGTCGCCGCGCTCCCAGAACGGCTCGTTGAGCTTCACCTGCAGCATGTACGTCAGCCGCGAGTCGACGTACATCCGGCTGCGGGCGCGCGCGCGTTAGTACGGGGCAAAGAGAGAGGAGAGGAAGCGACGACGCACATGAACTCCTCGCTCCACTCGAGCGCGTAGGTGTGGAACCCCTCGTCGTAGCGGCCGCGGCGCTTCGTCGTCCAGCCGTACGTCTTGGCGACCGCGTTGAGGAACGTCGCGGGGCCCCAGTTGAGCGACGAGCGCACGTAGTTGATGCCCCTGCGCGAGCGTCAGCGAGTGCGTGAGGAGGGGCAGCGAGTGGGTAAGGAGGGGCTGGAGAAAGAGAAACGCACTGCTTCGGGTAGTTAGGCCCGTTCCCGCGCGCCTCCATGATGTCGATTTCACCTGTGAGCAAACACGTTAGCGTCGGCGTCCCGCTTCGTACGGAGAGAAGGAAAAGACAAGCGAGGAGGGGAGGAGTCTCCCCTTCTCCTCACTCGCGAGCCCGGTACGCAGGCATCGCGAGCGAGCGTCGTCGGCGTCAACGTCGCGCGGCGAGCATCGCTTCGTCCAAAGAAAGAGAGCAAAGAAGGAGACTCACCGCTCAACGGCCACCCGCCGTACGTCTCGTCCACGGGCAACATCCAGATCGCGGGCCACAGCCAGTCGCCCGTCGGCAGCTTCGCGCGCACCTCCACGCGCCCGAACCTAGATGCGCGGGGAGCATGTCAGCGCCGTTCGTGTACTCGTGTATGCGAAAAAAGGGAGGGGAGGCCGGGCAAAGGCAGCCCGGCCGTCCGGCCGAAGGGCAGGCAGGGAGAGATGAAGAAGAGGAAGAAGGGCGGACAGGACGGGGAGGGAGCAAGAGCAAAAAAGAAAAGCGACTCACTTAACCCTCGCGCTCCTCCGCGTGCTGATCCGTGCGCTCATCACGGGGGGAGGATCTTGCCGAGCGTGGCGTTGGAGACGGCGGAGCACGCGGCGAGGTACGCGGGGAGGTCGAGCGGCGCGTCGGGCGCTGGGAGGAGGGCGTTAGCGAGCACGTTCGGGCGTAGGCGAGCACGAAGGGATGAGGAAAACGAGAAGACGCACCCAACCCGCCGCCCGCGCTGCTCTCGCCCTCGGTCGTGTTGACGCCCGCGCTGCCGTGCCCCGAGGTCGTGTACCCCGTCGAGTGCGTGATGTTGTACGTGCACCCCGTGAGGTTGTACACCGCGCCGTCTGCGGAGGTGCGTCAGTAGGAGCATAAAAGGAATGGAGACGTAAGGACGCGCGAAAAAGGATGAAAAGTGCGGGGAAAGGACGGGAGGCGGAAGGGGGGAGGGCAGGGTCGCGGGAGGGAGGGAGATGTACGGACGGACGGTGGGGGTGCCGTTGGACGAAAGGCAGAAGGAGGGAGAGGACAGGGTGAGGAAGGAAGGCGGGAAGGGAGCCCGCGCGATGGGCGATATGCAAAGGAGGGGCGGAAAGGATACGTAGGGATGCAGATGAAGGCGAACGTCCCGGCACGCGGACACGCGAGGGAGAGGGTGTGCGAGTACGATGCACGCCTCCACAAGACGCAAAAAACGAAGCCGGACAGAAAGACGCACCCATGATCTGCGCCGTCGGGATGACGTCGCTCGTGAGCGTGGGCAGGAGGTACAGCTGCCCATCGCGCACGAACGCGTTCGCGTCGCTGGCGGTCGTCATCTCGAACTCGCCGTTCCTGGGGGGGGGTGAGTTAGTACGTGGAATACGAAGAAAGGAGGAAGGGAAGAGGGGGGAGGAGAAAGAGACGCAGAGGCGCAGAGGCCCGGAACGAAGGGACGGCGGGCCCCTCCTCGCCTCAAGCACTCCAGCGCCTCTTGCAAAACAAGCGCCCTTTGCCCCTTGCAAGCCCCCCCGCAAAACAAACGAAGCAAAAGAAACACCCACCCAAACCCGCTCGCGTCCACCTCGCGGAAGAACACGCCGCCGTCGCCGTCGCCGAAGAGCGTCGCGGTGTCGGTGTTGGAGAAGTCCTCGATGAGGACGGGGCAGAGGTTGTCCGTGAGCAGCATGACGCCGCGCCAGCCGGTCCAGATGCGCACGGCGCCTGCGGCGATGCCTGGAATAAAAGGATGAGCCTGCGGCGCATACAAGAGGCGCAACACCCACCGAAAAGGATCATCGCATACGTGATCCAGTACGCCAGCCGCCCGTGCGGGTCGCGCGTGCCGACCCACGGCTTCTCGAGGCGCGTCTTGAGCGTCGGGCGCCCGCCGATCCCCGTGTTTTTCTTCTTCAGCTCCTCCAGGTCCTCCGCGGAGACGGGCGCGGAGGGGACCAGCAGCGCGGTGCTCTTGGGGCGCTCGCGGCGCAGGCGCATGGAGCTGGTGGGCGGGGACGCGTAGATGGTGAGCGGGCGCGCGGGCGGGGAGGCAAAGGCCTCGCGCTTGCCGCCGGGGGTGCCCGGGGTGGTGGCGGAGAGGCCCGAGGGCCCGTTCGCGCCCGTCCCCGCGGACTGCGGGCGCAGGTTCCCCGTCGAGGGCCGGCTGCCACCGCGTACGCAGAGACGGGGCGGTGGATGTCGACGAGCGAGTTGGCGCGGGTGCTGTCGGGCGAGGGGAACGGGTAGCCGTCGCCCTGGCCGCCGGCGGAGAAGGAGCGGACGCTCGCGGGCGGGGAGAAGGGGTTGCCGCCGGGGGTGGTGAGCGAGTCGGCGCGGAAGTGGGCGTGGTGGGTCGGGCTGGGGTGGGCCGGGGGGATGAGGAACGACAGCGAGCGCGGGGACGCGGGCTGGGTGTGCGTCGGCGCCGTCGGGCTCGGCGGCTCGGACGAGTCGCTGTTGTTGTTGCTCGACGACGCAAACGGCGCAGAGGGCGGCGGCAGCGCCACGAAGGACAGCGGCGCGGGGCGGGGGGCGCTCATTCTCTGCAATCAAGTCTGGTCTATGTTCGTTGGCGGACTTGAACTTGCGCGGGAGGGGATCCTTGTAAGAGGTATAAGAGCCGATTTAGTCCCTCCTTCTTCTTACCTGCTCATGCTTACGCCACCCAGCCCTGCCTCCCGTCCGATAGCGTGCCTATCAAGGGGTCCAGCCTGCCTGCCACCCTGCCATGAAGAAGGTTCGATCTTGCTGTCCAAGTGGTTGGCGTAAAGCGAAGAAGAGATTTGATTCCGATGCCGGTGCCATTTGCTTCCGCGCATGGAGATTCCTTACTCGGACAACACGAAATCCCGGGATTTGCTGATCCCAACCCCGGGATCCCCCTGTTAATCGCCCAATCGGGCGCGTCAAGCCCAATGGGGCGAGACGGTGTTATCCTCCCTGATCCCTATAATTAAAACACACACGGAGACGCTGATGCGACTAATCTCCGTGCGAATCGCCGGCTGTCACGCGCGCGTCGGGAACCGGTGTCGGGAAATCGCACGGGCTCGCGAACCGCCGCGTGCCGCGTGTCGTCGTGCGCCGTATAGCTTAGTTCAACTTGGGTGTATGTATGTATGCCGTCAGAAAAAAGACACCAAGGGGAAAAAAGGGTTTGCGGAGGGCCTAGGCCAGCCCGGAGTCGAGAACGTGCATACACGCATCTGGTGCTTACTTCCAGGTAAGGGCAGTGCTATCGATGTCATTACCGGGTCTAACCATAGGGCCCTCTGATCGACCCCGGGAATTGCCGCGGCATCTACACTAGCATCGCACGCCGGCCTCGTGGACCCGCCGCTCCGTCGGGCAGGCCGGACGTCTAGACTTTCGTCGCACTCCATGGTCAGTTACAAGCATGAGTATGACATGCGCGGCAGTATAGGTATAGTTAACTCGCGTGTGTTCGAAAGATGAGTGACGACGACACGGAAGGAGGGAAAGACGACCCTGACAGCTACAGCTACATGATCGAAAACGTCTCATCTCGTCTCTACTCCATGGTCAGTTACAAGCATGAGTATGACATGCGCAGCAGTATAGGTATAGTTAGCTCGTGGTGCCCACAAGATGAGTGAGTGACGACGACACGGAAGGAAGGAAAGACGACCCTGACATCTACATGATCGAAAACGTCCTATCGTACTCCATGGTCAGTTACAACTGTGAGTATGACATACACAGTATAGTTAGCCTGCAGTGCCCACAAGATGAATGGGTGACGACGACACGGAGGAAGGAAGGAGGGAGAGGTGAGTGACACTGACAGCTACAATCGAAAACGTCTGCAGTGTCGTTTTCGACTTTCGCTGGGCACTCCACAACTCGTCACCCCGTTAATAATAATAATAATAATAATAAAAAGAAATGGGGGTGAAACAGATTCCGCCATGACCTACATAGCCCGGAATCGAACCGGGGACTCCCACAACATGTATGGTAATACTATTTCCAGGTAAGAGCAGTGTTGTCATTGTTGGATTGCCTTGTTGATCGACCTCGTCATGCTCAATGTCCTTGGTGCATGACGCTGAGCCTCACCGTCACCCTCGACGCTTCAACCGTTGAGCATGAGGATGACAAAAATTAGTTGACAAATTAAAGCTGCGAAAAAGCGTGCGGTACCGTGACCGATACCTTATTACCTATACCGATAGGATTATTGTCTGCACCAAGACAAGAATATTTTGATGCATATGGACCGTGGTCATTAAACGGCCGGTCAGTGCGATACCGATACCGATACGATTGTTGTCTGCGCTCTAGAATATGTTGATCGACCGTGGTCATTGAGCATTGACACTGACAGGGGCTTAATACATTGACAGGGGTTAGTGTTGACAGGTCAGTGTCATTTCATTGACCTTTTTTTTACCTTTATTGAATGACCCTGCAGGACGGCACTGGACCGTAAGCGTGGCGGGTGAGTCGTGCGCCGCTAGGTCCTCTCTCCTACCACCCTGCTCCTCTTCTGTGGTAGCGTATTCTTGAATTTACAGAGCAATTGAGCCAAAAAACATTTTGGAAAGGGGCGAGTGACCTAGCCCGGAGTCGAACCGGGAGCTCCTGCTGCACATGCCGGATGCCGAGTAGTTACGGAGAGCAGGTATGATCCATTCACCACTAGGTCTCTTTTCAACTGGTTTCAACCTCTATTTATCCTATTTCTTGAATTGAAGAGTGAAGGAAAAAAATGCCCAAGAAGAGTGTATGACCTAGCCCGGGGTCGAACCGGGACCTCCTGCTTCAACTTGATGAAAGAAGGGTTAAGGAGAGCAGGTGTGGTCCATTCACCACTAGGTCGTATTCCCTAGTCTTTGAACTTGAATTTATGCTCGAGTATTTCTTGAATTGCATAGTAGTAAAAAAATTAAGAGATCTCAAATAACTCAAACATGATCTAGCCCGGAGTCGAACCGGGTGCTCCTGCTTCAACATCATCAACGAAGTATTAAGGAGAGCAGGTGTGGTCCATTCACCACTAGGTCTGCTTTTCTACCTCCCGCTACCTGGATATACCACAGAGTATTTTCTGAATTAGGAGAGCAAAGAAAAAAATGTGGGAAAGCCAGACCAGTGACCTAGCCTGGAGTCGAACCGGGAGCTCCTGCTGTACATCTCCCAAGAAGGCCCAAGGAGAGCAGGTGTGGTCCATCCACCACTAGGTTCTATTCCTCCCCTTCTCAACTTTAATTTAAGCTAGAGTATTTCTTGAATTGCAGAGCACGAAAAGGACCTGCTGAGGCAATACATAATCTAGCCCGGAATCGAACCGGGGTCTCCTGTTGTACTAGTTCTACAGAAACTTTGCAGAAAGAACAGGTGTGATCCATTCACCACTAGGTCTTCCTTTCTACCTCTTGCAACCTTAGACATCTCCTATGGCAGGATCAATGAATGTAAAAAGCATTTGAAAGCAAACTCATGGCCCAGCTCGGAGTTGAATCGGGACCTCCCACTAAATGCGGCGTACTTCGAGTAATAATCATGGGCGTGAGCCGTGCACCACTAGGTCTTCGTCCCTACCTCTTTACACCTCAATTTATGCAGGAGTATTTTGCAATTTTGGGGCAGCAAAAAAAAAGTGGAAAGAGATGATGTATGACCTAGCCCGGAATCGAACCGGGAGCTCCTGCTGTACATTCTTGAAGAACATGTCAAGGAGAGCAGGTGTGAGCCGTGCACCACTAGGTCTTGTTTCAACTGGTTTCAACTTTGATTTATGCTGGAGTATTTGCAAATTTGGAGAGCAAGACTGGAAAAAAGTGAGAGCCCTCAAGCATGCCCTAGCCCGGAATCGAACCGGGACCTCCTGCTTCAACTTGATGAAAGGAGGGTTAAGGAGAGCAGGTGTGAACCATTCACCACTAGGTCGTATTCCTACCCTGTTGGACCTTGATTTATGCTGGAGTATTTTTTTTTCAACTTATAGAGCAATGGGACAAAAGAGTCAGCGCGGCACGTATGACCTAGCCCGGAATCGAACCGGGGCCTCCTGCTGTAATTTCTCAGAGAACTCAAGCCAAAGAGGAGCAGGTATGATCCATTCACCACTAGGTCTTTATTCCTACCCCTCCCAACCTCAATTTATGCTAGAGTATTTCCGAACTTGCAGAGCAATAAAAAAACTCCATCCTCACGTCCATGACCCAACCCGCACTCGAACCGGGGCCTCCCACAACATGTACATGCATGGTAATACTATTTCCAGGTAAGACTCGCAGCATTGTCATTGCCCGGGTCTACCCGGGTCTGTCAACGGCCCTTTTGATTGACCTCGTCAACCGCTGCTGCCGTTGAGGATGAGGATGACAAATTAAAGCTGGGAAAAAGTGTGCAGTACCGCGATGCGGTTGTTGTCTGGCTCTAGAATATGTTGATGGACCGTGTGCTCATTGACAAGCTGTGCATTGACACTGACAGGGGCTAGTACATTGACAGGGGTCAGTGCATTGACAGGTTAGTGACCTTTTTTTCCCTTAGCCTTTGAACTGCTAGAGTATTTTTGAATGGGTGAGCAATAAAAAAGTTGGAGATGCTGCATGACCTATCCTGGAATCGAACCGGGAGCCCCTGCTGCCATTACAAAGAGGAAACGTTGAAGAGGAACAGGTGTGAGCCGTGCACCACTAGGTCTTCCTCTCTCCCGCTTGTGCCCTCCATTTATGCCAGACTATTTCCTGCTTGGCTGAGCAATAAAAAAGAGTGGGAGAAATCGAATAAGACCTAGCCCGGAGTCGAACCGGGAGCTCCTGCTGTACATTCTTGAAGAACATGTCAGGGGGAGCAGGTGTGAGCCATGCACCACTAGGTCTTCATTCCTATGCTGTTAGACCTTGATTTATACTAGAGTATTTTGCAATTTTGGGGCAGTGAAAAAGGATACAGCAATACAATGCCTTATGACCTAGCCCGGAATCGAACCGGGACCCCCCGCTGCCCACTGTTGAGTATCGCAAGAGAAGCAGGTGTGATCCATTCACCACTAGGTCTTATTCCTCCCTCTTGTGCCCTTAGTGTATGCTAGAGTATTTCCGAACTTGCAGAGCAATTGAGCAATTTTTAAAAAAAGTTGGGGAGATGCCATGTGGATGACCTAACCCGGGGTCGAACCGGGGCCTCCAATCAACATATTCCAATGTTTCCTCGAGATGGAGTTGTGGGTGTGATCCATTCACCACTAGGTCTTATTTCCTACATGCTTGAACCACAATTTATCATCCAACTTTTCTCTTTGAGAGGGAAGAAAAAAGAGTAGATACTGTATACATGACCTAACCCGGAATCGAACCGGGACCTCCTGCTGTAAACCTGATCACACCTGAAGTAAAGCAGGTATGAACCATTCACCACTAGGTCTTATTCCCTACCCCTCCCAACCTCAATTTACCTCAGACATTTTCTGGATTTGGAGAGCAATTGAAAAAAAGTTAGAAGCCATCGTTGAATGACTTAGCCCGGACCGGGTGCTCCTTCAGCGCACGTCAGAAGAAGTTCAAGGAGAGCAGATATGAGCCTTTCACCACTAGGTCTTCTTTCAACTGATTTCAACTTTGATTTATGCTAGAGTATCTTCGAATTTTCAGAGCAAAGAAAAAGGTGAAGCGGCCAGCTGTGACCCAGCTCGGAGTCGAAGAACCAGGTCCTCCTGCTTCATTCTCTTCCCTGACGCTACAAGGAGAATGACTTATCAATCCACAACTGAGATCGGGGATCTCACGCTCGGCCTCGTGGGAACGCCGCTCCGAGTGTTGCGCAGCGTGTACGTAGTTTGGTCAGTTCGCAGTGAGAGCGAAATAAAGCACGGCGGACAAACGGAAAGACAGGAAGAACGGAAAGACAGCGGGTGTCTCGCTGCATGTACGTACTTCGGTCAGTTCGTGGTGAGAGCGAAATAAAAATAAAATAAAAAGCACGGACGGTCGGGAAAGAAGGGAAAGACAGCGGGTGTCGCGCTGCGTGTACGTAGTTTGGTCAGTTCGCGGTGAGAGCGAAATAAAAATAAAAATAAACCACGGACGAACGAAAGAAAGGAAAGGGCATGGAGAACGAAGAAAAAGAAAGGCTGTTGATACGGCAAATGACCTAGCCCGGAGTCAAACTGGGGCCTCCCACAAAAGTCGTGTGGTAAGAGTGATGGGTGTGAGCCATGCACCACTAGGTCTCCTTTCAACTGCTTTCAACCGCTTTCAACCTATATTTAAGCCATCCTGTTTTCTTAATTCATGTGGGCCACGGGGGGAGGGGTGGGGGGGACGCTGCATGACCCAGCCCGGAATCGAACCGGGGCTTTCTGCTTCAATGTGACGAAAGAGATGTCAACGAGAGCGGGTCTGCTTTCCTGTGCCCTGTAACCTGCATTCATGCTCGAGTATTTTCCTGCTTTAGCAGAGCAAAGAGTTCAGAGAATGAAGCAGGAGCTGGTCAACGTCCCGGGTCGACCTTGACGCTGCAAGGAGAATGATCCATCGGGAATCCCACGTCGGGGCTCGTGGAAATGCCGCTCGGGCAGGCCGGGCGTCTCGTGATCTTAGTGAGTATCTATATCTCGTCGTCCTAGCGAGTATCTATACAAGAAAATTAAAGACGTGAGTGTCAGTGTCTCGAGACAAACCTGATAGCCGACTCCGACGCTCCAATGAGGGCATCCAGTCTACAGCTCCACCGTGGTAAGTAGGTAGGTAGGTATTGATCCCCTGCGATGTCAGAATTCCATCTCAACTGTCAAGTATGTTCATTTTTCCTGTACGACCCTGTCCGGGAGCAACCGTGACACGGCCGTTGCCTGTTTTCCAGGCATTGGCAACGGGCCCCACGGTGAGCGCGACTGTTGCTCGAACTTCAAAGAAGCAACATGTCGAACAATCACTACATTTATTTTGCTATTATCAGCTGTTTTAATCAGAGCTAATCTCTGCTGTTAAATACACCCCAGGAGTGGCTTCCACGATCCAAAGCGATTTCCAAGCAACGCGGTAGCGGTGTTCAAGTGACGACAATGTGGAGGAAGGGAAAGATGAGTGACACTGACAGCTACATCGAACGTTTTTCGAGCTCAGCCCGAGTTCACTCGGGCGCTCCATGGCCGCAACGCGTCATTCCGTTTAATAAAATAAAAAAGGAGGAATGGAGGCGAGACATCATGACCTAGCCCGGAATCGAACCGGGGCCTCCTGCTGCACATATCATCCTGAGACTCAGAGCTCGAGCTGTCAAGAAGAGCAGGTGTGAGCCGTACACCACTAGGTCTTACTTCCGACCCTTTTGAACTTGATTTATGTTAAAGTATTTTCGAATTTTGCAGAGCAACAAAAAAACTCCATCCTCACATCCATGACCTAGCTATCCCGCACTCGAACCGGGGCCTCCCATAACATGTACATGCATCGTATTTCCAGGCAAGACTCGCAATGTTGTCATTGCCCGGGTCTACCCGGGTTTGTCAATAGGGCCAGGTCAACGGCCCTCGTCATCCGCCGCTACCCTTGAGGATGAGGATGACAAATTAAAGTGTGCGGTACCGATACCAATACCGATACCAATACGACATTGTATTGTCTGAACTCTAGAATATGTTGATGGACCGCGCTCATTGACGGTGACACTGACAGGGGCTAGTACATTGACAGGGGTCAGTGCATTGACAGGTTAGTGACCTTTTTACCTTTATTGGCCGAGCCTGCAGGACGACACTGGACCGTAGGCGTGGCGGGTGAGCCGTGCATTACTAGATCTTATGCCTACCCTCTTGTGCCCTCAATTTATGCTAGAGTATTTCTGATGAGCAGAGCAATAAAAAAGATGGAGAGCCAAGAATGACCTAGCCCGGAGTCGAACCGGGAGCTCCTGCTGCACATGCCGGATGCCGAGTAGTTACGGAGAGCAGGTGTGGGCCGTGCACTACTAGGTCTTATTCCTACCACCCTTACCCTCTGTTTATGCAGGAGTATTTCGAATTGGCAGAAATAAAAAAATAAAAATGCCCGCCGCCTATAAGACCCAGCCCGGAATTGAACCGAAGCCTCCTGCCTTGCACAACATACTGTACTTCCTACATGAGAAGCAGGCATGATCCATTCACCACTAGGTCTTATTTCCTCCTCCCTGAACGTTATTTATCCTACCGATTTCCAAATGTGCAGAGTAATTAAAAAAACTCCAGCCTCACATTCACGACCTAGCCCGGAGTCGAACCGGGACCTCCTGCTTCAACTTGACGAAAGGAGGGTTAAGGAGAGTAGGTGTGAACCATTCACCACTAGGTCTTCCTCCCTCCCTCTTGTGCCCTCCATTTATGCTCGAGTATTTCTGACGAGCAGAGCAATAAAAAGCGGTTGTGGAGGCAAGCCATGGCCTAGCCCAGAATCGAACCGGGAGCTCCTGCTCCATACACTTTCCGTGTTCAAGGAGTGCAGGTGTGATCCATTCACACCAGGTCTTCCTTCCTCCCTCTTCTGCCCAATTCATGCTCGAGTATTTGCCATTTTGGGGCATCAAAAAAAGACATGGGGATGATACATGACCTAGCCCGGAATCGAGCCGGGGCTTTCTGCTTCAATGCGACGAAAGAAGGCTTAAGGAGAGCAGGTGTGAACCATTCACCACTAGGTCTCTTTCCTCCATGTCCCATCCTTTATTGACCCTTGACATTTTTCTCTTCGACCGCGAAGAAAAAAGAAGAGAGAATGGAGGATGCATGACCTAGCCCGGAATCGAACCGGGAGCTCCTGCTGCATGATACAAGATTATTTCCAAAGAGAGCAGATGTGATCCATTCACCACTAGCTCTTATTCCTCCCCCTCTACCCTAAATTTACCAGAGAGTTTCTGATGAGCAGAGCAATAAAAAAGAGTAGATACTGTATACATGACCTAACTCGGAATCGAACCGGGAGCTCCTGCTGCATGATCAACAATTATTTCACAAAGAGTGCAGGTGTGATCCATTCACCACTAGGTCTCTTTTCAACTGGTTTCAACCTGTATTTGTGGTAGAGCAATTTCTCAAATTGCAGAGCAATAAAAGGACTTGCTGAGGCAATATATGACCTAGCCCGGAGTCGAACCGGGAGCTCCTGCTAAAGGCTGCTCAACCAAACTGTAAGAGAAGCAGGTGTGATCCATTCACCACTAGGTTCTGTTTGTTTCAACTGGTTTCAACCTCTATTTATGCTCAAATGTTTTCCGAGTTTGCAGAGCAGTAGTTAAAAAAAAGCCAAATACTTAGTCCAGAGTTGAACCGGGAGCTCCAGCACGTGGGATGAAAGACATAAGAGTTGTAGATGTGATCCATTCACCACTAGGTCTCTTTTCTGCTGTAGTTTCTTAAGGAATCAGACAGTGTTTGGGGTAAGAATCCAAGATGATAATTAGCGGTTGGCTGAGCTCTGCAAATGCTTGAGCAATACATAGGATCGGTAGCTGTTTGTATACTAAATTGACAAATGTAGAATGTTCCATAATATTCTCCCATGTTCTCCTGTCTCTCACTGACTCACACTGACTCTGTACGACTCGTCACCTCGGCCATGATGCCGGGTTGCCTCTTATGGCACTAACTCCAAAATTTTCGACTGCTTCCAACCTCTACTTATGCCAGGGTATTTCCGGACTTGGAGAACAATAAAAAAAATTCCATCGTCACAACCATGACCTAACCCGGAATCGAATCGGGAGCTCCTGATGTACACCAGAAGAATTATGGAGAGCAGGTGTGAGCCGTTCACCACAGGTCTTTCTCCCTCCCTCTTCTGCCCTATTTATGCTAGAGTATTTTCCTGCTTTGGTAGAACAAAGAAAACATTCGCCAAAGAGCCAAATGACCTACCCCGAATTGAACTGGGAGCTCCTTCTTCATTCTCTTTCCATGACGCGGCAAGGAGAATGATCCATTCACCACTGGGATCGGGGATCTCACACTTGGCCTCGTGGGAACACCACTCCGAGTGTCGCTGCGTGTACGTAGCTTGGTCAGTTCGCGGTGAGAGCGAAATATAAAGCACAACGGACAAACGGCAAGACAGCGGATGTTGTGCTGCATGTACGTAGTTTGGTCAGTTCCGAGTCGCGGTCAGAGCGAAATAAATAAATAAATAAAGCACGGACGAATGGAAAAAGGGAACGGGCATGGAGAACGAGGAGAACGAAGAAAAGAAAGGCTGTGGATACGGCAAATGACCTAGCCCGGAGTCGAACCGGGACCTCCCGCTGCACACGGCGAACAGAGAGTAAGGAGAGCAGGTGGGATCCATTCACCACTAGGTCTTCCTTCCTACCCTTCTCAACTTTAATTTACGCTAGAGTATTTCACTAATTTATGTAGGCAGCAGAGGAAAAAAGACACATACAACATAGACTCATGGCCCAGCCCGGAATCGAACCGGGGCTTTCTGCTTCAATGTGACGAAAGAAGGCTTAAGGAGAGCAGGTGTGATCCATTCACCACTAGGTCTTATTCCTACCCTCTCATACCCCCAATTTATGCTAGAGTATTTTCTGATGAGCAGAGCAATTTTTTAAAAAATGGAGAAAATGCACCTATACCTAGCCCGGAATCGAACCGGGAGCTCCTGCTGCATGACCAGTGTTATTTCATAAAGAGAGCAGATCTGGTCCTTTCACCACTAGGTCTCTTTTTCAACTGGTTTCAACCTGTATTTATGGTAGAGCAATTTCCTGTGTTTCGCAGAGGAAGTTAAAAAGCTTGCAAAGACGCGGTCATGACCTAGCCCGGAATCAAACCAGGAGCTCCTGCCATAACCATGAACTCTACGAAATTCTCAATTTTCAGAGCAAAGAAAAAAATGTTGGAGAAGAGATAGATAACTTAGCCCGGAGTCAAACCGAGGCCTCCTGCTGTACACATCGGAACTGAAGGAGTATTGAAGGAGAGCAGGTGTGATCCATTCACCACTAGGTCTCTTTTCAACTGGTTTCAACCTCTATTTATGGTAGAGCAATTTCCTGTGTTTCGCAAAGAAAGTTAAAAGGCTTGCAAAGACGTGGTCATGACCTAGCCCGGAGTTGAACCGGGAGCTCCTGCTGTATCCTGGTCTCGACTTCGTAAAGAGAAACAGGTGTGAGCCATTCACCACTAGGTCTTCCTTCTTCCTCTTCTATCCTCAATTTATGCTCAAGTATTTTCCGGACTTGCACAGCAATAAAAAGAGTTGGAGAAATGTTGCATGACCTACTTGGCCCGGAGTCGAACCGGGGCCTCCTGCTGTGCACTACGGAAGAATCAAGGAGAGCAGGTGTGATCCATTCACCACTAGGTCTTCCTCCCTTCCTCTTCTGCCCTATTTATGTTGGAGTATTTTCTGCTTAGCTGAGCAATACAAAAAAGTGAGGGCCCTCAAGCATGACCTAGCCCGGAATCGAACCAGGTGCTCCTTCAGCGCACGTCAGAAGAAGTTCAAGGAGAGCAGGTATGATCCATAGCCCGGAGTCAAAGAACCAGATCCTTCTGCTTCATTCTCTTCCCTGACGCTACACCAAGGAGGAATCGGCTTTCGAATTTCGGCTATTGGGTCGAAAAGTTTTTTCAGCCTCCCTGGAGACCCCCCCCTCCTATATAGGGCAGGAGTTTCCCACCCCTAACGGCGGGCCGCGCCTCCGAGTCATGTGCGGGCTCACCGCCACCTCACTGCCACCTGATGGGCAGCTTCCCAATCCAGCCGACGATATAACCGCCTTCCTCAGTCAAACCCTGGGACACTCCAGGTGGCCCATAATATGGTTACAATTACAACAATGTTATAGTCATTCTATAGGTTATCAACTCATTTTGTGCCACCCAGCCTGCCATACTAGAGACTGTGGGGCCTCGGGGAGCCTCCTGACACTCATTCTCTGGCCCCTGCACCTCCCCAATGCTTCAGATAGTGTTTTAAGTGTCCCAGGACTTCCGTAGAAATGTATAGTAAAAAGTTTTTTTCAGCCCCCCGAGGGACCCCCCCCCCCCCCTCCCTATAGCCGAAATTTTAATGCCGATCCCCCCTTGCGCTACACGGAGAATGAATGATCCATCCACCACTGAGATCGGAGATCTCACGCTCGGCCTCGTGGGAACGCCATTCCGAGTGTTGCGCTGCGTGTACGTAGTTTGGTCAGTTCGCGGTGAGAGCGAAATGAAAATAAAAATAAATAATGCACGGCGGACAAACGGAAAGACAGGAAGAATGGCAAGACAGCGGGTGTCGCGCTGCGTGTACGTAGTTTGGTCAGTTCGCGGTGAGAGCGAAATAAAAATAAAAATAAAGCACGGACGAACGGAAGTAGCGAAAGGGCATGGAGCATGAGGAGAACGGAGAAAAAGAAAGGCTGTTGATACGGCAAATGACCTAAGCCGGAGTCGAACCGGGGCCACCCACAAGAGTCGTGTGGTAAGAGTAGTGGGTGAGCCGTGCACCATAGGTCTCCTTTCAACTGCTTTCAACCTATATTCAAGCCATCCTATTTTCTTAATTCATGTGGACCACAGAGGGAAAAGTGAGGGAGACGCTGCATGACCCAGACCGGAATCGAACCGGGGCTTTCTGCTTCAATGTGACGAAAGAGATGTCAACGAGAGCGGGTCTGCTTTCCTGTGCCCTGTAACCTGCATTCATGCTCGAGTATTTTCCTGCTTTGGCAGAGCAAAGAATTCAGAGAAGTAGGAGCTGGTCCCGGGTCGACCTTGACGCTGCATGGAGAATGATCCATCGGGAATCCCACGTCGGGGCTCGTGGAAATGCCGCTCGGGCAGGCCGGGCGTCCCGTCGTCCTAAGTAGTGAGTATCTGTATCTCGTCGTCCTAGCGAGTATCTATCTATACAAGAAAATTAAAGACGTGAGTGTCAGTGTCTCGAGACAAACCTGATACATAGCCGAGCCTGACGCCCCAATGAGGGCATCCAGTTCACAGCTCCACCGTGGTAAGTAAGTAGGTAGGTATTGATCCACCGCGATGTCAGAATTCCATCTCAACTGCCAAGTATGTTCGTTTTACTGTACGACCCTATAGGGGAGCAACCGTGACAAGTCCGTTGCCTCTTTTCCAGGCATTGACAACGGGCCCCACGGTGAGCGCAACTGTTGCTCAAACTTCAAAGAAGCAGCATGTCAAACAATCACTATATTTCTTTTGCCATTATCAGCTGTTTTCGGCAGTCTGAGCTAATATCTGCTGTTGAATAGACCCCAGGAGTGGCTTCCACGATCCAAAGCGATTTCCAAGCAACATGTTCCGATTTATTTTTCGAACCATCTCATGACTTTTTTTAAGCAACGACGCACAGCGTGACAGTGACCCGACAGAAAAAAGGCAACGCAACGGGCCTCCAATGACCGTGACCGTTGCTCCCGTACATACAGGGTGACAGCGTCGTATAGTACTTCGACCCTTGATTAAACTCACTATTGGAGCTTATTGGCACTTTTGAACCAAGATTTCAAAGCGCTCCCATTGGCTACACTGGCAGTTGTGGAGCAGCCGATCAGATCTTTCAGAGTCAGTGCAAATTTAAAGATTGTTTTACCGCTTGCCATGCTTGACTCTTTGCATATTGGTACAACATGTACGGAATTATGACCGATGTCATGGAAACTAGGCCCCGTGAAGCTCCACCAAAAGGTTGTCTCGAAAAATCCCCAAATCCGGCCTCAAAAAGCCACTCGTTGCTGGCATTTTCGGCCTTAAAAAGCCACTATTGGATAAGGGTCGCCACGTTCACTTCAAATTTTGGCCAAAATGCGCGCGGAAAATCAAACTTTCGCCCACGGCGCCAGCGACACACGGCGGCGCCTCTGGGAACATGTTGATCGGAGCGAAGCCGATTTGTGCCGGTTCCGGTTTACGGCCAAGACTCAGTAGGTTTCCCAAAATTGCGCCTCAAAAAGCCACTTTCCGGACAGGGCTTCTCATTTTTTTGGCCTCAAAAAGCCACTCTTTGGACAGGGAAATCTCAAATTTTCGCCCTCAAAAAGCCACTTTTGAGACAATCCTTGGGTGGAACTTCACGGGGCCTGGTAAACTGCACTTCAAACGCAAGTATGCTAAACTTACTAAGGCATTCATTCAAAACTGGGTAGGTAAATCAAAGGAGGGTCGGCCGTCTTGGTCGTCCACTCAGGCCGGGCCAAACATTCCACACCACAGAATTCAATTGATCTTTGCTCTAACATATGTAGCTGCTACCGTGCATCGGCTCGCCTTACCGTGATTAATTTACCTCTGCTCTTGCTTAATATATATATATCTCTGTCTGAATTTATAGTGCGGAATTCCGGAGCTGTTAGCTGTCTATGAGGCTGTGACGAGGGGCGGGTTTAAATCCCGAGGGATCAAAATTATCTGCTACTCAATTGGTCTCCTCTCTCAGTAACCGTGGTGTAGCACGGGCACACTGCTAGTAAGCATTGAAGCCCATATAGCTAGCGCACGGTGTCCAAAAAGAATTAAGGGGATGGGGAACGCAAAAAAGGAAAAGGAAATGCCTGTCAATACGCCATGACCTGGCCTGGACTTGAACTTGCAAATGATTAGGAAAAAATGTAAAAGGAGCCTCAAGCATGACCTAGGCCGGAATCTAACTGGGACCTCCTGCTGCAACTTATCTCAGACCTCCACCTAAAGACAAGCAGGTGTGATCCATTCACCACTAGGTCTCCTTTCTACACCCTCATCCTATATTTATGCTAGAGTATTTCTGAATTGCGAGCAGAAAAAAGAAGAGTGATGCCAATTACCACTCCACCTTCAATTGCTACCTTCCTGTGCATTCGACCTCCCATAAACAATGTCTACCGAACAACACCATTGGAACACACACAAGCACGAGAATCTCATCAATTTCAATCCAACTGGAATTAACTCCCAGATATGCATGTATTGAGTTCAAGCTCATCCCATGTCGTTGTGTGGCAAAATTTTATGCAGATTCTGGGCGCATTCGACGTGTTTCGATTCGCTCCTGCTTCGTCGAACATCAGCGATCCGGGATTGGCCGAACAGCACATCGGGATTCTCCAAACCTGCGCAAACAGTGTACGGCTTCTTCCATCTCCCACGTCCTTGCCAATAGCAACAATGAGGCCTGTTATGAGGGAGGAAGCTGTAAGTCAATACACAGCTGCTCTTGAACTTTCGCTGGTATGTTACAGCCACCAGGATGCCAGTGGCTGCCGGTGATCTGACACCGCGCTGTGCCACCCGGTGGCGTGACAGATACAACTTTCCGAAGGACTTGAAGTACGCCATACTGGTTGTGATGTGCAGAGAGCCAATTGCTTCTCACCACGCTTATATAAGTGTACAATTTGGAACCCGATTCGGATTTGGACCCTGCCAGAACCGCTGCCCTTCATCTTATACTTTGAACAGGTCTCTCTTGTGATTATCAGTGATTTCGTACACCCTCGTATCAATCCGAGTCAACATCCGAGTCCAATTTGAATACATCCGGAACCAACTCGAATATCCGCATAGTAGGGGATAGATCCAAACCCACGTCCCGCAAGCAATTTCCTTCCATTCCAAATTCTTTAACAATTCGAGAATTCCAAAATGGCCCGGCAATAAGAAGCCTACTAATGAAGACGACTTGCACGCAGACAGCGAGCTCATCTCTGCATCCAAGCTGTACGGAGTGACGACTTCGAGACTCTAATGTGCATTCGTATGTTGCGATGTTTCGATTTGCGGCGGTGTTTCGATCCCGTCCGTTGCACTCATCGTCGAGAAGTCCCAATTCATCGTCCCACTGATGCCATACTGAATTTAAGCGCTTCTTCGCCTTCTCTATCTCTCCCAGAGTATATATAGACTCTCGATGCTCGCCAACCTCCGCCGTGCGTACCATCTTTTTTCCGCTGTTCCATCTGGTTATTTATATTACCGTGTACGCATCGCCTCCCATCTCCTCATCCTTAATGCTGAATATCCGCATTCCGGCTTGCAAGAACTCGGCGATTTCGGATGAGTCTGAACCTTCATCGGTTGTTCTTGGCGCGCGCCGCGAAGGACTGGGATCGTAAGTCGCATCTAAAAAGCTGGCCACATACATCACCGACGTTTCCACTTAGAACTGTACTCAAAACCGCTTGCTAGATGTGAATTCAGGCGCCTGCCGGCGCGGAAGTCTTGTTCCGCGAATCATCCGGTGCGTTAGGCGTTGATTTCAACTTGAACTAGAATCACGGAATTAAGAAGCAGTTAGCGCCCGGCAAAGCACTAGAATCAACTCGGCCCGACTCGCTTCTCGGCTCCCACTCCACAACCACGCACCTTGAAAGTAGGCGATATCATAGTTCGCCCTGGTCCCTGCCGAGTGGCAGCGTTTAACGTTATCTGCCACGGTGAGTCTTCCCTTTTGCGTCCCTTTGCTCGCTGGTCTTGATCTGCTCTCATTCACACGTGGAGGAGGATGGGCTTCTGGTCGGGGGTCCCGGTTTACAATCCGGTCGCAGAGATTGATACCGAGTTGGGAATAAAGGATAGAAGGACTCAGAGATGGAAGGCTGGCTGGTGGGTTCAATTGATATCTGGACTGTGATGCGATGCACTTCCTCATTGAATCTCAGAAGTCTCCGATACCGATACGAGTTCCCAGCGCGCGCCGCTGATACATCAATCTAAATTCTCTGAGGGCAGGTATTGGCTCGGCCACTTTTGCGACGCCTGCGTTTGGCCTGCGTCACTGCAGCCCCAAGATTTCGCTGTTTGCGCGCCTCATATCGAATGCGGCTTCGAAAATACTCCAATTGTGCTACACGCTAGCCTGTATTCCGCAAGGTACGACGCTGGCACGCCAGATACGAGACGCAGCAAAGTGTCGTATCATACCTTTGTTTCTAATGTAGGTGCATGTTATCTTCCGCCACAGAGAACGAACGAAGTGGTCAACAAGTTCTCTTTGATTTGTCACTCATCTTATCCGCCGCCCATCACCCTCGGACTGCTCAGCGATGCGGGATATTGGGTGTCCAGCCTCGAATTCTGTAACAAACAGCGAACACTTGGCACGACGCATGTACGTTTTCAAATTTTTGTTGCTCCAACAGGTCAATCTCTACAACATATAGATACGCCATTGTGCGCCTTTCTTGACTTCATTTCGACAGGCTCCTCTCCTCCCCCGGCTGTACGCTCCAGTTCAACAGTTGCCCGTTGGGTCAATTCGAAGCAACCACCCGACGTCAACGCGGATCCGACCCGTACTTCTTCAACCTGCTGCTCGGACGGTTCCTGGCTGGCCATTGTGCGTCTTTCTTGACTCCATTTCGACTGGCTCCTCTCCTCCCCCGGCTGTACGCTCCAGTTCAACAGTTGCCTGTCGGGTCAATTCGATGCAAACACCCGCGTCAACGTGGATCCGACCCGTACTTCTTCGACCTGCTGTTCGGACGGTTCCTGAAGCATGCTGTCCAATATAGTCAACGATGGCAAACGCGGCCACTATTTTCTGCGCGATTTAAATTTAACTTGCGGCTCCGAAGTACCCGCTAGATAAATCAGGAGCAGCTACTTCAGCGGGAATAAGGAGCGGGACTGACTCAAATTCATGGCGATGAGTAACCAGTCGACGTGCGTCAAATCAACATTTTTCCAGTCCTCGGAGAATCGTCGGACACCTGTAGACGCGTTTTTCGGATTTACTTCAACTACTGTGCATGCGGTTAGCTCTGATTCCGCTGCAGCTGAGGCTTCGAGGCCTTCCGACGGGTCCCTGACTCCCTGTGCGCTCGTCAAGTATCAACACCGCCCGACTCCACTTCGATAGGCGCGCGACGGGGAACAAGGGGAGCATCGGCGCGTCATCGTCTATATCGGCGGCTGCCTCGTAATTCTCTCCCTTCACCTGTTCGGCGACTTTAAACCTGCCATAAATCGGTGGCTTTCAATTTCAAACCTCAACTCTCAGATCCGCTTCAACTGTTGCATTCCGGGTCATTTCAACACCGGGCTCATCGTGTCCAAATTGTCTCATGGGAGGTATCGCGTGCGAGTCTAGGCCCCCTCGGCGACTCAAGGAAAATCAGGGCTAGATGACAGGAGGCAGTATCGGGAGCTCAAGATAATATTATCTATCGTCCTTGAGGTTGACAGGATCAAATCAAGAGAGGGAGAGCAGATAAGCAATGCAAATAACTCGACCGAGTCAGTTCCAATCAGAACTTTTCGCAGGCAATCTGTCAGTTATTTCGAGGGTGGCGGACGGACTCGCATGCATTCCTCTCTGAGTAAGTAAATCCACCCTATCCTTGGCTTCAGCTCCCAGCCTGCTTCCATCCGCGATCACGGAGGAAGGAAGACACGTTCCGGGTGCCGGTGCTGATAGGTGGTCGCCGCGCGCGCTTCTTGATCTCGGACACCCCGGTCCTTCCCAGGCCTTCCCGCTACCAGCATCGGCCTCCCACGCCGCGATGATCGACAGATTCAGGTGGGATTGCTGCCATTGGATCCAAACCCAGGAAGGAATCCCGCGCGCCGAGCGGCGTGACATGGCACGCCCAGTGAATCGGAGTCGGCTGAGGAGGATTCGAATTTCGGAGACGCGAGTGGATTGACTGATAGGTACGTTCGTACCTGCCCTTGTTATCTGTATTGCATTTACCCCTGGGTATTCGGACGCGAGGCGCGGTCATACTTACGAACGTTCCTAGCGCTGGCAATTGACGCTGCGTAATTTTTTTTTCCGCCCTGGAGGCGGACATGACGTGTGAAGGCAGTGTAAGTCGGTTTTGCGAAGGCAGTGTAAGTCGATTTTGCGTCAGCCGAATTAAAAATAGCGAGGCGCCTGCGTCCGAATCGGGTGGCGTATGCGCATCACTTGGATTTCGTTTACTCGTTGTTTTTTTCTGGGGCGAAAACAAAAAGCCGGTGGTTGCTGCGTGGTGCGATCTAGGGGTTAAAGCGGGTAGATAGAACCCGATTTGGTCTAGTCTGTTCATCGGCGAATTGCTGTCCTCGGCATCAAAAATTAAGAGCGGAGGTAGAATATGTATCAGTGATGAACGCACGTTTGGAGGTTGATATATTTTTGCTCATTCGGGGAGAGAAAACTAGATACTTCCTGGCGGGTTTGTTGTACGAAAAATTTGTGGCGTGGGGATGAAAAGGGTTGTGAAGCTATCAGCAATGATGCAGTTAAAACGTATCGTAGGTTGCGAATTTATCGCACCGTGCGTTGGTTGGAGATAAGAGCAGGGGCTGTGCGTTCAGGGAAGAACACACGCCGGTTTTTTCGTTCATTCGGAGCGAGCAGTGTGTCACTCAGACCACAACGGCAAGTTGTAACGCCG
Organism: Mycena latifolia; assembly: GCA_029289555.1. NCBI lineage: Eukaryota > Fungi > Basidiomycota > Agaricomycetes > Agaricales > Mycenaceae > Mycena > Mycena latifolia. Next base: position 728,913 of record JARJLE010000016.1, on the reverse strand, counting down.
TGCAGGGACGTACCAACGAGGGGTTGCCATTATCTTTGTTCTGGCGGCCTAAGGCGGCGATTTTGCGTCTATTCGGGCAAAAGGATGTTGGCCAGCGAGCATCAAGTCATGATACATGGCGACCGACATAGTGGATTTTAATTTCGGGCTTGTAGGCGAGATAAGAGGTGTTTCGTTAATTCGGAATGCATCATGTAATGCAGGAGAGAATAGCGGCCTGTGGACGAGATAAGAGGTGTTTCGTTAATTCGGAAATGTAGCATGTGAAGCAGCGAGCATCATGTCGGGAACCGCGGCCTTGTGGCAGACACGAAAGCATAGCAACACAGCCAATTTTAATTCGGTCCGTCGGCACGATAAGAGGTTTCGCCGCTGGGTCGGAGGCCACGGAGTGTTGTATTTGGATTGGGAGAGTCGAACATACTCAATCAAGCGTTTGCCTCTCCGGTCCGCGCGGTAAATCGATTTTTTTTTTCTTTCCGCGTTTGGGATGACGTTGTGCGCACCCTCCCCCGGTGTATTAAACGCAGGATTGTGCGCACTCCGATCACGGCGTATCTCTGTGATAGAAATTAGCTGGCCTACATAATGTCGCCGTGCCGCTGTCAATCAGGATCAAAGGGGACGAGGTACAATGACAACATCGAACAACGCACGCCAGGGGAATTTGTTACCGGCTGACAATGCCGCCGCGTATTTTCTTGGCCCGAACGGGTGGAATGCTCGGCCGGCGAAGCTGGGATGAGCTGAATGATGACTCGGGGGGCTGTGGGTGAGTCTTGGGTGAGTCACAGAAGGGGGCAAGAAGGGAGAAAATTAATGTTCCCAATGCAGGAACCCTCGACACGGTTGAAAGGTAGATAGACTAGCTTTGGGCTATAATGCACAGGCTAACCAAAAGCGCAGCCGCCGGCGGAGTTTTAGTGGCGATGTCATGGGAGGTGGTACTGTCACAACATGTACAAAGCGGTGATTACGCGGCTTTTCCTTTGACGTCCATGTCATCACTGTCCCTGTTCGAGAACGACGATTCTACGTACTAGTCTGCCTCGCACTCGTCCTGGAGGATCTAACGCTAAAGTTAACCGGAATTCGTTCTTCGGGACCACGGAAGTCGAAGCGCGATGCGACGCGCGCGGGACACCTCAGCCGGGCGGGCGGGCGCCTGGGGGGCCGATGGGTGAAAATCTGATGTTATTGGGAATCCTGGATTCTAATCCCAGGCAGTCAAGGACTGAACAAATGAGATTGAAGGCTATCTCGGTTCCTCGCCGATCAGAGAGGCAACATATGGTTGTTGTTTGCCGGCCCTTCCTGCGGTTCTCGCCGTGACAGGATTCTGGATGCGTCAAGAAGGCACACAGGAATCTGTACATGCTGTCGACGATCTCGCCCGATCTAAGGGGCACTCCATTCGGCACGCATTTACATCACGTATGGCTCTTGTCAATTGATTTTGCCCAGCTTCCTCTTAAGCTCGCCCCGGTACAGATCACGCGTGTCTGCGTCTCTTTATTCTACTTTCCCTCGCGGCCGCTCCCTCCCGCCTTTGTAATATGGACTACGACTCTTGGGACGCTCTTGTCCATATCTCTTCAAGAAGGCGGGTCTCTTCGCTTCACTCGCATCCTTTACATGTACATGACTGACTCCAGTTTTCATTAGACCCAAGGCGACGCCTGGTTCAAACCCTCAGAAGAGAATGTCGCCGCAGGAGTCTGTCTTCGCGTCGAGCCCGGGCACTTCCGGGTTTTCCCATACGAGAACCCTTACCTCGTCCCCTTCGAGGCCGCCATCCGCAGCCTCAACCCGCTCGTTGCAATCAAGGTTCGCCTTCCCCTCTTTTTCCCTTCTATCCGCTCAAGGGCACACAGGTTCGCAGCGCGGCAGTCCATGCGGCTTTGGCGACGGTGTAAGTCCTCTTGCCTTTTTCGGCGTCTCGCTACTCACACCTTTCCCTCCTCAGCACCGACGATGCGACCGCCATCTACATCGACTCAGACACCCGGATCCAAATTTGGACACGATGAACCACCTCCCCCAAGCTGAGAAGGAGCAGTGCGGCGCCTTCCTCGTACGCACCCCTCACCCCTCCACCCCCGCGTCCGCGGCTAACTTGGCTCATTTCCCCCTAGCGCGACGAGCGGGTGCTGATCGTGTGGTCAGACGACATCGACAACATCGTCCCCCTGTGCTCGGACTTCGAGGAGAAGTTGATGAAGCTCGTCTGGCGCGCGCGGACGACCACCGGCTCCGCGTCAATTATCACCTCGGGATCCGTCACCGTCTCCGTCGCGCCCTCGACGACGGCCTCTGATGTCAACCTCACGGAAAAGCCACACGCGCCGATGCCCTCCGTCGCCGATGCCGCCGCCGCCGTCGTGCAGTCGGAAAAGGACAGACCGAAGCCAAAGTCAAAATGGAGCTGGAAGCTCGGGAAAAAGGCCGCGTCTACTCCTTCTCAGCGCGACCCGGAGAAGGGGTCGTCTTCCGGCCGTGAGGCCCGCCCTATTCGCCTGTTTGCGCCCCTCTACGGCGGTCTGGGTGCAGGGCTCTCCCTGTGTATGTGCCTCCGTACTCAGTTCTTTGCCAAGTCTAATCCATTTCCTTTTGGGGATGCAGTCTTTGTGGCAAGCGGATTGGCGATGCTGCTGACCGAGTGGCGGCTCGACGGCAATTACAAGCGATTCGGGCTCATGGCGACCTCGCCCTTCCTCATCTGCATCTCCCTCGTACGACCCACTTTTTTTTCCATCTGCTGACATCGCTAATTAAGCACGCATCTGTTTCATGTAGTTCTTCGCGCTGCAAGTCATCAGCGCCATCTCCTTCTTGTACGTCCATATTCAATTGCCGCCTCCGCTTTTTAATCTACCATGCCCAATAGGGTTGGACCCGTCGCACAGTACCACGAAAACTCACGGTACTACTCCGCGATCCGCCCCGAGGCGAACCCGGAGGTGGACTCGCAGCTGCCACATGTGACCATCGAGCTCCCCGTGTACAAGGAGAGCCTGGAAGAGACAATGTGAGTCTTTTTTCCCTTTCGAAGCCCATCCTTCGTCTTCTTTGCGCCGCCCAACTTAATTAATTTTTAATTTTCATTATTCTTTTGGGAATCAATGCTGATGTCATCACAGATCGCAGAGCGTCTACTCGCTGAAAAGGCGATGCAGACGTACGCGCGGCAGGGCGGGACCTCGAGCATCTTCGTGCACGATGACGGGCTGCAGCTCATCAGCGCCGAGGAGCGCGAGAAGCGCATCGCGTTCTATGCGGACCACAACATCGGCTGGGTCGCGCGTCCCCCGCACGACAACTCGCCCGGCGGCTTCAAGCGTGCGGGGCGTTTCAAGAAGGCCTCGAACATGAACTACGGACTCGCGCTCTCGCTCAAGATGGAGGCGCAGCTCGAGGAGCTGGAGGCGCGCGAGCGCATGGGCGACCTCACCTTCGACGACGAGGAGCAGTGCATCGAGGACCGCGCGCTCGAGCTTGCCATTGAGCAGGTCTACCAGGAGACCGGCTGCAAGTGGAAGCCGTGGGCGAGTAACGGGCGCTCGTGCCGCATCGGCGACGTTATTCTGATTGTGGACTCGGATACCATTGTGCCTGAGGTGCGTCGCTTCCTTCGTCCGCGATCCGGGCTGCGCTAACCTTCCGCAGGACTGCTTCCGCGATGCTGCGCGCGAACTTGTGGAGTGCCCCGAGGTTGCCATAATCCAACACGAATCTGGTACGCGCTCCTCGCATCCTTTTCGGGTCGGATGCTGACGCGCCGGTAGACGTGATGCAGATTGCTCACCACTACTTCGAGAACGCCATCGCGCACTTCACCCGTAGGATCAACAAGTGTATATCCATGGGTTGCGCGAACGGAGAGGTCGCGCCGTTCGTGGGGCACAACGCCTTCCTGCGGTGGTCCGCGATCCAAGACGCGGCGTTCGTCGATCCCGAGGATGCCTGACGAAGATTTGGTCAGAGTCTAACGTATCTGAGGACTTCGACATGGCGCTTCGGCTGCAGGTACGCCCCGCGCCTTACTCGCGTCCGCGCTTTTCTCATCATTCCATTTTGGCTATCTAGCTGCAGGGGTACATCATCCGCTGGGCGACTTACTCGGAAGGCGGCTTCAAGGAGGGCGTGTCGCTGACGGTCGAGGACGAACTCAATCGGTGGCAAAAGTATTCTTACGGTACGCGATGCTCCGGTCCAAGCCCAAGGGCCACCGCTGACGCAGCCTCCTAGGCTGCAATGAGCTCATCTTCAATCCCCTCGTCGACTGGTGGCGCTTGGGCCCTATCACGAAGCAGCTGCGGGTATGTCGTATCCCCTCTAAGCTCGCCGTATCTCACATGCTCCCGCCGCAGACATTCGTCTGGTCAGACGCGCCGGTGCATTACAAGATTAGTATGAGTTCGTATATGTTCTCGTACTACGGTATCGCCGCCTCAGCCCTGCTCTCGATGCTGAACTACCTCCTCCTTGGGTGGGCGGTCACCGTCGACGGATTCTACATGCACAGCTTCGAGATCTGGCTTGCGTGCATAGTCGTGTTCCCCGGCGCGGGCAACATCGGGTACACCCTGCTTGAGTACCGGCTGGGGCGCCGCAGCATCTTCTCTTCGTTTGTTGAGAATATGACATGGGTGCCGTTCTTGTGCGTGCTCTCTAACCGCATCGGACTTGGGACTGATACAGATGGGGTTTAGCTTCTTCTTTTTCGGCGGACTGAGCATCCACCTCTCGACGGCACTGTTGGCCCACATGTTCTCATACAACATAACCTGGGGTGCAACGACCAAGGTCTGCCATCCATCCATCCGTCGATCTGTCGCAGTACTAATCATTCTATCCGTCACCAGGAAGTCGAGCGGTCCAACTTCTGGATTGAGGTCCCCCGTATCTGGAAGCGTTTCAAGATGGTGTTCTGCATAGCCTTCGTCACCGTCGCTGCGATGATCGTCCTTTCGACGCCCGTCGTGACGCCAGGATGGCAGATCCCTGGCACATCATGGGCCGTCATCCTCCCTCTCGCGTAAGCACCCGTCTTACCCTTCAGCGCTATTCCTGACCCGCCTTGCGTTTGCAGCATTGTGATGGGCGGACACGTACTGTTCCCGGTGAGCATCCGTGTCCCATGTGTATGTGAGAGGAGACTGACTGAATGCGGCGCAGATCCTGCTCAACCCCTGGCTCATGATCTTCTCGTACTAGAGAAGATCGCTGCTCGTTCGTTCTTGGCTACATTCATTCCAGCCCTGCGGCGCCTTACACGCGCGTCATTCTTCCCTGTCCGTCCCCCCCTCAGCGGCACCTAATGCGCGCGCACGGACCATGCAGATCCACGACCCCCTATGCATAACGCCTTGCTATCGCACATTGCACATTATCTATCATTGGACTTCTCTTGTCGCCACTTATATATACACTCTAGATATTCATTCCCCCAGCAGTACATTATAGCTATAATCCCGAATCGCATTGGCTCTGTACGGTTTACGTATGCAACCGCCCCTGCTCCGCGCACCCACTCTCCCTCCCTCCGCATCCGTATTCGCTCCCGCCTCCATGCACATTCGTATTTCCCCATCCGCACCATGGACCTCCGCACGCACCCCCGCGCACGTCGCTCGTTATCCTCTCGTTACGTACCGTCTTTCTTTTTGTAAATTGTCCTGGGCTTTTGGGAACTAAAGGTCGAATCCAATCCAAATGAAGCGCCCGCGCGTCGTGAATCGTGATACACATCGCATTAATCTCTTTCCAATTATGTGGGCTCAGAGCGCGCCTTATACATATCTACCGCCGAATCTCCCGCACCGCCTTGGGGGGTGATACTGATAGATAGCTAGCGTTCGCTGGGCGGTAGCTGTTGAGCATACCACTCGGGAGGGTCCGCTGAATCTCCGGCGCGGGCTCGGAGGATCTGGGCCGCCTTTCTTTATGTTGGTGGCGATTGGTGGTTATTGTAAAGAGTGCGAAGGGATACCGGTAATGCGCCCGCGCTTCGGGGTGTACCATGCGCATGCATGGACAGGACGCTCCAAGTCGGTGGCAGATTCCTACCCACTGGGTCGCGCTCAAATACATGCGGTGATGACGGGGCAGGACGCAATAAAGGTGTGTCGGACGGCCTTTATCGCAGAATAGTAAGGTGCGCGCCAGCAGAACTGTCTGATAGAATGTCGCTGGGAACTGCTCTGGGATTTATTCGCCGCATTTTCCCAAGGGATTAAATATGGAGGACGCCGCCGATGGTGCCTCGGATTGTGCCACACGACTCTGTGCGGCGATCGAATTCTGCAACTGATTCTGAGCCCGTCCTACCCGGAGAACAGAATGGTACCAGCCCAGTGGTACCTCGGTCGAGAATTTGTCGAGAATCGGATTCCAGATTCACAGACGAAAATAATAAATTGACGGATATCCTTAGGATGAAACAGAGGAGTTAGGCCAAATCGGTATAAGCGGGAGCCCAGATTCTTCGATGCGGACTGGCCGCTGTTAGGCGCAATGTTGGGCCGTTGTGGAGGGAAGAAGTGCAGAGCAGTGTTTGGCAGCGGGATACCCCCTACTCAACAAGAGTAAACACTGTGCAGTGGCAGTGCATATGCCCCCTGACTCACTCAAGTTGAACACTCGAGTCATTTGCAGCTTTGACGCCCTTTTAAAGACATTCTTGGCGCTTCCCTCAAATCAGCAATCATGGCTTCCACCCAGGAGGAACCTTATTTCATCGACACATGTCGCACATCCATCGCAACAGTAATCTCAACTTGCCTCCAAGTTGCCTTCGAGACTGCGTACGACGGAGTTGATTTAGGCAAGAAAGGAGTGGACTTTGCCGTTGCTATCCCCCGGTTTCGCAAAGGAAACTCTCAAGAGCTGGCTCAGCTTGTAGGGAATTATGTAAGTTCGAGTTCCATTAAGTTCCCATTTGCTGAACCACACACCAGTTCCTCGAACATCCCGATCCTGTCATAGACCGTGCCACGCCCGATGGCGTATTCGTCCATTTTATGATCCGGGATAGCGTCCTCTCGCGATCTGTTCTCGACCAAGTGTTCCGGATGGCAAACCCGAACGAACACCATCCGCATGGATTCTACGGCACCAACAGATCTGGTGTGGGGAAAAAGGTCGTCATCGAATATTCGTCGCCCAATATCGCAAAGCCTTTTCATAACGGCCATCTCCGTAGCACCATCATCGGCACCTTTCTCGCGAATATTTACGCAGCGAACGGGTGGAATGTAGTCCGAATGAACTAGTCGGTCGTCATACTCATCGTTCTCGCACATTTCTAACATTTCAATGATAGCCTGGGGGATTGGGGCGTTCAATTCGGTAAGTACTGAGCCCCCTCATTGTGAACTCGTAACTGATTGCCCTAGGATTGCTGGCCGTTGGATTCCGGAAATACGGTTCCGAAGCTCGATTGTCCGAGAACGCAATCATGCACCTCTTCGACGTCTATGTCAAAGTCAATGCGGATAAGGAAGCCGAAGCTGAATGTGGTTTAAGTTCTACACTGGACGAAGCCCGGGGGGTATTCAAGTCGATGGAAGAGGGTAAGTTCAACATTTGATCACGAAATAACAGACGGATACTGAGCAAATGATAGGTGACCCAGAAGCACTTGCTCTTTGGCGCCGCTTCCGAGACCTCTCCGTGGTCGCCTACACAAAAGTCTATGCCCGCCTCAATGTTGAGTTTGACGACTACGCGGGCGAGTCGCTCGTCTCGACCGCGAACATCCAGAGCGTTATGCAAGACCTTCGAACCAAGGGCCTCCTCTCGGAGAAACACATGTGGGAGAGCCAGCCTGGGAGAGACTACAAACTGCCACCCCCTGTGGATGAAGCTGGAAATACTCTGCGGGATGAAAATCCTGCATGGGCTGTCGATCTTCATCGGTTCAAATTAGACAAACCCGTCGTTCAAAAGCCCGGTGAGTGATTGATCTTCGCATAAATATGTGTTATTTACCAATGACTGGGCGCAGATGGTACCACCATATACATGGTTCGGGACATCGCAGGAGCGATGCAGCGCTTCGAGAAACACAAATTCGATAAAATGATTTACGTCGTCGGCGATCAGCAAGACTTGCACTGTACGTGCAACCGCTAGCCTTGCGCCGATTTCTAAATTGACGATTTCCAAGGTGCCCAGCTCTTCAAGATTCTGGAGTTCTTGGGCGCTCCTTTCGCCGGTCGTTTGCAGCACATCAATTTCGGCAAAGTTAAGGGAATGAGTACCCGTAAAGGCGAGGTCAAGTTCCTCGAGGAGATCCTAGATATGGCGCAGGAGTCCATGCTGTCTCAGATGCAGATAAACGCCGACAAGTTCAGCAGTGTGGAGGATCCTGATGCAACAAGCGATCAGATTGGGATGACCTGCGTCAAAGTCTGTCTGCGTTCCAAACCGCGGGAAATGAATCGGCCTAATTTCTGTCTTTTCAGATTCAGGACATGCAGGCGAAAAGGTAATTCACCTCCCGTCCGTTTACTGTTATCGAGACTGAAAATTTTAGAATAAACTCGTATGCCTTCAGCAATGATCGGATGACTTCGTTCGAAGGCGATACCGGCGCGTACCTTCAATACGCGCACGCCCGTCTATGTTCAGTCGAGCGCAAAGTCGCGGTGGAAATATCCCTCTGCAATGATCCATCCGAGATCGACACTGATCTCCTCGTGGAACCCAAAGCGCGCGAAATTATTTTCATTCTAGCATGCTACCCCGAGATCGTGCGTATGGCGTTCAAGGTTTCAGAGCCCAGCACGATTGTGTCTTACTGCTTCAAGTACGTATCCGTTTAATTCGACGTCTTCTAATGACGCTCACGATGATATCCAGACTGAGCCATGTTATCAGCTCGGCATGGGAGACACTCATTGTCAAGGGGCAGGAAAAGCGCCTCGCAGGTGCTCGATTACTTCTGTTCGCGTGTGCGCGGTTGGTGTTGGCGAGCGGGATGCACTTGCTGTCGCTGAGTCCTCTGGATCGGATGTAATTCATGCTTGCTGCTTTCGTATGGATTTGTATTCGCTTTAAATGTACCGGTAGATACGGGACCTCTTCTGCTTTCAATTAGACCCTGTGAAAGATAGACGACTAGTACTGAGGACTTGGCAGACAATCATGGAAGCATGCTTTATTTCTAAGGCCCTTAAGTGGCCCGGCGAGAATTAGTACGTTGAAGGCTACGCCTTCATACATTTACAAGTCGGTAGGGAAAGGAATGAAGTGGAATGAGAGTAGATACACATATCCCGCATTAATCCAGAAGTGAAATAAAGTCCGTTGGTCATTAAGTAGATTGTCTGTCCGTCCTGCTCTCGGGGCGTTTACACCCCTGGAGTGGTAAAGTCCGGGAACTTTGGCCAGTTCCCGAGTTGCGCGGGATCCCCACCGATACGGACCCAGGTGGAATGGGATGGAGTGGGGCCGTCCAGGATGAAGAGTTGGTGCCACCCTGGCGGAGACACGAATGCGTTGGGGGGCGCTGTAATCGTGCAGGTAGTCCCCGCACAGCTGAATGCCGGGAAGATGGTGCGCGCTCCCATAGCATTTCCGTGGGTCGACGAAACGGCTGTTGAACACAATTGAGAAAGGTATGAAAAATATTTGGAGAATGTGGCTCACCCGCGACGAGAGATACTTTCATGGTTGCCGTGGTCCCCTGAGGTAGGTGGACAACTATGGGGTGGCTGCTACCGTAGGCCCAATCGGTAGTGGTGATGGTAAAGCTCGGTTGAACGCGTCCTTGGTTAAGGTATGGAGGGTAGTACGCCTGAGAAATTTGTTATTCGCTTTTCAGTAACTTCTAAAAATATTTCTCACCTCAATTCGCATCTCTTCAGGGAAATTGGGCGTCTGCGGGTCAGATCCAGAAACCAATACACGGGCATCGGGAAGTAAGATAGCCTAATGCACGTTTAGACAAGGTCATGACGGGAAATGAGGGAAACCAACCTCTGAGTGGTATAACCGCGCAACTATGGTGGAGTTGAGGATCGAAATTCGTTGGTTCACGGGCTGAGCTGGATCATACAAGAGTGCCTGAAGGTTGGGATTAGTGGCAAGCCCGAAACCCGCCAGACCCTGGTGGGCTCCATTCATGATCATAAATGTTCCATCGGGGAGAGGGGCCATGCATGGCATAACTCGTTGTGATGGCTGCACACTAGTTGAGCACAAAATTAAACCAAATGCCACGCGCTTCTTACCATCCGCTCCAGCGTCCACGTCGGGTTGGGCGCTTCGGGCGCAATGGAGACGCAGTTATCCAGAGCGATTCCAGCACCGGGAGCACTTCCTCCGCACGTCATTATGCGAACGGGGTCTGTGTATGGCGCATGTTGAGGGAACATAACTGCGGCTCCTTCCAAGGGGTACGTGCGTCCTCCCAAAACTTGACATAAAATAAATGAGGGAAATACTTGCAAGTCTAGAATCGACTCACAGTTGTTGACAGCAGCGGGGAGATTTGGAAGCTCCACGAGAGTGGCAAATGTGTGGGGATCGAGGATGCGCGCTTCGTTGTAGTAGACTGTTTTAACCACAAATAAGCTAGGAACAATGAGACGAAATTAGAACACTTACTGACGAAGATTCGGCCGCTGGGAAGGACGAATACGAAAGGATAAAGATTGTAAGGATCGGTACGTGCGAGCCAATCGAGGTCGATAACAGTGTCGCCTCCAGCGGGTGTAGGGAGGATTTCCAAATTGGGTTGTGGTGAGGCATTGCTGCCAGTTTCACCGCCAATAACCAGAACGGAACCATTGCCCAGGACCGCCGCAGCTGGTTAAATTATCAGTTTATACTCGCATTGAGAAAATATAACATACTGGGATACCAGCGCTGCCTCTGCAACTTGAGTTCTTGGAAATTCTCTTCCCAATCATTTGTCCCGTTCACACCAGCAGAGCCGTCGGGGGTGTACAGGCGTACTCCTTTGGTGGAGTCAAGTGACCACCCACCAACGTTCAGGATTCTTCCTCCTTTGTCTGGCAGGATGACGCTTCCTGAACAGAAAACATCCGATTTGAGATGCATCTCGCGCCATGCTTTACTGAAGTTGTTCACGAGAGACAAGTCGAGTTCGTAAGCACCTTTCCCACGAGTTAGTTCCATTAATCAGCGTTCAAGAGATCAAGGTACCGGTGGAATTGGCAAACCTAAGTCAAAATAAAATGAGAATATTGACATCGGATCAAAGAAGAATACAAACTCTGAAGTGCCACTTTTCTCGAGGAAGGTCACCTTCCCGTTTATTCCAACCGTGGCGATAAGAGGAACGACCACTCTAAAAATCTACTTCAGCGTGGTTTTTTTTATGAACCAGGGAAAAAACTAACCCTGGGACTGTGGGTACCGGTGAATGATAAGTTCAAATCTTAACACACGGCATCAAAGCTTACCCAAGAACTGCGGAGCATGTCAGTTTAGCTTTTTCGACCAGTGATATCTAGGGCGTACCTCATAGCGTCCAATGTTGCTCGGTTTGTTCCAGACGTAGGGGGGAGTGCCCGTCCAAACGTAGTACTGAATCCGGTTGCCGGCACCACACAAATGGATTGGGTCACCAGGGCAAGGCAGATTACAGTCGCTCTCCGGGGCAAACCCAACGCCAGCTGCTTGGACGTCCGAGAGATCGCCACAATCTGGAAATTCTTTGAGATTGATATTCAGCTTGAGAAAGGCTTGAGAACGTACAGCATTCTTCGCCTAAAAACGAGTGGAAAGACATTCAGTCTTCGCTTCGTGAGGACAGTGACGACTACTCACCGTATTCCATACCCCCGACGGTATATCCGAAAGCCGCACACTGGCTGAGACATGTCGTGGCGGAATTGTTGGTAGGATAGATGTTTTGCCACGGAATTGCTCGGCCTCCGACTGCCTCTCTGTTGGTACCATACTTCAGCCTCGCGGAGAGATGCCAATGCACCGAAGCTTACTTCAGACAGCCTTGATACGACCATGAGCCAGGAATGCTGCTATTTTGGGCTACAGGGACGGGCAAAATGGTCACGTTCTTGCTCGTTGAATATACGGACATCCGGTTCCCGGCGCCACACTGTTGATCAGGCATATGATGAGTTATGAAACATGATCCTATCAGCAGGAAGACATACGGCTTCACTGTGGCATAAGTCACATCAGCACGACGCTGCAACGGGCTGTATTTGACAGACGTACGTTGTGTTGCCGCCACACCCCATGTTGCAGTCAGCTTCGGGTGCAGCTGTCGCGCCAGCGATCAGTTCATCCCCACAGACTGCACAGACCATTATTGGGTGATCAGCAGTGCAACTTATTTGCGTTAGATCACCACTTACAGCATTGAGTCTGGAACGAAAATAATAAATCACTAAGCTAAAACGAGCGAATATTATACACACCGAGTATTCCGCCGCAGCAACCGTGAAGTTCTGTGAGCTGCAGGTGCTCACGCATGACTGCATGGTCAACTTCGCGTTGTCTGGTTGCTCATTGGCTATAATTCGGCCATGCGCGTTATCACTAAGGACAAGTTTGGTCAGACAAATATGGCGATATTTGAAAGGTTACTTGCACGAAGCACCCGACATATGACCAAGGTTTCGGGAGATTTGTAACCGGGAATACGTTCGTTGGACCTCCGCCTCCGCCTCCGCCTCCGCCTCCACCGCCACCGCCAACCGGCCCAGTGGGACGGCCGGAACCAGTGTAGTTGAACATGGAAAGCCTATTCGGACCACCGCAGCTAATATGGTTTTGGTTAGCAAGCCTATTACACAAGGATATCGGACGTACAGCTCCTTGCTATTTCCCGCACAGAGCATATTGCAATCCGTGGTTGCAGTTGATGCGGCGCCGGCGCTGATGGTCGTTCCACAATCTGTTATGTAAGGGTGAGACTTCGGATAGTGAATGGAATTGGCTCAACCCACAGCATTCGTCTGCGTATTCAGCCCCTGGAAGACATTATTAACGCTGACGGGACAGGTACGGGGAGAAAGTCTGCATTGCTTACCAGCGAAAGGGTAACCGGCAGTGAAGCACGCGGCAGTGCAAGTCTCGAGGGAGAAGGGAGTTGCAGCGGCGATCCCATTTGGCAGCGATCGAACCCCATTCACATTATCACTGAGCTTGATTGAGAACTTTGAGCGTGAAACGGATGATGCGGACAATACCTGTAGCAACCGAGAGAAGTCCAATTCCCTATCTTAGCGGGAATGGTAGGAGGCGGTGGCGGCGCTTTCCCGCTAGTGAAGACGTTCAGTCGGTTCCCGGCTCCACAGGTCTCCGTGGCTTTCCCAGTGCAAGCCATGTTACAGTCGGACAAGGCGGTGGTAGTGGCTCCATTTTCGATGAAATTATCGCAGTCTGTGGACCGCGAGTCAATGACCGAGTCTGTGGGATCGGTCTGTGAAACAACATACAGCATTCTTGCTAGAGATCCGAGGACTGGGATCAGCAAGGTCGGACTTAAAAGGAAGACACATGCGCACCGCAAATTCAACTCCAGCCAAAATGAAACCTTTGCCGTCGCAGAAGGCGATACAGCTCTGACAGAAGCGAAGAGAAGTTGAGCGTCCGGTTTACAAGGACCACCGGGACGTAATAAAGACGAACCTCGATGGTCATCCCGGTCGTATTGGTAAAACTCGCCCCAGTAAGAGTGCGTCCGGCAGCTTGGCCATCGCTGTAAAAGCCTCAATAAACTAGAAACTTTCCTCGAGCGAGAGACTTACGTGTAACACCCTTTAGATGTCCAATTGCCTGGGAGGGAAGTTGGGATGGATTGGCGTCGGTGGTGGACTGAAAGAATGGGATTGCTAAAAGCAAAGCATGACTTCGGCGAGGATTAGCTGGTGTCCAGAGTGCAGGTCATGAAGACGAACATGAATGAGAGAGAGCGCCAACCCTCCAACGAGGACACGGGAACGAGCCATCGGGGTCGAGTGGAGGAGGTGCGGTTTGACGTCTGCCTTTATAGACTGCCAGGTATGGCGCTGGAGATCGGCCTTTCGATGCCGAGCGCCTCCCGTCGAGCCTTCCGTAATGAAAGATCTCGCTTTCATACCAAGGAGCACACCCAGCCAGGGGAATGTACCTTATTGATTACGTCCAAGGCTCCGATCCGCGCGTTGAGCATGAATAATGTGCTCATGAACATAGCATACCCCGGTAGGGTAATCATCTCTCCGGAACCATCGTAGTTAAATGTGGTAATGACGGGACCTGTCAGATCGGCCGGAAGCATGCTGTCAATCCTAATAAGTTAGCGGGCGAGAGTTGGTGCCGCAGATTAACAAACCTGCAGTTGGCAGTTCGCATGGTCTGCAAGAATTTGGTTAGATACATCGGAAGTAACACCGGGGGGCGAAGAGGACCAACCAGATTCGCAGAGCTGCAATTTCTTCGGGTAACGAACAGATTTATGTCGTTCAACTTCTGCCGAGATCATCTATCGAGATTGAATCAAGGAGCTGATGGCGAGGAACGCGGAAAATGGTCAGTCGCAAGTCGAGAAACCGTCGGTGTTTTGACAGATGAACGACTTCGGATCCAGATCGGATTTCGGGCCGACCCAGGTGCTGTGCAGCTAAGTAAATTAAATCTGGGAGATGAACCGTGTTGTAGGATGTGCAAATGAGCCATTACGTCCTGTTGAGCTCGCCGTCGTCGTAAGCCTTCAGAATGACTTCGTTAGAGCCGCGCGCACCGGAAGTATGGGAACACAACTGGGCTGTAAAACCAGATCACTGATTTCACCGCCGCTGCCAGCGTGTCGTGTGAGCAGTGGACATCCGCAATTACGGACCTGACAGAACGGTATGTACTAGTAGGACAAGAGATGACAAGTCGGACAGACAGAGATCCGAGTCAACCTAGCCTGGTCGAGAACACACCGCGATGATCCCAGACCTGGCAAAAAGGTTAAACTAGGTCTTCTCGAACAAGTCGAGAGTTACTTTAGCGCCTGATATGACCCTGAATGGACGAAAATCGCACGTCAGTGCGCGGCATATGATGACCCAAATGCTCCCTCGCCTCTGAACACTGAACAAGGGTACTCCGACCGACATGGCACTTCATTTGTTCCGTCTTTCTTTATCCCCGATGCTGGTATTCCAGGATCATGGCTGATAATTAAAGCCGATTGGGGGATAGATCATTCCGACTCTGGAAACGTTCGACTGAAGTTGGGCGGCGTGGAGAAAGCCATCCGGGTGTTGCTCGGGTGCGCCGAAAGACCGAGTCCGATGATCGCTGCACCGTCAAGGTGGTCGGACGTAGTGCGGCGACGTTGCTGGTGACTCGGAGTTGGTTGATTTGAGGATGACCGCAAAAATGGTGGAGGCCGCTTAGAACTCCGCCGCCGAAGTGCCAATGTGTGACATATGTTGTCCCGTGACAGCGCACTTGCCTTTATGGTGACTCTCATACAAGAGGGTTTGAAAACCCGAAAAATGCACCAGGGGTCGGTTTTTTTTTCTCAGAGGGTCGGGGGTACTCCCCCCCCTACGTAAGCGATTTGTAAGCGATTTGTCAGCAGCACGCTTAGGCAAAAACGTACCAGAGTCCGCACTTTTAGCATCTGTGCCATTTAAATCATCCTGAGCACTCTTTGGTTGGTTTTCCAGAG
Source organism: Mycena latifolia (assembly GCA_029289555.1). Taxonomy (NCBI): domain Eukaryota; kingdom Fungi; phylum Basidiomycota; class Agaricomycetes; order Agaricales; family Mycenaceae; genus Mycena; species Mycena latifolia. The sequence goes on along the minus strand of JARJLE010000016.1, from coordinate 713,261 downwards.
CAGCAATATATGCTGACATTCAAAAGACTTATTGGCGGAAAGCGCCGAGATCAATACACGTGATGATTTTCCCTCTGTCGAGTGGCTGTACCCCCACCCCCCCCTCCAAATGCAGTAATAATGTTTTAGTCTCTAACTCGACGACCACGGAACCGTTCACTACGGGACCACGATTTTCAGAATCCTCGTTGAAAATCAGATCAGAAAGGGACCTCATATAAAGAATCCGTATTTCGGAAGCCCCTTGCTCTCATACCCTCCACTGAAACGCAAGATTTATGACCTAGAAAGTTTAACTTCGCTGGCTCTTTTAATGATTTAGTACAACGATATAAACGTCGCGACAGTCGTGCATCAGGCTGCGAGGCTCAGGAGTCAGCCGATACGAAGACGTTAGCTAACCAGATGAGATACGGCGCATGCAAATCTTGTGCAAATCCGTATCCAAAATGTTATAGTAGCAACAGTACGAGATTATAGGGAATCGATAGCTTATCGGGCAACGTGGGTCAGTGGAGTCCAATCTGCCTACGACTCCTGAATCGGCTCTTTGTAATAGATGCCATCGATCATGTTGCTCAACCGAGCTCTAAGGGGACCATTAAGCATGCTATGGTACTTGCGGCCTTTGGAATACTTGACGATGCCGCATCTCCACCGTTAGACGCATTACCTACGTGCTTCGATGACCAGGTGCTCCCAGGCTATGCGAGGCCCGAGAGCTTCCCCTCGCGAGGGCGCACAGCGTGTCATGAAGAGAAGTCCCTCCGGATATTTGCGTATCCGGCGGCCATTTTTCTGTGTACAACTCCGAGCGGTGGGTTATGGTAGGTAATCGTCTTATTGGTGGCATGGACCAAGTTAAGAGTTTATCAGGCGTATTAGTGATCATCGTTAGAGGTGTCAGTACGTCGAACAGAAGGCGCCAATGATCCCTATGTAGGAAACGGGAGCGTCGCGCACATCGTTGAGCGACTACCCGGGCATCCAGAAGGCTATTACTTCGCGAATTCGGGCACAAAACCCCGAGAACCACAACATCGCCGAGCCAAGCTCTGCCTTCGAGTCCGCTGGCACCGAGGGCTCACGCGGAGTGGTACGATTCTTGAAGCAAACGTACGTCCCACGTTCACGTTCGCCATCCATAGGAGTGTCGATGCCATTTCTGGGCTATGTAAATGCATCACATCCGATTTTTTTACGGCCATGACCGATGCAGTGGTGGATGGTGATCGGAGAACTGTCGGAAGCACAGAGCGGCCATCATCTGTGAGTCCACCCTGTCACTCAGTTATATCCTCTCAAACGACCATACAAGCTGCGACTAATCCCGATTAAATAGGGGAGGAAAGTACAGGAGTCTTCTTCGAGACAGTGGTATGAATTGCGCCGCAGGGACAGAGTCGCCTGCTATATTATTACACATTGAGAAATCTCAACGACATTATCTCATATTTTCATTAGGAGATGAAAGCCCAGCATCCAAATTGCCGCAGCACGTTTATTCCGTCTCCAAGCAATCTGCAAGTCAGACCAGGCGATACGCGATCACGATTCAACTGATGGCGCTGATGGCGCGGGCAGAGCGCCATTACTGTCCTCTTTCATTCGTATGCTTGAAGTGATCTGTGACATAACTCGAGGAAACACCGCCAATGCGAGCACAACTGAATGGCCATGTGCGCAGCTTTCTTTTCGTGATACAGTTGCTGTAACTCTTGATCTACTCTGAAATGCTATGAAGTGTAAGCGGGAGTTATGATGGGCTATCACGGTCTTTCGTCGTCTATCCATCCAATCCTCAGTTTATGGTGGTCTATACGGGTCTATAATGGGCTATACAACCGACCTCTGCACTCTTCAAGTCCATGATTGTTGCTCATTTTCCTGCTCAGAACTCTTGCTTCAATCACAAATTAAAATTTTTGATTGCGAAGTCTAGTAGGTCGGGCGGGCTTTTTGCATCGGTTGTCCTTGGGGTTGTCAGTCAACTTGAGTCTCAATGATTCTTAAACGGTTGAACCACGTCACTTACCACAGCACGGAAATTGCAATGGTATGATTTATCAAACCGAACTACTGTACTATTTCGACCGAGTGTTCAGGTGATGCGTGCCGATTTTTCTGAGGTCGTTAAAAATCGCAACAAATCAAAAGAAAATTTATCGGCCATCTCGGTGAGTGAAAATTTCGAAATTAATGAACATTGGTCGAAGTACAGTACTAGTCCGGTTTGAGTAGTATTAATTTGTAGGCACAGCTAGGCCCCCGGTCACTCGCCAATAGGTCGGTCCCCTGAAATTCTCTAATTTCCGTTGATTTACCTTACAAAAATGACTTAAAAAAACGGCTCTGGAGGCCGCAAAAAACGCGTTTTCTATTTTCGCACCTCCGCGTCGCTGTAGATGGTTCAAAACTTCCGGATCTGGCTGGTTCTCGAGATAGCCCTTTTCAAACTGCCGTTGGTTCACCTCACGGCCCGGAACGACCTATGAGGGAGAGATCGGGGGCCTGCACAGGCACCGCCGCATGCACACCGATTGTCAGAACCCAGCTACGCGAATGTCCGAAGCTGTCGGAAGATGTCCGATGTAAGCGACCGCGAAGTCTTTCAAACTCCCCCATCACGGCATCGCCACGGCGTTCTTTCACCGCTCTCTTTCTTCCTTTCCCCCAGCTCCCTGCGTTCACCCATGACTATTCACGCCCAAATCCTTGCATCCCTCGCTGTAAAGGTCATTCCATTCCCAAGCCTATCCTCGGACTGAAGCCCTGCGGATAATTCCCAACACCTTGGCACATTCCAAGCTCCTCAAGCTGCTCGGTACCCTTCTCTGTTTCTGGCCGCACTTCACCCGCCGCAGCACACTGGCCCATCGTTCGCGAATCTTAACGGGTTCACTTGCTGCCTTCCCTGAAGCTCCCTAGAGCTCCCTACACAGTTCAGAGCGATATCAAGGGTTCAACCGGCAACCGAGCCCTATAAAATAATGCACCAACCTAATGGTTGTCCCTTAATCTTTTGTCGAGTTTTTCTCTACTCAGTCTCTTTCTTGCTGCTACTTCAACAATGCACTTCTTCACTGTCATTCTTTCTTTAATCGCTGCTGCTGTCGTTGCACCCGTGCGTTTAAAAGTTTCTCCCGTCTCTTAAAGCGCTATCCTGATTCGCCGTTGGGTTTAGAGCGCTCTCGCTCCCCGGGCAGTCGTTCCCCGGGCCGTCGTTCCCCTCGCCGAGATCTGCACCGACGTCAACTTTAAAGGCAGCGGCATCACAATCGTCTCACCCGGGCCATTCGATTCAGCCCACCCCATCGGATGCGGGCCGATGACCGCGCCATTCATCAAGAGCATTTTCAGTGCCCGCGGCATAACCGACGGGTACACATTTTTCCTTTATCCGTGCGTCGTCCCTTGCCCTCATGTCATTCTGATGGCAATGTGATCAGTGAGCTCAACTGTGGCGGCACGCGCCTGACCGATGCAATAATATGTAGGGTGAATGATGATTGGGAGGACTATCACGCGGAGTGGTACGATTCTTGAAGCAAACGTACGTCCCACGTTCACGTTCGCCATCCATAGGAGTGTCGATACCATTTTTGGGCTATGTAAGTGCATCACATCCGATTCTTTTACGGCCATGACCGATGCAGTGGTGGATGGTGATCTGGGAGAACTGTCGGAAGCACAGAGCGACCATCATCTGTGAGTCCACACTGTCACTCAGTTATATTATGTGTTTATTCCCTCTCAAGCGACCATACAAGCTGCGACTAATCCCGATTAAATAGGGGAGGAAAGTACAGGAGTCTTCTTCAAGACAGTGGTATGAATTGCGCCGCAGGGACAGAGTCGCCTGCTATATTATTACACATGGAGAAATCTCAATGACATTATCTCATATTTTCATTAGGAGATGACAGCCGAACATCCAAATTACCGCAGCACGTTTATTCCGTCTGCAAGCAATCTGCAAGTCAGACCAGGCGATACGCGATCACGGTTCAACTGATGGCGCTGATGGCGCGGGCAGAGCGCCACTGTTCTCGTATGCTTGAAGTGATCTGTGACATAACTCGAGGAAACACCGCCAATGCGAGCACAACTGAATGGCCATGTGCGCAGCTTTCTTTTCGTGATACAGTTGCTGTAACTCTTGATCTACTCTGAAATGCTATGAAGTGTAAGCGGGAGTTATGATAGGCTATCCCGGTCTTTCGTCGTCTATCCATCCAATCCTCAATTTATGATGGTCCACACGGGTCCATAATTGGCTATACAACTGACCTCTGCACTCTTCAAGTCCATGATTGTTGCTCATTTTCCTGCTTCGAGCTTTTGCTTCAATCACAAATTTAAAATTTTGATTGCGAAGTCTAGTAGGTCGGGCGAGCTTTTTTACATCGGGTTGTCCTTGAGGTTGTTAGTTAACTTGAGGTCGATTCTTGAACGGTTGAACCACGTTACTTACTAGAGCACGGAAATTGCAGTGGTATGATTTATCAAACCGAACTACTGTACTAGTCCGATTTGAGTAGTATTAATTCGTAACGGGTGCCTCAGATGGCCATCTTAGTATTGGCACAGGTACCCCCGTCACTCGCCAATACTTAGGTCGGTTCGCTAAAATTATCCAATTTCCGTTGATTTACTTTACAATATGACGTAAAAACAGCTCTGGAGGCCGCAAAAAACGCGTTTTCTATTTTCGCACCTCCACATCGCTGTAGATGGTTCAAAACTTCCGGGGCTGGTTGGTTCTCGAGATAGCCCTTTTGCCGTTGATTTACCTTACGGCCCAGAACGACCTATGAGGGAGAGATCGGGGGCCTGCACAGGCACCGCCGCATGCACACCGATTGTCAGAACCCAGCTACGCGAATGTCCGAAGCTGTCGGAAAATGTCCGATGTAAGCGACTCGCCAAGTCTTTTCAAACTCCGCCATCACGGCATCGCCACGGCGTTCTTTCACCGCTCTTTTCCCCTGCGTTCACCCGTGACGATTCACGTGCCAATTTGCATCTCGCTGTCATTGTCAAGTCATCCCATGCCCAAATCTACAAGTTTAGACCCGTGCCTTCGGCGCGCCACGTTTGCGGCTAATTCTCAGTTGCGGGGTTTTTTTTTCAGAAGAGAAATTTATACATATACTTGGCCATCGACTGCTACTACATGTACAACTACCTAAAACTACCTGTAACAGAAGTTAGTACCACAAATATATTTCAGAAGGGAGGAAACCATACGGGCGAAGCAACACCTCTGGATAAACAATGTTTTTTGTCATTCTGCTGTTGTCATCCTTGAAAAGAACCTTCACTCGCTGACTCGAAGTGCATCGAGAAAGTGCAACATATAGTTGGCCATGGCAAAGACATCTGTACAGAGGTCGAGTCCAACATTGTTGACTGACTGACCCTGTGCTTTGTTTATGGTCATCAAGAATGCAAGCCGGACAGGAAACTGCTGCCGCTTCATGGCAACAGCAATTTGCTCAGTGGATGGAGTAATGGTAATTTTTGGGATGAAAGCCCTTTCACCATTGTGTTCACCACCCAGAATTCAAATCTCCAGGACATGAGGCGACATTCTTGTGAGAATTCCTCTGGTTCCGTTGCAGAGACCATTTGCTGGATCTAGGTTTCGGAGAATCATGATAGGGCACCCAACCTTTAGAGCCAATTTGGCCAAAGGTAGTCCAGATGCTCGGATAGAGTTGAGATACTCTACTGGGATATGAGTGTGAGGAGGTGGTTCAGGGGATGGTATCCTTGGTGGCTGTATAGGGTCATTATTCTGTGGAATGGCAGGTTGCCTTTGTCGTTGACGTCTATTTTCCACAGGATTAAATTCCCGAGGGGCTTGGAGCTCAGCTAAACGTTGCTGGTGAGCTGCTAGAGTACCCGGTGTCAGCCTAGGCCCACCCTGAGCCTGAGGAGCAGGAGCAAGAGCGGGACCTCGCGATGGCCCAGCCACAGCATTCAGAGCTTGATTTAAACTGATCCGAGGATTGTAAGCTACAGGGTTAAACTGCAGAGGGGCAGCTGCCTGAAGATCAGCCAGATGTGCTCTGTGACCTGCTAGAGTGTTTGGACTAAGTCTTGGTTGAATCTGAGCCTGCTCTGGAATCCTGTTTAGAACAGGGGCACCTCCAAAGACATCCTCAGGATTTTGTTGAAATTGAGCAGGCTGAGCAGGATGTTGAGGCTGACGATGCCTCTGAGGACTATCAAGGACCCTGTTATCACATTCATTCCTTTGAGCCATGATTCTCGCACGCTGAGGGGTGGTTGGGGGAGTTTGATCCCTTCAGAGCGGCAAAAATTAGACTGATACAAAGAAAATAGAAAGTACCTGCATTCAGAGCCAGGCTGCAGCTGATTTGGAATTAGGGCCAAATCTGAAGAGTCAATTTTGGGTACACACAGAAGAGATAAGCACAGTGAAAAGTGGTGGGGGAGAATGAGATGTAGTTGACAGATAGGGGTATAGCTGTGGAAATCATCAAAGAGGTGACTGGAATTGAAAGCAGAAAGGGAGTAATAAACCTGGAATGGGAGGGAGTAGAGAGTAAGATGAGGGGCAGAGGCAAAGTGTCCTTATCATTAATGAAATCTACCTTGAGGCCTTGAGGCCTTGAGGAGCGGCAGCAGGGCGGGAACGGCGGAGAGGTCACATGACTCTTCATGTGATTTAGTGGCGGTGCCATGCTCTTTTCTTATATAGGATACAAGTATATTCGACCCGTGCCTTCGTCACGGAGATCCCTCAACGCCAGTGAATTCTCAGCTCGCCAACGTCCGGCGGATTCCGAGTTTCCCGGTTCGCCGCAGACACGGCTGATTCCGAGATCGTGGGAACATGCACATGATATATCAGGTGACTTTTAGTGGCTGTGTTCCTCGTCTCTTAAAGTATAGGATAGGATCCTAGGACTGAAGCCCTGTGGATCATTCCCAACACCTTGGCACATTCCAGGCTCCTCAAGCTGTTCGGTACCCTTCTATGTCTCTGGCCGCACTTCACCCGCCGCAGCACATTGGACCATCACTCGCGAATCTTAATTGGTTCCCTTTCCGCCTTCCCTGAAGCTCCCTAGAGCTCCCTACACAGTTCAGAGCGATATCATGGGTTCAACCGGCCACCGAGCCCTATAAAATAATGCACCAACCTAATGGTTGTCCCTCAATCTCTTGTCGAGTTTTTCTCTACTCAGTCTCTTTCTTGCTGCTGCCACGTCAACAATGCACTTCTTCGCTGTCGTTCTTTCTTTAATCGCTGCTGCTGTCGCTGCACCCGTGCGTTTTAAATTTTCTCCCGTCTATTTAAAGCGCTCTTGTTTTCAGCGAGCTCAACTGTGGTGGCACGCGCCTGGTTGTGAGCGGGCAGATCCCCGACTTTAGGATTCCGTCGCTCAATTTCAACGACACGGCGCTGTCCTGGAACTGCGGCAGTGCGCTCGCCTCCGTCTCAATCGGATTTAGAGGGTTGAATATCATACTTAAAACATCGAAATCTGGCTGTTTATGCCACACCTGCTTCAACCCTTTATTTCACTGTTAGCCGCGGTGACTCCGAGTTCATGATGTTACTTCGGTCCGCTTCTGATGAGAGCCAAGAACCATTCGGATGGTAATAAGTTGCGGTACGTACTAGATTCTTTTCAATTTCAAGATTCTTTTCAGGACGGTGCCCCACCTTTTCTCTCTCTAAAGAACTCGTCAAATCAAATCGACGACATCGAGGGAAATGATGTTATAGCGTTCGCCCGGTGATCCACCGATTGACCATCTCCAGCGACTCCACCAATTTGTGGTGGGGCGCCTGAAACATTATCAGTGAATGGAAGCCAATGATGGCACCGTACATATATCCTGCCGTGCCAAGGGCGGTACATTTCAGCGCCCTGGCAGCGTGCGTCACGCCAGGCTTCTGTCGGCGACGGCCTTGGGCCCGAAGGATAATCTCGCCATCCCTGAAAACGAGTTATTCTTGAGTTACTCGCCTGGTTGAATCAATGACAATCGTGTGTCCATGAGAACAAAAGTTGTCTTATCCATCAAAATGACTTGCTCGACAATGCCTTGCAGGGGATGTTGCCTACAGGATTTTAGGCTGTGTCTTGAAGATGCCGACGGCAGCCGACCGGACGTCGGACCGTCGGACCGAGCCACGTGGGAGCGCCACAGCGCCACCGACTCGGTCGGACAAGTGCCGTCTTCACCAACTTTCACTCACCTCACCACGACATGAATATCCACCGACCTTCTATAATGTGTGGATATTCACCATGTCCACCATGAGCGCTTTCGAGTCGCACTCGCCGTCACTGCAATGACTGCATGCCGATACGCCAATAAATTGGACGATGATTCATAAACAGCAGCGAGGTGCTTTATCTTCCGTTTTTGGCGTCCAAGAGGCTCCGAAGTTTTGACCGGAGCCATGTACCAGAGCTAGCCCAAAGATAGCCTCACCCATCGATGGCAGTGCGGCACTGCTGTCCACTCCTGGTACCTAAGCATCCTGTACGGTGATCGCTGTCATGCTATTGCTCTTGATTCCTTGTAACTGACACCGTTTGAGTCAAGGTTTAATAGGGCGAGTCCAAAATAGGTGATTTGGGCCCAGTCTTGGTCCAAGTTCTGTGAGCTTCTATGGAAGATTCATGCGCGGAATTTTTTGGAGTCGCATGACCTCGCCACGTTGGTCTTGACCTCGAACCCTTGCCTCCGGACCCACAGCTAACTGGTACGCGGTTGACCCGTGCAACAACAGTGTAGGTCCTGAACCATCGGCGAAGCGACAGTACTGTTTAGCGCTTACAGCCCCTCATGCATCGCCACGCAATTGGCGTCTATTAAGTGCCGCCGGAGAGTTCCTTTTCCTACGTGATTTCCAGTATAAAGGCGCCGGGGAGCACGATCATAGCTTCATCTTCCCTCCCTTATGCCGTCCAGTTTCTTCAAGCTTTTCAAGTCCGAAACTGCGGTGCTTTTGGATCCTGAAGGGTTGCCGTCACTCCAGGACGATGTTCCAGAGACGATCGGACTGCTTTCTACCCCCGAATTGGATACTGTTGTTGCAGAGTGCAGATCCCACGTCGTGCGAATCGCCAAACAATGTAAAGCCAGGAATTTACGATATCGGTACGTCTCTGGTACCAGCGCCTGCCTCGATTTTGGATTTGAAAAAATCGGCAGAGACATCGATTTCGATGTTGAAAATGATCAAGATCGATGCCTGAACGGATTGGTCGTGACGGAGGCGTACAACCCGTCGGATGTACAGCGTGTCCCTGAGCTCTTCGAAAACCCGCAGTTCTTTGTGGGTGGCCCCTACTCAAACGAGATTATACAAGGTCAGAAGTGCTCAAACTGCTGGTTCATCAGCGCCCTCGCGGCGACATCCACCGTCAAAGGGCTGGTGGAGAAATATTGCGTTGCGGTCAGCAGGGTCCCACTTCTGGTGCATTCATGTTCCTGACCTATTCTCAGCGCGATGAACAGGCCGGAGTATACGGTTTCGTCTTTTGGCGAGACGTGCGATGGGTCAGCGTGGTCGTAGATGAGCGCGTTAATTTCCGAATAATGCCCGCGATAATGAAATAACAATCTCGCCTTCCAGCCTCCTTTACACCTCCGTGCCGAAATACGAAGAGCTCTCTGCGGCCGAAAAGGCCCTCTTTCAAAATGACAAGGAACGGTACAACGCCTCGGCGCGGAAAGGAAGCAAGACCCTCTATTTTGCGAAGTCGGGGACGGTGGGAGAGACATGGGTCCCACTGGTCGAAAAGGCGTACGCCAAGTTACATGGCGACTACGGATCCTTGGGCAGCGGATATGTGCGTTCATTGAATTTTAATATACATGAAGCGCTGCTGATTCATTCGCTAGGCAAGTGAGGTGCGTTGCTGAGAACTCTTGTCAAACACCGCTCATGAATTCATACAGGGAGTCGAAGATTTGACTGGGTAACCCCAGCACATTTCCGGTCGGGGCCATACACTAATGTGGCTTATCTATAGGGGTGTATCAAGCTTCATCCAATGCAAAGTCCGTTCATTCATTTCGCGGCACTCCGATAGCTTAATTTTCCATATCTGCACACAGGATATCCTCGATCCGGATAAATTCTGGAAAGACGAGCTGCTGAACGCGAACCGGGACCGCCTCTTTGCGTGCTCGTTCCAGGGCCTGAGCCCGACGCGAAACGGGAACTTCAACGCAACCATCAGCGGGCTGTGGGGCAACCACTCGTATTCTGTGCTGCGGACGCTCGAGTACATGGGCAGACGCTTCCTGGTCATACGGAATCCGTGCGGGCAGGCAGAATGGAGTGGTCCGTGGTCAGATGGATCGAAGGACTGGACGCCCGAGTGGATGGATGTGCTGCCTATTTTGGGGCATGTTTTCGGCGACCCCGGCAAGTTTGTCATGGAATGTAGGCGCACCTGTCCGGCCCCGACGAATTTAGCTTATTCTCCACGCAGATAAGGATTTCCTGTCGTGCTTTGAACAGGTCGATCGAACCAGGTGTGTCTGTCTCGATAGAACCGTGCTCAACCTCGTCGACGGGCATGTGCAGATTATTCGATTCCTCGTGGACCATGAGATACGACGTGCTGCGTGTCCCCTCGCGCCCGTTCCCTGGCTCCGCTTTTGGATACGGCGACCTTTGCTGTGAGTCCATTCGCGGAGTGTGGGTTACTTTCGTTGATCGGTTACCTTAAGTTTCCTTCTCCCTATCCAAGACTACATTCACCATCATCGTGCTTTCCCAGTTGGATGTGCGATATTTCAAGGGCATCGCCCCTCCATGTTATTGGAACTTCGATTTTATCTTGTTCAAAAGAGGGCAAAAAGAACCCATCGATATGTCCTCTCACTCGCGCTTTACCTCTCGCAGTGTGAGTCTCGAATTCCCGGACCTGGAGGAGGGCGAGTATATTGTCCATGTGCGTCCCTTGGTCTCCCCCGAGTGCAATGTTTTGATGGCGCACAAGTGTCGACTAGACAGGGTTCCATTCTCTGATAAGGTATGGTGCTCTTGAACACCTTTTCTCAACGTCGCAGTCAATTCCTTTCCCCCAGACGAATACGGACGAATGGAGTCAGAGTAAACTTGCTCGTGTAATAAGTGAAAGGGCGATCAGTGAATCGGTAGCAACAAGTGAGTTAGGCTGATTTCCATCTACTCAGCAGTAATTGATTCGTATCCCTGAGACTTTGAGGCAGAGTACGTATATTTCTCATTCTTTCCTTGTTAAATTGTTTAACCCAATCTCGCCAGCTTCCACGAGAAAAACTTGCCAATACCCGTGGACATCTTGGCCGGCCAAGACCTGACAGATCTCAGCCGCAAAGCTCTGCATCTCAAAGCAGGGAAGAAACGCCGTGCCACACCGGATGCCGCCAAGCCCGAATCGATCTCCAGCTCCAGCGAAGACGTCAAGACCGCCACGGGAGACCCAAATACGACTACCACTATAACCACAATAACAACAGTTCGGGAGCCATCCAAGGTGACGACGAACACGAAGGAGATCGTCTTATTTGGCGGGCATCCCGTTGAGCCGCCTGCGCCGGATGACGATGACACGATTCCGTGCGACTCGCCATCCCCAGAGAATTCACGCCCATCGAGCCCTGTAGCATCCAGGACTCGACCACCCCCAGACAACAGCTCTCCTTTCCTAGGGTTGAAAGTGTATACGAGAAAGGACGTCTCTGTGTCCGTAAAAGGCCAATTGAGAGACGATATGAAGGCGAGCTTCGAGGATTTGACGGTTGCGGACTGGAAATCGTTCGCCGTCTAACACCACCACTTATATGTCGATCTAATTTAAATAATACTAGGATATGTCGATCTACTCTATTTTTTTTGTCTGTGGCCCTGAGATGTTTTGCGTACCTTGTGAAAGTCTAGTAAGAATCCTTGGTTCAACCTTTATCAACCTTCGTCCTTTAGGCGTCACAATGTGACTCATCAGTAACACGGTCACGGGATGTGACCGGCTCATTTGCAGAAGAAAACGTGCCTGTCTTTTTACCTCTATATACGTCCAGTGGCCGTACGTCGCTGCCAGCGCAATCCATCAGTCTCTCATAGATTCCACCTCAGTGGTACCCCCATCCAACTCCGATTTCCATTGACGTCAGCCGCGAGACGCTCATTTGGCAACATGGGCGCGACATTGTCGACTCCTCAACCGGATTTCGAGTGCATGGACCTGTATGCCATACTGGAGGTATCTGAGAGCGCGACTGCAGAGGAAATCAAGGTAAGTCTGCCACGGTTTGCTTAGCGGCGCTGGCAATACTGACAGGTCCATTACTGTAGCGGGCATATCGCAAGAAGGCCCTTGTACACCACCCGGACAAGAATCAGGACGATGTCGAAGGGGCCACGAAGAGGTTCAATAGAGTATTGGAGGCGTACGAGGTCAGAATCATTTTATTCTCTCGATATCGACGTCTCACTTCCGGACAGACTCTGTCCGATAACAATGTCGCCCTCGTTTCTCCACACCAAATTTGTTCTGACTTGTTTCAGAAACGCTACCACTATGATTTGAAACGTGAGGCTAAAGTTGATCCTGAACCAGCTACGAAACCACCGCCGCCATTCGCGCCGCCTGGCGGGTGCAACGAAGAAATCCGAGAAACTGCCGGCCCCCAAAAGTCGTGGTCAGAGTGGCTCTTTGGATCCCCAGGCCCCGACGGATACATCAAGACACAATTTAATCCCGAAACATACACAGCCAATAACCAGTCGTGCGGACCGGGCATCACTCTGTTGACTATCTACGAATTCGTCGAATCTCTCCCCCGTTGGTCTTACATGGATGATGTGAGTGGTTCCACAAGAGCGTGGCATTACTCAAACCCTCGGGTAGAACGACTTCAAGAGCATCGACAATTTCTTTGCCTGTTTGGCACACGACGAGAAACTTTGGCGTCCCTTTCACGATATATTGCTCGAGTACCCACGTTTCGGCTCCCGCCGCTCAGTATGGACGCTGGACGACTGGGATCCTGACACTAGCAGCCTCCCCCATGAGGCCGCCCCGTTCTACGCGTTTTGGTGCTCATTCAAAACACTGAAGACTTTCGAGTGGGTCGGGCCGTACAGGTGCGGCCCGTGTCCGTCCCCGCGCGAAGAACGGTAGCTCGACAGTTATTATGCGGGACGTCGTAACTCACGCGATTTAGGCTTCGCAGGAAAGCAAATCGCCCTTACCAAGCAGAGGCCCGGGCGACGTACAACGAGATGATTCAGGTCTTTGCGCTCTTTCATCTCTCGTCTCTTTTCTCACTGCCTTTATCATGCTAGCAATTAGTCATCGCTTTGAAAAGCCGAGATCCCCGCTATCGCGAATACCTCGAGATGCGTCGACGCAGACAGAGCACAACGCAGGACAGTGCTCGCGAACCCCGACACGTGAACGTCAACAAAAAGAAACAGAAGGCAAAGAACAAAAGCAAGAACAAGAACAAGACGACCTGGTAGTCCTTCATCCGGGTTTTAACTTTTACCTCAAATCTGTAGTATAATATTTCTTGGCCTGTTCTACTCTTTATAAATAACGTGTGTCCATGTGAAGCCTTTAAACTCGGACAGGCCATTACCGAGTCCTTGATGCCGAGAGACGTCGAACCACGTACGATTTGAGCCGATATTTATTGGCGCCGCTGCTTCCAGCGAAGTGCCGGGGCGCAAAGCGCCACGGCGCGCTCTTGTATACTTACTAGTTGCGTCCATGGTGCGTCCACATACATTCTAGATATATAAGCACTCGCCTTCCACGCCCTTATGTCGATTTCTTAACCCAAAGTTTGGCAATTGCTGTTTTGTCCGGCATGAAGGTAACGTCGACGGTCATTTGGCAATGAAGCTTGTACGAACGACAAAGTTAAACGCTTTTTTGATGTAATTGAAAGACAAAAAACTCGAAGTGTCCAAATCAAAAAGAGTCCGGACGAAATCCAAATGTCAAATGAAATAATAAACAGTCCGCACGACTATCCAGGAACCAAAACATCCCACGCCTCACACGCCCGGAACTGTAAAGTCGGGCAGGTCCGGCCAATTCCCAATTCCCGCGGGGTCCCCTCCGATTCGGACCCACGCCGAATGAGATGGAGTTGGTCCATCCAGAATGAACAGCTGGTGCCAACCCGGAGGCGACACGAACGCGTTCGGCGGCGCAGTAATAGTACAAGTATTGCGGACACAACTGAAGGCAGGGAAGAGAGTGCGGCTCCCCATGGTATTACCGTGCGTAGATGACGTTGCTTAGAATCGTTGAGAACTCGTTACTCACAAAAGAATGTACTGGCTCTCACCCGCAATCAGAGAGATCTTCATCGTCGAGGTCGTTCCTTGGTGCAGAGTTACATTAATGCTGTGCTTACTCCCATAGGCCCAGTCTGTATCCACGATGGTGAACGACGGTTGTTTGAGGCCTTGCGCCAGATACGGAGGGACGTACACCTAATGCGACGTGAGCGAAGTGGCATAGCTGACGCAAAACACACCTCGATTCTGAACTCCTCCGGATTGGTGTCCTCCTGTGGGTCGGATCCAGACACTAATACACGGCCATCGGGAAGAAGAATAGCCTAGAGAATTTCTACATCAATTCTGGGGAGCGTGAAGACACGATTGAGCGACGAACCTCAGAGTGGTATAGGCGCGCAACGATAGTGGTATTGAGGATGGAGATTCGCTGGTTGAGTGGCATCGTGGGGTCATACAAGAGTGCGCGGAGATTCGGGTCAGTAGCGAGACCAAAACCCGCAACGCCTTGGACAGCGCCGTTGAGTATGAGGAATGTTCCGTCCGGAAGAGTGACCATGCATGGCATGACGCGCGGGGAGGGCTACGCTGGTTGAGACTAAATCGGCAAGGCCATGGAAACTCACCATTCGTTCTAATGCCCACGTCGCATTTTCTACTTCTGGCTGGATAGAGACGCAGTTGTCGAGGGCAAATCCGTTTCCGGGGGTGCTCCCACCGCAAACGAGGACCTCCAACGGATCTGTATACGGAGCATGTTGCGGGAACATCACTGCGGCGCCCTCCAGCGGGTAAGTGCGTCCGGCCAAGACTGGAACAATATGAGGGCTGTATTGCGCGCGAAAGGTTCGTCGGATGACGTACAAGAGGTGACTGAGCCCGGAAGGTTGGGCAATGTTTGTATTGTATCGAATGTGCCGGTATCGAGGATTCGGGCCTCGTTGTAGTAAACTGTTATGATAATCAACACAAGACTTGAAATTTCGAGCCAGACTTGACTCACCGATAAATAGGTTACCGCTGGGAAGAACGAAGACAAACGGATAAAGATTATTTGGGTCCGTGCGATTTAGCCAGTCGAGGAAAATAACAGTATCTCCACCCTCTGGAGTGGGTAGAATCTCCACGTTCGGCTCTGGCGAGGCGTTGCTTCCTGTTTCACCTCCAATGACCATGACCGTGCCATTTGGAAGCATAGCCGCAGCTTTGAGATGGATTCGTGAGGGATGTGGATCAGAGGACGTATGAGACAACGCACTAGGATACCATCGTTGCCGCTGTAAGTGAAGTTCCTCGAAGTTTTCTTCCCAGTCGTTTGTTCCGTTCACGCCGGGGGATCCATCTGGCGTATAAAGGCGAACCCCCTTCGTAGAATCAAGCGACCAGCCGCCTACATTGAGCTGCCGGGCGCCCTTGTCGGGTAAGGTGATACTTCCGGAACAAAAAACGTCCGACTTGACGTGCATAGTGCGCCATGCTTTATCGAAGTCGTTTACCAGTGATAAATCGAGTTCGTAAGCACCTGCGCTAAGAGTCAGAAACAATAAAGCGCTTGTCAAGAGATACTTAAGAACCTGTGGAATTAGCAAATCTAAGCCATATTTTATTAAATGAAGGCAATAGCAGCATTGTGGAAACGCTTACTCCGACGTCCCGCTTTTCTCAAGGAAAGTCACTTTATTGTTAACGCCCACCGTCGCTATCAGCGGCACGACAACACTGGAATGGTTCAATCTCTTATAGAGGACACAAAAGAACTCCCTTACCCGGGAACTAGAAAGAAAAATAGATGACTCAGTGGATTCATCAGTATACGATTCCAAGCATACCAAAGAACTGCAGAACACTTGTCAGCCGGGTAGAAATAATGTCAGCTATAGCTACTGACCTCGTAGTGACCGGTTATATTGGGTGAATGCCAGACATGAGCTGGACCTGTCCAAACGTAGTACTGGATTCTATCTCCTCCGCCACACAGATGAATGGGATCCCCGCTGCAAGGTAGATTGCAGTCGCTTTCAGGTGTCAACGAGACACCACTCGTGGTGACATCCAACACGTCGCCGCAGACTGGCGACAGTGAGTTTAGGATTGTACATGCGAATCACACTTACAGCATTGGAAACCTGGGTCAAGACATGCGTAAATCTACCCGCCCAGGAGAGGGAGCCCGACTTACCGAATTCCATTCCTCCAGCAGTGTAGCCAAATGCTGCACACTCACCAAGACAACTAATTGCAGAATTGTTGTTGGTATTGTCGATTTCCCACGGGAAAACACGCCCGCCGGGCTTCTCACTTATTTTATGGAGGGCCAGCAAGCGGTTAATATTCTTTCAACATAGCAATGGAAATCCGCTCACGCCAAACAGCCTTTATAAGACCACGATCCTAGAATACTGGCGTTTTGTGGAACAGGTACCGGAAGAATGGTGACATTCTGTGAGGTGGAATATACAGACAGTCGGTTTCCAGCGCCACACTGTGATTTCCTTGAGCATTGAGAAGCAGTTCACACGGGGACGTACAGCTTGACTGTCATTTCCTTCTTCTTGAGAATTAAAACATTATTCAAAAATCGGAGACGCACGTCGAGTTTCCTCCGCAAGCCATATTGCAGTCAGATTCTGCTGCCGGAGTGGCTCCTTCTATGAGCTCGTTCCCGCAAACTAAACGCGAGAGATAGGTCAATAGATCATTCAGTGCCAATGACACAATCTTCGTACAGCACTGAGTCTGATCAGAAATGTTATCAATAATCCCGGCGGATGACTGTAAAATGAGAGGCATACCGAAAACTCTCCTCCCGCAATAGTGAAATTTTGCGCGTCACAGGTGGCAACACAAATCTCCATGGTTAAATTCGCATTGTCCGTCTCGGTGGTGAGAACCCGGCCTGTGGCACCGTCGCTAATTCCCGCAGTGAGAATGAGGATCCTATGTATAGACGGCGACTTACACGAAGCATCCAACATAAGCCCATGGGCTGGGAAGATCAGTCGCGATCGCCGTTACTCCGCCAGTTGCGCCGCCGCCGCCACCACCGCCCACAGGCGGCGGAGGTAGATCTGTTCCAGTGTAATTATATACCGTCAATCGGTTCGGACCACCACAGCTTGATATACAAAATTAGTAGTTGCACGAACGGGGAATCGATCAACCCACAATTCCGAGATATTTCCAGCGCAGGCCATATCACAGTCCGAAATGGGTTCGGGAATGCCTCCATTTACGATCGCTGGTCCGCAATCTGTCGGAGATGTTAGATTTTTGGATGATCCGTGATTTACGAGGGTAACTGACAGCATTCGTCGGCAAATTCAGTACCTGCCGACCGTTCGATGAGAAAAGAAAGGCGATGATAAGGGCGGGATTACCGGAGAGCGGCATGCCAGCATCAAAGCACGCCGAAGTGCAGGTCTCGAGGGAGACTTGGCCCTCTACGTTCACTGCATTGACGAGGGAACGTCCCTGACCGTTGACGTTGTCACTGGTTAAACGGTCATTTTTCGTCGGCCTCGCAGAGCAAAAGTACCTATAACACCCGAGAGATTCCCATTTTCCGATGGAAGCTGGGATCGTGGGAGGCGGAGGTGGCTCGGCGCCGCTCCAGAATATGTTTAGTCGACCCGGGCCTCCGCAAGACTCGTTGCGATCCCCCGTACAAGGCAAGTTGCAATCGGTGATGGGCGCAGTGACGGCGGAGTTTTCGATAAAGTCATCACAATCTGAGTGTTCCCGTTAGCCACGGAAATCAGTCGGTATGAATAGACGTACAGCACTCTTGCTTTCGGGCGTCAGAGGCCAGATCAGTACCAGTGCGTTGACAAGTGACAGACGAACTAACCATAAATTCGACTCCAGCGAAGACGAATTTTTTAGAATCACAGAACCCAATGCAGTTCTGGGAATGCGGTTAATTAATAGGCCAGTGAAACAGATTATCCCGTACCTCCACCGTCATATTGACAAGATCTGTGGTAGAAGCCCCTGTAAGAGTGCGCGCGCCTGCATTGTCACTATCGGTTCACAAATACCATGAGACTCACAACGCTTAGCAAGGTGGAAATTTTGACCCACGTGTAACACCCAATGGAGGACCAGTTTCCGGGAAGGGTGGACGGAACGGACTGGCGGCGATGGGGACCCGCCAGAGCATAGGGAAAAGCCATCATCTGCAGGGGAAGTCAATCGCAGCACACGAGCCAGGTTCAAAATGGAGACGAACGTGAGGTAGTGCCAGCGCGAAGCGCCAGCCAAGAGAATGGCCCATCGAGGTAGCTTGAGAGGCGGGATGTGGATGCCGCTCGCTTGCACTCCCAGAATTTATGGGCAGTCAAATGAGGAGATCTGCCCCTTCCGATGAGATAGACGATGAATCAGACTGAGCTTTTGCGCCATTTTCGGCATTCGAGCGCCGAAAGTCAAGGCACGGAATACCATAGCCGTGGGTGGCTAATAAAAGAGGTGTGCTGTCAGGCGGAAAAAAAGCGGCCAAACATACGGGGAACCGGTTATTTGAGTAGCATAGAGACGGAAGTTCGAGACCCGATGAGAGACTAGCTTCCAGCGTGGCATAAAAGATCATCATGCGGGAAGCTTCGCAGGGGCACGGTACGGGGTGGCATGGGGAGGGAACTGACGAAGCATCGGCCTGCAGCATGATTCAACTGTTCGGATTCGGAACCAAGAGCCTCAAATGGTCCACGGACTCAGGCCAGCAGTCAGCAAAAGTAGTGAGCTATATGACGCAACACGTTGATGGCAATTACGACACAAGGCCAAACTCGCCACATGTGTCTACGGTAACGCCGGTAAGTAAACCAATATAGCATTGCCGTTATGTCACCGAGCGGTCTCCGGTGAATCAGGAACAATACCCCGCCCTGCTAGAAGAATTCAACCTTACCAATTCCGTAAAGTCTCCATGTGTCTATCCTGCCATTCGCTTGACGCTCGCTGACATTGGCGTTCCTTTGCGTTCCTAGATGCGATATTGGGAGCCCTAGAATATCAACTCCCAAATATATCGCCGATATTTTTACTCCACGGTCGACATATCATCATTCATGACACTTTGAGTTGACAACTTAGAGTGTGCATTCAGCATGCTCTAGTAGCGTCTCGATCATGGGTAGAGGCTTCGGAGCTGCGGAGAGCCTATTTTGTGACCTTCAGTATCCGTACTTTCATCATAAAAATGGGCTGGGTCGTACCTCATCGCCTTTGGCAGTTCCTTGATATCGATGGTGGTGAGACTGATTGAGAGATTGATATTCAGGTTGTTGGTTTTCTGCGTCTGTCGCGTGACGCATCTGATGTTGATAGGGCGAATGTAAATCGCTCTGAACAGAAGAAAAGGAGCGATGAATTACAGCTGCCGTTCTCCAAGGTGTTCTCCGATGATCGCTTATGCACCAATGAATGCCGCCGCAGGTTAATTTGACGGTAAGATTCGAATCCGAGGAACCAATTCAATCATCCAAGCTATAATAATACGGGCACAGCGGCTCTACTGTACGGAACTGTATGGAAGCAACGTAACGCATAACGCCGACCTCAAAATGTCGCCTAATTCCGGCCGCATAACGCATAACGGTCGCCTGGTTGCTAGCATTTAAACAGATTAAATATATGTATTTTTTCCCAGTCAAAAAATGTGCTGTAAACGTAGAAAAATCTTCATTCTCCAAGGTCTCGTCCGTCAAATTCTCCTCCCTCCATGGTGCACCATTATTGCAGATATGCTTAGTTTTTCTCGCCTCACGGGTGGCTTGCGCCATCACTATTTGGAAAACAACACAATGAATGTCTTAGCCGCGGGTTGCCTAAATCAGACGACATAACACCTAACTCATGCTTGATTGCTAGCCTATACCTTAAATTTTTCGTAACACCTCCGGCACGGTTGCCTCCATACAGTTCCGTACAGTATTCTACTTGGCCATGTTTGCTCTACTTCCCTGAGTTCACTGTAGGGTATCTCTAATGTGAACGTCCTGCTCATGTCCGGTATCCCGGCGGACAACTTCAATGCGTAGCACCCGTCATCGTCCATGCGAGCTTCCAGCGTCGTGACAACGTCGCTGTACCACGTAATGGGACTGAGGTAGATTGTCCGCAAGGAACGTATCATCGGCCCGTACCATCGAGGCGCAGCAAGCAGCACGTCGCGGAACAACTTCCATCGCACCGTCGTCGGTGAATTTTCGAGCTTGAGCGAGCTCAGTTTCTGTATGCTGGGGTGGCACAGCAAGTCGAACTGTCGAAGACTTCGCGGTCAGATATGGGCGTGCAGACAAGGTTGAGGCGCCGAAGGGTGCAGGCCGAGCGATCGAGGAAGCCTGTGACCGCGCATTGGCGCCAAATCCCGCGGGCGCCGACAATGGCGAGGGAGATGAGGCAGGGGAGGGACATGTAGGCAAGGAACAGTGTCGCATCATCGGTGTCCGGCATCTCGTCGCACTGGAGCATCAGGCATTTGAGCGAGTGGACAAGGATGCGCTTTGGGGGCTGCTCCGGCGATGAAGTGAGGATGAAAGTGCAAATTTGAAGATGGGGCGCGTTCTCGAGCACGCAGAAGGCTTCGGAGAGGGTGATGGATCCCAAACTCAGATTTACCACCTGCGTCTAAGGGGCGTTTAGGACAACATCTCCGAGAATTCGCCATTCCACGGCCGGTTGTTGTAAATCGAGGGACAGGTACCGAATGCGTCCGAGATTGCGTGAGATTAGACGCAAAGCTGCTTCCAGTGCTGGTGGAGAATAGTCTTCGTAGCGCAGCCGTATGTTCAGGGGAAGTGGGAATGAGCGGGAGATGCAAGTGCTGTCGAACGCGGGGTTCCAGCCCGGACGAACGATCAGTTCCAGACTGTTCCACAGGCTAGGTGTTGAAACCGCCACGGATCTCCAACGCTTGGATACGCTAAGCAACAGCAGTGCCTTTCCTCAGGAGTCCAGCTCGGTGCGGTGCATCACGAAGTGCTCAAATATTTGCCCTAGAATCCTAGTGGTCATCCGGTGGAATGCAGAGAGCAGACCCTGAACGCGTCGAAGGGCTGCGCTCATGACTGCATGGTCGTTAACCAGGGATATCGCATGTCCAGGATCCCACAGTGATGAGATCTTGGTCTCGAGTTACATCGACAGAGCGCGGACTGCGTCTATCTCCTCCACCGTGTGTGGAGTCCAATTGGAATGAACATCGGTTAAGAGACGAAGCATTGGTAGTTTCCTGAATATTGGAATAATGTCAACGAAAAGCTTGAAAGGGAGCTAATAAGTACGAAGGTGGCATTTGCCACTCGGCAGTTTTGCCACCGTTTGGCAGTGCGGGATCATGATGTTCAGGCCACTAGTGAAGAAGAGGAACCCACTTGGTATTCGAAGTGAAGATACCTAGCGGAAAGGAAGCCGAGAGGGGCAGGAGAATGAGTGAAGATGGGAGAAAGGTGCAAGTGAAAGACACTGCGGTGGCCGTTTTGATTTACCCCGAGTAAAGGGGGCAAGAAAAACCTATATGGGGTCCTCTGGGTTTTACCCCTGATTTTACCCAGAATTTTACCCAATGTAAAATTGGACATGCTTTTTCCGGCTGGAAATGGAACCATTTTTCTCAAAGGAAAATTCCCAGCTCCGCCCAGAAAAAATTCCCACCCGCCAGACCTGATTTTTCATGTGGAAAAATGATTCCATTTCGAGCCAGAAAAAGTGTGCCTAATTTTACATTTGGGTGAAATTCGGGGGTAAAACCCGGAGGACCCCATATAAGTTTTTCTTGCTCCTTTTTCTCGGGGTAAATCAAAACGGCCACCGCCGTGAGAGTGAGGTGGCACGACGCGTCGCGTCGTTTTCATTGTCTGATTTCGATCACGTGACGGCTAATACAACCAACACGCCGAATAAAGGAAAATATCGACCTAGGTCGATATTTTCCTTTATTTGGTGTGCAAAGCAAAAGACAGAATGATCACGACAAGCCGCGCGGAAGCTCCGGGAACTGACGAGAGATCTGATGGATGTTTTATCTGGCAGAAGAAAAATTAGAAAGTGTCTCAAATGACATGCAGCGAAGATCAAACAAACTTGAGCACATACTGTACGTCGACCGATGTGCGAAGAAAGAAGGAAAAATACCCATACGTACGAACTAGGCAAATAGATAGAATCTCACCAGAAAGTGAAGAACCTCGCGCGTCCTTGAGCCCTAATTTCCCCAATCTCCCTTATCATCTTTCCGAGTGGCAGAAGTTCCTTCGTGAAATGTGTCATCATGTTCTACGCGGCCCCAAGAGCCGGGATTGCATTTTGGCATATTACTGTTACTTGCTCTTCTGACTACGAGTGACACTCCCTTGCGTCGTATTTATTAGCATGTTGATCTTCTTCTTCTTCGGGGAACCCGTTTTGGCGATAACCTCTGCCAACGGGCGCTTCCTGGTCGCATATCCCACGACGGAAGTAGGCCGACGCCCTGCGGCTATTTTGCAGTCCTCAACGTTCTGGATCGACCAAACCTGATCGAGAAACAATCTCGCGGTATAAAATCCCACCGTCGGTTTATTGAAAATTTCTGCGACATCTGTTTCGACCTTGGCCCATGACTGAGATGTAGTAGATGGTTAAAAATAAGCCAAGCAGGATCGATGGCCGCACCATGATCGTTGGCCATCCATCGCCGCCTTGAGCGGTCAACGGTGTATACAGGACAAGATCCGTGACACCGTCAGAAATCGTTATAGCATAGTTCTGAACCAACGCGGAGATTTGGCGACGATCCGCTCTCAACTCAGTGGGGACCTGAGCGGGCCGATTATGAGAGCCGAAGGCGGATGTTGTTCCCGGGATGACTAGAAATACGTTAATGTTGGGGTAGAGGCAACGGGTATCGTCTTACCGATTGCAGAACCATCCGGCTGAATCGTCGCATCAGGATCGAAGAGGCCAAGCTGGTTTGGAGGGCAGGTCCTTCCATACGCACATGTTGCCGGTGATAGCAAGTGACGGTTTGGAGGTACGCCTTGTGCCCTGCAGAATTGAAGTAAAATGGGCGTTCCCCAGAGGTGTAGGGTAACCGTGATCCCTTCCTTGCGAGATTAAGCCGACTGGAATCGTACGCGGTGACAGTTTCATGGAATCGCGCCCAAATTCCGTCGTCCCGGCAAACATAGACGGTGGGCATGCATGGGGAAATCAATGCGATTTGGAGCTGATCGGTGGCTTCTTGCGCGCCCGTCCCGTTGAATGTGTCCTGGTGCGCCCTCATCGAGACGAAGATGGGGGCCATTTCGCTGGTCTCCAGCATCTTCCGGCGCCAGGCCTCGAGCGCCACCACGGTGGCATCCGGCTCCTGGCTGTAAACTGGGCCATGGGTTTTGCTCCACAGCGCGGACCACAGCTGTGAGAAGTGAGTAAAAGAGGGACATTATGCTCGAGAGGGCGCACAGGAGATCCGGACTTCAAGTGCTCTGGAATGAAGGGGCGTCGGGCTTGCATGAGATGGAACGTCATGAAGACGTTATGGTCCACAAATATAAGCGTCCACTTCGGCCGGATGAAGGCAGCCTGTATGGAAACAAGATGTTCATGGCCGTTAAGTGGGCCATCACAGAATTTCTCAGGAATACGAAAGGCGAAGCTTTTTTCGCCTCTTCTGACAGGGGGCTGAGACACAATCTCACGATATTGCTCGGTGTCAATCCACAGACAGTGGCCCGCTAAACCGAAGTTTACTCTGAGCAGAAACTGGAAAAAGTTCCTTTAAATGGGACGGCGGACAACGAGCGTGTCATACCGTTCGCTGGTCTGCAACGTTCGCGATGGCAAGGATAAGCTCTTTTCGGCGGCAATTTACATACAGACGGCCTTTGATGTTAAGTCGGTTGACGAATTCTGCGGGTGGAACATCCAAGTATCGGCCATTATCCTGATACACACGCCGTGAGCATCCATGATATGATATTTGAGAAGAACATACAGTGCATTCAGTGGTCTCCTGAGATTCCTCCACTTCCGCTCGATCAATCTAGCCTTGAATGAGCTTCGTCTTTCAAATTTCACTCGCGACACTCACGGCTGCGGCGGTCAAGACAGACCCAGGGACATCATCTTCTGTACTGAGGCTGACATCACCAAGGCTATGACAAGGCTTGCAATAGTAAGGCGGAAGCTCTTTCTCTGCCTTCCGGCTTTTGGCCGACTTCTGGAAGGAGAGCCGGAGGGAGAGGGTACGAGCAGCGGAATGAAGTTTGGGTCAGAAGGGGGTGCCACATGTATGGAGAACGTTTGTCGTTTGCCCTCTACACGAGCGCAGCACTCGGTATGAGCTACAAACTGGCCTTGAAGTGATTCCAGGCGAGGGTAAGCGATGACTCCAGACTCGAAATTCGATAGCACTGACCGAAAAAATGATTGTGATCGTTCCGAGATCGCTTGGGGACCTTGTCCCCTTCCCATTCTACCTCTCGCCGAGCTAGGTATACAACACCCTTTTCAGGCGCCATGTTTGAGGGGTCCTGGCTGAGTCAAGATGGCTAGGGTTAAGGTTTAGCTGCAAACACGCGCAATCTCTTGATGCAACCATATTCGGAAACATTTAATGTTTTTATGCCTCTATCGACGTCTATATATATATATATATATTTTGGTGGTACGAAGTAGCACCCGCACAATTAATAATAGATTAACCTGCGGGGGCCCGTAAGCGTGGAGGGGGTCTCGACCTCCAGGAGAGAAAAAGGGGTGCCACCCCCAGGGAAATGCTGTTACGCACGCGACGGAATGTCGCAGTGTGGGGCTCGGTTCGGGATAGAAAAAGACTCAACTGTGCCTGCTCCGCCTGCTGGGCGGAGCAGGCACATCGTCCATAGTGTTTTAAATGACACACTCATCGACTGAGCATGAAGTCCCGCTGCAGCTCTTCGCTTTTGATAATTTACACCTTTTAGGCTTGAGGCTTGATGTCTCAGTGAGAAGGTTCAAGTTGGGCTCAGAAACTTGGAAATTTAGAATACAGCCCGGCCTAAGACTTCTGAATATCAGTCTGGGACGATGGCTAGACTAATGTAGAAAATGATTGGGAGTATAACGCGCGAATAAAAATACACGCGAAGTATAGTGGCCTAGCCTTGATTCGAACAAGGATCTCCCGCAGAATCTTTTGCCGCCTTTGCAAGAAGGGCAGGCGCAATACATTTCGCTACTAGGCCTGAGCTTTAGCAACCTGTATCTCATCATTCCTGTGGAAATCCAGGCACTCGCTTCAAACTCAATCAAACTGCTTCTCCAATGTTCTCACTGAAAAGCTCAATTCTAGAATTGATTGGATAAGAAAGTGCGAGGGATCAGAGCGAGATAAACTTGCTACATCATCCATATAAAGTGAGGGTCTCGTTAGTCTCTCTAGACAGATGCATCGACGATGCAATCATGGCATACCTGATTACGACTTTACTTACGGCCTTAGGGCCAAACATGGACACATATAGACACCTTTTACTTTTGCTTCTTACCTCCACGAATTCCTGTACGCTAGCTACTCGCCCAACGTCGACTCCCTATCTAGGGTCTTATATTCTTTCTGTGTGACTCTCCTTAGCTTCTTTCTACCTCGGTATCTTGCTAGGTGAGCAAGATTCCAGACAATTCCAATTCGTTCCTTCTGCTCGTATCAGAAGACAGATTTCATGAATATCCAGTCTTTCCTCTGCTCGACCGTGAGAGGTAGAAGAAGTGACGATATTGAAAACCCACCCAGTATTTTCCCATAAGCAATTCAAACTTTGCGCTTGAGGTAGTCCGAGATGTTGACTCGGACAGTGTCGGAACAAGCGGAATTGGCCGAAAGGGCAAGCATGGACAAGCTCCGAACACAGCCCTCAGCGCCACATCATCCGAAGGATTATGCTTGCCATAGAGCTTCTGGATCTGGATTGTTTGGCAACATGGGACTAAACCTGATCATGTCTGACGGTGAACTCAGAGCTTGCCACTGGAGTAAGTTCGGAGCAGCGGCCAAGCCTGTCTCCGGGCCGGCGAGCCGGCCAATCTCGGAGTGACCAAAAACTCAGCCCGCATCAACAAACAATGGAACGGCAGGCTTGATCCGAACCTACCACTCGGGAGTGCATCATGATCTTTCTTTCTGCGCCTGGGAAGTTCGTCGGCGCGTGCGCGTTTCATTGAAGCGGACTCGCCGACCCTGAAATTTATACAGCACATTTACCGTTGCCGGGAGGGCGATCCATTCTCTCGGATCGACACATAGCCGCGGAAGACCGCATATAACAGTGTATGTGTATCAGACGGCGTACTCGGATATCGCGAATCTCCGAGCGCAGCCGAGAGCCCGCCGATGTTGTGGCATCATCTCATTCTAGGATCCTACTGTCACTGTGGATACAGGGACCGCGGTCCGTTTAGACGATACATCTGAGCAAAACGTCCCTTCACCCTCAGGCCTGCTGTCGAAAACATGCGGACTCAATATTCAAGCCCGTTCAGGCTTAGTTCAGGCAAAGCTCGTCACTATAGCGACGACGGGCGGTGATCACCCCTACAAGAGCACTGCCGATCAATTTCCTCAAACTCCAACCTAATCGCGGAACGCCGGCGTTTGCGCAGCGTAATAAAAAGGCGGGCCAAGACGCATCGGTTTTTCATTCTCTTTCGTCTGCTTCGACCTGGTGTCTTTTGTTCCCTTTCTTCTTGCGCCGTTACATTTTATTCAATTCTCCCACTTTAATTACTATCTCTAATGGCTCGCATCCTCTCCGTGTTCCTCGCTCTCTTCATCGCTTCGGCTGCTGTCGCCGGTGTGACCACCTCCCAAAGCTTCCAGGAATGAACGCTCATTTGTGCCCACAGCCCCGGTCGAGAACCGTCAACTCGGTAACCTGGACTGCAACGTCGACCGCTTCAAGATCGTCACCGGGCTCATCCAGACCGGAAGTGCGCTGAAGAAGATCGACACGACGTGAGTCCTTTCTGTCATTCATCCCCCTTGCGTGCTAACAATTGCGCTCCCCTTTAAGCAACCCTGACACGGCCACCGCCGTCGCAGCCGCCCAAGCTGGTCTTTCCTCCGCCGGCGACGCGATCAAGAACATTGCTCTGGCCCTCGTCACAGGAAAGGCTGCCCCCGGTGACGCCCGCACGGCGGTCTCGCAGGGCCTGAACGACACGCGTTCGGCGTTGGATGGGATCGACGAGTGCGTGTGCTTATTGCCTTTGCTCTCTCGCTGACCGGAGTTCGCCAGCCCGACCGTGACGGATAGCGTGGCGGCTGCGCAGACGCTGCTGCAAGGGGCCATCGACGACGGGAACGCTGTCATTGCGGACTGCAAGTAAGGGAGGAATGCATAAATTATTAAACTGGGATGTATCGGCATGTAGAAATAGCAATGCGCAAATGCAGACTTGGGCGTCATTTGTGGGTAGAAATGAAGGGCAAGACAAGCACCAGTGACACGGGAGAGTCGACGGACGGTCACGGACCGCTCTATTGTCAGCGAGCGCACCCAGTTCCTGGACCCAGGACCGGTTTTCCAGTGGAGTGTGGTGACGTGTATTCCACAGAATTCGAACTTCGAATAAAAAGATATCAAGAAAATCGTAAGACCGAGCCTAGATTCGAAGCAAGAGTTTCAACATGCACGAAGTCAGTCAAGTTTATTCGAGGCGAACGCGATACCCTTCGCCACTCGGTCCTACTCCAAGTGAGCCTCTGAGGATTTTTCTCTGAGAGGCAGTATGTAGTACTAAGATGATAATTTATGGGAAGAACTTGAACAACTCGCTGTTCACATAGTCATGACCTAGTCTAGATTTGAATCATGAACTCCGACATGTACCTGGAAGACGCCTAAGCGGGGTGAGATGATGTGTGGTGCCTGAGACAAAAAAAAACTCCTCGATCTATGACCAAACCTAGGCCTGGAGGCGAACTGGAACCTTCCTGCATACACTAACATGCCTTGGCTCTTTGGTGCGCGCGCGATACCTTTCGCCACAAGGTCTTGTTCTTACCAAGTTAGAGCCTCTGAGTCGTCTCCTGTCGCTCTGTCTAGTTAATTCAAACTAAGACGGCGAAGGATCCACTCAGTTGAATCACATTCTGTGTCAGTACCGTCAGGCGGTAGGCTCCGTACAAAAAGAAGATCAGTATCCTCCAGGGGAGGAACGTTGGTGATTATTGTTTTGTGAAAAAAGGCGAATGAAGGAGTACTCATGATATAGCCTGTCAAAGGATTCGAACCAGGAGATCCGACGGAAGATGAAGAGGCAAGTCCTAACCAGTACAGGGGCAACATTTTTGCTACCAGGTCACATTCTTCAAGGCATGATTAATACTAACCACTAACCAAACATAATTGGGTCTGTAGTCGAATCAGAGTTTCCGGCGGACGAGCTGTGAAAAATATTGCTCCATCTCTCAAGGCCTGGCCTGGATTCGACCCAGAGAGTCCCGCAAGGCGACAGAATGAGACTGAAGGAGGGCGGGCATGATGCCTCACGCTACCAGGTCTTATTTTTACAAAAACGAATCAAACATGATTTAAAGTGATTTCAATTTGTTTATGAGGGAGGCACGGCATCGGCGTGCCGATGATCCGCAGATGTTCGGCACTTGTGCGCACTTGGAATGCCGAACGGCCAACATTGTGCCGGTGATGGGAGGACATGAACGGCACCTAAACGTCAGCCGCATCGAACCCCATCACTTCAAGTTGCCGCGGACGGGCGTAGAATACAACCTCTTTCAGGCCTGGGACTGCGGTGCGCAGCAGCGCCTGTAGCTCTTGCTGTAGCTCTGTGCGGTCCGGGACACTCACGCCACCGAGCCGCCACCGGAACGCGACGGTCTCCAGGGCGCGAGGCAGCCGCAGCGCGTCCGCCAAGCGCGCGCACAACGCCTCGGTCTGCAAAGATCAGAATGAAAAGGAGACATGGAGGTTGAGGTGGCCACACACCTCCGGGAGCGGGTGATCCTCGTCGGATGAGACCACGAGCGCGAGGTACGCGAGGCGCGGGCACAGCGCGAGGAGTTCCTGTAGGACCCTGCCGTCGAGGACATCCGCATGCAACACGACAGACATCTCCAGGCTCGTTAGCCACGCCGCGCACTCGGGGCCCGCGCCCCGCAGCGCGTCACGTACCTCGGCCGCACGCCCGCTCGTGAGTGCCAGCCGTGCGGGCTGCGCGCCGGGAAGCACGAGTGGGAGCAGCGTCGCGGGCCCGCGGTATGTCCGGAGGTAGGGCGCCATCGGGGTCCGGGGCGGAAGCACGTCGGCGCGGCAGCTGCCGGCGATCTCGATGTGTAGTGTGCGCAGCGCAGGGAACGGCGCGACGGCCGCATGGAGGCGTGTGAAGTCCGTGTGCGCGAGAGAAAGGCGAAGCGTGTGGAGGGAAAGGCACGCACCCATCGCCTGTGCGTCGTTGAGGAAGTCGGTGGGGCCAGGGCCGGCGGAGGATTGCACGCGGTCGGAGGCGAGCTCGAGCGTGCGCAGGGTGCTCGGGTCGAGCATGGGGAGGCATGAGCGGAGGTCGGAGGGAAGCGGGTGCATGTCTGTGTACGCGAAGTGCGCAACTTTAAGCGGCTTGAAGTTTAATGCGGCTGCGGGGCGCACGAGCCGCGCACCGTGGAGGTGCAGTTTGTGTAAATGCTGCAGCGCCTCGACTCGCAGCATGGGGAGCTCGAGCAGGATGGCGGGGCAGTTGAACGTCATGAAACGGAGATTAGTGAACGTAGACACAGTGGTAAAGAGCGCCGCGACGAGTGGACTAGGGGGGTCTATAGGGCCACGGTAAAGCGCGACCACACACGTCCGCACGAGCGGCGCGATGTGCGCCGAAGACCAGAAGGCGAGGCGCGCGACTTCATGTTTCAGGCGCGTGCCCGAGCCCACGTCTTCGGTGTAGATGCCGGGGTGGTACTGAAATTTAGCGAAACGAAGAGGGGCGGCGAGGGCGTGGAGCAGACGCGAGACGCCGGCAACGTTGGAGAGGGTCCTGCGGGGCAGGTGGGTGAGGATTTGGAGCCAGAGCTCTGTTGGCAGCTCCGAACTCATGGTCAAGGCTAAGCGTACAAAAGGCTACGTGCACCTTATAAGACGCCCGCACAGCCCGCAGTCACTTCGGCGTAGCACTGCGCGGCTGATGGCGCCTGCGCGCTTGATGGGAGGACTGAAAAGTATAGCCGCAGTCGCTACGGAACAGTGCTGAATATTCCTCGGCGATGAAAACGAAAGGTACTGAGTCAAATACGAGCGCAGCTACTCGCGGAGAAACGAGAACGCACTCAGGGTCGGAGTATACCGCAGAAAGATGGGGAGTTGCGCGGGTTGGTAACTGTAGAGCCAGAGAGGTCATCTTGCAGCAAAACGAAGCTTGTGACGCAGAACGCCAGAGAAGATGTTGGGAGCTTGGAAGAGGACCTAAGGACGCGAGATCCTAACAAGGTCAAACTTCCACCAACATCACGTCTTGCTCTCTACCACCATGCTCCCCGGTGCGTCACAGGGCTTTCCCATCGCTGGCTCCTCGATGTCCGGATACCCGAGCCTCCCCCCCCCCCTTCTCCTCTGCCCAGGGATTCCCCAACTCCCAAACCTTCCTACCACAAACGACGAGCCAGGAGCACTCCCTGCACCAAGGCGCAGACCCCAACTCGCCCGAGCTGTTTAAGCAGAATTTGCAGCTTGTGCAGCAGCACGTGCTCAGCCTGCAAGAGGTCGCGAAGCGCGTGCTCGATGGCATGTAAGTAAGCGCCGGATTATTGTCTCATTTATTTCACGTTGGGGTGCCGACGCTTCTGTCTAAGCCAGAACGCGTACCGTGCTGGACGCACGCCGACGCAGACGGAAGGTGAGTTTGATTGAAGCTTATAATTGACGGAACGTTGAGCTCATGGACCCTGCAGCGGATCTGGCGACATTGAAGCAGACGCTGCAAATGGTGGCCGACCTGATGCGCCATACAGGCGTCGGGGGCCTGCCTCTCCTGCCAGTTGCCGATGGAACTGAGACCGCGCCCCTTCCCACCGAAGAGCAGCTGATCACGCAGACGACACGAGCGGTTCAGGTGCTGTACGACCAGCTGAAGCGGGGGCAGGACAGCGCAGCTGTCATCGCCAATCTGCTCAACAGTGCGGAGCGGCGATGATCTTGTTCTTCAAGGTACAGTCACCCACCGATTGGATGACTCGAACGTCAAGAGGCGACACCTCTTTTCAACCATTCGCCCCTCCTTCGAGGTCTTCGCGGCCTGTGCTAGAGACCCCCTGCACACAACCTTTCACCTCCGAAGCGTACGGACTTTGTGGTTCTTCCCGTGCACCGTATCCATCTCTGTTCCTGCTCCATGTGCCGCCATTATCTTCTTCTGTGTCGCCTTCTTCCCCGCCCTCCGTCCTTGTGCTCTCGAACAACCGCCATTGGGGTATGGGCGTAACGTTGTGCGAATATACTGTATAAATTGTTCATCCCGCATTCTCCTCACCGTGCCTACCGCAATTTCTGGACGCTGTCCTTCCTGGCGTTCCTTTCCGCACTGGCGCTCATTTAGTCTTCGCGCACTTCTTCCGTATTTTTCTGCTCCGTTGCCAGACTCCCCTGCGCGATTTAATTCCTTGAGCCTCGTCTTGCCGTTTCCTCTTTTCATTTCTGTCCTTCCCCTGCGCGAGTCAATTTGCGTGTTGCTGTTACATACTCGTTAATTTTTGTGCAGGAATTGAGTCTCGAGAGCAAAATCAATGCTGACAGCACAATCGAAGCAAGAAGAATGCTGAGTTCACTGGGGCCATGGGTAAGAGGGAATGGCTCAGTGATCAGCTCATGCATCCCCTGATCCTGCGGGATGCATCTGGTAGGGAAGACCAAGGGAAGGCTCGTTCGAGTCCGGGTTGGGCATCAAGATTCGGACTGGGGGGTTTTTTTTTTTTTTTTCTGTTTTGGATCTGTTTTAGATCGTGACCGATAGGACAATCACCCGCCACTCAGTGCTGATGCGGCAACCCAGAGCTTGACTACCGGTTGCGACAGGATGTATGTAACTCTTTCCGCGACGAAGGTATCAATGAGTTATTCTGCTCTTCAGATTCCGGGCGCGCAGTGTAATGTACCCGTCAAAGTCGAGGGCCTATAGGATGTTGTAGGGATGATCCATTCGTGGTCTGCGGACGCCACACTCGGGAGCAAAATCGTATCCCGAATCGGAGAATTGTGCTGCGCCACCTGGCGTCGCCTTGTGGATCGACGAATGGGCTCCGCGAAAAATGCATCACAAGGTGAGCGACGGTGGCAATGAATCAATAAATAAAATGGACAATAGGACCCGTTGGCGTCGGTCACGAGCCCGTTTCATATCGAGCTCCGCTTCTCTCTACGCTCCTCCTCCTCCTCTTTAGTCCTGTAGGATAATAGTCCATAGGCGAGTCACTAACCCAGGCCTCCGAATCTCACATGAGCGAAGTCGATGTTGGTGATGATGTTCTCAGCCTCGCTCACCGCTAAATTTATGTTTGGAGCGGTAGAAAAAAAATTGGTCGCGGACACGATCCGGATAAATTTGGCCACAGATAAGAGATTCCCTTCCTCGCTTCCCCATCCTCCTTCTCTTTCAGCCACAATGGCTAGCCTCCTCGCCCCTACATACGGTATATGGATGGTTGGTTTGTTTTTGATGTCTATGTACGTCGCGTGGATCATCTCCGAGTTCAGCGCCCCTTACTGTCTATAGATTGCTAGGCATGGGCCTCCTGCAAGTCTGTCTGTGCGCAGCGCCATGGCCCTTGAAGAATACCACTGATGATTAAATAGCTACTTCCTCTGGTACCACAAGGATCACTGGGGGATCAAGGCAACGGTAAGACTGCTCCGCTGTACTCGACAACTTGGACTGACGCCTAGCCGTAGGTGATCTTGATCACGTTTGTAGCCTTCGAGAATCCTCGAACGGGCATTGACAGTCGTATTCAGCGTTCTCGAGGTCACCCAGACGTCGTTATTCTTTAGCGCAACGTACACCCAGCTTATCGATGGCTTTGGGGACTTTGAGGGGCTTGGGGTGCTCCCCTGGTGCGTCAGGTATCAGTGATTATGGTTAAGTGCCCACTGGCGGCGACTGCAGGCAGGGACCGACTCAAATACTCCTACTGGTGATCTTCCTCCCACCTCCTCCAAAGCTCACGCTCATTATGTATCTGGGAAGTATGCATCAACCTTTGTAGCTCAATTGTACGCCGTGTGTTCTTTGGGCTAGGGTGGTGCTGACGAGGCGCAGATACTTCTCGTATTGCATCTACATCCGTGTGTGCTTCTCGAATATCCCGCACCCAAAATAGTGATCCGGCTGCGATAGTGTACATGAGAAGGGTCCTTTTCTCTCTCTTTATTGCCATGCTTGCATTCGCTAGTTTCGGTAAGCATAATCCTCGAGCTCCTTCATATTGTGCTTGTTTGACAAGTTGAGTTTCCAGGTGCTGGTGTAGGTGCGGATCTGCCGGTCCCATGTATGTCCGATCTCTGACTGTTCGTTTGCACAGCGGAAGTCATTCTTACGTTCGCGGCCGACGGGTATTCATTCGACAGGCTCAATATGATCAAGGAACTCACGGGCTTTGGATCGATCGCGGTGCGTGCTATAAGTTCGAATTCGCTCCATGATGAACAGAAC
Source organism: Mycena latifolia (assembly GCA_029289555.1). NCBI lineage: Eukaryota > Fungi > Basidiomycota > Agaricomycetes > Agaricales > Mycenaceae > Mycena > Mycena latifolia. Next base: position 679,285 of record JARJLE010000016.1, on the reverse strand, counting down.
ATTCATAATTTATTGACATTCGCCACAGGCCGTAAGCAATACGCAGGCGGCTGTGGCATTAACCTGTGATGTCTCGATCACCGCTAGCCTCTGCTGGCGACTGAACAGCAGCAAGACTGGGATACAGTCGTTCGTTTCATATTCTTTTTTTGCGCACAGACACGCCCGGTTGATCAATAAGCAGGACCAACCAATTGCTCAATTTCCTCATCATGACTACGATCAACCGAGGAGTCCTCACCATGGTCACCGCGGTCCTGAACATAATTCTCGCAAGGGCACTTCGTCCCCGTGAAATGCGCCATCTGATATGTCCGTAGTTCGTGACCCAGCCAGGGACGTTCTACTTTCTATTCGTACTCCTGATCAGCGGGAAATGTATGTGTCCACTCCCATGCAAGCTTATCGTCGAGTACCTGATTTTCTGCCAGTTTACATGAACAGCATGCTGGCAATGTGAGCTCGATTTTTCGTGGTTAAGCCCATGGCGCCGCGCTAATTGTCAAATCCAGGCTGAACACGCGGAAACACGCCCAATCGATCGCCAAGCTTGCCGAAATGACAGTGGACCACATTTCGCTCTCCGGATTTCCACCGACAACCACCAGTGAGGGCATCAATGTCTCGGTGACGCGCGAAACAACCACGGACCGGTAAGTCGCCGATGACGCTAATGGCACTTCCTGACGTCTTCGCAGTGGCGGGAAAATTAGTTTCTGAGAGAAGAAAGAGTGCGATCACCCAGTGTTGTCCCTTCAAGCGTGGGTGTGGAATTGTATTACGAGCATCGCTAGGCGATGGCCTGTTGAAATCAACGGTTTCATTTCTCCCATCGTTGAACCTCATGCTACGCTCAAATTTATCATCCATCTCAGCTCACCCTGAGCCAGTTGTAGCGTGGGAGTTGATATTGGCAGGATCGTGAGACGATGACCTGTTGAAATTTGAACAGTGAATTGATATTGAAAAAGATTCGAACTCATCTCAAATGGCCTAGCCTGGATTCGAACCAGGACCTTCCGCAGACCCTGACGGCCAATTGCCTACATTAGTGAGGCTGTGGTACCTTCCGACAATAGGCCTTATTCATCCCTCGCTAAACCTCATCTCATGCAAGATCTCATGCGCGATTATTCTGTGAGTTGTAAGCAATGGTGAAGCGGAGAAAGAAAATGCATCATTCAGCGTGCAGGGATGGTCCACATTAAGGCTTGAGCCAAGGGAGGAAGAAGGAAGCCCGGGAATAGATTGGGCTAGATCTAGAGACGGGGAGTTAGTGAGCTAGAAAAGAAATAAGAGAAATAGCAAGCACCCGCCTCATGTCCTAGCCTGGATTCGAACCAGGAACTTCGGCACACATGAACCATGTCTTCCCACACCAACGCTTGCGGACACGGTCCCTTCCGCCACTAGCTCTCATCTCCACCCAATCAATCTTCGTCTCGTGCGGTGATATTCTATGAGTTGTAAAGTAACAGCGAAGAAAAAACGAATCACTCCGGTTCTGAGAAATGAATGTGCCAGGGGATTTCAAGTTACACTAGGGCAGGGCATCCGGACGAGGAAATAAAGAAGAAAAGGAAAAAAATGCTTAGTCAACCTTTGCGTGACCTAGCCTGGAGTCGAACCAGGATTGCGTAGAATGCAGCTGCCAATTTGGTATGGACACCGTACGCTCCGCCACTAGATGTCATTCCTTCGCAATTAACCCTCGTCTTGTGCGGTTTTATGCTGTGAGCTTGGCACCCCGGAGCGGAGAAAAAAAATCACAAAGCCGCTGGATTCGAACCAGAGCCTTCCGCAGGGAAATTACATTCTACTCCACAACACTTGATGCGGACGCGGTACCTCCCACCACTAGGTCGTATACCCACCCAAGTTTTGTGCGCAATTATTCTACCAGTTAGTTCAGCAACCCAGCAGAAGAACCAGGGACAATCAACTCACCTCCATCGGCCACTGGGGTCTTCATGCATGCAAGGGGGTAGCAAGCTGAATAGTGGGATGCGCGTGCCATAATGCGAAAGGATTCACAATCAGGGCGGGCGTGCGGACCAGAAAGGGAGGAAAAAATGTATTCAAGAGCCATGACCTAAGGAGTCGAACCCGGAACTTCCGCTGAACTGACTTTTGGGTTGGCACAAGATGCGGACGCGATGCCAGCTTCGCTATCAGGTCTTTGTTTATAGCATCCTAGTGAGAAGGTTGAATGGAATTTCGGGCAGGGAGGATTAACCACTTGAAGCAAGGAAGTCTTGATGTAATTTATTACTTACCTGGTGCGCGAAGCAGGAACTCGGGATATTTGTGCACGATGCAACTCGGGCTTATCTGTATACGATCCAACGCCCGCTCATCCGTGCACGATGCAGCTCGCGCTCATCCGAGCTTCTGGCTGTGCATCCTGAGGGAGGCGGGGGTGATTCTGAAATGGAGAGGAGCGCGGAGCAAAAAAGCAGCTAAGTCTACCACAATGACCTAACCTGGGTTTCCACCGAACTCCACAGACTTTAGCCATTATGAGAAATGTGGACAGGATACTTGCTTCGCCATTGGGTCGTGATGAAAATCAGCATGGTGTGGCCCTGAGCGGGGTCACGGTGGAGGATCTTATTGACGCCATGTACTGCCAACGGCAGATCGACCCCTGACTCAGGCCCTGAGGCTCGAGTGAGTACAGACGTAGCGGAGATTGGTTTGATGTAGCCTGAGGCTGTCAAGAGAGACCGAGTAGTATTGACTTGCATGTTAAGCTGATCATGAGATCTTGGCTGAGATCCGAGATCCGGACGACGAGCAGATAGCAAGCTTAGCACAACAGAAATCACTGGCAGGAGACAAGGCATTCAGCAAAAGGATAGATTTGCGCAATTGTGGCGGCGATAGCAGGCAAGGCGGCGCTCAAATACATGGACGTTGAACCGATCAGCCTGGACACAAGCCAGACAGATCGGCGGGCTGACTAAGCACGCCCCCAGATCAAGACCTCGACGGCCAGCACGACAATGAGGAACGGACACGGCGAGCAAGACGCCCGAGACGACGAGCAGCAGCCACGAAAGAAACGAGATTAAGGTAAGAGACGACGGGGAAGGGGGTGCAAACTCTAATGCTCGCCATAGCAGCAGCCGTCACCAGCCAGCGGATACACGCCTGCGCCGTAGCACCCAGTCGCAGCCCCACCACCAGCTCGCAGGCCCGGATGGAGCTCGGTTGGATCGAACAATGGGCGATGCTCCTCATCCTCGAGGCTGCACGCCGCGGGCTCATCCCGCCCGTCACGGGCCGCCTCGTCGACGCCAAGCGCCGCTTGATCGCCAGCGGGAGCGTGATTGTGTCGGACGAGAGGGCTGGAGTGATCAAGGCAAGCGGGGTGCGGAAAGTTTGAGTCGCTCGAGGACACTGGGCACGTCGGGCTCGTCCAGAAGGTGTGTTCGCCGTCAAATATCGGCTATCCTGCTCATTATTTACATTGGCCTTTTCGCGCTCTCTCCTTCACATTTCGAGTCCTTCCTCTTCAATACTCCAGTTCCCCGCTCGTGGTGCGCGGATTCAAGAGCTCTGTTCCCAGATCGTCTGAATCTGCCTCCGCTCGGTCACTCCCATTGTCTACACGCCGCCCCTCCCGCTCTCGAGCCTCGCCTAATCTCGCTTGTTTCGCTTGTTTCGTCACTTGCGTTTGCGTCTCACATTATAGAGCCTACTCAAGCCCCTGCTGGTCCTCCCGAGCCTCCGAATCCGTGCCCATTCTGTGTTCCGCGCCGCCTTAGCCCCACACTCGTCCATCATCCTTTCGCCACTGACATCCTGCGCATCCTCCATCCCCTTATTTTCGCCGAGTACTCCTCATTCTAATCCTGCGTATGCCTCTGGCTCCCTCACCGCCGTCGAATTGCTACCGTAAATAGGCTCTTGGCGTATCATTGTGTGAATATATCTCCATCTGCGCTTTCTTTCCGCATTAGTGTCTGAGTGCTCTTTGCTGCCCATCGCCTGTATGTATGCCTGCTTCCGCCCCGTCGGCCATATCCCGCCCTGAGCGCCTCCCTGCATCACCGCCCATCCCACTAACCGTCCTCCCGCCTGAGCGAAAGCTGAGTTAGCCTACGGTCTCCGTATCTTGCGACCTGTGCTTCACTCTAGGCGTTAGTCTTTTTTCGTTGTGCTTCGAACGGAAGAAGTACCAAGGCAAAAAAAGCAGAAGGCCCGCTGTATGACCTAACCTGGATTCGAACCAGGATTACCCGCGGACGAACTAAGTCCCCAAGAGCGAAAGGTGTGCGGGCGTGATACCCTTCCCCACGAGGTCATATTAGTGCAAGATCGAACTCCGACTAGTGGGACTCCTGATTTGAGGCGACGGCGTAAATGTGAGTTAACTTTGAAAAATATTTTCTCATGACCTGGCCTGGATTCGAACCAGGGGATCCCGTGCACAAACTTCTTCATGAATAATGAAAGGTGGGCGGGCGCGATACCTTTCGCCACCAGGTCTTTCATCTAACAGCGAACACTTAGTTTAGGTTTAGGCTGATACCGCTCGCCAGCAGGTCTTGTGTCTGTGACACGAACCGCGATTAATTCTACTTTCTACTCTATTAATCGTGGTTTGAGCTGGTAAACATTGTCCTTCCTCAACCATGAATGACCTGACCAGGCTGACCTGGATTCGAACCAAGATATTCCGCTACAAACGACGCACGAAGGGAAAGCGGTGCGTGCGCGATACCTCTCACCATTAGATCTGATTTCTCCACCGGAGAACTCCGACTAGTTAGGCTTCAAGCACAGGGCGATTATTCATTGTAAGAGCCTCGAGAAGATTACTGGAAACATGCCTTCGCTTCGCTCCGGTAGTTGATCAGCTCACAAGGAGTAAGAAGAAATGATCAAATTGATTGCGCATAGACTGGGCACGGCGAGCACGGCAGATTAGAGTAAGTTGACCAAAATCGACCTACCGCTCCCGCGTCAGATTGACGGGGACCGGGGACAACAAATCTAAACCGGAGACTCTATCGCCTGTCCAGCGCAGCCAAACGAAAATCTTGCCCGGTCGGTCGGCTGTTGAACCGACCAGGCGAGATTTCAAAAAGGAGCAGAACTCACAACAGGAAATGAGCCAAAATATTAGGCTGTCATCCTACGAAGATTTTTCCTCTCCGGGTGTTGGCCGGAGGCCCATGGAAGATGGCAAGAATGGGAGAAAATGCCCCTGGATTGCCGCTGCAACATTGCGTTCGTTGTAGTACTTGCGCTGGATTGCTAGTGGTGTACCGGCATTATTACTGCGCGAACAATTCAACCCGCGGACACGCCGTAGAGGGCGGAAATTTCAACAACGGATCGCAGTCGCTCTAGTGAAACTCCATTGGCCAGATTCAGATGACTGAACCGATGCAGTTGCGCAGCATGCAGTTGTGCTGGAGACGTCAGAAGGTTCTTGACAATTGTACAGGCCCACGGTATTGATGAGACAGAAAGGAGGTTAGTTGCGCTCGCCTTTTATACGTAGTAGACACGCAGTTGAACCACGTACCAGTACTGCGCTGTGGTGAAAAAATGTAAACAATTTGGAAACCGTTGAACAACTTTGCAACTGCGCATCAATCATGGGACCTGTCCATTTGCGTTCACAGCTCAAAGCCGGTTTTCCTTCCGCATCCCATACGGTCCGAGTGGGATAATGTGGTCGGATGCGGATGCTTTCCCGAAGGCTATGTTGGATCAATGCGATGATAACTCAGGCTGTCAGTCACTTGACGTCGTGGACGAAGGACGAAGAGAGAGCAAACGAGAAGAGGATAAGCCGTATGGGGATTGAACCAATGAAAGACCTGTAATGAAAGCCGTCCATCTCGTTACTAAGAGAACGAATAATCCCTGCAGATGGCTACCATAAATCACACCGCCGACATTGCGGCAGAAGAGTGGTTAAAATCAGGCTGTGGGGCATCGCTTTCATCCACCCTTCTCCCCGAACGCCCATCCTCTCTCTCCTCCTCCTCCTGCTTTAACTTCAAAAGGGAAAATTGAGAACAATGGTGAACACGGTGTTCGCCACCCCTCAGAAGAAGGGTGTGAGAGGTCTTTAAGAGAACGGAGAATCCCTGCAGATGGCTACCACAGATCACACCGCTGACATCTACGGCAGAAGAGTGATTCAAAATTAGGCTGTGGGGAATAAAAGCAATGGCACCGCCTTCGTCCACCCTTCTCCCCGAACGCCCATCCTCTCTCTCCTCCTCCTGCTGCTTTAACTTCAAAAGAAACAGAAATAGAGAACAATGGCGAACACGGTGCTCGACAACCCTCAGAAGAAGAGTGTGAGAGACTTGTCCCTTGGTAATGCGGCTATCTCTCCCATCGCAGCAGTCACACTCATTTGTGTTTGGCTAGATGGCCGTGGAGCTGGAGCACTCAAAGCTTTCCCACTTCCAACTGTCCATTTCACGGGGAGAAAAGACATTCTCCGAAAGATGACCGACTATTTCAACACAGATGTGGGTCAACGGCATGTCTTCCTGTTACATGGGCTTGGAGGGGTCGGAAAAAGCCAAATTGCTTTTAAGTTCATTGAGGAGTCAGCTACGCCAGAACCACGGTGTGTCTTTTCTCAGTTAAGCTGAATTCAATCCTTATAGTGGTATAGTTTCTCCGATGTCTACTTTGTGGATAGTACCTCCCAACAAACGATTGAAAATGATCTAGTTGCACTTGCTCTCGCCAAGAACTTTGGCAAAACAGTCCACGACAGTTTACTCTGGTTGTCTCACCAGCGGAGCGAAGGGCTAATTGTGTTCAACAATGCGGACGATGTCCATCTCAACCTTGTGCAATATTTTCCTGCTGGGTCCCATGGAAATATCCTCATTACTTCCCGCAATCCCAACCTTGGGCAGCTTGCACAGGTGAAGCACAAGGTCGACCGAATGGAACTCCAGGAGGCTACAGAGCTCCTCCTATCTGCTGCCCAATGTGATATCACTGAACCAGAGACCAGCAAAATTGCTGAGCAACTGGTTAAGGTATGTTGGGTCCACAGAAATTAGATGCCAGCTGATGATGTTCCCTTAAAGAAACTCCACTGCCACCCCTTGGCTGTGGTACAGGCTGGAGGGTACATTTCCTCATCCGGAGCTCTTCAAAAATATCTCGACCTGTACGAAAGTACCGCCAACCGAATTCAGCTGTTGAATCAACGCCCTCCGGAATCAGATTATGAGTGGTCAGTCTATACCACTTGGCAACACAGCTTCGAGAACGTCTCCGCACAGGCAGCACTCCTCCTTCAGCTTTGCTCCTTTCTTCATCATGACAGCATCACAGAGGAAATATTTCGACGAGCTGCCTCCTACAAACTCATTGCTGGGGGCCCCACCGAGGCCGACCTCCGTGAGCCACTCGACTTCTTGGCTCAATTTCTGGACACTGGTGGTTCGAAATGGGATTCACTGAAGTTCATCGTTCTGATCGATGAGCTTGCATGCTGCTCATTGATTGACTTTGAGCCTCAAGAGGACATTACCTTCTCAGTTCATCCCCTCGTCCATGAGTGGTGCAGAACCACAGTCAAATCGGACGCCCCGACCGAAGTTTGTATGCACAAACTGATGGGGATGTCCATTTCTTCCGACAATGATTTCCGGTTCCAGCACCAAATTTTCCCCCATCTTGATTCACTCCTATTCAAGACCACCAAACATCCCAACCGTCAGCCCAACATCCTGGACAGTTCATTCGCAGTCGAGTGTTTGGGGATATATTACTCTGGAGGAAAGTGGGATGCTGGGGTTGAACTGGGGAATCACATGTTGCAAACTGCTCCATTGCAGCAGTCCGAGCTCGAAACTCTCCGGATTCAAGGGATGTTGGCCATGTTATATGGCAGAAAGGGAGACCTTCACCGTGCTAGGGTACTCGAAGAGATGGTTCTGACACGGAGAACAGAATTATTGGGTGAAGACCACAGAGATACTCTGAGCGCGATGGGAAATCTGGCGGGGATTTGCTCAGATTCGGGACAGTTCAACAAGGCGGAAGGGCTGAGAATGATTGTCTTGGACAAGTACAGGGAAATCCTGGGGGAGGATCACCCAGATACCCTGAAAGCCATGGCAAATCTCGCTGTGACATACTTGGATGTGGGACAGCTCAACCAGGCAAAAGAACTCCAACAAACAGTCTTGACCAAGCACCGGGAACTCCTGGGCGAGGATCACCCAGATACACTGACAACCATGGCAAATCTCATGGTGACATACTTGCAGTTGGGACAGTTCAACCAAGCAGAGAAGCTGGGAACTGCCATCTTGACCAAGCGCCGCGCAATCCTGGGGGAGGACCACCCAGATACCCTGAAAGCCATGGACAATCTCACTGTGACGTACTCGCGGTTGGGACGGTTCAACCAGGCAGAAGAGCTGGGGACAACTGTCTTGAGCAAGCACCGGGCGATCCTGGGGGAGGACCACCCAGATACCCTGAAAGTCATGGCAAATCTTGCAGTGACATACTTGCAGTTGGGACAGTTCAGCCAGGCAGAAGAGCTGGAAAAAATCATCTTGGCCAAGCGCCGGGCAATCCTGGGGGAGGACCACCCAGATACCCTGAAAGCCATGGTCAATCTTGCTGCAACGTACTCGAATTTGGGGCAGCTTGACCAGGCAAAAGAACTCCAACAAATAGTCTTGACAAAGCACCGGGAACTCCTGGGCGAGGATCACCCAGATACATTGACAACCATGGCGAATCTCATGGTGACATACTTGCAGCTGGGACAGTTCAACCAAGCAGAGGAGCTGGGAACAACCGTCTTGACCAAACGCCGGGCAATCCTGGGGGAGGATCACCCAGATACCCTGAAAGCCATGGCGAATCTCGCTGTGACGTACTCGGATTTGGGACAGCTCGACCAGGCAAAACAAACAGTCTTGGGCAAGTACAGAGAAGTCCTGGGTGATGATCACCCAGATACATTGCAAGCCACGGCTAATCTCGCGGTGATGTACTCGCGGTTGGGACAGTTCAACCAGGCAGAAGAACTGCAAAAAACCGTCTCTGCCACACGCCAGCAAGTCCAAGGGAACAATCCCCCTCTTGGGTAACTAGCAAGCCCAGATTGAGAGAGAACAATCTGACAGTATGTGGGTTTATCTATCATGTTCTATTTAATGACTCCATATGACTCACCCGTAAATCAGTAGTATTTAAGTCACTGTATTCTGTACTATGCCAATAACTACTTTTATCTTGAACCACTACAACCACTGTGTGATTAGCTCGAGCCATGCTTACCCCACATCTCACCAACTCATCTAAGTAAACTGTGCCAATACTCAACTCAGGAATTGCTCATATTCAGGAACGAAAGTGAGATGATGTATCCATGGTTGAAGAAATAGATCGACCATTGGAGGGCACTCAGGAGGCTCCATCGAGCATCTCCCACATCTCGTCTCAAACCACTGAGTCCAGTACTTTAAAAATTGTGATACATCAGGAAAAAGTCTCGGGGGAGTAGCTCCCGTGCTAATTTTATAGCAGAAAATAGCCGCCATAGCTGATATAGCCTTGACTGGGGGATCTATAGCTCCGTATTGCTGAGGTAGCAGTAAGCAAGAACGATGGAGAGCATCATAGCCTCAAGGGGAAGTATTGTGCGCTAGATATTTTTAGAGGGATTCCATGATGCCCTCTGTTGGACCCGGCGGGGATGGCCTCAGATGCGGTGCACGGCGATCAAGGCGACGGAGGACCTCCGTGGGTGCGACCAACCAAAAGAGTGATGACTAATGCTACGAACAGCTGCAAACTATACTACACTGCCACTCCATCGGCAGCCGCCGCTGCCACATGCGCCCAACACCACAAAGGCGGCGTCCGCGCCGCCAAACACGACGACTCTACGCCAACGACGCGCCAACTGCCACTGCACGCTCCGCCTCCACCGCCTCTCGCTCCACAACCTCTGCCGCTTCCACCACTGGTGCCAACGCGGCCTCGAACTCCGCCTGCTCGCGCTCGAGCCGCCCGCCTTTCTTCGGAACGAACGCACGCAGCCGCCTCGCGCTGTAGACGCCGTCGAGAGGCTCGCCTCGTAGGTTCTCGAGTCGATATGAGTCTGTAACCCGTTCTGCAATACGATGCGGGGTCGACCAATAGTGGATGAGTTTGCGTAAGGACTTGAAGGTGTAGTCCCATATACTGCCGGCGACTTGAACGAGCTGGCCCTTCTTGAACGTCACTGCCCCCGCTCGCGACGCGATCACCTTGCGGTCGAAGGTGGCCTTCCGTCCCAGCGCATACTTCATGCGCTCCGCGTACCCGTCCAACCGCTGTTGTGCTACGTACCCCAGGTGCATCCCGACATCCGCCGCTGATGGTTCCTCGACGCTCTCTGTAACGGGCGTCTCCGGTGTGTTTACGACCTTCCCCAACGCGATCTCATTCGGCGTAAACTTGATTGACGGCAGGATCCTGTCGTTCATAATGATGAGCGCTTCGTCGAAATGGTCAGGCCAATTCCGCGGCAAAGTCTCCCACGTAGCTGCGTTCCACACGTCCTCGCAGACGTCCGGCGCGCACAGCTGGGCCAGTATGTGGATAAGGATCTTGTTCGCTCCCTCGACAAGTCCATTGATCCAGGGGGAATATTTAGGGACGACGTGATGCTTGATTCCCCGCGCCGTGAGCCAATCGCGAACCTCCGCGCAATCGAAGTGAGACCCGCCGTCGGTCATGCCGGTTTCGAACTTCCCGAAGTCGCGATAAATGCGGTGTAAGGTCGTAATTGTCGTCTTCCCCGTGCCCGCGGTCTTGAATTTGTCCCCCCAGACTTTCTGCGACGTGCAGTCAAGCCACAGGCCAACGGTTTTGTAGCCACCTTTCCCGACGGATAGCGAAAGGTAGTCTCCTACTAGAAGCTCGTAGGGGTGTCGTTGGGTAATGGGATTGAGCAGGGAATGAACGTGAGTCGCTCCGAATGCTTTGCACTGACCACAGTCGCGTATTGCCTCCAGGATCGACGCGTCAAGTCCCGGGCTGGTGATCTCGTCCATGAGGATCATCTTGATTGCATCACGCCCAAAATGTCCTCGACCTTCGTGGACTATCCGCGCCCTCTCAACCGCCTCCGCCCGTGTTACGCACTCTAACTGCGACCTAGCGCGCCCCTTCGTGCCGCCGCCCAACTTCCACAGCTTCCCGCCTTCCACGAAGTATTCGGACGCGCGGTGCTTTGCCTTCTCCCGCGCGCGCTTCGACGTGCCAACCGCCAGCTCGTGGATCGCGTCAAGCACCTCCACATACAATGGCTCGTCCTTCAGGCGTTCACGCAGCGCCATCGTCCCCTCGGGCAGCGCCACGATGAGGAAGGCGTCCGCATCCCCGGCTGCCCCCACGCACACCGAGAACACATCGTTCTCCAGCCCCGACTCAGCCCCCGCGTCCGGCGACACCGTCCATTCGTGGCCGTCCCCCGCCTGCTCCTCCACCTTGTCGTACTTCCGGCTCAAGATATCCGCCCCAACGTTGGTCGTCCCTTTGATGTGCTTGGCCCCGACTATGTTGTACCCCAATACACCATTCCTCCAGCGCTCATGTGCTACGTTGAGCTTCTCTTTGGTCAAAACGTTGAAGAGGTGGCACTGATTTCACGGAGGAAAACATACCGGATCAAAGAAAAACCCTGATTTCTGCAAGATTGGAGGCTGTGCAACAGGGCAGTGCTCATGTCAATGAATGATGGAGACAACAATGGTGGAACAATGAGCCATTGAACAATGGGGGCATCAATGGGTACAATGCGCAATGGCGCACTGGATGAACAATGGTGGCGGTCACGTGGTTTTACGTCAAAACACGTCGAGACGCGTCGCAACACACTCCAAACGTGTTTCAGCAAGCGGGTACTTTGGGAACGCACAGCCGTTGAAAAGCCGAATGCTACGTGCCGAAAATATACCCATAGGACAATGGGTTCCATTGTGCATGGCCTTGGTAGTTCGGTTACAGCTGTGATTAAGAAGGAAACTGTCCTGGGTTGGGCGAAACTCCTCACGAAATAGGCCGAGGGCCGGGTTACGGAAAATTAGGACCTATAACTTATGGGTGCGGATGATTATTTGGCAAAGATAAACAGTTGTAGTATAAAAGGGATGTGTATTTTGTAGATGAAGAACAATTTTTATGCCGGGGTTACACCGTGATCTCTCTCGCTCTCTCTCTTTCTCTCTGTGTGTCTTACAGGAACGGAACAGAACGGAACAGAACGAATCTGGGCTTTGACTTGGTCAGATTACAATCTTTGCTCTCAAGACTTACACAAACTACTTACTGAATTCGCAACTGTCATATATTTTGACAGGAACCTCCCGAACTTGCGCGCAACTTGTGTTGTTGGACTTGGACTCGTTAGTTGGAAGGATTTGGAACGGATTGCTGCTGGACGGCATTTTTTTTGTTGATTGGTTTGGGGTGGTTGTTTAGGGTTTCAAGTTCAAGCTTCAACACACATCAAGCGCTTCATCTGGAGCCCACCGCGAGGGAGGTTCATTCAGATAACGAACAGATTGTGCTGGTCGCAGTCGTTTGTATAGCCGGAGAGGATATATTGTGACAAGGAAAATTCCTGCAGGCAGGAATCCTGGTTGGACACCAGCAGAAAGACCTAGGAACGAAGTTAGGGATCTCGTACGAACGCGGACCGCGGCGTACGCAAAGAGGAGAAGGACGGAGGAACAAGAGCTAGGCCTCGCAGGCGACGCCGACAGCAACAGTTCACTGAACGGTTCACCTTTTGTTGGACAATCTTTGCTGGACGAAGAATTTCCACCAGACTCGGACGAATCAGATTTTGATTATCTTTTTAAACTCAGACCTGTTACACCAGAAGATACAACGATGGCACAAGCAGCGGGCGCACCAGCCGGGAACAATGTTGCAAGCTTCCGGGTGCCGAGGCCTTGGGAGTCAAATGTACCCAAGTTTACCACGGAAGACAAGGACGACCTGCGAGACTTCATCGAGCAGGTCGACGACATAATTGCGCTGGCGCAAATAACAGATGAAGAAGAAAAGAAGAAGCTGCTCACCAGCTATCTCCCAGCACGGAAGCGGGAAACGTGGCGGGAATTAACAGAGTATGGGACAGGAGTGTCATATACGGACTTCAAGAAAGCGATTCTAAAAGTGTACCCTGAGGTCCAGGAGGATCTCGATGGCACACTTGAAGAATTAGAGCAGCTCTGCGCGGAGAATAGGAATATTCGGCGCACTGAAGAGGGCAAATTAACACGGTTTGGAATGCGCTTCCGCGCGCTGGTGAAGAAACTCAGCAAAGCGCCGGCAATAATCCTGAACAAGGAGGCTTGTCGACGTTATCTTGACGCGCTGGAGCGAGGATTCGCAGAGGCGTTAAAGATGGCAATCAATACGCGGAACCTAATTAAGGCAGACCTCCAGCCGGCTGCTGGACAAGGTCAGCGAGCAGCAGCGCAAAATGCGGTGGATCACCGCAAGGAGGACCCAATCCTGTTAGATGAGTTAGTGAAGATGGCGGAGCGCCTAGCGAGTACGGGTGGTACTGAGGCAACGTGGGGAGAAGAAAGCCCACCTGAAGTCAAGCGTTCGGACCGATTCCCTATGGTTAAGATTGAGCGCAGAGAGGCACAGTTCGAAGAGTTGGGAGGGGAAGTCTCGAGTCTTCGTGATGCCTTAGCGGTTGTGCAGAAACAGTCAAAAGCAGCCCATGAAGAACTCATGAAGGCCTTTCAAAACATGAAGAACTCGCCGCCTAATCGTGAAGACAACGAGTCTGTGCCACGTGGTGCACCAAATATGTACGGTTCGGATCGCCAGCTCGGCTGTGGATATGGTCAAGGTGGCGGGATGCAGCGGAACCAGTGCTATTATTGTGACGGGCATGATCACTACTCGAAGGAATGTACGGTGAAGGCAGCACACATCCACAAGGGATGGGTCGTTGTTGAGGATGGGCAACAGAAGTTGGCCGATGGCAATTATATTCCGAGAGGGAAAGGCTCACCTGCGGCACGGGTTGAAGAATATTGGCAGAGGAAGGGTGCTGCTGGTCAGCATATGTACTCTGACACATTCTATGGTGGGGCGCAGGAGGACGAGTTTGACTCGCTGCGTGACGAAGTACGGACGCTGCGGGTAAAGTTGAACCAAGTTACGGCTGGAGGGCAGCGGACACTGCCCCCACAGCAAGCCTACATGGTTAACACACCAGTGCAGTCGGTGCCGCCAGTGCAAATGCAGCCGTACGCAAACCAGGCTGTATCTACTCCAGTCATAAATATGGAGGAACTCGGACGTACCGTTTTTAACGCTATGCGGATGGGAAATCCCGCACAAGACCAGTATGTTCAAACCAGGAGCGGAGCACGGACCGTGGCATTCGCAAACCCGCCAGAGCAGGATTTTTAAAGGCCTCAAGGATGGAGGCGCGGGTTGGATCTAATATATCTCGGCCTCCTGAGGGGAATAAACCCAGAAATCAAGTAGGGGAAAAGAAAAATGGAGAGCAAGACCAGGAAAGGTCTTCGGCTCGGCAGGAATTACCATACCGTTTTGTGAAGCCACTGGGAGTTGGGGCTCGAACTCTGCCAGCCCCGGAAGGCAGCGTAGAACGTGTTCTCGAGGATTCCGGCAAAGCGTACAAGCTAAAAGCGCCAATTCAAAGAGATGGGCTTACTGACGAGATGCTGGAACGCATCAACAATACCGAGGTGACAGTCAGGTTGGGGGACTTGTTCGGGATGAGCAAGGACTTAAGGGAAGGAGAAAAATTACAGCTTACCAGAGTAAGGCAGCCCCTGAATAATGATTCGAAGGGACCGGTTATAGTTCTCCCGAACGATGTGATGAAAATTGAAGGGCGGGACGTTGAGCAGGGCACTCAGTTAAGGAGTGATGCCTTAGAATTGGGAGACTTGCCGGAAGTAGAGGGGGTATTTGTAACCACTGTTGCAGTTGATGGGATACCGGCTGGCTCGGTAATCGCGCAGGACCCGTATCTACAGTACCTGGAAGGGCTGGAAGAGGGTGAGGGTCCCAAGCAAATTTATGTTGCACGCGATTCGGTCCCATTACGGGTCACATTCCCATACATCAACAGTCAGGGACCGGTAGAATGTGTGCTTGACTCTGGCTCACAAATCGTGTCCATGTCGCTTGAAGAGGCACAGAAGTGCGGTCTGGTTTGGGACCCCACAATCAACATCTTCATGCAAAGTGCAAATGGTCAACTGGAAAAGTCGATGGGGTTGGCAAGGAATGTGCCATTCAGATGGGGTGAACTAAAACTTTACCTGCAAGTCCATGTCATACGTGGCCCAGCATATAAGGTACTACTCGGCCGGCCCTTCGACGTCTTAACAAAGAGTCGCACGGACCATGATTATGGGAATCAATTGTTAACATTGACCGATCCAAATTCTGGGAAGGCGTGGACAGTGCCTACCTATGACCGGGTTAAGAACGGCTCGGAAAAGGAGGGGAAGGCGCCGCTGGAGCAGAGAATTAGTCAACAAAGAATTGCTGGCAAGGATTTTCGCATCGCTTCGAGGAATTGACACAGCTGTGCCATGGAGAAGAGATCGGAATATTGGTTGGTTTTGGCAAGAACCAAGAGATGGAAATTGAACAGGTATATCAACCTAGGGGCGGAGTTATGGTTCCGGAGAAAATAATAGAGGCATACGTTGCTGCATCGGATGATGCTGACAACTTGAAAGGGGATACAGAAGCGGCAGCATTGTTTCAAGCGTTCACACGACAGGACATCGAAACCATTGATGGGGTGCCGTATAAAGTATTCGCGAATGCCTTGTGCGAATCAGTGCGGGAGGGCAGCCAGGATAAGGCATACTGTGGAAGGCGAAACTCGTGGGATACACGTGCCTGGCATGCAGTGGATGTGAGCCAAACACGTTGCGCGTGCTGCCAGGTAGTTGATTTTATATGCCCACAACCTCCAGCCCGGGAGTTGGATTTAACACCTGGTGAGGAAACACAATCAGTGTTTGCGGGCAAGAAGTACAAGCCCGTAGGGTTAAAAGTTAGGCCAGTGTACACGGAATTACCAGACCGGTACAGGATTAAACGGGAAATTACGGGAGATCCGTTGGCTGGAATGCCGGCGTTGAATATGCGACCATCGGAGTTTGTACCAAAAGGGCGATATACGGCAGAACGAAAAGCTGAGATGGAGGCGCGACACCAGGGATTCTTACAGGCCGAAGAATTGAAGCTGTTGCATGAAGTGGTAGGAAGCCATGAACAAGCTTTTGCCTGGAATGATGAAGAGCGTGGCAACTTTCAACACGACTTCTTCCCACCAGTAGAGTTTCCGGTCGTTGAGCACGAAACATGGGTAGAGCGGAGTATTCCAATTCCGCGCGGCCAGTTGGAGGAATTTTGCAAGACAATCAAGAATAAAATTGATGCGGGCGTTTACGAGCCTTCAAATGCATCGTATCGAAGTAAATTCTTTGGGGTCATCAAGAAGGATGGAAAGAGTATACGGTTGGTGCATGCGCTGGAACCATTAAACGCGGTCACTATTGCACATTCGGGGATTCCGCCTGCGACGGAGGAGTTGGCAAATCATTTTGCGGGACGCGCATGTGGCGGGTGCCTTGATTTGTACTCAGGCTATGATCATAGGGATATAGCTGAGGGGTCGCGAGATTTTACAACATTTCAGACGCCGTTCGGGGCGCTACGACTTGTCAAATTGCCGCAGGGTTGGACAAACAGCGTGCCGATCTTTCATGATGATGTTAATTACATCCTTCGTGAAGAGATTCCACATGTCACCATCCCGTACATCGATGATGTGCCTATACGGGGGCCAGGGACGCGGTACGAGTTGCCGGATGGCACTTGTGAAGCCATACCTGAAAATCCTGGTATTCGGCGATTTATATGGGAGTATTTTGAGGACTTGAATCGGATAATTCAGCGTGTACAGTACTGTGGAGGGACGTTCTCGGGCTCCAAGTCAATTTTATGTGCAGGGGAATTCCATGTTGTAGGGCACTTGTGTTCGTTTGAAGGGCGGAAGCCAGATACGGACCGAGTTGGTGTGATCCAACGGTGGGGTGCTCCGAAGGATGTATCAGATGTACGTCGCTTCCTGGGGACTGTAGGTGTCCTGCGAATGTTTATAAGAGACTATGCACTGCTCGCACGGCCGATTCAAAAATTAGTTCGCAATGGGATGGAATTTGTATGGGGTATAGAACAAGAAGCAGCAATGGAAAAGCTGAAGAGTGCCTTAATTGGTGCACCCTGCTTAAAACCCTTGAACTATGACTGGGATTCAGACATAGTGATGGCGGTGGACACATCTTGGATTGCAGTCGGAATCCAGATCTATCAGACAGACCCGAACGACCCGCGGAAGCGGTACTATGCGAAGTTCGCATCAATTACGCTCAATCGGCGCGAGGCGGAGTTCTCGCAGCCGAAGCGAGGATTATATGGGTTAAAGCGTGCGCTGGAAGCCATGCAATACTGGCTGCTGGGTTGCCAAAGATTGGTGGTTGAAACAGATGCGAAGTATATCCAAGGAATGCTGAATAACCCCGGGATGGGGCCGAATGCAACCATTAATAGATGGATTGAGCAAATATTAATGTTCAAGTTTAAGCTCAAGCATGTGAAAGGAGCGAACTTCCCGCCGGATGGACTATCCAGGCGCGAGGCACAGCTCGGCGATGAAATATGGCCAGATGGCGATGATGAAGTTGAGCCAAATGGTCCGCCGGAGATACATTCTCATTGGGATTATTTCACGGAGCAGCCACTGGATATTGAAGAGTTCAAGAATGACATCGACACCAGAGGCGGATATTTGTTAGAAATGGAAGGAGTTGCGACTGGTGTGGAGGATTTTAACGAGGAGCTTGATAGGGCTCGGTGTGAAGAACGTGCCATCTCCAAGCTAATCAGGCAAGAGTATGCAGCGGAGGGGCTGGTAGTCCCAGCCTATATTCAGGTGGAAGACATAGAGAGTGGGCTGCTTCCAGATGAGAAGCTGCGCAATGAGGAAGAGGAGCGTGAGACTTACGACGAAGAGCATCGAAGCCAATGGGCACGCGATCAGGATGACAAGCTGCCAATTGTGCGAGAGTGGCTAAAAGACACTCTGAAACGTCCTACGGGGGTAGAGAGCGACCCCGAATATAAACGCTTCACCCGGATCGCATTTAGATTCTTCCTCACCAGAGATGGCAAGATGTACCGTTGGGGAGTAGATTCAATGCACATGCTAGTAGTTGGGAAGGAACATCGGATGTACATGATGCGCGCAGCGCATGATGCGCTTGGGCATCGTGGGGTATTTGCTACAAAATCCTTATTGGAAATGAGATTTTGGTGGCCAGAGTTAGAAGGAGACGTACGGTGGTATGTGAAGACATGCCGGCTGTGTCAAAAGCGCAGGCTGGCGCTCATAAAAGCACCACCAGTGGTGACTGCGATGATAAGCAGTGAACTGAGCTGGCTGTGAAAATTGCATTTTGTGCATGCTTCATATCTACAAAGTACTAGCATTCTCGATAGAGGACTATTGTGATCTCCGCGCAGATAGTCGAGGATATATGGCACCCAGAGGACTCTTGGGACATGATCTTATAGCAGGTACTCCATATTGAGGCCTATATACGACTTGACCTAGGATATAATACCTTAAGGTCGAACAGTGCAAACCCTCTATCCAAGGGTAAACAAGTCACTTAGTGCCAGTCCATATCAAGGAGATGGGATATATTGCATCCCTAGGCCATATAAGCAATAAATACACGAGACAGAGACAGGACTGTATCAGATGATATAGTGTCAACATCCAATAGCTGCACTATAAAGTGGCATATACGATGGTCGAATTGTGTATACAATGATCAGTCGGCGTATATGATGATCTGAATGGGGTTGTTCTGGTGCTGATAGGACTGGATGGCTGTAAACCCATCCAAGTCTATTCGGATGATTGAACTAGTGACACTTGGAGAGTACACAGTTGAGCTTACACACTAAACCCTCAAGCATATACACTCGAACCAAGAGTATGTATGGTTGCTGGGCAGATAGGAAGCCACATCTAGGACCATATGTGTGTGTGTGTGTTCAGTCGCCATATACATGCACTCAAAGGCTGTATCCATGACCGAAGCAGCATATACACTCAGTAGGACCGACGAAGGCACCCAGCCTGGCCTCTACAGCATTGATTCTGGACCGTTCTAGGCCCTGGGTCATGGTTAAAGCCGTCCGGGACATCGGACATCACCTGACAGCCATATGAGTCAGACCGAGTCAGGAAGGAATAGAGACTATTTGCAACCCAGTTATCCAAGGGGAAGGGTTCCGAGCCCTGTGTACATGCTAAGAAAGGCATATATAGTCAAGCGACAGGATGTTTAACAATGTTGACACTGATCCTCGCGCTGCGACACCTCACGTGAAGGGTCCAGGCTCCGGGAACACAAGTAGCCGGTTCAATCGGATCCGAACGGACGCGGATGACTCCGTTGATGGAATCAAATATCGATTGGAAGACTCCGGAACGATGTTCGACTGCCGTAAACTAGCACCTAAAGTCTGTATAAAGCACATATGAGACTTGGGAAGGAAGCCTAAAACAATATAAGACACTTCGAAGGTGTCCTGAACACTGTATACCTTGGAGTATGACCGTTCGCGCCTCAATCCCGATGGATCGGAGCTACGAGTCATACGGCTCCGCTGTATATCAGCAAGGAGGAGTCATCCACGAACGTGGGAAGGCCCTCGACCAATCATAGAGGTTATGGGAACGAGATATTCCGGATTGCGTGCTCATTTCATATATTATTTATCAGCTTGTAGCGTAATCATTGTTTGTAATCATATATAGAAACAGTATATAAGGGCGCCTGCTCGAGAGGGAACAGTAGCGAATCGCGCCAGTGGCTGGTTGGAGGCTAGGAATAGTCACAACCAGCTGCTTGGTTAGATTGTGTGCTCTGTTCGCCTTAAGGCATTGCTCAGTAGAGTCTGCTTTATAGTGTGTGAATATACCTTTGGATTGATATAAACACCTGAGCCTGGAAGTTATAACATTTGAGCCTGGAAGTACATTGGCCTGGAAGTTAAACATTTGAGCCTGGAAGTCACAATACATTGAGCCTGGAAGTTTTATTGGCCTGGAAGTTTACCTGGCCTGGAAGTTCTTACAAGTTTATACTTGTTCAATCGCGTTTATACAGTTCACCAGTGTGTTCTGGGGGGTTTACAAGCCAATCGCATCGGCGACTAGTTGGCGGCTAGAATATAGTCACGATTAGTTGTTGGTAGGTTGTGTGCTCCTTTACGGAAATCAACCATATACACGATTTAAAACACTGTTCTTGCATCTGCTCCAGGCCATATACACCATTGTACTCGTAGTCGACAATCAAGTCGATCCGTTTATAATTGTTGAAAGCCTGTTGAGCCCAGTCGATACCATTGCTGAAGGGCCTTTGAGCCCGAATAAAACCCAATATCGCGATCAAATCGCACCCCATTGTATCTCGGAAGGCCCTAAAAGCGCCGACCTACTGTGTGTTGTGTATACAATCTAGTCGATTGCAGACAAACATCCTTGGGATCGCTCGGACAAGGGCCATTTACACAAGTGATTCTTGGAAAGACTATCACCGTAAATCTCGTCTGATAGACCTAATACTTGGTCTTATCCCCGAACAAACAACACAATGACTTCTGTCTTGCAGTGGTTTAGTGTTTGGTTGGTGGTTTTGTGGTAGTTAGTTGTTGGTCTCGACCTTCAGCACTCCTGCATTGCACTATTCCTGCTCACTTCCCACACTGCTGGGTCAGTTGCCAGTGTATCAGCGACACCTAGCATATTTCAGAAAGTGCACACGGATGTGATGCACATGAGCGAGAGGTCAAACGGTTGCAGCCTTATTGCAGATGCCAGATGCGCACTTACACGGTACCCAGAGGCGCGCGCACTCTGGGAGCAAACTGCAGTAACGCTTGGGATGTTCTTGCTAGAAGACATCATATGTAGATGGGGGTGTCCGCGCTGGATAGTGACTGACAATGGGCCACCATTCCTTGCTGCATTAAAATGGTTGAAAGCGAAATATGGGATTGAAGGAATACGGATATCGCCTTACAACTCACAGGCAAATGGGGTGATCGAACGTGGTCATTGGGATATTCGGCAGTCCCTTTACAAAGCAACGGGAGGAGACTTGAAGAAGTGGTATTATTTTCTGCACCAGGTTTTATGGGCAGACCGCATAACCACAAGAGGAATGGGCTGCTCACCCTACTTCGCAGTGTGCGGGGCTCATCCGATTTTACCATTGGATGTTGCGGAGGCGACTTGGTTGACAGAGTACCCGGACCACATCATTTCAACTGACGAGCTTGTTGGACTTCGAGCACGGGCACTTGCGAAGCATACCGTCCATGTAGAAGAAATGCGTGTGAAAATAGCAGCATTAAAGGAGAAATCTGCGGAGGATTATGCTGAAAAATATAAGCATGTAATCAAAGATTACTGCTTTGAGCCGGGAGACATTGTACTCGTCCGAAACACCGTAGACGAGGGTTCCCTGAGCGGCAGAAATAGGGATCGGTGGTGGGGACCGGTGATTGTGGTTCGGCGCACAAAGGGAGGGTCCTACATTGTGTGTGAATTCAATGGCGCCGTCTGGCAGAAAAAGATTGGTCGGTTCAGGGTTATACCTTATGAACAACGAGAAAAGCTCAGCATCGGGAGTAGGATCGAGGAGTTGATCGATACCTCTCGGGAGATGCTTGACAGACTTGAAGACGAGCCTGAAGAAGTCTATGATGGCAAAGATTTACAATTCGATGGAGTTCGATTGCGCTCAGGGCTAGATAAACAAAGGGCTGATGATGCAGTGGACTCTGGATCGGAGTCAGACCACGAGGATGAATCAGAATAAAGCACCCGAAAGGATCACACTCGGGAAAATAATCAAGAGCAGCCAGTGCCCACAAATAAATATTCGGTAACAAGGGTACAAAGCAGGATCACGGTGATGGACTTCACGAAATAAATATCAAGAATGGGAGACCAGCTCAGTCAATCTCGCGCAACGGACAATTGGCAATAAAATGCGACGTGGCGGAACAGAAGAAGCAGCGTTTATGTTTCCTAAAGTTGCGCTTAGTTGGAAGAGCTAAAGAGTGAGGGAAAATCAACGTACGGAGCCTTCGCATTGCGGTTTGTAACCGACGGCGTCCTGGAGCGCCTGTAGCTGCCAGACGGTGTGTCTTTCCGAGCATGAGAGCCGATGGATCTCGGCCTCGACACCCGCAAGTCGTCTACGTAGTGGAACTTCGGACGGCGGGGAACGAACTTGGCGGGGCGGGGGACTAGGACCGCGACGTTTGACGCTGGACTGGCTGGCGGAGCTGGCCGCCGGGTGTTCGGCTATGGCATGAAATAAATAAAAGCGCTAAGGAAATGTACAAAGGACACATACAGGCTTGCGCACGACGGTGCGCCCGCGATATAATAGAGGGGTGTTCATCATCCTCGGCATCCGAGCGCGGCCGTTTGCGGGAGGACTGGAAAGAGGGGAGACGATCGGCACGAGGTCCGGTAGGGATGGACTTGGTGACAACGGAGAGGCCAGCTGGAAAGCAGTTTCAAAAGTCGGAGCAGTGGATCATTGAGAAGAGTACTTACACGGGCGGAGGGCGGATTGCTCAGCCGGATACTGAGCATAAGACCTTCAAGCTCGGGGAGCGGTGATAACAAAGCTATGGGACACACTGTGAGAAAAGTAAAAGCGCGACTAGAAAAAGAAGGAGCTGGGCTTACCCGGGATTGGGGAAGCGGGACCAGTGGTCTCTATCTTGATAGTAGCTGAGGGAGGCTAGTTGAATCAGATGTTCAGCTATCAGCGCATAGAAGAATAAAGGAAAAAATTCACCTGGGCTACAAGAGAAACTGCCCGCTCGCGCACATCGTCATCTTCGGAGGCAGCAGATGGGATGGAGACGGCATCTTCGTCAGGAGAATGAATTTGCTAAGGTAGAATGAGCCGATAAAAATTGAAAGAAACACCGAGAATACATTTTGGAGTTTAGCGGCATACTCGAGTGCTTCACGATGCTCGGCTCGAGCCGCTACTCCTTCTTCCGCACGTAGGCGCGCAGCCTTAGCACGCTTACGGTCACGGTAGAGTTGCCGAGAGCGTGCAATTTCGCCAGCGAAATTGGTGATGGAGGAAAAGATATCATCGGGAGGAGCTCCGAGGCGAGAGTTATTTTGGGCCAGCTTTGAGCGAATCGTGAACACACACTCGCCGACCTCCGGGGTCAAAGCGAATGATGCGACTTGCTTACGGAACTGAAGCTGATGATAGTCGGTCAAAGGGATTGAATAGGGCAAAGACAAACACACCACGGAGCGAGCGGAGGCAATGAGAAAAGCGTCCTGATCAACAGGATCTTCATAGGCGGTTGCCCGGACAGACTTGTGAAGGGCTCGGACAGCATCTTCTTCGGCCTTATCCAAACGGGGGGCGTCAAATGAAGACATAAAGGGAGAAGGAGAGGCAGCCGAGCCCGCGGCAGGAAAAATAGAAGGTGAAAGGAGTAAGATGGAGAACAGCCTGGAGTGGCGCACCTTTTATACCGTGCAGGACCATGCACAAAACTATTAACTGAGACAGTTAATAGCAATGAAAAAGGGAAAGGGCGACACGTACTTAGACGTGGACACGTCAAACAATGGGGTCGCAAAATCGTGGCAGTGTTCAAAAAGACAATGAAAAAGACGAAGAATAATTGTTGGACCTAAAACGTGCGAGAAGATCAAGGGCGGATGAGGCGCGGATGTGTCTCAGGGCGTGTGAGACAACTCAAACGAGACATGTTTCATCACACAAAAACTTTTGGCACCAAAGATTCCACCGTACATTCAACAAAATGACCAAGAAAAATACAAGATATTGTCAAGTAAATCCAAGAAAACAAATGCGCACGCGGCTACGACTCAAGAAGAGAAAAGAACAAGGAGTAGAGGCGATCCACGACGGCCTGAAGGACGGAGGGGTGGATCCGAGCGTCGTGGCCAAAGACTAGGAAGCGGGATAAAAGGCCGGCATCGGTGGAGGACTCCGCCAGACGCTGATACCCGCGGAAGGCAAGGCCGCCGGTGGCGTGACAATTAACCTGCATCGAGTCAATGAAATGTGTGCGGAGATAGAAGAAAAGGAGGACATACGAGAAAACGGGTGATGGCACCCTGAGCGGCCGAGTAGAACCAGGTGGAGGCCCGTTCATACTCACGCTCTAGTAGAAGATCAGCCGAATGCGACAGACAAGCAGACAAAGGGACATGCCAAATTGGGATGCCGCAAGGTGGTTGTCACGGACGGCAGCGCAAAGGACGGCACGCTCGTCATGAAGATATGCATCACGGCGATTGGCTAGGTTTGAGACGAAGAAGTACGGGTCCGCATAATTGCAATCAGGGATGCCGAGGACTGCGCAAGGGGGGCAGGGGATGCCGGCTTCCGAGAAATCACAGTCTATGGCAAGTTCGGCACAGTTCGCGCACTTCGCGACAACCTGAAGACCGTGTAAGGATTTGTACGGGGCGGAAAAAGAGATATAAATGTGGACGCACATCACGATACTTAATTACAGCTGTTCTCGAAATTAATGAGACCGATCGTTTTTTTTCTCTCGTTCCCAAAAAGGAAGGTGGGCACAAGAACATCGATTGATATGCACTATGAGGGCCAGGGAGACTCACCTATGTTCTGGGGTCATGTATGTCAAATTTTGAGCAGAAAGACTTGGTGCAGCGCCTAGAATCGAACGAAAAGATGGGGTGGTGAAGTCACGTGGACACGACTGATCGGCTCGTTTCGGCCGCTGTCAAAGTTCAACCCTCCCGTCGAACGGCTCATGGAGACCTCGGCCCTCCTCGCAAATGCTCCAGGCCAGAAATCCTGGAGTGTTTTGTCTATGCAGCTATACTTACCTTTTTGGGAACTAAAAAAAAAAAAATCACTCAGTCTCATTAATTTCGAGAACAGCTGTAACTTCATAACACGTTCGTGATCGACCGGAAGGGGATTGTCAGAGACGTGTGGGAGCTGGCGGTGGCCGTTGTGACGGGTAACACGGAACGGACAGTTCGGCGGTGGAATTTGCGGCATAACAAAGCCTTCGGGTGGAGGGCTCGAGTGGCTTGAGCCAATGGAAGCGGGGCCGAACGGGACTGGGGCCGGTCGAGGTGATGAAAAGAGCGGGAGTAGCGGCACGGAGTCGCTCGAAGAAGGGGAAGGCATAATGTGACGAAGAATATACAATTAAAAGTCGAAAAAAGTTGGATGCGAAAGGAGGCGAGTGGTGCTGGGGTCAGCGGCAGTAGCGGCGGTGCTTTTAAAAGACTACAAACAATGGCCGTTAGCAAGAAAATGCATGGAAGAATAAAGGGTGCATCGGACAGTGAGGGCCACACTGATAATGGCTGATAACATGCCATAGTGGAGACTATGGGCGGTGGTCCACAATAGCGGGTTAACAGGAAGAAGATTGTTGGGGCCGAACAATGGGCGGTGCGAGGCGTTGCAAGCGTAGACGTAAGACAGCCGCGGGGCACAGTGTAACAATAGTCTTGAGGGGAAAACATTGGAAAGGGGTGGTAGTCCAAGCGACACCGACGTATAACGTCCGTGTGGCAAGAGGAAGAGGTGGAAAAAGGTGGGAAAAATCCCACGGGGACCTGACTCACTATCGATTGATCCCCGATGGTTACGTCACAAGGCTGTGCCAGCCCGCGCGCAAGGAAAGTGCCGACATACCTGACTGAGGACAGTCAGAAGTTATGAAAGAGGGAGATGAAGAGGTGGCACTGATTTCACGGAGGAAAACATACCGGATCAAAGAAAAACCCTGATTTCTGCAAGATTGGAGGCTGTGCAACAGGGCAGTGCTCATGTCAATGAATGATGGAGACAACAATGGTGGAACAATGAGCCATTGAACAATGGGGGCATCAATGGGTACAATGCGCAATGGCGCACTGGATGAACAATGGTGGCGGTCACGTGGTTTTACGTCAAAACACGTCGAGACGCGTCGCAACACACTCCAAACGTGTTTCAGCAAGCGGGTACTTTGGGAACGCACAGCCGTTGAAAAGCCGAATGCTACGTGCCGAAAATATACCCATAGGACAATGGGCTCCATTGTGCATGGCCTTGGTAGTTCGGTTACAGCTGTGATTAAGAAGGAAACTGTCCTGGGTTGGGCGAAACTCCTCACGAAATAGGCCGAGGGCCGGGTTACGGAAAATTAGGACCTATAACTTATGGGTGCGGATGATTATTTGGCAAAGATAAACAGTTGTAGTATAAAAGGGGTGTGTATTTTGTAGATGAAGAACAATTTTTACGCCCGGGTTACACCGTGATCTCTCTCGCTCTCTCTCTTTCTCTCTGTGTGTCTTACAGGAACGGAACGGAACAGAACAGAACAGAACAGAACGAATCTGGGCTTTGACTTGGTCGGATTACAATCTTTGCTCTCAAGACTTACACAAACTACTTACTGAATTCGCAACTGTCATATATTTTGACAGGAACCTCCCGAACTTGTGCGCAACTTGTGTTGTTGGACTTGGACTCGTTAGTTGGAAGGATTTGGAACAGATTGCTGCTGGACGGCATTTTTTTTGTTGATTGGTTTGGGGTGGTTGTTTAGGGTTTCAAGTTCAAGCTTCAACACACATCAAGCGCTTCAACGTCGCGCAGGGCACTGCAATCCGTCTCGAGCAAGACTGGCTGCCCCCAGACGACATTCGCGAACTTGTCCAGTCCGAATTTGAGAGCCGCAAACTCCAGCAAGTGCGGCGGGTATCGCTTCTCCGCGGGCGACGTCCGCTTCGACGCATATCTGATGGGGTGACGGCGTATGACGACTTTCCCGCCAGGCAGCGTCGTCTTCATTTTCTGCGCGAGGATTGCCGCCAAACCGCCTTTGCAGCCATCGGAGTTCAGTATGAATGGAAATTCCTTCAGTGTCTTGAAGCGCGGCGCGCGTAGTACAGGTTCCGAGGTGAGTATCCGCTTCAGGCGCAGGAAGCATCTCGTGTGCTTCTCCGTCCAGTGGTCTGTTAGTTGGAATGCACGCATGATCTGTCTGTACACGCGCTTATTCTGCGCCGCGGAGGTGTCAACGAGCGCAAGCAGATCGCGTAGCGGGGCTTCTTCAGCGACATAGTTGTTCACGAGATCGCGGAAGTAGGCTGTCAGCCCGAGGAAGGAATGGAGGCTCGATGCCTGGAGCGGCTGCAGCCACTGAACAATTGTCGTCAGCTTCTTCAAGTCTGGCGAGACGCCTCTTGGGCCAACAGTCGACCCCGCGAATACCGCCTCGGTCATGTAGAGCTTGGTCTTCTTTGCGGAGAGCGACAGCTTCGTCTCACGTACGCGCGCGAATATGACACGTAGGCGCTGCATCATCTCCTCGAAGTCGTCCGCGGCTGTCCCACCATCATCCACGAGCAGCTCCATCGTCTCGTCTACGACTGAGGGCCCGCGAACTCCGGACCGCATTATACTGGTCTGCGATTAAAACGCTAGATTGGCAAAAATACTATGGAGGAAAGTCCGAAATACGCACCAGGACGTCGACTATGGTAGCGACGCATTGCCGGATGAGGCACCACCCCATGAAGCTAAGATCGTCCTTATGCACCCAGTTGCCTTCCTCCGAGCAGAGAACTTTCTTCAAGAGGAAGATGGCGGGACGTATCAGCTTCTCGACGACCAAGTGCGGCTTCGCATCGCCCACACCGTGCGTCAGGTACTGGTGAATGATGTTGGACGCCTCTTGAATGGTGTAATCGTGGGAAGGATCAAGGACGAGGGAATGGCACATGTAGTAACCAACAGGAGAATTGGGAGGAGCAACTGCCATTGTTGAAGGGCGACGATTCGACTCGACCGTCTATTTAAATCACAAACGGCAAGGCTAGGCACACGATTACACGGCTCTATACGGACATTCCCATCACGGACTTGTCTATTTTCGAACTTCACTCCGCCGACGAAATCTCCTGCACAAGGGGGCCCCCGGAGACAACACGGATAGGGCAACGTTCCTTGCTCCGCCCTAATAGTAACGAAAGAATCAGTTCAAGAACGAGGGGTGGTCGGGTACGAAGCGAACCAACTCCCCTCGGAGTTTATCAATAGTCGACGGAGGAAGCAGCAAACGACTTCCGGTAGTCACAACTCCCGCTTCCACAGTCCTTTCTATGCCTGCTAACGCAACAAGCGTAACTTCGACAACACGCTCTATGTCGCTGTAGTGCTCATGCTCGGAGTTCGAATCGAAGCACGGAGGGGGTGCGTCCCGCATTACAATCCGCTTGTACGACGATGGGGAGTGGCGACCCGTGAAATACGCCTCAACCGTTCGATGTGGATCGTACTCCTCATAATCGAGGTACCGGACGGACTCTGGAGAGTGCAAGATCATGTAACTCTCCGACGCCTTTCGGAGTAGGAACTCAGCCTCGCCAATTGCAATCTGCATCGGTCCGAACCCACGTTCCACGGGTCCGTCGTCTCCATCAAAGCCCACACAGTGAAGGAGCACCAGGATCAGATGAAACATCCACGCGGATTCGGTGGGGGTGTTGAAACGACTGAATAAACTCCGGAGTTCATTCTGCCGAAGACGCGCTGCATAGTACTGAACGAAGGGTCACACTCCTTGTTGAAACAGGCTACTGGACACGCACTATATGGTCAACAACAATCCGCATACAAATACGGATGTTGTACAGTTCTTCGCCGGTCAAGTACGCCGGAGTGCGCATTGCCCACCGATCCTCGAAGACGCCTATGCCGATTAGAAAAACCTTAGCCCGGAGATCGTCTTTCAGGAACCGGTGAAGCCCTCCGATTGGTACATTGAAACCGTCGACGGGGAGATGATGAACGGAGTTATGGAACCGAGCTATTCCGCAGATATCCATGATGATTTAGGAAAGGAAGGGATGTTTAAATAGGTTGCCGACCAGGGACGATCGGCATTTCAAAGTGGGGAGGAGATGTGAGCCATCACATTGTGATAGCTCCCGACGTGACCTCAAAACACCGAACTCCGAGAACAACGCCTTAAGTCTTCGACTAAAAATGATATCCGGACCCAACTAGCGGCTTGACGGAGAATCGAACTCCGAACCTTCTGTTAACCGATATATGAATGCTATAGGTGCACGGAATGTGTTACCATTACGCCAACAGGCCATTCGAGGATCGAACTCAAGACTACAAAGGACCGACTCCGAGTAAAAAGTTATGGCTTGACGGAGAATCGAACTCCGAACCCTCCATCAGCCGATATGAAAACGTTAGGTACACGGAGCGCGTTACCATTACGCCACCAAGCCATGACCGGACTACCCAAAAAGATGTCAATTACCACTGCGCTACCAAGCCACGAAGGACCATGACAAAAAAATCATATCCAGACCCAACATGGCTTGACGGAGAATCGAACTCTGAACCTTCCATCGACCAATATGAGAACGTTAGGTACACGGAGCGCATTACCGTTACGCCACCAAGCCATGACCGGACCACCAAAAATGACAACTACCACTACGAGGAGTCGAACGACCAGCCAAGACGATCACTGTAAAAGAAGGGTTTCCGTCGAAATGGCTCGACGGAGAATTGAACTCTGGACTCTCCGTCAATCGATATAAAAATGTGCATATTACGGAGTGCGTTACCATTACGCCATCAAGCCGTAGGAGTCGAACGACCAGTCAAGATCATCACCGTAAAAAGAATGGTTTCCGTCGGAATGGCTCAGCGGAGAATCGAACTCCGAACCCTCCGTAAAGCATACTGCGAACTTCATAGGAATGCGGAGTGCGGTACCATTACGCCACTGAACCATTCAAGACCGAGCCCTATCTTTTTACTCGAGGGACAAAAGAAAGTAAAGGCCCGTCGGAGATTCGAACTCCGGTCCCTCCATTATTTCAGCTTCCCGCCAGCTACGCGAACGGAGTGCGTTACCACTACGTACATCCGATGCGGAGGAAGATGAACAGCCTGCCCGAGCTGGAAGGACCCGCCGTGTCAGTGAAAAGGAGGCCCAGCGCCGTGAGTCCTGTTCTCAACCCATATTGCTAGCACTTACACTCTTGACATTCAGAGGCCGAAAGGGAAGAAGCCGACAAACACAGGGCTGCCAAGGCCGCGAACGCTGCAAAGAAGCAACGCCAGCAGACGCAGCCCGAGTATGTTGTCCTTCAGGATACTGTGGTGCGTTGCTGTCATTCCTATAATGCTGAGCTCTTATTCCACATTCAGTTCACTTCGCGGGAGGTCGATCTCCCCCCCAACAAGGCCAAGGCTCTCTACCAGCGCGACACCCGGGTTCCAGTCATGCACGCCTGTCCAGCAGTCATCAATAACACACCCGCCCCAGCGCGCGGAAGGACTCATGGACCCAGCCAGGACCTTCGTCACATTGTATGTCTCACCCTATGTGTATTTCGGTGTCGTACTAACCCTCGACAATAAAGATCGCAAACCATCAGGCCACCGCCCCACGTCAAAGCACCAGCAGCCGTGTGGACTACCTCGGTGACACCCCTCGCGGCCTTGCATCGAGCAGCATCAGCGATTGGCGCCACTCTGCTGTCACGCCGATGCCTGTCGACAATGAGGAGCGTCGCCCCCAGGTGCACATCATCCTTGCCTTGATAGCACAAGCCCTACTGATTAGATTAAAGTCTATCAACGGCCACATCTTTCCCGCTCATGTCCAGCTCGACCTACGTGCTGGCCCGTCCCGCCTTCGATCAGTATCTCCCGACATCGAGAGCCCCCCGAATCGATCCGGGCGAGTCCACGTGGCTCAGGGGAGGTCCGAGGGACACCACCCCCAGTCGGATAGTCCTCGATCTAGCTCGCCGAGCATCGGGGATAAGCGAGCACGCTCTCCAGCCAACGACGATGTCCACGACACCCAAGCACAGAAAGTCTCCGATCACCAAGGTCGCTCCCACGCCAAGGACTACGACGACACCACCCAGGAGCTGATCAGCATTGCGAACACTTGGTTCCGATGCCTGCTCGCTACACGCGATGCATTCCCCGAGCACATCGCCGAGACGGAGCTGCTCACCCTTGCCTGGAACAAGGCCTGCGAGGAGCTGAATATCTCGATGTGGATCACGCCTGATATTGCGAAACTGGTACGTTCTTGACTACGATTTGCGCTCCCTCTAACAGATTTCCAGATTACACGCCGCGGATCTCAAATGCGCAGAGAGCTCAAGACCAAAGTCCGCAGCCTCACCGAGCTCGTCTTCGGCTTCGAAAGTGGCCAGAACGAAAAGAATGTCCGCAAGAACAGGCAGCGAGCCGAGGATTTGAAGGATGGCCTGGGTTATTGCTACAAGGTGAGTTTCCTGCCATCGTTCATGAAGATGCTCATGGTCGCTCGCCCGCAGGAGTTCCCCGCCGATGCCGAGCAGCGCAAAGGCCTGTACAAAGCCAAGATCATCCAGAAGTCCACCAACCTCATGTGGTTCAACAACCGTCGCGACGAAGGTGCTACACACCCCGAGCTGTTCGGCCCTATCTTCCCCAAGCCCGCCTTTGCTCTGATTCTCACCGTGGTATGTCCTTTTCCACTTGCCGCTGCCTATCCCGACGAATTGACAGATTGAGTGCTGCATCGATGAGTGGGCCACCGGCATCAAGACCGATGTCCCCTTCACCTCCGCCGACTACCGCTCAGTTTACCAAGACCATCTCAAAGCTCTCGCAGACTTTGAGAAGCACACCGCGCCATGTGACATCCTGGGTAACATTCTGACGCGTGTGCATAACATTGGGCGGTGAGTATTTCTCGCTCTCTGTCGAACATGCCTTGATTCTGTACCTTTCAGCTTCCACTCGGGCGCTCAGCCCATTACCCCCTTCCCCTCCACCTCGACTCTCTCAAAGGTGGCGCTGGATGCAGCAGTCCGGGAGTATGACGAGGACGATGAAACTGAGACTGATGGCGAGAATGGGGAGAAGTCTGATTAGTAGTGTAGATTTGTAACACTTTTTTTTCATTCTATTGATATTGTTTCTCTCTTTTGGCGTAGACCTGAGGCTGGATATATTGGGCTCTCGTCGCCATACACAGCTATGGAGAGCTCTGACACTTTGGATCTATTTTAGTCATACGCTCTGACTACTGCCGACTTCATAGCAAGATATAGCGGCCACCTTCAGCTATTTCTGGCTACAAACCAGGGACCTTGCTACGAGGCTACTACAGCTATCTCGGCTATCCTGCGCTACAATCCAAGGTAAAATTTTCCTGATGTATATGTGCCTAATGAGTCGTAAGTTACCGTTCTCTCTGCCTTACATTAGGTGCTGACAACATTAGGTGCTGACAAGTGGATGGATCCAAAACGACGACGGCACATCGGATGAAAGCGTTGAGAACGAGCCCGAGGATGGACATGAGGAATCGAATAGCAATGCTGGGGGTTGATACGCCGACGGTGCTTCTGAGAGTGTAAATGCAACAAACAAAAGGCAAAGCTAAAATACCTTTTCTCTCGTAATTGGTTTAGAAGACCGAAGAGCTGGTGTGAGTGCGAGTTGGCTTTGACTTCGTTCCAACACCTGTTCAGGAGTGTCGCAAGAGCTGTACCTGGGGACTAGGACTGTACTGAGGTGGCAACTAAGGCAAAATGGAAACCAGGACTTGGGCGGGCGCAACTAGGACTGGCGACGAAGGACCTGATACAAAACTGACGATGAAGGACCGCGCGGCAACGACGAAGACCGCGAATACGATAGCAAACTAAAGGAAACTAGTCTGGAGGCTTGCTTAGTCACACAAAGCGCTTAATGGGCGCTTAAATGCGAGGAAGAAAACTTGCTTATAGTGTAGGACATGAGCCCAATTTATACTACTTTACAACGCTAATTATAAAGAGCACAACTAAGGAAAATGACTACTTTGCCCAAGGCCTCCGAGTGATAACGCGCAGGGCGGACGAGCCACAAGAGAGAGTGGACCCACCCATGCGAAGAAGAACTGCCACAATACCAGTGGCCACAACGGAAGAGATATCCATTGCAGGAGCGGTACATGCGGCATCGAGTAAAAGGGCCCGCGCAGCCGCTGGCCTTTTTGTTAAGACAGAAGACGGCAGAAATCGGGGAAAATGTCTCCCTATCGAGGGAGAACAATCCCAGTATGCGGCTGAACTCTTTGCGGCGCTGGAGGCGACCCGGATGACAAATAAGGAATCTGTCCTCACAATCATTAGCACACAGACTTATGTCCGAGACGCGATGAATACGAAACTCCCGGGGTGGGAACACGAAGGTTGGGCAGGTGTACCACATCGGGAAGTACTGAGATGCCTCGCCGCCGAGCTGAAAGCGAGGAAGGCCCCAACCAACTTCAAAGTAGCAGCGATGGGCTCCCATGACAGAGAAAATTGCAGGCAGGCCGCCGAGCTCGCTAAGAATGCAGCGCAGACCCTGTCTGATGAACGGTGGGCACTCACGCTGCCTCCGGACACGGCCCTCCCTGGTCTCAGCCTGCAAGGCAACCGGCAACGCGTATTTTATCGCAGTATACATGAAATGAAAACTCACTCACAAGCAATGGCCCCAAGACCCTCAATGGCCAAGATGCTTGAAGTCGTGAGGAAGGCAGCCGCAGACAAATTCGGCAAGTACGCATCCGATACGGACATATGGAAGTCGCTGGCATCGAAAGACTTCCTCCCACGAACGGCCCAATTCCTATGGAAGGGAATACATAATGCACACCGGATAGGGAAATACTGGACCCACATACCGGAGTGTGAGGAACGAGCGGCATGCAAAGACTGTGGTGTCACCGAAGATCTAGAACACATCTTGCTCAAATGTGAGAGTCCGGGTCGGGCGACCGTCTGGCGTGTGGCCGAAACCCTGTGGCGAGAAAAGGAGAGTGAGTGGCCCGAGCTGTCGTTGGGCACCATACTTGGATGCGGCCTTGCTGAATTCCGCGACAAGAAGAATCTCGCATTGTCTACGAAACCAAATTGTTCTTTGGGTTAACGATCCTGAGATGAAAGCTAAGGTTCGTATTGTACTTACAACGGTGGGTTGTGTGAATTGCCTGAGCTGCCGCACTGATGATGACTTTCCATAGACTTATCTCCCTGATGTCACTAGAAAGAAACCGTCGATCTCCTCATCAATAAATGCCATGGTATGTTTACCAACAAATGCGAGCGACGACCAACTTACAAGGCAATGATACAAGCCCCACATGCACCACACGACGCTCCGATGGCCGGAAGCGCTCCCGGGGTGACACGTTCTGTCGCGATTGCGTCATTTGCCGAACGGAAGAAAGGACCATAAGAAAGATTGCGTCCCCGTCAAACCGAAGGACCAAAGCACCATAAAAAGGATATTCCGCCGCTACAAACCGTTCAAGTCGGCTTTAATCAACCTGCCGCTCTATGAGTATGTGGCGCGTGGGTGGGATCAAGAGGGTCCAATGATAAGAAATTTCCATATATGGTAGGGGGGGGGGGGGAGGACCCCTCCGACCGCGAAAAAAAAATATTATACCCTTTTACGCAACTCCATTTTAGAGGTCTGCGGATGCTGTGGAAGCATGAAAACTTCGCCCAAGTCAACCTAAAGCTCATTTTGGGCATCTCTGATCAATCTCTGATGTGTGTGGTGATATTTGTCTGTAGTGCGGGAAGCATCACAGCCTCGGATCACACAGAATGAGGCTCAACCTTCCCCGAATGCGAACAAATCACCAGCAAACGGTGTATCGGAAGCGAGCACGGGGGGAAGGGTTGGGTGTGTGCTGCCTGTGGAGGGGGGAAACAGCAGTATACGGGGCCAGCATAGGTTACTTCCAAGGTTTCTATGGGGTGGCGTCCGGAAAAGGGAATTGATGGCACGTGTTGCTTACAAATCGCTTACGTAGGAGGGGGGGAGTAGGCCCGACCCTCTGAAAAAAAAAAACCGACCTACTGTATATATTTCGGGGTTTTCAAACCCTCTTGGGTGGGATGCAACCAACAACGTATGGCGAAATACCGCATGGTCTACCTTGGACAACAGCTTTACTAGTCCTCTGACAACATCGGCGGCTGGTTCTGAACATAGCAGCGGACAAGCCGGTACCCGCAGGGGGGAAGGGAAGAACCGCGACCCCGGGCCTGTAGCGGATGCAGGTCCTCGGCACGAGGAGCCTGATGACCTGATCCTCAGAGAGTTGCATGTGCTGTAGCAAAGGGCATTTTTACCTCGAGCTCCGTTGCAGGTGATTCTGATCAAGAAGCAGGGTCTTCAACCTTGAATGTCGTGGGTCGGGGGCCCAATGATGGGGATATATCCATGCTGCGTAATGCGGAGGAACAACATAGCCTGACGGAAGGTGGCGCCCGGTGGCGCCCAAGGCATTTGATTAGTGTTTTGCTTACTTCTTTTACGAATCCTTATGCTGTATTAGTACGTCCGTGTAAATCACCTTATGTCTTAATGGTCCGCATAGTCAATGCCCAAATTATGAGAAGTATGGCGGGGTTTACCGGACAATAATCCGATACAGCCCATGCAACCAGATGCACCTCATTGTCAATGCAATCAAATGCAACTGAGTGCAAATCAATGCAACTCAATGCAGAGTTGGTTTTTTAAATAATGTCCAACAAAATGCACTGTCACATTGGGTGCACGGGCTTTAGCTTGGATTCGAACCAGGACCTCCTGCGCACATGAACCCTATGCAATGGACCCTCTTGTTATCTTGTGGGATTTTGCGAGTCAACGGCAAACGAAAAAAAAAGTCCGACAGCCAAGGAACATGACCTAGCCTGGATTCGAACCAGAGCCTCCCGCGCAAATTATCCCAGACTTCTCTAAAATTTTGCGGACACGGTACATTCCGCCACTAGGTCACCTCCCCGCCCAATTAACCCTCGTCTCGTGCAGTGGTATTCTATTAGTTGTAACCCACAGCGAAGAAAAGAACAAATCACCCAGCTTCGAGTACTGTGGTCGAGAAGCGTGTTCCGAAAAGAGAGAGTTCAGAACTGAGACATGAATGTGTTGGAGATTGGATCCCAGGAGTGAAGCAGCGGTGTGCGACGAGTACAAAGACAAGAAAGTGATTGGTCATGTGATATATCGGGCCGGTAATCTAATCGTGTCTCGACTCTAATTTACGACTTCCAACACACCCCCTGAGTCGAGACACCCCCTGAATCACATCGAGAACTCAGCTTCGTCCTCTGCTTCATCCTCCTTTAAGGACATCCCTTCAAACACCGACTGAATCTCGTTTACTGTGGTCATGTGGGACAGGACGGACACCATCTCCGAGGGAGGAAAGCCAAGCCTCGCGAGCAGTAGGATCCATGGTGTCGATGTTGAGTTCGTCAGGAAGGATGGCGGACATGGCGTGAATGGATGGTTTGTTGGTGTTGGCCAATTCGTTGGTGCTCTCCGAGTCCCGCTCCGCTTCCACGACATGGGCGCGCTGCTCACGATTGTGGATAATGCGGCGGCACACATCATCGGGCATGATGGAGATGCAGTACTGCGCAAAATGGCCGGGAAGACCGCATCGGTAGCAGACGTCCGTGCGATTCTTGGTATTGGTCCAATCAAACTCCTTGCCAGCTGATGAGTGCGAGTGCGAGTTGTCCGTACGACGAGAGCGATGAGTGAGGTGAGCTGCAGCAATCTCACCCCCTTGATTTGCGTCATCAATGTACTGGCTCGCTCGCGTGGCTTTGATGGCCGAATCAGTGCGCTGAAGATCAGCTCGCTCCCATGCGTCAATCACATTGATCATAGCTGGAATATCGCGCTGGGGGGATTCGAGCTGGAGATGGGTAACAATGGGGGAATAGGCCGACGAAAGACTGCTCAGGATTTTGTCCTCAAATCAAATCAAATCAAATCAATATTCCATTAGAGTGCGCGCGGGCCCCTGGGGGCCCATGTGGCACTGTATCTAAGTACTTGAGTTTGTAGCTAGCGGACGCGGATTGGGGGCAAGGATTGAGGCGTGTGCGGGGATGTCTATGCGAAATGGTGCTATGAGGGGGGGTGTTGGTGTGTTGTATCGTAAGAGATGTCAAGGAAATCTGTTGGGTGATGTAAAGTAAGAGACAATTGACCGATGAGATAAGTAAGTAAGAAAAGGAAGAGGAAAAGGAGGGGCGGGCTCATAGCGCATAGTTGGGGAGACGGGCGGTGTCACGGACGAAGGTGAGGACCGGGGCGGGGTCGGACTTGGAGGAGATGAGACGACGGAGGGACAGATTGGCGGTGCCGATGCGGAGGATGAGGGCGAGGCGCTGTCGGCGGTACCGGGGGCACGAGAGCAGAAAGTGGGAGACAGTCTCGGGAACGAGACAGTGATCACAGTCGGGGGACGGGCCGAGGTGAAAGCGGTACAGGAATGCATTGAGGCCGATGTGGGCGGTGCGGAGCTGCGTAAGGATGCTGCATTGAGGCCGGGTAAGGTCTTCGTACATGCGGGAGATAGCGCTGGATGGTTTGGGGTTGTCGAAGAGCGCGAGGCGGCGGTAGTGCGAAGAGGTCGACCACTCGTCGAGCCAGCGCGCATGGGTTGCATGCGCCCCAGCTGCGATAGCGGCCGCCCTACTCTGCGGTAGTTGGCCTTCGAGCTCCCGAATGCGCGAGTACAGCGGAGTGCTGGTTCCTCGGGCGGCGTCCTTTGTGAGCGCGTCCACTGCTTCGTTTCCTGCGATGCCGACGTGGGCCGGCACCCAGTGAATCCTGAACCATGTGCGCAGGGAGGGAGACAGCTATAGCCGTGAGACGACGCTCTGCGGTGACGACGGCCTGGAGGAATTTATCAGCAGGCTGGGAGAGGTCGTGGGAGATGCTGTGGAACTGGGACATGAGGATCGAGCGGGTAGCGGGGTCTGCCGTTGTGTAGTACGACTCAAGGGTTGCCCAGAGCAAACGTCCGTTAATTCCGATGCCTGCATTGTTAATCTTGTCCTTCACCGCTTGGCTCAGCGTGAGGAATAAGATACCGTGAGCTTTCAAATTTTCGCTAGCCCAAATACGCATCTGTACTGCACCGTTTGGAACCGGAACCGATGGATCGACGGCGTTCCAAAGACCGTCTGCCAACAACAAAGACGTCGCATCGGGCTTCCAAGTCCAATAGTTCTCCGCACCATCGAGTTTCGTAATATCCGAGGGTTTAACCATGGCGAACGAGAGTCGAAAATGCGAGTGGCAATGGGACAAAGAGATGTAGAGTGCAGCGAGAAACCGGGTGCTGATCGTGACAGTGGACAATTAACAAGTGAGGATGGTGGTCTTCAATGAGTAGTGGAGCTATAGGCCCATAACCTGTTGGAGATTGGATCCCAGGAGTGAAGCAGCGGTGTGCGACGAGTACAAAGACAAGAAAGTGATTGGTCATGTGATATATCGGGCCGGTAATCTAATCGTGTCTCGACTCTAATTTACGACTTCCAACAGAATGTGCAAGGGATCTCAAGTTACAGCTGTGCCGGTAACCGGACAAGGAAACGAAGAGGAAAAAGAAAAAATCCTCAGTCTGCCGCAACAGAGGGCGGACGCGATACCTTTCGCCACCAGGTCTTTTTCTTCCCAAAATGAACCTCGCGCTCTGCCACATATTGGAATGCGGAAGCGAAAAAAAGAAGACTCCACTGACGGTGTGAAATGATATCAATAGGATTCGAGATAGCTTGTATCATTGTATGGAATAGAAAAGATGCTGAAAAAGATGCCAGCATGACTTCACAAGGACCTAGCCTGGACTCGAACCAGTACCTTCCGCAGGGAAAATATGTATCCCACAACACTGCATACGGACGCGGCACCTTTCACCATTAAATCTAATTTCCACCGAACTCGGCCTCGCTTTCTATGGTTGTGCTCTCCCAGTTCCTTCAATCAGCAGCAGCAGAGCAGAAGAAAAAGTGATATTTCACTCACTTACATCCGTCGCGTCGTTCTGTGCTGGGTAATAAGCAACCTTGCCGCCGAAGAGGAAGCGCAAGGTGATATGAGAGTCCGATTTACAATTGCCGCCAAAACGACGGGACTTGGGAGAAATAGAGAAAAGCAGTACTTGGATGGCTCGTGACCTAGCCTGGGCTCGAACCAGGGCCTTCCGCAGGGAAATTATGGGCCTACTGGATGCGGAAGCGGTACCTTCCGCCACTTGGTCCTATACCTACCCATTTAACCCTTCTCTTCTGTAGTTTCATTCTGCACATGTGAGCTGCAGTAGAAGAGAACGAACACCCCGCTCGCCTCCGCACATCACTCTAGTTTATGTGGAGCAATAACGAGTCGTACTGGAGCAAGCTTGGGACGAAGGAAGCGCGGGGCTAGGACTGGGAGCTTGTTCGGGCACGAGAGAAATAGAAGAAAAAGTCTGCACCGGAGAAGTATGACCTGGCCTGGACTCGAACCAGGACCTTCCGCAGGGACTTGTCATTCTCTCGCATACTGAATGCAGATGCGGCACCTTCCGCCACTAGGTCCTACACCTCCCTAAACTGACCCTCGTCTTGTCGGGTGATTTTTCCTGAGTTACTTCAACACGGAGAGCAGAGGGAAACGGGAAAGGTTCACTCCCCTTCGTCCGATGGTCAGTGTCTGTGGTCTGTCCTTGGGAAAACAGGCGTGGTTCGAAGAAGGAGAGTGTTAGAGATGAGATTTGAGTCCCCGGGACTTTTGGTGAGGGTAGTCAGACAAGGAAGGAAAAGGAAAAAGAAAAAGGAAATTTTGTCAATTCAGGAACGATGACCTAATCTGGAGTCGAACCAGGAACTTCCGCCGAACTGCTCGGCATAGATACATCACACTGCGCAGATGTGATACCAACGTCACCGTTAGGTCTTCCCATGTGTCCCTGTTACTGTTAAAAGGCTGAGTAGCATTGCGGTCAGAGAGGACACGGAGAAGGAAAATATTACCCGGAGTCTTCCATGCGGCCCGAGATCACTTGATTCTGACATTTGAACGATTCCATTATTATTGAGGTGCGAAGGACTGCCAGCACGGGCGAGGACCAGCGGAGCTAAGAGGAACCAAAAGGAAAAATGAAGTGACGACCTAACCTGGAGTCGAACCAGGGACCTCCGCCGACCTGCTCATGTCCTGTATACATAGCGCGGACGCGATACCGTTTCACAATTAGGACCCTACTCCTGTGTTACCGTTTAAAGAGCTGAGTAGCATTTCGGTCAGAGAGGACGCGGAGAAGGAAAATATTACCCGCAGTCCGAGATTGCGAGATTGTTCGTTAGCTGCGAAAGGCGATTCTGTGATTTGGAAAAAGTGGTTCTGAGATTTGAACGATTCCATTATTATTGCTCGAAGCGAGCGAGGCCGAGTGGAGCTAGAAGAAAATTGAAAATTGAAAAAGCTGTACATCATGAGCCATATGACCTAACCTGGAGTTGAACCAGGGACTTCCGCCGAACCATTTCATTTCATCGGAACACCCTGCCTACGAAGTGCGGACGCGATAACCGTTTTGCCATTAGGTCCTTGCTCATGCTGATGTCTTTCTGCTTCAAGGCTGAGCAGCATGTCGAGGCAGAATGATACCGATCTTCGAGCAAGAGAAATTACGAGGCCTGAGTTGGGCCTGAGATTGCTCGGAGTCATTGACCGCCGGAAAAAGTGACATTTGAACGATTCCATTATTATTAAGGTGCGGAGGACAGACAACAAGGATGACCGCGCGAGGCCCAGCGGAGCTGAAGAAACCACAAAGAAACAGTGTCCATCAGAAGAATCATGACCTAACCTAGAGTCGAACCAGGGACCTCCGCAGAACTTGGCTAGTAACATTTTACAAACTGCGGACGCGATACCGTTTCGCCATTAGGTCTTCTCCTGTGTGACCGTTAAAAGGCTGAGTAGCATTTTGGTCAGAGACGCGGAGAACGAAAATATGGTAAAATTGCCAGGCCCACAAGTGTCAGGTCCGAATTAATGCTGTAAATGATGCAGGGTGGGTTTGTGGATTGGGAGTTGGAACGGGTGTTTCCGCCATTTGAACAGGCTATTGAGAGAGAGGAAAGGACGAGCGAGCGAGGCCGAGGGGAACCAAAAAAAAAAATAAGAAAGGCATCTCTGCCAGTTACGACCTAACCTGGAGTCGAACCAGGGACTTCCACCGAATTTTTCTGCACCTCGCATACGAAATGTGGACGCGATACCGCTTCGCCATTAGGCCTTTCTGTAGGGTCCTGGTGAGAAGATTAAGTGGCATAGGGCTTGCAATTGCACATGTCGGTTTGAGGAGGATTTCGCGCAGAATGGATGTCGAGTAAGTAAAAGTAAATACCAAAATTCATTGACAAGGTGAGCCTGGACACAGACAGCTGGCGGATGAGTTGGGACCGGGACAGCTGCTCATATTGGCACGAGGATGTGGAGCGGGTTGCGGGTTAGAAAGTAGAACAAAGATACTGATGCTTATTCTTATTAAGATTCTTCAAGTCTAATAAGATGCTGAGGGAGAAAAACAAATCCTTCGCCTTTATCACAGGACCTAACCCGGGTTCGAACCGGGGACCTCCACCAAAAATGGTTGAACTATCTACTAAGAAATAAGGACGCGATACCAGCTTCGCCACAGTGGCATTAGGTCGTGATGAACACATCGCTGGTGAGGGGAGGACCGCGTTAAGCAACGAGTGAGAAGTGGGGTAGTTCTCCTGAGCGAAGGTAGCGTGTAAGGGACGCAGAGACGAGATTGAATTCGATGCTGAATGTGGAAAGTGGAAAGAGAGACGGAGGAGGATAGATGAGCGAGAAGATCCAGGCGCTTGCCGGGCGCCAAGTAGTGTAGATAGCAAGCAGCAGCTTAGTACCATGGCAGGAGACAACGCAGCCAGCAAAAGGATAGATTTGCGGAGTTGTGGCGGGGAAAGCAGGGAGTGCGCTGCGAGATCACTGGCAGTAGATAAAAGAGGGTGGCGGAGAGATCAGCGGGCTGACTAAGCACGCCCACTTTGACTTTGCACTGTCATCAGCCCTCAGATTCAAGGTCGAGACCTGAGGCGACCGCCAGCTTGACGGCCAGCATAGGAGACGACGGGGAAGACAGAAGAAATGACGAGCAACATTAAAGAAGGAACGACATCAAGGTGAGAGACAAAGGGAAGAGAAGAGAGGCGCGCGGTGTAAACTCTAATCTAATGCTCGCCATAGCAGCAGCCTGTAGTCAGCCGGAGGCTCTTACCACGGTGGAACCCAGTCGCAGCCCGCCAGCCCGGATGTCCGGCACGGGCACGGGCGCTAGCACGCTCGCCTGGACGGAGCCGCCCTGGTCCGGCTGTATCGAGACCACCGGCGGCGCGCTCCTCATCCTCCGCTTCGGGTCACGCTCCGCCTCGTCAACGCATACTTGTCAGCGGGAGCGTTCTTGTATCGGACGAGAACGCCGGAAGATGAGCAAGGTGGGGAGAGTTGAGTCCCTCGCGGACGGAGAAGGTGAGCTCACCGCTATCGTTTCTGTTGACCTTTCTGAGGTCCTTCTCCACACACCTTCCTCTCACTCCACTACCCCGCTCGTCTATTGTATCTCAATCTCCTTACATCTTCCGTTGCCTGGCGTACACTTTGGAGCGCTCGTCTCGGTTCGCGCGTCCGTCACCCCAGGGTCATCCAGTCTTTTGTTTCCGCATGTGCACAGTGCAGTTTCCGTTGCCTTCGTCTCCCACTCGCCCTTTTGCCATGCGTATGCGTTTCGCATTCTCCTTGCTCAAGATCGCACTAGTTTTCTGCCGATCATCTGTTCTCCTCCACCCTCACTTCCTTACACTGCCATCCTCTGGTCGAAAATTCCTGCCCTTCTTGTGTGCCACCTCCGCCCACTCTGCCCCATCGCCTCCTCGCACTCTTTCGTTTCAATCCTGCGTATATCTCTGGCCCATGCCAGCCGTTCCGAGTGCATGTTCGCTTCCCCTACACCCGGAGCGCATCGTTCCACCCCCTGCCTCGCGCTCATGCCGCCATCGGATGCAAGTAGCGCCTATTGATGTACGCTGTGTAAAAAATAGATCGCTCATCCTGCATCACATCTTCCCCATCGACGACTGTGCACTTTCGTTCACGTCCTCCTTATTTGTCTCGCAGCCGCCCGTCCCCGCATCTCCGCTGCCCCTTGGTCTCCCTTGGCTCCTTGCTTGTCTGAGCCTCGTGCCGCCCAGTGAGTTGACGAAAAGTACGGCGATCTGGGTGTTGTTGTTATCCAGCTAGAAAGTGGTCGCCTGGGCTTGCAGCCGCGAGGCAAGTGAGTGCTGTTCGCAAGTGTCATATCCAAGCATTACAGTAACGCACGATCAACAACGAGAAGAGAAGAGAGAAGTCAGGCTGTTGCTGTTAAGAAAGGTCGCCTGGTAGTTTGACCGTATCCCCTCCTAAAGTTTTGCGTGCCAGCTTATTGGCGCCGAGGTGGATCTGGCCGGAGTAACACTGGTTTAAGACCAGGAAAAGTGAATAGAAGTTGACGCCATAACTGATAAATTTCATCGCTGTGAATTAGTGTCACGCTGCCAGGATGCCAGCTGACTTTCGGGGGGCTGTGGCGTGCGGTTTTGGTGCGGCGCAGAAAGTGCGAACAGAATGGCCTACAGCAGTCAAGCGGCGCGCGGCGTTGAAGCTGTGGACTGCGGACTGACTATAAAGTGAATCT
The DNA here is from genome assembly GCA_029289555.1 of Mycena latifolia. Lineage (NCBI taxonomy): Eukaryota > Fungi > Basidiomycota > Agaricomycetes > Agaricales > Mycenaceae > Mycena > Mycena latifolia. Next base: position 635,452 of record JARJLE010000016.1, on the reverse strand, counting down.
GGTCCTTCCAGCACTCTGACCAATCCGGCGACTACAGCTTTCTTTCACCCATCATGGATCTTCAGAGCCTATCATTACAGGTCCCTCACAGAACTCTAACATCTTCTGCCTCGGAATTCTTGGACGTCTTTGCATCCACCTCGGAAACTGTCAAATCGAGGAACCGGTTACAACTCCGAGTCGAAGAGTTGAGGTCACAATTCAAAGAGTTGAAAGACCGATACAGAAACGTCTCAGAAACACATTCCACTTTGTTGAGATTCAAACAGAACCTTCTCTCTTCCATCCCTTCGCCACTGACGGAGCAATCGCCATCGACGGAACAATATCTTTACAAGGTGGCTAAAGGATTACCAGCCGGATATCGTAAACCATTACTAGAACTCCTCCCAACCATCTACAAGGGCTTTGAAGGTATCCTACCCATTCACTCGCTCCGGCACGCACATGTCCGAATTCTAACTGGGGACCAACTTTTTTTTAGCCGGAGATCATTGCGCCCTCTACCACAGCTTACATATTGAAGCCCCAGAGACTATAACAAGATTGAGACGGGTCTTCGATGCGTATGAAGGTACATCGTTCTAAATAAAACATGTCATCCAGCTCATTGGGTTTCTTTCCAGTCCCCTGGATCGAACCAGGCTTCGTTTATACCCCACACTCGAGGAGAAGGAAATGTTCCAGCGGAATGGAGGGTATACAGAGGATGCTCGCGGACCTTAAACGGTTGGGTCCAAACTTTGATCCGGATCAGGTTGTGAATCGTGCGTCCCTACGTTTGTATTCCACTTCCAGTCGGGCTCATGTGCGTCAAATGTCTAAGCTCGAGGTTTTCATTTCACTACTCTGTCTGTCACAGCTGTGCTAAGCACGGTACAGATTTCGCTCAGGAAGTGAAGGACCTCAAAACCTCTTGCAAGAAACTCGAGTATTTATTGCGGACGGGCCGCTCCTCCCCAGCTCTGAGGGATAGGGTGGTAAACCTGCTCGAGAGCTTGAAAAGGTCTCCTGCAATGGATCTCGACCTTCTTGAGGGTGTAGACGATTTCACGCGATTATACTTTGAGTTCTGCGCGTTGTCTCTCACTGGCCAAGATACCGGAGGAAAAATACGGGAGTTGCGCCAATTGGTGAAAGGAAAGCTGGAAAAGGCCACGCATGAAATGGAGAAGTTCGACCGTGTAAGCAAGATGTATGCCGAAGGTGGAAGGCAAGATCTCGCTTCGATTATGCAGGAAAATGCAAAAACAGGTGAGTATCCAACGCGGATTTAGGTTTTCGTGTTTTCATTGTTCGTTGCAGCGCGAAAAGCAGGCTTTCGCGAAGGTGTTAGCTCCGCTGCGGAGAGCCAGCAGATCTACGACGACCTTGAGAAGATCGACAAAGGCTTTATGACTATCGGCCAACGATTGAAGGATTCCAAGGAGTTTTGGGAGGGGGTCGATCGAAAACTCAACTCTGCACCGTACACGCTCACAGGTCAAAATATCAAAGACCATCCCGACGGGAGTAGGACAGAGTCCGTGGTAAGTTATCACACTCTGGATCCTCAATGTCATTTAACGCTTCGCAGGCGCAGAAAATTCAAACTGGGCTTGAGACGGTCCACGGCGCCGCCCAGCAGTACTCCGGCTCTCCCAAGATCCTCAAGGCCGGCACTCAGCTTGTCCGGCGTGCCTCAGACTTGACCAAGGACTGCACCACGATAGCACGTACCCAATTATCGGCCCAGACTCATCTTCAAAACTCAACAAGCAACCCAACGAGTGGTCGCAAGGTATTGTTACCGTTAACGAAGGGCTTCGGTAGCCTCGCGAAGCGCTATGAAAAGATCTCGCAGGAGTTCGCCAAGTGGGCGCGCTGGATTTACCTCCTCTTCTGGTTTGCAGGATCAGCTCCTGCGGACAAGCTGCGAAGTTCGTTTTTTTTTTGGTTTTTTTGTCTTGTGTTGATTGTGCTGAATTTTTCGTCGAAGTGGAGAGACCGGACCACGTCGCTCATGCGGTTCTTCTATCCAAAGGACTTCCATCTTATCTCCTCCCATTCGAGTCTTCTCTCACTGCGATTGAGCGCCATCTTCGCGGCATACAGAAGCTTTGGATGAACCTTGAATTAATGGGGGATGGAATCCCGCGGCCCGCATGGGAGATAATTAGAATTGGCACTTTGGTAGCACGGAGCTCTAGTACTTATACCCACTTTCTCGTCGAGTAATATGTATTTCCAAGATGAAAATCAAGCCGGACGACTGGCGGAATGAACAATGGACACAACCACATTCTAAGGCTGTTTAACCCGACAGCGGCCTACTAGCGTTCGAGAACCATCACAGGTTTACGACCTAGCCTTGATTCGAACCAGACCCTTCCGCGATTTTTTTTCGCCAGGACCCAAACTTTACCGGAGCGATAACTTCAGCCACTAGGTCTCATCCCCACCGGATTAACCATCATCTGGTGCGATGACATTCTAAGTACTGCGATAGAAGCTTTGATTCGAACCGGCCCTTCCGCGGAGATTTTTTTCGCCAGCACCCAATTTTGCCGAAGATCGCCGATACCGTCCGCCGCTAGGTCTCGTCCCCACCATATTGACCCTCGCCTCGTGCGATGACATTCTATGAATTGGAAGTACAGCGATAGAAGCTTGTTCCGAGGAGGAGAAGAGACATCAAAAATGAGAAATAAATGTGCAAGGGGATTTCAAGTTACACATACAGTAGGCCGGGCATCTGGACAAGGAAACGAAGAAGAAAAGGAAAAAATCCTCAGTCAACCTCCGTATAACCTAGCCTGGAGTCGAACCAGGGACTTCCGCATACGACAGATGTCTGCCAAGCAACAGAGGGCGGACGCGATACCTTTCGCCACTAGGTCTTATTCTTCCCAAAGGGAACCTCACGCTATGCTACACATCAGGACCCGGGAGTCAACCGAAATATGATGGCTTCGTAGCGTGAAGTGATGTCGACAGGAGAGCGAGGCGATGGCCTGTGTGGAACAGTGAATAGAAAAAAAAATGTTTCATGACCCAGCCTGGATTCGAACCAGGGCCTTCCGCGCATATTATTTAACCACCCGCACTAAAGCTCGCGGAGGCGGTACCTTCCACCACTAGGTCGTATACCTGCCCAATTAACCCTGGGCTTCTGTAGCGAAATTTCAGGAGTTACCAGAGGGAAACAAACATCTCGCGCACCTCCATGTATCACTGTTCTATGTGAGCAATAGCGAGTCGTATATGGAGCAATAGCGAGTGGTACTGGAGCAAGCTTGAGACGAAAGAAGCGTGGGGCTAGGACTGGGAGCTTGTTCGGGCACGAGAGACATAGAAGAAAAAGTCTGCACCGACGACCTAGCCTGGACTCGAACCAGGACCTTCCGCAGGGACTTGTCATTCTCTCGCATACTGAATGCAGATGTGGTACCTTCCGCCACTAGGTCCTACACCTCCCTAAACTGACCCTCGTCTTGTCGGGTGAATTGTCGTGAGTTGCTTCAACACGGAGAGCAGAGGGAAACGGGAAAGGTTTGTGAACCGTGGGGATCCTGTACGAATACTGTGAGTACAGGCTCTCACACAGTTCGTCGTAAGAACCAGTGAATAGATTAATATGTACCTGTACGAATACTGTGAGTACAGGCTTTAATTAAATCAGTAAACGGTAATGTATGAAGTAATATGGCTTTACCTCTCACACAGTTCGTCGTAAGAACCAGTGAGAGAAAAAATAAAAGATGGGAACAAAATTGGTGACCAGCTGAGAGTCACGGACACGTGCGGAACGCGTAGCATGATGTTCAGATATTAGCACTCCTCCTCAGCGTGCTAAACGCGTGCCAGTCAACTGACGATGCCCAGCATTGTTCTGAACTTCCGGAACAGAGGTTCAGGAAGGGATTTGGTGAAGATATCTGCCACATTTTCCAGTGTGTGCACGTAGATGAATTTGAGTTCACCAGATTCCACCCGCTCACGCGAAAAGTGGTATTGCACGTCAATGTGCTTCGCGTGCGAGTGGAATGATGGATCTGCGGTGAGGATTAAAGCTCCTTGATTGTCACAATGGAGAGTTGTTGCTTGCTCCTGGGGGAAACCGGCGGCACGCAACAACATGCGTAGCCAGATAGCTTCTTTGGCGGCATGACAACATGCCATGTATTCGGCCTCGGTACTCGAGGTAGCCACAGTCGATTGCTGCTTAGAACTCCAAGAAATTGTGCCGCTCCCGAGAGACATGCTATAGCCAGATGTAGATTTTCTCTTATCCAGATCCCCGGGAGGTGCGTAATTGGAGTTGATATAACCTTCTAGACATATTGGAGCGCGACCTCCGAGAACGAGAGAATGAGACTTTGTCCCGATGAGGTAGCGAAGGATCCTCTTTGCGGCAGTCCAATGTAGCTCACCCGGGTTCTGACAGAATTGACTGACGATACCGACAGAATGTGCGACATCGGCTCGTGTAGCCACATTTGCATACATCAAGGATCCGACCAATTCGCGGTAAGGAACGGCTGCCATGCGCGCCTTGGCAGCGGGTGTAGAAGGTGACATGGAATGAGATAGGGGCTCCCCATAGACCATTGGTGTGCGGACGGGGTGAGCATTGTCAAGCCCGAAGCGAGTAGCCATTTTTTCGATGTAAGACTGTTGGTTGAGGGAGATGGTGCGGGCTTTTCTGTCTCGAGTAACCCGTATTCCCAGAATCCACTTCATGGGACCTAGGTCAGTGATCTCAAACTCGCCTCGTAGCTCCTCCTTAAACTGTTTCATCTCAGACTTGGAGCTTGCTGCAATGCATAAGTCGTCGACGTGCACCGCTACGAGGGAGGATTCGCCGTTTTGGTGCCGTGAGTAGATGCTGTGCTCGACTGATATCCGCTCAAATCGCAATTTGGTCATGGCAGCATGTAAGCGGAGATTCCACGAACGGCTTCCTTGCTTCAGTCCGTACATGCCCCGCTTCAATTTCCACACCCAGTTCTCCTTCCCTGGCACTTCAAACCCCTTTGGTTGTGCTTGCCAGATGTCCTCGGATAGAAGACCATTGTGGAAAGCAGTCTTGATGTCGACATGATCAATCTCGTGGTCCAGCATCGCACCAGCATGTAACACCATACGGAAGGATTCAAAACGGGACGTAGGTGCGTACGTTTCCCGATAGTCCTGCCCGGCTACCTGCGCATAGCCCATGGAGACGAGTCTCGCTTTGAACTTCAAGATTTCACCAGTGCTTCCGCGCTTGATCTTGAAGATCGGGCGAGAACGGATTATCTTTCGGCCAGCTGGGACAGTTTCCGGTGGTACTAGCTCGTACATACCATGCTCCTTGATGGAATCAAGTTCGGCTTGGTAGGCCTTGCGCCATTCTTCGGAGAAGGGTGAGTTTTGTGCTTGCTTCCATGTCTTTGGCTCATCGTCTGCATCTGCAGCTGCAAATGCCCAATACTCAAACTCGTTGTCATCTGCGAGTGCGGCATGCTCCTCCTCAGCTTCGCGTTCGTCGACTTCATCAATGGCTGTCCTCTGTGCTGCTCTTGCATCGGAGCACCGCTCTTTCGCGCGCTCTTCTGCTTCACGGGCCTCCGCCACAGCAGCTTCTTTTCGAGCATCGGGGAAAGCACCATCTTCCCCCAGTGCAGTGCGAACCCGCACAGGACGTGCTTCGGCTGGATGGATGGGTGGGAGAAGAGCTGGTGCGTCTTCCTGCTCTTCGAGATTCAGATCGGGCACTAACTGGTTTTGATCCTTTTGCGGCACGTTCCAGTCTGACTCTGGGTCGGTCTGCATTTCTGTAGCTGGTGTCTCCGCTGCGACGGGCGGTTTCCGCATCGTCAAGGGACGAGCAACCTCATCCTGCGACTCGATGAATTCGACGTTTCGGCTGATGTGCACACGCCTGGTCTTTCGCTCGTAGCATCGGTATGCCTTTGAATGCGGTGAGTACCCGATCATGACACATTCTATTGACCGATTGTAGATCTTAGGATTCTTGTTCTTTGGCAGCTTGAGCACGAACGCCCGGCAACCGATTTCGTGCATATGTGACAAGTCCGGCTTCTTTTCAGTCCACGCTTCAATGGGCGTCATCTCGGGATTGCGCAGGGCACTAGTGAGCGTCCGGTTTTTGATATAGGCCCCGGTGAGATGCATCTCTCCCCACATATTTGGCGGGAGTTTTGCCGATGACAGCGATGCGACAGCGCGACTCATGAGTGTATGGTGGGTTCGCTCGACAAGTCCTATCTGCGCCGACGAATAGGGGGCAGACGTCTCTTTCTTCGTACCATGTTCACGTAGGTAGCGAATAAATCCCGCTGAGTCAAACTCTCCGCCACCGTCAACGCGAAAGATGCCCACTTTCTCACCGCTCTCTTCTTTAACAATTGCCTGCCACTCTTTGACTTGTTGCTCGGCTTCCGTCTTGTTCTTAAGAAGAATTGTCCATTGCATATGCGTGTGATCATCAATTAATTGCAAGGTATGCAGGAATCCGCCCTGCGCTGCGACTGTTTGTGGTCCAGCTAAGTCGGCAAAAACTATCCCCAGCTTTCTGCCCGACCTTTCCCCTTCACGCTTCTTTGGAACTGGCTTCTTTTTCTGCTTTCCGAGGATGCAGTGAGCACATTTGGCGGGAAGGTGTGATAGATTAGCGTCCATACCGGTTACGGTGTTTCCACGTGCCATATCCAAGACGGTCCCGACATTGACATGCCCGAGCCAGCGGTGCCAGGTCTCAAGGGTCGGAGCGGCCTTGATGGCTATATTTGCCATTTCGTTGTTGGTCATACGTGATATCACTGCGCGTGATACCGCTTCCGCCGCTGTGGATGCAGTAGATGCTGACAGTGCAAAAATTGGGGTCTCGCAGTCCAACGTGTAGAGGCCGGTTCTGGTGCGTGTGCCCGTTGCTACAATCTTGCCAGATAGCCGCTTTAGAGCGCAGCTCTCGCTGCTGAACGTCGCGTTGTGTCCGTCATCGCACAGTCACCCAATGGAGATTAGGGTGATGGCAGCACGCGGGCAGTAAAGAACATCCTTCAAGGTGAAGTGGCGTCCTTTGCCCACGCGTACACGGACTTCCCCGATACCAATGGCCTTGATGGATGAGCCCCCGACGCCAGAAATGTTACGTGTACATGGCTCTATTTTGGTGAAATGCGCGAGAATCGGGCATATGGAGCTGGTAGCTCCGGTGTCTAGATAGAGGACGAGTTTGTCGTGCGCAATATGGGCTTCGTCCCTAGCATTCTTGGACCAATCCACTGATGTGGTCTCGTGGGGTGAGGATTCGGAATCGGCAAAGAATGACCTGTATCCGCTCGTGTCATTAGCGAATGCTGCTTGCTCGTCTGATTCGTCGTCGCTGTCAACGGCAACTTTGGCATCATCCTTTTGCCCTCCTCCTTTCTTCTCTTTCTTCTGCGAACGTCCCTTGGATGCATTTTCCGGGCGCTTCATGCGCCGCCAGATCCATAGCAATGATCCCAATCATGGTAGCGCTTGGCGTTTCCTTTGCATTGTGGGTTTTTGCAGGGACCTTGCCCATTCGGGAACGCGGATTTGACAGACCCGGTTTCGGCTTCATAGCGTTTGCTGAAAGCTGCGAAAGAAGCTTCCTTTGTCGTCGTTTCCGCGTTTTCCGCATTGATACGGATTTGCTCATGTTTAATGCGGGTGACAACAGCGGCGGAGGACAATGTCCCGGCGCTCAGAAGTGTGTCAAGGGAGGAGCGGGCATCTTTGAACTCCGCTCCTGCCATAGCATTAAGGAAGAGGATCGCGGTCCATTCATCCTGAGTAGGAGGTCTGATGGCAAAGAACGTGTCAATGAGCGTCTGTAGTTTGTCTGAAGTCTGTTTGAGGGGGGTTTCACGAGAGAAGCGAAGGGTGAGAGCTTCTTGGAGGATAGTGAGTTGTGAGAGTGCTCCGGATGGTAAGTGGGCAGCTTTAAGCTTGGCCCAGGACTCCGAAGCAAGGGTGTCGTCCTTGATCACTCGCTGATCAGTGGCGCCGATGCGCAAACGTATGCAAGAGAGGACAATGAGATTCTCATCAATGAAGTCTTCCCAGCGGGGATTGTCAATCAACGCGGGAGGTGTTGTCGTGCTCGACGGGTCTGGAATCTGTTTCGGAGGGACGGTGACATTCCGGCCCGTGATGTAGCCCCAAAACCCGGAGAGGACGAGGGCTGATTTGCAGTCGACTTCCCAGCTGGGATATGTGTCGGGGGAAGTCTCTGACTCGTACTGGAGTTTGTCAAAAGACTGAAATTTTGCGGCCATTGTGATGGCAGACTGAATTGGTTTCGAGGACGGGGTTGACTGGTATGCGCAGTGGTATATTACGCTGCTCGAGGTCCCATAACCTGTGAACCGTGGGGATCCTGTACGAATACTGTGAGTACAGGCTCTCACACAGTTCGTCGTAAGAACCAGTGAATAGATTAATATGTACCTGTACGAATACTGTGAGTACAGGCTTTAATTAAATCAGTAAACGGTAATGTATGAAGTAATATGGCTTTACCTCTCACACAGTTCGTCGTAAGAACCAGTGAGAGAAAAAATAAAAGATGGGAACAAAATTGGTGACCAGCTGAGAGTCACGGACACGTGCGGAACACGTAGCATGACGTTCAGATATTAGCAAGGTTCACTCCCCTTCGTCCGATGGTCAGTGTCTGTGGTCTGTCCTGGGGACACAGCCTTGGTTCGAAGGCGGATTCAGACGAGAGTGTGAGAGATGAGATTCGAGTCGGGAATTTGGGCGAGGGGAGTCGGACAAGGAAGGAAAAAGAAAAAAGAAAAATTGTCAATTCAGGAGCGATGACCTAACCTGGAGTTGAACCAGGAACTTCCGCCGAAATACATAATTTATACCCATACGAACTGCGGACGCGATACCGTTTCACCATTAGGTCGTTGCTCCTGTACGTGTGTTAAAAGGCTGAGGAGTAATTCGGTCAGAGAGGATGCGGAGAAGCAAAATATTACCCTTGCGCGTCGGGTACTGCGAAAGGCGATTCTGAGATTTAGAAAAAGTGGTTCTGACATTTGAACGATTCCATTATTTTATTGCAGACGAGAGGACGAGCGGAGCTAGAAGAAACAGAAAGAAAAAGTGGTGTACAAGAATGACCTAACCTGGAGTCGAACCAGGGACTTCCACCATAGTATAGTCCGACCATGATATACACTGCGGACGCGATACCGTTTCACCATTAGGTCTTTACCTAGCACCTTTGTGAGCGGGCTTAAGTAGCATGTTTGAATGGACAACGGACAAAATATCACTTGTGATGCGTGCCAGCGCGGACCGGGAAGGATGTGACTGCTAGCTTCGCCTAACCTCAGAGAGTTGGCGCGCTGATCCTGACTCCGCATTGATACGCAAAGTTGGGAGGTGTTTTGGCATTCAGGAGTGCAGCGCAGAGAAAAAAGCGATGCAAGAAACAAACGACCCAACCCGGGTTCAAACGGGGACTTCCGCGAAATGTGGATGATGATTATATATGAAGTGTGGACGCGATACCGTTTCACCATTAGGTCTTCCTGTGCAGTCCAGGTGAGAAGATCGAGTGGCACACCCGTTTCGCCATTACTCGCACATGTCGCAGAATGAACGTCGACCAAGGGAAGCAAATACCGAGATTCATCGACAAGGTGAGCCTGAACACGGACAGCTGGCGGATGAGGCTGCTCGTGTTGCACGAGGCTGCTTGAGGGGGTTGCGGGTTAGAAAGTAGGACAAAGATACTGATGCTTATTAGAGGGAGAAAATTCAAAAAAAAACCTCGACGTTTCTACCTTACGACCTAACCCGGACTCGAACCGGGGGCTTCCACGAAACATGGACCATGGTTATTTATGAAGTGTGGACGCGATACTGTTTCGCCATTAGGTCCTCCTATACAATTCCGGTGAGAAGAGTGAGTGGCATAGGGCTTGCACATGTCGGTTTGAGGAAGATTTCGCGCAACGGATGTTGAGTAGATGCCAAAATTCATTGACAAGGTGAGCCTAGACACGGAGATGAGTCGGGACTGGGACGAGGGCACGAGGATGTGGAGGGCGGTTGCGGGCTAGAATTTTAAAGGTAGAACTGTTTATTCTTATTAAGATGCTGAGGGAGAAAATTCAAAAAGAAATCAAGTGACTATACTACGACCTAACCCGGGTTCGAACTGGGGACCTCCACTGAAAATTACGGGACGTATTTCGTCAAGAAGTGTGGACGCGATACCAGCTTCGCCATTAGGTCGTGATGAGGAGGCGACTGGGAGGGAGGACACGGGTGAGAAGTAGCATCGTTCTCCTGGATGTCAGATGATATTGACCGTTTGAATGTGGAAAGTTGAAGGAGCGACCGAGGAGGATAGATGAGCGAGAATTTGAAGATCCGGGCGCTTGCCGGGCGTCAAGTCGCGCAGATAGCAAGCTTAGCATGGGTATATTGTATCAAGAGCATGGACATATTGTATCAGAGCGCCAGGAACAGGATAGATTTGCGGGATTGCGGCGGGGATAGCATGGAGTGCGCGCCGATAGGCAAAGATCAGGAGGGCGGAGAGATCGGCAGGCTGACTAAGCACGCCACGCCCACTTTGACTTTGCACGGTCGTCAGCGATCAGATTAAGCTCAAGGCCCTCAGGACGGCGAGCTCGACGGCCAGCAGCATAGGACACGGCGAGGAAGGCAGAAGAGACGACGAGCAGCAGTAGCTCAGAGACGTAGATCAAGGTACAAGACGAAGGGGATGGGAGGAAGGCAGTGCAAACTTTAATGCTCGCCATAGCAGCAGCCTGTAGCCAGCCGGCGGCCACACCGCGCGGACTCTGACGCTTACCATGGTGGCACCCACTGCGGGGATGACATAATTTTTCCGACGGAAAAAGGGTCTATAAAAATGTTTCTGTAGTTCCTGGGACATTTTTCTCGGGCCGGTGAAAAGGACAGATTTTCCCTTGTTTTCTCGGCCCGATACAGATAGTATTTTTCACTGAGAAAGTCTACAAGAAGCATGGCCAGTTTTTCCTTGCTTTTTCTACCCAAGATAGAAAGCATTTTCCCAGGTGAAAAAGTTTGGGCAACTTTTTCCACCCGAAAAATCTTCACTCTTTGTTCAATAAAAGATCTGAGAAAATATGAGCTTTTCTGCTGAATTTTTCCTTCATTAAAACGCATGCTTTTTCTGCAAGACAATCTCGTTAGAAATTCATCATTTTCCCTCAGAATTTTCCCAAGGAAATATCAGCGTGCGCGCAGCGCCACGCTCCACGCGTCGCTGGGAGCATGCTAGCGTGCCGCTGGATGCGCGCTAGCGCCTACTCAGAGGGTGCTTGGCGGGTAAGTGTGTGTTTAGCGGGTCGACCGACGCGAAGAGACCGGAATATATATCAGATTGTCAGTCTGTAGTGAATGAGGATGAAGGTTGACTTGGGTGAAGAGGGAGGTGAGCAGGGGAAGATGGGGAGGAGACTTCTGTTTTCTGTGGCGTACAATACTACATAGCAGGGCTGAGTGTCATAATTTGAGGTGTCAGCGGTCTGCGAGCGGGGAGTGGAGGGAAAACGATCAAGGAGGAGGACGCAAGGGAGGAAAGCAAGTAAAAAAGGAAAGAAAAGTGGGAACTGAGGAGAGCACGAAGGTCTACGAAGTACGAAGGGAAGTGGACAAGAGGAAGGAAGGCGTGTCGTTGTACGCCACGGGTGAAGGGGATGTTAAACGGACCGCTTGCGTCGCAGAAAGGGAGAGGAATGATCGAAAGCTGGTGCACGCAGCGGAGGCGACCAAATACGGCGAGACTGCGAATGGACGGACGCAATAGATTTGCGGGGGGCACGGCGACCGCGCTGACGTGCACGACGGTGGGGCGTGCACGGACACATCAGTGACGAGGGAGGACAGCGCGGTGCAAAAGAACAAGAGGGCGTGGCGCAGATACAGCGGCGACGAGGAAGAGCGGTGCAGTTGATGTGGACGATGGCTGGCCGCCAGCCGCGGACAGGATGGCACGGCGCAGCGCAGCCGAACGAGGCTGGGGCGAGGCACGGAGACGGTGGCAGGCTTTCTCGGAGAGGCGGCGGTTGCGCCCCGTCTTGCGCCAAGGACGGGCGTCGAAGGCGGCAACGGACAAAGGCGCCGCTGCACACCGAGACGACAGCGGCGGCGAACGGACGGCGGGGTGGTACCACAGGAGGGTGATGCACGAAAGTGGGGGTGAAAACGGCGGGGTTGCTCTGACGCGCGGAACCCGCTTCGCAGTAGATTGTTCGGCCTCCCTAAGAAAAACCATATTAGCCAGAGAAAAAGGAGGAGGGAGGGGACACACGCTCGAGCAGATCGATGAGGTGGTCCTCGTCCGTCGCCTGCTTATGTGAATCCTTGTCCATCATGTTCGGCATGGCGGGCGGCGGGATTGGGCCCCCGGACGTGCGTTCCACCTTTCCGTCTTTCCCTCCCTTCCCTTCGTTCCCTCCCGCCGATGCTCATTTCCGCGCACACAGCCGAACAGGTACTTCCGCCTTGAGATGGCGGACATCGTCGTGCCGAACCAGGACGCGTGGCGCCTGCTGTGGGACTGAATGACGCTGTGCGCGCTCGTGGATACACTGCCGGGGAACATGCCGTGCGTCTCTGCTCTCCCTTTGTCTCTCGCGTTCTGTTCTCTCTGCCTTCCCTTGTCGTTTGCTCCCGCTTCCCTTCTCAGCCGACGCACCCTCGTCCCTTGCGCCCTCCTCCCTCCTCCCCTCCCTCCCTTCACTCGTTCCTTTACCCCGCTCCTCCCCCCCCCCCCCCCCCTCTTCCTTCGCGCGCCTCCACCTCCCTCCCCTTCTCATCCTTCATCTCGCCTCGCCTGCTGACCCCTCGCACAGGGTCATCGGCGGATCCGGCGAGCTGTTGCTGGAGGGCGGCGGCATCATGGACGAGGATTCACATAAGCAAGCAACGGACGAGGACCGCCTCATCGACCTGCTCGAGTCCACCAGCGTAAACCGCGTGCAGCAGGAGGGCGTGTCCGAGCTGCTCGTGCAGTACGTGACGAGGACTGGGTTCAGCAGCGCTCGGTCGAGTTTTTCGGTCTTCTCGATCTGGGTGAGGTCAAGGAGGGCGATGCCGACGCCGAATGTTACTGACTTGGCGAACAATACGCTATGATTATTTCACCCGTCTCTTCGCGTCGGTGATAAGCAGTGTACAATTCTGGCCGTGAAAATCGCATTTTATGCATATATCATGACCATATACACTAAGGACATCTGTATAAGAGGACTATTGTGAGCCCGAACAGTTAGTCATTGAACGTCGGACACCTTAGGGGAGCTTCGAAGCATGTTCGTATAACGGTACTCCATACTGAGGCCTATATACAGCTTGCACTGAGGTATAACACTCCGTAGAAAACAGTGCAGCCCAGTATCCAGGGGTTATCAGTCACTTAGTGTCAGTTCCCAACCAAGGGGAAGGGTTCCGAGCCCTGTATACATGCTAAGAACGGCATATATGGTCGAATGACAGGATGTTTGAACATGTTGACACTGATCCTCACGCCGCGACACCTCATGTGAAGGGTCTAGGCTCCGGGAACACAAGTAGCCGGTTCGATCGGATCCGAACGGACACGGATGACTCCGTTGACGGAATCAAATATCGATCAGAAGACTCCGGAACGATGTTCGACTATCGTAAACTAGCACCTAAAGTCTGTATATGATATATACCAGGCTTGGGAAGGAAGCCTTAATACAATATAAGACACCTCGAAGGTGTTCTGAACATGATATACCCTGGAGTATGACTGTTCGCACCTATATTCCGACCGATCGGAGGTACGAGTCATACGGCGCCGCTGTGAATCAGCAAGGAGGAGTCATCCACGAACGTGGGAGGGCCCTCAACCAATCATAGAGGTTTCGGGATCGATATATTCCGGAACGCGTGCTCATTTCATATATTATTTATCAGCTAGTAGCGTAATCATCGTTTGTAATCATGTATAGAAACAGTATATAAGGGCGTCTGCGCGAGAGGGAACGGCAGCGAATCGCACCGACAGCTGGTTGGAGGCTAGAAGATAGTCACAATTAGTTGTTTGGTAGGTTGTGTGCTCTGTTCGCCTTAAGGCACAGCTCAGTAGAGTCTGCTTTATAGTGTGTGAATATACCTTTGGATTGATATAAACACCTGAGCCTGGAAGTTATAACATTTGAGCCTGGAAGTACATTGGCCTGGAAGTTTAACATTTGAGCCTGGAAGTCACAATACACTGAGCCTGGAAGTTTTATTGGCCTGGAAGTTATCTGGCCTGGAAGTTCCTACAAGTTTGACTTGTTCAATCGCGTTTATACAGTTCTTTGGGTCTGTTCCCATTGCGTCCTGAAGGGTTTACAAGCCCCAAATCTACCATATACACGGTTAAATACCGTACTTGTTGTCTGCTCCAGCCCATATACATCGTTGTACTCATTGTCGACAATCAAGTCGATCCGTTTACGATTGTTGAAACTCCGTCGAGCCTTGTCGAAACACCCTATAAATCGTTCGAACACAATTAAATCTCGTTCTGAGAGTCTAATACTTGACTCGTCACCCCCGAACAAACAAGGGACACGTGTCTGAGAGTAGTGCAGTAGTGGTTAGGTGGTAGTTGGTGGGTTGTTAGTTGTTGGTTTATACCTTCGGCTTGCTATTCGCAGCTAGTACATTGCTCGCGCCGCTTAGGCAGACACCGGTCTTATCATCGGTCGACCCGCTAAACGCACGCTTACCCGCCAAGCACCCTCTGAGTAGGCGCTAGCACACATCCAGCGGCACACGAGCGCGCATCCAGCGGCACGCTAGCGTGCTCCCAGCGACGCGTGGAGCGTGGCGCTGCGCGCACGCTGATATTTCCTTGGGAAAATTCTGAGGGAAAATGATGAATTTCTAACGAGATTGTCTTGCAGAAAAAGCATGCGTTTTAATGAAGGAAAACTTCAGCGGAAAAGCTCATATTTTCTCAGATCTTTTATTGAACAAAGAGTGAAGATTTTTCGGGTGGAAAAAGTTGCCCAAACTTTTTCACCTGGGAAAATGCTTTCTATCTTGGGTAGAAAAAGCAAGGAAAAACTGGCCATGCTTCTTGTAGACTTTCTCAGTGAAAAATACTATCTGTATCGGGCCGAGAAAACAAGGGAAAATCTGTCCTTTTCACCGGCCCGAGAAAAATGTCCCAGGAACTACAGAAACATTTTTATAGACCCTTTTTCCATCGGAAAAATTATGTCATCCCCGCAGTGACCCAGTCGCAGCCCCACCAGCCCACAGGCCCGGATGCCCGGCACGGGCACGGGCACGGGCGCAGGCACGCCCACATGGACGGAGCCGCCCTGGTCCGGGTGGATCGAGACGACGGGCGACGCGCTCCTCATCCTCGAGGCCGCGCGCCGCGGGCTCATCCCGCACGTCACGCGCCGCCTCGTCGACGCCGAGCGCCGCATGATCGCGAGCAGCAGCGTCTTTGTGTTCGACGAGGACGAGAGCGGGATTAAGAGGTGGACGGACGGGTGCTTTTGGAGCCCGAGCAGGATATTGGGGAACTTTTTGCTGTATCGGGACGGATAAGCGGGGGGCGGGGCATGGGGGGAGGAGGGCGGGGACTCGATGGCCCGCAGCATAGCACGACGAGCAAAACACCAGCGACGACGAGCAAGCGCAAGAGAGACGACATCAAGGTAAGAGACAAGAGGAGAAGAGAGGCTCGCCATAGAAGCAGCTAGGCTCGAATCCAGCCTGTACATGTCTACGAGAGCAAGCTCGTCGATAGACAGGCTGGTCGATCGGAGTTTGAAATCTCAATACGCGCGCGATTCCGCATTCGGCTTATTTATAAGCCAGCTTTCAGCGGGGAGGGTTCGAATCCTAACAATGAGAGTTTTTGCATAAATATTCCTCAGAGTCGAGCACATCAATTTTCTGGGTCGAGAAAAGACCCGAAGGCCATTGAAGCATCTCCGAGCCTCATAGACTCTTACCTGACCCCATTTGAGCGGGGAGAATGAACAACGGTCGCTTACAAATAAGCTCGTTTTGGAATCGCGCGCGTATGTCTATTGACAGTTCTCATAGAAGACTAAGACAGACGGAGTTTTTGACTTTTCGCCCCACGACTTTGAGATTCACGTGAGCGGCATGTCGGCGGCGCGCCAATATTTTGAAGCTCCGCTGCACATTGTTGTAATGCCTCTTTCTTCCGTACCACCACCTCCCCGACCCAGCCACCGACACGTCCCAGGCTCGTGCTCACCCAATTGCCGCCCTCCTTCCCTCATGTCTGGATACTCAGCCACCTTGCCGCCGCCACGGCGAACGTTGACGTTGGACTCTCGGGCTGTCATCGGACAGGTGGTGGCATGAAGATATATATCAGGTGACTAAAACCTCAGACTCGCACTTCCATCCCGCTCGTGTTTACCGTCCCAGTGTCACTGCCTGTCGGTCTCCCTGCATCGCGCGCAGCTCCCCTTCCATGCACCGCGATCAGTCTTCCTCGCGTCATGATTATTTCAATCTACGTCCTTTATTGTTCACACTGCTCGTTTTATCCCCTCGACACGTCAGAGATCGTGTCGGCATGTCAAACGACGCGTCAAGGCATTTATCCGTGACGACAGTATTTCTACATGCACTTGTGAAATTGTTCTGTAGCATTTATTGTATTGAATCTAATTTCTTCATTTTGAATACTGTGCCGCTCAAATACCACTGGACTTTCTGCTGCTGGACCATGTCCTTGAGTGCCACCTCGAGTCTCTGACGGAGTTTCAAATGTGCCGGGCGGCTAGATCACGTGAAGTCAAAGTCGTTGGGCGAAAAGTAGGGATGTGGGGACTGGCAACGTAAAGGGTTTTGATGGCGGACTGCCTTTGGTCCATCCTACAGCCTCAGTCATCAACATTCTGGCCAGACTCCTGCTGTAGCATCAGTAGCCCTTTGACCTTCAAAGGGAATGTCCCGGACGTAATTTTTATTTTGTGCTCTGTTCATCTCTCATGAATTCTTTTCGTGAGAATTTGGGGTTTCACAGCCAAATTAGGCAGTTCGTACCGCCTTCCCTGGGCCAAAATTAAACATTCTGCTCGGGACATTCCCTGAAGAATCCTTTCACAAGGCATATGCATTTTTTTCTGAGGTGCTATGGCAAGTGTGGAAGGCTGTAGCCAGGACCGACGAAGAACAAACAAGGAACAAACAGACATTTGTTTGGCAGGGATTGCCATTCCCCAAGGGATGATGGGAAAACGGTCCCCATCATGATGGGAATCGGTCGGGATCACTTATCTAAGCATCCTGTCGACTCGGATCAAGCATTTACTCCCCGCCGAAGCTTGGCACCACGCAGTGGGCCTCGTGGCGAGTGTCAGCACCACGCAGTGGGCCGCTGCGGTGAGCAGAAGCCCAGCGCAGTGTAGGGGGTCTCGGGGAAGCCCCCAGCCGGCCCGGCACCGGCCGCCGAATCCCCCCGATAAAAATACATAATAAGCGGTTAAAAAATCATTCCTGTGTCGTAAAACACATAAAAAGGCCCCTGCACCAGCAGGAAAAGGCCCCGTGCCAACGGAAAGGCCAGCGCCAGCGAAAAAGAGGGGTCTGGGGGGCCTCCTCCAGCCTGCCGAGGATGCCGATGCCCGAAAAAGATGATTTCTGCTTCGGGAAAACCCTCGGCTCACATAGGCCGTTTCCGGCCATTTAAAACCCTCGGAATGACTGATTTTTCGAAAAGTACGCAACTGACAGACGGTCATCGGTCTATGGCCTGATAAGGCCGCCGGCCTTATCGGGCTATTTTTTTTCCGACACACAGCACCAATGAACCACCACGGCCAGGAGGTGATTGATCTCTGGATCACGGACTCTGATTGTCCAAATCAAATCAAATCAAATCAATTATCAATTAGAGTGCGCGTGTCACGATTTAAGCCAAATCTCGTGACAATGCCACGTGATCAACCACGAGATCACAGCATGACCCCAGCGCCTAATGATAAGATTATTCGAGCGCCCTTAGATGAGGGCATGACTCTCGAGGATTACGAGAACGCTGGCTAAAGATAGCAGCGACGCGCGTCCTCACGTGTATTTAATGGTTCTTGGTAAGAACACATGGCTACAGGATACAATAAGCTTCCTTTTAATTTCCCTTTGAAGTTTGACGTCTCCGATCACGATTTGGTCGGAAAACCTCATTGTGTTATATATTTACATACATGTCTCTCATGCTCTTCGGAACAGTATAAGTAGAGTAGTTATTCAACATGTATTCTTTAGTCTTTTATTCGATTACCTTCGAGACACTCCCCTCGCACTACCCAATCCCCTCTCTAGCAGAGGTGGACACAAAGTCTTGACTGTGACAGCGCGCGGGGCCCCTGGGGGCCCATGTGGCACTATACATGGTGCAGTGAGGTAAACTAGTGGGTGTGGAATGAGTACTGAGAGTGCGGGGCAGGGAGGGAGTGGATAACATGAGTCGGCGCTATGAGGGAGGTTTGTATATGGTGTGTGACGGAGCGTGGTTTCCAGACAAGTACGAGTCAATGCTGTGTGTAATAAATATGCGAATGGGAGAGAGAGAGAGAGAGGAAAGGGAATGAAAAGGAAAACGAGGGAGGAGCGGTTTCAGGGCGTGTAGCGGGGGAAGCGGCCGGTGTCGCGGACGAAAGCGAGGACGGGTCTTGGGTCAGTCTTGGCAGAGATGAGATGGCGGAGTGAGAGGCGTGCAGTCCCGAGCCGGGCGATGAGAACGAGGTGTTGCCGTTGGTAGCCTGGGCACACGAGGAGGTAGTGGGATACCGTCTCGGGGATGGTGCACAGGACACAGTCGGGGGATGGGGCGAGATGGAATCGGTATAGGAAGGCGTTGAGGCCAATGTGAGCGGTGCGGAGCTGCGTTAGGATGCTGCAGTGTGGGCGGCTGAGGTCGTCGTACATCTTCGAGACGGCACTGGATGGTTTGGCCGAGTCGAAGAGCGAGAGACGGGTGTAGCGTGGGGAGGTGGACAATTCAGCTAGTCAGCGCGCGCGGAATGTATGCGCACCGGCTGCGATCGCGGCCGCTCTGCTCAGAGGGAGGGTGCCTCGGAGCTCACGGATGGGCATCGTGAGCGGCGTGGTTGCTCCTAGGGCCGCTTCCTTCGTGCGCGCGTCGACCGCCTCGTTGCCGTCGATTCCGACGTGTGCCGGGACCCAGTGGATTCGGACGCGGAGGGTGGAGCGCGCGCGATGTAGGCGGCGGAGGTGGGTGTGGAAGGCGGCGAGGAGGTATTGTCCAGGCTGGGATTTAGGGGAGGCGATAGCGGCGATGGCGGGCTGGCAGTCGATGAAGATGTCTGCGCTGGTTAGCCTCGGTGTCGCCTTGATGATATCGAGTGCCAGTATTGTGCCCGTTACCTCCGCCTCGAACACCGTATGCTCGTCCGCCGCGCCCAGATGGAGTGTTCTGAATACGCCGCTGGGGGCTGGCGCATCCAGAACGGCTTCCCGCTCCTCGACCCGTGGTTCCCTCGCTCCCGCCTCTTCCCCAATCCCCGCCGCAGTCCCGTCGTCTTCCCTCCGTCCCAGGGCCCCCTCTTCATCTCCGACTCTGCCTCCGCCCAGTCCCGAGTTCGAAGCCCCCGCGACGCCTTCGTCTGCGTCCCTGCCCGCGCCCATAACCGCCGCGACGCCGCCGTCTGCGTCCCTGCCCGCGCCCGTAACTGCTCCTGCCGCGCTAACACCCGCTGCGCCCGGGGCCCGTGCACAATGCGCGGGCCCCCCTCCTGCCGCGCAACTTCCACTTGCGCCCGAGACACGCCCGCATGCGGTCCCATCCACGACGCCACCATCTGCGTCCCTGCCCGCGCCCGTAACCGCCGCGACGCCGACTTCTGCGTCCCCGCCCGCGCCCGTAACAGCCCCTGCCGCGCGAACATCCACTGCGCCCGAGACACGCGCACAGTGCGCGGTCCCCACTCCAGCCGCGCCGACACCTCCTGCGCCCGACATACCCGCATTGTGCACCACGGCCGCCGCTCCTACCCCTCCCTCGAAACCTGATTGTCCGCGAAGCGAGAACGGCAGCATTCGGCATTTCGGGTTCGGCACCTCTTGCTCTAACTCTTGCTCATCTCCATCTTATATGAGCCCCAATTTACTGCCACAAATACTTTCTATCAGCGGCTAGAAACCTACATTTTACGAAGAACTCACGAAAGTAACTGGATTATGTAAATAGATTATGCACCGTATGCAGTTTTATGTTTCAAAATGAGTTGAGAAGTAAGCTACTAAGCATTCAAAGCATATTGGGGACACAGTGAGTGCGCGACACATTGAGGAGCGCGGCAATGCAACACAACTGACTCGGATGAGCCGTCGATGAAATTGATGCGGGTTGCCTTTTCTGGGGGGGTCGTGGGAAGGAGTCCATGATCCAGAGATCAATCACCTCTTGACCGCGGCACAGCAGGACGAGTGCACACAGCATGCATGCGTGCTGCAGGCGATTCTGACTCGGCAAAGGTGTACACAGTCCAATCTTTGACATCGGACCGTATGACCAGCGTGGAACGAGGATGGGAGGATTTGAAGGAGTCGAATGATTCAGTGCGGCATAATCACCGCCGGCAGAGTGGCACGGCCGGAGCTAGACTTTTAAAAGCTTCTTACGGACGAGCATAATTTTATAAATCTTTAAAATAGTGCGGCGACCTACACGAGGCCTTCGCATGTTCTCCTACATAAACAAAGGGGTGGCCTCGAGCACACTACTCTCGCCCCTCATCTTCCCCCATGTCACAAGTCAGCATCGCTACCAATGCAGCGGTTCTTCAAGGCTGGCTGCAAAGGCATCCAGTTGCAGCTCGCGCCGTCGCCCTTGAACTTATTGCCTCACACGGGATCACCACTGCCACGACTGTTCTTCGTGAGTTGCTGCAAAGACACCCATTTGCGGTTCGTGCCGCTGGCTTCGGACTCATGGCCTTGGGCGGAATCGTCGTCGGACCCGCCATATTGGTTGGGATCTTAAATTTAATCGGATTCGGCGCCGCGGGAGTCGGTGCCGGTGAGTGCTCTCCCTGAAAATCCTTCCACTGGACTTTCACTAACCATAACTTTTTACAGGCACCCTGGCAGCAGCAATCCAGGCCGCAATTGGCAATGTTGCGGCCGGATCACTCTTTGCTTGGGCGCAAGCTGCCGCCGCGGGTGGCATCGCAGTGGCCCCTGCTGCGATACAACTACTTGGTGCAGGTGCGACGGCTCTTGGGGCTTATCTCGGACTTGTGCGTCCTAGAGACAGTACCCCAGAGCCGGAAACTGAGCCCGACAACACGACTGCCTTTGTCTCTCGCGAAGATGCGCAGGCTATGCTCGACGACCCAGCCTTTGCCAGGGACATGGCCAACGGTCTGGCCGCCTCGCTCAACCTCGACCGCCCCTCGAACGACGCCGGCGCCTCGAGCTCTCGCCACCCCCTCATCAGCCCGGTCACGATTTCAGCACCAAAGCGCATCTAGACTTCCAAGAAGGTCGAGATCCATCGCAGGAGATGTTTCCATGCTTCCAGGAGGTTTTCTATTCGAGTCCGTAGAGCTGGGGGGGAACGACCTGTCCGTAGCAAGTAGTGAAGCTTCTTGCAAGAGGCTTTGATACCCTCAACTGCATGAAACAGATTTACTACGTGTACTGTGTCAGGCAATGATAACGGAATAATGAACTTCCGACTGGATAAGGACACACTTGAGCCCGAGCACAAAGATAGTACATGGAAGACGTACAAAGGACAAGCGGATTCAAATCAATGTTGGAACCCAATCGACAGTTCTCATAGACAGACGGTCACCGGTCTAAGAAGCAGCCTGTAGCAGCCGGTGGACATACACCTCGGACTTTCCCCACGGCGGCACCCAGGCGCAGCCCCACCACCAGCCCGCAGGTCCGGATGCCCGGCGCGGGCGCGGGCCCTGGCACGCCCGCATGAACGGAGCCCCCTGGTCCGGCTGGATCGAGACCACCGGCGACGCGCTCCTCATCCTTCGCTGCGGGCTCACGCTTCACGTCATCGGCGCATGCTCGTCAGCGGGAGCGCGCTTGTATCGGACGAGAACGCCGGGGGAGAGTTTGAGTCCCTCGCGGACGGAGAAGGTGAGCTCACCGCTATCGTTTCTGTTGACCTTTCTGAGGTCCTTCTCCACACACCTTCCTCTCACTCCACGATCTACGACGACCTCGAGAAGCTCGACAACGGCTTTGCGATTATCGGCCAGCAATTGAAGGATTCCAAGGAGTTTTGGGAGGGGGTCGATCGAAAACTCAACTCTGCACCGTACACGCTCGCAGGTCAAAATATCAAAGACCCGCCCGACGGGAGTAGGACGGAGTCCGTGGTAAGGTATCACACTCTGGATCCTCAATCTCATTTAACGCTTCGCAGGCGCAGAAAATTCAGACTGGGCTTGAGACGGTCCACGGCGCCGCCCAGCAGTACTCCGGCTCTCCCAAGATCCTCAAGGCCGGAACTCGGCTCGTCCGACGTGCATCCGCTCTAACTAAGGAATGCACCACAATATCAAGCACCCAATCCTCAGTTGAGGTTCATCTTCAACAGCCGAATTGCAACCCGAAGAGCGGACGTAAGGCGGTTTCCCCGCTAGGAAAGGGCTTTGGTAGCCTTGTGAGGAGCTATGAAACGCTCTCGCAGGAGTTCACCAAGTGGGCGCACTGGATTTACCTCCTCTTCTGGTTCGCAGGATCAACTCCTGCGGACAAGCTACGAAGTTCGTTTTTTTTTTGTTATTTTGTCTTGTGTTGATTATGCTGAATTTTTCATCGAAGTGGAGAGACCGGACCACGTCGCTCATGCGGTTCTTCTATCCAAAGGACTTCCATCTTATCTCCTCCCATTCGAGTCTTCTCTCACTGCGATTGAGCGCCATCTTCGCGGCATCCAGAAGCTTTGGATGAACCTTGAATTAATGGGGGATGGAATCCCGCGGCCCGCGTGGTAGATAATTAGACTGGGCACTTTGGTAGCGCGGAGCTCTAGTACTTATACCCACTTTCTCGTCGAATAAAATCTATTTCCAAGATGAACATCAAGCCGGAGGACTGGCGGAACGAACAGTGGACACAACCACGTTCTAAGGCTTAACCCGACAGTGGCCTGTTCGCGTTCAAGAACCATGGCCGCATCTTTCTTCTATTAATATGTGCCGGAGGCATCTCCGGTCTTCCGCCTGAGTCCGAACAGGACCCAAATTTTACCGGAGCGATACCTTCAACCACTAGGTCTCATCCTCACCGGATTAATCGACATCTCGTGCGATGACATTCTAAGCACTGCGATAGAAGCTTTGATTCGAACCTGCCCTTCCGCGGAGATTTTTTTCGCCAGCACCCAATTTTGCCGGAGATCGTCGATACCGTCCGCCGCTAGGTCTCGTCCCCACCATATTAACCCTCGCCTCGTGCGATGACATTCTATGAATTGGAATTACAGCGATAGAAGCTTGTTCCGAGGAGGAGAAGAGAGGTCAAAAATGAGAAATAAATGTGCAAGGGGATTTCAAGTTCACTTGCGCAAAGCATCCGGACAAGGAAACGAAGAAAAAAAGAAAAAAATCCTCGATCAACCTCCGTATGACCTAGCTTGGAGTCGAACCAGGGACTTCCGCATACGACAGATATCTGCTAAACAACAGACGGCGGACGCGATACCTTTCGCCACCAGGTCTTATTCTTCCCAAAGTGTATGCTACACATCAGAACCCGAGAGCCAACAGAAATATGACTTCATAGCGCGTGAAATGATTTCGACAGGATAGCGAAGCGATGGCCTGTATGGAACAGTGAACAGAAAAACAATGAAAAGGCTTCCAGTGTGACCTAGCCTGGATTCGAACCAGGGCCTTCCGCGCATATGATTTAACCACCCGCACTAAAGCTCGCGGAGGTGGTACCTTCCACCACTAGGTCGTATACCTGCCCAATTAACCCTGGGCTTCTGTAGCGAAATTTCAGGAGTTACCAGAGGGAAACAAACATCTCGCTCACCTCCATGTATCACTGTTTTATGTGAGCAATAGCGAGTCGTATATGGAGCAATAGCGAGTGGTACTGGAGCGAGTTTGAGACGAAAGAAGCGTGGGGCTAGGACTGGGAGCTTGTTCCGGCACGAGAGACATAGAAGAAAAACTCTGCACCGACGACCTAGCCTGGATTCGAACCAGGACCTTCCGCAGGGACTTGTCATTAGAATGTTTGCGCAGGGGCCATTGGAGCCATTCAATGCCTTTTGGGGCGTGCGCAACGAATGGCTCCACGCGCCAAAAAATGTCCTCAATGGCTCGCTAATGGCTCGTGGAGCCATTCACCTGCCAGTTTTGCGCACGGCCGAAAAGCCATTGAATGGCTCCAATGGCTCGTGCGCAAACAGGTTAATATCTCGCATACTGAATGCAGATGCGGTACCTTCCGCCACTTGGTCCTTCACCTCCCTAAACTGACCCTCGCCTTGTCGGGTGATTTTTTGTGAGTTGCTTCAACACGGAGAGCAGAGGGAAACGGGAAAGTCCACTCCCCTTCGTCCGATGGTCAGTGTCTGTGGTCTGTCCTGGGGAAAACAGGTGTGGTTTGAAGGAGGAGTGTGTTAGAGATGAGATTTGAGTCCCCGGGACTTTTGGTGAGGGTAGTCGGACAAGGAAGGAAAAAGAAAATTTTGACAATTTAGGAGCCATGACCTAACCTAGTCTATTTGTTACCGCGTGGGTCTGATCGGAGTGCTCCGTTATTATGTAATCTTCCAACGGCGCGAAATCCTTCTCATTCACAATGCGACATTTCATAGGATTTTGAGATAGAATAGGTTGTACAAGGTGTGCAAACATTTCTGTCTCTTCAGAATCTCGAAAGGAGCCTCAAATATCGCTGAAATCGAACGACGATCAACCCATATGATTATGCAATCAATCTTGGGCGGGCTTTCTCATATGAGGTGAAAAGAGCTCCAGAATTTCCTAAAATATTCCTCAGCCCTCTAGTACCATGTTAAGATGGGTCCCGACCCCGTTGTGGGCCATTTCACATCCAGGAAGCTTGCACCGAGGCTTCTCGGCTTTGGCCGAAGGAAATTCAAAGTCCGCAATTACATAATAAGGGAGCACTGCGATCGGACCCCCGCGGTAAACAACAGACTTCAACAAGCGAGGTACGAGCTTCAAGTTGAAGTGTCTGTCTACGAGAGACTAGACCTAACCTGGAGTCAAACCAGGGACTTCCACTGAAGCTGTATACGATGGGACCATGAAGTGTGGACGCGATACCGTTTCACCATTAGGTCCTTGCTCCTGTTACCGTTTAAAAGCATTTGGGTCAGAGCGGATATGGAGAACGGAGATATGGTGAATTGACCGGCCCAGAAGTCTCGGCTGTGAATCATTATGCAGGGTGGGTTGGTGGACTGGGAGTCGGAAAGGGTGCTTCTGATGGCATTTGAACAATAGGCGATTGAGTGTGAGAGGAAAAGACGAGCGAGCGAGGCCGAGGGGAACAAAAAAAAAAAAAATTAGGCAACGAAAATGTTTCTGACGGGCAAGTTATGACCTAACCTGGAGTCGAACCAGGGACTCGAACCAGGTGGTTTCATTGACAAGCATTCTAACGAACTGCGGACGCGATATCGTTTTGCCACTAGGTCCCTGCTCCTGTGTTACTGTTTAAAGGCTGAGTACCATTTCGGTCAGAGAGGACACGGAGAAGCAAAATATTAGCCTTGCTCGTCGGGTATTGCGAAAGGTGATTTTGAGATTTGGAAAAAGTGGTTCTGACATTTGAACGATTCCACTGTTGCGGATACGATGCCCGAACAAGGACTAATGCCAAGTGGAGCAAGAAAAAAAGAAAAAAATTCCCAACAACTTCTCCATGACCTAACCTGGAGTCGAACCAGGGACTTCCGCCGAACTACTTCATTGAGACTTAAGAAGTGCGGACGCGATACCGTTTCGCCATGTCCTTACCTAGCACCTTTGTGAGCGGGCTTAAGTAGCATGTTTGAATGGACAACGGACAAAATATCACTTGTGATGCGCCGCCCAGCGCGGACCGGGGAGGAATGTCCATGCGTAGCCTAGCAGTGATTCTCACACTGCTCGCCCAGCCTACGAGAGTCGGTGCGCTGATCCTGACTCCACGTTGATACGCAAAGTGCGGAGGGGGTTTGGAATTCGGGTTTGCGAGAGGAGCTGGAGCTGGAACACGGAGCAGAAAAAAGAGAGTCAACCATGGAATGACCTAACCCGGGTTCGAACCGGGGACTTCCGCGAAACATTATACCATGCGTATATATGAAGTGTGGACACGATACCATTTCGCCATTAGGTCTCCCTCGGGGAGAAGATTGAATGGCATAGGGCTCGCACATGTCGGTTCGAGGAAGATTTCGCGCAGAATGGACGTCGAGTGAGTAAAAGCAAATACCAAAATTCATTGACAAGGTGAGCCTGAACACGGAGATGAGTTGGGACTGACGAGACTGCTTGTGTTGGCACGAGGATGTGGAGTTATGGGTTAGAAAGGATGTAGAACAGAGATATTGGTGCTTATTCTTATTAATAATAAGATGCTGAGGGAGAAAAAAATCTTGCCTCTCTTGCGGATGACCGAGCCCGGGTTCGAACCGGGGACTTCCGCCGAAAATTCTGGAACATGCTTATACATGAAGTGCGGATGCGATACCAGCTTTGCCATTAGGTCGTGATTGTGACGGGGTAGTACCGTCTCGGGCATATCCGAAGGATTCAGGATTAGGTAATGTTTGGTAGTGTACTTTAACCCAGTCGAGTATAAACAAATATATACTTTTACCTTGGCACAAATCTTCATGATCATCTCACAATACTCGAGCTGATTATGAAACGTGCGGTGGTACTCTAGTCTCAATGGCATCGCCTGGGCAAGTGTCTTAACTACCTCCCTGGCTCCTGCCATCCGAAGGGTTACAACGGAAGGTGGAGCGCTGCGGCGTCATCAGAGGATGATTCCGCGTGCTGCTCCCCACCACTCATCTCGCGGGCGGCTCGCCCCCGCCCGCTCGAGCTAGGAGGATGCCTGCGCCGCGCCCCCGCCGCGAGCTGCGACATCCTCTCCCCGACTTCACACTCACGAGAAGGCACGGAACACATCCGTATCACAATGGTGGCATCACCGTGGCCTTCAGCAGCGAGCTGTGAAGTCGAATTGGATTTGGTGGTCATACACATCTATCTATTGCTCCCTCCCCCTCCTCCTTCTCAACTTTCAAGCTTATCGCTCGAAATCTGAGCCCCGCGGAGCCCTTCGGAGCAAACCCGAGACATTCCGATCAAGTCCGGAACGTCCCGCTCGATGTGTTTCAGGTCCATCAGTAGCCTGATCTCCACCTTTTCCATTCCCCGCGACGACGTCGAGATGCTGGCTGCGTTCTGCGCCGCTCTCCGTCGTCACTCCTTGCAACCTGTCCTGTCCTATCAGTCTTGGCGCAGCTTCGGCGCGCTGCCTCGCTGCGGACTCGTTGCTCGAGCATCACCCGAGTTCTGCCCCGCGAACGGGTGCACACATGGCTGGGGGGCTAGACAGACCTCGGCTTTATCTTCCATGCTCTGCGGAGCTATCGCAAGTGGATGACCATCATCGGCGGCGAGATCGCGCCCCATCTCGGATGTACAAGCTTCGGTGGTCTCGCGATGGACCCTCCACCCACTTACGATGTGGTTCCTTTCCCGCAGGAACACTCGGGCCGCTCACCACTGTCCTCCTTCACGACTTGAGCCCCAATCCGTCTCACTTCGGCCGTACGAAGGCACTATTCCATCCTTTCCGAGGCCGTAGACTTGCGTCCGACCTCGTTATGACCTATGCTTTCCATCTTTTCAATGAAAAAAACCTCGTGCTTTCCTTGACCTCTCTCTCTACCTCATTGAGATCTGCGCGGTTACGCTGCTGCGACTCAATTGGTACGTTATCCAAACCCAGAACGTCAAACCTGCTTCGTCCAGTCGGCAAACCCTGGAGCAAATATGGGGGCACTGCGGCGTAATCTTTGCGGCGAATGGGTAGATCCTGCTGCTTGTAGCGCGGGTTCTCCCAAATATCAAGCTTGCGCTCAGGATTGAGTCGCGTACGATGCTGCGATAAACTCTCCCGTCGCTCAGCTCGTTGAGAGCTGCGCGGTTGTACTGCTGCAGCTCAATGAGCGCTTCGTCTGCTCCCGGATCTGCTGCCTCAACCCCCTACAGCTACGGATGCCGTCGAGTCGTGCTGCACCGCTAATGCGGAGCGCGGACTCAGTTGGCGGGAGGCCTCGAGCTAATAGCGCTTCTGAGGCCGTACAATCCACCCTGCGCTTCTCAGCGCGGTAGAACCTCGTACTCGGCTCAAACGACTCGATGAGTGGCCGCTGCAGCAACATCTCCTCGAGCTTTGCTGCAGGCTGCGTGCGCGGCCAGCATCACTGGAATTAATCCCCGCTCTCGGAGTTCACAAAAGTGTGCTGCACCGCGCACGCGGATCCTGCCAACGAAGATACTACGACACTAGCAATGCCGACAGCCTTCCGCCCAGTCTCGCTTTCATACGCCGCGGCGGCTGCGTGCGTTATCCTGCACGGGTGAATGGTCAATGTACGCGCGCTTACAGCGCCTTCTTCTCTGTTCTCGCCTTGTCGACGCTTGCAAGCGGAGCGCTCTGGCGATGTTATCCGCTCATCAACCTCGAAACCCTCGAAGCCCTCAGTGCAGGCTGCTAGCACCTTCTCGCCGCTGCACCATTTTCTGCTGCTGTCACGCTGGGGCGATGGATACGAAAATATTCTGCCGCTCTTTGCCGAGCGTGGAAGCAGTTCTACCCGCCAGTATTATTCGATCCTTCGGCGCGGACAGCGGCTCATCCGGCTCGAAAAACCTCGTGCTTACCGCGTAATCATTGCGGCCAATAGGCGAATCCTGCTGCTTGTAGCGCGGATTCATCTGTTTGCACTCCGGATCGAGGCACGTACGATGCCGCTGCGTCTTAGCCGCGTCGAACTCTCGCCCTTGAATCCCTTCCAGTCCTGATTCAATCGAATCGTGCTGCACTGCACAGGCAGAGCGATGAACGAGTCACTGGTGAGGGAATGAACGTGGTAAGCAGCTGGGTGAGAAGTAGCGTACTTCGCCTCAGTGTCAGATGAGACAGAATTGATATTGAACGTTTGAATGTGGAAAGTTGAAGGAGCGACCGAGGAGGATAGATGAGCGAGAAGATCCTGGCGCTTGCCGGGCGCCAAGTAGTGTAGATAGCAAGCTTAGCATGGATATATTGTATCAAGAGCATGGACATTGTATCAGAGAGCCAGGAACAGGATAGATTCAAGCGGACTTGCGGCGGGGATAGCAGGGAGTGCACGCCGAGACCAGGAGACAAAAGAGGGCGCGGGCTGACTAAGCACGCCCACTTTGACTTCGCACATCAGCGATGAACCTCAACACCCGAGGCGACGGCCAGCACGACGACGAGCAGTAGTAAGAAGAAACGACATCAAGGCAAGAGACAAAAGGAGAAGAGGGGCTCGCCATAGAAGCAGCCTGTAGCCAGCCGGCGGACACACAGCTCGGACTCTGACTCTTACCACGGCGGCACCCAGTCGCAGCCCCACCACCAGTCCGCAGGTCCGGATGCCCGGCACGGGCGCGGGCCTTGCCAGTGGCACGCCCGCATGGACGGAGCCTCTGGTCCCGCTGGATCGAGACCACCAGCGACGCGCTCCTCATCCTTCGCTGCGGGCTCATGCTTCGCCTTGTCGACGCATGTTCGTCAGCGGGAGCGTGCTTGTATCGGACGAGAACGCCGGCGTGATCAAGACGAGCAAGCACGGGGAGAATTTGAGCCCCTCGCGGACGGAGAAGGTGAGCCCACCGCTATCCTTTCTGTTGACCTTTCTGAGGTCCTTCTCCACACACCTTCCTCTCACTCCACTACCCCGCTCGTCTGTTGCATCTCAATCTCCTTGCATCTTTCGTTGCCTGGCGTACACTTTGGAGCGCTCGTCTCGGTTCGTCTCACGTCCGTCACCCCAGGGTCATCCAGTCTTTCGCTCCCGCATGTGCACAGTGCAGTTCCCGTTGCCTTCGTGTCCCACTCGCTCTTTTGCCATGCGCATGCGTTTCGCACTCTCCTTGCTCAAGATCACACTAGTTTTCCGCCGACCATCTGCTCTCCACCCTAACTTCCTTGTACTGCCATCCTCTGGTCGAAATGTACACATAATTCTTGCCCTTCTTGTGTGCCACCTCCGCCCCATCACAACAGAGCCTCCTCGCGCTCTTTCGTTTCAATCCTGCGCATATCTCTGGCCCATGCCAGCCGCCCCGAGCGCATGTTCGCTTCCCCTACGCCCGAGCGCATCGTTCCACCCCCTGCCTCGCGCTCATGCCGCCATCGGATGCAAGTAGCGCCTATTGATGTACGCTGTGTAAAAAATAGATCGCTCATCCTGCATCACATCTTCCCCATCGACGACTGCACTTTCGTTCACGTCCTCTATATTTGCCTCGCAGCCGCACGGCCCCGCATCTCCGCTGCCTCTGGGCCTCCTTGGCTCTTTGCCTGTCTGAGCCTCGTGCCGCCCAGTAAGTTGACGAAGGATACGGCGATCTGGGTTTTCGTGTTGTTATCCAGCTAAAAACTGGTCGCCTGGGTTTGCAGCCACGAGGCAAGTGAGTGCTATTCGCAAATGTCACATCCAACCATTACAGTAACGCACGATCAACAACGAGAAGAGAAGTCAGGCTGTTGCTGTTAAGAAAGGTCGTCTGACAGTTCGACCGTATCCCCTCCTAAAGTTTTGCGTGCCAGCTATATTGGCGCCGAGCCTGATTTGGCAGGAGTAACACTGGCTTATGACCAGGAAAGGTGAATAGAAGTTGGCCGGGGAGCCGTAACGGATAAATTTCATCGTTGTGAATCAATGTCAGTGGACAGCTGACTTTCGGGGGGCTGTGGCGTGCGGTTTTGGTGCGGCGCAGAAAGTGCCAACAGAATGGCGTACAACAGTCAAGCGGTGCGTGGCGCTGAAGCTGTGGACTGCGGAGGGCCTATAAAGTGAAACCGGTCCTTCCAGCACTCCGACCAATCCGGCGGCCACAGCCTTACTTTCCGCACCATGGATCTTCAGAGCCTATCATTACAGGTCCCTCACAGGACTCCAGCACCTCCTCACTTGAAAGTCTTGGACAATTTAATCAGGGAAATGGACGAATTATTGTCGAGGATGCGGTCACAACGCAAAAACTTCGAAAACGTCAAAGGGGACATCCACGAACCACGTTCCACTTTGGAACAGAACCATCTCTCTTCCACCCCTTCGCCATCGACAGAGCAATATCGTTACAAGGTGGCTAAAACATTACCAGCCGGATATCGTAAACCATTACTAGAGCTCCTCCCAACCATATACAAGGGCTTTGAAGGTATCCTACCCATTCACTCGCTCCGGCACGTACATGTTCGAGTTCTAACTGGGGTCCAACTTTTTAGCTGGAGATATTTGGGCCCTCTACCACAGCATACGTAGTGAAGCCCCAGAGACAATAACAAGATTGAGACGGGTCTTCGATGCGTATGGAGGTACAATGTTCGAAATAAACATGATATACGGCTTATTGGCTTTTGTTTGTCAGTCTCATGGGTAGAACCAGGGGTCGTTTCTATCTCAGCGTGGCTTTCAACTTGTCATCGGGGAAAGGAGGGTATACAGCAAATGCTCGCGGATCTTAAACGATTGGGTCCAAACTTTGATCCGGATCGGGTTGTGAAGCGTGCGTCCCTATGATCATATTCCACATCAAGCCGGTGCTCATGCGTGTCAAATTTTAAGCTCGAGGTCTTCATTTCACCACTCTGTCTCTCCAAATTATGCTAAAGACGTTATAGATTTCGCTGAGGAAGTGAAGGACCTCAAAAACTCTTGCAAGAACCTCGAATCTCTTTTATGGACGGACCGTTCCGGCCCAACCCCGAGTCTACAGCATCGAGTAGAAGAACTGCTAGAGAGCATAAAAACGTCTCCTACACTGAATCTCGATCTTCTTGAGGGTATGGAAGATTTCACGGAGGGATATTTGGCCTTCTGCGCAATATCTCTGACTGGCCAGGATACCAAGGAAAAGATGCGGGAATTGCGTCAATTGGTGAATCGGGAGCTGACAAAAGCCATCGAAAGACTGGAGAAATTCAACTCCCTTCTCACGAGGTATACTGAAGGCGGGAGACAAGATCTTGCCGCGGTCATGCAAAAGAATGTGCAAGCTGGTGAGCATCCAATGGATATGTGATTCGCCGTGTTTTCATTGTTGGTATACAGCAAGAAAGGCTGGTTTTCGCGAAGGCGTTAGCTCCACTGCGGAGAGTCAACAGATCTACGACGACCTCGAGAAGATCGACAACAGCTTTGTGATTATCGGCCAGCGATTGAAGGATTCCAAGGAGTTCTGGGAGGGGGTCGATCGAAAGCTCAACTCTGCACCTTACACGCCCGCAGGTCAAAATGTCAAAGACCCACCCGACCGGAGTGGGACGGAGTCCGTGGTAAGGTATCAGATTCTGGATCCTCAATGTCATTTAACGCTTCGCAGGCGCAGAAAATTCAGACTGGGCTTGAGACGGTCCACGGCGCCGCCCAGCAGTACTCCGGCTCTCCCAAGATCCTCAAGGCCGGAACTCGGCTCGTCCGACGTGCATCCGCTCTAACTAAGGAATGCACCACAATATCAAGCACCCAATCCTCAGTTGAGGTTCATCTTCAACAGCCGAATTGCAACCCGAAGAGCGGACGTAAGGCGGTTTCCCCGCTAGGAAAGGGCTTTGGTAGCCTTGTGAGGAGCTATGAAACGCTCTCGCAGGAGTTCACCAAGTGGGCGCACTGGATTTACCTCTCTTCTGGTTCGCAGGATCAACTCCTGCGGACAAGCTACGAAGTTCGTTTTTATTGTTATTTTGTCTTGTATTGATTGTGCTGAATTTTTCTTCGAAGTGGAGAGACCGGACCACGTCGCTCATGCGGTTCTTCTATCCAAAGGACTTCCATCTTATCTCCTCCCATTCGAGTCTTCTCTCACTGCGATTGAGCGCCATCTTCGCGGCATACAGAAGCTTTGGATGAACCTTGAATTAATGGGGGATGGAATCCCGCGGCCCGCATGGTAAATAGTTAGAATTGGCACTTGGTAGCACGGAGCTCTAGTTCTCGGTACTTATACCCACTTTCTTGAATAAAATGTATCTACAAGATGTATGTCAAGCCGGAGGACTGGCGGGACGAGCAATTGTTTACTACCGACCCATCTGTATTCGAACGCACACAGTGATGAGAGCTCAGTTGCTGAAGAAGGGCACCGTCCCCTAAACAAGTTCTTTTTCCACCTCCCACCAAAAAAAAAAAAATCATTTGTTTATGTTCCTTCCTGCTTCCACCATTGCCGTCTGACTCTCTCTGAGATTCTCTATGGTCTGACTAGGGAGACTAACCGTTCCCTGCTCAGGCGCATTTCTTCAATATGAGAAAAATAATCCGCTGTGAACTGTGGAGATGCCCGGTGAATTGACCATGACGATGCACTCACTGCTTTTTGCTGGATCCTCACAATGTGTACCTTCCTCTGTAGTCTGTCCGTGCGTTCCTATGCTATTCAAGAATGGACCGGTCTTCCGCTGGAGTCCGAGCTGGTGAAGACAGATCACTTGAACCACTGGTGCAGGGGAAAACAAGAGGATACATCCCAGGTTTACGACATAGCCTTGATTCGAACCAGACCCTTCCGCG
This sequence comes from Mycena latifolia, assembly GCA_029289555.1. NCBI lineage: Eukaryota > Fungi > Basidiomycota > Agaricomycetes > Agaricales > Mycenaceae > Mycena > Mycena latifolia. Next base: position 601,590 of record JARJLE010000016.1, on the reverse strand, counting down.
AATTTTTTTTGCCAGGACCCAAACTTTACCGGAGCGATACCTGCAGCCACTAGGTCTCATCCTCGCCGGATTAATTGTCATCTCTTGCGATGACATTCTAAGTACTGCGATAGAAGCTTCAAGTTTGATTCGAACCGGCCCTTCCGCGGAGATTTTTTTCGCCAGCACCCAAATTTTGCCGGAGATCGCCGATACCTTCTGCCACTAGGTCTCATCCCACCCGATGAACCCTTGTCTCGTGCGATGACATTCTATGAGTTGTAAGTACAGCGCTAGAAGCCTGTTCCGAGGAGGAGAAGAGATCAAAAATGAGAAATAAATGTGCAAGGGGATCTCAAGTTACAAATAGGCCGGGCATCTGGACAAGGAAACGAAGAAGAAAAGGAAAAAATCCTCAGTCAACCTCCGTATGACCTAGCCTGGAGTCGAACCAGGGACTTCCGCATACGACAGACATCTGCTAAACAACAGAGGGCGGACGCGATACGTTTCGCCATCAGGTCTTATTCTTCCCAAAGGGAACCTCGCGCTATGCTACACATCAGAACCCGGGAGTCAACCGAAATATGATGACTTCGTAGCGTGAAGTGATGTCGACAGGAGAGCGAGGCGATGGCCTGTATGGAACAGTGAATAGAAAAAAAATGTTTCATGACCTAGCCTGGATTCGAACCAGGGCCTTCCGCCCATATTATTTAACCACCCGCACTAAAGCTTGCGGACGCGGTACCTTCCACCACTAGGTCGTATACCTGCCCAATTAACCCTGGGCTTCTGTAGCGAAATTTCAGGAGTTACCAGAGGGAAACAAACATCTCGCTCACCTCCATGTATCACTGTTTTATGTGAGCAATAGCGAGTCGTATATGGAGCAATAGCGAGTGGTACTGGAGCGAGTTTGAGACGAAAGAAGCGTGGGGCTAGGACTGGGAGCTTGTTCCGGCACGAGAGACATAGAAGAAAAACTCTGCACCGACGACCTAGCCTGGATTCGAACCAGGACCTTCCGCAGGGACTTGTCATTAGAATGTTTGCGCAGGGGCCATTGGAGCCATTCAATGCCTTTTGGGGCGTGCGCAACGAATGGCTCCACGCGCCAAAAAATGTCCTCAATGGCTCGCTAATGGCTCGTGGAGCCATTCACCTGCCAGTTTTGCGCACGGCCGAAAAGCCATTGAATGGCTCCAATGGCTCGTGCGCAAACAGGTTAATATCTCGCATACTGAATGCAGATGCGGTACCTTCCGCCACTTGGTCCTTCACCTCCCTAAACTGACCCTCGTCTTGTCGGGTGAATTGTCGTGAGTTACTTCAACACGGAGAGCAGAGGGAAACGGGAAAGGTTCACTCCCCTTCGTCCGATGGTCAGTGTCTGTGGTCTGTCCTGGGGACACAGCCTTGGTTCGAAGGCGGATTCAGACGAGAGTGTGAGAGATGAGATTCGAGTCGGGAATTTGGGTGAGTGGAGTCGGACAAGAAAGGAAAAAGAAAGGAAAGGAATTGTCAATTCAAGAACCATGACCTCACCTGGAATCGAACCAGGAACTTCCGACGAAGTACATCATTTATACCCATACGAAGTGCGGACGCGATACCGTTTCACCATTAGGTCGTTGCTCCTGTACGTGTGTTAAAAGGCTGAGTAGTAATTCGGTCAGAGAGGACGCGGAGAAGCAAAATATTACCCTTGCTCGTCGGGTACTGCGAAAGGCGATTCTGAGATTTGGAAAAAGTGATTCTAACATTTGAACGATTCCATTAGTGTTGCGGATGAGAGGACGAGCGGAGCTAGAAGAAAAAGAAAGAAAAAATTGTGTACAGTAATGACCTAACCTGGAGTCGAACCAGGGACTTCCGCGGAACCTGGTTAATCGCATTCCATGAAGTGCGGACGCGATACCGTTTTGCCATTAGGTCCTTACCTAGGCTCTCTGCGAGCGGGTCCAAGTAGCATGTTTGAATGAACAACGGACAAAATATTACTTGTGATGCGTGCCAGGCGGACCGGGAAGGATGTGACTGCTAGCTTCGCCTAACCTAAGAGAGTCGGCGCGCTGATTCCGACTCCGCGTTGATACGCAAAGTGCGGAGGGGGTTTGGAATTCGGGATTGCGAGAGGAGCTGGAGCTGGAAAACGGAGCAGAAAAAAATATTGGAGCCATCACATGACCTAACCCGGGTTCGAACCGGGGACTTCCGCGGAACGTGGATGATGGTTATATATGAAGTGCGGACGCGATACCGTTTCGCCATTAGGTCCTCGTGCAGGGTTCTGGTGAGAACATTGAGTGCCATGGGGCTTGCACATGTCGGTTTGAGGAATGGACGTCGACCAAGTGAAGTAAATACCAAGATTCGTTGACAAGGGTGAGCCTGGACACGGTCAGCTGGCGGATGAGGCTGCTCGTGTTGGCACGAGGATGTGGAGGGGGGTTGCGGGTTAGAAAGTAGAACAAAGATACTGAGGCTTATTTGAGGGAGAAAATTCAAAAAGAAATCCGGCGACTCTTCCATGACCTAACCTGGAGTCGAACCAGGGACACTAAACCTGGTCTACCAACCTCTATGAAGCGCGGACGCGATACCGTTTCGCCATTAGGTCCTCCTGTGGCATCCGGGTGAGAAGATGGAGTGGCACACCCATTTCGCCATTACTCGCACATGTCGCAGAATGGCCGTCGACCAAGTGAAGCAAATACCAAGATTCGTTGACAAGGGTGAGCCTGAACTGACAGGTGGCGGATGAGTTGGCACTGTGGAGGGCGGTTGCGGGCTAGAATTTTAAAAGTAGAACTGTTTATTCTTATTAAGATGCTGAGGGAGAAAATTCAAAAAGAGATAAACAGACTATTCCATGACCTAACCTGGAGTCGAACCAGGGACTTCCACCGAAAAGCTATCGTCATGTGCGTCAGGAAACGTGGACGCGATATATTACCCGCTTCACCATTAGGTCGTGATGAACACGTCGCTGGTGCGCGGTTGCGGGTTAGAATTTTAAAAGGAGAACAAAGATGTCAAGTGCCTGAGGGAACGAAAAAGAATATGCAGGCATGCTCATGACCTAACCCGGGTTCGAACCGGGGACCTCCACTGCAACTTTCGGCCCCATCCAATAAGAAGTGTGGACGCGATGCCAGCTTCGCCATTAGGTCGTGATGAACACGTCGCTGGTGAGGAGCTGTGGTAAGCAGCGGGTGAGAAGTAGACTCCTGAATGTCAGATGATATTGAACGTTTGAATGTGGAAAGTTGAAGGAGCGACGCAGGAGGATAGATGAGCGAGAATAAAGATCCGGGCGCCAAGTAGTGTTGATAGCAAGCTTAGCATGGGTATATTGTATCAAGGGCGTCGACATATTGTATCAGGAGCACAGACATATTGTATCAGCGCGCCAGGAACAGGATAGATTCGCGCGGGCTTGCGGCGGGGATAGCGCGGAGTGCGCGCCGATAGGCAAAGATCAGGAGGGCGGAGAGATCGGCGGGCTGACTAAGCACGCCACGCCCACTTTGACTTTGCACGGTCGTGAGCGATCAGATTCGCGCGCAAGGCCCTCAGGACGCGAGCTCGACGCCAGCAGCATAGGACACGACGGGGAAGGCAGAAGAGACGACGCAGCAGTAAAGGAGAAACGTAGATCAAGGTACGAGACGAAGGGGATGGGAGGGCTCGGAAGGCGGTGCAAACTCTAATGCTCGCCATAGCAGCAGCCTGTAGCCAGCCGGCGGACGCCCCGCGCGGACTCTGACGCTTACCACGGTGGCACCCAGTCGCAGCCCCACCAGCCCGCAGGCCCGGATGCCCGGGACGGCCACGGGCGCGGGCGCGGGCACGCCCGCATGGACGGAGCCGCCCTGGTCCGGGTGGATCGAGACGACGGGCGACGCGCTCCTCATCCTCGAGGCCGCGCGCCGCGGGCTCATCCCGCGCGTCACGCGCCGCCTCGTCGACGCCGAGCGCCGCATGATCGCGAGCGGCAGCGTTTTTGTGTTTGATGAAGACGAGAGCGGGATTAAGAGGTGGACGGACGGGTGCTTTTGGAGCCCGAGCAGGATATTGGGGAATTTTTTGCTGTATCGGGAGACGGATAAGCGGGGGGCGGGGCATGGGCGGAGGAGGGCGGGGACGGAGGAGGAGGAGGGGGGTGCGGGTGGGGGCGCGGGGGGAGGGAATGGAGGAGGGAATGGAGGGAGCGGGGGGGAGAGCCTGAGCCGGCCGAGGACGGAGGTAGTTGGGGGCGTGGATCGGCAAAGGGAGCGCACGCTCGTCGGGAGCCTGACGAACAGCTACAAGTTCAAGGCCGACGGGCTCATGAAGAAGGTCCGCTACCTCCCTCTCTTCTCTTCTCCCTTCTCTTCGTTTACTCACCCCTCCCGCAGACCTTCTCCCTAACCCTTAACGGCACCCCGCAGCACCTCATCTCATACTACAAAATCGCCGACGTCGAGTCCGGCCGCCTCCGCGCGCCCTCGTCCCTCCCCGAGCTCGCGTCGCTCGACATCTCCCCGCCCTTATTGGACCGCGGGAACTTCCGCTGCCCGCCGAAGATGGAGGTCGGCGTGGACGGCGTGCCGCGGTACCGCGGCGAGGCGGACGAGGTGCTCGCGGCGGGGATGGATCTCGGGCTGGGCGTGGGCGGCGCGGGGGGGCGCGCGGGTGCGGGTGCGGGTGCAGGTGGAGGGCGCGCGGTGGGCGGAGGGGGCGGGCGGAAGGCGCTGCGCCGCGAGAAGGATGGGCGGGAACGGGAGAGGGAGGCCGCGGGCGCGGGTGCGGGGGGCGCCGCGCCGTCGTTGGGGCGCGAGGTCCTGTCGGGTAGGTCGCGTTTCCTTCTTTCGCTTTTCTCTTGCCTCCTTATCGCTTTTCATTTCACGCGTCTTCCTTCCTTTCCTGGCGCGCGATGACGCCTCTACCGCGTCCCTGCGCGCCCCCTTCCTCCCCTGCGCGCGCGTGTGCTTGTTCTTGACCCCCGTGCATCCCCATTGCTCCTGCGTCTCTCCATTCCTCCTGCCGCCCTTCGTTCCTCCTGCCGCCCTCCATTCCGCCTGTCACCATTCATTGCCCTCATCCCCTCCCGCTACGCATTCTTCATGGCCCCCGTCGTCGTATCCCTTGTTCTCCGATCCCTTGTCTTTTGGTGCCCGAGCTCGTTCTCCCCACCTCCAAGCCCCCCGTTACGCGCTCGTACATCCTTCGTTTCTTGATTCGCACATGCATGCACCTTTCCTTTCCTTTCCTACCCTGCCTCGTCCTGCGCTGCTGCCGTCTTCACTCTCCGTCCCTTCCCCTTCCTGTGCGCTCATCTCTGGCGCTGCGTCTTCCACTCGCCTTGCTCCCTTCCTCTGCGCGCTTCTCCGTCGCTCGGCCATCTCTTTATTATCACCCGTCCGACCTACACCCCTGCGTCGTCCTCGTTCTCATCCTTTCCTCCCTGTCCGCGTCCGCTCCGCATGTGCACCACCCCGTCCCGTCCCTCCGCTGCGCCGGCGTACGATTCCCCCCTTTCCCCGTGTCTTCTTTTTCCGACTCTTCCTCTTCGCGCGCGGGTCCGCTTGCGTCGTCCCCGTTCCACTTTTTTTTTGTACTGCCCCTCCTGCCCGCCTCCGTCTCTGCCTCCGCCTCTTCCTCCCGCCCCTTGATCATTTATTTCCCTGTCCATGCACACTGCCCCGTCGCCTGCGCTCCTCGTTTTCATTCTCATCTTTTCCATCCCTGTCCCTCGGCGCATGCTCTTCGTGTACATTCCGAGCCTTCATTCCATTTTCGTGCCTCCCCCTCCCCGTCCGCCCGCCCGCCCTCCTGCATCGGCGTCTTCCTCCTCGCTCTGCGTGACTGTTGTATCCCTCATCCCTCATCCCTCATCCTCATCCTCCGTTCCTTCCTGTGCACCCACCCCGTCCCTTCCTTTTGCTCATCTCAATATCTCAATCGCTGCGTCTTCATCCACTGCCTCTTTTACTCCACCCACTCGCTCCTGCAGTCCGCGCTACTCGCTCCATCCCGCTCTCGTTCCTTCTCTTCTCTGCGATCTCTCTTTCTCTGTGACCCCTCTTTCTTTTCACTTGTCCGTCCGACATCCCTTCCTCCCTGTCCGCGTCTCCGCTCCGCATGTGCACCCCGTCCCGCTGCGCCGGCGTACGATTCCCACAATCCCCGTGTCTTTCTCCGACTCTCCCCACCTCTTCGCGCGCGGTTCCCTTCCGCTTCCGCTTTCTCCTCACGTCGTCCCCTTTTCTCGTACTGCCCTCGCTTGATCGCGCCATCCGCTCCGCCTCCTGCCCCGCCTCCGCCTCCTGCCCCGCCTACGTCTCTCCGTGGCGCTCCCTACATACACCTGCGCCTCCGCTTACTCCTCCCGCCCCCTGATCACCTTCCTGTCCATGCACGCTGCCCCGTCGCCTTCATTCTCCACGCCTCCGCGCTGCTCATTTTCATTTTCATCTTCTCCATCCCCGTCCCTCGGCGCGTGCTCCTTCATGGGCGTCTTCATTCCCTTGTCATACTCTGCGCGCCTGCCCGCCCGCCTTCCCGTGCCCCCGCCCTCCTGCATCGATGTCTCCCTCACGCCCTGCGCGGCCATCGTCTACTGCTTTATCCCTCATCCGTGCCCCCACGTGTTCCTTCACTACAAGCTCCTACTGCTGCGGCCTCATCGCCGCGTCCCTTCCTCCCCTTCCCTCATTAATTCACCCGTCCCTCTCCCCGCGTTCCTCGCCTCTGCAGCCATGGAGAGCCGCTATGCTCGTCACGTCTTTGCCCCTTTTCCGTCCCCTGCTCGTGTCTTCCTTCCTTGCGTCCACCTCTTCCTTGCCCTTCCTTGCGTCTCGTATGTAGTCGCCGTGCCTCCCCCCTTCCTCATGCACCTTCCTGTTTTTCTGCCTCTTCTTTCTTCTTTCTCCTTCTCGCTACCTCCTCCGCCCTTCGTTCGCTCGCTGACGCCCCATCCCCACAGCACCGGTCACGCTCACACCCGCGCCCGTGCCCGTGCCCACCGTTCCCGCCGGGCCGACGGCCTTCCCCCGCATCGACACCGACACAGTGGGCGCCGATAGCACTACCACCGCCGCGCCCGCCGTGTCCATACTTAGCAGCGACATCGCGCCCCCCGCGCGCAAACGCCCGAGACGCGCGGAGGGCGCGGGGGCGGGGGCGCCGCCGGCGAAGCGCGCGCGCAATGGGGTCGCCTCTGGGCCCGTCGCCTCCACGTCTGCCTCCCATCCCGTTGCGTCGGCGTCGTCATCAGGATCAGGATCGAGCTCCAGCGCGTCCGCGTCCGTGTCGCCGCCGAACCAGGCGGCGGGGATAGCGCAGACGCCGCACGCGGGGATGCCACAGACACAGGGTCGGGGCATGGAGGGCGGCCAGAAGCAGACGCTCGGCCCGCCGGTGAGCATGGGCGCGTACATCGCGGCGCACCCGCTCTTCGCGAAGCCGCTTGGGTTTGCGGGGCAGAACACGGAGGAGCCGGCGAGGGCGCCGCGGGTGGGGCCGCCTCCGGGGACGACGACGACGATACAACAGCAGCAGAGTCGCTCGCCGCCGCAGCCGCAGATGGGGATGGTGGCGCAGCCGCAGCCGCGGCCGCACAGTCGTGCGGTGCCGTTCGTGGGGCAGGGAGCGGGGCAGCAGCAGATGCAGCAGACGCAGATGGGGAACGGAGTGGGGCAGACGCACGCCCCGCAGCCGACGCAGGCACAGGCGCAGTACGGCTCGAGCTCGCTCGCGGCGGCCGCGGCGGCGATGTATGCGCCGGCGTTCTACGGCGCGGCGGGCTCTGGTGCACAGTCGACAAGCGCTTCTCCGAGTCAGCAGCAGCAGCAGGCCCAAGCTACGCAGCAGATGCAGACGCATGCAGGGAGTGGACAACAGCAGCAGACGCAAGCTCAGTACTACCCGCAGAGCGCGTACCCGTGGTACTACGCGCCCTCGCCGTCGTCGTCGCCGGGGCCGGGCGGGTGGTTGGCGTATCCAGGGGCGCAGCAGGGGTCGTCATCTCTGTCTCAGCAAGCGCAGGCTCAGGCGCAGTATGCACAGGAAGAGGAGGAGGAGGAGGAGGCGGGCGAGGGTGAGGGTGAGGGAGCGCATGAGGAGGAGGGAGAAGAAACGGAAGAAGAGGAGGGGGAGGGGGAGGGGGAGGGGGACGGGGGGTAGCCGCGCCCCCGCGCCGAATTGGACGCCGATACTGATTCCGCTTTTGCTCATTTTTTTTCTGCTCTGGGTCGTCATCCTTTTCTCACATCTCTTCCGTTTTCCTTCGAGCTCCTTTCCTCCACTGCATACTTACCTGTATTTGTCTTGACTCACTCCTCCGTCCGTCCCTCTGTCCCGTCTAGTTCGTTCGTAGCTCATAATGCGTAGCAAGTAGCTTTAGTCCTAGTCTTGTGTATATCTGTATGTATGTACATTATCTGTGTATAGTTTTAGGGTGTACGAATTTATTTTGTGTTTTGCTTCACCTTTTCTTTTTTCGTGGTGGGGATTTAGAGGGAGGCAGTGGAGTAAATTGAGGAGAGAAGGGGTATAAGGAAGACCTAATGGTGAATGGTTCACGTCCGTGCTTCATAGAATAGTAAAGTGCTGCAGGCGGAAGATCCCTGTTCGATTCGGGGTTGGGTTATGATCGGCGTCCACCAACATTTTTTATTTATTTATTCTGTCCCTGAGCGGGGAATGAATTTGATGCTGAGCTATACGGGGAGGGAAGTGCTACTATGAAGGCCTAATGGTGAAATGGTATCACTTCCAGGCTTCATGAGTAGCATGCAGTAGATTCTCTGGAAGTCCCTCGTTCGATTCGGGGTTAGGTCATAGCGGACTATCAACGCACTTTTTTTTAAAAAACTGGCGCCTGTCCTCCGGTTCACATCTTGCTCTAATAAATAGCTCGGCGAAGGGGCATAAGGAAAGACCTAATTGTGGGGTGGTCTCGCGTCCGTGCCTCATTGTAAGGAAAATAAAAATGGGTATGTGGAAGGTTCGAGGTTAGATCATGACGCGGGTTCAATTTCATTTTTTATCCTGCCGCCCTCCAATGATGTCAATATTCCGAAGTCGCGTGGATAGTGGGGAGTTGAGTTAAGAAGTACAAGTATAAGTAGTCGGAGGGTTGGTTGTTCTGCTGGGTGCCAGTGGGGTGAATTACGTGGAGTATAAAGTCGAGGGCGGCATTCAACTTTCGCCACAACAAATAACAGGGGGAAGGGGTGTTGCTAGGCAGACCTAATTGCGAGGTGGTCTCGCGTCTGTCATTGGAATAAATGAATGTGTGCATATGCGGAAGTTCCCTGTTCGATTCGGGATTAGGTCATGTAGATATTCGATTTCTTTTTTCTAGCTCAGTGCTTGAACGTTGAAGGTTCCAAGCTCGGGCGGATAATCATGGAGTTCAGTCAAGAACTGTATAAGTATAAGCAATGGTTGTTCTTTGATCGGGACTCCCCCGAGTCAATTACTAGATTGAAATGTTGATCAACCATCAGCTGAGGGTGGGCACGCAAATTTACCTGGAATAAATAACGAGGTGCAGAAGGGGTAGGAAGACCTAATTGCGAGGTGGTATCGCGTCCGTATTTCATTAGAATACAATGTAGTGGTGTATGCGGAAGTTTCCTGTTCGATTCGGGGTTGGGTCCATTTGCTTTGAATGGCCGTGTATCATTATCTATGTGGGACTCCGGTCTGCCCCCCGTCGGCTTCTCTCAATTGTTGTAGCGCCAAAATTTTGGTCACCAAAAAGCAAGTTGCGGAGTCAGAAAGAGAGAATATACACGTTTTCGCGCCATATAATACTTGGAAATATGGGTCGGAATACTCTATTTGTATTTCGATCTTACTGCCTAAGCTGATAATAATTGTCCGTATCATCTTGGATTTCGGCTTCGAGAGCACTAAAGAACCAGAGGTCAGCTAGATTTACCCCCACTGACTGGTGCACATACTGAAAGAGGCTATCAAGGTCCATCGGGATGAGCTGGTCCTGTGCGGTGGACACGCTGTGCACGGGGAGTTTAAATCCCGGCTGGCTTGCCTTCTCGATTGTCGTTGGACGAGCAGACGTCACAGCGATTTGACCAAAACCGTCCGCCGCCGGACGGCCGCTATTGGGATGTACCCTCATGCCGATGGGGCGCGCGTCGGGTATGGCGAAAAGCAACTTTCTGCGGCTAGCATCATATTCTCGCACTACGTTATCTTCCAGGAGGACGACGGGCACGGTGCTGATCTGCTGGATGCATAACCGACTGCTGAACCGGCCCCCGGCTGGTAGAGATGACAATCCAACGTGGATTATCAGCATCGCAGGGCATGCAGGGGGCGTCGAAGACAGAAGACCCTGAGATATCATTGCATAGTGTTCAAGGATGTCCTGTACGTATGGTCGCCGGAGGAGCCTGTCCGACAAACCGAGAAGCGTTGAATCGGCACCAGCGGTAGCACAGATTTTTTTGTGCTGAGGCCTGATATAACATAATGAGACCGTGAATGTCCTGCGAGAAAAGAAGGCATACCAATCTGACCGTTGACAGTTGACGTTGCAGTACGCCACAGTTTTGCACTTGGGCAAGTTTCAGTATCGATGTTGCGGAATCGAACGGGAGCTCACCTTCGCGCAGGTTTTGACGTTCTTGCGACGGTGGGCGACGCCACATGCACCACAGACCATGGTGGTTTCAAACAGAGCTTCTGCCGACTGCGGCAGGATGGTGGTCCCCAGGTTAGATGGAGCTGGTCGCAGGATAGACGGGGCCGCTTGTCGAAGCTCGGGGCGCAAACTCGAGCTGTGCGCGGGAGGAGTATCGATTTCCATGATGGTGGCCGGGCTCAAGGTGACTCTCTCCGAGAAGTTATACCGCTCCAAGGCGTCCATGAGTGCCGGCCGTGCCTTGGAGTGGTTGGGATCAGTCGTGAGAATGGAATACAGGTCGAGGATGGATTCAGGCAGACGTCCCAGGCCCTGATAGGCCACCCCCCTCCAGAATCTCGCGTTCTTCAAGCTTGGATCGCGCAGGAGAGCATTATGTGCCGCGGCTCTCGCGCCTTCGTAGCTGAGGCGGTACATGAGTGACGGTTAGTGCTCGAGAGGACAGAACGCAATAGTCGAGCTTGAGGTAGGTCGCTGCGAGATTACTGAAATACTGGGCGGGTGTAGCTCCATCCTCGGAGAAGTCGATTGCCGCCCAGAATTCCATCAGCGCCTCCTTGTATTCACCACGTTTGTAGTATGTTATCCCCTAGGACAATGGACATGTTGAGCACGACGCACTCGCAGAAAGGCAAATAGGCAATAGGGGTTGAATAGGGGAGGTTACCTTAGTGTGACGGTCAACAGCAAATGTAGCCATATCGGGAGAAAGTGTGAAGGGGCGTCCAGTTCAGCTACTGTAGGCGCCTTGAGTAGCCCAAGGGTTACCGCGGTCGTTCTGTCGATGAAGGAGCTGGTCGAGTTTTGAGACAAATTGAAAAATCCCATAATATTCCCGTAAGGGAACTTATCACGTGCATTCCCTGGTCAACTCGCGGATCGACGAAACGCGGTCCGCACGTCTAATCGGGAAACACGGCCCTTGGGATAAAACACGGCCAATGGGGAAGTCTCATGAATTTAACAAGATTGTAATAATGGCAAAAAAATCAAATTCTGTGTTCGTGGAAGCGCAAAACACCGGATTTTCACCGTCTGCTGAACGTGTTTTTTGTGAGCCGAAGTTTTTCGGATGCTGCCGCATCGATCTCAAAGATGGACATGCGGTGCCGCTTGCCCTGCAAAATGGTGTTCTCACTGAGTTCTATATCATTATTATATAGCGCAGTCGAGGGTTCGGGATCGGCCGAAGCCTCGGTCTATGCGGAGAGTGGGCAGGCATGTATTCCATGATAGTAATTACATGACTAATAGCGCTCTCCAGTACTTAAGAAAGACGGGGAAACCCCGAGTAAGGCCGCAGAAGACAAAACCAACGAGATGGCCGCTTACCGGCAGAGAGCGGCAGTTCCGATGCCGCAGATGCCGTGCCCGACAGCGCAGCGGCCAGCCGTGCCGTTGATCCGCATATGAGCCTAAGCCCATCAGGATATGATGCGGCATCGCGGCGTACGAGAGATTCCAACATGGGGCGGCAATGGAGGTGGGAAGGGAGGAAAGTTGCAGGAAAATGGAGGACTGCTTTATATGCAGGCCCCATGCAGTCTCCAACTGGAAAGGGCCTTGGAGAAAAGTGCAGCCTTCCTACTAGGCATCAAAGCTCTGGCCGTGTTTCATCCCAAGGGCCGTCTTTCCCGATTAGGCATGCGGGCCGCGTCTTGTACATCCTTGGCTCAGGCTGCCGCGCAACTGAAAGTGTATGGATATATCTCAGAAAAATTGGAGCCTCCAACATGGCGGATCCCAGAAAACAAAATCTCGGCCGGCGGCCTAACCGATCAACTGACCCTGGACCGGCATTCATGGACGACAAACGCCTTCCCGCGGCACTTTAGTCACAAAGTACGCTGGGAGCAGATACTGATTTAGGTGAGTGTAGTCCTGTCAGATTCAGAGGTGGCAGGTATATAAATTCGCTTGAATAAGTAGTGGGGTGAAGAGATGCATGGAAGACCTAATATATAACGGTTCTTTCCTCGGGGTTCATCAGGGAAAAGTGACTTGTCTTGGTTGCACTCAGTAGTGCCAGTAGCCGGAGTAGCAAAAGAGACAAGTCCCCCCTTTGGTAGCGGCTGGTAGCGCCCCGCCAAAGCCTGGTAGCAGCTGGTAGCTTTGGCAGATGAGCTTGGTAGCAGTCAGTAGCCGGTGGTAGGCCTCAAAATCTGTTGTAGCTGCTCATAAAATTTGATCATTTGCCAGATACGATATATGGAATAGAATAAAATAGATTCATCCGCTACAGAATACAGAACACGACTCGATAAAAAACCTCTAGCCGCCTCCATGATACAGACTCGAGTCTCGAGCCACCCGGAGCCTAGAGTCCGCGTTCGTAATGTCCTATCCGAATATCAGGAGGGGTTATGAAGGCCAAGCGGAAAGAACGCACATGACAATCACACTCTACGCTGACTGTCACAGAGCCATCGGCTGCGAAGGAACTACATGGCAGAAAGACGTGAGTAGGTGGAATATAAGATAACGGTCATTCAAATGAACGTACCAACAGGCCGAGAAGACCGCCATCCGTGAACTAAAACGGTACTAAGTGGTAACGCGCTACACCTTGACTCCAAGTACGAACAGTGCACACTGAGAATGGAGGGGAGAGGATCTGAGTGAGAGGAAGGCTCCAGAGAATGCTAGGATGGGGTTTGAAATTGAGGAATTGCAAGGTCTTGAGGCTTGTGGGAGAGGACGCTTCAGCGGGTGCGCGAATGCAGTTTGACAGGTCCTGACGGAGCTCAGGGCACGGAGAGGGGAGCATAGAACGTTGATGATAGGACGATGGGCTTGCAGCGCTAGCCAAAGGCCTATGAGGTACGATGCCACAGGGGAGAGGCGCGCTGGCATCCTAGGACAGGTGTGAGTACGACGGCCCAAGAGTGGGGTCTGGAGGAAGAGGGCAGGTTGTGGTGGACCACTGGTGGTGATGGTGGCAATCTCCAGGCATTACATCGAAGGATACGGGTGCGGAGGACGCCGTCAACGGCGGGGACGACGCAGAGGTCGTGGGGGAAAGGAAGAGAAAGACGATCAACCAACGACGTGTTTGGTCCAAACAATCACGCAATCTGGCACGTGTCTGCGGAGTCTCAAATGGACTTAGCAGATTTTCAAATCTTCTGCGCCACACGAAGATAAGAAACACTTTTTATCTCAGAGCCAGACAAAGCTAGCAGTGGTGAATGTAAGTCATGCAGGATGTTTAGAAGGACTGGGCGGGTTGAATGAATTTTATCTCGAGAAATTCGATATCGGCCGCTACTGATCCGTCGGTGATGGCTACCACACGCTACTGATCACCGGCGTAAGAGCTACCACGGCTACCAAATGCTACTGGGTCGTAGTGAGGCACTACTAGGGCTACCCGCTCTCCTGACTTGGGCTCCATCTATCAAGCAAAATCGTGTTTCCTGATGTTGAATTAGAATCTGCACTCAATCAGAGGGTCGGTATTCGAATTTCGCTCGAATAAGTAAGGGTGTGCAAGGTGTAAGGAAGACCTACTGGCGAAAATGTTGTCGCGTCCGTGAGTTATAATTCGTTGGCGAGTCGTGTATGCGGAAGATCCTTGTTCGATTCAGGGTTAGGTCGTGTCGCTCTGCGAGCTTTTTTTTCTTCCAAAAAAAACGGGTGCCTTCCATTATTGGATATTTCAATTCAACTTAAAGTTCGGACAGAGAATATTGAGTGGAGTCTAGAGCAGCAACTAATGGGCACAGAGATGTGAATAAAAGCCATAGGCGTGGAGCATAGACGCCGGGCAGCAAATTTTGCTCAAATGAATAAAAGAGGAAAGGGGTGTTAGGAAGGCTTAATTGCGAAGTGGTCTCACATCCGCGCATGGTAGAGGAGACTTGAGCGGTTAAGCGATGTATAGCTGCCCAAATATGAGGAGTCGTAGCATTGATATTTTGGTCTGCGGAGAAATGTGGACGCTGGAGCAGAGGGCAGGCATTCAAATTGCGTTCGAATAAATAATGGGGCGAAGGGGTGGCAGTAAAACCTAATTGCCAGGGGATTTCGCGTCCGCGCTTCGTGCAGGGTGTACACAGTGGTGCAACAATGCAATAAATAATATTTATAATCATCTAGGAAGGCATAAACAGATCAAACAGGTGCGCCGAACGAGTGAGATTTGTCGGCGTAAGGGTAGTCCAACTGAGGGGCGTTGGTGAGCGGACGCGCTTCTTCCCCCACCGGCACGTAGACCGGCCCGCGGGAGAAGGACTCGCGGCGAAGGTGCATCTTGTGCAGCGCCTCCTCCTTGTACAACGACTTCTCGTAGGCTGAGACGATGTACACGCCATCTGCATGCACATCAGTACAGGAAAAATAGCGGAGTGGACAAGGGGAGGACGGACATGCTTGGAAGAGGATCGGAATGGTCATGGAGACGATGACGGCCCAGAGGGGCAGCTTAGTCGCCTTATCGCACGCGTCGATGACCTTCTGGTCCGTCGAGTCTCCGATACATTTGTCACGGAAGTCGTTTCGGTCGACGACATAGAGGATTAGGTTGGCGACCGCGGTCGTAACGTGCACAATCAAGGAGTATCTGAGGAGGATGGAGAACGCTCCAACGTATGACTCCTTCTTCCGGATGCCTCCAATAAACCTGGCGAATGTCGTGAGTAAATGATGACCTGATTGATAGGGTAGAGGTTTGCGAACCCGACTAGGCAGATCAAGGCAACGAAGATGTGCCCTACCATCGTGATGATTGTGATGATTTTCGTCCCGAGCGGAATTCGTGGGGACCCGTCCTTGTCTAAAACGACAATGATGTAAATAGGGAGAGCACATAGGACGGCAATATATACCGTGCGCATCGAGAACAAGCGCCGCGCCCAAGATAACCGCGGTAAACGCGCTGACGAGGAATTGGAGGAAGGAGATGACCAGGACACCGAGGCGGAGAGGGAGGCAACAGAGGTATTTTGCGCCCATGATTGTGAAGGAGTGAATGCGGTGAGAATGGGAGCCGGGGGTTTGAGGTACGCGTCAGGAACCAGCGGTTTATATACCATCTCCGAAGAAAGGCGCAAACCGCGGGAAGGACAATCAGCCATCAGAATTTGGAAATGAGAGGCGGAGCGTCCCGCCCAACGGACTCTTATTGAATCATCTGCCCACAGCTACACGAATCCGAGACAAATCTTACAGCGGGTCACCAGCGGCTGTGAGAAGAGGGGTGGGCGGGCAAAATTGTCGCCAGGAACTATAATTCAGTTTCGAGTTCCTTCGAGATGAGGACCATCCGAGTAACGGCATGGTTGCCAAGCCCCATCGAAGTTCTACATCGTTAAGTCCTCTGCCGCCTCCAATTACGCGAATGAATGACGGCCAGTTAAAAGTCGGGCTAATTATCGTTGCAGACGTGTTCTAGCGACGAATTCTCTCCGAGAGGCAACGGACGGGAGGCAGTGTGTATAGGGACCCACTGGGACTGGATCGAGAGAGGTGAGTGAGGGTGAATGGCGGGAACAGAAGGCGGTGCCGACATCGCGGCGCGATCCGCGTCCAGAGGCTGTGCCGGTATATATGATCCGCGCCTTGACATAAAAATTTCAACACCCGTGAGCAAAATGCGAGTTGCCTGAGACACAGGGGAAGAAGCAACGGCGCGCGCCGTGTAGCATGAATATGAGCCAACGTCGGAGCGCTTGCGGCCGTGCATGCCAGTCGTTGAGACTCATTGTTCTTGTTCTGAATTTAATTCAGATGATGACTTCACCCTAGGCTGCCCGGTCAAGAAGACCTGCTGCCCAATTTCTGCATCATCGCCAACTGCATACCATGTAATTCAGGCGCCTAATAGTTGATTACCCACAACCTTTCGTTCGCTGCTGAGTTACTTTGGGTGAATTAGTCAGTAACCTGCCAAGTCAACCTTGGAGGGAACCAAACAGGTTGTTTTTTCAATAAAATGTGGCAGCGAGAGGTATCGCGCCTGCACACTGTATGTGCCGGCTGACTGAATTGGCCCAGGAGGCTTGCAGGAGGCCTGGTTATGTCGGATCGTGAACTAATTTTCGAGGAGGTCGCCTGGAACTTTATCATAATTCGTAGGAGCGCCGTCATCTAGCAATCATCTAGCACATTTCTACACCGACCCTGAAGTCGGCAACTAGGTTGAGAACTTGAGATTTGAAGGAATCTTACATCTACAGCAAATAGTGAGGTAATTCTGATCCCCCAGCTTCTACAGTCTTCGCAAAGGAAAGGTCTTTTAAGTGAATAACCCCCAACCCAGTTGCGACCAATTCAAACTCCGCCGTTCCGGACCGAAAGCCCGATGATGCGATCCACGTGTCAAAACTCACTTCACGCTCACCAGGTACTGTTAGAACATCCACTGCCAGGCTCCAGCTACCGTTCAAGCCCCGCGGATGCTGCACCGTGATTGATTCTTCAAACTCGAGGAATGTGTACCATCTCGAAGCCCTTTCAAACAATCGGCGTCTTTTCGAGTTCCAACAATTTGTCGGCGCTTGCCTGCTCTTGCCCGCCTGCGACCCTCAAGGTCTGCTCACAAGCTTCAAAGCCCCAAGATTTTCTGGCAATCTTTGGCGCTCCTTCGACTCCGTATCGTCGGTAACCACCTTGCGGAGCCATCAGAACAATAACGGTCCAAGCGACTTCCATTCTGGGACAAAGTCTTTGTCGTGCGTTGCAAAGTGCCACTCGACAATGTCACGCCCTCGAAGACCTTCCTTTAAAGGCGTTTTTTGACCCACCAATCCGCTCGAGTGGCTCAAAAACGCCTGGGCCCGCGCTTTCCAAACTTCCCCAAACATTCGACTTGTATGGCGATTTCGAGCCTCTTAAGCGAACCAATCCATCAGTCCTCTCAAGGATTTTCTCGGTTGTGGAATGGTATAAAGCGGAGCCAGATGAGCAGGGATCCCCCACGCTTTGAAGCGCCCCCTTTCCCGCCCATCCACCACTTGTCCTCCCACTTTCTCCCCTTCCTGACTGTACTCAATGCCTCGTGTCGCTCGTACTCCTGCCTCTCGATCTCACACCCTTCCCACTGTAAGCTGTTACCGTCCTTTCCATTTTCTGCAGCTGACGCCTTTTATTCCAGGGTGGCAAGACACCGCCTTTCCCCCCGCTGCCCATACGTTGCTCGGAGCCTGGGTGCCCGTGGAGCTTCGCACGCAAGGGCTGCCTTAAGCGCCATTCGGCGAAGCATATGTCGCCCGAGGAGAGAGAGAAACAGTGTGTTGCCACCGTCGACCGTGGGTGTCCCTTCTGAAAATGTCGTGCAGGATGATCCACTGCTCGGAGCCCGGGTGCACCCACAAGACGATGCAGCAGTCGAACATGAACACGCATTACACCGCAAGGCAGTACGTCTCTTCCCTCCATCTTCCTCGCAGGAGACTCATTTTCCGCCGCAGCACTGGCCTGAAACCGCACATGTGCGCCGAGTGCGCCTACTGTGCCGCCGATCCATCGTGCCTCTACAGGCACATGCTTGCACTGCACCCCGCCTCGGATGGTGTAACGAGTACGTCTCGCTCGCGGAAGGCTAAGAACCTGACCCCGCCTGCTACCTCCCCCGACGCCGTCGAGCCTGCATCGCCCTCAGCTTTCCTTGATTATCTGGACGCAGCGCGCAGCGCGTGGACCACCCCGTCACCCTCGTCCTCCACGGTGTCCCTCCCTTTCTCCCTGGGTTACCCCTCGAGCCCCTCGCATGATGACCAGCTCACGCCGGACGCCTGGACTACGCCGTCCCCCTCGTCCTCCACTGAGTCCCTCCCCTCCCCCCCGGACCCATCGGCCGACGAACTTTTCGTGCCCGACGGGCACTTTTACCCCGACGCGTCTTCCCCCTCGTCTTCCGAATCGCTGTCGAACGCTGAGCTGGCCTGGATGTGGTCCCCAGACTTCAGGGACGCGTGCGCCGCAGTGGGCATTGTAGCGCCCATCCCGCTCCCGGACCCTGCGCTCCACCAGCCCGCTGAGAACGTCGCGTCCTTCGTCCTCGCCGACGACCCTTCTCTGTTCTTCCCCGAGCCCGAACCCGGGCACAGCTACACGCAGCCTCTCCCGCTCTTCGTCTACGACTCCGCGTCGTGCGCCCTCGAACACTCCGCCTCGTATACCCGCCAATCCTCGTTCGGCTTCAACCCGCAGCCGTTCCTGGGCGAGTGGAGTCATGACATTTATTGAACGGCGCGCGCCGCTTCTACTTATTCTTATTTTTATTTATCGTGCTCGCTTGTTCTGCTTCCTGTGTACCTATTTTAACTCGTTCCGCTTCGCATGTATCAAATTAGATTTAGATTAGATTCATTGTAGTCCTGAGTCTGGAGCACAACTGGTCGGGGGTTGCGCTGCTTCGAATCATGGCTAATTCAGAGCAACTGCGGACAATTTTTTCTCTCTCCAGATCGTACGTCGCCGTGGATTTGTTGCAGGGGCGAACGGGTGCTAGCCCGCAGCGAAGCACAAATAGATTCATCTATTCGAAAGATACAAAATTGCACCAACTCAAGCTTCGATAAGAAGGTGGACAGGCCGAAGTTCAAGAGGGAAGATGGAGGGAGTGTTCGGGGAAGGATGAGTCTGGGAATGAGGCAGAGGCATACGGAAGATGGTAAGCAAGCGCCAGTAGGAAGGACTGATTTCCGTGGAGAAATTACATACATCGAATCCGACCTCCTCTCTCCCTCCTCACATCTTTCTTCGCTCTGAATAAAGTTAAGTTCCCTTGCCGGCGTGGATAACCTCCTTTGCAAAATTCCAAGACTATGACCTAATGGTGAAGCTGGTATCGCATCCACACTTTGTATCTAGCATGTTGTGTACACCTTGGTGGGAGTCACCGGCTCCAACGTTAACCCGGGTTAGGTTGTGGTAAATCTGGGTGCTTTTTGCTCCGCGCAACTTTTCCCCCGCGCTCGTCTCCCAATCCTGATTTTCGAAACACTGCATTTCAAGGCGGAATCACCGCGCCAACTCTGCTCTCTTATGTAGGCTCGTCTCGCCGCAAGTCCATTTCAACGCGGAGCCTAGCAGGGTACATACGTGGACATTGATATTCCGCGCTGGCCTCTATGCTATGTACGTAGATTGAGGCCGCTCACAAAGATAGCAGTAGTAATGACCTAATGGCAAATTGGTATCGTGCCCGCGCGTTGTGTGTCTTAATGTCGGTATAGTTTTTCAGCGGAAGTCCTGGTTCGACTCCAGGTTAGCTCATGGTTCCTGGATTGGCGATTTTTTTTGTTCTTGTCCGACTACTCTCGCTAAGTTCCCTATCTCGCGTCCCTAATCCCGCACTTTCTTCCTCCCAAGCTTTCTCCTACGATTGATTGTCTAGCAGACCTCAGCGACAGACGGAGGCGTGTCATTTTCCTTCGGCTCCGATACTGCCAAAATCAACTCTCAAAAAATATACAGAAGGTGAGGCTAAGTTCGTTGGAAATGAGACCAAGTGACGGAATGTGCTGTGCCCGCCAACTTTCGTGCGGGAAGTCATAGATAATATGCTCGGGAGGTCCTGGTTCGAATCCAGGCTAGGTCCTGAAAGGGGTACTGTAAGCTGTTCATTATTTTTCTATTCACTGTTCCGCACGGGCCATCGCCTCGCTATCCTGTCGTTATCATTTCATACGCTTATAAACTGGTCAGGGAAGTCCGCATATCTCTGTTGGCTCCCGGGTTCTAATGCATAGCACAGCTTGAAGAGTAAGACCTGGTGGCGGGAGGTGCCGCGTTCGCATCGAGTGTGTGGGGGTTCGGATGTAATTTCCCTGCGGAAGTTCCTGGTTCAAATCTAGGCTATGTCCCTGTGAAGAGCCATGCCAACATCTTTTCCTTTTTCCATTTACTCTTCAGGCCATCCTCCACGCCAAAATTGGGCTCAGGGTGGCACTTGTTTTCTGACTCTCGCGTTTTGATGTATGTATAACACGGCATGAGGTTCACTTTGGGAAGAATAAGACCTGGTGGCGAAAGGTATCGTGTCCGCACTCTGTTGCTTGGCAGAATCTGTCGTATGCGGAAGTCCCTGGTTCGACTCCAGGCTAGGTAGCTCATACGGAGGTTGACTGAGTATTTTTTCTTTTTCTTCTTCGTTTCCTTGTCCAGATGCCCGGCCTATTTGTAACTTGAAATCCCCTTGCACAATCATTCCTTATTTCTGATTTCTCTCTTCCTCCTCGGAACATGCTTCTCGACCACAGTGCTCGAAGCTGGGCGATTTGTTCGTTTTTTCTTAGCTGTTGCCCACAACTCATAGAATATCACCGCGCGAGACGAGGGTTAATTGGGTGTTGGGTGGGGATGCGGCCTAGTTGCGGAAGGTACCGCTCCGGCAAAATTTGGGTGCTGGCAACAAAAATCTCCGCGGAAAGACCTGGTTCGAATCACGGCTACGTCGTAAACCTGGCATGTGCCCTATTTTTTCGCTGAGCTCACTCCCAATCACATATTCGATGAGAAGATGGAGAGGTTCGCAGCTCAGCCACCCAAACTTTCGAGACCAGTGGTTCAAGCGATCTGTTTTCACCAGCTCGGACTCCAGCGGAAGACCGGTACTTTGCTGAATAGCATAGGAACGCACGGACCGACTGCAGAGGAAGGTACACATCGTGAGGATCCAGTGAGCAGGCACTTCCAGAGTTCATGGCGGATTCGCCTTGAAGAAATGCGCCTAAGCAGGGAACGGTTAGTCTCCCTAGTCAGATCATAAACTTTTTTTTTTTTTTTTTTTTTGGTGGGAGGTGGAAAAACAACGTGTTTAGGGAGTGCCTTTCTTCAGCAAATGAGCTCACCATTCGTGTGCGTTCGAATGCAGATGGGTCGGTAGTAAACAATTGTTCGTCTCGGCAGTCCTCCGGTTTGATGTTCATCTTGTAAATACATTTTATTCGAGGAAGTGGGTATAAGTACCGAGAACTATAGCTCCGAGCCACCAAATTGCCAGTTCTATCTATCTATCTACCAGGCGGGGCTGGGGATTCGATCGTCCATCAATTCCAGGTTCATCCAAAACTTTTGTATTCCGCGAAGATGGCGCTCAATCGCAGTGAGAGAAGACTCGAATGGAAGGAGATAAGAGGGGAGTCCTTTCGATAGGAGAACCGCGTGAGAGATGTGATCTGGTCTCTCCACTGCGAACGAATTTAGCACAATCAAAGTTGGTGGGGGAAGATCGAACTTCGTAACTTGTCCGCAGGAGTTGATCCTGCAAACCAGAAGAGGAGGTAAATCCAGTGCGCCCACTTGGTGAACTCCTGCGAGAGCTTTTCATAGCTCTTCGCAATGCTACCAAAGCCCTTCGTTAGCGGGGACACTACCTTACGTCCGCTCTTCGGGTTGCAAGTCGGCTGTTGAAGATGAGCCTCAACTGAGGATTGAGTGCTTGCTATTGCGGTGCATTCCTTGGTTAGATTGAATGCACGGCGGACGAGCCGAGTGCCGGGTTTGAGGATCCGGGGTGAGCCGGAGTACTGCTGGGCAGCATCGTGGACCGTCTCAAGCCCTGTCTGAATGTTGTGCGCCTGCCGAAATATTAATCAAGGTCGAGCGATCACATTATGATGCCCTACCATGGCCTCAGTTTTACTCCTGCCGGGCGGTTCGGTGGATTTTTGCGTAGACTTAAGGTCACGATCAACACCCTCCCAAAACTCCTTGGAATTCTTCAACCGCTGGCGAATATTTGCTAGGCCGTTGTCGATCTTCTCGAGCTTATCGTAAATTTGTTGTTTCTCTGCAGCGGAACTGACGCCTTCTCGAAAACCGGCCTTTTTTGCTGTATACCAACAATGAAAACACGGCGAACCTCATATCCGTTGGATGCTCACCAGCTTTTACATTCTTTTGCATGACCGCAGCAAGATCTTGTCTCCCGCCTTCAGTATACTTCGCGAAAAGGGAGTTGAATGTCTCCAGTCTCTCGATGGCCTTTGTGAGCTCCCGAGTCACCAATTGATGCAGTTCCCGCATCTTTTCCTTGGTATCCTGGCCAGTCAGAGATATTGCGCAGATGGCCAGATATGCCTCCGTGAAATCTTCCACACCCTCAAGCAGATCGAGATCCAGTGCAGGAGACATTTTTATGCTCTCCAGCAGCTCTTCTACCCGATGCGGTAGAATCGGAGTTGATCCCGAACGGTCCTTCCATAAGAGAGATTCGAGGTTCTTGCAAGAGGCCTTGAGGTCTCTCACTTCTGCTGTTCATTGGGCATACATAAGCGAAGACCAGAATATAAAGTACGACACGAGACGTAC
This sequence comes from Mycena latifolia, assembly GCA_029289555.1. Taxonomy (NCBI): domain Eukaryota; kingdom Fungi; phylum Basidiomycota; class Agaricomycetes; order Agaricales; family Mycenaceae; genus Mycena; species Mycena latifolia. The sequence continues at coordinate 578,690 of JARJLE010000016.1, read as the reverse complement.
GCTCCGCAGACCGAAGCGAATCAAAGTTTGGCCCCAGTCGACGTAAATCTGCGCGCATACGTTGTATACCCGCCATTCCGTCAGCACAAATCTTCTCCACAGTGTCATCGGAGTGGAGAATCTCCCCTCCTGGCTTTCTCCACGCGACTGCCAATGGCCAAGAAGTCAGTTTGCATGAACAATGAATTATGTATTATGATGAAGGATGCACCTCCATACGCAGCAAAAATCTGCTTCCATCTGTTCTTCTGCGTTGTCGTCGTCGGAACTTGAACTTCGCAATGTAGCCTGTGATATAGTGCACATGCATCTCCCCCTAGTTGGCTGTCAATTAGCACTCCTACACTATCAGCGAAGGCGAAAGGTGATGACCACCGTACTTTCAAAGGCTGTGTGTATGGATGGGAGATGCTGCAGCAATCGTTTGCGATACCCGATCGGTAGATCTCTGGCCGTAGTAGTATGACGATATTGGGAGGCGTGGGAGGGACTAGACTCCCGATCTGAGGACGATGAGCCAATGGAAGCGGAAAACGAAAGCAAGTCTTGGTTCTCTCCGGAACATGCTTCAAGTTCTGCGAGCCTTCTTTCCAACGCTTCAACCATTTCCTCCAGACGAGCGGTACGTGACTGCCCATTGACATAAATTTCGCACGGCGATTCAGATGCGACCATTTGAAAGGCACGATTCATCGGAGTCGCTCCCCGCCGGCGGGGAATAGTCGGGGAGCGGGAAGGACGAGGCATGGGCTGCTTTCGATACCGGCAGGACAAGGTCCGATCGTTGGAGGACGCTTAGATGGTGGTGGTGATCCCTGGACAGGGTCGCCCTTATACGCAGCCCGCGTTCCACAGCTTCAGCACTGCCTTAACCGCACCGCGCCAAAAAACCGCATGATGGAAGGTCAGCTGTCCACAGCAATAAAATCAGTTACTTACGTTGTAGCTGTCAACATCTGTTTGTACTGTCCTTCCGATCCACATTAAGTGTTCCTCTATTTCAAATAATTTGCTCCTCCTGAAAGCTCAGCCTAGGCGAAGATAACTCTCCGGCGCGAAACTAAGAAGACACCGTCAATCTGCTAGACGGTCTTTTTTAGCCGGTGAACAACCTCAATTTTCCGGCGGCGGGGTGAGGGGAACCGGAAGGACAATGAGTGGAGAGAAACTACGGACAGTTTGGAGAAGTAAGATGGTGAAGTGATGCCGCGAGCAGGGAGGGGGTAGGAAGCACGAATCTAATGAATGGGAACGAAAGACGGGGGCCTGGAGTGCTCGCCGACGGGAGGAGAAAACTATGCAGGACGAACAATGCATTCGCACAATGATATAAAGTCACCAGTTGATTCGCTGGGAGTTGGAGAGTGAGGAGAGCAGCAAGAACGAGAAAGCAGAAGGGGTGAAGAACGAACAGGAGTGAGAGAAGAGATAGAGATCAACTGGACGGGCAGAGAGTTGAGGGATAGGAATGTAGGAGGACAATAGAAGCGCGGGTAGGATTTTGATATGGACAGAAGAAGTGCACGAAGAGTAAATGAGCGCCAGTGGGGAAAGGAACACGAGGAAGGAAAGCCTCCAGAAATTGTGGTGGGCACGGTGAGGAGAATGCGGGATGAACCGATGTATACAGTATATTCGCACAACGATACGCCCATACCCTAATGACGGTTGTTCGAGGGCATAAGGACGGAGGGCGGGGAAGGAGGCGGCACGGAGAAGGAAATGACGGCAGTCATGGAGCAGGGACAGCGACGGATACGGCGCACGGGAAGAACCACAAAGTCCGTACGCTTCGGAGGTGAAAGGTTGTGTGCAGGGGGTCTCTATCACAGGCCGCGAAGACCTCGAAGGAGGGACGGATGGTTGAAAATAGGTGTTGCCCACTGACGTTCGAATCATCGAATCAGTGGGTGACTGTACCTTGAAGATCAAGATCATCGCCGCTCCGCACTGTTGAGCAGATTGGCGACGACAGCTGCGCTGTCCTGCCCCCGCTTCAGCTGGTCGTACAGCACCTGAACCGCTCGTGTCGTCTGTGCCATCAACTGTTCCTCAGTGGGAAGTGGCGCAGGGTCATTTTCATCCGTGGGTGGCAGTAGTGGCAGGCCTCCGACGCCAGTGTGGCGCATTAGGTCGGCGACCATTTGCAGTGTCTGCTTCAATGTCGCCAGATCCGCTGCAGGGTCCATGAGCTCAACGTTCCGTCAATTATAAGCTTCAATCAAACTCACCTTCCGTCTGCGTCGGCGTGCGCCCAGCACGGTACGCGTTCTGGCTTAGACAGAAGCGTCGGCACCCAATGTGAAATAAATGAGACAATAATCCGGCGCTTACTTACATCCCATCAAGCGCGCGCTTCGCGACCTCTTGCAGTCTGAGAACGTGCTGCTGCACGAGCTGCAAGTTCTGTTTGAACAGTTCGGGCGAGTTGGGGTCTGCGCCTTGGTGCAGGGAGTGCTCCTGGCCCGTCGTTTGCGGTAGGAAGGTTTGGGAGTTGGGGAATCCCTGGGCGGAGGAGAAGGGGGGTTGGAGGCTCGGGTATCCCGACATGGAGGAGTCCGCGATGGGGAAGCCCTGTGGTGCGCCAGGGAGCATGGCGGTAGAGAGCAGGACGTGATGTTGGCGCGAGTTTGTGCTTATTAGGATCTCGCGTCCATGGGCATCTTGTCCTCTTCCTCCGGCGTTCTGCGTTCACAAGCTTGCAAATGCCACTGTTCCGTCAGCTGAGGGAAATAGAGAACTGGGGCCCCCGGCTAGGTATACTTGTCCGTCCTGCCATCAAGCGGGCAGGCACCATCAGCCGCGCAGAGTTATTGCAGGGCTACGCCGAAGCGACGTGACTGCGGGGCTGTGCGGGCACCTTATAAAAGATGCGCAACCTTTTGCTCCCTCGCGCTACCCTCCATGTGCCCGGAACTGCCAGCCGAGCTGTGGCTGCAAGTCTTCGCACACCTGCCCCATAGGACCCTCTCCAACGTCGCCAGCGTTTCGCATCTGCTCCACGCCGTTTCCGCCACGTTCCGTTTCGCCAAATTCCAGTTTCACCCCGGCACCTCCGCTGAGGACGCGAGCACGGGCACGCGTCTGGAGCACGAACTCGCGCGCCTGGCGTTCTGGTCCTCGGTGCCCATCGCGCCGCTCGTGCGGACATGTATCATCGCCCTTTATCGCGTCCCCACGAATCCCCCGGGCCCACTCGTCACGGTACTCTTCGCCGCTGTGGCGACGTTCACAAATCTCCGCTTCCTGACGTTCAACTGCCCCGCCACCCCGCTCGAGCTCCCCACACTGCGAATCGAGGCGCTGCAGCATTTGCAGAAACTCCAAATCGCCCAGCCTCCGGAGGCCCTCAGGCGCTTTCTCAACCTAACCGACTTCGTCCAAGACGCGCAGGTGATGCGCGCGTGCCTTTCCCTGCACACGCTGCGCCTTTCTTTCGCCCACACGGATTTCGCGCGCCTCCACGCGACCGTGGCGCCGTTCCCCGCGCTGCGCACACTACACATTGAGATCGTGGGCATGTTCCGCGCGGGCATGTTCCCGCGGACGCCGATGGCGCCGCTGCTCCAGGAGTACCGCGGACCAGCGAAACTGCTCCCGCTCGTGCTGGCCGGTGCACAGCCTCTGCGGCTGGCACTCACGAGCGGGCGGACTGCGGACGTGCGCGACGCGCTGCAGGGCCGCCCCCGGAGTGCAGCGCAGCTAACCAGCCTGGAGATGCCTCTCGCGCTGCATGCAGACCACGCGGTACTGCAGGAGCTGCTCGTGCTGTGTCCGCGCCTCACACACTTAGCGCTCTACTCGTCCGACGAGGACATGACGCTCCCAGAGGTGTTCCCCACCCTCTATTTCTGATTTTTTCCGTTCTCATTTTCCTCGCCAGACTAAGACGCTGGCCGCGAGCTTGGCGGACGCGCTGCGCATTCCCCCCTCGCTGGGTACCGTCGCTTTTCGCTGGCGCCTCGGTGGCGCGGATGTCCCCGATCGTGCGGAGCTGGAGGCTCGGCTGCTTGCCATGGTGCCCGGCTTGCAAAAGGTTTTGTTCTACACTCTTGCACGCCATCTCGTAGGCATGATGGGGTTCGACGCGTTCGACGTTTGGGTGTAATGTTCGGTTTGGGAAGCTTGGAGAAGTATACGGGAATCCCTCTCCAGTCTCCAACTGAAGAGATCCCCACGCGTACGCAATCACCCAGACGCTTCAATTTAAGAATTGCCGTAATAAAGTTCGTATTATATCACGCGTCATCCTCCAACAACACAACTTCTCTCTCTTCCTCCCTCTGCCGCACCCAGAACCGACAATCCGCGAACAGATGGTTGGCTTCCCGTCTGGCTTTGTTGCACGATTCACACCCGCCCTCGTTCGGGTGCGGACATGCCCGGAGCACAAGCCGCACGCGTCCGTCAACTGCGCCAGAGCAGGGAGGAGCTCTACGCTGACACAGGGAAAACGTCGTTCGGAGCCTCGTCCAGCGCGCGGTCCTCCACATACATATGCCCCCGAAGACAGATACTCCAGCCGCGGAAGGGCTACCAGGCTCGTGGTGTAGTCCTCCTAATCGCGCCGTCAGAAATCAATTGCACATGAATGCGGTTACGACGAACCATCTGCCGCCCGATGGTGACGTCCAAGTATGTGGAGTTCGGAAACGCCGCCACTATGCAGCTCAGGGCGCGCGGAGAGAGCTGGGAGGGAAATACCGCGGGGTGCCCGTCCTCGTCTACTGAGCGCACGTTCAACTGTGTCACCGTAGGCCCCGAGCCGGGCAGAAACAGCGTCACCAGGGATTCAACCTCACAATCTTGGGGGAACGGCATGAACAGACGGGCGAGCTTGCGGGGCAGCGATGGCCGCGAAGTGGCCAAGAGACCCCGTGAAGGTGCCCAAGCGAGGCAGGAATAGCGCGGCCTCTGCCGGCGCGAGGATGCGCATCCCCTCTGCGTGCAGCGTCAAGTCTATGAGGCCCGGATGCTGGTATAGGACGGCCGAAAAGTCCGCGATAGACATGGGGGGCTCGAAGTCTGGAGCGGCGAAGGATAGCTCGAGAGCGAGCGCGGAGAGGTGCAGCCCGTTTATCGCGGCGTGCAGGTCAGAGTATACGTCCTACGGCGGGTGATCGGTAGTCCGAGGCACGCACAAGGCGAGCTTCAATTTGAGTGTGTGCAGGAGTGGCGATAATGATGGCAGGGCTGACAGTTCCGCACTCAAAGCGTCCAACGACGGGCGCTATGTCTCGTGTCCTGTGTGCGATTGAATCTCTAGACACTAGAATCAATTTGATCACTCACCGTGGACCGCTAAATCCACCTCGATCTTCTCGAGGTGAGGAATGCGGAGAAACTAGGTAACATGTCTCAGTCTGTGAGGGAGCATCTCGGTTCACGAAACCCGCGCACCTCGAAGCGCGTGTATGATGGCGAGCACTCAATCACGATTTCCTTTAGATCCGGAAAACACCTGGACGTGCAAAGGAGGGCCCCGAGACCGTCCGTTCCATCTCGAACCATGCCCCACTCCAGCGCGCGCGGCGCCGCGCCCCGCACAGGTTTATCGTCCCCCGGCGCGTCAAACAAGCACTCCAGCGCGGCGAGGCATGTCTGCGTGCCAATCCGACCGCTCATACATGACGGTAAATGTTGGATAAATGCGCCGGGTTTCGCGTGCGCGTCGCCAGAAGCATCTCGACGAGGAGGATGGCCTGAGCATTGCTTAGAGGCGGATCGGTTGTCGTTCCGTAACGCAGCGAGGAAAAGACGGCGTGGAATTTTTGCGAGACGCACAGCTCCGCGAGTGTTTGTCGGCGACAAGACTTTGCAACCACCGCCCATAGTTCGGGCGGAACATCCGAGCTGGTGGACATTAACTGTCCTTCAGCGACGGGTGGATTGGTGGTTGCACAGGATTCAAAGGCTATAAGGAAAGAAAATCAAGGCCCGAATTTCAACAATTGCATTCCAAACCGGGTTCAACCGCGGGCACAGGCGGCAAGTGCGATCGGGCACGATGCCGGTGATGGCGTCGGCCTTGATGAATGCTTACTCAGTATTTCATCTTCTTTGAAGTAGTCGTAAAGGAATATTGTGCTAATATATATATATATACATCACCTCTTCCCATAAGTTCCTTGGGGACCAAAAGGCTTGATTAGTCAAAAAGAAGATCCCCGGTGTTTTCGACGACGTACGGGAAGTTCGTCAAGTTCCTGATTCACCTGGATCTTTCGATGCTCTCATCTTCACTGAATATGTCGCTAGATTGGTCACGGCATTCAGGGTATCTGAGTAGTCCTTGCCCAGGATTTTACTATGTTTGTCGCAGACCGTCCGTTGGAGTCTTTCAGCTTGGTTAAACTGCCCTAGTTTTGAGTACGTTGCAGCGAGATTGGCCATAGTTCTCAGAGTCCTTGGGTGGTCCTCCCCCAGGATTTCTTGTTGCTTGGTCAACACGGTTGTTTCCAGCTCTTCTGCTCGGTTGAACTGTCCCAACCAGGAGTACGTCACCGCGAGATTGGCCAAGGTTGTCAGTGTATCTGGGTGATCTCACCCAGTATTTTCTTACGCTTCTCCACGGCCATTTGTTGGAGTGTTTCCGCCTGATTAAACTGTCCCAAGCTTGCGTACGTCGCAGCGAGGTTAGACATGGCCCTCAGACTATCTGGATGATCATCACCGAGTATCTTTTTGCGTGCCAAGACCATTGTTTCCAATCCCTCCGCCTGATTAAACTTTCCCAACCGCGAATACGTCACAGCGAGATAAATGTGGGTGATCTTCGCCCAGATTGTTTCTGCGCTTGGCCAAGAAGGTTGTTTGCAACTCTCTTGCTTGGTTGAACTGTCCTAACTGCACATATTTCGCAGCAAGATTGGACATGACTGTCAGTGTATCTGGGTGGCACACATGCGACGGAGTCCTCGTGGACAATGAAAATCTGCCAGAAAACTGGATCCAGCAGTCTGGAGTTTTAGTGGGTATAGGTGCTCTCCGTCCCCCGGGACTACCGAGTCCCACACTGCCTGTTAATGGGCGTGCGTAAGCACATTTTTCCAGGGTGATTAAGTACTAAGTAGTTCTCAAGGGGACGGCCCCCAAAATCTAGCGTGCAGCGAAGGCTGATTAGATCAGACTGTTCGTTGCTTTGTCGCTCCACCAAAAAAAGGTTCGAATGAATGGTACACACGCCGCCTGTTGTACATGCCGGCAGCTAATTAATCAATGGTAGCCCTCTACGGCTGCCCGTTATTGCCCCTTATGTCCACAGTAACCACCAATGGTCCGAACCTGAAAATTGCAACCAACCAGAAAGATGAGGAAGCAGCGTAGTCGCGATCGAATTGAGGAACAGGAGAAGCCCGATATTCGCGATGGAAAGACACCCGATAAACTCCTCAAAGCTGACGAATATGAATTCGAAGTTGAGAGGATTCATCTTCTAGTCTCTTATGAACAAACAACCGTTGAGAGCTCGTACCTCGCTGTAGTCGCCGGCTCAATTCTTCCTTAATGCTCTTCAGGGCAATTCAAGGTGAGAATCGGAAACAAGCTGCAGACGGCGAGATTCTGAGAGAAAGAAGTGGAAAGGCTGTACAGTAAAATTAGACACCTTTATTTTTGCTGACTCCTTTAACGTTGCTTCTGCGATTAAAATAGACGGCGCGGAATGTGTGCGGGGCGATGTCGTTACCGACAGTATATATTAGTCTGGATAGACAGGCTCGAAATTCCGACACAGCGAGATGTCATGCATGTCATGGGTGGAACTACAGCGCAAGACGAGGCTCAAATCAGGGTGAACAAAACCTGAGAGCACAAGGCATGGCGCCCGCAGTGTGTAATATCTGCGGTCCAACGGGAAGCCTTGGTTCAAATCCAGCTCAGGTCAGAAGAGAAATATTTTCCAAGGCTCGCCATGGATCATTGCCCAGAGGGAGGAGCCCAACTACATCCTTGCTGGAATGAGATTTGAGCGCCAAACGTATCACGCCGTGATGGTGGAAATTTATTTCTCGTAGTTCAGCTCACAATAAACCATCAACAAAAGTTGAGAGTAGAGGAGAAATAGCTTCGTCACTGCGGGAATAAGACCTGGTGGCGAGACGTATCGCGCCCGCAGTGTGTAATCTGTTCAGCTGAACATCTTGCGGGAGCCCCTGGTTCGAATCCAGGCCAGGTCATTCATTTGCCAGCATCGAAGATATTTGGATATTTGCTCCTCGAGGCAGCCGCTGTGGATCCGGATATCGTCGCAAAGCTCTTATCTTCTCCGCATCCCATCGAGTTGGATGGAGGTTATAATGACCGAACACCGCTGCATGTCGCTGTCAACACCGGGAACGGGGAAATCACCGCGCTCCTGCTTGCCGCTGGCGCGAATGTCACGGCGCAATTGAACGGCAAGGGGCTCCAATCGCTTCATCTGGCGGGGTGCAACATGGATCTGGAGATGATGAAGCTGCTGTTTACGAGTACTTATGTAATCGTTCTTTTAATCAATCGAAATGAGATTTTTCGCACCTGTGTTCATCTTGTCCGCACTTAACCTTGCTAATGAAATTAGTGGCTATGCTATTAAATATAGCGGCTGTGTTGAAGTCTAGATAGTGGCGGTGCCTACAAAAGACTTCAAATTTGTGACTCATTTAGTGGCAGTATTTGCTTGCATAAGATTGTGTTTGTCTCGCATGTGTTCGAGGTCGGTTCATTGCACAATTTTTACCTTTTTATAATCCAGTTCCATCTCATGCAGTTGGCCTTGGGGCCAAATTTATTATTCTTATACCCAAAGGGATAATTGACAAATATTTCTGGGCCACAGAAACCAAGGGTGTGGGGCTCTCCAACTTTGTTTGTCCGACATTTGGCAACCTTCCAGATATGAAGGTCATCCAGCAGAATGGGCCCACTTGAGGTAAAATGTACTATTCTCCTGGGTTCTTACACTTAATTTGACACTTGTTAAATACTTCTGGGCCACAGGGATTGAGGGTCCCCTCTGACTTTTGTTTGTCCGATGTTTGGTGACCATCCAGAGATGAAGCTCACACAGCAAGATGGATTTGCTTGGGGCAACATGGACTATTCCCCTGGGATATAACACTTATTTTGAAGCTTGTGAAATATTTCTGGGCCACAGGGACAAAGGGTCCCATCACGGGGCTCTCCGACTTCTGTTTCAGTGTTTGTCTGATGTTTGGTGACCATCCAGAGATGAAGCTCACACAGCAAGATGGGCTCACTTGGGGCAAAATATATTATTTTGCTAGGATCTCACTCCCAATGTGATGCTTGTCAAATATTCCTGGGCCACAGGGATGAAGGGTCCCATGACGGGGCCCTCCGACTTTTGTTTGTCTGATGTTTGGCAACCATTCAGAGATGAAGCTCACACAGCAAGATGGACTTACTTTGAGCAAAATTTATTATTCCCCTAGGATCTTACATTTAATATGACAATATTAATTGTCAAATATTTCTGGGCCACAGGAACTAAGGGTCCCATCAAGGGGCCCTCCAACTTTGTTTGATTGGTGAAGAAAAAAAGTCAGACAGATGCAGTGTACCCTAATACAAGCTTCTTCAGCTGTGAGTTTAACTTACCACATCTACGCCGACATTCTCTTTTTCATCAAGACAAATTCTGCGCTGGAGGGCCCCGTGATGGGACCCTATCGATTGAAGCCATTGACTCTGATGTGGAGGATGGCCCGTGAACTCTAGCAGACCCAAATTGTGCATTGAATAATTGTTTACTTGGTTCAATCCCAAGTTGCCCGACTCCGGTGAGGTACCTGCATCAGCACTCTCGGATGTTTGAATCAGCACCTAAACAATAGTTCGCGAGGTGCCGTGTTGGGATGGCTGAACCAAATGGGCTGGAAACTGAACTGAACATTATTTCCAATACATCCTAGGTGACGGTAGAAATATTAATTACCGACCCCAGTGAGGTACAAGCATCGGCACTCTTGGATGTTTGAAGCAGCACCTAATATTGGACAACAATCATGTTGTGGGGTGCCGTGTTGGGATGGCTGGACCAAATGCGCTGGAAATTGAACTGAACATTCCAATACATCCTAGGTGACAGTAGAAATATTAATTACCGACCCTGGTGAGGTACAAGCATTGCCCCTCTCGGATGTTTGAAGCAGCACCTAATATTGGACAACAATAATGTCGTGCCACGTGCCGTGTTGGGATGGCTGAACCCAATGGGCTGGAAACTGCACTGAACACTCAAATACATCCTAGGTGACAGTTGAATATTAGCGACTTGCATTGCATCAAATATAATAGACTGTCAATTGGGGTTCTCCCTGGTGTCTTCAGGAAGACAGTAGACAATTCCTGATTATTGGTCAGAATAAGTAGATGATGTTGCACAAAAATCGGGTTTACTGTGCCGTCCAGCAATTGATTTCTTGCCTGGATGCGCACAGTTTGGCCGAACAGTAATACCGTCCCGTCATTTCTGTAGGTGCAGTATTGGAATGATTGGCTAACTTTGTCTTGATAGTGGGGGTAGGCGATGAGTTTATCATTCAGCTCTGAAAGGTTCTGCATGTCGGAAGGTGGTACTTCTCTATACGAACAGTGGGCTTTATATACCCATAGTTCATTATGATCTCCTGATTCATGAGCTCTTCCATCCTACAGGTCGATCAATCCACAGCCTTCGCAACCCCGGAAAATGAACCATGCAGATAGACAGAGCTTCCACTAAATGACAGTATCGACCGCCACACATTGAAGGTGCAAAACTAATCCTCTACGCTCTTATTAAAAAAATATCGAAAATGAGCCGACAATGATCACAATGAAGTCCGAAAGAAAATCTGAAATCAAGTTCTCGAAGACCAAGTAAAGAGGTCACATGACCTATCAACGCGACTGCCATCAAACAAACATATACAACTAATCTTCAATGTTGGTCAAAGCGTAGAATCTCTGCCTTAAATTTCCTTTTTGAAATTTCTTTAGATTACTGTCTACAGATGAATTAAAACAAAAAACAAAAGTACATAAGTACGAGTTTTGCCGGGCATCGCCACGGCCTCACCTCCCAAGTGGATTACGGTGCGCCCGTCGACGAGCCGTTCGGGGTGTACCGAGAGCAGTGCGCGAGCCCATTGCACCATGCATGTGCGATCGGGCATCTGGATATGGTGAAGTTGCTCTTGGACCGCGGCGCGAGTCTCGAGTACAGGATAGTGCTGGCCAAAAATACGATACAATAAAATATATTTTGAGTATATTCAACTGAATATGAATATGATATGGGCTCCAGGGTCAACTGAGAATATGAATACACCCAAATATGAATACGATATGATATGAATGTAATACAATACGGGGCCGCTCGTATTCAAATATATTCAACTACGGTGAAGTGGTTCTTTGCCGCCCCGGAACTAGTGCTGTGGGCAGAATTGTTTTGAGTCAATTTCGCCAGGCAGAATGGCACGGCACGGCAGAATGTCGGCAGAATTTGGCAGAATTGGCACATCAATTTGGGCATTCCCTCCTAACTAGAGCGAAAATTTCTGATTTTTCCTTCCACATATGCTCCTCAATGCTACAATGTCACTTCCGGCCACAGAATTCTGCTGCGATCCATTTTGGGACTCTCGACACACTTCAATTAACCAAAATCAAGCATGATGGTTGATGCTGATGCATGTATTTCAGCCTGTATTACTGTTTGCAGTTTTTGACGTGAGTCTCCAACCATATTCACAATGCAGAAACAATAATTACAACAATTTTTGTGCCTCAAGCCCGGCCACCGACCATGAAGTGTTGAAATTCTGCCAGATTCTGCCATCCTCGAGTCGATTAAGCCATTCTGCCTGCCATTCTGCCATTCTGCCGGGCAAAATGGCAGGATTCTGCCAACAGCACTACCCGGAACACCGCCCGGCACAGTTCGGACCATAAAACTTGACTGCCGAGCCTGAAACTCGGATCTTATTTGCCCTGGGCCGGCCCATCGGTAAGACATTGGTAACCTGCCGAGCATGAAACCATCAAACATTTGGTGATCTTTGATGTTTACAATGTTTACAAATTTAATCACACCTCTGTCTAATACAAGACTGAGGTACAGCCGAGGCCGACCACGGCGAATCGTACGGGTAGAGAGAAAATGAAAACCGGAGCCTTCCGTCTTACACCAACGTGTTGATGACAGCTGACCACTCGAATTTACAGATTCCATGTCCAAATCTTGGTCTGCACGTTTCCGTGAGAGATGCGGATACATAGGAACATCTATATTTGGGTCCTTGGATCCCTTTACGGGTCAATTGAGCACAGATTTTCAATTAAGTTAGTGCTCAAAATATATTTTGGATATATTCAAAATATATTCATATTCATCCTCTAGAATATGAATACAATACACTACGAATACGATACGGTCTCTCAGAGGTGAATATGATATGAATATGAATATGATATGCCATTTGCCGTATCATATTCGTATTTGGCCAGCACTAGTACAGGAGCACCTTGGGGACCGCCCTGTGGTTTGCGGAGCGAAGCGGCAAGAAGGACGTCGTGAAATTGCTGCGAAATCCTCTGCGCTGGCTGAGCGCAAGATGGAAAGGGCTATCTTTGGGGAAGCTCAAGAGCAGCGAATAGCACTGATTAGCTGGATATGGTCCACAAGAGGCCCGGGCCAGAAATGGAGATTTTTTGGCATACCCTTGCTCCGGTGGCACATGAGGCGACCGGTACCGACTGCCGACGATTTGGATGATACCGGAAACCGCCGTCAATTCATTCAATGGCTCGAGAATTTTTCCGTAGTCAATTGGACGTCCCATTAGTCGACATCGTTCCAATAATCTTAGATTTGAAGCTGCGAAGAATTTTCCACATCTTCCGGTTGTGATTCAAGCAACGACTCGAGCAACACAGAGGAAATCATAATCTCGACCGCGTTATGGGCAAACTAAATGATTTTTAATGAACAGGGTTCGGAGGAAAGTGGCCGCTGCTCCCAAGCCTGGTCATCGTGGGCCACTGTTTCACGTCGGGGCCCGCCCGACCCCGACATCCGTGACACCGTCCCGGCGAGTCTCGCCCAGACACACCCGCTTGCGTCGGCAGCGGAACGCCACTGCCGTGCGTTTCAGAATTTTCGTTTGGTTCGGGGCTATAATGTTGGTTCAATTAGGATCCCTGAACATCGAGCGAAGGACGTCAATAGGTACAGGGCTCACTGGATTTCTCAGCCCTTGTTGAACATATGCGGAGGCAAATTTCCTGATCGATTGGTATCGACATCCGAATCCCGATCAGCGGATTGGGGCGAGCTGGCTCCATTCCAGCCGCTTCGAGCACGGCCTTATCAACACTTGGTCCGGTGGCCGATCCTAAGACCAGTGCTGAGACAGCTGTGGGGGCTCAGCAATGACGCGATACGGCGATCCCTCTCCTTCGCCGCCCACATATATAAGCTTCGAAGCTTGCTCGGATTCCTCACTTCGGTGCTTTCTTATCCTTCGTCTCCAAATCTAAAACCTCCTTCCACGACTGCTATGAAGTTCGCATTCTCCAACGTCCTCGCACTCATGTCCGCCGCGGCACTCGCCGCCGCCACGCCCCTCACGCTCTCGAAGCGCGACGTCTACACGCCGCCCGTGACTTACCCGCATGCCGGCACGGTGTGGACCGTCGGCCAAAAGCACAACGTTACCTGGCGAGTGCTCTGCCGCCTAGCCGCCGCTCCCGCTGACCGTCTGCACCAGGGACAACACCAACCCCCCAGTCAACATCACGAACAAAATCGGGCGGATCATGCTACGCAAAGGCGACCTCACTACCCCAGGTGCGCTCTCTCTACCTCGCATCTGAAGCTCAGCGCACTAACGCTTCTGGTCTAGTCATCCTGCAAGAGAACTTCTCAATCTTGTTGGGCCGGATCGAGGTCAAGGTGCCGTGGGTCGAGGACGGTGATGATTACCAGGTCGTCTGTGCGTAAACATCTTTTCTGATTTCTACTATCTGCGCTGACGCCGCCGAAAGTGTTTGGTGATTCCGGAAACTTTAGCCCCTATTTCACGATCACTGGCGCTTAAAGCGAGCAATTGCAAGAGCTTTGAATGATCTACGACACAGTTATGATTGTATTGGATGCAACGGACAGTAGCTTACCTGTATCGCCTAATCGACCATCGGACGAACTGTGTATTTTTTTTCGTGTATCCTTGTTCAATCCTGTTCTTCGACGCCCAAAGAACTGCCCCAGCTAAGAGGGCCCGGCCAATAGAAGAAATGCGTCGGGCTGAAGTCTGGGAGATGACGTGAATACACGTCCCACAGCCCGAAACAAAAAATGCGCCGATCTCACACGATTGGAACGCCTTGCACGCGTGCGCGCGCGGGAGGAGACCTGGAAGCTCGCCCTTCAGCCAGTCTCCGGTGGACCGCTGCGTGGATGCGAAGCAGGTGAGTACGATGGAGCGCGTCCCCAGGGGGCTGACCAGCTCGGCGTCGAGGGCTGCCCATGGGAGAGCGAGCACGGCAAGATCAAAGCCGTAGACCCGTAGGTCAAGTATGATGCGCTGAATGCTCGTCGAGCGTGACGTATTGATGAGGGCGGCCGCCCACGGGAGCGGGTTGCAGCTGGCCGACAGCCACAGAGGGAGCCGCAGCGAGGAGAGCACGCGGAGTGTGCTAATGTCGGTGAAGGGTGCGGCTTGCCAGTCTGGGGAGCGGTCAGTTCGGAAATAGATGGGCAGTGGGCACAGATCTCCCCACCATCATAGTGTGGTTGGAGGTGGAGATCTTGTGGGATCTCTTGGTTCGAATCCAGGTTCGGTCATATGACGGTCGTGGGCGATTTTTTGGGCCTAGCTATCGTTGAGCGTCTTGCAGCAGTGCGAGCGGGCGTTAGCGCCCGTAAAGAAGCACAAATAGATCCATCTATTCGCAAGATATCACAGACCGATATCATCCCTCGGGGAGGTTTGCGGCGACGAAGGGGAGAGCAGGAGGGAGGCGCCGGGGAAAGGAGACAGCTGAGAATGCGGGAGGGCCAGGGGACGGGCACCAAAGAGTATTCAGACTCTAATACGGAGAGGGATGTTAGTACGGAGAGGGATGTTAGTGGCGAGAGGATGTCCGGAGCGATACGAGTGCGGCGCGGAAAAACAGAATGAGAACAGATGTGGAGGCTCGGCAGGACCAGTAGGGGCTTGAGGCTCTAGGAGATAGGACGCATGCGCAAGAGAGGAATCAAGCCAGGCCTGAGAGCGGGAGTGGCGTGCCGACGCTGGGAGTGAACGAGCAGCGGAAGAGGCACCCGAGGGACGTATGATCTGGAACAAAGCTCCAATTTGTGCACGAGCGGGGAAGTGGAGTATTGAAGAAGACTCATAAAATGAAGGATAAAAGCGCGGAAAGGCCTATGTAAAGAATGGGAAGGATAGCTGATATGGACGGCGAGCGTACCTTCTCTACTAGTACCGTGCGCTGTGCGCCCTCCTTCCTCAAGCCGCTCAAACTCTCGAGATTTCCGCACCCCGCTCATCTTAATCCCGCCGGCGTCCTCGTCAAACACAAGGACGCTGCCGGAGGCAGTCAAGCGGCGCTCGGCGTCGACGAGGCGGCGCGTGACGCGCGGAACGAGCCCGCGGCGCGCCGCCTTGAGCACGTCGTCGTTGGATTCGCTCCAGTCGGACCAGTACTGGGTGCCACGGTGCGACTCCGAGGGTTATCGGCTGGCTACAGTGGCGAAGCATGAGTTTGCACCGCCTTTCCTCAGGCTTCCCTCTTACCTTGATGTCGTCCCCTTCTCTTCGCTAAGTCTTTGCTCATCGTTGCTCTTCGTCTCCCGGGCCTGTGCTGCGCGCCGTCTGCTTCGTTTCTTGTCTTCGTCCTAGCTGTCGCGCTTTTGATGGGGCTGCTGACTCGGACAAGTGTGCTTAGTCAGCCCGCCCTTCTCTCCGGCGCCCGCTTGTGGTTCCTGATCAGTGCAACTGCAAGTCCGTTTCGTTTTACTGTATCGATATATCCCTGCAAGTCCGCACATCTATCATTTTACTGGTTGCCTTATCCTGCCACTGGCGGAAGGAAGGCCGACCCACGATACTACCCTTTTGGGAAGGTCACGTGTGGACGGCCATCAGACGGCCATCAGGTGGCCACCGACGGCACTTCGCGCTCTATTATCGTTTTTGTGTCGTTTACGCGCCAGGGTGGCAAAGAAATGTTACTGGAGACAGAGCAGATATATTATTTACTCGTAGAAAATAAAGGCCCAAAATAATTTAATGAGGAGCGTGAGATTCATGCCGTTTCGACTGCCTCTTCTCCGGAGACAACGGTAACAACTGCTTGTCTGCCTTCCGCTTCCCCTGAGTGGCGCGTGGAGCGGGGGTGGGCTCTGGGGGGATCGCAGTTGGTCCAGGCGCCGGAGTTGCGAACAGCAGGCGGTCGAGTTCCGCCATTCATTCGCTGGAACTGGCGGTATAAAGAACGCGAATCGCGCGTCTCTGGGAGCCAACGATGCGAGGTGGTCGACAGATCAACAGGAAAGTCTTTGTAGCCCCCTGCCACAAAAAGCTCGCGGTTCTTCTTCTTCACGTCGGCAAAAGTGGCTCCATCGCGAAGCTGGGAGAGTGCGACAACGAAAACAGATGGGTGGACGGGTACCGGAGGAATTCGGGTGTATTCTGCTTGTTTACACGCATCGTTGTGGTGGAAGTACCCTCGAATTCGAAGGATTTTATGGGAGTCGTCGGCGATTGTAATCTCCGCGTGGGCGAGACATGATGTAAATGGAACAGGAGTATGCCGTTCCTTCGTGTGAGACTGAGTATGATCGTACCCGCAGCGGCTGCAACATGATAATTCAGCGATGCTACTTGCAATGAGCCTAGCAAGGACATACCAAAGGTAAAGGATTCTTCTTGTCTTGTTGGTCGCCTTGACGGAATTCGTAGAAAGCCGACTCCACTGTTGAGACCAGCGGTTATCAATGCCCTCACGGGCATCGACGTCGAGCCCTTGCTGGGCCATGATCGCGCTGGCAGCGAGCTGGTCATCGTCGCTGAGAGTGTAGAGGTGATCGACGGGCAAGACCCCGTCATCCGTGGTGGCATGGCCCCGATGCATTTCTTTCAGCTGTTTTAGCTGCTGTGGGGACACATTCAATTGATCCAAAGGAATATCGGAAGCGATGGTGCGCTGCTTCAAGGGCGCTTGCTTATTTCTAGAGGCTGTCTCCGGGGTGTATTGCGACCACTTTAAGTCCCTCTTCTGGTTGTTGTCGTCGGATAGGGGCAGAGAAGGGCCAAATGGCTCGGACGGTACAAATGTGAAGTTCATGGTGGGGATTAGAGAGTTTGCGCAAAAGCCGCAAAAGCCGCACGCGGCTTTTTTGCATTGCGCAAAGCCGCGGGGTTGATTTAAATTACTACCTTTAAAACCAATTCAAAACTAGTATTTTGGAGTTGGAAACTGGTCTGTAATAATACGCAATGTCATGTTGACACCTTGGTGGTCCAAGCGTGGAAAAATCAACATGTGACCGCATCAGTACCGCTTTGATTTTCGCTCCAGCGAGCCACTCAGTCCTCAGGTGTCAGTTTCTACAATGACTCGCGGCAACAGACGTGCCAAAGCCAGTCCCTCTCGGACCCGAACACGGTGCTCGACGCGTTTACAGGCTAAGAACAACGATGAAACTCCCGAAATACATTCTGCACACGCTTCCCCCGCGCGCGATGAAAGCCCACCTTGGCTGGGCATAGAAGGGAGCCATCCATCGGACGACGACAGCATTCACAGCGACCCTCAGTGGCCCTCGTCCCCCGAGATAGATGAGGACGAGCCTGAGGGCAGTGATCCGAGAAAACATAAGCGAGACTGATGTCACCCACAGTCATACCTTCACTTCGTCGGAGTTGGCAGTTCAGGTTCACCGGACAGCAGGCCCGACGGCCGGTACAGCGCAAAAGTATACACATTCTGCTCATATACATTTGTTACAGGGCTCACAGGCGAGATTTCCCCGTGCGGCTTTGCGCAATGCAAAAAAGCCGCGTGCGGCTTTTGCGGCTTTTGCGCAAACTCTCTATTATGGAGGGTAAAGCAATTGTGGGTAATGTTAGTGCTCAGAGGAACGGTTTGACGCGTGAAAAGCGCGTCCATTGTGGCAAATAATGGCGAGCCACCGAGAAACCCAATTTGGCGAGGGAGGTGCCGGGTGATGGCCGTCAAACACGTGACCTTCCCAAACGGGAACTATCGTGGGTCGGCTTACATTCCGCCACTGGCAGTGATTTATGTTGTGCTAAAAGCTTTGCTGTCTACAGTCCTTGGCGCCCAGATCTACTGCCAGTGGCAAGTCATGATTAGCCAACTGAGAATCAAGCTGCAAATCAATCCTACTCGGTCTCTCCTGACAGTCATTTGTCTTTCTCTGTCTTATTACGATGAGTCCCAGACGTGTTTCTCACACTATCGATATGTTCTATTGTCCATGCACTCCTCCATCCTGCAGCACCCCTCATTATGATCTAATGGCGAAGCTGGTATCGCGTCCACATCTTATATCAATGACCAGACCTCGTTTAGCGGAAGTCTCCGGTTTGAACCCGGGTTAGGTCATCCATGCTCCGGAAATATTTTACTCCTTAGATCTCTTTCGTTGGTCATGGCCCTCCAATCATTTTCCCCCTCCTGTTTGGTTAAATCCGCTCGTCCTAGGCTTGAGGATTTCGCAGAATTACCACTCATTACAACTTGGCCTATCTAATACACATCTAATACACAGCCGCGTCGTAGGTTTGTAGTCACATCAGCAATTAATATTGTTTTTCTTCTAAGCTCCCGAGTCACTTGTCTTGAAGTTCGGCCTTCGTAACTGTCAATGAGCTCACTGGCAGCCGCCGACGCGGATCCTCCAAGTGCCACGCTAAATGAATTCCTCGGTGCCCCCATTAGGGTTTCTTAAATGCACAGAAGCCCACCACGCAACATGAGGCTGAATTGTGTACGAAGGAGACCTGGTGGCGAAGGGTATCGCGTCCGCCTCCAGTTTGTTGGGACTTTGGGAGAATCCCTGCGGAAGTCCCTGGTTCGAATCCAGGTTAGGTCATGGTGCTCCTTCGTAGTTTTTTCCCCCGGTTTCTTTGTAATTTACAACCCGGTTTATTCCGCAACCCTAGTTCGGGCCTGAGGAAAAAGTGACCATCGCACGCACGCACGTGCAGGTTGATCAGAGCGAGATTCATTCCCCCAAGCTCACCCGCTGAGATTTCACCTTGTTCATGAGGGAGGATCTTTGCCAAATAGACTCAATCCTGCCATCCATCCTTTTTTCACGAGCTTTTGTTGAGCAGAACCACTCAGAACTGTTGAACCCTATATAATACTGCGAAACACCGCCAATTGAATCCACTTCAAGCTAAAAAGCTTTGAAACTTGGGGCGCCAACTGAGAGCAGTTCCAAAACTGCATTTTGAGAGTGTTCTCCCATGTTACAACTCGCTTTGACCTTGATCGAGGTGAAGCGGTCAGATCACGCGCTGACGTGCAGTCATTTTTTGATCACGTTCTGGGACCCCAAAATGACTGCATATTGTTGGCCCCACCAGTTTCACCTATTAATGATTTGGCATATTTCATTACTTCTCTTCCCGCCTTACCTTTCCGAGCAAGGCTGCTGCAATCTGGTATTCTACCATTTTCACTCCGGGCGCCTATGGCCTGCCTTTATGCCAAGGTCTCGACCGCAGTTCTCTTATCGTGACGACGCTCATCTCATCTCGGATCTTTATCTTCAAACTCCGAGGCAGTTTGTACTGCGCCCTACTCGTAAATCCAAGCCTACGTTGTCACGCAAGATGAAAATGAGGCGCTGGTGAGACACCGATGCATCAAATGTGCGCCGTCGCGTGGATGAAGATGAGCACCGCCGCCGCCGCCGGTAAGGCTCCAACCATATCATTTCCGTTTGCGAAAGTCCGCAAACTAAACAGAAACGGTGAAAATGTGTTTAAAACCCATTTAAACTGTTTATAAATGGTATGGCCTGGGTAACATTCTTACACCTATCTAGATGGATTCATTGCGGTACTTGGGACACTTGACGGTTTCCAGAGTCTCATATCTGTCTCCGACTTCGATGCTGGACGCTATTTAGGGCCTGAACACAAGAGTTTAGTTTCGCCGAGATGCCCGGGGGCAGTCAGTTCTGGAAATATCTCGTCAATCGAGTATCCACCGTGAGAGGTAGCGTCTTGTGATCAGTTCAAGCATTCACCCGTTTTGTTGTGCACCATAATTATAGCAGATGCTCGAAAAAATCGGTCTCCTGATGGTTCATTTTCACAACCATTTAAATTGTTTTTTATTATTATCCGTTTACCATTTATGCAAGTCCATAAAATAAACGGAAATACGAACGGTATTCACCGTTTAAAACATCCATAAATGGAAATGGTTGGAGCCCTACTATTTGAGACCCCTTACTTGGCCACCCCACCTAGTTGGCCATTTGGAGTCTAGCATGCCGACATTTTGTTGTTCACTCCCAGGGGTAATGGGGGATGGGAGTACGATCTATAACGAAGGTCTGAACCGAATTTGGAGCCGGAGTGATGAGTTGATCGAAAGTTACGACATCTCGGATCAAGACCCGCAACGTGTGAACATCAATTTCTTACGCCGTCGCGGCTTGGTTTTCTTGTTTCAACTGGCTCTCCGCCAATTCTTGGCCGTTCCGGGACTTCGCAGGCTCTATTTGCTCCCCTGATTCGAGGGAATCACCTCCCACTGTCCCCGCCACCGAGAGGTCAAAATCCTCCCTGCTATGCACCCATGAACGCGCCGCTATTTTTTTGAGTCGCTCCCCTTGGCCGACGTTGTATCAGACGACACCGTGGGGCTACCACTCCGGAATTGCCTATTATACTTTTTAGTGTCCAATGGCTCAACCCCGACGGTACGCTGGAATTTTATCTGCCCAACTCCCTTCTCACTGTAATGCTTTACCGCCACCCACCCAATTTTGGTGTTGCCAACACCGGGAATTTTCTGGGGAGCTGTGAAGACTTGACTACAGGGTTAGGGATGTAAATAAGTTATAGACCTTCCTTCTAAGCTATGTGGATCTTAATTTCAGTCACAGTATGGTTCCATCGTCCAATAAACGTGCTATTGCTCCAGAGACCTTGTTTCGGGGCTTTCCCACATCTGAGGAGCAGTCATTTACACACCTCCTATGGGTTGTACATGGAGTATTATGTGTTCAAATTGTCACTATGTACCCTAGTTAATATTTCCGATGGATCCGGGCGCCGGATTCAAGTCTCGCGACTTGATTTGACCGGGTGGCCAACTAGCCTGTTATTTGGCCATGTTGAACTGCCGGCCGAAATAAATTCACTGTAATGGCAAATCTTTAGATATTTGGGTGGGAGTGGTCCTGAACTCTTCGTACACCGCCATTGGTCGGACACCTGGCCTCAACCTGCACGCGACATGTGTGCAAGGTGCAGTTGGTAGGTGGCTGCCAGCTGTGGTGCGGCTGGACTCCAGGACCATTCGCCTATGGGGCCAGCATGGCACCAGGTCTGGCTGACCGCCAGCTGAATGTTAAGGCTGGAATGCAGTTGCGCTGTCAGATATGTCGAAAGGTGCCTGCATTTAATTCCATTTCTTTTCCCGTATGACTTGAATCATAAAATTCAATGTATATTGGTCAAGCAAGGGTACAATCATGTCTAATACTTCCATCTACTCCACCCCATCCCAATTCTCCCCTTCCGCCGACGTGTCGTTGAGCCGACGTGAGGTCATCGATGCCTTGTCAGAACTCGTTGTAGTCCTTGATGCCGTGCCTATTCTGGTCGTCGGCGAAGACGAAGTGGAATGCCCGGAAAAAGATAATTAGACGATGTCAATGCTCGGTCATTGACACGTACCTGATAAGCTTGTTGGCGGATTCCTTGAGCATCTTTACAACGGGTTCGCCTAACTTATCCTAGAGCTTAATGGGATACGCTACAGAGATCTTGAGACTACACCGCAGCGATAAAAAAGACTCACCATCAAAGTGCATATAATTACGTTCACGGGGCATGGGGTCCGTTTGATGATGGCTGGGGTGAATTGGAGAATGCTCTGGCACTTGGGGGGAGGTGCAAGATCTTTATCGTCGTTGCTGATCTTGACTCTTGATTTTCGGCCGCTTCTGGGTGAGGACATCTTAATGATGGCTATGATGTTCGCCCAGTCGGCCGAGATGTTCTCGGCGGGAGAGGCATCATGGTATCAAGCATGCCATGGTAATCACCGTCGTCGTCCATGGGCAGTGTTTGAGCGAGCGTAGGCCGCCAAGGCGGAAACAGTTTGGCTTGATTTTGAGGCCTTGAACAGTGGCAACTTGGGGCTTGAGGATACAGAGAGTAGGGAGATATACCGAGGAATGGGGTTCCAGGATCCGAGAACAATGTGATTTTGAAGACCGAGCTTGAGGCCATTTGGCTTGACACGGCTTGATGGTGTCCATATCCGATGCAGAGAGGAGTTGGAGCTTGGAGGAGGTTGAGGACCCAGAATTTGATCTGAGGATTGGTTGATGACTCGGAATAAGAAGTAGACCTACCCCAGCGATGCGAGTGGAATAGTCGGGAGGTCTCCCTCGCTGGGACTGGGATACGAGTGTGGGTGGGGCCTTTGGATTGAGGAGTTCGGAAGTGATGTGGTGTCTGTACGCGTAGGGGTCGATGGAGGCATCATGGTGGAAGTCAAGTCGAAGTGAGAGAAAAGGGAGCGGGGCGATCAACATGCACGTGATGATAGATGCCGTGCCAAACAAACGCACGGACCCTTGAATCGCATCCACCACCGTCGACTCACGAGGTATCACGTCCAACTGTGGTCGGCAGTGTACTCCCTGCAAAAATGGCCCAGACTATGAGTTTGACTCAGCGAAAACTGCGAAGGAGTCTGCTTCAGTAGGCTCAGCCTTCTACTTACAGTGACACCGAGGCGGGCGATGGACAACAAAGAGAATGTGTTGTCAGTAATTTGTGAAGCAGTGTACGGCCATTGGTTGCAATATCATCCGGATTTTTTCTAAAAGAACTGAGGTCTGCTCGGAGGCTGGCCAAAGGCTGGCTGCAAAACATGGCATCCCTCTGGTTACACAGCTGGTGGAAAGCTGAAATCTGAGCTGACGTGTGCAGCTGGCATATACCTGGCGGTCACCTGATGCCAGGTTTCCCGACTGCTGGCCTCAATCTGAAAATCCCAGGTGGTGTACACATGCTGGCACTTTGGCGGTGTAGGATGCCTGCACTCCTTATGACACAGTTGGGCGCGCGTAGGGTGAGCGGACGGATTGACATTGAGGGATGAATGCTTAGGTGGCCAGGTAAGGGGTCTCAAATAGTAGATGAGGGTGAAACACTTGTGAGACGCCGATGCACCAGATGAGCGCCGTCGCGCGGATGAAGATGAGCGTCGTCACTTTCTGAAGATAGTCGTTCAGAATCACGTATACTATAGAGGCTGGATTTTACGAGTACAGCCGAGTAAGAACTTGGTACGAACTGTCTCGGAGTTTGAAATGAGTGATGGCTCGGTGCTCGACGGTGGTTTTTTCGTGCAATCTTCATGGTGTCCGAATTGTAAAGTCCACCCATTTTTCTTGAGGCATTTCCTACCAGATATGACTAAAGCATGTCTTTACAGGTCTCTTGGGCACGCATTTGTTGTGATGATGGCCTTGGCGCTCACGGGGTTTGTTCGCACATTTGGTGCATCGGCGTCTCACCAGCGCTTCATCTTCATCTTGCGTGACGACACTCATCTTCATCCGCGCGACTGCGCTCATCTGGTGCATCGGCGTCTCACAAGTGTTTCATCCTCATCTTGCATGACGATGCTCATCTAGGGCTCCAACCATTTCCATTTATAAATGTTTTATACGGTAAATACCGTTTATATTTCCGTTTATTTTATGAACCTGCATAAATGGTAAACAGATAATAAAAAAACAGTTTAAATGGTTGTGAAAATGAACCATCAGGTGACGATAGCACCATCGTCCGCATTCGCCGCGACGTGATTTGCCGCGAAACTTTCACATTGGACCCACTCCTGTCGCATACCATAAGACCCCGATGAGAACCGATTACTGTAAAAGCCTCTGATGGTGATGGTCGCCGCGGCAGATCCCAGTGCCGCCGCACAAGTGAAACAGCGGGTATCTTCCAGGCCACGCTCCCATCTCATCTGCTCTCCAAATGCCGCCTTTTACCAGGCCAAATCCCTATAAAAGCGCATCGACATCTTGCCCAGGACATTATTCTTTTCTGTTCTTCCCTTCTACTCCCCTTCCCTTCCCTCCCTACCCTTCTTCTAATTTTTCGTTCTTTTGTCGTTGAACGACGCCCCGGCCGACTTTCCTTCTGCATCGCAAATTACTATATCTTTTTAATCATGCTTTCCTCTGTCCTGGTGATCATGCCCTTCCTGGGTGTGATCAGCGCTGCAAACAACTGGAGTACGCCGTGTGTCAAGGGCCAATGCTCGTACGGTACGCCGATATTACATATTGTCATGCTTCCATTGGACTCAAGCCCGTTCCAGATCTCCCAGCGACAAATGGCCCGTCGTCCGGCACGATGAAAATTGTACGAATCATCCCCGCACCCGGCAATCCATACTGACGCGCAATGCTGCCTATGACAGTGGGGGTCTGAAGACGCGATCACCGACATCACGACGGCCGCGGACTGGCAGATTCTGGGCTGTGACCCGAAGGCCCTCTCCCAGAACATCCGCCTGGTGTGCATGAACGACTCCGACGACCCGAACTCGCTCTGCGGCCATCTGTACCAGAACACCGGTGCAGTGAACAAGATTGTCCGTCTCCCTGAAAACGTGCATAACTCGTTGCATCTGTGTTCGTATTGGGACTCATACACGCCAGTGCGGTGCGAACGCCTTTGCGCGCGTCTCGAAAGCGTGGGTCCCCGACGACCAGTCAATCCCGGCTTCCATCACGGCGCGTCTGGTCCGCCGTGACGGAAAGCCGCCTGTCGTCAAAGCGCTGGCGATCGACACGGACTTCGACCAAGTGGATTGGCAGAAGTGCGGGGTGCTCCTCGTTACTTGTTTACAATGGCTTGACCGTTTTTTCAATTAGGAACGGGAAGGTCAACATTGCAATCCAGGCCGCCAACATCCCTGGCGCGGCCACCGACATCGAGATTCCGGGTTCCCGTCGCGTGCGCCGGGGGTCCCCGTCTAGGTTTAATATTGGTGGGATTATTGACGGTGCGCACTATCCATACTCACACCGAATATCGTACCTACTGCATTTTTAGGCATTGGTAATAAGATAACCTCTGTTGCTGGCGAAGTCGCAGGGGAGGCGACATCTCTCGCTGGCGATGCAACATCCGTGCTTGGGGACGCTGGCTCTGGTCCGAGTTTCTTTTCTCTTCCTGTGTACACCAACACCTGAGCACACTCGAATGCAGCTGTTACCTCCGCCCTCGGAAGCGTGGTCACCGACATCGCATCCCACCTGTCCGGCGGCTTGAACAAGACGGTCACTCTTGATCCAGTGACCTTCGACAAGAGCGTGAATCTCTTTAATACGTCCACCGACTGCGGGCCCGTCTCTGCGAAGCTGAGCGTGGACCTCGACGCGAACGCGAACGCGCAGCCAACCCTCACTGTCGCTGTGCAGGGCACATTGTCGCCTTTCGCGGTGTGTCCCTCGCGAAGTCTTCGTCCCCGCCTGATACTCACTTCTTCTTCGCACGTAGCTTGCAAAATTCGAAGCGGTGGCGGGCATGACCACGCAGGTCCAAGGCACGCTGACTGTCGGGGCGGAGCTGAGCGTGTGTGGTTGCAATATCAGTGGGCGACGCACTCACCTTCTTTTACAGGGACATGTTGATTCAGGCCAAATTCCCCTGTTCAACGCTGGGATCCCTGGTATGTGGTCTTCCGGTCTTAACCTCCCACTTGGATATTTTCTCATTACTTTCGTCTTTTCAGGATTCGACTTCCCCGGCCTCCTGACCGTCGGCCCCTCCTTCCAGGTCCGTATCTTATCCTCCACCTGACTGATATACCAATTCCACCCCTCGATCACCAGGTCAACGCACAGTTCGTGGGCGACGTGGACATCCAATTAGACATGACGGTTGGTATCAACTTCGACGTGAACAACGCACAGCTGTCCTTCCCCCCGGATGATTCAAACAAGCCCGACTCCAATGCATTCAGCATCGGCGATACGCGTACGTCCTGCGGTGCTCTAGTGCACAACAACCAATACGATAACCATCAATATTATCACAGCCCTCTCGCTCAGTGCGAGCCCGAGCGTCACCGCAACAGGAACCCTCACCGCGCACCTCATTCCCAGTCTGAATATTGGCCTTACGGTGCTTGGCGGGAAGGCGGCGAACGCGAACATTTTCCTTGCGCTCGACACGAGTGCGGCGTTGATTCTGAACCTCGACGCCTCTGCGCAGATCACGCAGCCCATCGCTGGAACTAACTCGACAACTGACGGAACCGCCACCAACTCGACGACCGACGGGACAGCCACGGACTCGACGACGGATGCAAAAACCACCGATGGGACGATCGAAGCGACAAGCACTGACTCGGGGGCCGACGCAACAGCTACTAGCGATGCTGATGTTGGTTTTGTCGCGCCTACCAAACGCGACGATCCCACGGTCAGCACTGCGTTCGGGGGGTGTGTCCAAGTCCAGGGAGGCATCGATGTAAACGCCGGTGCACAAGGCGAATTCTTCCGTAAGCTTCTCAGACTCTCCTTCCATCCACCCCGCGACTCATCTACAATTTTAAGACTTGTTTGACGACCTCGTGAGCGTCCCGCTGTTCAGCAAGAAGTTCGAGATTTTCAAGGTGTGTTGTGGTTCAGTTTATTGCAACGCGCACAGATCTCACCTATGCGGCCAGAAATGCTTCAGTGACGGCGCCACTACCGCTCCCGCAGTAACGAGACGCCGGATGCGCCGTATGTCCAGGTGGGAGCGGCTTCAGAGCCGTGGACTCTTCACGTGCCCCGCCCCAGGGGTGTCGGCCCCACAGTCTGTTACAGAGGGGACAGTTTCGTCGTCGAGGTATTTCTTTTCAACACCACCACGCTGACTTTGACGGTTTTCTTGTGCAGCATCCCCGAGCTTTGAATCCCGTTAACACTGCTGTTGCTTAGTTGCCGTACCACTTTATACCTTATATCTGCATAATGTCTTTCTTTCACCCCAAATGCATCCTTCACTGTTTCCAGTCTCCCGATGAGTCGGAGGCCTTCAACCTGCTTCCAGTTTGATATTGAAGTAATAGAAAACTATTTCAAGTGACTCCAGCTATTCATCATGAATATTGAAAGTACTCCCCCATGGCAGATTCATTTTCGGGGATGATAGAACTGCTCTGTTATACCTCTGACACCTCCGACACCTACCTTTTGACCCATATCCTCCATATCATTCATAATCCGAGAACATAATTCGAGAACTTCAATGAACCATGAACTAAAGACCACCATAATGCAAAACACAGCAGATGTAGCTCTATGCACAGGGCATGGCCAAAGGAGGCCTCCATCCTTCTGCTTTTCTGGCATGAATTAGGGTCCAGCTCCTTGTATAGACTTGGTAACATACAGCCTGATGGGAAAATTACCAACTTCCCTCAATTGCATACACATGCTTATGGATAGAATGCTGCTGGAGGGTGTCGGAGGCGTCGGAGGTCGCTATCTTATCCATATTTATCACCAACTAACCCAACGAGTGTTTAATTGCAGACTTTAAGCATTTGAAACAATGCAATATGATCAGTTAAACATCATAGAGCCTGTGTAACCGACCATTTTCAAGATGCCAGAACCATATGTCCAAATTTGGGCTCCAAACCTCGGAATAAGTCTCACTCATTGGCCCAGTACATCCTATATGCCTCTTACAGCTTATATGATGAGATTTTACAGTTCAATTTTTTCTTAAAGGTCTTAAATCTGATGTTCTAGTAAGGTAGGCAAGATTCAACCATAGAACTTGTTTAACTTCATATTCTTGCACGGAAAATTTACTTGAAGGCAAGATCTGGGGACCATTCATTGTCAGGGCATCCTAGGTACAGTACCTGCTTGTTCCTTATAGGGACCTCCGCAGTAATACACTCCTCCTCCTCCTCCTCCTCCTACAGCTATTGATTGATGCTGGATCCATCATATTTCATCGAATATTGAGCTTACTAGAAATGTTTTACATTGTAGCTCATGGTTATTCGTGTTCTGATTGGCCCATCAATCCATGGCCCGGCCATCACCCGAGCCTTCGGGCATTGCCATTACGATGGTGGGTGAATGGTGGGGCCTCTTTTTCACTTCTCCAACATGTATCAACCTCAATTAAGAATTGATTCTCATATTAAATCCAATATCATTTTTTGGTAGGTGTGGGAGGAATGTAAGCCGACCCACGATAGTTCCCGTTTGGGAAGGTCACGTGTTTGACGGCCATCACCCGGCACCTCCCTCGCCAAATTGGGTTTCTCGGTGGCTCGCCATTATTTGCCACAATGGACGCGCTTTTCACGCGTCAAACCGTTCCTCTGAGCACTAACATTACCCACAATTGCTTTACCCTCCATAATCCCCACCATGAACTTCACATTTGTACCGTCCGAGCCATTTGGCCCTTCTCTGCCCCTATCCGACGACAACAACCAGAAGAGGGACTTAAAGTGGTCGCAATACACCCCGGAGACAGCCTCTAGAAATAAGCAAGCGCCCTTGAAGCAGCGCACCATCGCTTCCGATATTCCTTTGGATCAATTGAATGTGTCCCCACAGCAGCTAAAACAGCTGAAAGAAATGCATCGGGGCCATGCCACCACGGATGACGGGGTCTTGCCCGTCGATCACCTCTACACTCTCAGCGACGATGACCAGCTCGCTGCCAGCGCGATCATGGCCCAGCAAGGGCTCGACGTCGATGCCCGTGAGGGCATTGATAACCGCTGGTCTCAACAGTGGAGTCGGCTTTCTACGAATTCCGTCAAGGCGACCAACAAGACAAGAAGAATCCTTTACCTTTGGTATGTCCTTGCTAGGCTCATTGCAAGTAGCATCGCTGAATTATCATGTTGCAGCCGCTGCGGGTACGATCATACTCAGTCTCACACGAAGGAACGGCATACTCCTGTTCCATTTACATCATGTCTCGCCCACGCGGAGATTACAATCGCCGACGACTCCCATAAAATCCTTCGAATTCGAGGGTACTTCCACCACAACGATGCGTGTAAACAAGCAGAATACACCCGAATTCCTCCGGTACCCGTCCACCCATCTGTTTTCGTTGTCGCACTCTCCCAGCTTCGCGATGGAGCCACTTTTGCCGACGTGAAGAAGAAGAACCGCGAGCTTTTTGTGGCAGGGGGCTACAAAGACTTTCCTGTTGATCTGTCGACCACCTCGCATCGTTGGCTCCCAGAGACGCGCGATTCGCGTTCTTTATACCGCCAGTTCCAGCGAATGAATGGCGGAACTCGACCGCCTGCTGTTCGCAACTCCGGCGCCTGGACCAACTGCGATCCCCCCAGAGCCCACCCCCGCTCCACGCGCCACTCAGGGGAAGCGGAAGGCAGACAAGCAGTTGTTACCGTTGTCTCCGGAGAAGAGGCAGTCGAAACGGCATGAATCTCACGCTCCTCATTAAATTATTTTGGGCCTTTATTTTCTACGAGTAAATAATATATCTGCTCTGTCTCCAGTAACATTTCTTTGCCACCCTGGCGCGTAAACGACACAAAAACGATAATAGAGCGCGAAGTGCCGTCGGTGGCCACCTGATGGCCGTCTGATGGCCGTCCACACGTGACCTTCCCAAAAGGGTAGTATCGTGGGTCGGCCTTCCTTCCGGTGTGGGAGGCCTCCGATGGCCTCCGACACCTCCATGGCCTTCGACACCACCGACACCTCCAGTATCTTTTCTTGGCTTCGCTCGTTCTACGCCTGGCGGTCCTCCCGACTTTGAATTTCGCAGATCTACCTCCCATTGCAATTACTACTTTCTAGTAGCAAAGCTGCGTCATCAAACATCTGGGACCGTAGGTGTATAGTCACATCATCAACTGACATTTCCTTTCTTCGAGCGCGTTCTCAAGGGGTAGCCGAAACCTTAATTCCGGATATTGACACCCTCCAGCACGTGATTGGTTCCTGGGGTCCATTATTGGCCTTTTCGGGTGGGCGATGAGCGAATTTTCCTGTGTTTCCTTTGTTGGACGCGGGAGTCAGCTAAATCAAAATAAAAAGACCCATATCCTACTTCCCTTTAATACTGCACCAAGAAAATTGAGATACCTCACCTGAAAGTCAAAAAAATTAGGCCTGAGACTGATTTTCGGCGTCCAAACATGTTCTACAGCTTTGTAAAAATTGAGCAAGGTCACCAATGAGACTAGAATGCCTCTCGCACTCATCTTTTAAATCTGTCACACCTTTGCATTCCAGAGAGAGCAAGACTACTTGAACCTGTATGGTCACACAATGTCACTTGATGCCGTCCCCATCTGGCCACAGATCATGATCCAAGAGGTGGTGGTGGTGGTCACTGGTTCCGGGGTCCTGATGTGAGGTTTTGGTGGGTTAATGCCGAAGGTTTTGTTTCGGCTACCCCTTGCGCGTTCTACACAAACTCCCGTGAAACCTATCTGGCTGCATTATGGAAGGACTTCATGGCGAAGCGGTATCGCGTCCGCACGTTGTGGCAGCGCGCAGGCATCTTTTCGGCGGAGGTTCCTGGTTCGACTCCAGGTTAGGTCATTGGAACTCTTGGACTTTTTCGTCTTTTTCTTGCCCGACTCAGACTGCTCTCGCCAAAACCCCTCGCACCTAAATATCTCATCTCATGCTTCCTCCCTCCTAAGCTTACTATGACCATTACCCGCCACAGGCACAATTACAGATGGAGGTGAGTGAATTATTAATTGTTCTTCCGCTTAACGGAAGCAAGAATTAGGTACCGGGCCCGCAAGCTTTGGGGACGCAATCGAAAATAATCCCCGCTGGAGGTCATAGTTCCAATGCAGGCTGGGTCACGAGAACAACCATGGTATCCGCCCCATTCAATGTTTCCTTCACGAGTCTACTATATTCGTCCGTCCTCACGGAGCTGGCAGCCCCCAACGCGGTCCCGTGCCACGCTAAGGGAATTCATTGTGTATGGTTCCTTAAATTCCCAGAATCACACCCCAAGGCGAGGTTTGACTGGGTAGACATACGATCTAATGCAGGTATCGTGTCTGCGTCCAATGCGATAGTAACCTTACGAATCAATCTGCGTAAGTTCTTGGTTTGAATCTTTTCATATTTTTTGAGATTGCCGATTTCGAGTCCCAGCGCTATCCGACAGTTCCTCAATCTGCTCCTCCTTTCTTGCTGATTTCACTTGCGAGGCACTCCCCGATCTTCAGAATAACCACACAGGCGAAGGGTTAATTGGGTAGGTATACGACCTAGTGGCAGAAAGTGTCCCGTCCGCAAATATAAGTTAATAACGCCATATTCGCCGGAGTTCATGCTGCCGTGATATAGTGCCCAAACATCACACGGCGGACAATCAACTGTCACCCGCTTGCATGTTGGGCATCTGTAAGCCTCAGATATTAGGTGATTGGTGGGCAAAGTACCTTCATAGCCTGTATATGTTGTTGGAATTAATTCAGTTGAACAGTGGTTTGCGATACTGGATCGGGGCTGCAGCAGTTGAACCTCTTCCCCGTGGTAATTTGGAAATTCCTGGTATATGGTTAAGTGAATCGTCCGGTCAGCGCTTGCGGCTCATGTCCTCGTCGAGCACGAACACGATCTCCGTTGCGCTCCCTATCACGGCCGTCGCTATTGACAAGGCGGCGTTTGATACGCGGAATGAGCCCACACTGGCAGCGCGTAGCCTTGATTAAGTACCGCATGCTGGTGGCGGTCCAGCCTGACGGTGGCTCTGACATCGATACTGG
This sequence comes from Mycena latifolia, assembly GCA_029289555.1. NCBI lineage: Eukaryota > Fungi > Basidiomycota > Agaricomycetes > Agaricales > Mycenaceae > Mycena > Mycena latifolia. Next base: position 546,638 of record JARJLE010000016.1, on the reverse strand, counting down.
GACATACCCGTCGACTGCAGGCCTGACTACAAGCCCCTTTTGAGGCGCATTAGAGCTAGCCCCGCCTCGTCCAGCCTAGTCCTCTTGCCTTGATGGGATCCTCTTTGCTCCTAGTCTTCGTCCCGTCTCTATTTCCTGCCATCTCCCAGAAGAAGATAGGACACAGCAGCTTGGGAGTCCGCTTGCACAGTTTACGACATTCTGACATGTTCCGCCGCGCCAAAGCCGCACTTAAGACCATAGGGACAAATATCAGTTACGATCAGTCGCCACAGCTGTCGACATCTACTTACTCACCTTCCTTCCGATACCTAGAGCGCCCATGGTCCCAAGCCATTCTCTGAACCAAATCCCCACTTACTCACTCTGACAGATGACTCGAAGCCGCGATAATCAATGTAGTGAAGCCACCGGGCTGGCGACATTGGGCGTAAATATGGCGGACACGCTCTCCCATGCGAAGCCCTGGGAAGGGATACGCTCAATCCGTCAGACAGACTCTCTTCAGCTGGTGAACAACAATCTCAGCTCTCTTGCCGTTATTGTACGTGTGCTGCTCAGATTGATTGATGAGTGGGTTAATAGCTGAGAACACCACGTACCAGGCCACCTTCCTCGCTGCTGTTCAGGCCCAGGCGATCAGTTTCTCGCTGGATAACAATACCACGAAAATCCAGATCGCAACCAACGCGTTCTTTTTCGCAGGACTTTTTGTCGACGTCCTGGGCGGCACCATCATGATCGCGATAGTTGGCGCAGTCCAGCTCCAACGCACGTACGGCCTGTTAAAGCAACGGGAGTCGTCGCTTGCTGGGCTCAAAGGAGCGGTGAAAACCTTGTCTGGCTCACCCAAGGAACAAGACGCCCGCCTCGCTCTTGTTCATCATCTACATTACTTGGAGCGAGTGATGTTCCCCGTGCTTAACAGCCCGCAGTTATGGAGTTCGGTGTCCCAGCCTCTCAGACAGTCAGCGAATCTCGTAGAACAGATCATAAAGGACTCCGAGTTCGAGGATCACCTGCGCATCACCTTGGCGTATGCCCTTTCGGATTATCGCCACACGACGAACAGACTGGCGAGCTCCAGATTTCGCACAAGTCTGGGATTCGCGGCGAGTTTGACTGTGCCTTCGCTCGTCGTCGCGGGGCTTTGTTGCTTTATGGCCGGGGCTTTGTGCCTTGTGTTGGATAGTCAGCCAGTCCAGGTTTGGGCGACGTCACTTGGGGTACTGGGAGGCACCTTGATTCTGCTGTTGACGGTCATGGGATTTATCATCCGAATCGATCTTCGCACGATTGAATTACCGTTTAAAGATGTATAACGTATAACTCGGGCGGGTGTAGGTTTAGAGGACGAACTGGAAAAGATACAATTTTACAAGCAAGAAAGGTGCGATTCAGGACCAATCCAATTCCAGCCAGTGGTGGATATTCTCACTATTTTTGAACCAAGCAGAGAAGGTACGAAGACCAATATGAGGAGAGGTAGCACGACGGAGGGATATCTCGTAGGAACATCTGACTATAAATATAGTGGTTCGTTCGTTAATCAACGAGGAGTTAATACATGATGATTCGTTGCTGGCCCTCGCGTTAGCCAGGGCGAGATGTGTCGCAAATATTAGGCAGAGATATCTGAGGCATTGTGTAGATTCTGAGGAAAGGAACACGAGGGCGGCGGTCGCGCCCGTACAGTTCGAGTGGACGAGTGGCGATACGAGCGGGAGAAGGGATCGGATGATGTTGGCGCTAAGGCGGAGGGAGTAGATGGTGGAGGATCCGGTGGGCTGAGGCTGACATAGCTGTTACTGAGTTCGCTGGGTTGGAGCTGTCATTTCTCGCCGGTGAGGCTGCTTGGAGTTCAACTTGGGGATCGGTTGGGTCGCCCGGATAAGAAGTCGTTAGATTAGAGACCGGGGAAGTACCCTCCGTATCATCAAATCTGAGGCGTTTGGCGGGCGGTTCACCCTCGGATGGGGACGGGTGTGGACGCCCTACAATAATTTTCGTGAGTTGGTCAAGGGTCGACGTATTAACAAGCATACGGACGGGAAACATGGGGCGCCGTGGAAGCCGTCCTATGCGCATCGGAAATATGCGCTGACAATCGCTCGACGTGCATCTTTGCAGTATCTTGCATCGCGAGCATCGTGCGCTTGAGATCCTCCTCGACAGCCGCCCGATATGTATGCATCTCCTCCTCGGCCGCGCGGACCCTGGCCTCCCGCGCTTCGAGAGCCGCCTCCTGGGCACGCAGTCGATCCTCGAAATCCGCTTTCTGTGCGCTCGGACTACTCTCGAGAAGTGTGCGCAGACGATCCTCCACTGCGATTCGTGCCGCTTTTTCATCCCGGAGAGCCGATTCAGCCGCGCGGCGTTCGTTTTTACAATTCTCCAGGTCAGTCATGAGGTTATGGGCTTTGCGGTGGGCGGCATCGAGTTCCTTTTCGAGGGCAGTTAGTTTGGAACGCACTGAGGTTGACGCAGGCTCTGCGGCTTGCAAAACGCGGGAAATATCTTGTACAGCGCCGGTCAGCGACGAGAATTCTGCTACAGCCGGAGGATCACTAGGTGCAATGCGACTTGCCAACCATGAGAAACGGCGGTTATTCAGGCCCATGCGACGGACACACCTCTGATCTTCCAACACACGTACATAGACCGTGATATCGACAGCATCCTCTTCAATCATGGGCCGACTGTGGCACTCTTGACGATGAAACAGGTTGACCAACTGGCTAAAGCGAGTGAAACCCCAATCCGGCTCCTCGACAGTGAAGCGACGTCGGCCGTCTAGTGGGTCAAGGTCAGGCGGGAAGTACACATACATGGATAGAAGGAAGCACACGGGAGATGGTGAAGAGCGTGGGATCGTGGATATTGGACATCATAATAGCGAATTGAGCAGAAGCATGCGATCCCTGTGGAGGATTCTTGGGCGCTGAATAATCGAGATAAATGGAGACGACATCATTTGGAGGTGCTTCAGAGTTCAGGGCTTCAGAGTACCCCAACGGAAAGAGGAGTATCCGCCTAGAAAAGTGAGATATGGCGGTAGAGCACATAAAGAGAGTAGATGACGGACCACTTGTGCCCTCCACATTCAAATTCGGCACTGCGGAGCTTCTTATCTAGTTTCTTCCAGTTTTTTAGCCGCCAAGTATAGACTCTTGACGTTGCATCCTGGCTCTGGCATATGCTCGGCCGCGAAAGCCTTGTCTAAAAATGGCCCGGCCCGGGTAAAGAACCGAGCTCAGCTATCGGGGTACGACACGACAGCTGGGAGGGTCTGACTTACGGACGGCATCGGGCGTCTCGAATAAAGAGTCCATCCTCTTTGTGTCCAAGCAACTGCTTCGTCAAAAGGTGTTTCCAAGTGAAGTGGCCACAGGACTGACAGGGGCGCAGCAAAGGCGGTTTGTGACGTGACGTGACACATCTCCAGGCCTGGATGCCTTTGTACTGGAAAGCTCGCTTCATCTGGTCTCTATACCTTCCTTTGCTCTCAATATCTCGTTCGGTCGAGACATTCGAGGAAGAGCTGACAGTCCGCGCGCTCCGTGATGGAAAAGTCGCCTCTCGATTCTCATTTAGCACGCTGCTAGAAGGCACGATACCCAGAAATCCGCAAAATCTCTCCGTAGAAGATGACTGTGCGTGTCATTACCTTACTTGCAAGGCTACCTTCTAACAGGAAGCGTCAGCCCAGCACTGCACACTCTTTCCATTGACACTGGGCCAGATCCTGCGTGAATACGCCGTCACAGAGCTGCATCTCACACTAAACGCGGGGAAATGGGACCACGAGCGCTGGGGGTACCCTGCAGAGCCGGATGTGGGGACGGGCGCGGAGCTGTGGGCGTGGATGGATGAGGGGGCAGCGTCAGCGTCGACGAGCGGTGGCGCGGGCTCCGGAACGCGCTAGCAGGTCTCTTCTGTGCCTCGCTGGGGTCCCTCGACGAGCTGCGAACGACCTCGCCGGCCCTCGCGTTCGCGCCGCAAGGTGGTATACCCGCCTGGCCGCACCCGCACGCGGTCCGCCACGCGTCGCTGCCGTCCGAGCACGTCTGCACAGAGAACCTCACGCCGTTCCTCAAACTTCTCCCGTGCAAGTCACTATCGGGCATCGCACGTCTCCTCAACCCACACCGACTCTTCGACGCGGACTGGCACGGCATGGGGCTGCACGTCGTCTGGCTTCCCGACGCGGGGGTTCAAGTGCGCCTCACCTTTCAGTCCGTTGCCGATCCGCTGCGCTCCTCTTCCAATAGGCAAGGCCAGTGCCGTCTTTTCTTGTTAGTGTCGCAACGAGCTAATGGTTTATTCTAGATTGGTCGTTCGCATCTATATTCGACCGCACCATCGACAGGAAGTGCCCCAGCGCCTCGTCAAGCCGTATCATTATGGCTCTGCCGCTTCATGACGCGTATAGCCTCAACCCCCAGCCCTCCTCCCACAAGCCGGGCCACGCGGTATTCAACTTGGCAGAGCGTGTGTCCGTCCTGTTAGCTCCTTTCATGTTACTTACGGGAATCAGACGACGTACCACTCGATGTGTCGATGCAATGGGCCACGAACTTTGAGCACGGTGCGTGGGCTCGTATTTTCCTTATGCAGCATACTCAGTCTCCCCAGCTGCCGGCGCATCCGAGGCGCCGCTCTCCATTCGGCGGACGCTGCAGGGATCGACGCAAGACTATGGCACGCTGGCCGTATCTATCACGAACGCAGGTCCTACTGCCATGCGCGCGGCGTACCTCGAGACCATGCCCTGGATCGTCACGTTCTACCTCCACACCCTCGACCTGCACGTCGACGGGACCCCGCGCCGTGCGTTACCCCTCACCTTCCTCCATATAGTATGTGCGGCTAACGCCGCGCCATGCCAGCGGACCTGCTGCACAACCTGACGTACACACCGCCCGTCCCGCAAGCGCGCGCTACGACGCTCGAAGCGGTGCTAGTGCTCCCGCCGCGGAGCACGCTGCACCTGCGCATCGACGTCGCGAAGGCGTTCCTGCGGTACACCGAGCACCCGCCCGACGCGCAGCGCGGGTGGGATTTGCCGCCTGCGGTGCTCGTTCCCCTGCCGCCTTCAAACCCCAGCTCGAATTCCGAAGCCGCGAACGACCTGAGCGGACGCCGGATCTACACGCGCGCGCTGCTGGTCGACCTCGCGACACCGGACTTCAGCATGCCGTACAACGTGATCCTCTTCAGCTACATCGTCCTCGGGTTTATCTTTGACAGCGTGTTCAATCTGCTGTCAAGACGGTTTGTGGTCGTGCACGCCCCACCGAGCTAGCGGAGGCACAGACTGAGACGACGAGAGTGTTGGTAGGCTAAGATAGTAGACATTTGCTCGCAGCGATTAGCTTTCACCGTGCAATATATGAACAATTAACCAAAGGCAGATCCATAGACAAGACCAAGGACACAAGACGTGGTATATAGGAGAGCAGACCTTGCTGAACGACACCCAGTAGACGATGAGGGCGGCGCGCTTCAGCTCAGACGAAGAGCGAGAGGTACTGGAATCCGAAGTGAGCATGATGCGCAGCGTTAATGAGGATGATTCATACCACTTGCTGTATGTTGGCATTCGAGTAGAACGCCGAGTAGGCCGCGGGGTTGGGCGTCGCGAGGACTTTCCACCAGTCAGTGTGGTTCCAGGGGAGGCTACAGTCAGAGACACGTATGGAGCATTCTGATCTTTGGGGCTCAAAATCTTGTACAATCGCGGGGCCGTCAGATCGAATTGATTGGCAATTGAATTTCCCCTCACTCCAGGAGGACGGGTCCCCCGTCGTTGCACGCATTGCTAAAGGCAGCGACGGACAAGTAGTTGGTAGTGTTTCCAGTTTTTTCGAGAGCTTTAATAAGTGGATCAGATATATGCTTTATAACACTATCGGGAGCACAGACTGAATATTCCAACGTCTCCGAGGGTTATAGCCTGAAGAGCGATACGGGTCAGCAAATGAAAGAAACGACAAAGGGAAATTGAACTGACGACCGCTCCTACGAAACTCCCCGTAGAGGCGTCGTACGCCCCGACATAGCCGGCATTCCTGCGGAACGCTCAATGTCAAATCATGGACGACAAGATAGAATGTGTCGTGGCGAACTGTTGACAGGAGGCTTGAACACCAAGTAAAGCGCTCGAAGCACTGATAGCGAGGGAAATTAGAGCTGTGAGAGAGATCGTGTTCTGAGTGAGTGCGAAACTGTGTTGAGATTCTGAGTCTTCGCCATCCCAGAGCCCCCTTTTATCGTCGCGGGACACTCCTCTGCGGCCAAATCCGATGTCACGACTGTTCAGGTGTTTCTGAATTCCGGTGCCAAGACCGAGTGGAATTGAACCTTTTCGAAGCGAATGAATAGAAATCCAAACTTGCCCTGGAAAACAAGTACGTCTCAGGTGTTATAACAATTCCGAGGTGTCTTGTGCACACAGAATATCCGCATCAAGCGCGGCAGACCATGGGCACCCAATTCAATTGTTCTTTCAACGTGGTTTAACCGGGATAGAGTTCGATGATAAAAATCAAAAGCACAGAAAGGTTGATAGGCTCAGATGATGATCTCCGCGTTGGTCGGCAGATGTGGGCGCGTTTTTTTACTTTCGCGAAATCCTGTTCCTCCGGCGGTCGGGAGCACAGCCCAGAGTCGAACCTATCTTAGGTTGGCGATCGTTGGTCCAGACCCTTCCTACTTTGCGGATACACCGTGTTCGAATCATCCTCGAAGTATTTTGGCATTTTGCGTCCCTTCGTAGTATGACGAAACTGGACGAAATGAAGGGTGTCCAGATCATTCTAAGTCACTTGATTATTGTCCACCATAATTCCTCGACGCTAGCCGATGTCCGCAAAAACCACATGAGGGCAGAGTTAACCGTGAGAACGTCCAACACCGCCTCCCGGGAATTGCCGTCTTCATTTTACATATGAAGTTGGCCGAAGCCGAGGCCGAGGCTTTAGATTTAGATTGGTTGTCTTCAAAGGTGGTACGTGGAAATTTCCCACCCACTCTCCCTTTATGTCCATAGCACCCTTCCGCGATCGAGCTGTCCGGATGATTTTAAACCAACAGGCGGGTGCGGTCCGCCACCAATTCAATCTCGTTTTTCGACCAAACTTAGTCGCCATGCATACGCGACTCGTCGATCCCCGCGTGCTGCTTTGAAGTCGACTTACGATAATCAATAGAAAAAGCAATAGCCATCTCTCCTGGCGACCGAGGCCTTCAACTATAGTTATGGAACCTGGGTGCTAGCAATCCACTTTACACAGGATTTCACCCAGTAACTGAAGCCGTACCCGTGCGGCTCCTATGTATATACGGGCTTCCGTCATATAAATATCAAGGGTTGGGCTATTCACCGTATCAATGCTCACACGACATCTCCCCTCCATGCTGAACAGCAACTGTGGATGCAATCAGTTTCCATAGGGCACACCGACGATCCTCAGTATAAATTTCGGAGGGCGGCGTGCCTCAACTCCAAGGTTGATCTTTCATTCCCTCCCGCATTCCAGTAACTTCTCCGGGGCTCGACGCCAACCTTTTCACTTGAATCTCTTTAGTCATGGTTAAGACCCTCGCCCTTTTCATCACAGTGCTGGTCGCTGCATCTGCCACTGCGCTTCCGCTTCATGGCCGGGACAAAGCCGGGTTTGACATCTCCGTGGGTGTGGCACCCTCACCAAGGCTCGAGCTCACTCTTTGTACAGAATTTGGCCAAGCGTCAGACGGGCATTCCGCCGGGCTTTGGAGCTGCCGGGCAACAGGCCGCGCACGATGCCCAGGTCGCGAGCGGGCAGGAAGCTGCCATAGATGCGGAACTTGCGAAGGTCACTGCGGAGGAAGACGCCGATGGACCTAGCTTTGGCTTCGGACGACGTGAGATCGTATGTATCAGCCCTCAAGCCTCGCTGCACCCGGGTTGCTGATCGTGTGCACAGGGAGTGTCTCCCCGCCAGAAAGGAGTGTGCTCTGAATTCAAATGCTGATATTAGTAGCGTGAACCAAGGTCTGGCACTATGCGGGGAGGAACAGTTTCGCATTGGTGGATTAATGGAGGCGTTACTAGTTTGCCATGTACTTATATGCATCTATTTAAATCTCACGTATTGAAGCGAACTTCAAGCCAAGAGTAGACTGAGAATCGTGTACATCGGCTATGTTGACGTTCAAGGGACGTTGAGGTTACCAGCTAGAATTACCCTTCCAAACCCATCTAAACTCTGAGTACTGAGTACTTACGGCCCTTACTTTGGGTCCAGAATGGCGCACCACATCTGAAGGAACGAATACAATTTACATTATCTTTGAAAGTCCACAGACAGGTATCTACTGTCTACTCAGGTGTACTCGGGGGACGGTATCTAGAAATCTGAAGCACTGGCAGAGGCGTCAGGGGGTCCGCCGCTCATGCTCCCGCTCGGCGCGGCCCCGCCCCCGCCCCCGGCCCCGCCCATACCTGAATCCGTGTTCGCAACGCCGCCGTCCTCGGTGAGCGTCGCCGCCGCGGCCGTCGTGTAGTCCGCCGAGGTGTCGATGCCCATCGCACCCCACATCATGAGGCCGTCGTCAATGGTGTCGCCGAGCAGCACGTACTCGAGGAAAGGGTCGATGCTGTCCGCCTCCTCCGACAGGATCGAGTCCTCGTCGTTTGTCGTGAGGGTCTGCGTGTTGATGGAGTACGGCGACGTTGTCTCGACCTCGGTGATCAGATCCTGGTCCATGAAGAACTGGCCGACGTGCGTGACGCTCGAGGAGGTGAGCGTGCCGTTGTCGAAGATCGTAGGGTTGGCGTGAGCGAGGATGTGGATGTGCGGCGCGCGGCCGGTGTAGTGCCCCGGGAACTTGGTGAGCCACTGCGCGACACCGTCCGAATCGGTGCCCTGGATGCCCCGCAGGAATGTGTTGTTCTGTGGAGCGAATGAGTCTCAGGATACTCGCAGGGAGCGCAGTGCACTTACGAGGTTGCTCGGGTCGTCACTGCCGACGCCATTGCCGCTGGCCACAACACCAGAGTAAACACCCGTCGCGTTGGCTTGACATCGGCGGTCAGTTTTCCAGTACAAAAAATAAATATAGGCGGCATACCGTGCCAGAAGTCGATATACACATCAGGGACCGGCTCGCAGGTAGTGATATCGATGAGTTGGACGTCGACGTAGGTGTCCAGGCCCTCCAAATCCTCGCGGATATCCCAGCGCATATATTCGCCGCTGACATCTGTAAACCCTCGTCAGAATGAGGCGAAGCCAAATATGGGAGAGGACTGACAGTATGGGCCCTGAGTGACTTCGGGCGCAAGCACACAAGAGGCGTTGCCGGTGAAGAGCGTCGCAGCATCAGTGCTATTGGTGACGCCGGTCAAGTTCGACTGGTGGCCCGTCGCTAAAACGGTAGCCGCATCCCGCTTGTACGGGGCATCAGTGCCTATGAGTGGATGAGAACAGCGGTGCGGCAGACATGGAAATGACCCTACGAAGACCGCGGCGGCGGCGGTACTCTGCGGCGGCGAGTTGCCTACGTTGCTGGGCACGCTCGTAAAGACCACCACGTTTAGAAAGTTCGTCGTGGCATGACGCCAAGGACCGACGAGCGATCTTGTGGAAGTTGGCACGGCGATGGAACTCTATCGAGCCAGGGAGCGGGTGGGGGTGCGCGGAGGCGACAGTAGCAAGCGACACAACGGCCAATATGGCCGAGAGAGTAGAAGAAAGAAAGACCATGTCGATGTTGTTGTTATAGCTGGAAGGACAGGATTGTGGCGTCTTCAAGTTCAGTTCAACCTTTTAAACGATTTCGGAAGCTGACGATCGAACTGCGCGTTTGCTCCCCACAGTGCGTACGGACGGACAAGGCTCATGTCAAGGGTGCCGGGCATGAGCCAATAGGATAGCGACCATTTGCTGCGCATGGGGCGTTGAACTAATTTGCTGTGCTTGGCAGTTGCGGATGCGACTGCTCGCCGATCGCGCTCCACGCGAGTCCGCGGGTCCGAAGCATCGAGAAAGCAGTACAATCGCCAGAATGAAGGTGGTGTTGAATACAGATAGCAGACAGACCTGCGACGAAATGGGGGAGGAGAAGGACAGCAACAGAGAGAGTTGGAGAGAGACATTGGCAACAAAGGAAGAAGAGAGAGAAAGAAAACACGAACAATCAACCGCACGTGGCAACCCCGCATTTCCTATATGGGGTCAAAAGGTTCGAAATTCAGCATCTCAGGCTGAGCCTATTGGGCGCTCACAGCGCCCGTTGCCATGCCCACTGGTGATAAGCATAAACTTCTCAGGATGAAAAATACGCGCCGCACTGCATAAACGATTTACATAATATTTCTAAGAGCGGCCTCATGACCACGCTCCGATGAGGGCTGCGACCCGAGACTGGGGGATCAACTGTGCCAACGAAAAACGGAGTGAGAACAGCCCAAAAAAATTAGGAGGGTATGGATACTAAGAGGCTTGGCTGGGATAGACCTGATCGCGCTGGTGAATGCAGTTGAACTCAGGGACGCGAAGCGCACAAGCAATTGGCGAGCAATATTTGCGGGCCAAATTACTGCGTCGTCTTGGAAATCAAGCTCCGTGAGCAAAGAGTCTGGAGGAGCCGAACTTGTCCAGACGTAATGAGTATTCTCGAGCTCATTGCTGTCTCAGACTCTCAAACATCTGTGCATTCCTCTGAAACAACAGAAGTTCATTTACTCCTTGCCAGAAAGATCCTCACCGGGGTATTCTGTAGCTATCTTCCTCCGTGTCGCATCCTCACATAACATAGTTCAACCTTATGAACACATCAAAGTCTCCGGCTGCTGCAACTGGAATCTGTATAAATGGGGCATTCAAGCAATGTTTGTCATCTCCATCAGCAGAAACTTGGTGTCTTTCATGCGACTCCGATCGAAGGTTTCGAAACAAGTTTTGAAGTTTTGAACAAGACCCAAAAATATTTCCTACTCGAGATTTAGGGACATCCCAACTCAAAGCGGATTCATGGGGTGTTGCGCATACTAGGCCGAGTGTGTGAGAAATGGATATTGATCCAGTCGAGATTTTAGCGTAAGACTCTAAAGAGAATTGGAAGTCTCAGCAATGCGTAGAGCAAAACTCAATTAGCGTACCTAAAGAGAATTGGAACTAAACTACAGTGAGTATGGAACGAAATTAGAGAGATACGATGACTTACGTCTCAGCAATGCGTAGAGTAAAAACTGAGACGTAAATATTTGGCTAAAGGTATGTAATAGTGCGCCGAAAATATTTATAGGTAATGCCGAAACTAGATCAACTCATGGATCTTAACAGAGTGTGTACCTGATGTGTGTTCACTTTAGAAGTAAATGCAACAAGGGGCTGTCGGGATTCGAAAATTGTATATCGGGTCGAATTTTTTTCCGGCCTCCCTGGAGACCTCCCCTTATAGAGAAGGAGCTTCTCACCCCTAGCGGCGGGCCGTGCTTCCGAGTCATGTGTAAGCTCACCGCCACCTCACCGCCACCTGATGGGCAGCTTCCCAATGGGGCCAATCCAGCCGACGAGATTACTGTTACCTCTGAGTTGCCTCTGAGCTGCTCTACTATGCCTGAGGACATAGATTTGAATGCTACCCATGGTATGTCCCTTCCTGAGCTGAGCTAATCATTTTTACACTTCAACTTCTCAGACCAGAGACTGCTGTGGCTCCGGGAGCCTCCGAACGGTCATTTTATAGCTCCTACATACCTCAAATTGTGTTTTAGAGGTCCCAGGACCTCGTGCAAAATCCATAATAAAAAGTTTTTTTCAGACCTCCCCGGGACCCCCCCCCCTCCCCATATCCGAAATTTTAATCCCGACAGCCCCTTGAGACTAGTACTCGGAGAGGACGAGGACTTCACGATCCGATGCACAGCATTGCTTTAAAGTCCCTTCGCGATCAAGAGACTGCATTGTGGAATTATCACCCTTCGGGCTCAGGTTCAATCTGTCATTCGCTTCCGGCCTCGAGGTTTATAGCAGGATGACTCTCGTTGAGCGGGAGGTCGTTTTATTTCACTCTGGCTAGAACTTTGAATGCTTTGTTTGATTGGCTTGGAATTATCTGTGGGCAGCCAATCGAAACGTAGAATGTCGAAGAAAGCTGCAAGTACTCACTTTATTTGAAGCCGGAAACTGCGATATCTCTTCGTCCGCCGAGTTTTTATCTTGCGGCTTACTTGCGGCGTTCCACCCCGTTTCACGTCCCCAAGCTCGCCGAGGAACACTGGTTAGGCCCAAGTATTTAACTCGCCGCCCGATTAAGTTCCGCTCTTTCGGGACCGGATCAACAGATTCTGCATCATAAAGCAGAATCAAGGCACCGCCACGGTTGCCCTCTTGGCACCCGCGTTGGTACCTCCAAGGGACCTCTTTCATCGCCAACTGTTCTCCGCATACTGTATACCTCCGAAGAGTGCGCGTTTGAGCACCGGTTTCTAGTCGCTCTAGATTTGGTGCGTGGCAAGCAAAACAAAGTAGGACGAATATCTTCGTCGATTAACGTTGTGGATGCGCTGGAAAGAATAGGACACTTGGCCGGCATCCATTCCATCCTAGCAGCGCTGAAAATAGTTGAAAATTTTTGATCCCACATGCAGATGAACCCCGCGCACCCCTCTCTTTTGATGGATCTCCGGATGCGCGCGGCTCGGCACGATGCATTTGCTTGGGTGGGCTTGGGTGGCAACGTGGACGACCCTTATAATGACGGGGGCGCAGTCCGCCGGCTTCTAGGCGTGGTCCACTCTCTTCTTACTTTTCCGCGGCTTCCCTGTTCCTTTTTCTTTTTTCTTCACCTTTTCTATAGCTGAGCTATATTTTTTACACTCGACGATCATTATGCGCAGCTTCACCACCTTACTCACCTCGGTCCTCCTCGCCGTCCTTTACGCATCCTGCGCGAGCGCAGCGCCGATCGTTGACAGCTCCAAGCACGCGACGCACAGCAGGCGCCAGCTCGTCAACGGCCGGACCCTCACGACATACCACCCCGCGAGCAGCTTTGAGGTGCGTGTCGCGCGCTGCCCTTCGAAGTCGTCGCTCATGATCTGCCCAGACATATGGCGGTGGCCTCGACCATCCTCTGCGCAAACGCGCAGGGGTGACCCTGCAGGAAGCTTCCATCGCATGGGTCCAGAACAAGCTTGACCTGCAAGAGGGCGCCGTCACCTGGCAGAGTGGCTTCGCCGCCGAGAACGCCAAGTATGCCTATGTCAGGCAGTCTCGTGTATGCCCCCCGCTGTTCCCATCCATTTTTCGCCTTACATTTCTGTCCCTTCCAGAATGGCATATTCTTCGCCAACGCCGTGGCCAACCTGGCCTTCAACAGCGACGACAAGGTCGTCTCCTTCGGTTCCTCGTTTGTCAAGCCAAGTGAGCCTACCTACACGTCACTACAACGAGAATCCCCCTAACCATCCTCGCATTAGCTTCATATGCGCCCGCCACACCGTCCCTCGACCTCGAGACCGCCCTTGGAACCGCCGAGACTGTGCTCGGTGGCTCGACCCAAGGGTTGCCTGCCGCAGAACTTAAGTACTTCGCCAAGGAGGATGGCTCCGCCGCCCTCGCGCACTCCTTCCAGGTGCGCAACGACGAAGACGGGTCGTGGTACGAGGCGCTCGTGGATGCGCACAGCGGCGAGATGCTCTCGGTCGTGGATTACGTCGCAGAAGCTACCGTGCGCACCTCTTCCCTTCGCCTCGGTCTCAACACTAACGCTAGAAATATACAGTATCTAGCTCTGCCCATCAAGAAGCAGTTCCCGACGGACGGGTTTGAGACCCTAGTTAACCCTGAGGATCTCCTCGCCTCGCCGGAGGGTTGGCACTTCAACGGCCAGGGCAACACCTCTACCACCGCGTAGCGTGCTCTCCCTCTGTGTTCGATACTGTTCGTTGACACTTGTGTAGCGGGAACAATGTCATTGCGTTCAAGGACTCGCTGCGGGGCGTTACGCAGGAATCTACACCGGAGCTGGTGTTCGAGTTCCCCGCGGACCCCCAGCAAGAGCCGATCGTGCAGGGCAACATCGATGCGGCCCGCGTCAACGCGTTCTTTGTAGTCAACACCGTCCACGACATCGCGTATCGGTGCGTTCATTCTTCTCATGCTTCCATTCTCCTTGACGAGTGAGCTGACTGGGTGCCCATCTAGCTACGGTTTCACCGAGGAAGCGTTCAACTTCCAATTCGACAATCTCGGCCACGGTGGGCAAGCCGGCGACCCCGTTACCGCATCCGTCCAGGACGCCTCGGGAGTGAACAATGCCAACTTCGCGGTCCGTCGAAACACTCCTTGCTCCCCGCGTTGTGTTCCACGCTAACGACTGCCCTTCACAGACGCCGCCCGAGTACGTTTCACTTCTTGTCTAGTCTGTCGACGCCCTCATTCTTTCCCCAGCGGCCAGCCCGGACAGATGCGCATGTTCATCTTCACCAAGACCTCCGTATGCTCCTTCTTCCCCCCCCTACCCCGCCACCGCTCTGACGTGCTTTGTTTCTTTTCTTCGCAGCCGAACCGTGACGGCGCGCTCGAGAACGACGTGGTTGTCCACGAGAATATGCACGGCATCACGAACCGCATGACTGGCGGCGGCACCGCCGCGTGCCTTCAGTCGCTCGAGGCTGGTGGCCTCGGGGAGGGTTGGTCAGACGCAATGGCCGAGTACGCCTCATCTTGAAAATTTTCAACATCCTTCGGGTCGCTAATTACTGATGCAGGTGGGTGTCGCAGAAGGACGCGACAATCCGCGACTTCGTTGTCGGCGCGTTCGTCGGGGACAACGCCCAGGGGCTCCGCAGCAGGCCGTTCTCCACCGATAAGTACGTCACATTGTCATGCAGACTATTTGTGCATTGCCTAACACGATTTATTTTGTAGAAACGTCAACGAGCTAACGTTCGCGAGCGCCGGCCGGCTGCAGGAGGTTCACAGTGCGTCTTGCCTTTTTTATGTCTTTTCCCGTACTGCTGCTTATTCCCCCGTAGACATCGGCGAAGTCTGGGCGAACATGCTGCACAACGTGTACGCCGCGCTCGTCGACGAGCTCGGCTTCTCCGACACGGCGGCTACGAACCCGGACGGCCCCGAGGGCAACGTCGTCTTCCTGCACCTTATGCTCGATGCGCTCGCGTTGCAGCCATGCCAGCCTACCTTGTGTGTCTCCTCAGCGAATAATTTTGCAGATACTGATGTATCCCGCGTTTTTCAGCATCAGTGCGCGCGACGCGTGGGTCCAGGCGGACAAGAACCGGTTCAACGGCGCGAACAGGTGCACAGTGCTCAAAGCGTTTGCGAGCCGTGGGCTGGGCATCAACGCTGCGAACTTTGTGGATGACTTTACGATCCCTGCGGACTGCTGAGCATGCTAACTAGCTCCCCGGTACTCTGACATTGCCGTCCATCGGGCGCGCAAACTTGACGTTGCACGGCCAGCTGCTGTTGCTCATGGTGCCCTCTGCGCTCCATACATCTGAGAATGCATGCATTCTTACTTACTTACTACGGGTTAATGAGGATTAATGAGGATTTTGTGTGATTTATTGGGGCGCCGACTCGAATTTAGTGTGGCAGGCAACGGTTGTGCCAACCTAACAACGAACAAGGGCACATTCCAAGCATAGCTATGGATCCAGTGGCCACTACTTATGTGGCGCTTTGACGGCCGAACCCGGTCCTAGTGTGCGCTTTGTTCACGGTGCGTTTGCTCATCCTCGAGGGAAAATTACCACGCTTGAATTGCACCAAATAGTCTGTTCAGAGGCATCTGAATTATTTCATGGAGACCGATCGCGCGTCCGCCCCTCCTTAGTCTCTCGAGCCCTCCTAGTATCTCGCACACCGGATAAGAAATGCCGAGCCAATGGGAAAAATCTCGGAGACTTCCCGCTCACCTTTCTACCTAGGTCGATATTTTTCTTTATCCGGTGTGTCGCGCGCAGGACGTACTATGATGGTTCCTTTGTACAAAAATAGATCTGCGCGCGCGAAAGAGCGATTGATTCAGTAATTAATAGGTACTATTGTAAATTTGGGCAAAGAGAATCTTTACAACTCCATCAGCTCTCCTGGTGTGTCCTCAGGTATTACTAGTGCCCTCCACCTCAGCCTCCTGGGCCACCCATGATATATTATGTAAACAGTCCCTGGAGTCGACCATCACTAGCTTTCCTCGGAGGATAGCTGAGTTTCTTAGATACAATTACAATTCTCTTATGTCTCCGTGCTGTCCAGATACGTTCAGGACATTGGGTTCGACAATCGGCAAACGTCGGGATGCTGTCCCGGATAAGATAAGATGTCTTGGATTAGATTAGATTAGATTGGAAGGTTTTCCCCAAAGTTCACATCGACTCCCTGCCAGAGGAGTCGGTAAGAGCAAGGGTGAAGAAGATATAAGGGTTCCCTACTTGCTGATTCCTGCTGTGCCAATGTCGAGCGGTAGGACACCCAAGATTTCGAACACATTTTGGGTCTATTATATGACATACGCAGGTTTGACATGAAGCAGAGTACTAACAGATATGACGCCATGTGGAAATCTGTATTCGTGGGCGAAGTGCACATGGAGGACTTGAGGAAATTATACTACTAGTGTCCCACAGCCACTCGGCTCGTACTCGGCTTGACACCAACTGTCTGACTCATGTTTCTTTCGCGCGCAATCAACCTTCTTTCGCGCGAGCCGACCTCTTTCACATGGTTTTTTGTACAAACGAACCCTCATAGGCACTACCCAATCGGCGCGCGCTTGAATTCTCACCGATCCTCGTCGACCTTGTTCGTGAACAGCAAGCGCGGTACGGACCGTACGACGGTACACCCAGGCTTCCCCCCGCTCCTGGCCTGTGTCTGTCAATGGCGATAAAAGCTGTGAGGCGGGATGCAGTCCATGTGGCGTTTGTTGGGCGCTTGAAAATTGAATTCTCGCACAGCCCACGAAGAGCCTCTACAGCTCTTGGGAGCATATAAGGATCGCAAAGTACCTTCCCGGGACCAGCAAACCTCTAGGCTGTGAGGCGGAATGAATTCTCGCACAGCCCACGAAGAACCTCTACAGCTCTTGGGAACTTATAAAGATGTCGTCAAGGCAACTTCCCGGGACCAGAAACCCTCTTCCACCTTCTGTCTCTAGGCGTCAGTTGTTCGTTCATGAACCTGAGGCCTCGTGGACGGCACAAAGGCCGGGTGGCCTCGGTGGCTACTAGTACTGACGAATGCACGATACTCGCCCTGTCGTCCGACGCAATCCGGACTTCTCTTAATCTCCTCAAAGAGGCCGCCGACGTCTTCCCGCCGCTCAAGTCTGCAGCGGGCGGCGTCCTTGCTGTGTGGGATCTAGCGGATGTATGTATTCACTGTTTTTCATCTGTACCTGCTCTGATTGACCGCGACGCCCCGCCAGCGTGTGTCTGCATCCGATGAAAACGCACAGGCGCTCGCTTGGCGCGTTGTCGGTATACTGGACGCGATATACAACGCCGTCGGAGGGGGGACAAGCCCGATACCCCCGAGCATGCTGGCGGACATCGTCAAGTTCGAGGCGTACGCTACATGCCAAAGCCTCCCGTCCGACCTCGCTGATGCGTCTTCTCCACAGCCTCCTGCGCGACATCTCTACCGCAATGGAAGAACAGCTCAAGCAAGGGCGGCTGCGTCGTGTGCTGCACCTGCGGAAACGAGAGGGTCGGCTGGCGCGCTTCACCTCACGACTGGATGCTGCCTCCGAGGCGTTCAAGGTGGGACTCATATTCCTACGCCCATACATCCCCCCAAGCTAAATGCCCGCAATGCTTTACATCGGGTCCTCCACCCGCGTCGAGCTGGCGGTAGAGAAGATCCAGGCGGATGTATCGGCCACTGCCGCCGATGTGTCGTCCACCGCGGCGCTCGTGGTCGTGGTTGAGCAATCTAATGTCAGTGCGACCTGTGTCTTCCGCCATCGGCGCTGATCAGCCCATGCAGATTCGCCTCCGCGGCGAAGTACAAGTCCTGCGGACCGTCGTTTTATTTGGCCTTTCCCCAGTATCTCATGGGTACGATAGCGGATGTGCGTGTGCACTATAGAGATACCTCTGTAGTCCATCCTCTTGGGTACAAACCTCAAGGAGATATGATCCTGGTCGGGACCGGGTGGGGGCAAGATGTCCCAAATTGTTTCACTTACCTTTTTCTTTTTCTTGTCTGTCTCTTGAGCGTCGGTATTTATAGGGATTTCGGACACTCCGAGCGCAACGTGCACTTGCGCTTCGTCAATCCTACCCTCCTGTGATCACCTAGATTTCCAATCGAATTTTTAACGAATCATTCTCAATTCTTCTCCGTACATCTTTTCTGAGGGTTCTGGCTCATAACCTTGAGACCCCGAGATGCACAGCGCAGCGTGGAATACGGACTACTTAATGGAATTATGAATGTCGTGGCACTTTGGGTCGCAGAAGTTGAATCCTACCGGTCGTAGGGTTGGTGCGTCCGTTGTTTTAAACTTGTTTCTCCGCTTGAGCGAAAAACCTTTGTGGTATATTTCTGATGAGCGAACATTGAACATAATATATGTATGTAGTCCGACGCATGGAGCATACTCCTCTCAGATTTGCAGGGCGTCTCAGCCTCTGAAGAATGAGTGAACGAGCGGAATAGTTGTGTCATATAGATGTCAGTGGAACCAACTTGCGCCGCGTATAATATGTTTTATCGGCCGTACCGTTGATGCAACCGTAACGGCTGCCCCACAGTCCATCGGTTCTCGATCTTCAGCGACTCCGTCGGCTTATTGTATGGGATCTGTAAATATTGTGGAGTCCCTTACTAGTGGCGCGCGTCTTTCCCGCGATTCTGGCGACGTTCCACTCCGGCAGTGGCAGATCACCAAACTCCGTATGGCCGCTCCACTGGAGAGCGAGCATCCACTCTTCGTTCCCGAGCCAGTTACACAACATTTCGTGCGACGGGCACGCATCCGACGCTCGAGGAGCGCGGCGATGTAGTTCCATTCGGAGTTTCACTTACTAGAATCGCGGTTTCGTTTAGGGTTGGTCACATAGCCACGTCGTGGTTCCGGTCGTCTGCGCTCCCTTCTTTATGTCGCGTGTCGCGGAACGGGCAGACAACCTGCTGGCAGAACACGTGATCGCGACTTCGACCCATTTGGAATTCTCTCTCTTGTCACTCATCAGTGGCACCGATCACAGATTGCATGTAACTCGTCGAGCGTTAGCCTTAAAGTTAGGAAGATCCACTGACGGCCCTCAACAATGTCTCTTCGGATTGTGGCTTTCGTTACATCTCTGCTCGCTGGATGGTCACTTCCACCCGTCTATGCCTCGCAAACAGTCCTCAGCGGTCCTGCCGAGACTGACAGCTCCTCACAAGCCTTTGCGCCCGTTGGAACGCTGCAAATGCTCTCCGAGACCTCTTTTACTGCGCTCTCCCACCCAGAGTTCCCCCAGTACGGCGTGCGCATCAAGAAAAGTGGATTTTGCGATGAAACCGTGAGGTGAGGGCGCGTATATCTTCTATAATATAATACGAGGGGGGGGGGATAACTATGATGGGCCATCACGGTCCATCCCCACGGTCATGCACCGTCGACGCATCGACGTCATAGCCGTGGAACTGCTTCGGAAGACGCCATTTCGGGTTGCCGTCCGGTTGAACAGCGATACATAAAATTCCAGCAGTAGCATGAGGCCACAAATTAAAGGTAGATTTTCAACTGGTACATGCAATAGCGGAATGAAAGAGTAGGGGCAAGCCACAAATAAAAAATTCAAGCCTCAAGGGAACATGCAGTAGGACTTGGAGCATGCACTGGCAAGGGGTACATGCCATAGTACTTGGAGCATGCACAACCAAGGGGTACATGGAGTAGCACCAGGGGCATGGGGAAAAAAAGTCAAAGTTCAAAGGGTACATGCAGTAGCTATGGAGGCATGGGAACACACACCATGAATAAAGTCAAATTCCAAGGGATACATGCAGTAGCTAGAGGGGCCTAGGCAAGCAACAAATAAAAGGTTCGAACATGGAGTAGCAGTCCTTGAGGGACTATCTCACTGTATCTGGTGTCGGATGCATGAGCTGAAAAAAGGTCAAGTTGTCAACTGGGTCCCTGGCCACAAAGACCTGCAGTAGCCTTGAATTTTATTCACGGGGCATCTGCTCCATGCCGGTTGAGCAGTAGCAATGAAGAAATTCCAGCGGGGGCCGGGGGCCAACTGGTACATGCAACAGTAGTATGTAGGAGCACGGGTAAGCCACAAATGAAAATTTGAGCTTCAAAGGGAATGTGCAGCAGCACTTGGAGCATGCACTGGCAAGAGGTAAATACAGTAGGGCTTGGTGCATGCACAAGAAAAGGGTACATACAGTCTTGGAGCAAGCACAAGCAAGGGGTACATGCAGTAGATGCGAGGGCATAGAAGAACTATAAATAAAAGCTCACAGAGTACATGCAGTAGTGGTGGAGGCAAAGAACATCTTGGCGAGTGTACACTCTGCCATCTTCTACGGGGTACATTTTGATGAAGTACCCGTGAATTTTATTCACGGGGTTACCCTAGTATATACATGCCAAGAGGCTGACCCGAGATCTAGCGCGTACACCGGCTACATCGATATCCAGGCCCGCCATCTCTTTTTCTACTTTTTCGAGAGCAGGAGCGATCCCGACCGGGACGACGCGGTGTTCTGGACCAACGGAGGTTTAGCCCCTTCCGCTTCATAAGAGTCGTCGATCTCATGGTCTGGAATAGGTCCCGGATGCTCGTCGGGAACAGGTCTACTCATAGAGCTAGGTAGCAGCTGAATCTCTTACTGTCTTTTCTCGATGCTGACCCGCCTCGCGAGGCCCTTGCCGAGTGGTAAATGCAGTTAACGGCACAGTTTTCCACCCGGAATCGTGGAACTCGAAAGCGAACATATTCTTCATCGACCAGCCTATCGGAGTTGGGTTTTCATATACTGACTATGGCGAGACGGTGGTGCGTATCAATCCTTCTTGGACAAATATTTTGCGTTTGAATTTCAGAACTATGTAGAATTCCACAGACGAGGCCGCCAAGGACGTCGCCGCCTTTGTGGCAGTTTTCTTCGCTCACTTCAGTAAGTTTCAAGGACGGGGATTCCACATGGCCGGCGAATCCTACGGTGTACTATTTTGTTTTGCCAGTTTAGAGATCATACTTTTCAACCCATGCAGGGACGATATCTTCCCGTCTTTGCGGCTGCAATATACGAGCAGAACCCGAACCTCGTGAAGGCTGGGCTCCCGCCCATCAACCTCACATCTGTGATAATTGGCATGCTTTTGTCGTGTTCACTCACCTCTGGCTCTTGACGCCTCAGTCTATGAAACGGAATGACAGACCTGCCAACTTTGATTTCCTCATGGTACATTCTATCAGGCTTCAGCATACTACTCACATAGCTGATTCTCCCCGCCAGGCATACAATACAGTGCTCCCCGTCATCGCTCGCACCCGTTCAAGGCATCCAGTATGTCCACCTCTAACAACCAGTTCCCTGCTTTACCCTGATGGTAGGACGTGTGTCGAAATGAAGACCCGAGTACGGATTCCTGTACGCTCACACGAATACCGACCTGACGACGCTTTATTGTCAGCTCCCTCGGTGCACTAAATGGTTCAAAGAATCATGCCAAGACCAGTTCGATCTCATCAACTGCGATGCAGCCTGGGACTTCTGCTGGGCCTCCCTCATGGATCCTTACATTGCGACAGGTTCGTATTATCTTCCCCATCGTCAACTCCCGCCATGCGAGAATCAATCACCAGGGCTCAACATGGCTGACCTCTCCAAGAAATGCGGCGACTCCGACATGTGTTACGAGGAGATCAAGTCCGCACGCTCCATAACCCGCTGTGAAAATGCCTGATGCGTTTCCAGCGAGATCGTCAAATACGTCAACCAGAGGAAAGTTCACCAAATACTCGGCGTCGAAACTGCTACATATCGCTCGTGCTCAAGTGCTGTCTGGGCGAACTTCATCGCCGCGGGTGACATGAGAAGAGGGGCCACGGACTACGTCGGCGTGCTCCTCGAACGTGGTATGCGCGTTCTCATTTATGCTGGCACGTACGATGTGGTGTGCAAGTGGATCGGGAACGAGGCGTGGACACTCGCGCTGGAGTGGAGCGGCCAGGCGGAGTTTAGTGCGCTGCCGCTTCGAGAGTGGACTGTGGAGGGAAAGCATGCGGGGATGACGCGCGCCGTTAAGGGACTGACCTTTGCCACCGTGGACGCGGCAGGCCATATGTTACCGAGGAGGCTGTTTATTCAAGGCTCGTCTTCTCTTTCCCGACAGATTTTCAGGTCCCGTACGATAAGTCGATGGCGTCACTGGCGATGGTGAATCGCTGGATCGCGGGGCAGCCGTTGTAGGTAGTATTGACAGTGAACAAAACGTTGTACAGGAAGCAAAACTTTTCGCTGTGCCGTCGGAGTTGAGCGGAGTCCAAGTTTCCCGGCCCGACAGTGATCAGACCATACACGACCTCTCAGTCTCCCACGGTGCCACCACTACATCCTCAACACTCGCTCCCGCCCGCTCGTATCTTGCCAACCGTCTCGTCTCAGAATTCTGCCGTCTACAGCTGCTTTTACTTGGCCTCCTGAAAGCCTCTTCCGTTGTTGTCTTTTATCAGCTGACAGCTTGGATCTAGCCACAAGATCGGCGCATTATACTGCCAGTGAGGTCTTGGCCGCGGTCTCCATCCTTTACAGCCTACTACATCCACTTGCCGTCTTGCTCGAGTCCGTTTCTGTCAAGTTTCTGTCATAAAATAACGAATTGAACCCCGCGCCGTAATCTAATCAGCTGGCCTGGCAGTGGCCTGACTCATCGGCTAGCCATCTTGTGACTCATTCCCCGTTTCTTGCTCTCACCACCACCACAAAAATGAATGCTCTGCCCTCCAGCTTCAGCATCATAGATAGCACCCTCCGTGGTATTTGGTATGGCCCACCCATGTCATCCACCTCCTGACCGTCGCATTAGAGGGCGAGCAATTCGCCGACGCGTTCTTCGACACGGAGACCAAAATCGCCATCGCCAAGGCCCTCGATGCATTTGGTGTTGAGTACATTGAGCTCACGTCGCCCGTGGCCTCGGAGCAATCGCGCGCGGACTGCACGGCGATCTGCAATCTCGGGCTACGCGCCAAGGTCCTTACGCACATCCGGTGCAGCATGGCCGACGCGCGCGTCGCCGTCGAGACTGGTAAGCCCCCTCGCCTCCTCCCCTGCGCATTTCCAACATGCCTGCAGGCGTGGACGGCGTGAACCTCGTGATGGGCACCTCCTCCTTCCTGCGCGAGTTCTCGCACGGGAAGGACATGGCCGCGATCACCGCCGCAGCGCTCGAGGTCATCGCGTTCGTGCGCGCGCGCGGCCTCGAGGTGCGCTTCTCCTCCGAAGACTCGTTCCGCTCGGACCTCGGCGACATCCTCGCGCTTTACCGCGCCGTCGACGCCGCGGGCGTGCAGCGCGTCGGCGTCGCGGACACCGTCGGCTGCGCGAACCCACGGCAGGTGTACGACCTCGTAAGGACGCTGCGCGGGGAGGTAGGTTGCGATATTGAGGTGCATTTGCACAATGACACGGGCATGGGTGCGTGTCGCCCGCTCTTACCTCGCACTCGTTAATAATATTAATATTTCGCCCCAGCGATCGCAAACGCATACACGGCCCTCGAAGCGGGCGCAACGCACATCGACACCTGTGCGTGCCTCTCTCTACCTTCTTCCCCCCTCCATCTGTGCCTTCCAACCAACTTATTCTCATACGGATATCGTGTAGCGGTCCTTGGCATCGGCGAGCGCAACGGCATCACGCCCCTCGGCGGGCTCATCGCATGTCTCTACGCCGCCGACCCCGCGCGTATCAAGGCGCGATACGCCCTCCCGCGGCTGCAAGCCCTCGAGGCGCTCGTCGCGGGCAAAGTCGGCGTGCGCGTGCCATTTATGAACCCCATTACGTGCGTGGCTCTCTCTACCTGCATACTGCTGATCGCCCGCTCAAGGACAATTATCCCCAGCGGCCCGAGCGCATTCACGCACAAAGCAGGCGCGTATGACGCGTTCGAGGGCGTCGTTGCGCTCCCCGAGGCGCAGGTGCTCCGCGCGGGGGACTTTGGGATCGTTGTTGGGCAGCAGGTGGTTGTTGCGTAGAGCTCAAAATTTACATCTCGAATTCAAAATTTACATCGGAGATGATGATCCAAAATTTACGACTCAGAGAATGACTCAAAATTGAAGACTGAGAGGAAAATCTCCTTCGACGCGGATGTAGAGCTCGCGAAACTAGACCGCGGACGACAAACTTGGTTTTCTCTCATGGACACTTGCCTGGGGCAGTACTGGTTGTTCCTGAGATTCAAAGGAGGCAGGAACTTAAACAGCTGGAGCAGACGCCTCGACTCGGGGTACAGCAGGAAACGTTTGTGCCAGTCAGCAGGATACTGTGTAATGATAATGAGGGAGAACTTGCTTCTGCCACTGGCATATCTGTGCAAGTCGGGTTCGTTGCGCCGCGCTTGTTTAGGAGGGACGATGGTCAATGGAACGCGTACCCAGAATTGAGCCGAAGATATTGGGCATGCATCCGCGAGGGGAGTGGTCTGAAGACAGAGTTCCAGCAGGTTATTCGATCGTTCCGTGATATTAATTAGTTCGTGTACTGAGGGCACCCCATATATATTACCGTAAAAGAAGAACTAACGACTCCCAGCCTCTCCGCTCGAGCCCACACTTCACGGGTTCGCGGCCGCCTTCTTCTTCAAGAACGCCACCAGCTTGGGCTGTGCCTCCGCGAGACACTCGGGCAGGTCCGCTTGCCCGACGAACTTGAGCTGCGCCATCGCTGTTGAAACAGAGTCAGATTTCCATCCACAGTACTGTGAAAGGAGGGAGCGCGTACCCTTGTCGGTGACCAACACGACCTGATTGAACGGCTCCTCCAGCGGGGGCATGCCGACCTCGGGGCTGCTCGCGTCCTCGATGAGCACCTTCTGCGTCGCCGTGAGCGGCCCCGCGCCCGCAACGACGTCGAGCGGCTTGAAGTCCGCGAACGCCTGCCGCAGCTCCGTCTCCTTCTTCGTCACGGGCGACAGCGCGCCCTTCGTGGTCGTCATCGTCTCGAGCTGCTCCGCGGTGGGCAGCGCGATCTTGGGCGGCGTGTTCGCAGGGTTGTCGTCGTTTGCGATGCCGTCGTCCGCGGGCGGGTCCGCCGCCGCGGCGTCGGCCGCCTTCTGCTTCTTGAGGAAGCGCTGGAAGGCGCCGCCGAGCTGGCCCTGCACTGAACGGAACTGCGGGGAAGTGAGTTTACTATCGAGCCGCAAGGTAATACAGCAAGGCAGTACACACCTTGTTCACCTCCGCTGCGGTAACCTCCTTCACTCTGCAAAGGGGATCAGCATGGACATCCAAGTTTCCGGATGGGCGGCACGTACTGCAGGTCCGTAGTGTCGAGGCTAAACTCTGCAAAAGACCCCTTCTCAGCATCCTGATACAAACAAAAAATGAACGCTGGGTAGACGGACCTAGAACGACGACGCCGCCCTTGTCCGCGCACGTATTCGCCAGGAACGTCGCGCCGAAGAGCTGCGCGTTGCTCTCGTCCGGCGTGACGTAGAACCCGCCGGACCACGTAAACTCGTTCGGCCAGATGCGCTCGGGCTGCAGCGCGAACGTCCCGCCTTTCACCGCCTTCTCGATGGACGCCGCGAACGTCCGGCACGTCGCGTGGAACTGCTTCGCCGCGACGGCGCGGCCCTTGAGCGCGCCGAACTTTGCGGAGGTGCTCGCTTTCGTAGTCGCTTTCTTGGGCTTGAACGTGCACGATTTCGCGGCAGCGGAGGCCTTTATATATAATGTCGCATTAAGCAGGGAGGGGCACGGTAGGGTGGGGCTCACGGATGGGCGTGCACTTGCGGATTTCGCTACTGCGGACGCTTTGGCGGGCTTCGCGACTGCGGACGACTTGACCGGCTTCGCCACGCCCGATGGTGGTTTGGCACTGGTGACTGGCTTGGCCACAGGCGCTTTCTGAGGCGCGGTAGCTTTGGTTGGAGGTTTGGCAGCAGTGACCGGGTTTACCGCCACGGGCGCCGCTTTATTTGGTGTAGGAGCAGCTTTGGGATGGGTTAGCTAACTTCCCAAGGAGGGGGAGAAATGTGCGAACTTTTGACCGGGGCCTTTACTGGCACAGGCGCGACTTTCTTCGCCGCAGGAGCAGCTGAGAACGAATTTAATGAAAGGCATTCCCAGGAGCAGGTGTTCTATATACCTTTCACAGGCGCAGCCTTTATCGGCACCGGCGCAATTTTCTTTGGCACAGGAGCAGCTTCGAGCGGCTTTAGCACGGGAGTTCACTATGTAGCAGGGGGGAGTTTGCTCACTCTTGACCGGCGCCTTTACCACAGCAGCAGCTTTCTTCGGTGCGGATTTGACGGGCACGGCGGAGACGTACGAGTCGGCGAGGAGCGCGGCGAGGAGAACGAACTTGGCAATCGAAAGCTTCATGGCGAAAGTGGTAATAATAGGGTTCGGCGAACGAACAAAAGAATGAATAAAGAAAGGGTGGAAGGAAGGATGGAAGAATTTAAAGTGCGCTGTGTATGATAGAGGTGCCCTGCACTGGAGAACAGAGCGTTCTGAGCGGCGCCTTATATATCTCCAGGTCCTGAAATCTTCTTCCAGGCGCTGAAACAGATATAGCGCGAACGGGGATTCAGAGCGATGATAGCGGAGCTGGGCGCAACACGTAGGAGCGCCATGTTGACAGCACCAGGCTCAGGCCGTCACAGCTGTGGCGCCCATGCTGCTCGGAACGCCCTGGAACGCCCAGCGCAAAGCAAGCCCATCAAATTTCAATAAAAGTGAATAGATGGGCCGTTGGCGAGCGATGATAGGCGATGGGATCCGAGGACGCATCAGGTCGATCTTGGGTCGATTTCCCATGGATCCGGATGAAAGTTGCAAGTTGCAACGAACCAAACTATCCAAGAGATGGATGCCAGTGTCGGATGGATGGATGAATAGCCGAAGGGGGCCCCCGAATTGACCGAATTGGCGAAATCCAGCGACACGTGGAATGCACACCTCATGCAGGCCATGGCAACCAGGGAGCAGACGAGTACGCTAGTGTGGAGCAGGAACTCGGAGGCTGTGGATCTGCAGCACCGCCTCCCGATATGATCGGACATCCATGCGCGAATCCTGATTCGGGCGTAAGGTAGGCCGGAGCCAAATATACCTGAAACGGAGACTTTTACCCTTGACGCACCTCGCTGGGCTCTTACTTGCTTTCGACACCCCATTCGCCCACCACTGAGCGCGCACAGAATCCCATGGTCGGCACCGCAGCTATCCCAAGTCCAAAGCTCGCGTTTCCAGAGGACGTAGAGCGAGCGATAACGGACGCGCTCCTGCACGATGTGCGCGATATGTGCGGCACGATGTCGCTCGTGGCGTCGCGATTCCATGCCTGGTGCGTCCGAATTTCCGTCCTTCTTCTTCCGCTGCACCGCTAACGAGACGGGAGGGCAGGACGAAGCCGCATCTGTTCCGCATCGTTGTCGTCCGCCGGCACGAGAGCTGGACGAAGCGAGTCAGCGAGCTCCTGCTGCCGAACGCGCGCTTCATCCGCGCGCTCGCCCTCGACCTGCGGCTCGTTCGCGGGGCGCTATCAGACGAAGAGGCAGCGCACGTTCAGCAGCTCCTGGAAGCGGCAGAAGGAGTGCGGCACCTCGCCGTACCGTGGAGCATCTGGGCGCGCCATCCGCGCGAATGCGGGCGCCTGCCGCTCGAGAGCCTCTGCCTCGTCTGGGACGGCACCCACCCCGCCGCGCCCCCGTCCCTGGCGCACCTGCAGCACCCCGCGGCGCTCACGGACCTCACCGTCTGCGCGCCGCCCGACCTGCGGAACCCCACGCCATTCCGCGCGTGGGGCGATCTCTACCTGCCGGACACGGCGCGCTGCGCGAACCTGGCGTGGGTCGCGTACGCGGCGGACCGCCCGCCCGTGCCCACCGTGGGCTCCCTGTGCGCGGACATTCCCCAGCTGAAGGGCGCGCTGTTCGTGCTCGTGGACATCCCGGAGAAGTACGTGCGCGAGGCGGAGGAGGAAGATGCGCTGCTTGAGGAGGACCGCGCGGTCTACCCGAATTTCGCGACGGCGTATTTGCCGCGTGCGGCGCAGGTGCTGGGCGAGTGGGTGGCGAAGATGGAGGGGCGGCGGAGCGTCTTGGACCATCCGCCCCCGCACGAGGTGGAGTGTGAGGCGGAGGACGGCGAATGAGGCGCTGGCGCCTGAGGGTGGGATTATCCTTGAGCCTGTACATACACTATTCTTCGTCGATTTTGATTGATTTCGCCTGACCTTGCCCCGAAATAAATCTGCAAGCCCACAAGAAACTTCATCACATCATGGTTCCCGAGTCCAATTGTATCAGGGCACGATTCCCGGTGGCGGCGACAAGACATTCGCTGGGAACGGGCTCCAGGCGAGTTTCAGCGCGGAATGCTAGATTTGTCCGCAGTCTTCGGCGCCCCGACGGCATTCGCTAGGGAACCCAGATGTTTTGAAGAAGAATGAGATGGAAAAAGGGTCGGGCTCTATCCCGAGGGAATACGCCGGAGACATCAGGGGAAGTAAAGTGTTCCATAGTAAAACTGGTCGAATCCAGTCGGCTCGCGTCCGGAATCGTGGGCTTTCGTCGCGCTTTCATGACTCGGAGGATTCATTGGAATCCCGGTCGAGGTAAGATAACTTCCAATTGCTTTGAGAGTGCCGGGAGAGGTGGAAAAGCGAGGTAAAGTGGCAGTGCATGCTGAGATGGTCGTATTTCCATCACCAGGCCCTGGCCCGACCGCTTCACCCATCTCCTCGAGCTCGTCCTACCGCTTTGAACCGCTCATGATTGGCACATATCCACTTGTCTAATTAGGATTATCTATTTGTCCGTGCGACACGACGCTTCAGTGAGTACTAGTGGAACGCACTCGCGGAAAGCCGGTAACTTACAAGACTTATGGACTTGATTCAAACTCTGAGGGCCTGGAATGTCTTTTGTTTCGTCAACGCCAACGTCCGCATCTTCAAAGATTTTTTCTACTCAAGTTGGAGGCCAGCGTCTTGGCCGATAGGGGCGACAGTTGTCATCTGATTTGTATCACTGTTGCCTCCTGCAACCACAATGCCTGTATCCTTCTCCGTCGCAAACCACGCTGCCGCCCCGGTGGACCTCTCAATGTACCTCGCATCGGATGGCTTCACCGCAGAACAAATCCTGGCGCACGCGTGCCAGCAACGCAAGAAACCCGCAGACGTCCTTCAATTTGCAGTATCGCAGCAACACCTGCCACTGCATCCGACTCGTATGTTTACGCACTTCAAGCTCACGCCCGGCTCATGTGCCTATTGTGCCTATTCTCTTTAAAGCGGTAGGCGCGACGTTTCCGCGAAGATCCCGAACTTGCTGCCGGACCAGAACGGCTTCGTGGCGAGCGCGCTGACGGCGTACAATGGGCACCACGCGCTCGTCCTGCGCCCGGACGACGTCTGGCTTGCGATCCTCTGCCAGTTCAATTTCTTCGTTAATGCGCACGCGGAGCGCCTGCGCGCCGCCTTCGTCGCGCACGACGGGAAGCGCCTGCTTGCCGTCGACGCGCCGGGCGGGCGTCACCGCACGGACTTCCCCGGCATGGCGCGCGCGATGGCGGGCCTCATCCACGCAAACGTCGTAGACCCCGCGCTGCGCGACTGGGCGCTCCCGGCCTTCTCGACGACGACCGTGCACGACACGACGGTCGCCGCGGCGCTCCTCATGGCGACGCTCAAGGAGTACTTCGTGTACGCGATGTTCGGAAGCACGCTCTGCGGGATCCCGCGTGTGACGCTCGAGGGCGGGCGCGCGGACTGGTTTGTTATCCTCGAAAGGCTGGAGAAGCTGAGGGAGTACGGCGTGGAGACGACCGCGTGGTACCACTTGCTGCGCCCCGTGGTCGCGCGCTTCGTCGCCGCGTTCGACGCGCCCGTCAGCGCAGCGAACATGCAGTTCTGGCAACAGATCGCGGGCGCGGAGAGCGGCGGGAGCGGGACGTCGTGCTCATCGACGCCGAAGGCAAGCTCGAGTGTGTCATGATCGCGGATATGATTGGCATGCAGGTCTCGTCGAGCGGCGGCAACGAAGTGAGCGACACGCTAAGGCCGGCGGCGGGGTGGTGGATGTGTGCCAAGGACAGCGACCCGAAAGTCATCGGATGACCACACTGTTTGAATTCCTGTTGGTGTTCAAAGCTCTCCTGCCCCGCATCAGCCGGGCCCGCCATGGCTACCATTGGGATGCGCTTCTTCTGGAAAACTCTGGCTATGACCGCGGAGAATATACATTCCTGTTTGGCGTGTCTTTCTGCTCGTTTCTCGGCTCATGAAATTTCCTGCTCTTGGCTCTCGCCCTGTGCGAGGCCCTCGCGGAAGGCTTCTTTTGCAAGTTGGCTCCGATTCTGAGGATTACATTGGGATGGTTTGCGGGACAGACACGGTTGAGTGCTTATCCTCATGTGTCTCAGATTACACATCTCTTCGTCCCTTCACCCTCAGGGACGCTCCGTCGTCCCGATGGAATGCCGGTGCGGGTGCGGCCTCGGCATGTAAATTGAAAATGTCATCGTTAAAAAAGGCGCTAACAATTCTAGCATCATATGGGATTACATTGCATGCAGTAACATCGCAGTCTATTAGTAGCAGAGCCCAGAGCCGCAAGGGTTGGTCACATAGTTGAAGGTCGGCTGCCCGTCCGCGACATTGTTGTCCTGTGGATAGCCTGTGGGGACACTTCCGCAAGCTGTGCAACCATGGTCCGTGATGTAGAGCGCGAGGGTTTTGATGGTGCTCCCCGAGGCCCTATTCGTGTCCTGCAAGAACGCGCAGACACTGTTCCTACACGCGATGTACTGCCTATTGTTGTACTTCATACATATCCTTTCCATGCTGTGCCTGCAATTTTCCGAAACACAAACTCACCTGGCAGTGTTCGCCAGATGTTAAGCTCAATCTCGAGCCCATCCGGAATTCCAATCCTCACATGTACATATTCCATTTTTTATTCATTGAGCACTGACTGATAACCAGCTGTTTCTTCGATTTATTTCGCAGAGAAGAGTCGAACGCGCTTCAACACATATTGCAAAAACTCCGAGTCTGTCGCACATTATAAGAAGGATATGTTAGCAATACTCCGTGCCCAAGCCAGTTTACCGGGTTGTGCCGCTGGTCGGCCTTACCTACTTTATGAGTTCAAAGCCTCCCTCCAAGATTGGTTGGCTTGCCGGCCCGGAGTATCCCAAAATTCCCTGAGGGCTGAACCCAGCAGGAGGCGCCCGTTCCACTCGAGCCCCTGTATCTTCGGGAATATATGTTGGCTTTTTTACTTCGGCATGTTCGATCTTGTAAGCTGTCTCACACTGTCGGTTGTCTCTGCAGACACATTTCCTACCTCGAGCTGGCATGCGAGCCTTTTCATGGTAGTTGTTTACTCCGGATATTGTTGCTCACGGCATTGTTGAAGAGGCTTTGACTCAGAATATCATAAATGACCTGAAACCTACCCCGACACTCGAAGCCGGTGAGCTCTGCGATATTTATGAAGACAAAAAGATGCATTCAAGAGGGAAAAAGTACAACAAACAATATTTTCATCTCCTTGCTTTCGAGATCCTCCGATTATTCAGCGGCAGCTCGGCGGGTGTCGATTTGGGCCACAACTTTCCCCTGTAGAGACCTTTCGAATAAGGACCGAGCTTCTGTCCAAAGTGCCGTTGCCTGTGCCCGAGCTCCATTTTGGTTTGCAAGATCCCCGAGGCGAAGCATGCACTCTGCCCTACTCCGATGAACATCCATAGAGGTAAATCCTCCCAAGGCAACCATGTAAAGATTGTGGGCTGTGCCTTTATCTCCCTCCCGGAGGTGGATATCTCCTAGAAAACAAAGTGCCTTGTAGATGGGCAGCTTCCTCTGGGATTTTGTAGCATAGGCCAAGTACACAAAGGTCCAGGTCGATGCCCAGTCGAAGTCAACCGCGCGCCAACGGTCGACATCAGCAAACCGCTCTAGACAGTAGGCCACCGCTTCGTTGTTCTTCCCCCAGGATGGATTCAAATATTGCTGAAATTTTAGTTTGGCTGCTACAGTATCCCCCTCTCGAAGAAACAGGTCGGCTAAAGTCATTTCACAAGCAACTACGCCGGAACTGTTCTCGCAGGTAGTAAATATCATTTTGGCTTTCTCCAAATGCTGCTGTACATTCTGTGTGCTTGCCCCAATGATAATACCAATCTCTGCCAGGTTGAGCAAACCAAAAGCATAATCATGCAGATT
Source organism: Mycena latifolia (assembly GCA_029289555.1). Lineage (NCBI taxonomy): Eukaryota > Fungi > Basidiomycota > Agaricomycetes > Agaricales > Mycenaceae > Mycena > Mycena latifolia. The sequence continues at coordinate 514,197 of JARJLE010000016.1, read as the reverse complement.
GTGTTCAGTTAGAGTTTTTTCAAGATTTTGAGAATGGATTCTGTGCGCCTCTGCATATTCCGACTTCAGCAAATGAATCTCTGCTGTGCTGCTCAGGATGCGATGATCCAAACCCCCTCCAGTCATGCCACACAATTTTACAAGCTCTGTGGCTCTGTTGAGAAGGGATATAGTATTTTTGTAGTCTCCAAGGTCTCGTGAACACCAAGCTTCAATCCACAATGCTCTTGCTTCTTCATGCAAATTACCAGAAATGGCGGCCCGCCTTTGTGATTCTTGAGCATGTATCTTGGCCATAGGATAATCCCCGATTCTCCAGCTGACCCAGGCCATAAGATTCAAGACAACACAATATTGTCTGGTGTCTTCGGAGGATAAAGATAGCGCAAGCGACTTTTCAAGAAATTGCATGCTCGTGGAGATGTCATTCTTGGAATTCACATAGTAATAGCCAACTGCACTATAGAATCGAGCTGTTATGATGGATTAGAGAGGACAGCAATCATTATATATTGGGAACTCACCCTCGAGGCGCAAATCCGGATCATCAAACTGAAGGAAGTAAGATTGGGCCTGAGCGACCATGACTTCCGCATTGGTGATGCGATGATAAAGTACAGAATTGAACTCCTCAGTGAAGAAGTGTATTTCCAGCTGGTGGTCATGAACAGATGAAAGGATGTCTGGAATATGATCCATCAAAACTGTTCGACCACGACCAATGAATCGGTTGAAAGAGCTTAGCAATATCAAACAGTGTATGGTCTCTACAAGATCTGGATCATTTCTGTGTAGTCCTTGGATAAGCACCTGCTTCATGTTGCCGAGATTTAAAATCATTTGATTCATTTGCCCAGCAGTCTCCTGCACCCCATGATATTTCCTATATAGCTCTAAAAGGAAATGAAAATGATTGCGCAAGGAGCGGACCAGAGAGGCTGATGGAGGGAATAAACACTGTACATGTTCTCGGATGGGCAGAAGTGATTTGAGACGATTTTTTTCATCATTATATGCCAAGGAGGCACTGAGCAACGTAGATTTGCACCCGAGGATATTCTGAATGGGAAGATGGCTTTGGATGAGATCAGTGTGAGAGAGACCATCTGGAAGAATTGACAGTAGGCTCAACAATTGTTGGGCACCAGGCATTGAAACCATGCGGGGACTTGACAGTGAGATTGCAATAGATGCATCCAAACTAGATCGTTTGTCATAACCCTCTGAAATGAGAGAGGTCTTTTCTGTATCCCAACGTGCAAGCACACTAGGACAGCCTTCAAATATAACCAGATGAGCAAGAAGGTCTATTGCCAAAGGCATGTTATCGGTGAAGTGAAGCAGTTGATTAATGTCTTCTTTATCATGAAAATCATCAGCAATGTCGATGAAAGTCTGGTAGGCAGCATCATTCGACAAGGGCCCCAATGGCTGTAGACAAGGATGGCTCCACCGAACTTTGGCCGGTCTTTCTGCACCACGCATTGTGATCTGTCAATAAATACATGAGGGAGGGAGAATTTTTTAAAGACACATGCTTACCATCAATGCAAGATGTGGTATATCAGTAAGGAGGGACAGGAATTCTTCAACTGAGTGACGGGACTCCCATGGCTCCCATGGGGATTCCAGGTTGTCCAACACCAAGAGGGCAGGTGAGTTCATGGCAAAGAATTGAAGAACAGGTTTTGTGAGATCTTTTCCAGATTTCAGTCCGAGATGCAAACCAATGAGTGCAGCCACCTCAACACTGGTAGCAGCTGAATCACAAGACACAAAAAAACGATGTTCATATTTGGCTGCAACATCCATATGGTGCAGAGCAGCTTGTGCAAGGCTGGTCTTACCCATGCCTGCTGCTCCAAGAATTGCTATCCGAGCTGAGTCTTGATTGAGATGATTCAGGATGTCTTCAAGTTCCAATTCCCGACCGTGGAATATCTTGGGCTTGGCTGGCAACACGGAAAATGAAGTTGAACTACAAAACATATTGTTGAGTCTTTCAGTTGGACAACTATATCATTGTACCTATTTTGTAGGCTTATTCTCTGGTACACCTCCTTTGGAATGCTGAGTTGGAAGATTATTATCTAAGTGATGTACATACCCAAGAGGATGTGTCAGAAAGTGTCTCATCAGAGAGGGTGGAAATAATTTCCAGCAGTTCTGTCTGCATCTTCTCTGCTATCTTCTGCATTTCAGTTATGCTGTTGAATATAGTGACACCAGCCTCAATCTAAATATCCAGTTAGCTGGTATTGACCCACATCGAAATTTGATTGTGATACTTTAAACACTTCAAGGGCCTTTTCTACTCGCGTACGACAATCCTTAAGGAGTGAGCTCATCTCACTTTGGCGAAAGAAGTTCTTCATCTTGCTTCCATCCTGTTGTGCTTTGATAAATGAATGTATCTTGTGAAGTGTTCTGGTCAAATTATGTAAGCAAGAGTTGACTTTTGGTGTACATTATGAATACTCTGTGAATTCTCCAAGATGATGTACTGTTGCTGGGGAAAGAACCCCAGGAGGATTCGAGTTCATATGTAGGTTGACAATGGCATACAAAATTTGATGGACATTTTGCACTAGCTGGATGCATTCCTCTTTGATTCTCTTGGTATTCTATGGGATTTTAGATGGGTTTGGTAGTTGGGCTGGGTGTCTCTGACCTGCATTGTGGTAATTAAATCCTGGGTTGTGTTTATGATGGCTTGCATGAAGGGTGTTCCAAATGCATCATTGAGCTCATTGAGGAGAGTCACAGCGGGTGTCAAGCATGTTTTGATTGTTGTCCAATGGACCTCCATTGTGGAGTGTGAGTGGGACATCTGGGCAAAGCTGGAGAGATGTTGATACGAGAGCCTTATGTACTCATTGAGGCGGTGTTGATGATTGTCAGCATCCATGCAACATGTTTCTGTCAATTTAGCTTTGATTTTTTTATTCAAGCCCATAGGCCATAGCTAAGAATTACCCTGCTTCCATTCTGATGCGTCCACTATCAGCAAGGGATATTGATGTTAACCAGGTCACATGATAGTCACAGGCAACCAAATGTCACATCCAATGAAGGCAATTATTTTTTTAACCAATTGATTTGGACGGCAAACGAACACAGGCACAAGAGACATTTGCTTATCACCCCGGGAATATGTCAGTTTCAGGAGCATGTGACCTCTGCTTTTTTGTTCCTGAAACTTTATGTCTCGGTGCATATTGAGCTCATTCTGAAACTGAAATTATTTTCTTGCCATTCCAGCTCTCCCGAAATCCCATCGAAATACTATATCGGGCAAATCAACAGATTTCGGGGGAGGCGATATGGGAAATATCAGGTACCGTTTCGGCTACCTGTTTTTCTAGTTGGAAATTTTCGGTTTCGGATGCAAAAAGCAGTCACCTGAAACCTTCATATTCCCAGTGTGTATGACATTCCACATCTATCACTCCGGAATAGCTACAGGCTTCTTGATGGTCCCTAGCATAGATCCAGAGACTCAGAGACCTCATGGCCCGTCATGGGACGGATTCTTTGAGTCTTGACCACCAGTATTGCATGAGATTGATTAGTGTCAGGTTGCAACGGTTTGAACCTTCTCGAAGCATGTAGATGATCTGAATCTCGTCCAGCAATTGAGTTCCATCAGTCAGTGTTGTCATTGACCGGGTCTGACCGGGTCTGTCAATAGGGTCAGGTCAATGGATTGTCCATTGACCCTTTTTGATTGACCTCGTCAATGGCCGTTGCTGCCCTTAGTGGATGACGTCGACACTGACAAAATTGTTTGACAAATTTAAGTTAGGAGAAAGGGGCGGGGTCAATGCGCTCAAGAATATTTTGATGGACCCCTCCATGACCCGTCATTGACGGGGTCAGTGCATTGACAGGTCAGTGCCATTGACCTTTTTTGACCTTTATTGACTGACCCTGACAACACTGCCATCAGTTTCCTGCTTTGTTTGGCCCTGTGTCTATGATGGATATCGACGCGACAAATCACGTGCTCTAAACCGTGGGTTTAGCTCAAAGTTTGGGACGACCGTCCGACGACGCATCAGCAGCGAACACTAGAGAAGTAAAATTCCTTGCTCACACATTCAAATTTCTTGATTAGCCTTCCATGGACTGTATAATTTCATTCAATTCGACGGATATGGCAGCAATCCTGGCCATGGGTTATAACGTTGTTAGTGCGGCTAAACGTGCATTATCGTAACCAAAAGCTGACAACCAGCTATCATCAAAACCAATCCTCCAGGCTCATTGCATTGCCTTCCCAGATCTCCCGGTCTGAAGCGTGCCGCATGAATACATCGGTCGTGCCGCCTGGCATACCCCTCACATCTCGGACACAATTTGCATCCCGCTAGAATACAGAATTGGGCAACATGACTACGATGCATCTACTTACTCCTCGCACTCGATTCCTAATCTGCGGCATGGAACATGAGTACAGCTACACTGAACACCGAGTACAGCCGAGTCCGCACCATCTTCTTCACTTAGTTACTTCGCTTAGCGGTGCGGAAGTTCGTGAGTTTGATCACATTCTGTGAAAGTTTGTGAGTTCAGCTGGATTTAGGCTTCCTCTGCACAACGTGAAAGCTCGTAACTTAGACCGCAGTGACAATAACCACATGACTGCGAGGATAGTTCACGGTGCACGTAGGGCACATTATCATCAGTTTAACTTCGTTTGGCAGCATAACACCGTTCTAGTTCTTTGAGCAGGCTCCTCGTTCTATGACCCGGAAGGTCCGGGGCAATGATAAGTTCAGACTTGAGTAGGGATCAATAGTGGTTCGACTTGAAGTGAAATGCATTGCAGAAAATAGTCAAGAGTAAATATGTAGCTTGTGAGCTTGAAATCAACGGCTGAGAGAGTTCAGGCCAACAATTCTGTTCTCAACCATTTCGGAAGAAACTCAAGGGTTGGCTATTTGAATGATGTTGAGAACTATCACCACTTGTCGTGGAAGCGTTCAAACTCAAGCAGGAACTTCGTTTTTCTCAAACATTCGAACTGATAGGTTGAACAACACCATTCTCATGTTCAACGCCGAGGAATATCACCGCTTGTCGCGGAAGCGTTCAAGCTGCTCAAAAAGGGACTCCGTTTGTTCAAGCCGTCGAACTACACTGCCAACCGAACCGGCAGTGGAAAGCCAGCGAATAATTCCTGGAAAATCCGGCCGATCTGGTGGAATTCTACTGGTTGTCCACTGGCAAATTCAGTGGGCTGCAGAGATTACCGGCGGTATCATGGGCGCGTGGCTGATGGTTTGATGAACGATTGATAGCAGACTTGGTGTTAATTCGGTCGAGTGTTCTTGACTCATCAAACCTCCACCTTTTGAGCCTCACAAATGCTGTATAAAATTAAGAGATGCCTTTTCGAAGTACACAAGTACAACACCTTTCAGAAACGGCAGGAGAACCATTTGACTGGTACAATACGGACAACCAATGCGTTTCAGATCGTGCTGCTCGAGTAGTATTATCATTTCCCACACAGTTATTATTGGTCGCCTGGTGTAGCGGGGACGCGGTATCTCTTGTGTTTTGTGGTTGTTCTTTCGCGTGTGTTCGAATCTTTTGACTGTGAGTTTGCTTTATTGCCTGCTCCTCCTGCCCATTCACTGGAATCCAGTGATTTGCTGACCAGTAGATATCCACTGTAAGTATAGGGTGCTCAATTCTTAGTTCATCCAGTTCATCCGCCTTTAGTTCATCAATTATTTGAAACAAATAAAGATTTGATCTCCGGCTGGCGGAAACGCGACTAGCACTTCGAATAGGCCTCCTAGAAGCAGTTCATGTAGTCCCAAAAAGGACTAAATATACAGGCTTCTTCTGGCATACATTTATAACCAAATGAAAAATTCCCTCGAAATTTCCTCAACGTGGATTGCTTGCGTAGTTATTTGGCCAAAAACCCTGGTCTTGCCCTTCCAAAATCAAGACAAGGAAGTCCCCCGATATTTTTTCTAGGGCTCACCTTATACCTCGTCTGTCACCTAGGCAAGATGCGCTCTGAGGGAGCAACAACCTCGTGCCGAATCTTGGGCCGTGAGCGGAGTTTGAAAGTGGACTAAATAATTGATGACCTAAATTTATGTGAATGGGATGACCCAAGAATTGAGCACCCCTTATCCTGGCTCCCAGACTCTGTTAATTATGCCATAGAAAATAAATAAGATGGATCCCGATAAACCATCAACTTGCAGACATCTAAAGGCCATGTTGGACTCTGTCTCGGGGATCTCGGGGTTGAGCGCGATACACAATACAGTGTATCCTACTTAAAGCGTGTTATATCCTTTGCAAACTTGACGTAATCTCTGGGTTTATTTCATTCCACGAGCAAAGCCAGCTGACCAGCCAACTCACGAATTAACTGCGGTGATTTCGATGTATGGACATATGTAAATATTCGAAGATGTAGACGGTATCAACTGTAATATAGGGTTCAAAACTTTGGGATATTCCCTGTAGATTTAGTCAGGTAGTTGTGAGCGTGCTACATGCATCTGAGATCAATTGTCTTGGTAAGAGTCGGTAGTAGGGGAACAAAGGAATGATTGAACCCTCACCGCGTTGCGGGGAGCGTGCAAATTGCCACTCTGAAGCAGATATTTGAGCGGACGTGCCACACATAAGTTCTTCGTATCTCAACGCAATATGAAGATTCCATCAACTCCAAGTGCATCTTTGATCCCAACTTTCGTCTAAACAAGAGCTCTTGTCGTGCGTCAGTATCTGTTAAGTATTTGAGACAAGTATGAGCGAACTTTGATGAGCCTTGCCCTTGACTTTGTCGGTCTCCGATGATGGCGCTGTTGACAATCGTACTTCTTCTAACGAGGAACATAAGACTTGAACAACTTACCGCTGCCGAATCATCCAAGTTCAAAGCCCCATGCTGTGTTATCATTGCCTTTGTCATGGTTGAAACGAATAGCGCGCCCCCTGCAGTTGAGTCAACTGACAGCTGCCTTCGGTTTGAGTCACCCGATCGCCACTCACGGACTAAAACACGTTGTTACTCCCTACCAGGTGGGTTGAACACCATCAACGGTGGTGGCGGATGGTGGTTCAGGAAGGAAGGGATTCCCGCGCCTCTGTTCCGTCAACCCAGCACATGATCAAACGACGCAAGTTATTCCCCAGAGTTTGTTGGAGGTGATGAGCTTTCCCAGAATCTGCTCTATCTGACGAACTCTCACAGTCTCCCATCAAACTCACGAGCTTTCACATCTCTAAGCGAAGTAACGAAGTGACGAAGGTGGGTATGACGCAGTACAGTCAACTCACAAGAATTCTACGACAGGCGCTGCGATCAGTCGTGGTCTTCCCCCATAAGTGTGGGCCCCCCGCGGCCGTCGTTAGAAAACATTTTTTCATGAAATATTGCGTACTTTGTGAACACTGTGCATACAACGTACTTTTCGGGTTTCGCGCTCCGTCTGCCGAGATTAACCGAGATCGATCAACATTCACACGGTTACAGTAAAAACCGAAGGTAACTCTGAAGGGTGTGATATATATTGTACCCAGAGTATCAAGACTGGGCAATTCCAGTCCCATTAACATATCCACTTACTCTAGCCGCTGTCAGGAACCCGGGACCTCGTTTCAGCGACATTGCATGATAAACCGGATGGTACATAGACTTCTCGTTAAGGTCTTCTTGCCTTTGGGGGCCGGGTTCACATTGATGATTGACTGAAGTCTTCTAGCGCAGTGCTTCCAACAATCCTGAAACAAGCAGCCGCGAGTTGAAATAGATCGGCCGCAGGTCCAGCCGCAGGTGATTTGATAATCGACCAATGTTGGCTTGCCTGCTGGCCACACCTTAAGCCATCAAATAGAGAGAATCCTGATCGCATTCTACTGTCGAAGGGCACGATTAATTGTCAGAACTAACTTATGAACCACGGACTACGAAAATGTCAAAATCGGCACGTTCTCAAACCACGCACCACGACCACGATGTTAAGTGTTCGATTACTGACATACGTCGTGAACTCGTGCACCGATTCTGCGCCCCAAGATTACATCCGTTCCTTCTCCTACGCCGCTATAGGTCAGTAGGTCAATAACTAACCTTGTCTCGTCCGCATTTAACACCTTCGCAGCGCCCGCGGTGCTTGTTCCACGGGCCTGGGGTGTACCTATAGCGTTGGTCCAGCTTGATCGTTTTCCCACAGCCGCGGCACACGACCTGGGTGGGCTCCACGACGCGCGTCCACGGGTCAGCCTCCAGGGCCGCCTTGCGTTCCACCTCGTTATAGCAACTTTTCTTTACGTGCTCGCACTTTGGCTCGCCGGGGGACACGCTGGGCGTCGCGGCGGTGGGGCTTCGTAGAGTTTGACTTGCAGCGGGGTGGGGCGACGGGATGGCGTCGAGTGAGGAATTCGCCGTCGCTGTCGCTATCGTTCATCGCCTTGTCGTCCGACTCCGAGTGGTGTGCCTCGCGCTACGTCTGGCTGGTTTGCGACGGCTCCCAGTCCATGATGGTACTATCCCCGGGTCCGTCAACTTCGTAGCGGCACAGCGAGCGCAGAGGCGAGCACCCACCCAGTATGGCCGTCGTTGGGCAGCGCGGGGGCAGGCAGTGGCTGCCGCAAGGCTTGGACCAGCTCGGGCGACGGCTGCCATCCGGTGTCGCATCTGTGGGTGGCACTACCCGGCTGTTAGCACCCACAGATCAATTGGCGCGGGCAAGTGCACACGCACCCAAAGTCACGGCCGATGCAGTACGGCTCGTGTGCCTTCACCAGCGCGGCCAGGGCCTCGAACGGGTTGGTGCCTTGGTACCTAAAGACGTGGGTGCATCCGCGGCGCCAGCACATGTTTTCGAAGGGCAGGAAGCTCTCTTTGGGGGGCGATGCAGTGCTGGACATGGTGAGGAAGTGCGGAGGATTTTTTTCGCAGGCGGGGAGGAGGGGAGAGGGATCAGGGTGGGGGGATTAAAAAGGATCGAGGTAAGTCCGCACATGTTTTACACCAATCAACCACCATTGATACTGTTTGGGCCAGAACTCGATGGCGACTCCTTTGTCAAGATGCGCCAGACTTCGACTTTATTGTTCCCTCATACGTCTGCCCTTTTGTGAACAAACCGAAGGTCTATTGTCTCTGGGTTCTGTGGCGTATAAAAGCAGCCTCATGTATTCTGGGTTCTTCTCCCGCGGCCTTGCGTCAAACGTCCCGGTATCGTTCTCGAACGCCGCTGCAAGTCCAAGTCGAAAGAGACTACGAACCTGAAGATTAGCAGACTTTGGGACAACATCTGATATGACCCAGGAGTGTCCGGCAACGTGCCCTACTTGATTTCAATATACGGTGCGCCTAGTCGGTGTCCTCAGGTCTCGGCTGCCGGGGGTCGAGTGACCTGAGAGGAGCTGCGTCTATCGACGTAATAATATTGATGGCGAAGAGCCGATCTCATTCGCTGTCCTTGAAGCGATGCGCACCTCTGGAAATGAGCGCCGAGAAAAATCGCGACAAGGGCTCACCGAGATCGATGTGAAGCAGATATCGATACCCCCCCTTTCTGGACATGAAAGTGAATTACCGCAACTAACCTACGTCGATGGTATCTACATACGTAAATCACCAGTCTTTATTCTTCGGTCGTTGAAGGCATGCTCGGCGAGATTTATCTCTTACTGCACAACACGCGAGCCTTGCCGCCAGTACTTCTCAGTCGCCACGGGCTGACAATTCGGTTTCTTATGCGCGTTCATCTGCCGCTCGATTGTGTCTCTGTAAGTCATGTTGGGTTTCATTCCGGATGTATTACTATCTCAACTCTTCGGCGATCCGCAGCATTTTATCGTTGGCACCTTCTTGTGGTACAGATCAGCCCGAATCGTACGCATGATTTGTCTTCGGCTTATTGTAAGCCACTCAAGAGTCATAATCAGTGATTAATATTAACAAGCAATGAATCTATGGAAGCCATCCAGGTTTTGTGGGAAAAAGACTGACTTCACTGCGGGATCCTGGGCACTGGGCATGTCTGAGGTGGCGTAGAATTCATCCATCGTGAGAGCGAAAAGATCAGAATATTCATCGGTACCTTCTGGATCACGCCCGTAATTCATGCAACATGCAGGGCTGTACCGCCTTTTCTGCTGTAGATTCTGTCAATTGGCTCGTCCCACCTCACGCGAATTCCAGAAGACTAGCACTCTCCTGGTCTCTCCTAGACAGACGTTACAAAAGGAAGAAAGCTCGTACCTCGCTTGTTAGTAAGCACTCTCCTGTCTCAGTGGATGACAAGTTTTGGCTCTCCATGCATTGGTCTCATTTAAATTTGTGAAACTCACGGTCGATGACCATTAGGGGAAGTCAGAATGGCCGATTCTCGGTCGATTCTGTGTCGATTCTGACTTCGATTCTGGATCAATTCTGAGTCCAGTTTCGGCTCAGAATCACCGCCAACTCTGACCGCCCCGGTTCTGTGTCGATTCATCAGTGTCGATTCTCGCTCATCAAAACATCAAATCTGACATTTGATTCATGCAAGTCGATTCTCGGATCGATTCTGAATCGGTTCTGTGCGAGTTCCTCCTCCGGAGGAGGAACTACGATTCTATTTCGATTCTGGGGATTCGATTCTGCATCAATTCTTGGTTCAGAATCGGATCAGAATCGAAGGTAAAATCGAACGTGAATCATTCACTCTGACTTCCCCTATTTTCAAACTCAAGCTCTATGGTTCCTCTGCACCCAGTGCTTGCCCGGTGCTTCGCGACGATTCTCCATTAACTCAAGGGCCCCTTCGAGTCAGAGGCATAATCGAGATGAAGAATCTAACTTCAACTTACACACATGGAATATTTTTTGCCTGATTCCCTGGCTACATATACTGCCCAGTGACTGTTCTCCGCTCACCAAGGTTCGGCAGAGCATCCGGCATTGGCCACATAACATCCACAAACATTGGCTTCGCGTCATGGTCCGTGCGCGCGGCGGCAGTATAAAACGATCGTTCCGTCTTCCTTGCGCCTCATACTTACCTTGATGGCATAGGCCCCTTCACCTCCCTGGGTCTGTGGGCCGTGGGAACACTCCATAGCACGGCGACCCTGTCCATACAGAGTGCGCCTGCGGCTTGTATGGGCTTAGGCTCATGCACCGTCTCAATATTTTCCAGTCCCATCACGGCCACTCGGCTGGGTGGGCCATTTTTTTTTTTCGATCTTCCGCGCTGCTAACCCTAACCTTAATTTGATGCAATATATCGCTTTGACCGTAATGCCGTGATCCCTCAGCATTCGACAGTAATTGCTACGTCGTTGCCACTGACATCTCTTTCTGTGGAGCTGTGTTATTTACTCACCTTTTTCTGTTGTTCACAAAAAGTCTTGTGCCGGGTTTCACGACGGCAATTCCCGCGTCGATTAGATGGGCGGTGTAAGATCTTCTCACGGTTAGGTTCGACGTTCGGGCAGTGCACCGACTTGTACACCGGCGCTATTCTTCAGATATAAATAAGTTGGGCGGTCTGACCCTGAACGCCATCTCTTTCGTCCATATCCTGGGGGAGTCCAATAACTAGAGGGCGATGACCTTGGTTCGACGACGGAACTTCCCCAGATACGAACGTTCTTGACGAGCCATCGCGCACGAGAGGTAGAGTTAGCGTTGGGCTGCGCATTCCATGACAACCGTAGCAACAGGATTTCGCCCAAAGAAAAACGCGCCCACATCTGCCGACGAATGCGGAGATCATCATCTGAGCCTATCAACCTTTCTGTGCCTTTGATTTTTATCATCAATCTCTATCCCGGTTAAACCGCGTAGTAAGGACAATTGAATTGGGCGCCCATGTATGCCGCGCTTGATGCGGATATAATGTACGTGCAAGGTACCTCGGAATTATTACAGCACCTGAGATGTAGTTATTTCCCAGGGCAAGTTCGGATTTCTATTCATTCGCTTCAAAAAGGTTCAATTCCACTCGGTCTTGGCGCCGGAGTTCAGAAAACACCTGAACAGTCCGGAGCTCGGATTTGGCCGCAGAGGAGTATCCCGCGACGAAAAAAGAGGGCTATGGGATGGAGAAGACTCAGAATCTCAACACAGTTTCGCACTCACTCACAACAAGATGATATCTCTCGCAGCTCTGATTTACCTCGCTATCAGTGCTTCGAGCGCTTTACTTGGTGTTCAAGCCTCCTGTCAACAGTTCGCAACTACCCATTCTCTTGCCGTCCATGATTTGACGTTGAGCGTTCCGCAGAAATGCTGGGTACATCGGGGCGTACGACGCCTCTACGGGGAGTTTCGTAGGAGCGGTCGTCAGTTCAATTTCCCTTTGTCCTTGCATTGCATTTGCTGACCCGCAACGCTCTTCAGGCTATAACCCTCGGGGGCGCTGGAATATTCAGTCCGTACTCCCGACAGCGTTAGAAAGAATATGCCTGATCCACTTATTAAAGCTCTCGAAAAAACTGGAAACACTACCAACTACTTGTCCGTCGCTGCCTTCAGCAACGCGTGCAACGACGGGGGACCCGTCTTCCTGGAGTGAGGGAAAATTCAGTTGTCAATGAACTCGATCTGACGGCCGAGTGATTTTACAGGATTTTGAGCCCCAAAGATCAGAATGCTCCATACGTGTCCCTGACTGCCGGGGTACAAGACTGCACCACCGCCGGCTTCATGGGCGGCCACCCCTGGGCTGCTCTTGCGGCAGCCGACGGTTTCCCTCGTACGTTTCCAGGCGGCGGTGATGCCCACGTTGAAACATTATTGTAGATGGAATATATCCCACCCCTGGACCTACCCGCACGACGCTTCAGGGCAGTTACATCAGGGAAAACCTCCTCAGAAATTTTCAGATATTTATTCCTAAAATATTTTTGGCCTTTACAACTGGCGATATTTCCTGGTATTTTGGGTAACTTTTGTGAACATTTGCGTACACTTGCCCACATTGGTCACACTTTTTTGAAGCCGCAGATATTCCTTGATATATTTGCTCCAAACTTTCAGTAGATTTGCTTGGCTCGAGAAATTGTGTAGGAATATTGACAGACTTCACAAATTCAAATTCAGCTCATCAGTATGAAAGCCTCCAAAGATCAAGATTACCTTGTGTAACATGCGAGCCTCATAGGCGAGATTCCCGCACCTTGCACTACCTACCGCCGAGACATCAACGGGGCCAAGTTGGACGAGTCGGCGAGAGTTCAGTGATGGGAAGAGATAAATTAGTCAAGTCAACGAGGGCCGGCCCTAAACGCGCCAGCAGGTGCCAAGCTCGGAATTGCCGGAGCTCGGGGTTGCCAAGCTCGGAGCTGCCGGAGCTCGGAGTTGGCGAGGTATCCACCGCAGCACGTGTGCGAAAAAGTGGTTTGTTTTGATGAGTTCATAACATCATCAAACATCTTTCTTCCTTTCCCACCTTCTCGCTTATCCTGGTACCTTCCCCGCCCTTTCAACCTCTTCCCCGGCCGAGCCTAGTAGGTTGCCCATCCCCTACATCCATTGCACCATTAATGTACCCTCATCCAGACATGATTCGCAGCGCGGTGGGGCGCCAGCTCTAGTGCCGCTTCCCCTTCCCTCAATATTTCGACACCCGGGCTTTCATTTCATATTGAGCTACATCCCTCCGATGCCCGCCACCGCCGCTGCCATCATCCCCAGCCCCGGCCCCGGACCCGTGTTTTTTCGGGGGAGTCCCGCGCACTCGAGAGTCGAAGTGTCGGATGTCTTGATTTGTCACGGTGCTGACACGTGCATCCTGTTCGAGGTGTGTTGTATACTTTACTTGGTTGCGTGTCCTTATTAACTGAGGCCTGTAGCCGCTCTCGTGCGCTGCACTTGAGCCCTCCCCCGCCGATGCGTGCGGTTGTTCGAGTTCCCGTGCGTCTCGTGCATTCGATAGCCGTGTCAATTCTAACCACATATCTCAGGTCCGACAGCAACATATCTCTTTTCGCGCAGCGTGGCGCCGCGTCCAGGGTATTTTCCTTCATTTCAGTCAACTATTTGTGTTAACCTACTTCCAGCGCATCCCATTGTGGTATCGAATTCAATCTGTACTTTTCTTGATTCCCTTTGTGCGTTCCCCCTGTTCCCTTTCCTACCAACACTGATCTGTTCATACTCCAGTGATCCTTCGCCTCGAGCCGTATACCCCCTCATGCGCCACGTTCAATGTTGCCCGCTGTATGCCGTTTACACCGTACGTTGCCGTCAATCAGCTATTAGCCGGTCGCCTGACAATATGTCTGTACCTCCAGGCTTTTTATCAACGCTGCATGTGAAAGAAATCTGAGTGTTAGATGAGAAGCAGGAGCGCATGGGAAGCTACTTTATGTTACGAAGGCCTCTGTAGCTACTATGTATTAGTGTAGATCTGAACAATGGAGCTTTTTTTGATCCTTTCGAGCGATATTCGAGCAAAGGGACCAAGTAATACAGAGATAATTCTTCTAACATATGTCCAAAAGTTGTACAAAACTTTTGATATTTTTTCGGGGGAGAACATAGTTTGGAACAATTATGCCCACTCGGAGTATTGGAGATATTTTGAGATAGAATATCACAAAATTTCTGGGGGAGGTTTCCCTGATGTACGGCAATCTTAACACCTTGTGTGGCGAAAACATGGTGTTTGGGCTGGGGAGCGCCTTCGGGCGCCAGGTGCTTCTCCCCACTTGGAGTAAGTCACAAATTACTACCGCCTTGTGCACCCGCCTAACACCGCGTTCTCAGAGGACCCTGATAGCAGTGAGTTTGCCGGCGTCCGCCCTGTTCCCACGGATTAACAGATTGCAACTCAGCCTTGCACTCGAACATGCCGGTGGTGCAGGATAGCACGTTCAATCGTCGTACGTACCTCTTGAAGTAGCCTCCCCTGGAACCACACTGACTGGTGGAAAGTCCTCGCGACGCCCAACCCGGCGGCCTATTCGGCGTTCTACTTGAATGCCAACATACAGCAAGTGGTATGAATTATCCTCTCTAACGCTACGCAGCATGCTCACTCGGATTCCAGTACCTCTCGCTCTTCGTCTGAGTTGAAGCGCGCCAGCGTCATCCTCTGTTGGGTATCGTTTAGCAAGGTCTTCCCCTCATACCACGTCTTTTGTGTCTTTATATTGTTGGTCTTGTCGCTATGGATCTGTCTTCGTTGATTGTTCATATATTGTCCCGTGAAAGCCAACCGCTGTGAGCAAATGTCTGATATTTTAGCTTACAACACTCTCCTCGTCCCACAGTCCTGTGCCCCCACTAGCTCGACGGGGCGTGCAAGACCACAAACCGCCTTGACAGCAGATTAAACACGCTCCCAAAGATGAACGCGACCACACTGCAGCTGAAGATGATCACGTTGTACGGCATACTGAAGTCTGGTGTCGCGAGGTCGACCAGCAGGGCGCGCGTGTAGATCCGGCGTCCGCTCAGGTCGTTCGCGTCGTCGGAATTCGAGGTCGGGTTTGAAGGCGGCAGGGGAACGAGCACCGCAGGCGGCAAATCCCACCCGCGCTGCGCGTCGGGCGGGTGCTCGGTGTACCGCAGGAACGCCTTCGCGACGTCGATGCGCAGGTGCAGCGTGCTCCGCGGCGGGAGCGCCAGCACCGCCTCGAGCGTCGTAGCGCGCGCGTGCGGGACAGGCGGTGTGTACGTCAGGTTGTGCAGCAGGTCCGCTGGCGTGGCGCGGCGTTAGCCGCACATATTATATGAAGGAAGGTGAGGGGTAACGTACGCCGCGGGGTCCCATCGACGCGCAGGTCGAGGGTGTGGAGGTAGAACGTGACGATCCAAGGCATGGTCTCGAGGTACGCCGCGCGTACGGCAGTAGGACCTGCGTTCGTGATAGATACGGCCAGCGTGCCATAGTCTTGCGTCGACCCCTGCAGTGTCCGCCGAATGGAGAGCGGCGCCTCGGATGCACCGGCAGCTGGGGAGACTGAGTATGCTGCATAAACAAAATACGAACCCACGCACCGTGCTCAAAGTTCGTGGCCCATTGCATCGACACATCGAGTGGTACGTCGTCTGATTCCCGTAAGTAACATGAAAGGAGCTAATAGAACGGACACACGCTCTGCCAAGTTGAATATCGCGTGGCCCGGCTTGTGGGAGGAGGGCTGGGGGTTGAGGCTATACGCGTCATTAAGCGGCAGGGCCACAATGACACGGCTTGACGAGGCGCTGGGGCACTTCCTGTCGATGGTGCGGTCGAATATAGATGCGAACGACCAATCTAGACAAAGCATTAGCTCGCTGCCACACTAGCAAGGAAGACAGCACTGGCCTTGCCTATTGGAAGAGGAGCGCAGCGGATCGGCGACAGACTGAAAGGTGAGGCGCACTTGAACCCCCGCGTCGGGAAGCCAGACGACGTGCAGCCCCATGCCGTGCCAGTCCGCGTCGAAGAGTCGGTGTGGGTTGAGGAGACGTGCGATGCCCGATAGTGACTTGCACGGGAGAAGTTTGAGGAACGGCGTGAGGTTCTCTGTGCAGACGTGCTCGGACGGCAGCGATGCGTGGCGGACCGCGTGCGGGTGCGGCCAAGCAGGCAAGCCACCCTGCGGGGCGAACGCGAGGGCTGGCGAAGTCGTTCGCAGCTCGTCGAGGGACCCTAGCGAGGCGCAGAAAAGGCCTGCTAGCGCGTTCTGGAGCCCGCGCCACCGCTCGTCAACGCTGGCGCTGCCCCCCTCACCCATCCACGCCCACAGCTCCGCGCCCGTCCCCACATCCGGCTCTGCAGGGTATCCCCAGCGGTCGTAGTCCCATTTTCCCGCGTTCAGTGTGAGATGCAGCTCAGTGACGGCGTATTCGCGCAAGATCTGTCCCAGTGTTAATGGAAAGAGCGTGTAGTGCTGGGCTGACGCTTCTTGTTACAATGTGACCGTCCAGGAAGGTAATGGCACGCACAGTCATCTTCTACGGTGAGATTTTGCGGATTTCTAGGTGTCGTGCCTTCTAGCAGCGTGCTAAACGAGAATCGGGAGGCGACTTTCCCGTCACGGAGAGCGCGGACGGTCAGTTCTTCCTCGAATGTTTCTACCGAAAGAGAGAATGAGAGCAAAGGAAGGCATAGAGACCAGAGGAAGCGTGCTTTCCAGTGCAAAGGCATCCAGGCCTTTCGATGTGGTGGCAGGAGATGTGACTGGAAATGTGTCACGTCACGACAAGTGTCACGAGCGTTCTCACGAGTCGACTGTCCTTTTGATTGTCTTCCACCCAACCGCCACGAACGTCCACGTCACCCGGTAAGGCACTCGTTGCAAAGCAGAATCATGCTCAGGGCTGATGCAAGCCTCCGGCACAGAGGAGTCACGAACTAGACATGCCGGGCAATGATACAAGCATCCGGCATGGGGATTTTCCTCGTAATACCGTGGCTTGCCGCATGCAGGAGTCATAAAGACACATGCCGAGGGCGGATGCAACCATCCGGCACACATAGCTTACGGGCCCGGGGACGATGTGATAGTCATCCTTGGATACATTAACATTTTCATTGATGGCACTCAGTAAAACGCTGATGGAAGTCAGAAAATGATAATGGCTCTCGGAGCTATTGTCACTATCCCAATCCGCTCTCTGGCATGGAGAAGGAATATAAACGAGCCAAAACCAAGTTTTGTCCTCACAAATGATGGACGTTTTAGACGAGAGGCCCGATGCCGCGCGTGAGTCGAACCTCCCAGCTGTTGTGTTGCGACAACTGAGCTCGTTTCTTTATCGTTTTTAGACAAGGCTTTCGCGGCCAAGCACATGCCAGACCCAGGATGCAGCATCAAGGACTTCCAGGTCTATAAATGGCGGCTAAACAACTGGAAGAAACTGGACAAGAGCCTGAGGCTCAAGAGTGACGAATTTGAATGTGGAGCCCACAAATGGTCCGTGGTCTTTCTCTATCTCCTTCGCCGCTATTCCTCATTTTATCAGGCGCGTATGGCTTGCTCCGTTTGGGAACTCTCAGCCTCCAAATGATACTGTATCCGTTTATCTCAACTGTGTGGTGCCCAAGAATGCTCCCCCGGGATGGTATGCCTCTGCTCAATTTGCTATTGTGATCTCCAACATTCATGATCCCGCGGTCTTCACTATCGCCCGTACGTTTCCCTGTATCCACGTATTGGTGCACCTGTCTGACGCTGACCACTAGACACCCAACATCGGTTCTTGGCCGACGAACTTGGTTGGGGTTTCGCTCGCATTAGCCAGTTGCACAAACTGTTTCGGCCTCAAATTGAAAAGGGCGAGAGCCGGCCCACGATTGAAGAGGATGCTGCCGAAATCACTGTCTATTTACGTGTCTTGGAAGACCAGAGGTGTGTGTGTCCGCCGCGTAGGCCGGTATAATCACCGCTTCTCATCAATTGCAAATTGCATTGCATCTAGCGATCCTCCGGCTGTAGCAGAGTTCTCGTCACTCACCGGCGCGGTACAAGATCTTTTCCGTGTTTTCCATGTCGCAGAGCGTGCGTCAAGCTGCATGCGTTCCAAACTGACGGCTCTTGAAAATGAACTTCGCACCGCCCATCGCAAAGCGCATTGCCTTATGTCTGATTTGGAGATTCATAAAAACGAGTGCGGCGCGGCTGAAACGGCCCTCAAGGACGAAAAAGCGGCACGAATCGCGGTGGAAGATCGCCTACGCGCACGGGAGGTATTCTTCGAGAGTCTCCTAAGCGCACAGCAAGTACATTGCGAGGATCGTCTGCGCACCCAGGAGGCGACACTCGAAGCGCGGGAGGCCGCGGTCCGCGCGGCCGAAGAAGAGATGCGTACACATCGGGCGGCTGTCGAGGAGGATCTCAAGCGCACGATGCTCGCGATGCAAGATAGTGCAGAGATGCACGTCGAACGACTGTCAGCGCAGATTTCCGATACGGTGCATGCGACCACTTCCACGGCGCTCCATGTTCTTCGTGCGTATGCTTGTTAATACGTCAATCCTCGACCCACTGATGAGCATTATTGTAGGGCGTCCATACCCGTCCCCATCTGAGGGTGAACCGCCCGCCAAACGCCTCAGATTTGATGATACGGAGGGTACTTCCCCGGTCTCTAATCTAACGACTTCCTATCCGGGCGACCCAACCGATCCCCAAGTTAAACTCGAAGCAGCTTCACCGGCGCGCGCAGAAATGACAGCTCCAACCCAGCGAGCTCAGTAACAGCTATGTCAGCCTCAGCCCACCGGATCCTTCACCATCTACTCCCTCCGCCTTAGCGCCAACATCATCCGATCCCTTCTCCCGCTCGTATCCCCACTCGTCCACTCGAACTGTACGGGCGCGACCGCCCGCTCTCGTGTTCCTTTCCTCAGAATCTACACAATGCCTCAGATATCTCTGCCCAGTATTTGCGACACATCTCGCCCTGGCTAGCGCGAGGGCCAGCAACGAATCATCATGTATTAACTCCTCGTTGATTAACGAACGAACCACTGTATTTATAGTCAGATGTTCCTACGAGATATCCCTCCGTCGTGCTACCTCTGGCCCTCGTACCTTCTCTGCTTGGTTCAAAAATAGTGGGAATATCCACCACTGGCTGGAATTGGATTGGTCCTGAATCGCACCTTTCTTGCTTGTAAAATTGTATCTTTCCCAGTTCGTCCTCTAAACCTACACCCGCCCGAGTTATACGTTATACATCTTTAAACGGTAATTCAATCGTGCGAAGATCGATTCGGATGATAAATCCCATGACCGTCAACAGCAGAATCAAGGTGCCTCCCAGTACCCCAAGTGACGTCGCCCAAACCTGGACTGGCTGACTATCCAACACAAGGCACAAAGCCCCGGCCATAAAGCAACAAAGCCCCGCGACGACGAACGAAGGCACAGTCAAACTCGCCGCGAATCCTAGACTTGTGCGAAATCTGGAGCTGGCCAGTCTGTTCGTCGTGTGGCGATAATCCGAAAGGGCATACACAAAGGTGATGCGTAGGTGATCCTCAAATTCGGAGTCCTTTATGATCTGCTCCACAAGATTCGCTGACTGTCTGAGGGGCTGGGAGACCGAACTCCATAATCGCGGGCTTTGAAGCACGGGGAATATCACCCGCTCCAAGTAGTGGAGATGATGAACAAGGGCGAGGGCATCCTGTTCCTTGGGAGATCCAGACAAGGTTTTGACCGCCGCTTTCAGACCCGCCAGTGATGACTCCCGTTGTTTCAACAGACCATACGTGCGCTGGAGCTGCACCGCGCCAATTATCGCGATGGTGCCGCCCAGTACGTCAACGAAAAGTCCCGCGAAAAAAAAGGCGTTGGATGCGATTTGAATTTTTTTGGTATTGTTGTCCATCGAGAAACTTATCGCCTGTGCTTGGACAGCAGCGAGGAACGTGGCCTGGTAAGTAGTGTTCGCAAGTCTAAGCCGGAACTCATCATTCGATTGGAGCAACGCACGCACAATAACGGCAAGAGAGTTGAGATTGTTGTTCACCAGCTGAAGAGAGTCCGTCTGACGGATAGACCTTATCCCTTCCCATGGCTTCGCATGGGAGAGTGTGTCAGCCATGTTTGCGCCTAAGGTCGCTAGCCGAGTGGCCTCGTTGCATTGGATATTGCGGCTGATCTGGTATGAATGAGTGGAGAGTCTGGCTCGACTCCGTTCGACCTACCATGAGCGTTTCACGAGAAACTCGTCGGCTACCGTAAAGTGTGACTCGAGTCGAAGCTATACACGCAGCCGTCATGCCGAAAAGCTGTGCCTGCCATGCGACTTTTGGTGCTGTACATAAAAGCTGTGTGCTCTCAGGCCTGTCATCACCCTCCACCGTCGTATTTGTGAAAACTGAACTATTTCGACCGAATGTTCGGTCTATGCCTAAGGTGTTCCCTTTTTCAAGTGTTCATTCTGACAAATCCCATCAATAGTTACCATAAATGGCAGTCCGTCGAATGCCGGACCGATTTGTTTGGCGTTTTTTGAGCCTACTTGGGCCACAAAGCCCATCGTCACCGGTACCCAAAGTGTTCAGTTCAGAGGTCCGCGTCACGCGTCATTTGAACACTCGGTCGAAATAGTACAGTATGTATGCATTTCACGAAGCGGGTGGGCATCAGACTTTTGACAAATAGCTTGTGAACTTGTACAAGGTCATTCAAGCTTGCAAGGCCACAAGTTGAGTCCAAGTTTCAGACAAGCTCAAAATGTCCAAAAAAGAAAGAAGAAATTGAAGGAGTTTCCTGATGTTGTTTAGCAATTTCAGAGGGGGTAATTTTGGATTTTCAGCTTGTGAGCTTGTCGACAAGCTTGCAAGCCCCAACAAGCCGCAAACTATTTATCAAGTCCAACCGGGTTGGATTTGCCTCCTTTTCTGGTTCGCTAACGGCTGCTGCGGAGAAGCTGCGAAGTTCGATTTTCATTTATCCTGGTGGAATTCAGCTCATTTTGTTTGTAGTGGAGAAACCGGACCATGCCTCTCGTGCGGTTCTTTTGTCGCAAGGACTTCCCTATTCTTTCCTTCCATTTGAGTGTGACTGCGCTTGAGCGCCATCTTTGCGGAATACAAGAGTTTTGGATCATGGATGAACCTCGAATCGACGAACACAGTCCCGAAGCCTGATACTTCGTTGCAATTGGTATACTACAGTTTGAGTACAGCGCTTTAATTTTTTTTGATATACATACCTATTTAGACGTAAGTCGCGTTCATTAATATTGTCCTTTGCATCTACATCTTATAATGGTTGGCCGGAATCATCGACCACCTGATGCGTTCAACGGGCAGAGGGCGGCAGGACCATCGGATCGCAAATCGGCATAATGCGATGGCCAGTGGGGACTTCCTCGGTACCATCCGCCAGCGGGCGGCCATCACA
Source organism: Mycena latifolia (assembly GCA_029289555.1). Classification (NCBI taxonomy): domain Eukaryota; kingdom Fungi; phylum Basidiomycota; class Agaricomycetes; order Agaricales; family Mycenaceae; genus Mycena; species Mycena latifolia. Next base: position 492,366 of record JARJLE010000016.1, on the reverse strand, counting down.
CCCCGGATAGCGGAGCTTGAAAGGCTTGAGGACTGACAGACACACGGAATTTGATATAGCGCACCTTCACGCAAATCACGCACCCCAAGCGCACAGTGCAACCTCACGCGAATCATGCATCTCAACCGCATGGCGCACCTTCACGCGAATCACGCACCCTCCTACATTCCTGCGAACTACGCAGTCTTCACTCAATCACATCTTTCCCTTGCCCATGCGGGCTACACATTTGTTTACCTCCACCATGCCCCATTCTTTCCCCTGCGAGCCACGCTTCTTCTTCACCTCCTTCCTTTTTTGCAAAACCACACATTTTCTTCACGCTAATCATGCTCCTCCATGGCACACAACTCTCCCCTTCGAATCGCGTTATTCCTTTCATGCGAATCACGCACCCACAAACCTAATTTTGCGAGCCACGCAATCCTGCCACTCACCCAGTTCCCTTCACACGAATCACATGCCCCTCCATTTTTGCTAGTCAAATAATCCTCTTGCGAATCACATGACCCCTCCCTTTTCACCGAATTGCCATTCCACCCCCCCTACGAATAAGTTTGCCCTTAGCGTGCTTCAAGAACGTCCAAGGATTAATTCGAAGGTGCATACACTGTCCCGTTGAACTGACCTTTGATCACTCACTGGAGCCCTCTCGCCGAATGCGGCACTTTTGGCGCCTAGGGATCGGGGGAGCTCGGCTTCGGGTGGCATCCCCTAGTCTCTTGTATACACTTCAACTTGAAGCTCATGCCTCGGTTGTTGAAGGCATCCGCATATGCTCCTAAGGTCTGGGTATCAGCGGTACCACCAGTCCCTCGGCCTTGATGAAGACATCCGCCGGTTGTTCCTGTCATCCCAGACGCCAGGAACCTCTCCCAATTCCCCAATGACCAACAGACAATCATCCCATTCATTAGAAATGGTCACATCAGCTTACCAAGTGCATAAAAATGTGGCGAGCACATTGCCTTGGCAGACTGGTACAATTCGGAAAGCCTGATTGAGACAGGCCTGAGTTTGAAACTCTACAGGCATGCCAAAGACTTGCTGATCACCGGTTCCCGGTCCCTCCATCAGGAAAACCCCAAATCACTATGACCTACTGGATAGACCCACATAGAAATTATAGACGCTATAGATGCCATAGACAGGTTGCTATATCATCTATATGTCTATGTATGTCTATAAAACATCTCATAGACGCCATAGCAATTTAGGTTTTTCCTGATGTTGGACCGGAAAGTCACTTTCTCAATTAAACTCGGGGCCACGCTACGGCACCCTGAGCCGTAAAATAAAATTCTGAGGAAGCAGAAAGCAAGCAATTGCTATGAGATCCAGCTTTGACCAAAATGAAATATGAAGATTTGAGCCCAGGGTGTGGCACACAAAAAAGAACTCAAACTCTGCGCCTGCTCCAACTTTTCCAAATTGTACCAGTCTGCCCACAGCAATGTGCTCACCACATTGTTGCCATTCATAGGCAGACTCGTAACAAATCTAGTTATGATGTATGCATGAGACTTCAGTGGCCCGTTGTGGGATCCCCAAGCAGACCATCGGTATTGCAAACCATAATTTGAATTGATTCAACCGGTTACGAAAGTGTCTTGCCATACAGGGAAATAGTGCCCGGGCTAATGAGTCTCTCGTAGATAGAGGATTCGTACCTCGCTTGTTGCGGGCTAATATACGCTGAGAAATATCGTGAAACTCTACAGATTTTTCCAACCGGTATGGAGGTACAAAGTTCATTCTAAGTGAATAATATTATGTTCACTTCTCTTCTCGTTTTGGTAGTTCCTCTGATAGAGCCTACCAATTGCCTGCCAGTGGGATTCCCCCGGGTCCATGATATATGTGCCGTGGGGATGGCGGGTATAAATCCATGCTACAAGTGTGTCCGTGTCCAGTTGGAGGTGAATTATTTTGCTATCATTGCTTGACACCAGGTTAACACTACATGAAGCAGCTTTCAGGTAGTCGAGGATTAGACTCGTGAACCAGTCGACGCTACGCATTGATCTCATGGCACTGAGACCGGACATCAGGCTCAATCGGGAACATCAGACAACAAAGACAACAATCAGACAAAGAGAGACAAGCACGGAAGATCATGCGTAGCGGACTGGGCCCTCTCGGCGCACTTTTGGCTGATGGAAATTTCCCCGCCATTTAAAGGCTCTGACTTGGTGAAAAATGGCCAAAATGACCCCCAGATGCTCTGAAAAAGTGTAAAAACTTCCTATATCAAAGTTGGATAACTTTGAATTCTAAGCCGAATGAGCCAAGGAAGTTTTGAAAACTTACACCAACTCGAGCTCGTCGTCGGCGCACGGACCACTTGGTGGCTTAAAAAAAACTTGTAAAATATGTAGAGCTCATTTGATACAGAATCAAAAACTATCCATCTTTCACATAGGAAGTTAGAGAAGGTTTTTTCAAAGTTTCGAAGCTCTTTCGACGAAGTCGGAGGCTTCAATGGCGGGGGACATTTCCATCAGCCAAAAGTGTTCCGAGAGGGCCCAGCCGGTATTGAGTGTTGCGAGCCTTGGCGAGTGATCGGTTTGTAACTGTTTACTCAATACCGGATGGGGACGAGCCTAGTCGAGGATATCAAAGCCTTCTGCAGGAAGCTTCTCTATTTGTTACACCCAGGTCGTTCATCCCCATGTCGGAAAAAATTCTTGGCATATATATGGTCTGAGCGGATCTGACCGCCGGATATGGCCAGAAATATCAGGTCTGATATGCTCATATACTCGCCCTATCCTCTGCCTCCTGAACAAGAAGTCCCCCAGCCTGATTCTTTGTGGTCAGATGTCGTTATTCCCAGGCTGTGGAGCAAAGTGGAGCCACAACCCGGCAGCTGGAGCGTTCCTGTGTGTGTTGCATTCACAGTGATTGTTCCGACAGCCCAGCCCACTCTCCTGGCCAAGTCCAAATTTATAATGAAGTGTGCTAGGCTCCTGAGTCTCACAGTATTAACGGTAGAGTGACGATATTTCACCCCTAGTGAAATTTTCGGACTGCGGCATGTTTCAGCAAATAGTGTCCAATAGTTCCACCCGGGACATATTGTACGAATTTCACAAAGCAGTTAGAAAAATAGGTTCCAGGCCTGCCTGGAGGGCCTTATTCATCAGCCGATCTCATGGAACAAATGAAGAAAGGACCGTTTCCAGTTCAATGATTGAGATACCATTAATTTAGACTCTGAGTAAAAATCAATAGATCATAGAAGTATGATGTGCATGTGTCAGTGAGTCATCATATATGTCAGGCTTTGCAGACACACTCATGGCACTGGCTCCTTCATCCCCACTGCCGACCCTAATTTCGGGTGGCACATTCAACCAAGTGGCTGGGGATCTCAACCAATACCACATTGCCGGGGACTTCAACCAGTCTGCTCCTGGGAGAGATGGTAGGGCAACGTCTAACTAACGGTCCTGTGAATTAAAATCCCCGGCCAGGAATCGATATACTGCGCCGTTACATAATGGTGGATGCATTTCACGACTCCGAAAGACGTGTTCCTCCCCCAAGATGTTATCCAAACACACGCACCGCCGCCCTGGAAATCTTGCAGCATTGGGCCGAGTCTGCAAGTGAATCTGTGCCCATCATGTGGTTACACGGTCCCGCAGGAGCCGGGAAATCGGCCATTGCCCAGACAATGGCAGAGAGATGGTCGTTTGAGGAGAAACTCGGTGCTGCCTTCTTCTTTGGGCGGAACATCAGGGGAGGCGGAGCCGAAGGTCACCACCTATTTCCAACCATCGCCTACCAACTCACAACGAACATCCCGCATCTACGAGCCCCCATTGGTGAGGTCGTACAGGCCGATTCAACGATTCCGGAGCGCACTTTAGAGTTGCAGTGCCAGGCTTTGATTATCAACCCAGCGAAGACTCTGCCGCCCGCTGGCTCCTCCCATATTGTCCTCATTGATGGGCTGGATGAGTGTCCCGGAAATACGACGCAGTCGCGAATTATGCACTTGATCCTGGAGGCAATCCGAACCCATCGCGTCCCGTTCAAATTTCTGGTTTGCAGTCGGCCGGAGCCACACCTTCGTGTCGTTGTCGATACACTCCATCCTCACTCGCACATATTGCATCGTTTGGCGTTGGACGAAGACCTGGATATCTATACGTATTTTCGCGCCAGTTTTACTGACATTTATAACCGGCGATATCCAGAAGCGCCTGCCGAGTGCGAGTGGCCGTCCGAGCTCGAACTGGAAAAACTTGTTCACAGCGCATCGGGCCAGTTTATTTATGCGGCTACCGTCCTAAACTACGCGGACGACGAATATTCCCTCCCCGAGGAGCGGCTTGCATCCGTTCTGGAGATTCGACCATCGGACAGCACAGTGTTTGCCGACTTGGATGCTCTTTACCTCCAAATTCTGTCGTCGAACCCCAACTCAAACCTGATCGTCCGAATTTTAGGGGCTTACTTTATAATACCCGATCCAAAAGATGCCCGATGGCACTCGCCACGGTTCTTCGAAGCTATCCTGGACCTCTCGCCGGGGACTGTGAGACTAGCACTCAGAGGACTTCACTCTTTACTTTTGATTCCGAGCTCTGACGACGATGGTATCCTCGTCCATCATCAATCTTTGGTTGATTTCCTGTTGGATGCGCGCCGGGCGGGAAGATTCTACTTGGACGCAGCTGTCCATCATGCAAGCCTGGCTAGCCGTTGTCTTTCGGTTGTTTCACGCTGTGCGGAGTGCACAATTGGATTTTCTCGCTTCTTGTGCGTGTGCAGGCACCACTGCAACCTTATGCAGCTCATGGGATCCAGGATGCATTACTCACACATCTACTGGCCGAAACATATTACCCCTTCAGGCTTGCATTCGGTGTAAGTTTGGCCTTTCAGATGCCCCGCAGAGCGAGCTTACGCTTACCATCTGCGTCCATTCAGGAGATCGTACTCTGAGGAAGAGCTCCATAAGTGTCTCTTGTGCCTTCGGGCTGCACTGCAACCTGAGAAGCTCGCTCTTCGCAATGACGATCACCTCGGATTAACAATTCTCTTTCATGGAATCATCGACTTTTTGATCGCCTTCGAGGATATTCAGGTAATTCAATGGTAATCTATACTCATCAAAAGCTTATTCATGAACATCCAGGTACACCATGCGGATGATTCCAATCTTCACTCTGAGATTTGGACCCTGCTACTGATAAGCTTTTTTGAACCAGACAGTCCAATCGCATCCTATCTCGACTCATGGGGTCCTTCTGTGCGAAACACCGAGTCGAACTCGGTGTTAGGCCACGTCCTGCAACGTATATGGGGAAACAGGACCTCCGTCAAAAGGGTGACCAGCTTCCTTGCAGAATCAGCTTCAGACGCAATCCGGCAGCGTTCAGCATACTACTCATTGCGACTCTTGATGCACAGGTAGACTCTCTACCTATTCCTCCGCCTCAGTCGGGAATAACGATGTGAACAAGCTCAACCAACACCCGCACGTGGGACAGGCGGTACAATGCCAGTTGGGTCTCTGCCGGGCATTGGTGCCATCAGGTGGTTCTCTCCCCGAACTCTCAAGATGTGCTTGGAGCGTTGGAGCGGGTGATGCGCGCCGGGTTCCTGTGGAATAGCGGAGACACCTCACGCAGGAGTTTTACTGACCTTGTAACCTGGCTGGAGGTATGCTCTCATACTGCACCTATCCTGCATTGCGTAGCTGAGCCAATACGGTAGAAGTTTGAAGATCCACCCAGAAACTTGATAGCAATATTCGCTGCTATTCAGGAAGTAGAAGGAACTAACAGCCCATGGTTCCTGATCAATTATAGTGGTGTCACGGCAGTGTAATTCCCGTATGGTCTGCATCCAGATGAAGTATCGGATGACATGTAGTGAGAATCAGGTACACTATCAGTTGACTATCAGTCTAGTGATAGTCCTCACTGCGAGTATTGTGGTATGCGAGTCAATTCACCTGGTACACTATCAGTTGGAGACGCTCGACTAGGCTCGTGGCACTGGTGGAAGCAATCTTGGAGACTACTCTACTCGACACCGGCTATCTACGGCCGATGGCCAAACACATCCCGCATCAAGCACAGCCACCTGGCGGCTAACTCCGCTCCTGCTGCTAGCGCAGCTGCAGGTTCCCCCCTCCCTCTTGTGCGCACGCCCTCGCTGCGCCCCACGACTCCGTGCTTATAGGAACTCCTCCCCAGACAGCCCTGTCTTCTCTACAGGCATCCGCTCCCCAATAATATCTCCTACTCTCGAGTTCGGTGTCACGACGAAGCCACGTAAGTGATTCGCGTGAAAGGTGCGCTTGAGGACCGTCCCGTTGAGCTTGGCGAGTGTGTACGAATTAACTGCTTTGGAGACAACGATCCGGGGGGCAGACCACTTCAGTGCAAATTTCCGCTCCGCTCTGTGAGTTGTGTCCAGGCGCGGATCGTACGCCTGGACGAGATCTCCAACTTCGAACTGGACTGGATAAGCCTTGTCGTCCGCGTGGCCTTTGCGTCGCTCGCGGTCGTCGATATGTCTGGCAAAGCTCTCCATTCGCAAGACCTCTGCCAGAGTCATCCGATCATCTAACTCTTCCGGTGTCGGGGCTTTTTCTGGTGTCTCGGGCAGAATATGAATCGGCGCTAGGCAGAGGCCGAAGAGTACCTCACGTGGTGAGAATTTCGTGCCCGGGATGATGCGGTCGTTTAGCTCAGCGATACATTCCTCGAAGAAGTCGGGCCAATTCGCAGGAAGGGACTCGGGGTCGACATCTTCATACTCCGCCTCATCCAGATTCGGGCAGCACTTGCGTTTCAGGCGACCGATGAGCAGCTTGTTGATGTTCTCAATGAGGCCGTTGACGAAAGGTGCGTACGCCGGTGTCGTGATTTTGACGATGTCCAGCTCTTCGCAGGCGCGCCGCAGTTCCTCGCCGAGGAAGTGGGACCCGCCATCAACTTGCCACACCCTGGGCTTCGCGTAGTTCCGGGAGATGTAGCGCAAGAGCTTCTCTGTGCTTTTCGAGGTCCCTGCCGCTGCCTGTTTCTGTCCCCAGACAAACCCGCACGACGCGTCGACAAACATCAAGACATTTGCCATCTTCCCCTTGCCTCGTGGGAGCTTGAGGTAGTCCGACGCGAGGAACTCGAACGGGCGTCCCCTGATAATCGGCTGCAGAAGAGCATTTCTTCGCAACGGACCGAAGTTTTTGCAGTGCCCGCACATGAGGATTGCAAGTCGCGCGTCCGAATCGATATGCGGCCAGAAGTAACGGTCTCGGATATGAAGTTTAACGTGGTCTACGTCCCAATGCCCGTTATCCTGGTGGATTTTGAGTGCTGTGTTGAAACCCTCGCGCGATGGTATGCATTCCACTCTGGAGGTTCGAGTGGAGTACTTATCTGCAACCTTCCAGAGGCGGTCGTCGTCGACCATGTAGTCTTTGGACCGGCGTATCGTATGCCTTGTTTCCGCGATGGTATTCCCCGTGCTATCGCCTAGCAAGCACTCCACAATAGGCTCGAAGAAGGCATCTCCTTTGAATCGCTCTCGTAAATCCGCCCCTCGAGCTGATGAGTCTGCAACAGCCCACAGACTATTGGTCATCCCGGAGGTCGCATGCCAGTCCGCTGCCACGGACCAACTCGAACCGTCTCCTTGAACGCGCGCCTCTTCAAATCCACGACTAAGTCCGTCCGCAACCGGGTTTTCGATCCCAAGCCGGTGACAAACGTCTACGATCCGGTGCGACATGATGAATTGCTGCCAGCGGGAATGCGTCGCATTTAGTTTGTCATTCACCAGCAGGTCGCGCAACGCCTGGCAATCGGTTACGAGGATTATTGGGGATCCGAAGGTGAGTTTGGCAAAGTCGTCGAGGGCGAATTTTAATGCAGCAAACTCGAGCAGGAATGGCTCGTATCTTGCTTCACTCCGTGAAGTGCGCTTGGAACAGAATGCGACCGGGTGCCAGACACGCTTGACTTCCCCGTTCGGTTGCGTGTCTAGGAATTCCTGTTCTAGCATGCCGCCATACCCCATGACTGACCCATCTGTGGTTGCCCTGAACGGACGTCCGTCGTACACTGGTGCGCGGAGGACGGGCTCGCTCGTAATCAGGACTTTGAGCGCGAAGAACGCGTCCTCGCATTCCTTGCTCCACTTCTCCCCCAGGGTTGCATCTCGCAAAAAGCGCTTGTAATTCCCCTTGCGGGGTGACCTGCCGCTCTTTGAATCCCGTGCAACCGCTGCGGCCTCCGCCTCCTTCCTCGCGTCACGAGTCAGGTCTGTGAGCGGCTGCGCAATCCTCCCGTAGTCGCGAATAAGGTGCCGAAACCAATTTGTTAGGCCCGTGAAGCGCATGACTTCATGGATCGTTTTCGGCCTCGGAAAATCAACCACTGCGGCCACTTTGTCAAGATTAGGCTTGATACCATCCTTGGACAACCGTGCACCGGCGAAAACAAATTCTTTCTGGAAGAGTTTCATCTTCGCCGGGGCAATGGAGAGCTTCGCGAGTCGAACCAAGTCAAGGAATCGTATGAGCGCATTTAGGTGTTCCTCGAAACCATCGTGCGCAAAACAGATGTCGTCCATCCAGTTCTCGAGATCTGTGCCGAGCATAGGACTCAGCGCCTGCACCACCATCTCGCAGAACATCGTCGGCGTCCCAGTTAGGCCCATCGGCATGCGCAGGTAGACATAGTATCCTCGGCCAGGTACGTAGAAGGCGGTGTACGGAACGGATTCGTCCTCCATGGCGACAGCGTAATAGCCCGAAGCGAGGTCTACGACGGAGCCCATCGCTTTACCCGCCATTTTCTGCTGCTTGGAGTGCAAATCCCCGGGCAAGAAGCTGGGAATTTTCGTCGCGTCGTTCAGACGTTTGTATGCGTGTACGATTCGCCACTTGGTCTTGGGTGCTTCTGGATTATCCCCGGGTATTGTCTCGAACGTCTCGCCGATAATATCCACGAGTGTGGAATTGGGTACCTCCTCGAACATTGGGGGCCTCCCCGCGAGCCGCAACTGTTCGTTGCATTTTAAAATGACTTCTGCCTTTGTCATTCCAACCTTCCCTGCGTCCTTCGGGACCAGCTTCGTCGGCGACACGCACTTGACATAGTCTGAGTGCACCCGCGCGAGGATCCCACCTGCCTCCATTTGATCGAGCATGTCGTAGTAGAAGACCTTCTGCGGCTCCGTTAGCGGTGGTTGCGCAACACGAGTAGGCAGCTGGACGTCGGGATCGATGTGTAGCTTGTGAGTGATGAAATCAACCGGCAGGACTTCCTTGACATCTTCTGCATAACAGTCCCCATAGCGTCGTAGCACCGCAACAACTTGCTCGCGCTGCTCGGGAGTTATTGAGTCCCCAATGTCGATCTTTTTCAAGATGCGATCGAGCCGCTCGGCACCGTTCGGGTTGGTTATACGCTCGGATTTCATCACCCGGTCGAAAGCAGTTCTCGCTGACTCTTCTGGTGGAATCGGAGCGGTTGTTGCAGGGCGACTGCTTGTTTTCTCCCAAGCTGCTGCGATGGTGTTCAGCTCCGCACCTTCGCGAACATCTCGGAGTGCATCATCCAAGAGCTGTGCCGCGACCTGCGTGTTGTGCAGGCGTCTCCGCTGTGTCTCCTTCCGCCGCTCGGTGCGCGTTTTCTGGTAGCGCGCTGCGTACATCCCCCCAAGCTGGAGCGCTGCTTCTGCTGCTGGCCCCGAGAGCGCTGGTTTCCCTGAAGGACGCCAATCCGCGGCGTCTGATGTATCCTCATTGTCTGTGGCATCGATCGCGAGGAAGGCCCAGCGTGTGGATGCACTGCAGCGATTGTGTCCAAAGAGAGGGAATAGCTCTGAGGTCACAAGCGGTGTAGGCGCGTCTGCAGGCTGGGGATCTTCGCGTACTTCTTCGTTCCCGTGTTCCGTATCAATGTGGTTGACATCAGCGCCGTCCGCGGTATTGGGGGCGGGATGGGACGCACATGAGCTCGACGGGGCCGTGCTGCTTGGTATAGCAGCGGTACTTCGAGGCCCCGCCCGGGAAGGATTTATAACGCGGTGACCTTCATCCGCGCAACCCATGCAAGTCTCAACAAGGCATTCACCGTTGTCAGCGGACGTACACAGGTCTTCGCAAGGGTGTGGCAGCACCCGTAATGCCTGCTCTCCGCTGTCAAGAGTTAGTGCCTCGCTGGCTTGCAGGTCTATCGCGCCACCGAATGGCTCATCCACCTTTGCCATCATCCGCCGGTCCTCTTGCGCGGGTCGCATCCGAATGATGCCGTCGCTCACCCGTACCGTAATCTCGTCAGACCCGTAGTCATGGACCGCACCTATATCGCGCAACCACGAACGCCCCAAGATCATCTGCACCGCCCCTTTGAGGTCCACAATCTCCCAGTGTGCCATTGTCCTCACTCCTTCCGCATCCACCAAACCCCGCCATGCTCCAAGCGTGGGCAACCTGTACCCACCTGCGCTCCGCAAATCCGCACCATCCCATAACGAGCCCAGCTCCTCCGCAATGCTGTGATAAAACGCAATGTCAATTATGTTCCGGCTTGCTCCCCCATCTATGAGTGCCATCGTATTTATCTTGGTATTATTTGCTGTAATAATCGATACTTTTTGAAGCCGTGCATTCGTTGCTACTGTGAACGTTCCGCCCGCATCGACGAGGCTCGAAATTTGCATGAGTTGTAACAAGTCGTCGAGATGCGAGGGATCGAGGTAGCCGTCAGACTCCGACTTTATATTTTGATAGGGCGTAGGACGCACCAGTGGGGGTTGGGACCTCACCAATATTTCAGGTGATTGTACTTCGGGGTCCCAGCCGGAAGAGTTTTGTGACGCAGCAGTATTGGTTTGCACCTCTACTGATCTCGAATGAGATTCTCTTATCTGCGGGGTCCGCGGGTCAGGAACACAGTCCGTCTCACTCTGGACTGAAGCGTGGTGCGCGTGCGGGTAACCAGACGACAAAGCTTGGATTTGTGTAGCTATTACATCTGAGTTGTCGTCCCGCGCCGCTGGAGTCTCGCCGCCGAGCGTCCCCAATGGCTGGATGACACGGGTCGAATGATCGCCTAGAATCCATTCGACCCGTTCCCATTTCCCTGCTGGTAATACTCGGGATACGCTCCGTGCACCTCTTCCCATTCAACGACTGGACCGTATGCCTGCGTGTCAAGATCGCCGTAATAATAGCCCTGTGAATCGACGACCATCAGGACATCGCCGGCGGTCGGTCGGAAATGGGGTGGCTGTTGGCGACGGAACGCAGGCGTGGGGGTGTGCGGAGCTCGTGGTGGTGTCTGGAAAGCGCCTACGGGGGAATTGCCGAATATCGGGCGCGGGCGGAACGTGTTCGGAGTTCTCGGTGGCCCCGAGCGGTTCTGAGATTGCGCTTGGCGCCAGTATGTTTCCTTCACCGAGAGCCGGTCAGCCTCGGGCGCAGAGCAGTTGTCCTTGAAATGCCCGTCGAGGCCGCAGTTCCAGCAGCCCGACCCTAGCTCGGCGCCACCAGGCTGCAGAGGGTACGGCCGCGCCGCCGTCGGAAGCATGTCCGCGCCCCATTTGTCCTCCCAATCGCGTTGTGCTTGCGCGAACTCCTTCCATCCCTGCACGGTGTTCTCGTGCATCAACTTGATGGTTTTGTTGGTGCGGGGAACAACATCGGAGAGCGGGTCGATGGATGGGGATGGAGCGGAAGCGGCGAGTCTGGCCACGGGGACACGAGGAGGTGCACGTGCAGGGGATACTGTGTATGGGAAGCGCGCGGGAGAGCGTTGGTATGGGAACGAATGTTGGGTGTCCCGGTCGAGGCTATCGGCAGAGCTGTTGGCGAGCATAGGCGCAGGCTCGGGCGTCTTGCCCTCGATCTTCGCGAGCCGCTCCTCGAGAAGCTTTTGCTTTTTTTCGTCGGCCGTGACCTGCTCGATCTTCGCGCGCGAAACTGCCTCCGTTTTGGTGACTAGCTCCTCCCACGTCTGAATGTCCACGCAGGTATCGCCGATCGCCTTCGCCAGCCGTGGGGGGATCCGCGCAAGAGCCTGCGGCAGCATCAAATTTTTGGCGTTCGTGTCGCCCGCGGCATAAGCCTTCTTCCTCAGCTCTTTGACGAACCAGACGTGGCGTGTCGACTCAGCTCCGTGGCCATCCAGGAATTTCCTCCCCACATCCTCGTCGCTCAGGGTGAGGCCGCTAAACTCGGCCATCCGCTCGTGCTGCTTCTTCGGTGAAGCGCTCGGGGCTGGCCACTTCGGCTCGAACGCTTCGACCACGACCTCGATGTCGTCCTTATTTTTTCCAGTCCAGTTCCCGGCTTCCTTCCACCACGCCTTAGCTTCGCTCTCGAGTGATAACGCCCATATTTTGATGATCTTTGGGTGGGCCGCGGCGTCATATATGATGGCGGCTTTCTCGAGCTCTCGGATGAAAAGGAAGCCGTTCTCGGCATCCCTGTCGTCGCCGTAGAATGGGGATGAGAACTCCACTTTGGACAGATCGACGTCTGCCGGCATGCTTAGTGAATTATTAGATGGGGCTGGCCCGGCTGGGGATAGTGGTGATGGCGGCGACGGCGGGAGCTGGATGAGTTGTGGAGACTCCTGTGCGAGCGAGAGGGAATTGGCTGGCGAGTCCGGATAGAGTGGCTGGTAGTTGTCGAGCCCGGCCCTGGCGGAGTTTTTAGATGTACGTGGTATTTTTGGAGTTTTTGTGTTTTGAGAGCCCAGAAGAAGCGAGAGAGAAGAACGAGAAGCGAGTGAAAATTTTCAAGTGCCGTAAAGTTTGTTTCAGGGGAGATGGTAGAGGATGGAGGTGGCTAGAGGATACCAGTGAGGTTTAGGTAGACTGAGGCACGTAGCACTCGAATCCCACTCCGATCACCACGATGGAGACGCTCGACTAGGCTCGTGGCACTGGTGGAAGCAATCTTGGAGACTACTCTAGGTTTACCGATCATTGTACTGGGTCCCCAAAAGGGGAAAAGTGCGAATAAAGAAATCGAAAAGGGAAAGAAAGAAGAAGACTTAAAGGGCTTCAACGTAAATTTCCTTCGCCTGAAAAATCTTCAAAAGATGTTTCCGCTCCTTCCCCTCAGTTCCACTTTCACCAGTACACCATTCAAAGATACACAACAAAAAAATTGATGCCTGAAGCGTACAGCTACATTGAGGCGATCTCAGGCTGAATATATATAGTGTGGTGTATCTGGCTATCCAGTAAAATAAATGGTGCAATACACAGGCTGTGGTGTAGACCAACAACTTGAAGAGCGGCCGAGGCAGGCAGGAAGTACCCACAAAATTGGCAATTAAATTATATATTACAAATGTAGATGTTCGGTGGAGCTTGGAAGACCTGAGGGGTTCAAGTAACATATGTGGCTGATTCATGAGACATGGTGATGGTCAAATTACCATTCGTGCTGACAAGACCGCACAAAAAACCCCCGTCAACTTTCTTTTTGCTGTCTGCCTGCTGTTGCCAGGAAAAATATGATTGAAGGCAGCCAAGAGTCTTGGATTACAAGTACTCAGGGAGGCCAAAAGGAAATGAGGCCAAGGAGGCATGCAGTGAGGAAGCCGATGTAAAATGGCACATAACCGTTATGTGCCAGTGACGTTACTATCAGTGACTGTCACTCGGCTTGCTCCGGGTCACTTAGTTCGTGGCTACAGTGCCCAAAGATTAACAATTCGAGTGTCGAAAGCTACTAAGAGAATGTGTGGAGGCACTCAGGAATATTTTGGTGAATTAAGGGGCAAGTAGCAATGGAGGATTATGGCCGCAAGTTATGTGCCATCAGTGGCTGTGGCACATAACCGTTATGTGCACCCAGCTGATCCATCGGTAAACCCTACTCTACTCGACACCGGCTATCTACGGCCGATGGCCAAACACATCCCGCATCAAGCACAGCCACCTGGCGGCTAACTCCGCTCCTGCTGCTAGCGCAGCTGCACAGTCTAGTCTACAGGTAGGTATGAGCACGGAACCATCTCGTATGTAAAGAGCGACTTACCCTCACTGCGACTGTTGTGGACCTTAGTGCTGGCCAAAATACAATACAGTAAAATATATTTTGAATATATTCAACTAAATATGAATACAATACGGGCTCCAGGGTCAACCGAGAATATGAATACACCTGAATATGAATACGATATGATATGAATATAATATGATATGGGACAAGTTGTATTCAAATATATTCAAATACGGTGAAGCGATTCTTTGCCGCCCCGGAGCACCACCCGGCACAGTTCGGACCATGAAACTTGACTCCCGAGCCTGAAATCCCGACCTGGTTTGCCCTGGGCCGGCCAATCGGCAAGCCATTGGAAACCTACCGGGCATTGAACCATCAAATTTTGATGATCTCTGATCTTGATGACAGTTCTACCTGAATTTTCAGATTCCATGTCCGCATTGAGAGATGCCCATACTTAGGAACATCTACAGTTTTTAACTGTGAAGCAAAATGCTCGGCCGATTTCGTGATCTCGGAGCTATTAATGCTGTGTTCCTGGTCGACCGTTCTACAGTGGGAGATGCAGGCTACCTTTCAATACAAATATTCGTACAATTCCCTGTTGTCTTCACCGAGAACAGGCATGATCTTTCGGGAACTGCTGTTTTGCGCCAATCACCGGAAGCGAAATGGTCCATTGTCACCTAGTCATTGCCCTTGGACCTTCGGGATGGTGATATTCGTGATCGTCGTCCCCGAAAACCCCACATATGCAACCCATGGTCACTGCTCCTGCCCCAGGGATGCTCCACCAATGTAGGCGGATCACAACAAAAAAGAGCCAAACAGTGGTTGATGTTGAACCCTACCATACGGGCTCAAGGAGGCCCTATGACACAAATCGTTTTGTGTTCATTGAGTTCTGATGTCTGTGCAATGTCTCCCAAAAATTCGGGCTCATTGGGTCTTTGGAAGGTACTAGATAGTCGGTGTTTTGCTTCTAGGTGTATTTCGCTTCACAGTTAAAAGCTGTAAGCTTGGGTACTTGGATCTTTGAGGACCAATCGAACAAAGTTTTTGAACCAGGTTAGCGCTCAAAATATATTTTGGACATATTCAAAATATATTCATATTCAGCCTCTAGAATATGAATACGATACACTACAAATATGATATGGCATCTTAGAGGTGAATATGATATGAATATGAATATGATACGCCATTTGCCGTATTGTATTCATATTTGGCCAGCACTAGACCGTTCAACTTGTGGTATGCGAGCGAGGGTGTCGACGCGCGCGTCACGCGTGCTATCAACACGCGTGACATCACATTCACAGTAGCTGTCCGATGCCCAATGGAAATCCTCGTCCAACTCATGTTTCTCTGACTGCGGGGGAAACAGCTTAAAAACATCGCTGCGGAGCTTAATAAGAATGGCGAGAAACATTTATTGCTAGGCATCCAAGTGCCCGTGGTTCTCCGACAGATCCTGAGTAGGTGATTCCACTACAGCCTTTTTCCCCTTCCAAAGTAGCAGACATTACCAATCCCAGACTCCCGTCCAAGCTCATTCCACGTGAGGACCTCATTTCTGACCGATGTGTTCTTCCGATGCTCTAAAATCATCAAAAGCTCGTGCTTTCTCGCCGCTCCCACCTGTCCTCCCGCCTCTCAACAAATAAATGCGCAATCGATCCATCGAAACACTTGCCTGTTTGTCCAGATACAACGCCCCCGCCTGAGGTAAATTGCCTCCGCTCGTGAGTAGGTTCTTCATCTGTGGTCTCCGTCTCAGAAACGAGGCATATCGAATTCCCACACTTGCCTGTGGTTCCCGATACAACGCCGCCGCCGGGGGTAAATTGCCTTCGCTCCGGTGCAGGCTCTACTTTCCGGCTCAGACGACGAGGCAGATCCAACAAATGGTCGATACTTGCCTATTTGTCCCGATACAACTCCACCGCCCGAGGTAAATTGCCTCAGATCGTGCTTTGGAGTTGGAAATGCGTTCGCTGTGAATAGGAAATTAACATTCGTGAAGGCAGAGGAGGGTTAATTCGAATACTTGCCCAGGACAGCGAAGAGGAGACCAAGCACAAGAAAATTCTTCATATCGTATGTCGGGCTTCTTCGATGGGTGCGCGGATAGTAGCCTTTGCTTCATTCATGTACCGTTTATAACCTTCTCGTTGGCATCTGGCAATTCAACCAAAAGCCGGATCCATTATGAATGCTCATGGGCAAGGGCGGCGTTGGACCGAAAGTGCGGCAGCGGTATTCCACATCTACGCTATCCTTGCATCTGAAGGAATTCTGTATGTGATCCTCGCTGAATTCATCATTGATCTAGTTCCAAGCCTCCGTGTCGTTCGCCCAAACTCAGACTCTGTCCCAAGGCCAATCTGTCGTCGGATATTAAGGTAATGCCTAGCGGGAGAGCCCACACTGGGAAGTCTCTGTTATCCATCTGTTCTGAGCCATCTATGCCTCGGCTCGAGGCATTCCTTTTTTCTTCGGCAACCTCACTTTAAGTTGCATTTAGAATGCTCTCCTGCATGACAGATGCGGTGTATTTCAAAGAGTCCGCATGACACTCAATCACCCGTTCAATCCCCGCTGAAAAGATCGTTTTACTGCCTACACCTGCTGCCCTCCCCTCCCTACCGTTATGCAAGAACCATTCACGAGTTCATGTAGAATTTTCTTAAAAATTTCTCGATGGTTGTCAAACAAGATTCCTGCGAGTCAGAACGCAGTTGGAAGATGTCAATCATAAATGCACTCCCAACCAAAGCTGACTGATACTCGGTTCTGGGCAGAACCCCACAATAAACCAATGCTAGCGGCCGGTGACCATCACGCGCCGTTATCAACTTTCCGTTCGCACTCGTACATATCCAGTTGCTTCCGCCCGCCGCCCGCTTACACTGCCAACCAAACGTGTTCTGGAACACAGTTCCTGGATACTTTAGTATCCTAGGTCTTACAATACATGTTTTTTTGGTTGAAGGTTCTATGTAGAACATGTCCCTAATAGGCAATTTTGGTAATGATGGCCTGATCTTTTGATCTTTTGCGTTTGTTTGGGCAATTTTGAGATCTTGTGTCGGCGGCCGTTCTCGCGATGCGTGGGTTGATTGATAATTAGAGTAGCCCGCTGCGCGGCAGGGCCCGCTATCTATCTATTACCTCACAATGTGAATGCCGATAAAGACATATCATGATGCACCAACTACAATGGAGCTCCCCCAATATGACTGTGGGCTCCATGCATCTCTTTGCCAAGTTTGCATACAGCGAAATATAGGTTGAGACCATGTACATTTTTTCACTGCGAAGCGAATGGCACATGGAACCAAAACACCGGGCCGTTCACCACCTTGCATGTTGTCGCGCGCCCAAAACTTTGAGACAGGGATCACCTTCCTGTTAAGCTCCCAGTCACAGCCGGATTTGTGAAAGACATTTTTATAGCCCTGGTTCTGTCCAAGTTCGTCTCAGCACTCATTTTCCAGATTTGAACCACGATAAATGCAGTCCATGCATCATTTGGGCTGGCTCAGGGTAACCCTGCGTTTACAAGGTCGGTGATTATGAATATCACCATCCCAAGTGTCAAATATATCCACGGATAAACTTCATTTCTGGTTTTCCAACCATTTCCTTCCACATTGGCCATATTTGACTCTCGCGAAAGATAGCCCCTGATAATCAAGTTCTTTGAACTGGGTTACAATTTGGGTAGGTGGGACGACACTGAACCGGTATATGACAAAATATGATGTCATTAGGGCACCATTTAGCTTACAGTCGGCCTGAGCATTTCGCTTCACAATTAAAAACTGTATTAGGAACTTAAAAATCAAACACCGGGATCCAATGTATTGAGTCTGATGTCAATGGTACATGCTTTTGAGGGTTCTCCGCAGGGCCGTTTCTGGCAGTACCAATTTAAACCCTGCTTTCTGCCTTTGTTCCCCATTGCCGTCCTACTCATCACAAAGTTTCAGTCGCTCCTCGCGGCCCTGGGCTGTGGAATATCACATTGATGCGACCTGGAAATTGAAAAAACCGCGCCGCTCGTCCCTGACCTTTGGTCGGTCCTCGCGGCCAGAAGCGGAAAATACTGCAGACCCATGCCTACTAAGGATTGCGAGTAAATTTATTGCGAGAAATGCAGAAGTGAGGTGTCAAGTGAAGAGTGGTTGACACAAGAGAAAAGTGAGTCAAAGAGTGGTGCAAGGTGAAGGCTTAGTTTACTGACTTGTGTATGAAGTATTTAAAACAGGACCCGTCTAGGAGGGTTGCCCCTGTAGAGCCGATGCAAAGGGCTATCAGTGTTTTCCCTGCCAATGGATGGGGCAGAGCAGAATAAAATTAACTGGTTTGTAAAACTGCAACTGTGGTAGGCGTGAGATACGGAAACGGTGAACGGCACATACCCGGAGTGCCCAACGTGGGTGATGAACCAACCCAGAAGGAGGGACATATGTGGGGGAAAAGATGAATTTGAGGATGAATGAAACCGCAGACTAGACCGCTTTAAGGAATCCCGGAAGGATGCAGATGAGTTGAGGCACAGAACAATGTCAGAGCGAGGTACTTTGGTGGCAGGCAATGATTAAACTGGGATCATTATACCCACGACAAGTAGAGACATAGGGGATAGAGGGAAAACAAAATGAGGGAGCAGGCCAATCCAAATAATCGGACTGGCTGTTCAGGTGTAACCATCTTACAGTCATAAGCCGAGGGGTCGCATCCGTACAGAGCCGTACCGGCGCCCCGTGGCGCCGTGCTATCCGGCAGTACACGGGTTTAGGCAGTTCCAGCCGGCAATGACGTTGCAGCTGATCCGAAGGTGCTCGGCCGAGTTCCGCAGTACGCCGATGTAGTGATGCCGCGAGTTCGAGCGCAATCGAGCTGGAACTCGGCTCGGCTCGGTGCACATCCATATTTGGCCGCTCGAGGTGATCCGAGCTCAGCTCGCATCAAGCTGCCTCGAGCTGCACCTTCCGTTCTTGGACTTCGCCCCGAATCGCCCGTTAGACGCCTCTGCGACGGCTCCTTTCTCTCTCTGGCACTCTTCCTGGCGAGGATTCTGGCTGGTAGCTGCCCTTGAGCTGCCCCCGACCGCACACCATGCGTATCTGACGTCAGTGGAGCGTGTGCCCCAACCATCACACCACCGCGCAATGGCTAGAGGTGCTGCAGGAGCATGTACGCGTCGGTAGGGCGCGTCGATATTTCAAATTGTGGATCCCCATAACTGTTAAATACCGAGACAATCAACTGCTTTGCTTAACACCCGCCCCCACCACATTCTGAGCGTCGATAATGGCAACGCGCCAATGTCAGTGCGCGGACCCTCGGGCATGCGCTTGTTTCCCTCTGCATACTCCGCTTCCCCATCGTTATTATCCCTCTGGTCCGCAGAGCCCGTGGCCTCACTATCCGCAGGTTTATGCACCGTACAATGAGCCTGTTCAGGGTTACTCGGATCCTCGGCTGTTTACCTTTCAAAATAACTTCCAGGCGTCGTATGGCAATAATGTGCCACAGTCCCCCGCATCCACCACCACCGCATTCCGCGTCGCACTCGGTGACACCACGAATATGCCAGCTACCGCATCGACGCAGCGGACTAAACGAAAGCGGATTCGGAACGGAAACAACTCCGGTGCAAATACCCGACGGCGGCTCAACAACGACCTTCAACCCGACGCACCAGCGGTCTTTGGTGTCGGCCCTTCCACCACAGGCGCTGCTGCTGCTCCAGCCGCCTCCGATCCCGTCCACCATCCTGCCTTCACCAATATTCCCGGTGTGAACCTCGGATCCATCCTGGAAAAATCCGATAAGAACAGTGCTGCGGCTTCGGATGTCTGGTATTTCACTCGTGGGGTTCATTCGGACGCCCGAATCAACGCCCAGCCTGATCGCGATAGTCTTTCGGAAAAACGGCCCGACAAGAAGGAATTTTCGCATTTATCTTGTCGGCTTTGCAGGTTAGTTTGTTCTGAGTCCAGTGTATCACTCACATCGCTCATTTTTCAAAGCGGCGACGAATGGACCACCTGGAAAAATGTTGAAGGCCAAACAGCGAACATACGACATCATCTAAACTCCGAGCACCGCAAAGTTTGGCGTGATATGGTTCTTCTCAAACAACTCAAAGGGTGGCAGACGCTCGGCACCTCCAATAACACCTTGCCTTCCGGTGAACGCGCGGAATTCTCGTTACCTGGGTTCTATGAGCGCCTTGTCAAATGGATAGCGGTTGACGATCAGGTACTTACACCTTTTATTATCGCTACGCAATGGTCTGATATCTTCGCAGTCTCTAGATGTTGTAGACTGTTACGAATTGCGTGATCTCCTCCTGTTCGTCGGGGCACCGTTGGAAGATGGAGATATACCTCATCGCACCAAATTATCTCAGCTCATTGCGACCAGATTCCATGCAGAGTATACTGCCATGATACACGAGATACAAGTGCGTGCATTATGGGCAGATTCGAATTGTTTTGCTTACCTTTACTAAATTAGAACGCTTTGGGTCGTGTCGCATTTACAAACTCAAGTGGCTGCAAGAAAATTGGACAGCTGATGATTACCTTGCCGCAAAGGAGGCTCTTCGCGCTTCGGTATGGGTGTCTATTGACTCAATCTAAACCGTCGTGACATGTCAGTACAGATGTTAGAGTATCGAAAGGATTCACGCGCAGCAGGACAAACCCCAGTTCCGATTATTCCGACTACTGCTTCACGTCGCGTTGTTCAACCGCCAACGATCTCCCGTTCGGCACGTTCTCAGGCCTCTGGACTGGCTCGCTTCCATGCTCTCTCAAAGTCTTTGTCCGGCTCAGATTTCGAGGTATCTCCTACAGCCACTCCTGCAGAGATGTCGGAGAGTGAGAAAACAGAGGCTGAACGCCTCGCCGAGATCGAAGATCGGCGGCTCGTTGATGAGGAGATTGAGCAATACGAGGCCGAGGGGGTCATAGACGAAAGGAACCCGGAATTCGAGGATTTTGATCTTGTCCGTTATTGGCAGGTAAACGGTCCTTTCTCTATTGTTCAGAGTTCAATGGTCCTGATATTTTCACTCCCAGCGCCGGGAGTTCCGGTTCACCACACTCTTCCGGGTGGCTCTCGATGTTTTGCCCGTTCAAGCATCTGCTGTCCCCTGCGAGGGGGTATTCTCCTCAAGCAAGGAAACAGATGCCCTGCGTCGGGGGAATATGTCTCCCACAGTCATGGAGATGCTCCAGATCTTGAAGTTCATTTATCGCAATGGCAGGATCAGCTTCACACAGGGCTGGGTAGCAACCGAGGAGGAGCTTTCGGTGATTGATGTTGACCCTGGCGTTTTGGAAGAACTCCTGGCCACAGGGAAAATAAAGGAGCTCGTCGGGCTCCTGAACACATCTTGGGAAGGATGGGGGAATAGTAATGCTCAACACTGACCGCGGAATTTATTTACTTCCAATTTTCGCCTTTTTAGCATTCTTGAGTGTATTTTATTGTTATTTAAATACATAGTTATCTTTAAATCGATCCAAGGTGTCTCCTCTGTATTTTTCACCTCCGCCGATGTCCGGGGAGGAGCAAGAGAGCGGGAACGACGGTGGTAGGGGGGCGTGGGATTTGAAACTTCCGTTTATAGGATCTGTTACATAATCAGCTCGAGCCAACTCGAGCCGAGCTTGTGGAGCCTCGAGCCTCGGCGAATTTGAAATTCCGTCAGCTCGAGCTCGCTCGGACTCGGCTCGCGGCAACACTACGCCGATGGTTATTATATTTGCGGTTGCGTGTACTATAAATGTACTCCGGAATAATGATTCTGTACAAGGAATAGAAATTATGTTTCCTCCTTAAGCTAGTCTTGTCACCTGCGCCGACACAATTGGTCCGTGTCATATCACGTTCTTGTTCCCTGGAGTAAACATACTTGTCATACATCCAATACATTCTTGCCAGCCAGATAAACATATTCTGCACCTCAGAAATCATAAATTTGTCCGGAGAATATGAAATTACTGTCTCCCCATCAAAACGTTTCTGTCTTCCCGATATCCCCTTCCTGTCTCCCGTTTATGGATCTCGACAGTCCCTGCACCGAATCACTTGATCCCGGAGGCTGCTATGCTCGGTTTGAGGCGTACTATCCAGTAAAAATAATCATCAGAGGGCCTGACCTCTTCTTCCCTCAGTTGACCTGGATTCGCGATGCCAACAGGAGTGATTACTATTTTTGGACTTCCGCAAGTTCAATTCTCACTAGTGCACATTGTCTCGTGCATTACCTAGACACCCTCCAGCTCAGCACTTGTCCTCTCCACTTGTCCCCTGGACACGGGCACAATTCGTACGCCTACGGAATCCACGTCAAATTGCAATGGCATCCAACGAGGAACACCTACGCAAAGGTCTCCGACGAGTCTGTGAGTGTGACACCGGTAGGCGGCATAAGCTAGTTCCTACTTACCATCACCAGGGGACTTTGACGCGAGATCAAGACTACGAGGTGCCTCTGGTGCACAGGGGCCTTCTTCTTAGTCTCAGGCCAAAATCAAAATCATCGGCCATAACCATCGCAGGACCTCATCTCCGCACATTGTTCAACTCCCGACCTTCGAATGTGACTCGAGCAATTTCCAGAAGGCTGTGTGGCAAACAAAAATTTTGAAGTTGACTGAGGATGCAATACACACTTGATTTTGACCGGTTCGTCGTCGATGGGTAGCTCCTGAGGCGGCCCTTCGTCTTGACTATGGTCTGAATTAAAATCAAGTGTTCACTCTTGTCCTGCAGTAGGGAGGTCATGGTTCCGGGGCAGAGTTGCAGAGCATTACATCCAGCTACTACTTTCTATTTTATTTGCATTTAAAGTGGAAGCCCTCATGCTGTACCAGAATGCCGAGAAAATACAGCAGGAAATTCGCAATTTTGATACCGGCAGGAAAAGTGGTTTCAGGGAACTAGGGTTATTAAATGAATCTTATCTGAGTGCGAGGGCAAGTACTAGCATGTAATTCGAGCTGAACTGCCTCCTAGATATGTGCTGCATTTCTTCTTGGAGCCCCCTACCTGCTTGACGAAAACTTGTTCTTGGATGCGAAGACCCCGTAGACCTGTGTGACCTAGCGCTGTTAAATGAATCAGATCTGAGGGAGAGGATAATTACTAGCTTGTCATTCGAGTTGAACTAGCTCCTAGATATTTGGTTTCACTTACCTAGCGGAGGTCGAAACTTTAAACAGGCAAGCAGTATTATGACAATGAAGGAGGAAGATAATATCGCTGTCTATATCAGTAATTTTGAGGGAGCGCGGAAATGGTCAATATAGCCATAGGTCAGTTATAACTCTCTTGAAGACCGTTAGCCTGTGTCTTTTCAAGAATTTTGGCTCGGTAGAAGTCTTGAGGGAGGG
The DNA here is from genome assembly GCA_029289555.1 of Mycena latifolia. NCBI lineage: Eukaryota > Fungi > Basidiomycota > Agaricomycetes > Agaricales > Mycenaceae > Mycena > Mycena latifolia. The sequence goes on along the minus strand of JARJLE010000016.1, from coordinate 468,948 downwards.
TTGAAAGGATTGAGCAGATGAAAATCGACGGTGTACACCCTTACGAGTGGTTGTGTGATCGTAGAGGTGAACACCGTCGATTAATGGGAGGCTGTGCTTGATATCATCAATTGCTTGATCAGACCCGTTCTGACAAACTTAAGTTGTCTGCCAACGGGTCGTAACTTCACAGGAACTGACTACTTAAGTTCGGCAGAAGGTAGGTGGTAAGAAGGTGGGGGAACACACACCATCTTCTTGACTGGGACCTCGCAGGCTGGCGTTCGAATCCCCGCACCAGAATGGGGCTCGTAGTGGAAATTCTGTCCTCCTTTCCCTTGGCTTCGAATTTTTGAAGGACGGCTATCAGACTCGGGGCCTCCCATTGCAGCATGGCTTTCGTAGAATATTTACCAGTCGACCCGATGCTACGAAATTTTTTCAACCATCACCACAGAAGTCCCGAAACTCGCCTTGTGAGGGGGAAAACTAGCGACCTCGAACACCGCTTTGAGGAGATATGTAAATACTTTAGGTGTGCTTTACAGAATACCGTCAGCCTCATATAGAACTCGGTTCGACTCTGGTTCGACTGCCCTCCCCCAGCGGACTACGAATAGCTGGATAAGGGAAAATTGGTGCTGGCCGTGACATTTTGCGCCGCGGAATACGCAAATTCAACCAGAACCATCAATCTTTCCCCCCAAGTCGTTCTGAGGGTTCAAAAATCAAACCTCGGTCCCCTGAACAAGGGCGGGGAGCAATCAATATTGCCTTGGATCTGGAGGACGTGAATTCCAACGTGCTGTTTGCTGTGCGTGAGGTGACATTGTTTTCTCATGCAGTTGCATTTTGGTAGATAAAAGCTGGGCACCTTGGGAGACCCGGTGACTTCCCCTTCATTGCTGATCTTGACAGCGACCAACGGGCTCAGACGGGGAAGCAGTGCACTCGAGGTTTCCTACTAGTCACTGCGTTCCGGCCTCTCGTAGTCGGAGGGTCTGATTACTGCCCAAGTCAGAGGGTAGTCAGAGATGTCTGACTATATTAATTTTATTATCCCCTCGGGGAAATTAATTCTGGGGTACCGCGTTTCATCGGCATTCCATGTTAAACCGGCCCCATGTCCATAATCGTACTTCACCGTGCGTTTCGTGGCTATGATCAAGACCCGAAATTGTATACCAAAGTCGAGTAGTAACAGAAACGCTGAACCACAAATGCGGGGAACAATCTTGAATTTTAAGCGGGAGTTTGTACTACTATGCAGTGGCCAACACTACTCAGCTGGTAGCTACTGAGGTCGTGTAACTCGCGTTGGTTCAATGTGCTCGGTCGGTTTATTACAACTTGATGAACATCCACGATGACATTTCCCTCGTCATCTCACGATTCTCACCGTCATGTATAAATTAAGGTCAGATCGGCAACTCTTGCTTTTCCAGGAGGCAGAACGGTCGTTGGCCTGCGCTGGGCGATGTGGACAATACGGAGAGCGGACTTCAAGTTGAAGTCAAGTTGAAACAACACCGGTCCTGACTGGTCCCTTGACTTGTCCCTTGCCTCTCAGCGCACGACCGGTGCATGCAACCGTCTTCGTCTCTCGCTCAATACACACAGTAGCCACAGGCAAGGATCGATGTACGTAAACTTGTGGAGGTGCCTGGGTGCCTAACTTTACGGCACATTCCTAAAGGAGACTCTCCACAACGCAAAGTTGAGCGCCGGAGCCTCATCCCTGTTCTCGGATTTCTGGCTGCTCTTGGGATTTGTCAAGCTTCAGGGTTCATGCTGGGAAGTATATGCTATCACGCTGATTTACCCTCCCCGGTTTTGTTCGTCAATTCGACTCAATTGGGACCTGGGCGGCGTCTCGCGGCGTGCGGTGTCCGGCGGGGTAATGTTTTATCTGTTGTCAATGTGCTGCTGCCTTTCCTGATCCTTAGATTTCTTCCCCCTCTGTAAAACTCTCCCTATGGCGGCGTACCACATTGTCGCCTTGCTCATTCCCGCGTGGGGCCACACCAGCTATATCTCTCTCGCAACGGTGCAGAAGGACCCCACGCTGGTCATCCCGATGGTACAGCACATCATCGTCGATGGGTCCGGGCGGCACATCGCGCTGATTTGAGTCAGTGCCACAAATGGAGGCGACAGACAAGCACATACGATCACGCTCGACTTCAAATTATCGGGGTGGGCGAGAAAGAGTGCGTCGTGGTTCCCGGGTATTGTACGTACTCGTTGTCGGCGCGCTAATTGTGTTTTTGCAGTATCCCTTTCGGACCGGACATGGTCAAGCATGCCGTGAGTCAACTCCTCGCCGGCTGGATGGAAACCCTTCCCCAGCTCGTCCAAGGAAGAGACGGGTGGCCTGCTACCCATGCTTTACACGTATGTCCCGGTGCCCTCCCCGCATTAATTATTCTAAATGTCCCCCGGGCCCTAGATGGACTACATTGCCGACGGCTACGTGTTCGAACCGACGAAGCGGATCGTAGGTCCCGCCTGCAAGACGCTCCTGTGGTGGTCATCCTCTCTGGCGTCCATGTCCGCCCACTTGACCGACTACGACTTCGCGGCCATCGCACAAGAGATCTACATGGACGAAGCTCGCCGTAACGGGCGTTCTCTTGAGGCTATTTTGGACGCGGTTCATTTGTCGGTCGAAATTCGTTCATTTTATCTTGAAACCTCATTTATAGGTAACGCTCGCGTGGAACGAGAGCGACGTGCATTCCGGGCGCATTGTGAAACACCCTGGCACGCCCGACATGTATGACCACGAGCGTCTCGCGTACGGGAGCCCGTCCACGGAGGGCCTCAACCAGCTGCTTGTTGCGGCGCAGGGCCTCGCTCGAGTCGTTGACGGGCTCATCGTGCCTGCCGCACGCTGCATGGAACCCGTTGGCGTCCCGCACTGTCGCGCGCTGTACCAGAAAACTGGACAGGAACTGTTCACAGTCGGCTCGGGGGCACATGAGGTATGCTGGAACGACGCGCCGCCCACGCCGCCTACCAACGCGGTCGTCAAAGCGTTCCTGGACACCGCCCTGAGCCAACACGGCCCCAATTCGGTGCTCTATATCTCCTTCCGGTGCGTCGTGCCCTTCATTCTTTCTACCCTATCACCACTCACTCGGCACCCGCGCAGCTCCCTCTTCTCCCCGATCGCGACGCCGGAGCTGATCGAGGCACTCATAGCGACGGGGAATAATTTTCCAAATGGGAAGGATACTGACCTCGGGTAATGCACAGGGGATTTTTAATAGGCCCCGAGGGCTTCAGGGACCCTCCAGCTGCGAGGTTTAAGGTGCTGCACTTACGGGGGCCGATGCCGATAAACGGGGTACAGGACGGCGATGCCTGATACAGATCCAAAATGGCCAGTACCGAAAAGGGAAGTCAGATTACATCATCCAGTTTTGCTTTGCGGTTACCGGCAGACCGAAGGCAGACGTGTCGGCCAACTCTCGGCGTTCTTGCCGAGGGGGTTGACAGTTGCTGTGGAGCACGGGACACAGAGGGGCACCATCAAGGGATAAATTAGACGGTTAGGAGGGGGCGCAATAAAGCCTATTTAAGCTGAAAAGAGAGATCGGCAAGCCGTATATGGGTCAGAAGACTTTCCGACTTTCCGCCACGAATGAAATTCCAGATCGGGGAATTATTTTCGGCAGATCGGCATCGCGTCGTCGTTGCCGCAGAGCTGCCGCTTTGTCACGCTAAGTCACAGTAGTGTAACGGGGCTCCATCAAGCGAGAGAAAGTGTCGTAGAATATATTTGAAGGCAATACAAATCAAGGCAGAGGAGCGCTATTGTACATAGGTGATGGATAGTAAGGCCGGGTCCCCCAGATGGGCTGGGATACATTACCGGCGTGCCAGGCGGATACAAAAAATACTGCGGAATAGGGTGCGCTGGGGGCTGTTGGTGCTGAGACGACGGATGTGGGCATAGTTGGGGTGTAGGTAGGTGTTGCATACCCGGAGGAAGAAACAGCCTTTATGGGGACCTTTGGCACAGCGCGTGAGCTGCATCGCACCGCCGCATGTACGTTTACGGTTTCGGACAGAAAAAGGTGGGGTCGTCAATGTGGGGGGCCATTTGAGATAGCGAGGAGGTTCCAAGATCCAGGGCAGGAAGAATGGGAGAGAGCGAGGTCGCAGAGGGACAGCGAGGGCGCAGTGCGTCGATGTGGAGGGCAGGAGAGAGACGTGGCTGACAGCTTCATGACAAAGCGGCAGGACTGCGGCAAGGGCGACGCGATGCCGATCTGCCGAAAATAATTCCCCGATCTGGAATTTCATTCGTGGCGGAAAGTCAAAAGTGGGTCAGAAGCAAGCAGCTGCAAATAGATTTCGCCCAATTCGGACAGGTCTGAAACGCATGTCTGTTTTGCGCCAAAATTTTTTTCAAAATGACTTTTCAATCACCACAAAGACCCGCTACTAAAGATAGCGGGAATCGTAAGCGGTTGTATTTCGGTTTCGCTGGGTTGCAGATCCTTAATTTTGCTTTTGCACTTCACTTAACTTGAAAAAAAAGCAACACTAACGGGAATTGAACTGCGAAAGAATCATGCATCATGATGTTGCATCTGCTTGTATATCTTTGACCGCTCTACCATTTCGCCAGGAGCATTGACAAGTTTTCGTGGATCTGAGTAAATTCTGCTGTCCGCCAAAAGAAGGTTCGCAGAATCGTCTAGAATATTTTCTATTAATTGACCGCACTACGTTATGCCTTTCAGGCCGGTAGGGCCATTACCTTGGAATAGAAAAGTGAAAGCTGGAAAACAGGTGCTGATTCAGTGAATTCCACAGATCGGCAAAGCACTGGCCGAATAAGCGAAGGCCCAAGAAGGGAATATTTAAAAGATATGACACGAGCCGGAATCAATCGACGGAGCAAAATTTGCATAAAAATGGGAAGTGTGCAACACAACCAATATATAGACAAAGGAGGCATTGGAGAAAGCTAAACTCAAGCACCCTAGTACCGGACGCCTTATCCAGCAACGACCATCCTATCCCACACTCGCCTCGAGCTAGCCTACATGTACATATCTGTGATTTACCTAGAGCTGTGGGGATATAAATTTTCAGATTATGGCCTTCAGAGGCTGTAGAATCTCATGGGACAATGCCCACTAGAGCGCGGCGTCGACTTCCAGCTGTAAATCGTGCCCAAGTCGTGCTCGAGTCTCCAGATTTCCACTGAATTGTCAGGTGGGCACCAGTGTTTTGCCGATCTGCGGAACTCCACCGGAAATTGCTAGGTTTCCAGTGATTAGGCCACAACTTTTCCGCTGGATTCACATTGACGTCCTAGATCCACGGGCCTGGAGGATGCGCCGTGAAATTTTAATACATCGAACTCGGTCGTCCCGCCTGGCGTGCCACTCACAATCTCGGATACAAATTGGATCACGCTAAAATACAGAACTGGGCTACATATGACGATGCCGACTAGTACGACGCATCTACTCACTCATCGCGCTCCATTCCTAATCTGCGCGGTGGAAGGTGAGGATAACTCTAGACAGCACCGAGGACAGATAACTCACAAGACTTCCACGAGGCAGACGTAGCGATTAGCGCCTCTTGCTCTGCCTCCAAAGGGCATCGGCCCTCTACAGACGTCTTGAGCTCATGCACCGATTCCGCCCCCGGAGAGTCCATCTGTTCCTTCTCCTCCTATACCGGATAGGTCAGTAGGTCCACTAGCAAGCGGACGGCAACGCTCACCTTCTCCCGCCCGCATTTAACGCCTGCGCAACGCTCGCGGTGCTTCCTCCACAGGCCTGGGAAGTACCTCGAGCGCTGGTCCAGCTTGATCGTTTTCCCACAGCCGCGACACACGACCTGGGTGGGCTCCACGACGAGAGTCCACGAGTCAGCCTCAAGGGCCATCTTGCGCTCCGACTCGGAGTAGCAGCTCTTCTTCACATGCTCGCCCTGTGGCTTGTTGGAGGACCTGCCGGATTCCGGGGCGGTGGGGTAGGTGTACGGCTTCGTCGGTTTTGGCTTGCGGCGGGGGGCCGCGGTGGCATTGCGACGACGGCGGGCGGCGGCATTGCGGTGAGTGGAGATTTCGCGGTCGCCGTCGCTGCCGTCCATCGCCTCGTCGTCCGACTCCGAGTGGTGTAGCTCGCAGGACGGCTGACTTAGCGGCGGCGACTCCCAGTCCATGTCGGTGGCACTATACGACGGTCCGTCAGCATGGTCGCGGCACAACGAACTCCGAGGCGAGCACCCACCCAATGCAGTCGTCGTTGGGCAGCGCGGGGGCAGACAGCGGCTGCCGCCAGGCTTGGACCATCTCTGGCGGCGGCTGCCATCCGGTGTCGCATCTGTGGGTGGCACTATCCTGCTGTCAGCCCCCGCAGATAAATTGGCACGGGCAAGTGCGCACTCACCCAAAGTCGCGGCCGACGCAGTGGGGCTCGTGAGCCTTTACCATCGCTTCCAGGGCCTCGAACGGGTTGCTGCCTTGGTGCCTAAAGATGTGGGTGCATCCCCGGCGCCTGCACGCATTCTCGAAGGGCAGGAAGCTCTCGTCCGGAGGCGGGCTAGCGCAGGCGGCATCAGACATGGGGAAGGTAAGTGAGGGAGATTTTTTCGAGGATGAGGGGAAGAGGAGGAATCAGGGTGGGGAGATTAAAGGCTCGAGGGAAGTCCGCACATGATCTACCGCGCTACCAACGAACCACCATTGTTACTGTTTGGGCCAGAATTTGATGGTAATTCCTTTGTCAAGATGCGGTGCTGGGGCCTGCGCTTTGGCACTCTTTCCTTACTTCCCTTGTTCTATTGTGTCTCAGATCGAGTCCGATCCCGTCGACGTCCAGGTCTCGTCCTCGTGGAAATGTGCCGAGCTCGATTCCAGGTCAATCCCGTAGGTGCACCTAGTCGGCGGGCAGATATTGAAGCGCAGGGCCCAGTTTCGACATGGCCTCTCCCTTTGTTCTGGACGGCAGCGGAAGTCCAAGCGTAGCGCTCAACGCTTTGGACAGCATCCGTAAAAAGCGGCCAAGAGAAGGTAGCGACGATTGGAAATACGATTCCGAAATTCACATCTGTCAGATTGGTGGCCGAGGATGGCTGGCGTTAAATATTATTGATGCGGAATTGGTACTTAGCGCGGCCTGCAGGTCTCGGCTGCCGTGGGCTGAGAGGAGCTGCAGCCTTCGACAGAAGAACACCATTGGCGGAGAGCCGATCTGGTCGGACGTCCTTGAGCGGTGCACATCTCTGGATAATGTGGGCCCAGCAAAATCACGACAAAGGGCTGTGGCTCTCACCGGATATATGTTGCGAAGCGATATTGATATTGATACCCCGTCCTTATTGACGTGAGCGGAGGACTAGATGTCGCTCGCTCTCCAGGACAGAACTGCTGGCCGAAGCGTTCGACAATTCCTCGAAACCCAGTTCAAGATTCGAACGGTATCCTCCAATGCGAGTTGGACACTAGACTCTCGCTGTATTCATGGTTCCCTATTGGTGGACTGGACACCCAAGCCCGCGGATCAACTTGAACGCCGACTTGTAATCCAGGACGCTTTCTTTAGGTATACCTAAAGTGCGCGTCAGGGATATTCAGCAGTCTGTTCCTATCACTGGGTGCACCACAGTAGATCCATGAGGCGGTCTCGTACTTTCTTCTGGCAAGCTCACATCTAGCCGTTTCCCCACCTTCGCGCACAGCGACGTCCGGGAGGCAGGCAATCGAGGGCTAGGCGCAATCATCATGTACACCCAGGTGTCAGCCTCATGAGGTTATGGTCCCAGTGGGCTGGGAGGGGCCATGACTTCCATTTGTTGAACATCCCCGCAAACGCTCGTTGGTCACTGGCTATCGTATCGCTGGATGGGTGGGGGGGGGGAAGAAGAAAGGCGTCAGGTTAAGGTTAGGAAATTACGTGTCGGTTGGCACGTGGATCCATTGCTCTTTTGGAGGTAACCACCACCACCACTTTGCTGGGTCGCTGATGAATCTCTGCCGAACCATTCAGCATTCAGTTAACGGCTGCGTCTTGTAATCATCCCAACACGCTCCCTGGGACCCTGATTCTTGAAACGGTGACAATGAAACCTCTTCGCGATCGTTTACCGCCTCTCGCTACGTTATTTATTCCCCCGGCGCAGGCTCTCCGATTCCGTTAACAGCCTTCGTTATTTGCTCCCAGGACCTCAAAGAATAGAAGCCTATCTAGCGCTGATGCACAGGATTACGAGACTCAAGACCTGGAAATCTCCACTAATCCGCGGAATCGTCGACTTTCGAGAACGCCTTGGTGGGTAAATAGCACCTCACGATTCACACACAAAGTCTATTTACAACCGTCAGATGTACCTTGCAGTTGATTCAAACGTTATATCTGCTTTGGAAACTCACTACGCTTTGTCGCTGCTGTAGCCGATTGATCTTGCGTACGGCCCAACGCAAATCGGCCGTCGTTGGGTATCAGCAACGATGTATTAGCGAGCGATGAGACACCTCACTTGGCATGAGAAAAAGACCAGCGTTGTCAAAGCTTCGTGGGATCTTGGGCGCACAGCGTCTCGAAGCAATGGATCGAGACGGCCAAAAAAAGAACAGTATTCTACCGGTACCTCTTGGTTCACGCCCGTCATTCATGCAACACGCAAGGCTGTATCGCCTTTTCTGCTGTAGGTTCTGTCCATCGTCTCGTCCCACATCACGCTAATATTTCCTAGATTACATAAGACTTATTTCGGCTCGCCTATCTTGGAGGCTGACAATTCGCCTCCTCGACGCGCATGGGTTATCGCGGGGTCATTTGGGTCTCATAACGGGAGGCTGCCCTTAAGTACCTCCCCTTCAAAGAATTACATCCACCCAAAAGCAATATCCACCAAACCCATACTCAACAGCGATCAAGCTCTATAGTTTCTCCCGTGCAACCTGCACCGCACGCGTCGCGACGATTCTCCATGAGATTAAGTTCCCCTTCGAGCTCGAGGTCAACCTCCGTGGAGGCGAGCACAAGAGCCCCTGTCTTCCTCGAGAAGCAGCCCTTTGGGCAGATTCCTTACATCGTGCGCACCTTCACCCCGTTCCCGTTGTCCGGCCATTCATCGTTTAGCCTGACGCGCGGCGCGCTTGAATCAGGACGATGACGGGCTCATCTTGTACGAGACGCGCGCGATCTGCTGGTACCTCGCCGCGAAGCACCCCCGCGGTGGGCCTGATCCCGACAGATGCGAAGGCGTACGCCTTATTCGAGCAGGCTGCATGTGTGGTGCTCAACAACTTCGACCCCAGCGCAAGCAAGTATGTCGGGGAGTCGGTGATTAAGCCGTATGTCGCCATGCTTCTGTGCTTCCTCGTGCTGACCCTGCACAGGATGTTGAGCGGAGCGAAGCCCGACGAAGCGGTGGTGAATGCGCAGGTCGCGATTCTCGACAAGAAGCTCGACGGCTACGAGGCGATCCTCAGCAAGCAACGATACCCTGCGGGTGATGTGCGTCAAACTCAATATTTATTCATTTTCAAGCTGCAAACCGCTAATGAGACATCGTTAAGTCGCTCACACTTGCTGACCTCTTCCACATCCCGTACGCGCCCTTGGTGACTGTCAGCGGCAGTGATATCATGACGCGGGAACCCAATGTCGCTACCTTTAAGTTCTCCCGGGGTAATTGGATGCTAATGTGCTCCCAGGTGGTACAACGAGCTCGCCACACGCCCGTCGTGGCTGGCGATCAAGGACGGCGTAAAGAGCACCAACGCGTACTAGACCACTATATATCAGCTATCGTTCACTGAGCGCAGATCTGCCATCTTTGAATTCTACATACCGCATGGAGTGAGATTACATATGTATGAGACTCTGTTAGTCTTTCCTCGACAGAAGTTTCAACTCGAAGCTCGTACGTCGCTTGTTGAAACTCTCTGTTCAATTTCCTGTCTTTAACAGACATGAGACATGGCCGACTCCTACAGATGTTCGTTATTTCTCTTTCAATCCGTCTAGTCGGTCTTTCATCCGCATTTCGAATGCTTCTACTATTCAAGACTTGGTCTATTGTCTTGCCTCCCAGCATTGTTTCTTCGCGCTTGTCGCATTTCTTGGCTGTGACTGTCTCATTCCTGTTCAGCCAGGATACATTTGACTTGAATTTTTGACGCTTTGAATTTCTATTGGTGAAGCGAGTCCCACAAATTGATGATGCGGCACCAGACATTCGGAAAGTGATACATACAGGGATCTATGATACACCTATTTTACAAATAATTTACATCGTCAAGCGTTCGCTGAACCGAGAGCACGAAACGGAAAGTCGAAAGCAACGCAAGAGCATGAGGGGGCCCCATTATATCTTGAGGATGCACATGTTAAGCCCGGAGCTAGTCGTTGTCCAGAAGTCACTCAGGACTTGGCCCTGCGCCGATGAGCCACAGTGCGGGACGAGCCCGCTGTACATCGTCTATAACATACGTCGAATAATTAGCGCCTGGGTGCGATGCGGGACCAAGTGTGAGGACTAACCTGGAGGCGGCTCTGCATTATTTGGAGGGCACTGCAGAGCTGCGTGAGACTGACGGGTGTGGTGCTCCGGTGGCATCCCGCGACGAGGGTGTTCATCTACGGCACGGGTGAGCAAAGCTGGCATGATGAGTCGATGAAAATTTTACCTGGGGAGTGAGCGCCACGACACGTTGTGCGATGGCGGTGCCCTGGCTCAGGAGCTGCGTGGTGTCAGTGGTCGAGGTTGTGCTGCCTGAAAGACCGTTCTATTAGGGTGGGCGTGAGCTCCCGTCCTCGTATCTGGGGGCCAGGGGGTGCTTACGAGAACGGCGTTGAGGGACTGGATTTTATCGTTTACACGCTGAGCTGCGATACGAGGCTCGAGAGATCGCAGTTCAACTGGAATGGTTGGCGGCCAGAAGGTGAACAGATCAAAGGATGAAATATTGCGTAGTTGGCTAATAGACCCCGCGAGATTTGTGACCAAGGGGCCGTTCACGAGGGTGAGAACCCGGGGATCGCATTGAACACACTGTCCACAGAGCTGGTGATTTGGCTCAGAGGGGTGAGGATAGCGGTCTCCGCTGGAAGTGCCGGTCGCGGTGCTGAGAACGCTCGAAATGACGTTGCTGGGAAGGAGAGTGCCGGCGGAGGAGGGGGCGGCGCCGGTAGGCATTGCGAGGGCATTGGTAGTATCGCTGAGAACGGTCGACACGAAGTTCGCAGCGGAGACCGCTATCCTCACCCCTCTGAGCCAAATGGGACGGTGATAAGGCCGCCAGCACCCGCTCACTGCGCTGGAGATCAAGTTGACAACAATTCGAGGGACGGGAACCGCCAGGGACGAAAATGGGTGTGACAAGGCTGATGGCGACGCTAAGAGCGCTCGAGATAACGTTGGTAGCGATGCTGAGGTTCGATAAACGCGTGGCGACACTGAGGCCACTCGACGCGACGATCTTCACCAGCTCCGGAGGTATGGAAAGAGAGGACGGCAATCCGACGATCGGGGAAATGTTGGGCGGTAGCGCTGGAAATGGCTGGATCAGCAAGACCGGTGGCGACGCTGACGCCGCTCGAGAGGATGGGGTTGAAGATATTCTTGAGAATGCATGCCAGTCGGCTGTCTCGGTAACCCAGACGTTCCGGTGTGATCCGTGCCACGCGAGAAAATCAGAAAAAATGATGGACCGAGATCGCACCCGAACCACCGTAGCTGTTACTGTGGCTGAGGCGACGGCATTTCCGATTGAGAAAATGGGGGAGGCGTCCGAAAGGAGAGCGCCAATGCTGAGTGCAGCGAGGGGTATGAAGTAGGTGAGCATATTGGGTCGTTCAAGGTCGTCGAAGGAAGTCGTAGAACGTGAGTTGTCGTGAGAGTCGAGTAATTATCCCCGAGATGTGCGAGCCTGCATGCAGCGTCTCGCGAAGAGTAGGTGAAATATCCGCCTCCCGACAGCCCCGATGGGTCTGAGGCATTGCGAACGGGTGTGAGACTTCCGCCCTCGACCCGACCCCAACATCGCCTCAAGATTGTACGCCGTGTCTCCGTGTCGCAGAGACATTGCAACGCGGATAGTTCGCCACAAAAGGAGAGAGTTGGGCCCCAGTTGACCGACTCGTAAAAACAGGAGTCTCAGCCAGTTCGAGGCATTGTCATCAATGTCCGCAGATTCAAAGGCAAAAACGGGGGAGATCTGTTCCGAGGCAATAAATCAAGTCATGGTGCAGAGGATGCAGCTGGAGGGGGAGGGGGGGGGCTTCAAGTGGTTTACAAAAGAAGGGAAGCTTCGCCAGCAATTCGGTCAATGTTGGAACGTGGAGAAATTCGAGGTCCAGAGCCTTCACCAGAGAGAAAAATATCGCTGTGTTTTTTGGGTCTATTAAATTTTCTGGCATTTGAGCGCAATGAAGGACACGTCGCTGGACCATTCAAGTACCACGCAGGTGTCATCGTGAAGCACAGGTCGAATTCGTCGTAGTCTTCGCCAAGTCTTCGCGAACCTGCGTTTCCTGTTAAGCCACTCCAAGCACACCTTGGTAGGCTTAAAACGAAGAAAGTGCGTTTATATAGAGCTCTTACGAGCGCGCGCCGTTCCTGCGAACACTAGTACTGTGTTGACCCTGTCCATGTGATGCGATCCAGTGGCAATTCAGGCGCTTGAGTGAAACTACGGGTATAGTGCGGATTCTGAAGTTCCCTCACCGCGGGTTGACGCTGTTGCTCAGAGGGGGCATCCTCGAATTTTTCGAGCATGGGGGGTTTGATGGCAGGAAGGGTGTGACGTATGACTGATTCGGGACTGAAGTTGAACCACACAGGACCAAACTCTCCACCTTCCGTCCAGCCGCGTCGTTGACTCGTAACGAGAGTGTCTTCAGCGATGCACCGCTGCCTGGATGTTGCCGAGCTTGTGGATCTTATATGCTCCTATTCTAGTCGGGGATCTCTTGCTGCTCTTGCGAGAACTTGTAAAACGCTGCAGGGTTCTGCACTGGATCGGTTGTGGCACGATCAGTATACATTGCGCAATATCCTCGGCTGCATGCCACCTGGTCTGTTGGATGTAGCTGAGGGGCAAGGAAGCAGGCGCATGGTATGTCATATTTGTCGAGTCAAGGAAGTCATCTGATGCCTTACAGCGCCTCTTACGACCCATTGTAGCCGCCGATTGGCGGCGAGCTATCAAATACGCTGGTCGTGTCAGGTCCCTATTCATCCTGGCCTTCGACGATATTATGCTAGGGGACGTCCTTCCTGCCCTGAGCCTATCGCTTCCTGGCAACTGTCTCTTTCCCAATCTCCGCGATCTCGAATGGTACCCATATGAAGATGAATCACTCTACATGCGGATACTTCTCACTCCTACCATAAGGGACATATCATTTTCATGCAGCGCATCTTACAATGAGCTGTCGCTCCTTCCGGCGCTTGCGCGTACGTGCACCGCATTGAAGCGCCTTGCCATCCGGATGGACTGCGAGCTCGACTCGGTTCCCAAACGCTCGGCCATGTCCGACTTCTTGCAGATGCTCCGATGCACCGAGTCTCTCCGCTTGGATATCCCCGATTTCGCGGCCTTGGAGCACATCGGTCGTCTGTCAACACTCACAGACCTCACTATAACATCCTTCGACTTCGAAGTATCCTCCGCACCATACATTCCCGCCCCACATTTCACCACCCTCCAGCACCTCACCTTCGAGGCTGGCGACATTCACCAAACAACCGACTTTCTCCACCTTTGTTCCGACATGCCACTTGTTCGGCTCGAAGCCACCTTCCCTGCATGCCCGCCGATGCGGGTAATGTATAAATTCTGCACCGCTTTGAAGGCTTCTTGTTCGCACGGATCTCTTTGTTCTCTCGAACTCGACACCGACGGAGACATTGGCGTTCTAGGGGACGCGGACAAGGATGCTTACCTCATCGGCAACGATTCAATTCAAACCCTTTTCTGCTTCCGCAACCTCACATCTATATCCATCGACTCGGGTGTTGGCTTCGATTTCGATGATTCCATTTTATCGGAATTGGCATGTGCGTGGCCCAATGCAAAGACCCTGCTCCTCAGATCCGGCTGGCAGAGACGCCCGCGCAACACGCTCGAGTGTTTGTGCGCTTTTGCCCAACACTGCCCAGATTTGGAGAAACTTCACCTCACGCTCGACGCCGCGCAGGTAATACCCGCAGGTCACCGGCGTTTGTCCCAACGGCGGCTCAAACATCTTGAAGTCCCGCGCTCACCAATATCCGCTCTGACGCTCGACGTCGCGCGCGTTATATCAGCGCTTTTCCCAGGCCTGCAGCGGCTTTCGTCGCCGTTCAGCCTTCATGTGTACCAGTTCGATCCTGAAATGGACGAGCTCCGTGCGTCCAGTCAACGTTGGAAGGAAGTCAAGGCATACCTCCCTGTGGTTGCGGCCATCCGCGAGGAGGGGCGGGCGCTGGCGTTGGAGGAGTTGGGGGCATAGTTTTGTTGCGTAGGTTCTCTTTTTGTTTCGTATCCAATGCATTCTACTTCCTCCCACTGAGTGCTCGGTCTCATCTTTTTCCCAACTTTGATCGAGCAAGCCGTATTTCCTCTTCCTTAGCGGTCTTATGCCCTCTGCACCGCGTCCCTCCTGAAATACTCCAAGAATTCCTCCGGTGCTGCTGCAACCACTGCTTCCCCTCCAGTTTTCGGTTTACCTCTGCTCACTTCCGTGTACTTGCCTGATTGCCTCAGAATAGCAGACCTGCGGGTCTCGTGACCGATCAACAACGTGGCTTCAACGTGTTGTGGTGCGTACCATCGCGTCGCCGACGTCCTGGATTCTGCATGTCTCCCATGTGGAGCGAGTAGTCTCTCTTATAGCGCTGCCCACCGGATGCCAGAGGCGCCTTTGCCCTAGTATGTCCCGCGATCCTCCCCTCCCCGAAAATCTTCCTCAATACGGCTTCGGGCCTGAAACTGCGTTCAAAAATCTCGTCGGCAAAAATGTGTTCCTCTTCCGGGTCTACACCCCCCACCCGAGGGTATCCGGGTGCTCCGAACCGCCCTTCTTGGCGCCGAAATTCGACAGGTGCTTTGCATCTGGCGACCATTCCCCCAGCCCCGAGCCGCCGCGCCCAACGTACGCCGATGCCGCTCGGCACATGGACTGGACAACGCGCCATTCTTCGCGCTACGTGTCTGCGTCGCTCAGCCTCATGTGGGCTGTGTGGGAGGCGCTGCGGCGCTACCACTTCGGCATGAAGCACGACGTGCAGATCGCCGTCATCGACGCCGGCGCGGTTGTTGAGCGCGCGGTAACTGTTGTGGAGCTCCTGCAGTCTGTTCCTGCAATCGAGTGCGTACCATTAAACTATTGTCATGCTTCTTGCATTGACCAACTCCGCATTTGCAGACGCCACGAGAGCCACTGGAAGTGGTACCGCTTCGCGAACGAATCGCAAAGCGTCCTTATCTACGGCGCCATCCCGCAGCACGCCATCCTGGCCTCTGTCCCGTTGCTCCACATCCTCGACAACCTGCCATCCTACTGTCTCCGCCCGTCCACAGACTCCCCGCCGGCCACCCCAATTCAGCGCGTGTCCTGGGTGTATCCCACGGCGAACCCGAGCTACCGGCGCTTCTGCGCAGCGCAGACCGCGAGCTTCCTGTCCGCTGCGCCTGAGGCGCGCTTCAGTGACTCGACCGCCGCGGCGGTGCAGCTCGCGCTCGCGCTCCTCGGCCCCTGGTTCCACTGGATGCTGCGCCTTCGCGCGGCACACGAAAATCACCCCGCCATCTTCCGCGACGCCGCCGTAGCGAAGGTGTCCGAGCTTGGGCGGGCCATCGCGCTGTGGCCTGCGGCGCCCGAGACGCTCGCCAAGTGGGACCGTGTCGTCCGCGAGATCTCGCTGCTCATTGCCGAGGAGGCGGATATGCATTCTCGAATCGCCGGAGTAGGCCCCATCTCCCGAAAACCCTCCGGGCTGAAGCTGAAGTCAAACGTGGATGTACCGGTGCCCGTTGTGCTGGACGCGCGGAACTATCTCCCCACACCGCCGCCCTCGCCCCCACCGGCTCCAAGTGCCAGCTGTCCAGCGTCGCTCAGTCTCTACGCCACCGCACTATCTCCGCATTCTCCAAACACCGACACCGGGGCAGAAAAATGTCGAGAGACGCCCATTGTCCCGGATGCCGGTCTGCTCGAGTGTCCTCCCCCGTCTGCGCGCGCCGAGCCTCCGCCTGCTGAAACCAAGGACATACCGCCTCAATCTGCCCCGTCGGATGCGCACATCCACTCGAAGGGCGAGACCGCATCGTGCCTCCTCACGGGCTTCTTTTTCGGCGCCTTGATCATTATTGTTCTCTCGTCTCAGAGGAGACCCACACTGATGCAGCTGAGCTAAAGGTAATTTCCTTACTCGCGTTTACCGTGATTGCGCTGGTTCGCATTTATTCTGTGTAATATTTATATTGCGTTTTCGGCCCAAGAGCTGGTGCCAAGACATCTACAAGTGCTGACCTGCGTCGGATCGTCCAGACTGTCCGTATGTAGGTTCCATCCGTCTTGGCGGTGTGTTGATTCGCTGGATATGGAAATTTCATTTCCGAGATGGGCTGCGCACCTATTTTTCCTCCGTTCGTACAGCATAATCAAAGCTCCGAGCAGATCTCTTGGCCCCTACTTCTTGGCCTTCGTCTTGTCTGTAACAGATGAGTATAAATATTGTCAACAAGTCCCTCGTTGGCCCCACTTCACATTTACAATGTCTGAGTATAATTTTGGAAGTGCCAGGAGCTGCTTCTCGTGAGAGTGTTTGTCGTTATTCCCCGAAAATTGTTGATGTTCGGTGTTGTTCGGTATGGTTTCCTCTTTAACTCCGCATGGGGCATGCGGGCCTTGGTGACAAAGGTGGGAACGCTGAGTCTCTGGGCTACTAAAATTAGAGTTGTCTAAGCAGTCCTACTTGCCCATCGCGGTGATTAGATTATTCTTGGCGTAGAATCAAACCCAATCCCCGTTCTCTTGGCTACCTCCACGTACATTGCCATCGCTCTCCATAAAAGGGACCTTTCAGCCCTCGCTCTGCACACAATGTCTTCCTCGAAGATATCCCAGCGAGCCGCGCGAGCGACCCTTGCACTGCGCACTGTGCATTTTTCACCCGCCACACGCGCCGCCGCCGTTGACACCCTCCCTCCCATCTTCGACATCTTCGACGTCCCCGCCGGCCTCCGCGCATCGGGCGCATTCGCACGCGAGCACGCAAAGCCGTCGCGCGCCGCGCCATCTGCCCGCATCCCCAGTCGCCCGCCTCCTGTGGTGCTCCCCAACCCCCTCGTATTCGAAGGTCCCGCCGGCCGGCGCCCCGTCGTACGAAGCTACCACGAGCTCCCGCAGCCGGCATATTACCAGAGCCAGGGCCCGGGTGCACAACCCATTGTTACGCTGTTTGACGGCCCCGCACGTCAGTCGCGACGACCGTCCCCCTCGCAAAAATCGGTGAGTGCCCGCTGCCACTATTTGTCGTTCCGACCGCTGTACTCACTGCATGCATGGACGCAGGGATCCTCCGTGCTCGCCTTCGGCGCGGCTACAGCGACGGCAGCGGCGGTCGCCCTCGGTGTCGTACAGTCTTGGTAAGTGTTTGATTCTCGACACCGCGCTCGACCGCCCGCTGATGCGTCCCAGATCCTCCGATAGCCTTGTATATTTAGATGTCGCTTTCTTTTATATGGGATTTTGGGCGGGGCAGTATCAATAGAACGTGTATTGTAGAAGATTCCGGGAATATGTCTTGCATGCTATCGTCGTGAGGTACTAGGGATCGGAGAGCCATAGTCCCAGTCACGATTGCCAAGGACACCACTTCAGTGCTCGTGAGCATTTCTTGACATCTTCTTCGGGGGACTAACAAAGCCTGAAGACTGAACCCTAGGTAATCACAATGTATGAATCCCTCCCGAGTCTCTGCTGTGCTGCACGCCGATTGGTGCATCATTGGGAAATCCCGTATTGAACTCTTCACGTTTATTTTTCTACTCTTCCCGTTGTCTATCATCACACCAAACTTCAAAGCTCCTGCTGGTCGCTATGAAATTCTGCTCAATATCTTGCAATCGTGTATTCACTGCTCCGGAGTTTCGACTGAACTTCAGGGCTCTTCTCACCAACCACTCAACCCTCAGGGATCTCGGTGAGGACGCCGCAGGAGTTGATTCCATAGACAAAATGTAGATACCACTGCATCAATTTGTATCCTGCTATACTTTTCCAAGCTCCTATGTTGCTCCTATGAGGGACGGCCAAACAGATATGAGTGCTTTCTTACCGGGTTCCTAGAATCCTACATAAAACCAACATTTTATGAGTCTGAGAATCCGGCATCCCGCCATCTCAATGGCATCCCGGCCCGGCCGCACCTTTCAGGATCGACGGCCCACGTGGCCCCGCTGCCAATCAGAAATCAGCCTCGGACAGGGTCCCAAATTGGGATGCACTGCTTTCAACTGTTTTTTCCAGGCTATCAATGGGCTATCAAGATACCGGTTGCCTGACGTCTGCCCGACGTTGGCCCGACGCTTCCACTTTCTGCTCCGAATCGTCGCTCGCGATTGCTGCGCGAGACTGTGCGCTCTGTCTTCGAGGGCAGATGATACTGCACGCGACACCTCGTGGAATGGTCTGTTAAACTTCCGTTCACCCCGTTGTGCTTGACAGCGCGCGTTCGCAGACATTCTCGAGTCCCAAGATGTTTCTTCCGCTTCGCGGTACCTAGCAATGCACATCCTCGCCTTGGCCCTGAACGCGAATCCGCCCCATGACGACGCTTCTTGGAGCTTCCTGGCGGTTGCGGCCAGATCATCAGGCGATGGCTGATGTCGTAGCTTTTAGCTGTCCGCCCGCCACGCGGGTCCATCTTCTTCCTCCAATATATCAAGCTCAGCTGTGGCACCGTTGCGGTCTCCAAGGCCAGCGATGTCTCGTCCCACCCTGCTGCTCGCACTCTGCACGCTGCTCGTCCTCAGCGTCGTCCATTGCTTCACCCTCCGTGCGCCCCTATCTCTGTCATTGTCAATGTCTCTCGTCGCGCGCTGACATCTAGTCCTGGCAGGCACTTGGGACGCCGCATACGCGCTCGCCAACGCGACCGTCGCGAACCTCACGCTCGCGGAGAAGACGGGCCTCCTCGCAGGTGTGGGCCAGTTCAATTCGCGCTGCGTGGGCAACACCGCGCCGATCGCGCGCCTCGGCATCCCCGCCCTGTGCTTCCAGGACGGGCCCGCGGGCGTGCGCCTCGTGCACAACGTCACGGGCTTCCCCGCGGGCATCAACGCCGCCGCGACGTTCAGCCGCCGCCTCATGCAGGCGCGCGGCGTCGCGATGGCGGAGGAGTTTCGGGCGAAGGGCATCCAGTGCGTAGACCCCTTGCGCGCGCGCGGTGCTGATGTGCTGATGGGTTGATGTTGGATTCGCGCAGCGTGTTCCTGGGCCCCGCGATGGACCTCGTGCGTGCTTTCTCCCTCTCTCCCTCTCCCCTCTTCTCATTCACCTTTGGTAGATGCGCAACCCCAAGGCCGGCCGCGCCTGGGAGAGGTGCGCGCCGCCCATTTTCTGTTTCTCCCTCAATTCAACTCAACTCACACGACCCGCAGCTTCGGCCCGGACCCGTACCTGAGCGGCGAGGGCGCGTTCGCGACAGTGACGGGCGTGCAGAGCGTCGGCGTGCAGGCATGCGCGAAGCACCTCGTCGCGAACAACCAGGAGCACTGGCGCTACGGCCTCGACGCGTACATCGACGACCGCACCATGCACGAGATGTATTTTTATCCGTTTTTGAGAAGCATCGAGGTGCGTTCTGGTCTGCAACGTTGATTTATTGAACGCGCTTCTCCATTATCGAACGCTAACTGACGCGGGAATGGTGGGTGGGCAGGCCGGCGTGACGTCGATGATGTGCGCGTACCCGCAGCTGAACGGGACCTCCTCGTGCCACAACGCGGGGCTCCTCGGCCCCACCGGGCTCGTGCGCGCTGCGGGCTTCCAGGGTGCGTCTCCCGTACTTGTGCATTAGTTAATCAAATAAACACTCGCTAATCTACTCAACTCACCACCCCGCACGCACGCACCGCAGGCTACGTCGTGAGCGACTGGGGCGCGACGCACGACTCGGCGGCAGACAACGCGAACGCGGGGCTCGACATGGAGCAGCCGGGCGACAACATCGTCATCGGCGGCGGCGTCTTCGGCACCGGGGGCGGCTCTCTTGCGAGTGCGGTCAACGGCGGGAGCGTGGCGACCACGGTGCGTCTCCGAATCGTAAAAACATGTATTTTCGAGCGAGGCTGAGACGAGGGCGGGTGGTGGTTTCATTTTTGTAGAGGCTGAACCAGATGGCGGTGCGCGTGCTGGCGGGGTATTATAGGCTCGGGCAGGACAGCGTGCGTCCCCTCCCCCTCTCCCCTCCACTTCGCATAATAATTAATTAATTGACGGAGCGCAGGGCTACCCCGCGGTGAACTTCGACGCGCAGCACTCCGACGGGTCGGGCTCCCTGAACCTCGGCGTGAACGTGCGCTCCGCAGCGCACACGGCGCTCGTGCGCGAGATCGGCGGGCGCTCGGCGGTACTGCTCAAGAACAACCACACCGGCAGCACCACGAAGGCGCGCGGGCTGCCGCTATCGGCGGCGCAGATCAAGACGCTGGCGGTGGTAGGCAAGGACGCGCTTCTCCCGAATTTGAGCTGCAATGACCTGAACGAGTGTAACGACGGGACGATGGTTATTGGGTGCGCTTCCCGTTACCTTCCTTCGTGCTACGTTATTTTATGGGATGAGCGCTAACGCGGTGTGGTACGGACTAGGTGGGGCTCCGGCTCGAACTCGCTGCTCTTCACCGTCCCGCCTATCACCGCGATACAGAACTTCGTCGGCACCAGCGCGACGATCGCCACCTCGCTCTCGAACGACCTGAGCGCGGGGCCTGCGGCGGCCAAGGGGAAGGATGTCGCGATCGTGTTCGTCAATGCGTGCGTGTTCTGCTTATTTGATTAATTCGTCTCTGCGCGGGTTTCCCTTCGTCTCCGCCGGGTTCACCCTGGGCGGAGGCTGAGTAAGTGCGGGTGCTGATTGTGCGCGCAGGATGAGCGGTGAGCTGGGCTTCTACGACGTCGTGGTGGGCAACATGGGCGACCGAAACGACCTCGATCTGTGGACCAAGGGCGGGAGTCTCGTCAGTCCCCTCCTCCCCTCTTAACCAGTTGGTTGATATAATTATTTACTCGTGCACGCGCAGGTCGAGGCCGTCGCGGCGGTGTGCAACAACACGATCGCGGTCATCCACTCTGTCGGGCCCGTAAGCGTGTCGTGGAGCGAGCACCCGAACATCACGGGCATCGTGTACGCGGGCGCGCCGGGCGAGCAGACGGGGCCCGCGATCGTGGACGTGTTGTGGGGCGCAGTGAACCCGAGCGGGCGGCTGCCGTTCAGTATCGACGAGGTGCGTCCTTCCTGCGGATTCGCTGCGCCTGGGATACGTGGGCTGATGAGCGGTGTTCAGGACGAGGCATCGTACGGGACGACCATCGTGTACAACAGCGGGGGATTCCCCGTCGTACGTCCCCTGCCCCTCCTATTCTTTCCTTCGCTAAGTACCTGGCCATGGACGCGCGCAGGTAAACTACACGGAGCAGCTGCTCCTCGACTACCGCTACATGGACGCGCAGGGAATCGTGCCGCACTACGAGTTCGGCTTCGGGCTCTCGTACACGACCTTCGTGTACTCCGCGCTCAAGGTCACGTCCACCGGCTCTGGCTCTACCTCTGTGGTGACGGTGAGCTTCACGCTCGCGAACACAGGGGGCGTGGCGGGGACGGAGATCCCGCAGCTGTACCTCGCGTTCCCCGCGAGCGCGGGCGCGCCGAAGCGCGTGCTGCGCGGGTTCGACGAGGTTGTGCTCGCGGCGGGGGCCAGCGCTACGGTCACGATGAACATCGCCGCGCGGGAGATAAGGTGCGTTTCCTTCTTCCTTCCTAGGCTTCCTCTCCACGGGGACTCGGTTGACTGATACGTTTTTTTTTCTCTTATGACAGCATATGGAGCGTGGTGACCCAGGCGTGGGTGCGCCCGGCGGGGACGTTCACCGTCACGGTCGGCGCGTCAATCAAGGACGTCCGGCTTACGGGCACGTTCTAAGCAAAGCAAAGCCAAGGCAATGTGCGGTTCGGACACTTTTTCTTTAAATCACTCTCTTTTTTTTCATGTAAATACTTGTATGGGTAATAATAGGTCAGGAAATCGGAGAAATTTGTACATACTGCAAGTAGTTCACCGCCAAATAACGTTTGTTCGACCGATTACACTGTGTCGAACTCTGAACTTACTTTATCTTCGATCAGAGAAACTGCGGAGTACTACTGCTCGTTTACGGTCAACATTCGGGGGAAACAGGCCGGAGAGAGCGAAGTTTCTTGGCCTCAGACTCTCAGGGGACATTCCTGAGGCCTTTACGCCTACTTCAGGTACTTCACCCAACTAAGTCGGCTTGAATCACGGATAGGGCCTGGAATCGGCAGTAGTGTTTTATCAAAATGAGGAACTATCGAGGCTACAAGCGTGGTTCAACAAATGTGAGTATTAAAACCATGTGTAATACCGAGCAGTCTCGAGAGTCATACAGAAAGCGTCACCCGCGTCGCACGCCGAAACGCTGCTTCGACGCGTACCTCCCCCAGCGCTGGATGTCCTCACGTTGGAGCAGCAGCGTCACGGAGTAATACTCGCGCGCGAGCTCCTCGTTTGTCGCAACCTGATGCACCACTGTATGGCACGGTCTTACATGCGGTGATAGCTCGTGAGCCCCTCTGTCCCTATTGGTCACATACAGACGCACCTGCACAGCCAAGCAACGGAATTCAGCACGCTCTCAGCATGCCAGCCCTTCTTGCGCGCCTTCGCATGCGTGGAGCGCGGGATGAGGTGGTGGTACGTCAGCGGGACCGCCCGTTCACAAATTTCGCACTCCGTCGTGCGAGTGGTAGACCAGACGGGCGGCGGTGCGCACGCGGCGTCCGCGTAGTCAGCGAGGACCTTTCGCAGGAAGATCTGTGCTCTGTCGGCGTCGGCCGCGAGCCCGTAAGACACGAGCGAGTCGGTGAAGGACACGGGTGTTGCGTCGAGCGGTATTGAGTCGACATCAGAGGGGAGAGTTAATCGGGTTTCGTAAGATGCTGACAGAAAGGCCGCAGGGAGCGTGGGCCAGACCTCGTGCGCGAGGTAGGCAGCAAAGTCGTCGAGCCCATCGGATTCAGACTCGGGGGAATTTCGAAGTTCGGAGCAGGAGAGGAGGCGCCGTGCGAGGCAGTCCTTCAGGATGAAGATTTGGGGCGATTCAAAGGGTGTTCGGTGGTCCATGAGGTAGAGATGGTGGAGGTTCGGGAGGAAGTTCAGAATCAGAATGTGACGCCAGCGGTACCGCTTCGGAGTCCGGGCCGATTGCCGAACCAGCGGCGTTGTCCCACATTTTTACAACCCACTAGTGCTGTCCTTATGAGAGCAGAGATATAGAGTGATTGGGGGATCTGCACAGAACTCTCGGAAGAGAGGTACCCATTTTTAAGATCACAATTTTAGATTTGCCGAAGAGGTGTTATGTAAGTTCGAGCTGCATACTTTTCAAGTTCAAACGCGCGCGCCCCGTGCCGACTGGCATTACTGTGGACCGAAGTCCTTACTGTCAGAAGCAGCGTAGCACGCAGAAGGTCGCCTCGCAACTATGGTTCTACAGCGCCCAACAACCCATGATCTCTTTGCTGATAGCCGCCCAAATGCTTGAGCCGCACTATTAGCTATGGAGGGTGGATTGAACTTATAAGCTGCAACCTAGTCAGAAACTTCACAGCCTGAATGATCCCCAAAAGCGAAAATTCTAGTCGATCCGCAAGGCGCTCGACCTTCAAGTTACTTGTACATTCGTAATCGATGTGTCTGTCCTTCGAGCACTGTTTGAGCGAATGCGCAGTGCCCGTGTGTGGTATGCAACTAGCGCGGCGATGCAGGTATTCTGACCTCGCGACAGAGCGGAACTCTACATGGTTCTGAAACTGATCTGTCCTTCTTGACTCGTCCGCAATACCACTAAGCGTGAGCCTAAGGCCTGTAGAAATCTCGTTGCAACCACAAGCTAGCGTGAATACCAGGGGCACACGGTCCGCTGCCGAGAGACGGACAAAAATATGGCGTTCAAGTCCAAGCTCTGACCGTGCTGGTCCGACCCAAGTTGTGCCGGGTGATTTCTACCCTGCTCGAGAAGCATCGAAGCTTGAGATGTTCCTGGCAATAATAGTAAGGTCTCTTCGACATTTTCTCGGTTTTCGCTCAACATAACGACATGGTATCCAGTGTTCAATTGACGCAGACGAGAGCACTTTCAGCAGTGGGGGGCTTCGACGTCTAGACCTAAGACTACGGTACCTAGGCCAACTCAACCTTCCCGGAAATTAATCGCCACATCGGCGGAAAATTGCGCGCACCCGATTAAATCAATGCGGAATTTTAGGCGCGCGACCATTCTGCCTGGGTAAGTCAGTAGCACATGATTCTCAGATCAGATTGACGCTTCTATCGCCAACATGTTCCGCATCTCATCTAGTAAATTGGCGCTGAATTGAACTAGTGGCAGGCTCACTGCGTCGCTTGTGTCTTAGGAACCATCTCCCCCTCTACGATGTCGTGGATCACGACATAGCATTAATATTAGCCCGTAAGGATTACGGTGCCTTTCCGCTCCACGCGACTTGTTCTGATGAAACCAACCCCACGGCCCGGCTCTAGGAATTAAGGTAGGCTGCCTGATTCCTCAACTCGACAGGATGGAACGAAAGGTCAGCCTGATACATTTTAAGGATGAGGAACCCCGCACGGTTTTAATGCCCTGCCCTGTCGTGTGTGTGAAAATGAAAGAAAACCCTTCGTGTGAGACAAAGTGGATACCTTCCTTTCTTCTGTGGCAGGCCCGGACCTAGATTTACGGCTGCCCCACGGCACGATGGCGAGAATCAGGCGACCCACAACCGAGGAATAGTCCGGAGCCTGCGAACCTGTGTCTCGAGCGGAGGTGGGAGATTAGAAATAGCGAGGGGCGAGCCAGTCGCGAGGAGAGAGGTAGCGGGGGCCCTGAGGAGGCTCCTGCAGTCGCCAAGCGCCCGGGTGCCGTCGATTTCGCCAGAGACCACCACTACCGACAAGCGGCTTGACGAGGGCCTCGCGCGAGACACCAGGACAGACAAGCATCGCGCTGGGAGCACCCTCGATCAAGCGCTGTGGTGTGTGGTGGGCTCCTGAAAAGCGTAGACCCCTCCAGCGAGTGGTTGATGCGTGGAAGGGGGAGTATCGCGCGCAGGTGGGGAAGAATACGGTCTGAGGAGGAGGGAAAAGCGGGGGGAAGGACAATCTCCCAGGACGGCGGTCTTTATCGCTAGAAAATACCTGCATTGGGTTGAAATTAAATAACATTTCGCGGTGTGACGTTTGATGCGGCCCGCGATGGGATGGGTGGGGAGCGGGGGTAGAACTGCACCGACCATCACGGGGATGCGCTAATGCGATCTGGGCGGAAAGTTTGTCAGCGCGCAGCCCACCCGCACTTGGCGCCCTCAGCGCCTCACACTGCAGACGCGAGCGCCCCGCGCAGGCGCCGGGGTTGGCGCCTTTGAAAATTTTCATGGGTGGCAGCACGTAGTTTGAAGGGGCGCGTCAATGGCGCGCAGGCGGGAGAGCCTCGGGAATCAGGCGACGCTCCGTGTGGTAGCGTGGCGCCGAAACGCGGCATTGTGAAGATATAGGGTCGGGTAATCGGGCCATTGCGAATTCGGTGCCTCGCAAGTCGCAACAGGCATCGGATGTGCAGATAATCATGGTATATCCGTCTCATAATCGTGGACATCGCCGTCTCCTGGGAGATTGTTACGCCTCTGACAGCCCTGGAACATACGGGGTGATGAAACTAGCGCAGTATTTGAGCATGGAGGATCTCCGATCGACTAACAAGTCCGCACCCGTACGAAGCGTGGAAGTCGTGAGACCATCGCGTTGTAAGTGCTGACGAACGCCGGAATGGTGTGTATTTGCTTGTGTTTGGACGGCGCGCTGAGGCCGAACAGATCACATGATCCCCGTTGGCTCTCGAGTTCGCCGTTTACCTAGTACCAGTAATGCCTCTAGCGGCTATCGGGTAGTACACAGGAAACACTCCTCCATCACAAAACGGGACCACTGTAACGCTGCACAGATAGCACTCACAGCCTTCAATCACTTCCTATGCTCGCCGTGCCAAAAATATAGTCCGTTCCGACCTTGTATTCCCTCTCGCGTTAAGCCCCCCTCGCTACATTGCGTAGATCGAGACAATAATGATTCGAAATTCTCAGGTTCCTGCTGCTGCGGCTCAACGTCCTCGGATATTTAGTTAGGCCACAAATACTTATCCCGCAGCGGTCCGGAACTAATCGCTAGCTGAAATCTTAGCCGCATGAAACGATATACCCCTGAGCCATCATATTCCTATCCCAGAACAGATTTTCCTTTCAAGAAGTGCGATCATTGGAGGAGGAGGAGGAGGAGGATATATTATATTGGTGAGAACTTCGATTTATGTATTCTTTTGGGGTGTTAGACTTGATGGCATGAACGGATCCCCGCCCGAATTTTCAGCAACTTACTAGGCAGCTACAACCGGTAAATCGTACCTGGACCAGCTGTCCTCCCCCTCCTGACTTTCTCGATGTCCGCCATCGCAGGCTGATATGTATATCTATTCCCGATTGAGAGATGCCCATTTGATTGATGCTGTTACCGTTCAACAAGACACCGCTGTTGCCATCTTTTCGCCGAGAGAGATGACTTTGTTCCGCTCTCAGTCTTTTGAAGTGGAAAATAGAAGCCACACCTGTCATTTGATTGTGTCACGCCTGCCAGAGAACGACTCGGTTCAGCCTATTGCCGTAACTTAGTCCCGTTTAGTGGAGTCCCGCCGATGCCGAGGGCCGGCACCGCCACTGCACACCAGAGATCTCACTCTCCCGGCCGAGGTTGGTCGTGGAACTACACTCTTCTTGCTCGCACCGCGTCGCTGAAGATACAGAGAGAATTCTGGGAAGATAAAAATCTATTCCTCTGAGCAGCGGGCTCGGGAATACGGATCCATCCACTACAAGATGGGTGTTTTACGTACGGCGGTGTGAGATCACGTTGCAGCCGCCCCCGATGCAATTTGCTACCGAGCTGCGCTGTTGTCGGGTACTGTACTGTGATTGGGAGGCGAACTTCTCCCTGCCTCCTGCGGCATTGAACTTGAAGGTGTCTGTGGCGCGCAGTTGTGAATTGACACCGTAAAGCCGGTCGACTCGCGCATTTCAACTTCAACCACGAATTAGGGAGCTCGAAACCAATTGAATATACACGTACCCTTGGAAGCCCGGTTCGGGCGGCGCAGGGACGCGGATCCTGTAGTACCTCGCCCCATGACCTGATCATCTGAAGTTCTGATGTTCCGTGCAGACAGACTATTAATGTGATCACTCTACATATACCCCCTCCTACCGAAAATCCGTACATGACGATTATCAGACCGTTGGGCCACTTGTCAGCCACAAGTCGCTCGGAATGTATCCTCTCCAAGCCTTGCATGCAGGTCTTGGTAAGTCAGTTGGTATTTTTGGAGTAAGCATACTTTATGATAAATTGCGGGGCGGGGTTAATACGAGGCTTGATACGAACAAATTAGCCAGCCGATGAGCACGGGTTCTCTCACGAACACCTGATAAAAGAACTCATCCAGCGACGGCTTCTCTTCTCTCGACTACGATGCCCCACCACTTATCCATCACTGAAGTTCAATCCAACAATATTCTAGTTTGTTTAACTATCGCTGTGAATACCTTGGAAATTCTCTGCGACACCTGCAACACCCCATTCTTGGATGCAATCTTCAGGACAACTCAATCACTGCTGAAATATGTACCGGTGAATCTCTGCAATAAGTAGTGCTCTTGACCTGGGCTTATACTCCCTCAGACCGTCAAACAGAATAAGAATGATTGTATCCAGATGATGGAGCAAATACACGAGTTGCTTTATGCAATAATTGGGCTTCATGTATCCTCAGACACTGGCGGTGAATTGTCACCGAACATGTTAGCTCATGTTGGGAAGTTTACAGAGTATTTCTGTCACATCTCTGTTTGTGTGGTTGGCTGAATATTCCTTGCAGGACACTTCACAAGATCTATACATTTGTCGAGGCACAACAGGAAAAGAGCAGAATAAGACAGTTTTTTTATCAGGGTGAAATGAGCAAACTCCTCAAGGATTGCAATGCGGGACTGCAACAGGGGCTCAATGCTTTCAAAGTGAGCGGCAGACTCTCATGTGCCAGTCTTTGCAACTGACCAAGATTCATGAAGGTCCACCGGGTTGATCTTTTGAAAGATACAACGAAGATGCAAACATTTGCCGAGAGAAGACATCGAGAAGTGCTGGAGTTGATTCAGTCTCTTTCTGATGAGACCAATTCAGACAGATCATCTACTGTATGCAATTTCGGACTGTATTCTGAGGAACTCCATACTAACTGGGCGTAGATAAGCAGAGGGTTTTCCACTCGAAACAGGTATATATACCTGAATGGAAGCTGCCGCAATACTCACACCTCCCCGTTTTCAAGCTCGAGTTCACTTTCCATGTTGCCATCAGAGCCAAAGATCTTTCATGGTCGTGAAGCCGAACTTTCAGAAATCATCGATGCTTTTGCTCGTGAAACACCGAGGATACCAATTTTGGGAGCTGGTGGAATGGGAAAATCAACGCTGGCAAGAGCCGTTCTACACCATTCCAAAATTACCGCCAGATATGGAGAGCATCGCTTCTTTGTTGGTTGTGACTCCGCGCCAACCACCGCAGAACTTGCTGCTCTAGTTGGTTCTCATATCGGACTGACACGCGGCAAAGTGCTCACCAGATCAATTATCCATCATTTTTCCAATGGCCCACCCAGTCTCTTGATTTTGGACAATCTTGAAACACTCTGGGAGCCGATGCAATCTCGTAAAGATGTTGAAGAAATGCTGTGTCTACTTACCGATGTAGACGATCTTGCTCTGATTGTAAGTGCAAACCTAGCCCCTCAATCAACACTGAAAGTTCGAAATCCGATTAGATTACAATGCGAGGAGCCGAAAGGCCAGGAAAAGTGCGCTGGAGTCGGCCATTCTTGCTTCCTCTAAGGCCCCTATCACTGGCTGCTGCGCGACAAACCTTCTATGATATTGCCGAGGATTTCCACGACAGCAGGGATGTTGACAAACTCCTTCTCCTTACCGACAATATGCCACTGGCAATTGATCTTATGGCCAATTTGGTTGATTATGAAGGCTGTTCCAAAATATTAGCTCGGTGGGAGGCAGAACGAACTTCACTGATGTCTGAAGGTTACAACAGAGAATCAAATTTGGACTTGTCAATCTCGCTCTCGCTCTCCAGCCCTAGGATCACAGCTTTGCCTCAGTCAAAAGATCTACTGAGTCTCATCTCAATGCTGCCCGATGGTCTCTCCGATATGGAACTCCTTCAAAGCCAAATTCCCATTGACAGCATACGTGTTTGCAAGGCTGCTCTGCTTCGCACCTCATTGGCGTATTTGGATGACAACGGACGGCTGAAGGCACTAGTCCCTATTCGAGAGTACATGCAAAAACTTCACCCTCCTACGGCACAACTCATTCACCCACTCCTAAAATATTTTAGGGAACTCCTGGAGATTTTTTCAGTTCAGCTTGGGACACAATCAATGCCTGGAGTTGTTGCTCGAATGCAGTCGAACTTTACCAACATTCAGAATATTCTTCTGACTGGCTTGCACCCAGACAATCCAGAGCTAGTCAATACAATCTACTGTGCGATCTTCCTCAGTACCTTCAGCCGCATCATTAATCGTGGTACGCTTCCTGTCATGGAACGTATCCCGGCACTGCTCCCTCATCTCAGAGATCATAAACTGGAGACTTTCATTGTCATCGACACCTTTGCTTCATGGTCACAACAGCCAATTTCGAACGCAGCAGCTCTTTTCTCCAAAGGTGTAGAACATTTGTCTCACATTGATGATTCAGATCTGAAATGTGAGGTTTTCAAATGATCTTGTTTATGAAGTCTGACCAACTTACCCAGGCAGATTTTATAACACTGTAGGAGACTATCATCGTGTCCACAACGGTGATATCCCCGCAGCTCTGACATTCTATGGAACTTCCTTGTCTTTATCAATATCCACCGGGAATACAATACGACAGTCGGATACCCTTAATTTGCTAGGTTGGATCAAGCGTAGCACTGGGGACTATCATGCAGGCCAATCTTATGCATTTCAGTCCCAAAAGTTGGCCCAGAATTCAGCGGATTTATACAGAGAGGCAAAATCGCTACACCTTGAAGCTGCCTGCTCATATCCAGTGGGAAACTACCGATATGCGATCAATTTATGCACAAGGGCCCGCCAATTGTTTAGCCTGTGTGGGATGACTAACAGTGATGCGGACCAAGGTGCCATGGGATCTCAAGCCGAGATTCACAAAAGCAAATCTGAATATCGTGAAGCACGTAAAATACAGAGCCATATTTTGGACATGGTCCCCATCGAGCAGGATCCATACAGACATGCCTTCGCATTACTCAATATTGCCGAGATTGATGTGTTAGCTGGTGCTCCGGAAGAGGCCGTGCAGCAGAAAATCAATGTATCAAGATCCATCCTGAACACCGTAGGATTTGCCCGAGCAGTCATATTTACCAATGCTGTCCATGCAGATCTCAAATTGAGAGAAGGGGATCTCTTGGAGGCAAGGAAAATATTCAAAGAATGCTTGGCATCATGTCGGGGAAGAGACATCGACATTATAACCTACTGCCTTGAGCGACTTGGAAATATACAATATTGGGGTTCTATGCAGGAAATGCCTGTCTGGACAGTTGTGTTTCTTGGACATATTATCAAGACAAAACAAAGGCCTAAACTCTATGATGCATTCCAGTTCCTTGGAGACATGTTCCTGCATTCAGGAGATGAGGATACAGGAATTAGCCTTCTCACTGTTGCCTTGGATGGATTCACAAGGATGGATGTTCACCGAAGTAGAGCAGAATGTATTGTTCGACTCGGAGATATTTCGCACCTGCGTGGAGACCCATCAACAGCAAAGGAGCACTGGAAAGCAGCCAGACCACTGTTTGAACAGTCATCACAGAGAAAAGAGGTGGCCGGCATTGATACAAGACTTGCAAAAGCCAAAGAGACAAAGTAGTAGTTTTTTTCCCCCCAAGGACAAGCAAAAGAACAGGGATGTTGGATTAAGTGCGAATGATACTGTATTGTAGTGTATGTATGATCTCGTTTTCAATTTACAGTGTGGGTGGCTGAAAAAGACGACATGGATTGACAAATGCGGAGGACTGGGTTTCTCTCTTATTTTCGCACTTATGTCTCTGCAGGTAGCTTCCAAATTGTGAGCCATTGCAACTTCGTTCGATGATTTAGTAGCCGGCTCATGGAGGAGTTTGCAACTTTCCTGAGATTATTAAACATGTTGGGGGGGTTATATTACATTAACACTTCTTGACAAATATGTAACTATGATGCTGAAATGAAGGTACACCTGTTCCGATTCAACTTCCGCGCGTTCTCGGGCTCAGATCTCCCAATTTTCCCGGATCTCTTTTGGAGTGCGGCGCGGGTGATGTTTGTTTTTTGCCTCGGGGATGGTGGATATGACGCAAAGTATAAAATCTCGCCAGATGTATGCTAGTTCACAGTAAAACCTTCGATGATTGCTCCTTCGAATATCCATGTTTGTGAGCGACTTCTCTGGGCTGAACTCCTCGTCCAATGACATTTAATTCGCTCTCCCCAGCCTTTCGTCTATCGCTGTCGTCGCCCGATATTGCAAAATGGACTCTGTTATACATATCAACGACAACGCGGGAGGCAGTGTGGTATGCCGCACATGTAGCCGTGCAAAAGAATTTACATGAACTTGAAACCCTTACGCCTCAGAAATATTCAGAACTGGCGAACTGAAAAGAATCAAGCCCCACCGCGCCCAGCGGTGCAGAGTTAGAACTTAGATGCAGAAGGCAGGAGGCGCGGCTACTATCGCCCCAATCAACTCTTTGCAGACCGAGCTGCACGAGAATCACTGCGTTCAGCGGGTCCCTCGTCACGGCCGGAATCTAGTGTTGCCGAGGTGCCGGCGAGCTGTGGCGAGGCGTTGCTATGTACTGCTATTTGGCCTCGCACTGCCCCATCACGGTCGCCTAGACACAGCCCCGGGCTACTGTTGTCGATCCGCTTCGCCGGCACCCTAGCCGAGGCGCCTTGCCACCGCTCGGTGCATTCAACCGAGGACCCGCTAGCCCTCGGACCCCGGTCCCGCACCATGGCGAGCCCCGGCTACCCGCCGGCTACCCAGCCTCGGAGGGGCTCGACGGCACGGTTCGTCTATGGCCCGACGAGGCTGCTCGCACAGCGCCCGGTCTAGGCGGGGCCTGAACGCAGTGAATGTATTCATCGATAGGGATGCTGTGATTTACATGGGAACCTCTATGGATGTTAGCAGGTTGGAGTATCAGCGAGACGGATATATATTTCTGGCTTCCAGTGCTGAACGTGATTGGCACAGGATCACTTCACGAAAAGAAATTGAACGCACCAATCAGATTCTGAAATTTAAATCTATCCGATAAAGGCGGAGATGTAAGTGCTGCCGGCCCTCGGGTGTAGCTTGCAACTTCTAATTGCATGCATTGGAGCACTGGTCGTTTCAGACAGCTGGAGCTGGATGGAGTGTATTACACACCCTTGTCAAAGATATTGAAGCTGAGGCAATATAGAAAACACTGACACATATCCACCTCAAGCTGGCTGCTCTGCGTATCTTCTATAATATAATACGAGGGGGGGGGGGATAACTCATCCCCACGGTCATGCACCGTCAACGTCATAGTCGTGGGAACTGCTTCGGAAGACGCCGCTTCGGCTTGCTGTGCAACATGCCGCTTGAACAGCGATACATAAAATTCCAGCAGTAGCATGAGGCCACAAATAAAAAGTAAATTTTCAACTGGGACGTGTTTTCAACTGGTACATGCAATAGCAGAATGAAAGAGTAGGGGCAAGCCACAAATAAAAAATTCAAGCCTCAAAGGGAACATGCAGTAGGACTCGGAGCATGCACTGGCAAGGGGTACATGCCATAGTACTTGGAGCATGCACAACCAAGGGGTACATGCAGTAGCACCAGGGGCATGGGGAAAAAAAGTCAAAGTTCAAAGGGTACATGCAGTAGTTACGGAGGCATGGGAACACACACCATGAATAAAGTCAAATTCCAAGGGATACATGCAGTAGCTGGAGGAGCATAGGCAAGCAACAAATAAAAGGTTCGAACATGGAATAGCAGTCCTTGAGGGAGTAACCCACTGTATCTGGTGTCGGATGCATGAGCTGAAAAAAGGTCAAGTTGTCAACTGGGTCCCTGGCCACAAAGACCTGCAGTAGCCTTGAATTTTATTCACGTGGCATCTGCTCCATGCTGGTTGAGCAGTAGCAATGAAAAAAATCCAGCGGGGGCAGATAGTATGTAGGAGCATGGGTAAGCCACAAATGAAAATTTGAGCTTCAAAGGGAATGTGCAGTGGCACTTGGAGCATGCACTGGCAAGAGGTAAATGCAGTAGGGCTTGCTGCATGCACAAGAAAAGGGTACATACAGTCTTGGAGCAAGCACAAGCAAGGGGTACATGCAGTAGATGCGAGGGCATAGACGAGCTATAAATAAAAGCTCAGAGTACATGCTGGAGGCAAAGAACAGCTTAGCGAGCGTACACTCTGCCATCTTCGACGGGGTCCATTTTGATGAAGTACCCGTGAATTTTATTCACGGGGTTACGCTAGTACCGTATAGAAAAAAAGTTGAACATCCTCGTCCACGGGGCCGAGATGCCGAGGGCGCACCGCCACTGCACATCAGAGATCTCAGTCACTATGTGAGCGGCGCTCCTTACACTCTCCCATCACTTGCACAAGCTCGTCGCTGACCATGCAGGAAGAATTCTGGGAAGACAACAACCCTGCGCTCAAGTATTCTGGAGGTCAGTGGGCTAGGGCCTACGGCTCCATCTACCACGGCTCCGCCGTGATGCGCACGCGGCACATCGGCGCCTCCATGTCGCTCACCTTCCGCGGTTTGTCCTCTTTCCCCCAAGCTCCTTCGGTTTCTAGCAGCCTAACGCTGGTTTTCCTAAGGCTCCGCAATCAAGTTTATGGGCGCGCAGGGCTGGGACCATGGGAGCTTCCGCGTCGTCCTCGACGGGGAGGAAACGATCGTTGACGGGCATTGCTGTGCGCCCAACGGCGGCGTCCCCCAAGTCATCCAGTTCGAGGCAACGGGGCTCGGCACCTCCGAGCACGTCCTGAACATCACCAACCTCGCCGCCGGGCCTCGGGGCACCGTCCTCGAGGTTGACGCACTAATGTGCGTACCTATCATGCTGAGAGAGAGAGTGCAGAGCACTAGCTGAGCATCGCCCTGCAGCGTAACCCCTCAGGCAATGGCGCAGAACACGTCACACCTCTCCCTCTTGCTGCTCCTCATCGTTCTAGCGTTCGTGTTCGCTGCTGTCCGCCGGCGCCTCGTCCGCCTCGCGAATAAGACCTCGTACCAAATGCTCCCGGTCGCCGCCCCGGAGCACCCCGAGCCCTCCGCCCTCACCATGCTTCCTCCACCCAACCGCGTGCGCACTGGCAAGCAACACCCGTATCCCGACGACGACGTTCATTCGCTTGCCGGTGGAAGCGCCGCATCGGGGAGCGGGAGTGGGAGCGGCGACGCGCATCAGAAGCACATGCCCCCACAATACGCCCCCTCCCCCGAAGTCGACGACGCGCTCGTCGAGCGCATCGCACAGCGCCTCGCTCGCCTCGTGCGCGACGATGCGCCGCCAACGTACGAGAATACCACCGCGTCTCCGGCCTCGAATGAATGCTCTCTTTGATTCTATTGTTGCTAAAATACACGAGCCTCCTTGGATGAATTCCCCTCATGTCCGACCGACAGACCTGATTCAACCACTAAGATCCCCCCTAGTTTCGAAGACGTTACAAAGAAATAGTTCGTCAGCTCTCTGATGCCCCAAGATCTGCCGGTGGCCATCGAATGATCCGTCCGACGCCGAATGTGAGATAGATGTGCGGCCGATGATTCTGACAATCGAAGGGTGTATTTAACGAACAGTATTCAAGCACATGGCCAAAGAAATCTCAAGCAGCACGTCGAGTTACTCTCTGTAAGATTTTTGGCGAGTATGTTTATTTATCGAGGACAATGCGCAACCCTCGTTGCATTATTACACCCGGGGGCCGGGGGTAGACTCTTACGAA
This sequence comes from Mycena latifolia, assembly GCA_029289555.1. Classification (NCBI taxonomy): domain Eukaryota; kingdom Fungi; phylum Basidiomycota; class Agaricomycetes; order Agaricales; family Mycenaceae; genus Mycena; species Mycena latifolia. The sequence continues at coordinate 433,505 of JARJLE010000016.1, read as the reverse complement.
GATCTCTAGCCTCTAAATAATTCTTCGCGTCGTTAGATAAAGATATGCGCGTGGGTCACCACACCGCGCGACATGGGCAAGGATCGAGGGAGCAGGAGGAGATGCAAGTCTGCCAGGCTTTACCCATTATCGCAGATTGTCCTACTTCAATTGCAACCTCAACACCGTGGGGTAGGCGATGAAACGCCCATCGAAAGGCGAGATCCCATTAATATAATTGTTTGGAGCCCCAAAATAACTTCAGCGGAGATAAAGGTTCAACCATGAACGACGCACTCCACTGACAGAGGCATGCGCTGCGGCGTCGAACAGCGGCGTCGAATCCAAGTCGGAAGTGCGAATTCTTCCCTGTCCTAGCTTCGCTTCGCTCTTCGGGTCCGTGGTAGCGCTGAACTGAGTGATTGATTTAGAGCCACCACTAGCATGGATGAGAACCAAAACCGCCCGTTCCGAACACACCGTCGACTTTGGGCACCTTGTTAGCGTAAAATTTTAGCGTACATTTGGCTCTGAAAGATCAGAATCTCGCGGCAAGTTAATGGTATCGAGAATTGACCTAGAACCTCGCCCACTTGACTACTGTCGTTTGCATAAGTCCGTGAAAACACGAAAAAAAATCGTGCAGTCACGTGCAGGAAGAGGAACTCCCGAGGAGATTTCCAAAATAACTATTACAGATAAAAGGCAGGTTGCAAGGTTCTTCGAACATCGATCGATGTCCCGACTCCCAAATCAACATAACGGAACACGTGACATTGAACAATATAGCTGATGGACGGCCGGAAGGGATATATTGATGCCCTGACGTGACAAAAAGCACTCACCCTCTACGCCTTAAGCATCCCCGAAGCATGGTGAGACTTGTGTAAATTTGCACGTGACTGCGCGATTTTTTCCATGTTTTCACGGACTTATGCAAATGACAGTAAAACACGATGGAAAAGTCCGCGGCAGCGCGCGTTGGGAGTCGTCTTGGTTACTGTTGCGCCTGCGCCCGGAGACACGAAAATAGGGGTTTCGAATGAAGAGAGAAAAGGAGGAAAAAAAGAAAGACGAAGGGATGAAACTTAAGAAAAAAAACGGACTGTCTCTATAGTGGCCTAAACGTCCTATTGTTGTGTTTTTGACGCGCCCCGAGTCCAACTGCTGAACTAAGGGGCCAGATCAAGCGCATCAAACACGTGATCGAGACTCAAACTCCGCCCCCTTCTTTTTGCTCCTCGCCTCCAAATGACTCCATGCGCCGTCCCCTTCTTTCTTCGCGCACGATGGTTTTCAATTCTAAACCCTTCATATGTCGCTGGCGCCGATGTGCGGCATGGGCCTCCATAGGTCATGGATGCCGGCAGCCAGCTGCTACGCTGCCAGTGGTTTGGCACTGGTGCCACGTTTACGCTGTTGTCTAGTTTAGCGTGCCCTCGAAAGACGACGCGCTTGCGCTCCCGCGAACAATCTAGGACGAAGGCTAACTGTCGCGGTGTAAGATCTCAATCACAGCCTCAATACACTGCCAGCCTCCGCCAATGATTCACTGGCCGTGCTCGCCGTGTCTAAGCCGTGCCACAAATATATTAACCTGGGTCCCAAGTTTGCAAGCTCCTTTTTCTATTATCCCTCCATCTGCATCCTTTCCCGAGTTTGCGATCTAAATCGAATGACTCCAGAGTGTCAAGCGCAACCGAACGAGAAGCCACTTTCATTGTGGATCAACGTTCTCGAAATCTGGGTGCGCCTGACATCTTACTCTAGGAAAGAATCCTCAGCTGACATCTAGCCCAAGGTTGTCGCATTCCTATATGGTGCGTCTCTCCGTCCAAATATCCCCTTATCGTTTCATACTTATCATTGGGCAGGAATTTACTGGGTCGTCTTCAAGCGCAGCGTCTTCATCCTTCTCGCTCGCATCCGAGAGCTTGAGCGTCAGGCAATCCTCCTCATTGTGATGGTCGCGCTGTTCCTCCTCTCTAGCGCGCAGGTATTCGTCCTGACCGTCGATGCCGCTGTCGTCGTGGGCCAGTTGCGCATGGACCGTGCTCCGCTTCTTACGGCATCGCTCCTTATCTACGTCACCAGCTGGTTCGTCCCGCTGCCTGCCTTGTCGGCTGAGAACTCATTTAGATAGTGTAGCATCTGTTCTGATGCTCTGCTGGTACGCATTCGCCCTGCCTGAAGATCCGCTTCAGATCCGCTGAGGGCGCGCAGATCTACAGGTGCTATGTGATATGGAATGACAACCCATACATCGTCATTCCCCCGCTCATACTTCTCATCAACGCTACAGGTGCGTACTCCCACTCATTCCACTTCCAACTTCCTCCCTGTGCTCCATAACTTACAAGAATAAATCGCGCCTGATCAGCTTTCGGCTACATCCGCAATATCACCGTGTTCCAGAGCATCTCACTCACGACTGCTGTCTCCGTGACGCTCCTCACGGGTGCGTGCGCTCCCCGCTCCCCCGCCTCTTTGCGACACATCCCTCACTATGCCGTTTCTGACAGCTTCCAAAATTGCGTGGACGGCTTTCCGCAGCCGCGCGTTCCTCAGTGGGGGGCAGAAGCGGCGGTACCTAAGCGCGAGCTCGACGATGTACGTTATGCGCTCACCGCCCACATACCTACTTGCTTGACTACTTACACGCCCCACTCAGCCTCGAATCTGGCGCGCTCTACGCGCTCTTTGCCGCCATCCACTTCGCCTTCTTCGTGCGCCGGTCTGTCATCGCTCCCGTAAGTACCCGCCCCTGGTTGTTTTCTGTTGAAGCATGATACCTGCTGACGTGCTCCCCCAGGTATTCTACGCCGCCGTATCCCAGATCGTCGTGCGTCCCATCGTTCCTTATCTTTGCCTCCGGGTGACTGCCGTTGACTTGACCATTCCCGCGCAGGGCATTGCGCCGACCATGATCATCGTGCGAGCTGGAGCTGGTTCGGGGCAGAACACAACAGACGGGGTCTGACGGGAGCTTATAACTGCAGGTGGTTGCTTTGTTGTCTACCCTTGCTGCATTGGGCGAGGCTGCTCTCAGCCTCAGTCTTAACAAATATCGTAACCAGTATCTTGAACCACGTTTACAATCATTGGCGTTTTCCTCAATATAAGCGTGGTATTGGTGCGAGGTAAATTCACTTAACTTACTCGATCTTTGGGCGATGTTCAAGCAGGTGCAGGGTTCCGAAACTCGATTCTCGCCCCGCCAGACACCTCGAAAACAAATCCACATCTTGCATATACATGGCAATGGAACCCATCACGGCGGTTCCACCACCGTGCATCTACGCCATCGAGTTGAACTTCGGAGACACCCCAGTCTTCGAGGTGGATGACCGGCCGGGGGTTCTCTACGTGCGCGCCAGCGAAGACTCCGAAGCCATCTCCGTCCTTTCCTATGCGTAGAGATAGTTCTCCTTTTTCGCGAGTTGCCCACGTTTTATGCTAGGTGCTCGGGTCCTTGGTTTGCGGAATGCTGGAGGCCGGTGCGCAGAATCCTACTCGAGTTGTGTCATGCGCCGTAAACTAACAAGGTGCCCAAATCCAGTCCAGTGCGTTGGACCTGGTGCCAATCAATGCCCTCCAGCTCACCGGGACCACATCACACTCGTTTCTTCACTGGCGAGGGAATATTGTTGCTTCGAAGATTTTCCAGCCATTGCCAACCAACCCACCTCAACTCCTCATACGAAGGTATCTTTGTAATTCCCTCGCAGGTTTGCCCGGCGTACAGCACTGTTTGCTGGAGTTTGCTGGAGTTCTTCTGCAAAAGTCCAAGTACGTCGTAGCCAGAGTGGCCACGGCTTTCAGCGTATCAGAACAATCATCACCCAAGAGTTTTCTCTGCTCGTCGATGATTCTCCTGCTCTTCTTCTTTTCAAACTGCCCCAAGCACCCTTAAAGCACAGATAGATAGTAGTACAATACTCGGAGACTTCAAGGCGAATACCGCAAGACCCAGCTTGAAAGCGTCGACAATGGGGCTCGATTTTGAGTAAGGTGTGCATGCACACGCACCCCACGACATAAATACGAGATTCGAGATCGTGCATATGGAACCCCAATAGTGCGTGCGAACACCACAGGAGCTGTTTCGGCCTCTCCGAGGTGGGCAGGATCTTACTCGGAGGTGCAAATGGGCACGTCGTCAGTAATATGGGAGCAGTGTTCGGAGTAAAGCAGACAGGGACCACAGGCGAAATAACTACTGTACGCGCCCAAATCCTCCCGTGTCCAGGCGCGCTCCTCTGTACGGACGGCCAGAAACACTGGGAGGGATTTGTCAACTTCCGCCCAGCGCGCAATGAACGTCCGACGCTCGTCCATCTTATGATCTTAGGCTCGGGCTCGCCCTCGTCCGTGTCGTCGACGCCGTCGCGATACGTCGAAAGATCTTCAAGCCCCGGGAAAATCGCCGACATGATGCGGGCGACCTCGAGAGTCGGTGCGGATATAGGCGACTGTGCGACGTTGAGATATTTGAGACGCCGCTGGGACGCACGCCGTGTCCCGGTGGGTAGCGGCGTGGCGTCGAGCGTGATGTGCAGTCGTTCCAAATCCGGGCAGTGCTGTGCGAAAGCGTACAGACACTCCAGGGTGTTGCGCGGTCGCCTCTCTCCGCCATACTTGAGCAGCAACGTCGTTGCATGCGGCCATGCACGCGCCATGTCCGTTATCGTGGAATTGTCGAAATCGAAGCCAACCAGCGACATGATAGACATCCACGTGAGGTTGCCGAAACAGAACAGGGTCCGCATAGCATCGTTGTCTATGATAATTGTCTCCTCGCCCACGCCTTCTGGGAGGTCGTTACCTCCGTCGGTGTCGAGCACAAGAGACAGAAGAGAGTCATGCGAACAAGAAGCTTTCAGGGCGGTGCAGAATGTATCCATTCCCCGCAGCGGCGGGCATGAAAAGAAGGTGACGTCAATATGAAGAAGGGACGACAAGGAACAAAGGTGAAAGAAGGTGGTTCCCTGGCGAATGTCGTCCACCTCCAGCGCCAGGGTCTGCAGGGCAGTGAAACCCGGCGAGGGAACTTGTGGCGTAGACGACAATCCGAGTTTGAAGGATGTTACGTTGAGAGATGTAAGAGTCGGCAGCTGACCGATATGCTTCAAGGCCGCTATATCCGGGATGCCCAAGGTCAGAGACTCCAAGGGCTCGAGCATCTGCACGAAGTCCGATATGGCCAAACATCCTAGACTCGTAACGCAGTCTGCCTACGAAGAGCAACAAATGTGGCGAGCACGTTGCCGTAGGCAGACTGGTACAACTCGGGCCAAACAAACGAGGCGCGCGAGGAGTTTGAAAATTTCTGATGGCCCTTGCTCTGGCTTCAAATGAGCTCGGATAGTAAAAGTTACAACAGATGATTTTCTCTCAGACGGTATTACTTGAATTCTGTATCCTCAATTTATGCTCAAAGAGCCTGGTATGAATGTTATGAATAGCCAAAGTTAGTTGAGAAATGATGGGGATTTGATGATCCTGTGATCGGCCGCGATCGGCACCACCCAAAATTTCAAACTCCCCGCGCGCGTCGACTGTTTGTCCCGAGTTGTACCAGTCTGCCTACGGCAAAGTGCTTGCCACATTTTTGCCATTCGTAGGCAGGCTGGTAACGAGACTACAAACATCCAGGACCTGTAGGAATTGGCAGGCCAATGTTGAGCTCCTTCAATGCGGTACATGTACGCGCGATGGTTGGAAGGAATGAAAGATTACTAGGGGAGAGATCACACGAAAAAAATAATGTCGTGAGCGTAGGAGCGAGAAGAATGCGCATGTGGAGGAAATCGTCTCCACCAGGAAACCATTTAAGCGTTCGAAGATTGGGCAATAAGCAGTCGCCAGGGATGCAGGAGCTCAGGACAGGAAGGATATCCGACACCCTATTACTGTCAGAGCGGGATACTGCCAGAGACTTGACACAACGCGCGTATTCGATAGGTCTCTGCCAATCGGCGGCTAAGATGGGCCGCAACAGGCGCTACACGGCATCAGAGGACTTCTCCGGGCACAACTGTATTATTACATACCATGCGCCGCCTGACAGGACCTCCCACTACATCGGGGTTGGGCTCTTCGTGTATATGGAACACACCAGGTGGCATGCAACTCAGGATATTACGCAAAGTGTTCTGATTACGCCACAAGCGATTGAGCGCAGGACCCTGCAGTTTTTTACACGTTCTCGCGAGAGCTACAAGAGCCTTTTCCCCGCGTGGGAGCAGGAACAGATAAGAACATATGATCTCCACCAGGACCACGAGCTCGATGATATCGAGGCAGCGGTGCATTCCTGCCGCGGGTGAGGAGGGGGGCGCGTGAGCGCTGAGGGTGACCTGGTTCCACTTGTCGATGAGGGCCTCTGCGCGGTCGCGGAAATTAAACTCGGCCTCGCCAGCAATCATCTTCGCGTCCAAAAAGTAGATCTGCCGCATGACTTTGCCGATTTTGGAAAACTGCACTGGGGTGAGGCGTAGCTACGGCGGAAGAGGAACACGGAAACGCACAGCGAGGTATTCATCAGTCATATTTTCGTATCTCTCGACGGCGGTGAATAGATTGGCAATGGCAGGAATGTACTAGATAATCGGGAAGCACGGGAATCGCGCAAGACAGACGAAGACACTCACGTCCTGGGCCACTGGCCCCGACGGGCTCAAGAACGACTTTTGCAGCTTCCAACGCCATTCGCGCACTTTAAGCGCTTCAGGATCGTCTCCGGCCGCATTCAGAGACATCGCAACTGAGATCTGCCACTTAATGAGTGGGAATATATCCGCCTTGCGTTTGCGTCGGATAAAGCAAAAGAGGACGAAGAGAAAAAAGGTGATGCCGTAACGCACAATATTAACAATCACCGCCCGGGAAATCCCGAATACATGCATATTGTCGTCAGAAGAACAGGGAAGGTCGAACGTCCGAGGCGCGCGGTGTTTTTTCGCCATTCAATTTCCCCCTAGTTTTCCGGTTGAACTGTAACAGCGCGATCGTACGCATTTCAACATCAGCACTAGGATGGCGGGAGACAGTAATACCTGTCGTTGTCTGAGATATGTACGAGGTTACGCGGACAGCCTGGGCTCAACTTGAAATTTCGCGTCGCAAAAGACTAGAATATGAGCCAACCTCCCTCTCGTGGGTTCATAGCAAGCGCGATAGAATATGGATGAGGACGCACATATAAACAACAAATTTGTAACAGATAATACACCCCGCCGCGGCTCGGTTCATTTATGGTAGTACGCCTATCCCACCACGAGGAAGCTTTGGGAGTGCATACAACGACACTCCGTCGGGCCGTCGTGGAAGTAGCATCAGCGCTCCTTATCGCCTCCCTCGTCGTCCCCGTCCCCCCGGCGCTGCGTGAGCTTGCGCGGCTGACGCTCCGCCCCGCCGCAAAATATGTGTCGAACTGTGCTCTGGTGACATATCCGCCCAACACAGCGACGCACGAGTCGGCCTGCTTGCGCGGAATCAATCCAGCTACAGGACGAGACGACGATGGGGCTCGAAAGGCCAAGTCCGTCCGGAGTCACCGTGGGACGGCGGCGTTCGGTTTGAGGGCCGCGCGCGCGGCGCGGCAGCCTGGCAGGGGACGCGATCTGGAGAACCGTCTCCTTCGCTACCAATGGGGGGCGCACGTCGCTGGGCAGGGTGTCAGTAACCGATCGCGAGTAAGAGCGTACTGGGGGGTCAGTGGGGACATGCCGTGTCTCCTTGGTTTCGCGCTCTGTGTGGTCAGCGGTCGCCAGGCTTATAGTGTTCCGACGCGGCCGCGCGCGCGGTTATAGTAAATTGGATGTCCATCGGGGTATTCGTGGCGTTCGACAGGCGAAGGCTCTAACGGCATTGGAGCCCTTATACGTGAGCGCTCCGTTTCACTGTCCGCTGCAGAGAGCCATGTGAAGACCTCGATGAGGCTAGACTTGAAGTTGTTCAAGGGCGGAATAGCTGTCGGCGATCTCGTGTCCGTCATTGTGAAGCGATGCTGGGGATAGGAGAGAGAGAGAGGTGATGCACGGCGGCACGCTATGTACCCAGAGTTGAGTTGTAGTATAGCTATTGGGAGTCCATTTTAGGAAACAAATGGCCTAGCCACTTGGCCACTTGCCATTTTAATATTTGGTGGTGGGCGCCCGCGGCGCTGAGGAATCGATCTGTGTGCGATCCGGGGCGCGAGACGTAAATCCGCAATTAATTTGACCTAGCTGCAGAAGATCCGGCGAGTATCAGTGCGCTTGATGAGTCTTGTGGGTATTGAGCGATTCGGGGATAATTTGGCGCTGGACTGCATCATGCTTCCTTATCTGCCTTCCGATGTGGATGAGGCGAGCTGTGCGCACGAACGGTGCGCACCGCTGGCGGAGGGGACAGCGTAAATCCTGATGATATACCATCCGTCGACACTTTGCCGCAGGAAGCTCCTGGCGAGAGGAGACACGGCTCGCTCGGACTGGGGGACGGGACGAACGGCGGGAGCCCCGCGCGCAGAGACGTGCTCGTATGGGCGAGCGACGTGTCGTTAAAGAAACAGTCACCGGGCGAAGGCGGGAGCGCCCCGTATGTGACCTAGAGTAATCAAAGTAAATTTTCGCGTCAGCCCAGCAGATATTGGGGTTGAACATTCATGGAACGCACCTGCGTCGACCCTTCCCCGGGGTGTGTAGGCGCGAAACCCATGCTCGCGCTGTGCTTCAGCGCCTTCTGCATCTTCTGCTGCACAGCCGGCGTCTGGAAACGCGCGGACTCCAGGATGATGTCCGCGAGCTCGAGCTCTGCGTCCGACGCTAGAGTGTCAGGGGCTGAGACAGGCTCCGTATGAACGATGGTGGTGTGGCCGAAGTCAAAGGCGGAGGAGCTGGGGGAATCAGACGAGGCGCAGTACTCGGAGAGCGCCTGGAGCGTCGTTGCGGACGGGGGCGCCGCGCTTCGGACGGACATCGGGGGAGGGAAGAGGTAGAGAAGTTGGTAATTGCCTTAGGGGTTTTATGTGTCCGCGGATGTGGCGCAGCAGGCTGTCTTGGACCTGATCGGAAAATGCTCGATCAGGAGTTGGCGGAAGTTTCGATCGGAGGAATCTCGACCGCAAATAATCCAAAGGGAGGTCGATTTCGTCTTCCAGGAAAGTGTCTGAAGATCGTCTTCCACGATATAAAGACTGGTCTCAGAGTCATCGATTGCAAGCTGGGCCAATGAACGCCAAACTACAAGCCAAGATCCAGACGTTGAAGGCTGGCCCATAGTCGCGTTTTTATGATTGTCTTTTATACTAGGTACCAAAAGAGTCCTGGAAGAAGCAGTGGCCATCCGCGGGTCGGGTTTGATCGTCAGAGGGACGTGAGTTGTAGGTTCGTGGGTCGAGAGAAGTTGCTTCAAATTGAAAGACGCACGACGGAGACTCCGTTCGACATTGGGAGCACACTGGCAAGCCCTGGGAGTCGGCAATGCGGGGGACAAAATGATCCGCATTGGCCCTTGATTTGAGTGAGAGCCTCAGGAGCAAAAGTTGAAGGAAGAGGGGGCGATGTTTATCTATACTTGTCATCGCACCGCCACTTGCCGAGGAGCGGCTCGGAGTTCTCCGGTTAGGAGGTGACAGAAGAATTGGGACCATCTTGAAGCGCGAAGACCAGGCCTTGCAGGTGTGCCGTTCCATTGCCACGCTTATTGGAACTGACAGCAAGTCGAAAATAGGTCTGGATCCGTAACAGTAACATCCGTTTAGGGCTGCCCACCGTCCCGTAAACGGGGACGGCCGTCAATCTCAAGACCCGCGACGAGTACGGGCCGTCATAAAAACGGTCGTCATTTCTTCCTGGAGACCAGCCGACGGGACGGGACGGCAAAAATGCGGCCGTCAACCGTGAATTGACGGGACGGTCCCGAGGTGCGCTAGATTGGGCATTAAACTTAAAATCCTAAGTGTATGAAGGAGCGGAACGTACCAAAAATACCCCGAGATGTACCAGTACAGATCCTGTGCAAGGCTTTCACAAAAACCGGTGCATTGAAGACCAGTTGGGAATGTGGAACCGCCACGAAGCCTCTCTTTGATGCCAGTATCACTTCGGGTGACTGGATGACTTTGCAGAATTGATATACGGCTGATTGGCTTCAGTTTGAGAGGAGATGAAGGTGAAATTCCTACTCACACCTACCCAACCCGTATGCGGCCGTCAACGGCGGCGCTTTGCCGGGACGGGCGGCAATTTTGCCGTCCTGTACCCGCCCCGTAAATTTCATCCGGGAAATGCTCGACGGGACGGGACGGCATGCCGTTGACGGCCCCCGTCACACCCGTAAATACGGGGACGGTGGGCAGCCCTACATCCGTTGATGCTCAATTCTGAAGGCCTTTTGTTTCACGTCGTTGAAGGACCTCTGATTGTGCCTAGGTCACCGAATTCCCGGATCCGCCAATTTTTGCCCGCGCAGGTTTGGGCTCGATTTGGGTCGTTTTTGTCCGTGCAGGCCCTAGCCGAGGATGACATCAGCATTCAAAACGGGTAATTTCTGGCTCGATACTGGTGTTGGTGGGCGAAAATAAAAAAATAAAGAGAAAAAGATACTAAAATATTACACAATGCTTCGGGGATCTCGGGGATCTATACTAGAGTATTTCGGAAGCTTCCGCGCATCGGAACTCTTTGCCGAACAACACCGCCCCTGATCTCGATACTGAAATAAAGCGCCAAAGATACTACAGATGGGTTTGAAGACTCTGAAAAAAAGGCTGGATGGTGTTGAATGTGATAAAATCTCCCTCAAATATTTCCATTTTTTTCTCTGCGCTGCGCGCGGCATATGAGAAACCTTTGATACTGAGCGGAGTTTCAGATAGTGAGCGGACTTTTAATTCCACCCAAATCAGGAAGAGTTCTAATACTTGGCCGGTTTGAAGCCAATATGTGTGCAAAACTATTGAACTAAAGTACCTACAGCTCTTATCCATCAATTGGCGTCCATCTGAGAAGCTCTCCCATCTTTAATATGCTTGTTTCACATTGATATACAACAATCTACCTCAAAATTTGGAAGGGATCAGTGCTCTGCACTTTGGCCGATCCCCCAATGGTTTATTATGTGGTTCATTCCCTTCAAATTTCTCTCTGGGTTTCATTCAGGCCATTGTCAATAGAATGTAGAGCCAAAACAAAGGAAACAACATGTTATCAGAACACAGCTACATACTTTAAACTCAGAAGTGATTCATTTTGATCCTCTGAGAGCTGGTATTGAATCTCTCAATGAAATCCAGGATCTCTGACTGCACCAGCTCATTTTTCTCTCTCAATTGACGCAAGCAGGATGGCAAAAAGGGAGAAAAGGTTTTTTGCTATCGGTGAGACTCGAACTCGTGCACATCATTTCCGGATGACAAAGATTTCAAACTCCGCTCAGTATTCAGTATCAGTATCGGCCACTAACATGAGTATCGAGCCTAATTTCTCGCTCTCACGCACCAGAAAATCACATTTTTCTGCGCGCGCCACCATTTTCGCGTGGTTTGGATCAAATATTTATTACGCATTTCCGTCGACATGGGCCGACAATGGACTACTGGATGATTTTTGTCTCCACGAAGCCGGCCAAACTTGGGAATTTTTGTCCGCGCACGACCTGGCATTTCCGCGTCCAGGACCCAATTTTTGTCCGTGCAAAACCTAGGTTTCGAGGCCGAAATATCAAAAAATTCCGCGCCGCGACCTGGCCTCCCAGGGTATAATCAGAGGTCCTGTCGTTGGTCCAAATCCATTGATCGTCACAGCCCCTTGCAGTGTAGGGCATGGCACGGTGAGAATATTGATATCGGAGCGAGCGCCGTAGATGGCTACCGCTGATAACACCGGCACAGAATCCGCACCGCCCTTCGTCGCCACGTTTCTCCTTTGTCCCAAGCAAAGACGCCCGGTCCCTCCTCCGCCATCTGCGTCGACTTGTAGAGGACTCTGAGGAGCAGAGTTCCAGAGCAATGACAAACACTATGCCCGAGATTGCTCGGAACAAGGGTGTGAGAGTCTTATCCCTCGGTAATACATCTGTCACTCCAGCGCATTCACACTGAAATGCGATTCACCAGACGGCGGTGGAGTCGGAGTGCTATCGCAGGTGCTCATCCTTGACAGAATTATGTATCAAATCAAAAATAAACTCAAGCTCGATACTACACCTGCTCCGTGTGAATATTTTGAGCTCATTGGAGGCAGCGGAACTGGGGGGTGAGTGGTATATCTTCCGATGATACTCGAGGCCGAGGCATTTTCCAGGATTGTCGCGTTAATGCTTGGCCGGCTGCGCATGTCGATTGCGGACACCATTTCGGCGTATGAGAAGCTGCAGCCACAGACAAAAATCAGTTTCGGCCAGGAGTTCAGAGCCAGCAAGTTCGAGGAGGTGCTAAAGGACATATTCAAGCAGGAAGAGATGAGGGACCCTGGCCCAACTGTATGCAAGACGTATGTGTTTATTTATTTATTCGTGGCGGAAGAACTATGCTCACATGTGTGCCCAGTTTCGTGTGTGCCATGAACGAAATGAACATGAACGGCGCCATTCCCGAGCTCTTCCGCTCATACGACACCGAAGATGAGCCTGCCGGCGATTGCATGATATGGCAAGCAGCCAGGGCTACATCTGCAATGCCTGGACTATTTAAACCAATGGAGATTGGGCTGGGAGGGACAAAGCAGCGCTATGTCGACGGGGGTGTTGGTCACAACAACCCGACTTCTCTGGTCCTCGCTGAAGCGGAAGAAATTTACCCTGTGCGGCCTGTGGTGCTTGTGGTCAGCATCGGCGGTGGACATCCGGACACAATCCAGATTCCGAACTCCTCAAGTGCAAGTGCCGTTGCCAAGGCCATGAAAGGCCTTGCGACCGATTGCGAAAAGACGCACCAAGACACCGCCCGCAAATTTCGCGTTGTTCCTAATATCTATTTTCGATTCAATGTTCAGCAGGGGATGCAGGGCTTGGCGCCTCAAGACTGGGAAAAATCAAGCCAGGTGTCTGCTCATACCAAGGCATACCTCAGGACAGAAGATGTGAAGTCCAAGCTCACAGCTGCGGTCAAAGTCATACTCAGTCAGTGCCTCCATACCCCACTTGAACTTCACCTTGGACTGAGATTATCGGCAGATCCTGTGATTCTAACCGCTGCCGACTCCCCTGTATATTTGAAAGTTTGCCCCCCTCCTACTATCTGTTTCACAGGTAGAAAAGACATCCTACAGAAGATGTCCCATTATTTCAACACAGATATGGGTCGACAGCATATTTTTTTGTTACACGGCCTCGGGGGTGCTGGGAAGAGTCAACTTGCCTTTAAATTCGTCGAGGAGTCTGCAATGCCAGAACCACGGTGCGCCTTTCCGGAACTTGGAGGGATTGAGCGCTAATAGCAGAATAGATTCACCGACATATACTTCGTGGATAGTACCTCCCAACAAACAATCGAAAATGATCTCATTACACTCGCTCTTGTCAAGCAAGTTGGCAAAACTCCCCATGACAGTTTACTTTGGCTGTCTCACCAGCACACCGAATGGCTGATTGTGTTCAACAATGCGGATGACCCCCATCTCAATCTTGTGAAATATTTTCCCGCTGGGTCCCATGGAAACATCCTCATTACCTCCCGCAATCCCGACCTCAGGCAGCATGCACATGCTGACCACAAAGTCGATCAGATGGAACTCCAGGAGGCAACAGATCTTCTCCTTTCTGCTGCCAAGTGTGATCATAAGGAACCGGAGACTCGACTTATAGCTGAACGATTGGTCAAGGTAAGTCGGACTCATACTACCAAACTTCAGCTCATGGCTTTGTCTGCGGAAGAAACTGCACTGTTTGCCCTTACCCGTGGCACAGGCTGGAGCGTACATTTCCTTGTCAGGTTCTCTTCAAACATATCTTGGCTTGTACGAAAGTACAACCAAGCGAATTCAGCTGCTGAATCAACAGCCATTACAATCAGACTACGGGTGGTCAGTTTATACCACTTGGCAAATCAGTTTTGAGAAGGTGTCCAAGCAGGCAGCACACCCCCTTCAGCTTTGTTCTTTTCTTCATCACGAGGCTATCACAGAGGAAATCTTCCAACAAGCCGCAGTTTACAAGGTCAATCCAGAGGGCCCCACCGAGGCCGACCTCTGTGAACCACTGGAGTTCTTGGCTGAATTCCATGATCCCACAGCTTCCACATGGGATTCAATGAAGTTTATTGGGCTCACCAATGAGCTTGGACACTTTTCCTTGATTGAATTTCAGCGAGAGGCGCGGACTCTGACATTTTCAATCCATCCACTTGTCCATGAGTGGTGCAAAACCACAATCAGATCGGATGCCGCCACCGAAATTTGCATGCATAAACTGATGGGGATGTCCATTTCATCCACCAATAACTTCCGGTTCCATCACCAAATTTTCCCCCATCTTGATTCACTCTTATTCAAGACCACCAAACATCCCAACCGTGAGCCCAACATCCTGGACAGCTCATTCGCAGTCAAGTATTTGGGGATATATTATGATGAAGGAAAGTGGGATGACGGGGTTGAACTGGGGACTCACATGTTACAAACTGGTCGGTTGCAGCGGGCAGAGCTCGAAACTCTCAAGATTGAAGGGATCTTAGCCATGATCTATGGCAGAAAGGGAGACTTTCATCGTAAAAGGGAAATCGAAGAGGTGGTCTTATCAAGGAGAACAGAATTGCTGGGTGAAGAGCATCCAAATACATTATCAGCTATGGCCAATTTGGCTGTGACACTTTCAGCTTTGGGACAGTCCAGCAAGGCAGAAGAACTGAAAACGATTGTCCTGGACAAGCGTAGGCAAATTCAGGGCGAGAATCATCCAGATATGTTAATAGCCATGGCCAATTTGGCTGTGACATTCTCAGCTTTGGGACAGTTCAGCAAAGCAGAAGAACTGGGAACAATTGTCCTGGATAAGCATAGGCAAATTCTGGGTGAGGATCACCCAGACACCCTGTTGGCAATGGCCAATTTGGCTGTAACATACACATATTTGGGGAAGTTCACCCAGGCAGAAGAGCTGCAAACAATCGCCTTGGACAAGCGTCGCCAGATTCTGGGTGAGGATCACCCAGATGCACTGCGAGTCATGGCCAATTTGGCTACGATGTTCTCAGCTTTGGGACAGTTCATCAAGGCAGAAGAACTGGAAACAATTGTCCTGGACAACACCAGGAAAATCCTGGGGGAGGATCACCCAGATGCACTGAGAGCCATGGCCAATCTCGCCAGGACGTACTCAGATCTGGGAAAGTTCACCAAGACGGAAGAACTGGAAACAATTGTGTTGGATAAGTGTAGGGAAATTCTGGGGGTGGATCACCCAGATACGTTAAGAGCTATGGGCAATTTGGCTGCGACGTACTCGAATTTGGGACAGTTTAGCAAAGCGGAAGGACTGGGAACAATTGTTTTGGACAAGCATGGGCAAATTCTAGGCCAGGATCACCCAGAGACACTGCGAGACATGGCCAATTTGGCTGTGATGTTCTCAGCTTTGGGACAGTCCAGCAAGGCAGAAGAATTGAAAAGAATTGTCGTGGACAAATATAGGCAAATTCTGGGCGAGGATCACCCTGATACGCTGGGAGCTATGGCTAGTTTGGCTGCGACATACTCGGATTTGGGACAGTTCAGCAAGGCCGACAAACTGGAAACAATTGTTCTGGACAAGCACAAGAAAAGTTTGGGCGAGGATCACCCAGATACCCTGTTGGCCATGGCTAATTTGGCTGTGACGTACTCAGACTTGGGACAGTTCAACAAGGCGGAAGAACTGGCAATGATCGTCTTGAACAGGTGTACAGAAATTCTGGGTGAGGATCACCCAGAGACGCTGCGAGCCATGGCGAATCTTGCTGCGACATACTTTCATTTAGAACGGTTCAACCAGGCAGAAGAGCTGCAAAAAACTGTCTTGACTAAGCACCGCAACATCCTGGGGGACGATCATCCAGATACACTGAGAGCCATCTCTCACCTCCGGACAATCCAGGGGGAGGCCCAGCCGGATACACTCATTGCCACGGCTGCTTCGGCGGCGATGAGCGCACCGGAAGATCAAGGGGCATCAGGCAGTTGACAATTTATTTGTTGTATATCCTCGGAATTGCTAGGGATCTTGCTGTTTGACTAATCAGGTCGCTCGACGTCCAGGAAAATGTCTATGAAGGGGGTTTATATGGGGAGCGGGTGGTGATTATCCGTAATGCCAACGATGACAGTACATTTGTTTCCAGAAAGCTTGACATTGTGATTTATTTATTTTTGTGCCCTTGCAGCTGTTGACGGAGTGGTAAGCGCGGAAGCTCCTTTGCTCTCAGCGTTGCGTTCTGATGTCGGAGCCTAGGAGGTTTTAAGTATAAGCTTAAATTTCTGGGGACAGGGATCTATATACACTCATCACGATATATGCTCCAGTGCAGTGAGGACGCAATCTGCGTAGCAGCTACTGATGCTCAATTCCCGCCGTGCGGTGGACAAAGATGGGAGTTAAGATGAGCGTTGCAACCTCTGTCGAAGACAGAGTCTGCGAAAGATGGCCCACACGTACATTTCGTTGATGTGAAAGTAGGTCTAAATGAATTGTGATTCTTGCCGCAGCCATGCCTCGGACCGCTGGCGATCCGACAGAGCCTTTAAATATAATATCACTCGGGGATCTCAATTACTTACAAGTTTGTTTCTTTTTTGCTGGAAGCCTCATAGAAATATGCTCGGGTAGTCGTGCGGAGGAACAATGAAAAAAGGAATTTGGTTCAGGTCAGTTATGAAGTTCAGCGCAAATGCAAGAGAAGCTGCGGAGCAAATAATCTGTTCAACAATTGTATTAGAGACTCGGCACTTCGTTCACGAGGCGATATAACTTATCAGCATGTTTTCAATCCCACATGTTTCGACCCCTCGGAGCAAGTCCAATGGGTAAAGCCGGCCAGCTATCATCGACCCCTGATCAGGGCATTTCCGCGAGGCCCCAACCGCGCGTCGAATCTGATGTTTACGCGTTCTAACTGCTACACGTGATCGCCATTCCCAGTTCACTTTCCCCAGGACCCATGTTTAGTATGGCTTTCGAGGTCGTCGCCATCATTCGGACAAATCCCGGGATTTGCCCGAGTGAAGTTAGACACAAAATTCGGACAAATGCGGTGGTCTGCCCGTCCAGTTTAGAGTCAAAATTTGGACAATGAGGGGTGGTTTCGGATGAGGTCAGTTCCCCGTTCGAACATCTGATCAAAGTTGCGCCCAAAGTTTCTTCATTTAGCCAGGGTGTGGCCACTGTGAATTCACAGCAATAGGTCAGTGGCTACCAGTCACACCAAACAAAGGAAAATATCGACCTAGGTCGATATGTAGACAGAAAATGTATAAACCAGTGGTGCAATCAAAATATTATGAAAGCTTACATATCATTTCGTCCAAAAGTGCAATGGAAGTAGCCACAATCAGCGGCTCTTTCAAAGACAAAGTATTGATTCTTTGTCTGTAAGGTAAGAAAGGACTGCTGAAAGTTCAACTTTCAGCTTCCCATTTGCAGTGAGAAGAAAGAAAGACCTTCCTAAATTTAGGAAAGTGTTACAGAAAGAACATCTTTCAGCAGAACCCTGTCCCTCTTTGTCCGTTGTTTTTATGCCGCTCGTTATAAAGCCCCCTGCGCGATCTTACTTCCGAATCAACCATCAGTAGCAAAGGAAGGGCTATTCTAGAGAAACAAATATGGGGTTGTCAAATCAACTATCTCAGATCAGCGGCCGTCATCGATGGTGTTGATGCAACAGTTTTAAACCCAACTGTGCTCTTCCGCCAGGATTAAATTCCGACCTGGAACCTCTGATTGAACGATGCAGTCGATATTATGGTTGGGCCAACCGGTCGAACGTTTTCAATACAAGCAACTTTTCTTCGAAGTTTGGGCCAATTGCACAGCAGCCTATCCTTGGCACCGCGAGTAGTCCCATCAGCCATTCACATCCTGATGTACGTGCCTTGGCATTTCTCGGTCTTTCGACGCAACTAAACCGCCACCGCCGCTGACACGGTATGGGCGGGATTAATCAGCGCTACAAGTTCAGCTAAACTCGCACCGAAGAACAATTAGCGCAGAACGCCGACTAAGACGGCTGTGGCTCTGAACGCACGGTGGTATTGCAGGATGTTCGCCGCGTAGAAATGAGAAAGATACGTCGACAGTCCGGCTCGCGACTGTCTCAGTAATACTTATCGACGAATGGTGACTTGCCTATAGACGCGACATAATGGGGACGACATGGGATATCCGCTAGGTTCCAAACACGTAGTTAATTTATCCATCTAGCGCGTGTAGAGCTAGCTTTAGGGCCTTGGACTTGGACAAGCAGAATCGCACAATCCATTCTCAAGCGATCGCGCGGGAGACTTGACGGAATATCAACACAACACATCATAAGTTCCATCGCAACCTCGTTACAAAAGCATTCAAACTAGGAAACTACATCCGTTCTGAAAGACGTTCTTGCGAAAAATTCCATGCAGCACCGTGACCGACTCAAAGAGTGATGGGGATGCAGTTAATGGCGATGAGGCTGCCCCACTCCTTCTCGGGCGCGTCGCAGGTGACTTCAGTTCCACCGCTACGCAATGCGCGTCAGCTTCGGATTTGTTCCGGACATTCGGAGTACTAACCAGTTGTTGCCGATGACGGTGATGGGGCTGCAGCCCAACCCGATGGGGACGTTGAGGCCGCTGAGGTCGAGGCCGAGGAGGGCGGCGACTGCGGAGACGGCGCTGCTGCTGGACGACTGGACGCTCGAGCAGCACTGGTTCGAGCTCGGGGTTGTCACCGGGGGCGTGGTAGTCGGGATGGCGGCAGCAAGGGTCTAAAGGGCGAAAGAAAATCAGTAAGTTATGGGAAAAGCGAAACGATGAGTGAGGCTCACAATAAGCACCGAAGTGACAACGACAGAGAGCTTAGAGAACATCTTGTAAGGCTTGGTAGAGAGCTTAAACTTCAGAGGAGGAGTTCGAGTGAGGAAAGAGGGGAGACGGCCCCACCTTTTATATGTTTGTCCGAATGAGGTACTACGTCCGTCCAGTGCTGACGTCGTTCGTGAGCCCCGGGTACAAGCTCACGCAGAGTGGGTGTTCGTGAACAGTGGAGCGGTGGAGCTCCTCGACAGATTCAGCAACCCCTGTAGTCAGTTCACGCCAGGAGCTGCTCAGCTACATTCCCTGTATTCCCGAGTGAGACGAATGCGCCCATGTCAAGAGCATGAAACATTTGTGGGGAATCAGGAAGAGTGGAGTGGTGGCGCTGCTATATACACGTGTATAAGAGACGGCATCCACAGTAAGCCCATTGTGTTACAGCGGTGATTGCATCCACGGGCTTGGTCTGAGGCTGGTGACCTAGGAAACAACCATCGCTCAAGGGACCATCATGCCGCGGTTTAATTCCGGATTTTTTCCCGTACAATCCCTGCCGTCGAGACCCTGATATCACAGCAGCCCGACTCAGAGAACACCAAGAGGGTTCGGAGCTCAGTACTCAGTTCCTATTTCGCTGCAAACATCAGCCGGGCGTTAATTAAATGAGACTTACTTTAGCACCGCACCCTGGTTCGCCGCGGGGTTACTATTGAACTGAACGTCATCTGCAACCGAGGGCCCAGTAATTTCGGTTATACATAGACTGCAGTTGAGCATGTTAAACTTCCGAACGGATGGTTGGCCGATAGTAGTCCAGCAGTGACGGACTCATGTCTCGATGCCTGTCAGGTGCCGTTGCTTTTCCACAAAAACCTTCGATGGATCCCTCGAGAACCGTCCGGCGCAAGTAATTTGCTCGATGATACTTGTGCAGCCTTGTCGTAAAAATCCAGGCTATGGAGTAGACGCATGCCACTATCGTGAGGAATACACACGGACCCTGGATTCGGCCAGAAGCGCGGGATGAGGACAGGCAGTTGACGTTCAGCCACAAAACAGAATTCGGTGATGCCATGGCGTCCACGGGAAAACGCTGTCATAATAGGAGGTCGGTGACTCGGTGACACTGTAAATGCCGGCCGAATAGGGGCGCAGAAGACTCCAGTACCCGAGGATGTGGATCATCGATTAATTCGATGCGGTGGCACCGAGGGTCGAGGAAATGTTGCCCGCTAATCGAGGGAGCAGAAATCGGTGCCTCACGATGAAAGGGGTCGATGCCTGGATGCGCATACTTGAAAAGAGGTAGCGGTCGGGTAACTCGCAGGACACGACGCAGCAGCATGTTTTAATTACGTGGCCGTTGCATCAGACGAGCTTTTGTGTCGAGAATGAGACCACCATGCGGCGCAGCTGTGAGAAGCGGCGCTCCAACGGCGCTCAATGGCAATCGTCCTCGGCATTCGTGAGGTTTGATCCATGGGGCTTGTGCGGCTTTCCCAACTGGACGAGTTGTGGAGAGTTTGATCATGGCGGTGGCACATGTACATAACACGTGGGACCTGGGGATCGATGGGATCACCAAAGCTGTGCTTTAGACCAATTTGAACACCGACGGCTGAAAATGATCATCGTTATCATCATGGTAGTGTGGCGGGAAATAGCCGGGACCTGGTTGACCGAGGTAAATTACCCGAGGGTCTTCACGGGGGTATTTGACCTGTTTGACCGTGCTAAATTCTCTCAAATTTACCTGCCCTCTCAGTGGGAAGAGCCCTAGGACCACTATTTTCGGGACCAAATGGCAAGTTGAAGTGATGTTTCGTCAGAATTTGCTCAAAATCAACTTAAATGGCAACTAAATGAGCCTGCCGCCCGACCGGAACACCTCGGCACGTCCCCATTGCGTGCCAAGTGCGTTTCCAAGCAGTAAAACTCCGAACTTGAAAGGAACCTCAGCAGGCTCGAATATAAGTGGCTCCAGTACTCTGACACGGAGAATTTCAGCCCAAAGACTAGGGTTAACCAGGGTCAGATAGACCCTATTTTACCGGCTCTTTTCACCCTCTGAGAATTTTGGGCTAATTTGCAGCTAATTTGCAGGGTTAATTAGCCGATGGTGCGTATATCAGGGTCCGATATTTATGGCCCATTGAATGAATGACAGCAACTGAATCCGCGCACCCTACCTGATCAGCAACGCTTCGAGATAATGATGTGCAATTATGCTACTGTACGGCGTTGTGTCTTCGCTGAGGCGAAGCGAGTCAGAGAGTAGTATCCTATCGAGTATCTGCGGCTAACTGGATCGCCCCCACACCCCGGATTAAATTAGCCTTATTTGACAGCTCCTCCCATAACTCTCAATTAAACAGCCCGGGATCCCACTGGTACTCTTACTACGACTAGCTCAACCCGCGGATCCAATCCCAATTCCAATCCAAAGAACTAAATTAGCTTTAAATAGGGGGTGGGGATCATCGCGCGGCCGAGGAAGTGTAGTGTACCCTAGTATAAATATGTAACATAACATACTGTATAAGTACATATGTTAATGCATACGGAGCCGCACACGAACATAGAGTACGAAGCCGCGTACAAACATGCGAAGCCGAAGCCGCGCGACGAATCGAGTCCGTTCGTGCTTGTGACGTGAATCGGAGCATGCGTCGCTCGCCGCTGTCGCCGTCCTAGTCCTGGATACGCGACATCCCTCGTCGTCAAGTGCCGGGTCCGTGTGTGCGCGCTGCGAGGCGAGGCGCGAAGCGCCGATGCGGATGACAGTGGGGAGGGGTGGCAGACCGCGCCGGGCGGTACACCACCGTATCAGAAACCATTCTTCCCTCCGTCCCTCCCCATAGCGCGCCCACGCCGCCGTCCGCCTCGCACTCTCCCTATCCTCATCCTCATCCTGGTCCCGAAAGTCCTTCGCGCGCGGGAGCAGCGCCACGTGGATCGCCGTCGCCTTCGTATTCGCAGGCGCATGGAGATAGAGGGCGGGCGTAGGGAGCGGGCGCGCGACGGGCGCTCGGCGCGAAGTTGGAGGGGATGTAGAGCTGGAGGTCGTGGATGTCCGTCTGTGCAGGACGTTAGTAATTTACACGAGGAAGCACGGGGAAGAGAGGGAATGGAGATGGAGGAAGAGGAGGAAGGGGCAAGGTCCCGCCAACGCTCGCGGATTCGTGCGCATGCACAGCACCTCCGTCCCACGCCCACCGCGCGCTCCGTGCAGATCAGCCCTATAGCCGCTCGGCGTCGCGCGCGCGCGCATCCTGCACGGGTACACGCCGCCCGACTTCCGTACCTGCGCACGCCTTACGCCTCGCACGCGCCGCGCGTCAGCGTCGGCGTCGGTACGGCGCGCGACAGCGGGCTACGTTCGGAGGGGGGAGACACGAGGATACGCTGCGAGCTAAGAGAAAGACTCGGAAGAGCAAGACTGCAAACATACCGCCTCTCGCAGTCCACGATCGCCGCGAAGCTCGTGAGCGTGCCCGTCTGCACGGTGGAGAAGAAGATGCGGTTCGCGACCGTGTCTGTCTGCGTCTTGAAGCCTGTTTTGTTCGCCCACTACCGCCGCGGGCGTTACGCTATCGCACAGAGGAAGAGGCACGAATACAGAGAGGGGAATCCCGGGGACGAGGGAAGAAGGCGGGAGTGGAATGCGACGAGGAGGGAATATGGGAGAGGAGGAGAGGGGAGGAGAAGAAAGGCACGCACAAGGAAGTTGACGAGGAACACGGTGATGAAGAGGTCTTCGAACGCGGTGGACGTGAGCCACATCGTGATCAGCGCCTCCACGAGCGCGAACTTGCGGAACTCAGCGACGTGCACGACGCCGGTCGTCGCTACTAGGCTGCCCACTGCAAGGTGCAGATATGTAAGTAAGTGCATACACATACGAGCGACCCCACACGGAGTGGGTGAGGGGTAACTTCGGAAGGTAAGAGAGGAGGGGGGAAGGGAAGAAAGAGGGACGCACTAAGCGAGGTAAACGTGAGGAGCGCGACGAGCAAGCTGAACCACCAGCGCCATGCCATTGATCCATGAACAGTTGCGTCGGCGTCGAGATCAGTGTCTGCACCGCACACTTCAGTCAGCCAACGCCCAGGGATTGGCCGAGAGAGAGGGGGAGAGGCGGACGCACGGTCACGATGGGGTCTACGCGCGCGTCAGCCTCACCCGCGGGGCAAAGGAGCGGAAGCGCGCGGACGGACCTGTGGCGAGGATTGTGTGCGCACGGCACATCAGTCAGCCGGGACGCAGCGGGGAGTGGGTGAAGACTCACGCTTCGGGGCGTTGATGGTGAAGAGCGCCCTGTCTGCGCGCTTGTGTGTGAGCCAGGGCGCGGCGGGACGAGGGGAGAAAAGAGAGGGGCCGCACCGTGCAGCAAGATGAGCGGCTCAGTAGATGAGCCCGACGTTGCACACGGTGTTGATCCGATGACGTAGTACATCTGCGGCGCGAAAAATGTGAGCGGGCGGGCGCGCGGGGGCAGACGTGCGGAGGAGGTGGCGGATGGAGGCTTAGTCGCTGCACGCCGCACAGCCAGCAGATGCGAGGGATGTGGCAGGTGCAGACTCGGACGTACATGCGCAAGTAAGAGTGGACCTTTTTGGTGGTCGTCTTTTATACTAGGGACCGGGGAAGTCTTGGGGAAGCAGTGTGCATCCGCGGACCAAGTTTAATCAGCAGAGGCCCGAGATCTCACTTCGTGTGGCAAGAGAGGCTGCTTCAAACTGAAAGACGACTCGGATGAAAACTGCGTTTGAGACTGTGATCACTAACCCAGACAATCGACGTCGGATCCGGGAGGAAATTCGACTGATATGTGGCGGCCCATAGCGTGAGTGGGAGGCGCTGGCGGTCGGCGAGCCCAGTAGGGTCCGCTGACAATTCCACTTTGAAGAAAATAATTGACTGTCAGTCAGAATGTCAGGCTGACTGTCAGGACCGACAGATGACAATTAACAATTGCCTATTTTGGAATTACTAGCTATTTTACGAACTACCAGTCCCAGTTGGCTGCTTGCGGCGCTGCAACGGGCTGGGGCTGCGCGTTTCCAGTCTCCTTGGTCGCCACGTTGTCATCTGTGACTGACAGCAAGCCCTTCAATCCGGGGGCCCTCAACATCACATCCTTGTCGACAGCAAATACGGCGTCAGATCTGATGGTCTTCTTCGTGTTTTTCTTGCGTCTGTGTTTCATGCGTGATATCTTGGCCCTGAGAGTGTCGGATAGCTTCTCAAGCTCCTCGTCGTCTCGTTCGTTCATTTCCGTTGAGCCGGCGTCAGAATCGGCATCGGAATCGGATGCCTCGGAGTCGTCCTCTCGCTGTTTCAGCTTTATCTTGTCAATCACGGACTGGTCAAGGCGACGGAAGGCAACCGTTGGACGACGTGGAAGGCGGCGTGGACCTTCTGCGCCCTGAAACCATTGTCAGTCTACTTTCTTGTAATATGTGAAGAGTAGTAGACGCACCGGAGCATGATATCTGTACCATTGACCAACCATTATCATATCCAATAAACCTTCCTGTTTCTGATTTCCCCGCAGCGCGCTGTTGAACCAGGTGATATTGGAATTGGTGCGCTCATCAGGCATTGAGTTGACGAGGATCCCGAATATTCTGACTCCAAGCATCTGCAAAAAAATCAGTTTATGAATACGGATCTGGAAGAAACAGGTCACCGCAATAACATTGGATCGAGGAGAATTCCCGCGGCCCAGGTTCGTCCACCACTCCATAGTGTCCCCGTTCATGACGGGGGCGTGGAACGGCGGCTCTCCGAGCCAGAAAGCCTCAAGCTGCAGCCTCAAGGCGTTGGCAATTTCGAGGTCCGTCTGGGTTTTTAAAATTGGATGACAACGACATTGGCATTTGTGACTCTTGTGTTGCTCCAGGAGAACCTTCAGCATCTGTTTCAGAAACTCTTTAACGCGAAAAAATGCGTGCGGATAAGAGATGTGCTCCGCGACACCGGCCAGGGTGTCAGAGTGTTTGCGTAAAAATTCGGTGTTTGGATATCCTATATGTACTGGTGAGTAATAAATAGTGACAGGGGAGGCGAACGAACGGGGATCAAGACAGAATGCCACGAAATACACCTCATTGTGGTTGAAAAATTGGGAGTACCGTGTATTGAAAATGGCGCGAAGATGTGCCGCAAGTTTGGTGGTAATTCCGGTATCTTTTTCCTTCTTCTCGAAGATGCTGTCGAGGGTGTGCGCGATGGCGAGCCAAAAAACAAAGGCATCTGAGGGGTTAGCAGTCGTCGCCTCCAGGGACCAGAGTGAGCGTGCCAACGGCGCAACAATCATTTCGTAGCTCAACATATCCCTTAAAAATGTCGGCAGCTGGACTGAGGTTCGGTTACCGAAGACTTCTTGAAGCAATGGGCTCTACGGGATCTCAGTATGGCTCAAATAAACGAAAAATAATCGGAGGGATGAAGCGAACTTTGAATTTGATTTTCTCGTCTAAAACGAGGCCTTGAATATTGTGCACGACGGGTGACACTGTTGTCACCGCCATAAAGTGTGTCGCAAAGCGGGTTTTCCCGATTTTCGCCAACATATGGACAGGGATATTGCCGCCGTCATCCGCCATACCCTCACCAGAGTCCCGTAGATAGGCTTTTGATTTGCCGGACTTGCTAAAATGTCGGATGAGCGGCTTGAGGATTTGCATCATCTGCAGTAATTGAACCATTGGTCATGTGGTTGAAAAGACGAATTTAAGACTGACAGTCTTAAATTCGGGCAATTCATTGATATCACCAATGATATGCTGGATAAAGTGGACGACATCGCAGAGGTCGAGAACGGCGGGAGCTTCCGTAACAACTCCTCGTCGTGCTGCAAGCGTGACGTTGGTGCTATCCGATGCCATGGCAGCCCATAGTTCAGATCCAATATCTTTCATTGTCTTTAAAAAAAGGATTGTTGGAAAGATGACAGTGTTCGAAAAAATGGACTCGCCTCAAGAGTACCATTCTTGATCCATTCGGCATCATGACTCTCCTTCGTTCCAAAATGACCACCAAGGAAATAAACATCGCGAGACGGTGTGCAGCCATGAGAGGTATAGAACTGATCACCGCGCCGAGAAGATGTGCCGTCCGTGGTGTAGGTAAGATCACGAGATTGTTGGAGCACCTGTTTGGTTCTCTGCCTAACTAACGCCGCTTCTTGCGGTATGTACTCGTTGGCAAATTTTTTGCTGCCAGTGGGAGTGTAGGCCGGGTTGAGATGAGTAACGAAAGCGGCCCAGTCATCTGAATCGAGGAGGTTCGGGACTAGACCACATTTGCAGATCAGGAGCATCAGTAAATGGTCGGCCTTCCTCTGCCACGCAACGTGCTCCTCCTTCGCCTTCTTCCTACCAGCATCTCGGAAGCTCACTGAGTCCAGTGTCGGCTGACCCTTTTCAAGGGCGTCAAGCTTCTTCGGCCGACCAACCGGGCGCGGCTCGGTGGGAGCTGATTCCTGAGCGTCAGCATCCTGCTGCTCGGCACCCAGTGCGCCTTTCGCATGCTCATCCTCGGCCTCTTTTCTCGCTACTGGGTCTTGTCGCAGGAGAAAATCACATCGGAGCGCATGCGTGAGGACTTCGGCCCTGGTCCGGCGGCCTGCCCGACGATGAGAACAGCCGTTTGCAATGCATATCCTGTACGATTTATTTTTAGTTGTTTTGGACGAATCAGTGAGCGCAGAGGAAAGGCGGTCAAGCAAAGAATTCGACTGAGGGCCAGGTTTTTTCTAAATGAATAATACACCATAAGCTTCAAATTAGGTGTTGAATAATGTATAAATGAACCTTCGCCGGTGGAGCATCTTGGTCTTCAACCGTGCCTTTGCGCTTGGTACCTAGGCTCAACTAGGGTAAAATTAGGCAGTGCTCTAAAATCGCCACTATTATCGAACCTTCAAAGTGACACTAGATGTGGTAGAGATCGGTCCGGTGTCATCGCCTGTCCGCGGCATCTAATAGGCGGCGGTAAGTCTCTGACAGCATTGCATTACGGCCTATTACGGCTTCCTCACAATCGGCTTGACCGGCGTAGTTTCCCCTGGACCGAGTCCATTTTCCCTAATCTCCGTGCATTCTTCGTCATAGTTGGCGAGCGCCTGCCAATAGGCGGCCCACTCGCACGCAGTGGGATTGCTGAGACGGGTCGAGTAGTTGCCGAAGATTGAATCCATTAGTGATTCTATTTGTGAATGACCATAGTTCTTGTCCGCTAGAAATATTTCCGAAGCCTTTTTGAGTTCGAGAAGCTGCGCGTCCGTCAGGGCGGCCATCGTCCACGGAGATGGAAGAAAATTTAGACAGGTGGCTGTGCACATCAACAGTTGCCGTCCGATTTGGGTCTGATCCCCGAGTCGGCTGAATTCACTCGCTCAGAACCTCAGTTGGTAGGTAAGTAGGCGGTATACATGGGTTGGGAATTGTCAGGATTGTCAGGCGGAATTTTTCCAAAAAATTAAATAATCCTGTGTCAGTCAGTGACTGACAGTTATCTGTTAGTCAGCTGACAATTAAATTGTCATGTCAGCGGACCCTAGAGCCCAAGTTTAAGGAGGACTCGTGACTGCCATAGCACCGCCACTATCATGCCGAGATCATCGGCTCGGAGTTTTCCGGTTGGAAGACAGAAAAATGGGGACCATCGTGCATGCGCCGTTCCATTATTCGAACTGAAAACAAGCAAAAATTGGGCTGGATCGTTGATGCTCGATTTCTGAAGGGATGGCCGAGGCATGATGATCATCAGCGAAGCACATACGATTCCGGCGCTTACAAGAAAACGAACACTGGAATTACAGTGATTCAGCACAGCGAAACGAACCTAGGGCCCACCAGGTTACAATCGCCCAAAAGATTATCCAGAACATCCGGATTTGCGGCGTTTGGCTGTGCATTATGGGCAAGAAGGCCAGCGAGGACAATATTCCACCGGCGCTCGCGAGCTTCAACTAACAGTGGTTAAACGCAGTCGCTGAAGGCTGAGGGGCCCGCGGGCCACCCGCAGGATGATGTAGTAGATGGTGGGTGGGGCGCTGGAACGCACGGGCCAGCTCCAGTTGACGTGTGTCAGTGACGGTGGGACCGAAAGTTGAAGGGCTGCGCACCTTCCATATACCGCATCCATCTGCGCGCCTCCTTGACACGTTGCACGGTGATAGATGTGGCTCGGACTGCCACCCGTTGCCGCGACGGCACCGGCCGGCGATTCGACGGGTGAGCAACGGCCCGTCGAGTGTACTTCTAAATCTTTGACGGGACGGCACGGTCACCGGCACGGCCGTTGACGGTAGCACGGCAAATGACGGCACAGAATATAATGATTTGAAGCTACATACATGCTAAGACTATCCCAGGATACCCTGGACCTATAGAGGAGCATGTTTGAGTGAATTGGCATGTCAAACCGCTCCCACTGGCGCTCACGGGCGTGGGCGTTTAGAACCAAGGGAAAATGATGCCTCTATTGATTACCGACGGTAGTAGAATATTCCGTACAACATGGGGCTGCAAATAATTCGGAAAATAGTTGTGATGAATTATACATATGGGAAGCATAGTTGGTGAAGACCTTGAAGTGACACAGGGTATGGAATATTTTGCGATGGGTCTTTGTTGACCATGCCGGGTCCGGTCAAATGTTACCAGGTGGCCGACATTACACAAAGTGCAACAAAATCATAGACGGAGTTCGACCTTAAGCACAAAAGGTGGCTCATTTTTCAAACCCGAGAAATTCATTCTCTAACTCAACGAGAAGCTCATGTTAGCAAATTGCGATGTCCACCCCAATGACCAATGTGGCAATATTTTTCGGGCATCTACATGCCGGGAGTCAAAAATCATGGGCTTAAATTGAGTTCAAGGACACGCGGAACCATGTAGAGAGCTCTATACATTATCATGGTATGTGTATGTGCCCAAGGGATATAGTTCTGTCAATACTAACCTCAGGTATTGCAGCCATTCGGGGGAAAAGCCATAGTTTGCACACTGCAAAAATGCCATCTGATGGCACCAATGGCTGCAGCGCAAACTCTCTACTATCGTGCACCCGTCGATGGCCGTGTCCACGGCCGCGACGGCCGTTTTTCGACGGGCGAAAGCGGGTCATACCCGTGCCGTTGAGCAACATGGAAAATGGCTGACGGGACGGCACGGGAACCCGTTGAACGGGTGCCGTGGAACCGTGGTGACGCAACGGCCGGCAGCCCCAGACGTGGCGGGACACCGATATGGAGCGCGCTCGGACAGCCCAGACGAGCTAGACGCCAGAAGGCCGCGAGGCGGTTTAGATGAAAGATGTGCAAGAGAAAATAAAGTGTGCGCCCATGTCCGATGGCAGAGGAGACTGCGACTGCGCCGTGGTCACTCACGAAGGAGGAGACAATTTTGATCCAAGTTTGAAGTAGGAATCCTCGCAACAGCGCGACATACAACCCGACAGAAATGCGAGAACACAAGGGCAGGAGGTGTATGGGACAAAGTTACAAGACCCAGCCAGAAGGAACCAGGAGCGTTGACATTCAGAGAGAGCGGGATAGAGACCACGCATTTGATGATCAAGAACACTCCGACCGAAACAAAAATCTGGGCCAGGAAACAAGGTATTGCAGCAAAGCTACAACGGCGACGGGAATCCTGGGCGAAATGCACGAGCTTTTATACTTGGCGGAGGCACTATGGACCGCAGTTCCTGTGTCCTGCGGCGTAGTGCGAAAATTGCCTATGCCTATCTATCAGGAATGCTCAAATGTATACCAAGGCTGGTAAACCACGAGACCAGCCGGTTCGCCCAAGGGTCGCCTCGACAGATTCAATTGGGATTAAATTTCGCAGCTCCCACTTGACCGGCAAGGCGGACTCGGGTTGAAAAGGAGCGGGAAGGGCTTGGCCGGTGGGGGAATTGGTGTCAGATGGGGCTAATTCTGAACTGCGCACTGGCTATGTGTTCGCTGGGTGTTCAGTTCGATTTGTCGTTGAGCTCATAGGCAAGCTGTAGTGGTGAGCGACAGGTTTCACGGAGCGAAAGAAGCGGCAGGTAGGAATGCACTGGTGAGATGGAGAATCCACAGTTTGACAGAAAATTGGCACAGTGTGGGTAATTATCCTGGGATGCAAGAGGCAAGCGGAAATCCTGGAAAATACACGAAGCGCTTGTCGCTTTTTTGTAAATTACGGTCGCTGCGATACGATTCTGCGGGCTCCGAAAGTCTCCAGGGCCCTGATTGTCGAGGTCAGACTCGTCAGCCTTCCACGTGGACGAAGCTATACTTAGTTGTTGGAATTTTGCAGTATTCTCAAGGGCCAGCAGTCGATTAAGATAGTCAATTTTGGGGCGCCAGAAAGGAGCGAGGCAGAAAAGCGACTTTGATTATTTCCAAATCGAGCTCAGGCTGTCAATTGATGCCAACTTGAGTCTCTAGATCGGCAACGTTTTTGCCAGAGCACGCAGCGCTATGTCCTGATACCATTCTCGAGATTTTAGTCCTGTCAGTCAAGCCTGAATTCGTGTGTTCAACTTTGCGTCAAGTAGCTAAATGGGTGTGCAATTCAAGGACCGGTCGAACAGTGAGGTTGATGTCGGGAATTTGATTCCCGCCGGTCTCTTGGTGGGATGAGCCCGGCCCTCGCCAGAGGAGTGGAGTGAAAGTGACGATGATGAAAGAAGTTGATCATCAGCCGGGAAAAACCAGACTCGACCGCGGCAAGCAGGGGAAATGCGAGAGGGTGCTGAAGGAAAGGGACATAGATCGATGTCAGACAGCGTAATTGGCCTGCGCTGCTGTGAGAAATTGTCTACATTGAAGGATTCTGGAACGGTACAACGGAAGCGTACACCTGTTCACATCGATGGTCCAAATCTAATGACTTTCACAGTCTCGCAGTGTCCCAGCTCACACCGCCTAGATAAGGCGCGAACATTTCGGGCACGATGGGAATATTAGCCCTTCAAGGGATAAATTGCGAACTGCACTGAGGCTGTGCGTTGGAAGCCCAGTTAAGTTCATACTACGGGTCTAGGTCATGACATTCAGTGGGGAGGAAGACAGGATCAATGACAGGATGCATTGCACGGGGATCAAACCAAACCCGTCCATTTCGTTACGAGGGGAATTAATAATCAGAGCACGATGTTTAAGTCCTGTGACGCCGAGCGGGGGAACGCGGCGACGTAACAACGCCGTACATGTCGAGTCGTCGGCGACAGGGTGTAGATGGCTACCACTGATGACATTGCTGGCAATCTACGGCGGAAAAGAGGTGGGCAACAGCAATCAGCACCATCATCTCCACGTTTCTCCTCTCTCCCAAGCAACGCCCGTCCCCTCTGCTCTACCGTCTGCTTTTACGGCCAGAGGAGTGGAGTTCCAGATCAATGGCGAATGTTGCGCGCAAGCCCGCTCGGGAGAAGGGTGTGAGAGTATTATCCCTTGGTAAGTGGCTTTCGCTGCCAGCGCACGATTCGCACTGACTCATGATTCACCAGACGGCGGTGGAGTCGGAGCGCTATCTCAGGTGCTCATCCTCGACAGAGTTATGTATCGAATCAAAAATAAACTCGGACTCGACACTACCCCTGCTCCGTGCGAATATTTCGAGCTCATCGGAGGTAGCGGGACTGGCGGGTGAGTAGTGCATCATACAGTGATACTCCAGACCGAAGGATCTCCAGGATTATCGCGTTGATGCTTGGCCGACTGCGCATGTCGATCGTGGACACCATTTCGGCGTATGAAAAGCTGCACCCGCAGACGAAAATTGGTTTCGGAGAGGAGTTCCGAGCCAGCAAGTTCGAGGAGGTCCTCAAAGATATATTCAAACAGGAAGAGATGAAGGACCATGGCCCAAGTGTATGCAAGACGCACGTCTTTTTCTTATTTCCGCTGCGGGAGAACTATGCTCACTTGTGTGTCAGTTTCGTGTGCGCCATGAACGAAATGAATATGAACGGTGCCATTCCAGAGCTCTTCCGCTCATACGATACCTCAGATGAGCCTGCCAGTGATTGCATGATATGGGAAGCGGCCAGGGCCACATCCGCAATGCCTGGACTGTTTAAACCAATGGAGATTAGGCTGGGAGGAACGAGTCAGCGGTACATCGACGGCGGTGTTGGCCACAACAACCCGACTTCTCTGGTCCTCGCTGAAGCGGAAGAAGTCTACCCATCGCAGCCCGTGGTACTTGTGGTCAGCATCGGCGGTGGACATCCGGACACGATCCATATTCCGAACTCCTCAAGTGCAAGTGCCATCGCCAAGGCGATGAAAGGCATTGCAATGGATTGCGAAAAGACGCACGAAGACACCGCCCGCAGATTTCGCGCCATTCTCAATACATATTTTCGATTTAATGTTCAGCAGGGGATGCAGGGTTTGGCGCCACAAGACTGGAAAAACGCAAGCCAGGTGTCCGCTCATACCAAAGCATACCTCAGGACGGAAGATGCAAAGTCCAAGCTCACAGCTGCGGTCGAAATCATCCTCAGTCAGTGCCTGCATGCTCAACTTATACCTCGCTCTCCGACTGATGTTGTCGGTAGACCCTGTGATTCCAGTTGCCGCCGACGCCCCTGTATATTTGAAAGTTTGCCCTCCTCCTACTGCCCGTTTCACAGGTAGAAAAGACATTCTACGGGATGACCGACCATTTCAACACGGATGTCGGTCGACGTCATATTTTCTTATTACACGGCCTCGGGGGCGCTGGGAAGAGTCAACTTGCCTTTAAATTTGTCGAGGAGTCCGCAATGCTAGAACCACGGTGCGCCTTTCGGGATTTTAAAGTGACGAAATCTCATAGCTGAATAGGTTCACCGAGATATACTTCGTGGATAGTACCTCTCAACAAACGATCGAAAATGACTTGATAACACTCGCTGTCGTCAAGAACCTCGGCAAAACGGTCCAAGAGAGTTTGCTTTGGTTGTCCCACCAGCCCACCGAATGGTTAATCGTGTTCAACAATGCGGATGACCCTCATCTCAACCTTGTGCAATATTTTCCTTCTGGGTCCCATGGAAACATTCTCATTACCTCCCGCAATCCCAATCTCCGGCACCATGCACAGGCCGAGCACAAGGTCGACCGGATGGAACTCCAGGAGGCGATAGATCTTCTCCTTTCTGCTGCCAACTGTGATCATAAGGAACCAGAGACTAGAGCAATAGCTGAACGACTGGTCGAGGTAAGTTGAGCCCCACAATACCTAACTTCAGCTCATGGTTTTGTCTTTGAAAGAAACTGCATTGCCTCCCCTTGGCCGTGGCACAGGCCGGAGCATACATTTCCTCGTCTGGTGCTCTCCAAACATATCTCAACCTGTACGAAACTACGGTCAAGCGAATCCAGCTGCTAACTCAACGGCCAACCCAATCAGACTATGAGTGGTCAGTTTATACTACCTGGCAAATTTGCTTTGAGAAGGTGTCCAAGCAGGCAGCACACCTCCTTCAGCTTTGCTCTTTTCTTCATCACGAGGCCATCACTGAGGAAATATTCCAACAAGCTGCATTCTACCAGCTCATTCCAGAGGGCCCCACCGAGGACCAACTCCGCCAACCCTTGGACTTCTTGGCTGAATTCCACGACCCGACAGGTGCCAGATGGGATTCGATGAAGTTTATTGGGCTCACCAATGAGCTTGGATGCTTTTCCTTGATTGAGTTTCAGCGAGGGGCAAGGACTATTACCTTTTCAGTTCATCCGCTCGTTCATGAGTGGTGCAGAACCACAGTCAAATTGGATGCCTCCACTGAAGTTTGCATTCACAAACTGGTGGGAATGGCTGTTTCTTCCACCAATAACCTCCAGTTCCACCACAAAATTTTCCCCCATCTTGATTCCCTCCTATTCAAGACCACAGAACAGTCCAGCCGTCGGCTGAATATCCTGGACACATTATTCACGTGGCAGTGTCTACAAGTGTATTACCATGAAGGGAAATGGGATGATGGGGTTGAACTGGGGAATCACATGTTGCAAATTGGCCCGTTACAGCGGGCGAAGCTCGAAACTCTCAAGATTGAAGGGATCTTAGCCATGATTTATGGTGGAAAGGGGGAATTTCATCGTCAAAGGGAAATTGAAGAGGTGGTCTTGACACAGAGAACAGAATTGCTGGGCGAAGATCATCCAAATACATTGACGGCCATGGCCAATTTGGCTACGACGTACTCAGCTTTGGGACAGTTCACTCGGGCAGACCAACTGGGAACGATCGTGTTAGAAAAGCATCGGCAAACTTTGGGCGAGAATCACCCAGATATCCTGCGAGCCATGGCCAATTTGGCTACAACGTACTCAGCTTTGGGACGGTTCAACAACGCAGAAGAACTGGAAACAATTGTCCTGGACAAGCGTAGGGAAATTCTGGGCGAGGATCACCCACATACACTGTTGGCCATGGCCAATTTGGCTAGGACGTACTCAGCTTTGGGACGGTTCAACAAGACAGAAGAACTGGAAACGATTGTACTGGACAAGTGTAGGCAAATTCTGGGCGAGAATCACCCAGATACGTGGAGAGCCATGGCCAATTTGGCTGTGACGTTCTCAGCTTTGGGACAGTTCAACAAGGCGGAAGGACTGGAAACAATTGTCCTGGAGAAGCGTAGGCAAATTCTGGGCAAGGATCACCCACATACACTGTTGGCCATGACCAATTTGGCTGCGACGTACTCAACTTTGGGACAGTTCAACAAGGCAGAACGACTGGAAACGATCGTCCTGGACAAGCATAGGGAAATTCTGAGTGAGGATCACCCAGATACGCTGAGAAACATGGCCAATTTGGCTGCGATGTACTCAGCTTTGGGACAGTTCAACAAGGCAGAAGGACTGGGAACGATCGTCCTGGACAAGCAGAGGCAAATTCTGGGTGAGGATCACCCAGATACATTGAGAGCCATGGCCAATTTGGCTGCGATGTACTCAACTTTGGGACAGTTTAACAAGGCAGAAGGACTGGAAATGATTGTCCTGGACAAGCGTAGGGAAATTCTGGGCAAGGATCACCCACATACGCTGTTGGCCATGGCCAATTTGACTGCAACATACACATATTTGGGAAAGTTCACCCAGGCAGAAGAGCTGCAAACAATTGTTCTGGACAAGCGTAGGGAAATTCTGGGCAAGGATCATCCAGATACGCTGTTGGCCATGGCCAATTTGGCTGGGACATACTCTTCTTTGGGACGGTTCAACAAGACAGAAGAACTGGAAACAATTGTCCTGGCCAAGCGTAGGCAAATTCTGGGTGAGGATCACCCACATACGCTGTTGGCCATGGCCAATTTGGCTACGACATATTCAAATCTAGGACAGTTCAACAAGGCGGAGGAACTGGGAACGATTGTCTTGGACAAGCGTAGGCAAATCCTGGGAGAGGATCACCCAGATACACTGGTGGCCATGGGTAATTTGGCTAGGACATACTCTTCTTTGGGACAGTTCAACAAGGTGGAAGAACTGGAAACAATTGTTTTGGACAAGCGTAGGGAAATTCTCGGTGAGGATCACCCCGCTACGCTGGTGGCCATGGTCAATTTGGCTGGGACGTCGTCAGATTTGGGACTGTTTGACAAGGCAGAGGAACTGGAAATGATCATCTTGGACAAGCGTAGGCAAATTCTGGGTGATGATCACCCACATACGCTGTTGGCCATGGCCAATTTGGCTACGACATACTCAAATCTAGGACAGTTCAACAAGGCAGAAGAACTGGAAACGATTGTCTTGGATAAGCGTAGGCAAATTCTGGGTGAGGATCACCCAGATACGCTGAAAGCCATGGCGAATCTTGCTGTGACATACTTTCAATTAAACTTGCTTAACCAGGCAGAAGAGCTGCAAAGAATTGTCTTGACCAAGTCCCGGAAAATCCTTGGGGACGATCATCCAGATACAATGAGAGCCATGTCCCACCTCCGGATAATCCAGGGCAAGGGCCAACCGGATACCCTCATTGCCATTGACTCTGCGGAGACGGGAGCCTCAAAAGATGTAGGGGCATCAGGCAGTTGATGAACTATTTCTCGTACGTCGTCGAGATCACTTGGTATCTTGCTGTTTGACTGATCAGGTCTCTCGACCTCCAGGAAAACGTATATAGTGGGGTTTATCTGGGGACCGGGGAGTGATTTTCGGTAATGCCAACAATTGTTTCTGGAAAGCTTGAGATATTGTGACTTTTTTTGTGCTTATGCAACTTTAATGGGATGCAAACCGCGGAAGCTCCCATGCCCCAGCTGTGGGTGCTGATGGCAGAGCTTAGTAAGTTTTATAAGCTCAGGTTTATTGACTATATTAGCTGTCCCTCGAAGCTCCTCAAATATCTGGGTGTCCGGTCCAACTTGTCAAACTGACTTTCTGCAGACTGTGTATTACTTATCACGATATTCGCTCCAGGTGAACGAAGATGAGATCCGAGTGGCAGCCCTTTATGCTTAATTTCCGCCGTCCGGTTGACAAAGATGGGGATCATCAGGGCCGTTGCAGTCTGTATAAGACGGACTACGCAAAAGATGGCCCAAACATAAAATACTTGGATATGAATATGGCTGTAGGTGAGTTTAATTCTCGCCGCAGTTACAACAGTTGTGTGATGGAGCCCTCAAACATGTGTAGTCCGGTGGGGCAACAATGAGCAAACAAATTCAGTTCAGGTCAGTTATGAAGCTAAGCGCAAATGCGAGCACCGTGGAATAAAGGATCTTTTCAATACTTTTATCCCAGACTCCGCACTTCATTCACTGGGTAATGCAATCACATCTGTGCATTCAATTTACGTCTGCTTCGACGTGTGTTCGATATAGGTTACCTTTCCAACCCTACCTCTTTTCAACACCCCGGAGTACTTACCGTCGACACCTTGTGCTCCCGCGAGGACCCAGTGATCCTTGACGTGGATCAGCCATATCGCGATCCATCTTTACGCGTTCCAACTGCGACACGTGATCGCGAAACGGTGATGTCATTCTTTTGGGTCACTTTCCTCCTCTCCTTCCGCACACCATGTCGACGCATAGAACGCGCAATTCGGAACCAGAAGATAGCAACAGCAGCTCGAGAGTCGCCCAAGTCGGTCACGCCGTAGTCTCCACCTTCCATGCGCTTAACGACGCCGAACCACACTACGTTCCGGGCGCCGCGTACTCGACTGTGCGCCACACGCGGCCATGGGTGTATTACCAGGGCACCGCGACCCTCGTCCCCATTACCGTTCTCGGGAGCGCACCGCTCCCCACGGGGCGCACCTTTGCCCTACAGCGTCGCGGCTGGCGCACGGGGCTCCTCGGATGGTCGCTCGGCGCGTGGCTCGGCGGCACCGTCGGCAAGACGTCGACGTGACGCCCGCGGAGGCAGGAAAATGGGGGACATTCGACGCAAAGCGGCGTACGCAGTACGATCGCGAGGTCCACGCGTTCCTCGGCTCGGCGGGCGCACCCAAAGACCACCGCGCGCGCGAGACGGCGCTCGTGCACGTACCCGCGGCCGTGGGCGACGGCTACTTCCGCCTCCTCGTCAAGAGCCCGAAGGGCCAAGTCCTCGCGACGACCGCGTCCTTCCGTGTCGGCTCGCTCTCGCTCAGCTCCGCCCACCCGCGCGGCGCGTCGGCTGCGACGTTTGTGCCGGAGCTCGCACTGAAGAGCGCGGCGGTCACGGCGTACACGGCCGCATGGGCGAGCTTCTACGCGGCGTTCCCGTTCTTGAAGGCGGTGCAGATGCTCCCCGGGACGCATACGTGGGGTACGTGGGCTCTGAATCGCGCGTACAGGCTCGCGGGCGGAGAGCAGACCGCGGCGGAGCTGAAGGCACGGTATCGTGTCGAGGAGCGCCGCGCGCATGCGGAGGAGGGCGTGTACCGGACCGTGCCGTTCGGCGCGGTGGGCGTGCGGACGGCGTACGACCTCGAGCAGGACGCCAAGATGGGGAAGGGTGGGGTCTATTTTTCGCGTGAGGAAGAGTGAGAAAGG
This sequence comes from Mycena latifolia, assembly GCA_029289555.1. Taxonomy (NCBI): domain Eukaryota; kingdom Fungi; phylum Basidiomycota; class Agaricomycetes; order Agaricales; family Mycenaceae; genus Mycena; species Mycena latifolia. The sequence goes on along the minus strand of JARJLE010000016.1, from coordinate 395,553 downwards.
CGACGCGTAGCGTATATCTGGCGCGAAGTCTTTCTTGACATCACTGTAAAATTTCCAGAAATCTTTGACCAGACGGAAAGCAATCAGGAACTCTGCCTTGAATACTCGCTTCGAGTTTGACAAGCACACAAATGCATTGCAACAATGACACCTGAACGGGCAATTAAATGTTATGCCTTGGACTCGGGAAACCAGCGAGCAGTGTGAAGGATGTGCAATCGCTTCCCTGGGCGGCGCGTCGAAGCCATGCACGAGGTCCAATTCTGAGGTGCAACACGGAGAAAATCGAAATGAAATAAACCCAAACTGTATCGAGAGTGCCGATAACGTGGGGGAAAAGATAATCCGCGTCATATTCAGACCTAACCTCCTACCATCTGTGACTCCGACTCCCAAATATATACAAGTATATTAAACAGGTTCAAAAATTACGTGTGGGTTGAATTTACCGCCTGAATGCGCCTGCCTGTGAATGAATCATCATCCCGGCCGTCTGTGCTCTAACACGCGAGGAGCCGGGGCGCGTGGCTCCGGAGTAGTTTCAATAGTGGTTGCAAAATCATAACGTGGGTGGTTGAATTTCCGGTGGTTGGATGCCCGACCTCAACTGAGGGTGTAACTACCCGGACCTACGCGCTACATTGTTCAAAAACACGGGATGCGGGGGGAACAGAATTACCATGTGATAGGCACTGGGCCACTGGCTGGGTCTCCTGCATATGCGCCCCGCCGAGGAGAGACTCCGGGGCTAATAGAATGTCGGACAGCCATCACAAAAGTGGGCGAGTGAAGATGAATAATGAAACCAAAGAACGTGATGAGAGGACGGAAATCGCACCGTAATTGCCAATTTCTTGCATCACTGCCATCAGAAAAATTCCGAGCATTCTCAATCTATAAACATACTTTCAAGTTGACATCGAAATTCTCCTGGCTCCTATTCTCTTATTCCATGTTCCCTCCAGGTCAAGAAACGGCATCGCATCACTGCAGAGTCGGCGTAGCATCATATCACCTTTTTCTTCATCTCGAAGTTCCTACCATCTCGGGATCACTCTTCACTGGATCGGCAACGGGTGATCCTGCGATGGTATGATAGGAAGAGCAGGAGGCACCCAACCCACTGTCGAATCCAATTGAGTCCGTGCGAGTCGACGTGTATATGAGATACATATTTACGACCCATTGAATGAGAGCAATTCAGCTGTCACCTCTTGCAATGCCTGATCAGCAACGCCTCGAGATCACGACGAGCAACAGCGCCTCGAGCTCACGACGCGCAACGCCGCCAGATCATGCGCGACTATGCCCTCGGCTGCGGCGAAGTGAATTAGAGAGTGCGAGTCTCTGCAGCCCCACCTACGCGGAAGCACATCCTCGAATTAAATACATCGCTAAGGATCGACTAAAAAGAGTCAAGCATCTCGATTCTCCAAGTTGAACTGAACCGGACTCGAGGTTCGTCCAATCGTCGAGATGCCCGAGTGCCATCAGACTCTGCCGACTTCCTCCTATTGAATGGTACAAGGTGAGCGGGAGGTTGATTACAGAATATGAAAAGTTAATTCGCCGCCCGGACCGTGCTAGGTGATTGATGCCGAGCAAACCGTTTACCCGTTTAGTTTCCATTTATTTATTGTTTGCAGGAGTCCGCAAACTAAACGGAAAGTTAAACGGTTATTTCCGTTTAACCGTTTATAAACGAAACAATTGGATCCTTACACCATGCCGGCACCGCGTCGAGCGAATGTATTTCTGGTCCTATTCCTTCCAACAATTGAGACATGAGCTTGCCAGTAGTAGTGCCATGGAACCAACAACAGCGCGAATTCCAAAGACGACCCGGAGAGAGTTCAAATCGCGGCTGCCCAGCCTTCGATGCGATCGCCGATCACTCAGATCACTCGAACCTTCGGCCGACAACCCTCTTCAAGCTTGTTTTCGACATGGAGCAATTTTTTCACTCTTCGCTCGGTTTGTATGACCCTCGAGCGACGGTTGAGCGACGGACATCTCGACCTTGCGTTGAGCCCTCCCGAAACAAGCTGTATAATTAGAGTAATGAAGTGGCGTATATGCAGACGCAGTCCTCGCGCCTCTTCAGGATGGTCCCCATTTTTCTGTCTTCCAACCGTACAACTCCGAGCGGGTGATCACTGATCTCGGCAAGTGGTGCGATGGCAATCACGCATAAACACCGGCGCGCCCAGGCACGTTTCCCACCTTCACCTACCTGCACGTCGCGGGGAACCACAGCCCCGTGGGCCTTCCCGATGCCCTTGCGCGTGCATGCCCCGTTGAAATGGTTGCTCAGAGTCAAAGGCTGCAAATGCAAAATGAACAAAATCTAACTTTCGAGAGATTGAGATTGGACACAACTCAAATGAGTGAGAAAGTCCAACTTCAACTACTCAAATACTAGACTTCAAACACTAAACACCTCTTTAATTGCCCCAATGATTTGTCTGACGAGTTAGGGTCTTATTAGACACAAGTATAGGTCTAAGGAGCTCTAAGTCAGGATTTCTGTAGTTGTCTCTGTACTGTGAGAAGCTACTCAAAGAGGAACTTTCATCACAGGCACTTGGTTCAAGTAACAATTTGACTAGGTCAAGATTGAAACCGAGTAGTTTATGATTCGATTTTAAGCTTCTCAGCTATAATGCAAGTAACGGCTGAGGGCCGGCAAGTTGTTTGAACCGAAGTTCGGGTTTTTGGACACAAGTCCCACGGTTCGATAGTCTCAATTCACAAGTCCCAAATGCTCTCTCTGATCTCAAGACAACGGACACACGGCTCTTTCAAACTCAAACTCAATTCACAACGTTGGCAATCAAAAGAAACTTTATTTCACGGAACCACCATCAAAATAGCAGAGTCCTCAGAGTAAAGCCCTCAACCGAGACCTGTCGCGCGCGTGGGAAGGGGCAATGGTGTTAGCCTTCCACACTTGCTTGGGTCAAGATTCAGTGCTGTTCCTCGTCAGAACGTCCTGCTTTTATACTACAAATTATATATGATTACAATGCTTGATTACACTACCGCAGGTATATACAGGTATCCGGTAGGTCATCTGGTATTGGGATATTATTCCCATTGGCTGATCATAGGCTCTATATGTTTAATTCTAACAAACAGGTTACCGATTGCAAGCAACCGTCCTCTTACTGTCATGATCGGGTATGATTTAACTCCTGTTGAACGAGCTAAACACCTTCTGTACTTATAGCACTCTGCCCGCTGTGTCCAGAGGGCACGGGTAATTATATGCTCTCTTATAGCTTTAATTTGATACCCATAACTCCCGGATTGGAGTTATGGTTACTTCTGTACGGTCTACTTTGTCAGGAAACTATATTTAGTCATCCTTCGGAGTAAGCCGATCGAACCTACTTCGGCGAGAACCGCTACTCGGGTACTTCACAACCGGATCACGTGACCGGTCACGTCGCGGAAACCATCAAAACTCAACCAAACAGGGTGGTGTTATATGCCGTAGTACTCATTGGGCCATCAACCAAGCTTCACAGAGTGGATATTCGTCATCTCCTTGGTAAGTGGCTATGTTTATGTTCTTCCGCCATGTAACTGACCACTCGGAGCTCGTGTCAGTCCTTAGATGTGCACAGAATGTAATTATTTGGTAATTCCATTGCTGGTAAATTTTGCGGCTTATCACCGTGCTGACGCACCTCTGCGTGTCGAGTCTACAGGGCGTGCCGGCCTTCGTGCGGGAGTTACGCTGCACTAGGGGCAGATGACGGCGCGCTTCTCTTGTTGATGGAGAGCGTCATACCGGAAGTGCAGGCGGACGCGGGTGGGAAGAAGCCGAATAAGGTTGCCCGGGCCCGGGACGTGGAGATGCACGATCTATTGTGCGTGCTTGGCACCTCAGTTCAATCGCCGGAGAATTCCCGTGCGCCGTGCGTGGAGTTTTTGGACAATGTCGATGAAGATGCAGAGGGCATGAAGAGCGCGTGGTTGACCCTAGATTGTCCGTAGTGACCGGTTTCCATCTGAATTTAGATTCTGAAGTACGCCCAATTATTCTCCATGCTGGGTTCTAACTGCGCAGAACTTGAAACCTCATTCGCTGCTCCTCAAGGTCTGCCGAAGTTCTGCTAACCCCCGGTTAGAAGTCCTTCATTTGCCATATGTTTTAGACTGCCATGAACTGCATGCTTCAGGAATCTATGCTCCGGCAGTAAGGCGTCTGAAGTGCAGCACGGTGCCAATTATAGCTTATGAATTCCATTGGTCTTGTCATTAAAAGGGTTCCGTTAGATTTCGTTAGAACGTTTCTCGAACTGAGTCTTGGGCTCAAATACCCAGGTGCAGCAGATGCCCGCCCCAATCATGCCTTCCTCACCTCTGCAGACCACTTACCTCCCGCTCATCGCCGGTGTTTTATGCGTGACGCTGTACTTTTATATTAGGAAACACAAGCCTGCGCTGCCTCCCGGCCCTACACGGCTCCCCGTCCTCGGCAATTTACATAATCTTCCCAAAACACAGGAATGGCTCGCGTTCATGGAAATGTCCCGAAAATAGGGTGAGCTGAAACTTGCTCCAGGGGGGTTGTTGTACCAGTTCTGAATTCCCTCCCAGATTCAGATGTCATTTCTCTGGACCTCATGGGCGACACCGTCATCGTACTAAACTCGATCGCCTCGGTCGACGCATTGCTGGAAGATAGATCTGCGATCTACTCTGATCGGTACATATTCGTCCCTCGTCGCCCTTCAGCCGTTGACACAGGCTCGCAGACCACAGTTCACGATGCTTAACGATCTGTGAGCATCTCGGTCTTCCTTTGGTCCGCTCCGCTAAGATCATTCGCCGATAGTGTTGGCTTCAACTGGAATTTCGGGCTCATGCGATACGGCCCACGATGGAAAAGTAAGTCCTCCTCTCCAATTGACCTGACAATTTCTGATCTCGGGATCCCACAGCCCACCGCAGGGTTTTTATGCAGCAGTTCCAGCCATCCGAGGTCCTCTTCCACCGCCCCTCCGAACTGGAGGCCGCGCGCGTCCTCCTCCAGCGGCTCCTCGATTCGCCGGAAAAATTCAAGCGACACCTTCGGCAGTGAGTTCATTCATTCAAGTACATTATGCTCTCAGGCTGATCACGCGGACGTACCCGGCAGCATGGCGGGGATGGTAATTCTGTCTACGGCTTATGGTATCGATGTCCAGCCTGAAGACGATCCGTACATCGACATATCCGAGAAGGTTCTGCATGCGATGGCATGCACCGGGAACCGAGGCTCCTACCTCGTCGACTCCCTTCCATTGTCCGTTCCCTCCCTCATGATATCCGCTCACTGTAAACTAAGGAGACGGTAGCCTAAAATACCTCCCGGAGTTCTTTCCCGGCGCAGGCTTCAAGAAGCAAGCGCGGGAGTGGTATAAAGTAGTTTCGACCATGCCGGAGATCCCGTACAACTTTGTCAAACGCTCTCTGGTGAGACTGCGCGTGGTTGATGCTATTATATGCCTTCTTTAACGACGTGCCGACGACAGACGGATGGCACGGCGAAATCATCCATCGCTTCAAGGGTTTTGGACGAGATCGAGGGGAAGCCAGACGCAGGTGATCAAGAAGAGGTGTTGAAAAATATCCTCGGTGTGTGTTATGGTACGTAACTGTTACGCTTCCGAACATTCTGTATGGTGAGTAACCTTGTCCCGCTTCGGTGATATACCAGCCGGTGAGGGATATTCGCTCGACTAAACGCGTTTGACGCAATATTGACCAATCTTGGTCAGCTGGTGCCGACACTGTACGTGCCTTGTGTGCGTTAAGCAACCCCGCCCTGAAATCCCACCAAGACTGTATCTGCGCTGGCAACCTTTATCCTCGCAATGACCATGTATCCCGACGTACAGAAGAAGGCCCAGGCGGCAGTCGACGACTAGGCTCGTTACCAGCCTGCCTACGAGCTGCAACAATGTGGCGAGCACGTTGCCATAGGCAGGCTGGTACACCTCGGGCCAAACAACCGACCTGGGCCCGGAGTTTCAAATTTTGGGTGGTGCCGATCACGCCGATCACCGGGGCTCGGTCCGAATGTGAGTTTATCAATCAAACCGAGGTCGACGCTGTGCTGCCTGGAGCTTATACAAGGAAATTTTGAAGAGACAGAAGTTATGACATAACTCTTACAATGAAGCCTTCCATTTTGAGCAAATGATGATACTCAAATTTGAAGCCAGGGCGTGGGCCACAAGACAAATTCAAACTCCGGGCCCAGGTCGATTGTTTGTTCCGAGTTGTACCAGTCTGCCTACGGCAAAGAGCTCGCCTCATTTTTTTGCTCCTCGTAGGCAGACTGGTTACGAGTCTAGTCGACGACGTGGTAGGCACCAACCGGCTCCCAGATTTTAACGATACCATCCCATACGTGGATGCAGTCGTTCGAGAGGTCCTGCGATGGCACCCGGTCGCCCCCCTAGGTATCTATCCAGGGTTTTCCTTTTATTCGGTGCATTCATTTCTCATTTTCGGCAGCTATTGCGCATACAGTAACGCAGGACGATGTTTACAAAGGATACCACATTCCGGCCGGGTCCGCCGTCGTGGGGAACACCTGGTGAGTTCGTAATAAATATGTGCTGATACTACACCACCTTCATCGAACTTCTTCAAGGGCAATCCTGCACGACGAAGCGACGTACGGGCCCGACACCAACAAATTCATCCCTGAGCGCTGGCTTACAGCGGACGGGAAAATCAACCCTGCTATACGGGAGCCTACTGCGGCCTTTGGCTTCGGTAGACGTATCTGTCCGGTCAGAATTCAAGTGATCTGTCCGCAGGACGCAACTGACACTTTCGCTCACAGGGCCGAGACATGGCGCAATGGTCCGTGTGGATCTGTGCCGCCTCGATTTTGGCTACGTTCAACATCAGCAAGAGCGTGGACAAGGCTGGAGTGCCTATCGAGCCGTCGGGAGAGTACACATCTGGTCTTTTGTGGTCGGCTACCATTTGCTAGGGCTCTTTTCCGTGACTGATTTAATTTTGCGCGCCAGCTGCCCTCTTCCTCACAAGTGTGATATCGTGCCAAGGTCCAATGCGGCGCGAGTCATGATACAATCGGCCTTGCAGAATTGAGCTCTGGAAGAATTCTAGGATGTGCAGCTCGCAGAGTTGAGGTAGTTTGAAGTACATATGTAAATACCCGAATCGCTCCCACGTTGAGGAATAAGTACAGAGATCAAATCATGCAGAACGCACTGGGCAAGATCGGCGCGAGGGTCAGTTGATGTAACTTGAGATTGGCGCAGGTTTCAAAATTCTCACGGATGTTCGGCAACCGGCAGTACAGTAAATCTCATTCCTTTTGTCAACCTTTTGTAAAACTTACTTCGATGTTCCAACACGGAGCAGGATCGAGCGACAAAGACGGTGGATGTAGTAGCGAGAGTTAACGGAGTCGAGTGACATGGCCCAGAAACGCTCGCCAACGCGCTCCTTTGCTGGCTTGCATGTCCGTGCTTGCATCCCCCTGACCGTTGTGCTCAGGTGATCAACCAAATGCGGACACCGCAAAACAACGAACACTCCCAGCTTGCTCCGAGTCCCAGCCACTTTCTCTTTGAGTTCACCTCGTTGGCCGGTCTGGAATTATGCGCTGCAATCAAGAAACCCTAGTCCATTCCTGACTTCAACACTGCTCCTTGCTTCCTTCTTAAACTTGTGCTCCTCATCTCCTCCGACAACCAGGACCTTCCACTCAAGCCATCGGCCGCTACGTATCATTCGAATTTCCTCCTGCATCCGATACCGCGCCAGGACTACTGCTCACAATCCGAACGATTTTTGTCATCTTCAATCAATTTGCAGCAATTTCTCTCGCTACACGGAGTGAGATTTCGGGCCTCTGCCGATTAAACTTGGTCCGTAGATGTGCACTGTTTCCCCCAAGATTTCACCGGTCCCTAGTGTAAAAGACGACCATAAAAAAGGTCCACTCTTACTTGCACATGTACGTCTGCACCTGCCCCATCCCTCGCATCTGCTGGCTGCGCGGCGTGCAGCGACTACGCCGGGATCTACTACCTCGTACGCCAGCCCACCGCGAGCCGCCGCCGCCCGCCCGAACACACCTTACACTTTCGCGCCCGCCGCAGATCAACACTGTGTGCGACGTAGGCCTCATCTACGAGCCGCTCATCCTGCTGCACGGTGCACCCATCCCCTCTCCTCCTCCTGCCCCGCCCTGCCCCGTGCCTGGCTCACAGCGCGCAGACAGCCCGATTCACAACGCCCCGAAGCGTGGGTCATCATCCCCTGCAGGCGCGCCTCCGCCGACCGACACCCCGCGCGCACGCGGTCCTCGCTGCAGGTCCGTCCGCCCGCTTCCGTTTCGCGCGGCTATGGCTGACGTGCCGCAGACCCTATAGTAACCGTGCGTCCCCCTCATCCTATTCTATTCCGTGGGGCTGTTGGCTGACAGATACATATGTATGGTGTGCAGACGCAGGTCATGATTTCTCTCTGGAATGCCTCCAAATAAAGATTAGGAAAATTACGTCTAAAAATACCGTTTATAAACCTTTTACACGGTTTTTTAAACGTTTCTCGCGGTTTCCGTTTAGTTTAGGCCGAACCATAAACGAAAACAAAACGGCTGGAGCCTTAGTGTGGTGCCAGTCTGCGGGTTAGGGTTCGTGCATCTCTTTTCGTTGTCGTCTTTCTTATGGGACGCGATGCTCAGATACATTTGCCAGCCATCATGACGCGGGCCGCTGTCCACGCGTCCTTTTTGCATCAACCGCCAGCTGTGCCACATCACGTCCGTGCGCGCCGTCGTCATAACGCCCCGTGGAGGTGCGCTAACCCATCGTTCATCGCGCTCCATTCACCCGCACGATACGATACTAACAGCTCGCAGAAATGCCGCAGCTCGCACCTCCGAGTCTGTGACCGGTTGTCTTCTCTGTACATCGGCCTGCAATACGGGACACTCCCTGATTTCATGAGTCATGAAATCGTGTCGGGCCTGTATGTGTGTACTGCAGTGCGTCTCTCTCTTTCCTTGCCTTTCCCGACGCTGACTGCTCCATGTGCTTGATGCAGCCCTGCTTGTCTTCGTCTCCGCCTCACACTATCGCCTTCACGCTCAAAATCCACTTTGCACTTGAGCGTGCCCACCGCACCCTCGCGGCTCCTCTGTGCTATGGACTGCGGTGCGTCTCCCCGTGCAGCGTCCCTGCCCTGTATTATTATTCTCCCTAGCCTAGCGATTGCGTAGCAACTGGCACCTTCGGTACACCCTTTGGTATAGATTTGAGGTGACGAGTGAAGCAATGGTTCAAACTAAGGAAGAATTTCATTTGCCCACTTGAAATGGGAGAATCAGACCTCGAGGAAACAACTGGATAGATCGTGAGTAACAAGTAGATAGGGTGCACCGGGTACAACCAAGAGATTGTGGGTGTCGGGGACTCCCTTAGCCATGGCAAAGATTTCAGAAGCCCATTTAAATCGGCCCACCTTCATAGATCTCTTGCTGAGAGTGCCCGCATAAGCCAGTAGTGCTTGTTCTCCAGCTTTCATAGCTGCTGTTGGAAGGTATGGGCCACACCGGAGGTTGCGCAAGCAGAGGATAAATAGAGCGCGGACGGTACGGGGGGTGCAGGTGCAAAGAGAACAATAATAGTGTAGATACGGAGTCGACGGCTATATAAGTGGGTGATCGAGAGTCCGCAGCGGCCGTAGCAACAAGACAGAAAGGGGGAGGAGGACGCGTGACAGGCCCCATTCCACAGCTGCATATCCACTTGTCTTGGCATCGCTTGTAGAATTTGCTCAGAAGGGAAGTTTGCAAGCAAGAGTTAATTGCGAGGCAAACCAGTGAGGTAAATACCACAAGTACACTAGCTTTTTATATGTAGGGAAAAATATAAGGGGATAGATAAAAGCACACTAAGCATGGAGAAATGTGTGGGTCAACGGAGAAGTATGTGGGTCAGAATTGAATAGAAAATATTGTGACCATGGAAACAAAGAGTGAACTGCATGGCCAAGCTTGTAATTCCCACATCACTGTACAGAGCGCATATCTGTCGGTCTGAAGGTGGGATTTGCTGTATGAAAGAGCCTATACTCCAGGAACATGCGGACTCCTGAAGTTCTGGCATAATGGAAAGAGAGGATGTAGGATAACGCTGAGGCGGAACTGATCACATGATCGCACTTACCCTGTGCGTTCGCCGTTATAACTAGTAATGCTAGAGGTCTGCTAATGGGTGTGCCCAGCAAACACTCCACCATCACGACAAACTGTAACGACGCACAGATACAAATCACAGCCTTAATCACTTAAGTTCGCCCCGACAACCCGTGCTCGTCGAGTCAAAAATATATTTCGCTCCGAAGTTCTCTCCATTTGCTCTCGCTCTGAACCCCCTTCGGGTAGTGGAAACCATAATGATGCAAGATTCTAGAGTTCTACCAATCCCTGCTGCTGCAAATTTAGGTAGGACACATACGATTCCCGTAACGCTCCGTAACTGATCGCCAACTGATACATTGGCCGCACGGAACTTTATACTGTGCTTCCCCCCCTGAGTCATCATATTCCTATCCTAGAACAGATTTTCCTTCCAAGAAGTGCGATCATTGGTGATACCCCGGGGGCAACCACCAAGGCACCCGAGAGGCAAGTGTGATAAACACACTTACTCAGCACCCAGCAAAACAACTGACAAAGGTAGTATGGACAGACAAAGGGAGGATTTGTCGGGCTCCCACAAGTTGACAAAGCCCCTTTGTCTGCCCAAAGCTGTTTTATCGGGTGCCGAGTAAGTGCATATGTATTCTTCTGCGGTGTTAAACTTAATGGCATGAACGGGTCCCGCCCGGATTTTCAGCAACTTACTAGGCACCTACAACCAATAAATCGTATCTCGCATGTCATGCGGCAAGTGGGCCCGCTGTCCTCCCCCTCCTGGCTGTATCAATGTCCGCCATCGCAGGCGAATATGTATATATTCCCGATTCAGAGATGCCCATTTCCTGGATGCTGTTACCGTTCAACAAGACACCGCTGTTGCCATATTCTCCCCGACTCGGAGAGAGACTTTGTTCCACTCTGAGTCTTTTGAATTGGAAAATGGAAGCCACAACTGCACGTTAATAACTGTCTTTTGATTGTGTCGCGCCTGCCAGTGAACGACTCGGTTCAGCGCATTGCCGTAACTTAGTCCCGTTGAACATCCCGCCGATGCCGAGGGCCGGCACTGCCAGGGCGCAGCAGAGATCCCACTTTACCGGCCGCGGGTGGTCGTGGAACTACTCTCTCCTTACTCGCACCACGTGGCCGACGATGCAGGGAGAGTTCTGGGAAGATAAAAAAACCTAGTCTTCTGAGCAGCGGGCTCAGGAATACGGTTCCATCTACCACAAGGTCTACGGTGGAGGGGTGTTTTACGTACGCCGTTAATGCGCTGTAAGACCACGTTGCAGCGCCCCGCGATGCAATTTGCTACCGAGCTGCGCTGTTGTCGGGCACTGTCGAACCGTGATTAGGAGGCGAAATTGTCCTTGCCTCCTGCGGCATTGGACTTGAAGGCATGTTTTTGTGTCTGTGGCACGCAGTCGGGAATTGGCACCGTCAAGCCGGTCGACTCGGATATGGGGCGCATTTCAACTTTAACCACGAGCTAATGGAGCTCGAAACCAGTTGAACATACACGTACCTTTGGAAGCCCGGTTCGGGTGGCGCAGGGACGCGGTTCCTGTACGACCTCGCCCCATGACCTGATCATTTGAAGTTCTGATGTTCCGTGCAGGCAGACTATTAATGTGATCAATTCTACGCATGCCCCCTCCTACCCTTTTATAAAGAGAGGTGAAAAATCCGTACATGACGATTATCAAACGGTTGGCCACTTGTCAGCCACAAATCGCTCGGAATGTATCCTCTCTGAGCCTTGCATGCAGGCCTTGGTAAGTCAGTTGGTATTTTTGGAGTGAGCATACTGTGTGATAAATTGCGGGGCGGGGTTGATACGAACAAATTAGGCAACAGATGACCACGGGTTCTCTCACGAACACTTGATAAAAGAACGCATCCAGCGACGACTTCTCTTCTCTCGACCACCATGCCCCACCACCCATCTCTCACTGAAATTCGATCCAACAACATTATAGTTTGTTTAACTATCGCTGTGAATACCTTGGAAATTCTCTGCGACACCTGTAACACCCCATTCTTGGATGCAATCTTCAGGACTACTCAATCGCTGCTTAAATATGTACCGGTGAATCTTTGCAATAAGTAGTGCACGTGACCTGGGCTTGTACTCCCTCAGACCGTCAAACAAAATAAGAATGATTGTATCCAAATGATGGAGCAAATACACGAGTTGCTTTATGCAATCATTGGGCTTCATGTATCCTCAGACACTGGCGGTGAATTGTCACCGAGCATGTTAGCTCATGTTGGGAAATTTGCAGAGTATTCCTGTCACATCTCTGTTGGTGTGCTTTGTTGAATATTCCTCGCAGGACACTTCACAAGATCCATACATTTGTCGAGGCCCAACAGGAAAAGCGCAGAATAAGACAGTTTTTTTATCAGGGTGAAATGAGCAAACTCCTCAAGGATTGCAATGCGGGACTGCAACAGGGGCTCGATACTTTCAAAGTGGGCGGCAGACTCTCATGTGCCAGTCCTTGCAACTGACCGAGATTCATAAAGGTCCAGAGTGTTGATCTTTTGAAAGATACAAAAAAGATGCAAACATATGCCGAGAGGAGACATCGAGAAGTGCTGGAGTTGATTCAATCTCTTTCTGATGGAACCAATTCAGACAGATCATCTACTGTATGCAATTTCGGACTGTTTTCTGAGTAATTCCATACTGACCAGACGTAGAGAAGCAGAGGGTTTTCCACTCGAAACAGGTATATACCTGAATGGAAGCTGTCGTAGTACTCACACTCCCCCGTTTTCAAGCTCGAGTTCACTTTCCATGTTGCCATCAGAGCCAAAGATCTTCCATGGTCGTGACGCCGAACTTTCAGAAATCATCGATGCTTTTGCTCGTGAAACACCGAGGATAGCAATTTTGGGAGCCGGTGGAATGGGAAAATCAACGCTGGCAAGAGCCGTTCTACACCATTCCAAAATTACCGCCAGATATGGAGAGCATCGCTTCTTTGTTGGCTGTGACTCTGCGCCAACCACCGCCGAACTTGCTGCTCTGATTGGTTCTCATATAGGACTGACACACGGCAAAGTGCTCACCAGATCAATTATCCACCATTTTTCCAATGGCCCACCCAGTCTCCTGATTTTGGACAATATTGAAACACTCTGGGAGCCGATGCAATCTCGTAAAGATGTTGAAGAAATACTGTCTCTACTTACCGATGTGGATGATCTTTCTCTGATTGTAAGTGCAAACCTGGCCTCTCAATCAACAATGAAGATTTAACTGCGATTAGATTACAATGCGAGGAGCCGAAAGGCCAGGAAAAGTGCGCTGGAGTCGGCCATTCTTGCTTCCTCTAAGGCCCCTATCACTGGCTGCTGCGCGACAAACCTTCTATGATATTGCAGATGATTTTCACGACAGCAGGGATGTTGACAAACTCCTTCTCCTTACCGACAATATGCCACTGGCGATCGATCTGATGGCCAATTTGGTTGATTATGAAGGCTGTTCCAAGATATTAGCTCGGTGGGAGGCAGAACGAACTTCATTGATGTCTGAAGGTTATAACAGAGAATCAAATTTGGACTTATCAATCTCGCTCTCCCTCTCCAGTCCTAGGATCACAGCTCTGCCTCAGTCAAAAGATCTCTTGAGTCTCATCTCAATGCTGCCCGATGGTCTCTCAGATGTGGAACTTCTTCAAAGCCAAATTCCCATTGACAACACACATGGTTGCAAGGCTGCTCTGCTTCGCACCTCATTGGTGTATTTGGATGACAACGGACGGCTGAAAGCACTAGTCCCTATTCGAGAGTACATGCAAAAACTTCACCCTCCTACGACACAGCTCATTCGCCCTCTCCTAAAATATTTTAGGGAACTCCTGGAGATTTTCTCAGTTCAGCTTGGGACACAATCAATGCCTGGAGTTGTTGCTCGAATGCAGTCAAACTTTACCAACATTCAGAATATTCTTCTGATGGGCTTGCACCTAGACAATCCAGAGCTCATCAATACAATTTACTGTGTGATCTTCCTCAATAGCTTCAGCCGCATCGTCAATCATGGCACCCTGAAGCTTCCTTTCATGGAACGTATCTCGGAACTGCTCCCTCGTCTCAGAGATCATAAACTGGAGGTTTACATTGTTATTGATACCTTTGCTTCATGGGTACAACAGCCAATTTCAAATGCAGCAGCTCTTTTCATCAAAGGTGTAGAACATTTGTCTCACATTGATGATTCAGATCTGAAATGTGAGGTTTTGAAATAATGTTGTTTATCAAGTCTGACCAACTTACCTAGGCAGATTTTTCCACACTGTAGGAGACTATCATCGTGTCCACAACAGTGATATTCCTGCAGCTCTGGAATTCTATGAAACCTCCTTATCTTTATCAATATCCACCGGGAATACAAAACAACAGTCGGATACCCTTAATTTGTTGGGTTGGACCAAGTGTACCAATGGGGACTATCGCGCAGGCCAGTCGTACGCGGTTCAGTCCCAGAAGCTGGCTCAGAATTCCGCGGATTTATACAGAGAGGCAAAATCACTACACCTTGAAGCTGCCTGCTCGTATCCAGTGGGAAACTATAGATATGCAATCAAGTTATGCACAAGGGCCCGCAAATTGTTTAACCTGTGTGGGATGACTAACAGCGATGCAGACCAAGGTGCTGTGGGATCTCAGGCCGAGATTCACAAAAGCAAATCCGAGTATCGGGAAGCACATAAAATACAGAGCCATATTCTGGATATAGTCCCCATTGAGCAGATTCCATACAGACATGCTTTCGCATTGCTCAATATTGCAGAGATTGATGTGTTAGCTGGTGCTCCGGAAGAGGATGTACAGCAGAAAATCAATGTATCAAGATCCATCCTGAACACAGTGGGATTTGCCCGAGCAGTCATATTTACCAATGCTGTCCAGGCAGATCTCAAATTGAGAGAAGGGGATCTCTTGGAGGCAAGGAAAATATTCAAAGAATGCTTGGCATCATGTCGGGGAAAAGACATCGACATTATAACCTACTGCCTTGAGCGACTTGGGAATATACAATATTGGGGTTCTATGCAGGAAATGCCTGTCTGGACAGTGGTGTTTCTGGGACATATTATTAAGACAAAACAAACGCCTAAACTCTATAATGCACTCCAGTTCCTTGGAGATATGTTCCTGCATTCAGGGGATGAGGACACAGGAATTAGCCTTTTTACTGTTGCCTTGGATGGGTTTACAAAGATGGATGTTCACCGAAGCAGAGCTGAATGTATGCTCCGACTTGGTGATATTTCCCACCTCCATGGAGACATATCAAAAGCAAAGGAGCATTGGAAAGCAGCTAGACCATTGTTTGAACGCTCATCACAGACAAAAGAGGTTGCCTGCATCGATACAAGACTTGCTGACATTGCCAAAGAGACAAAGTAATAGACTTTTTTTTCTTCAAAAAACTAGCAAAAACAGGGATGTTGGAGTAGGGGTGCGCTGATACTGTATTGTAGTGTATGTGTGATTTTGTTTTCAATTTACAGTGCGAGTGGTTAAGAAATATGTTATGGAATTGACAAATGTGGTGGACTGGGTTTTCCCATGTACGTCTCTGCAGGTCGCTTCCAAATTGTGAGCCATCGCACCTTGATTCGCTGATTTTGCAGACAGCTCACGGAGTGGTTTGTAACTTTCCTGAGAGTATTAAACATGTTGTCATTACATAACACTTCCTGAAATGAAGGTACCCCTGTTCCGAGCGTTCTCGCAGATCTCCCAATGTTCCCGGATCTCTTTTGGAGTACAGCGCAGGTGATGTTTGTTTTTTTGCGTTTGGCCTTGGGGATGGTGGAGCAGGGCGAGCGGGTCCAAAACACCCCGAGGCCGTATGGAGCAGCGGCGCGGAGGCGTGTGGAGGTCGTGGTCAAGGCATGCATGAGGCTGTGCTACAACATCTGATCCTAACACAACCATCGAGTCCGTGACCGAGAGGACCAGTGCAACTGGTCCAATGGTGGATGTGATGCACAGTATAAAATCTCGCCATATGTATGCTAATTCACAGTAAAACCTCGAGGATTGACGGAATTCTGCTCCTTCCGAGTCCTTCAAATATCCATGATGTTAATCGACTTCTCTGGCGGAAGTAGCTGAAGTAAGCCTAACAACCTCGGGGATTCAGCCTCCGCGGCCAATTACTTTAATTCGCTTGCTCCATCCTTTCGTCTGTCGCTGTCACCGCCCGATATTGCAAGATGGACCATGTTATACATGTCAACGACAATGCCGGAGACAGTGTGGTATGCCGCACTTTTAGCTGTGCAAAAGAATTACATGAACTTGAAACCGTCACGCCTCAGATATATTCAGATCTGGCGAACTGAGAAGGATCAAGCCCTAACGCGCGCAGCAGTATTATGAACCCGCTGCGAAGTTAGAACTTGGATGCAGAAGGCAGGAGGTATGGCTACTACTGCCCCAATCAACTCTTTGCAGACCGGGCTGCACGAGAATGCATTCATCAAGAGAATTGCTGTGATTTACATGAGAACCTCCATGGATGTTAGCAGGTTGGAGTATTAGCGAGACGGATATATATTTCTGGCTTCCAGTGCTGAACGTGATTGGCACAGGATCACTTCACGAAAAGAAATTGAACACACCAATTACGAGTACTTATGTAATCATTTATAATCAATCGAATTGAGGTTTTGGGAGGCTCGTCATCTTTTGTCACCGTTTAAGCTTGTAATGAAATTAGTGGCTATGCTAATGAATATAGTGGCTGTGTTGAAGTCTCCATAGTGGCGGTGTCTACAAAAAGGCTTCAAATTTGTGACCCGGTTAGTGGCAGTGTTTGCTTGCGTAATAGTGGGTGTGTTTCGTGCGTGTTCGAACCTGGCTTGCTGCTCATTTTTTATTTTCATTCATCCCAGTGTTATAAGTTTGTTCCGTCTCATGCAGGTGGTCGACACAATCGTGTTAGTGGCACATATTTCTCAAGGACATTCTTTTGGCTTTCAAATCTCAGACATAACCTACTAGACCCATCATACAGTCCCATCACGGGGCTCTTCGACATTTGTTTGCCTGTTGTTTGGCAACTATCCACAAATGAGGGTCATCTGGAAGAATGGGCTACCTTTGAACAGTATGTACTATTTCCCCAGTATTTCACACCTGATAAGATGCCTCTCAAATATTTCTGGGGCACAGAGATGGTGGGGCCCTTGACTTGAGTTGACTTGATTTCTATTACGCTGTACCTGGCCATGTGGCTACGCAGCGGTACTACCAGCTAAACTAGTGTTGGGTATGTTGTATGTAATGGTATCTTGGTGATTTTTGGCCCATCACGGGGCTCTCCAACATTTGTTTGCATGCTGTTTGGTAACTATCCACAAATGAAGGTCCTTCTGCAGAATGGGCTACCGTTGATCAATCTGTACTATTTCCCCAGGATCCCACACCTGATAGGATGTCTCCCAAATATTTATGGGACACAGAGATGGCAGGGCCCATCACGGGGCTCTCCGACATTTGTTTGCATGCTGTTTGGTAACTATCCACAAATGAAGGTCCTCTGGCAGAATGGGCTACCATTGATCAATCTGTACTATTTCCCCAGTATCTCACACCTGAAAAGATGTCTCTCAAATATTTCTGGGGCACAGAGATGGCGGGGCCCATCAAGGGGCTCTCCGACATTTGTTTTCCCACTTTTTGGCTCTTAGGATCTCACACAGGATTCGATGCCCTTCAAATATCTTTGGCCCACGGGCACGAAGGGTCTCATCGCAGAGCTCTCCGAGGTCTGTTTTTTTGGTGAAGACAAGGGTGAGACCTAACCAGCTTACACTAAGCAATTTTTTTTCTGCTAAGTTTGAATACCCGCATCTGTGTCCATGTTCTCTTGTCCATCAAGTCAAACTCCGCGCTTTTACAAAGCCCGGCTTTTGTGCGGATCTCTTCCTGCTAGAAGTATCAGCTGTGAGAACAGGCTGGTAACCCTACTCCTCTTGATCGGGCATGACGCCCCAAGACAAAAAAATTGGGAGATCTATCTTCCGCTTTCATACATCCCCACCCCCTGTCCCGTCTGTATGCATTTTAATTGCAACCCCTCTGTGGATCCTTCTGGAGTACCACATCTTCATGGCGTCCTCCTTACGTTGTATTGCGAAGCCTCTCGTCCCTGCATCGATTCCCATTCCATCTTCCTTCCCGACCACCATGTCGACCACACGAGATAGACATTTCTCGCTGTGATATGACACATCCACGAGCATGTATGCGACAGCGACAGAACTTGTCGTCTGTGTGTACAACGACGACAGATATGGTCGACCTCATGCTCGCTGGTACACTGTCGGCACAGATTTGCTGCCCGACACTATGCATTTCAAGGGCCAGACAAGACACTGAACTCTTCCTGCGCCACTGCGACACTCACCTAGGCCTGGCCCCGCTGAGCCCATCTACATCTTGATCCGGTGCCGCAAGACTGGGTTACAAGGTCGACAACAGGCTTTCGGGCTGTATCGCACAGCGACCGAGGTGGGTCAGAAGCCCCTTCGGAATGCATTGGATGCCCCTGAATTTTTAGGAGTCCTCGGAGATGTCGGGAGAGGCAAACTGATCGTGCTGAACCCGGCCATCAGATCACTTGCCGGGACGCGTCGCGCACAAATTGACGTGACGCAATTCTCTTCATCCTCATGATTTACGGTTGCACGGGCCTCCGTTTTGCTTGCCACCGCTGACAAAATTTCGTCGTTCACCGCTGTCCAGCAACTTCAGCTGAGTACAAGCGAGTATTCATCAGTAGCTTTGATTCAGTGCGCGCAAATCGATGGATAATACCGATCTGTTCGTTTCTTCCTCAGGCTATGC
Source organism: Mycena latifolia (assembly GCA_029289555.1). Taxonomy (NCBI): domain Eukaryota; kingdom Fungi; phylum Basidiomycota; class Agaricomycetes; order Agaricales; family Mycenaceae; genus Mycena; species Mycena latifolia. The sequence goes on along the minus strand of JARJLE010000016.1, from coordinate 376,487 downwards.
TGGGCGTTGGTCGCATCTGCTTTGAGGTTATCTCCGAATCCAAATATTCGAGCATTTCTTGCCCATGTCTAACACGGCCAATATCACGGTCAACCACGGCCAACATTTCGTCTAGAAGTTGGTCTGCTCATTCCAGTTGCACTGCACTCATTTCCTTGGAAAATTTCCCCAAGAAAGCCTGAAAAACCAGGATCTTGGTCCGTCTGGATCAATTGTTTCCTGTGCTTTCCTTGTTCACTGAAAGCGGCCTTATGCAAACTCAAGGCCAGCAGTGGAACTGGTTACAGACTGTTGACAAGGCCTCATTACCGCAGATTTGTCGGGGAATGTTCTAATTCTATGCTGGCTTTCAGAACGAGTCGGCGAGGTCTTGATTATTTGACAGATTCCAGTACCCCGGTTTGATTGCCAGCATTTTGCCTTTTCACCCTTCCCTCCTACTGCCGACGCTCGTGAGAAGATTTCTGTGTATTTCTGTCAAACCGAGTCGAGGGGTAGTTGACTGTAGCATACATTTCAGGCTTTGTGTATGTAGGTACAGTACCCGCTTGTTCCTCAATGGGACCACCGCGGTAATACATCCTCCTCCTGCTCCTCCATTGAGCCGGCCGAGCTTATCGATCGCTTAAATGGCAAATATGACACACTGGTTAATTCAAAGTATGTGCGATTTTTGCAGTGTTGTCGAAACTCACATATGATTCAGGGCGTGCGGCCGAGTAGAGAGCATCGAAGGTCTGGGGGAGTTTTGCACAACACTGTTTGGGAGCACTTGCCAAACTGTAACCTGCATTCCTAGCGATTAGAAGGACTCTTGTGGGCGCTCCTTTTCACACACTTTCAGGAATCCTCCCTATCATCCCGTCTACCCTCTGCGTTGCGCTCAACTTATTTAACTATCTACTTATACAAAGGACAAGGGTCACGTGAAGACATCTACTGGCCAATCAGGTTATCCGTAGACGTTTGGGCACGCTTGGACAAACAGTGTATCCTCTCTCCGTCAGTCGCGTTTCGCGCCGTCGCCCGCTTCGTGTACCCTCTATCTGCTTTCTACCTCCCTTCTGCAATGACAAACCTTGACCACTGTGATGATCTCTCGACATCCTCCGGACATCCCTGACTCATGGACAACTCGGACAACCTACATACGCGCGCTTTGACGTTACTCTCTGTACATGTGCTGTTAGCTATCTGGAGTAAGCCCTCCTGTGTGGTACTACACTAATATGAATCCTTTCTTCCTGTGGTAATCATGAAAAGAGCTGAGGGAAAATGCGGCAAATTTGAAAACAGTTCCTTGATCCGGAGTGGTCTTGCGCACTCAGTTTTTTCGGGCGTGTTGGCGCGTATACTCACTGTTCATGCGCTCAACAGCTGTTATTTTGCTTCTCTGGGTCTGTATACTCTTAATGTACGTTGCAATCTCCGTCATTTCTGCGCTGCTTGACTTTGGTTTAGGGCACCTCCGACTCCGGGTCCTTCTTCATCCTCTCTAGCCTGCCGAAACGAACGAAGCGTTCGAGGAGCACGGAATGATGCCATGCAGTCCCCGTATGCAAGCCCGCGACGGCGTCATTTAGAGAGTTCGGGTGGTCGAAGCCCCTTTCAAAATCTTAGTAACTTCCTCTCGGGTGCACAGGGACAGGATCCGTTTGGTGGGGTGTCATCGTTGGAGCGGGAACGTACCGGTCTTCGAGATGCAGAACGAGAGCGTCAAGCTGCATTACAAGAGACGCCGAGTCGCCGTCACCGACGCGTTCCAAGGCAGCATGAACAGGAGAATCGGGCTACGTCTCCGACACCAGGCTCACAGGTGAGTGCCCTCTTTGTTTCTTTCCTCAAGTAATCCTCAGATATCTTCAGAGGGCTGTTGCGCCTTTGGGATTAGCTACCCCGCGGGACTCTCAGGTCCCTGCTCTCAGTAAGCGTGTGCTTGCTCAGCGTGCACGGCGCGAACGCGAGGCTGCAGATAAGATTGCTGCTGCTTCTGTAGGTCCTTCGGCGACGGCAGCGGCTCTGAGGGTACCCTCAGCAGCTCCTGGACCCTCCAATGCACGGAGTCTTGGACAACGGGCCCGTTATGAGCGTGAACACCGTGAGCGCGAAGAAGCGGCTACGGCACAGCTCCCCACCCCACCTTCAACTCGACAAGGCCTACTGCAGCATGCTGACCCACCTCGAGCACACACTCCACATCTGGAAGAACCCCGCGTACCCCCGCAACGAGACGACGAGCCTCGCGCACGTTCACCTCACCCTGATCCGCCTCCTCCAGCTCAACATGGGCGTGGCCGTGGAAGAGGTCGCGGCCGAGGTCGTGGTCGAGGTGGCCAACCGGAAGGACGTCCGTTGCGTGAATTACGACCTCAGAACGCAGGTATGTCGAATTTCTGTATGCTGCATGTGCGGAAACTGACCCACTTAGATCTACCGCAGGCCGCTGCTCCTGCTCCGCGTCGTCGCGCGCGGGGCCAAGGCCGCTTGCTCCCTCCTGCACGCCGACCGTACATTGAGCCTGCCGCACGTCACGACCTCGGGCGGATGGATGTCAAATGCAGACATTGCGGTGCTTTCCATTGGATCGGAGAGAAAACCTCCAATTCCTCCGTTGGTGCTCCGATGTTTGGCATGTGCTGCAACCACGGCAAGGTTGAGATCCCAGACCTTGAGCCACCTCCGGAGCCTCTTTGCCGACTGCTTCTCGATGACAGCGAGCAGGCCAAGGAGTACCGCAAAAACATGTGGCAGTACAATATTGCACTGTCGTTCACATCCTTGGGTGTTTCGGAGGACCAGTCCGTGAACCGCGGCAGGGGACCGCCCGTCTTCAAGATCCAAGGGGAGCTGTGTCACCGAACCGGCGCTCTCCTTCCATCTCCGAACAAGGAACCCATTTATGCCCAACTGTACATTTACGAGCCGCGTGCAGCGCTGGACCATCGGATGCGGAACAACAGCAATCTACGTCGCGACACTATGGAACTTCTGCAAGCAGTAATCACCGAGCACCATCAATACGCCCCAATCTATCTCCACTCCCACGAGATCCTCAGGCAGCTTCCGGACACAGAGGAGGCCGAGGTTCGGCTACGTGTAGCTCCTGGCGTCCATCGACGACGTGGAAATCTTCCTACCGCCGATGAAGTCGCCGTCATCTTACCTGGAGATCAGTCCCAAGCACAGTCAAGGGACATAATTCTGCGCAGACGTGAAGGCCCACTTCACCGCATCAGCGATCTCCATCCAGCATACACACCACTCTACTATGTCCTCCTGTTTCCACACGGAGAAGCTGGCTGGCATCCAGACCTCCGACTCAGTGACCCTGAAGCGGAATTTCCGAAGCGGCTAACACAGACTCGCTACGTTGCGTATAGGATCCATGCACGGCACAACGAGTTCTCGACTCCTTTACGTGGCGGCCGCTTGCTTCAGCGGTATCTGGTGGATATGTGGGCATCTGCGGATCAGAACAGGCTGCAATTCCTGCGCATGAATCAGCCGATGTTACGCGCGGCTCTGTACAGCGGTCTGGAGGATGCAATACATGCCGGGGACGATGCTGTGGACCTCAACGACCTTGGGCAACGTACAGTTCTTCCGTCCAGCTACATTGGTGGTCCTCGGCATATGGGACAGAGATTCCAGGACTCAATGGCCATTGCCCGGTACTATAAGAAAGTCGACATCTTCATGACATGTACCACCAATCCAAAATGGGTCGAGATTACTCGGGAATTGCTGCCTGGCCAGGCTGCGCATGATCGACCAGACTTGGTGTCCCGGGTGTTTTATCTCAAGAAACAGGCTATCATCGACGACATCTACAAGAACGGTGTATTCGGCCGCGCAGTCGCTTACGTTTACACGATCGAGTTCCAGAAGCGGGGCCTTCCGCATATCCATCTTCTCATTTTTCTGGAGCCGGGCTACAAGCTGCTGACACCGGAGGATATCGACAGTGCTATCCGAGCGCAATGGCCGGATCCCGAGACTCAGCCGCTGCTCTTTGAGACCATCAAGACGTGCATGGTGCATGGACTATGTGGGACTGCCAACCCTCGCGCGCCTTGCATGGAGAACGGCAAATGTACGAAGCGCTTTCCCAAGCCGTTCCAAGACCAGACCACTATGGATGAGGATGGCTACCCTAAATATGTCCGCCCCAATGATGGCCGCGCGTACAATGTCGGTGGATTCCAGGTCGACAACTCCTGGATCATCCCGTACAGCCCCTATTTTTCAGCGAAATACAATTGCCACATCAACGTCGAATGCGCCGTCTCCTTGAGTTCTTTCAAGTATGTTTTCAAATATATCCAGAAAGGTGGCGACCTGGCGGGTATTGAAGTAAGCCGACGCGACGAAATCAAGCGGTGGATAGAAGGTCGTTACATCTCGGCATCTGAGGCGTCCTGGCGAATTTTCCATTTTGACATGCATGACCAAACTCCGAATGTTGTGCGTTTGCAGGTAAGTCCAGTTACTATATATTCAAAGCTCTCTTCTCACTGACTGTCCGAGTAGGTCCATTTGCCCGGTCAGCATTTGGTTACATTCAATCCCAATGACAACCCGAAAGAAGTCTTGCAGCGTGCTGCTGGGGAGCAGACACGCCTCACAGCATTTTTTGCAGCCAATGCGGCCGATGGTGCTCTTGGTAATTTGGCCCGCCAGTACACCTACCAGGAATTCCCTCAGCATTTCACTTGGAAGGAGAAGGACAAACGCTGGGGTGTCCGTCGTCGGGGATTTGCCCTCGGTCGTATGTTTTTTGTCCCTCCGAATGGCGGGGAGAGGTTCTACCTGCGGACCCTGCTCACTGTCGTGAAGGGGCCGAAATCGTTCAACGATCTCCTCACGTACAATGGTGTTCGGCATGGAACGTTCCTCGAAGCCTGCCTCGCACGCGGCCTTCTCGAGGATGATGGTGAATGGCGGCAGTGCCTTGCAGAAGCTTCGGAAATGCAGACCGGAACCCGTCTCCGTCAGCTCTTCGCCACCCTCCTTCTCTTTTGTGAACCTTCGCAGCCTGGGAATCTTTGGAACGAATTTCGGCCAAGCATCTGCGATGATCTGCACAGACGCTTGCAAGTCATGGGTCGGAGAGATCCTACAGAGGATGACCGCTATGATTACGGTCTGTTCCTTCTCAACAAGGTCTTGAACGAGTCGGGGCGCAGCCTGAAAGACTTCCCGTCCATGCCGATGTATCAGACCGATTGGGATGCTCACGTCGATAACCCTCTTATCGCTGAGCAACTTGACTATGATCGCGACCAGGAGCGTGCCAAAGCGGACGCTACCGTTCCATTGCTTAACGAAGAGCAGAGAAATGCCTTCGACAAGATAATGCAGTCTGTCGACGGAAATCTCGGCTGGATTTTCTTTGTCAACGGACCTGGGGGAACGGGCAAGACTTTTGTTTACAACACAGTCTGCCATCAGGCCCGTGGGCAGGAGTATATCGTCCTGTGCTGTGCATCATCTGGGATCGCAGCTTTGCTCATGCCCGGTGGCCGGACCGCTCATTCGATCTTCAAGATACCTGTTGAAGGCATCAATGAAGAATCCTACTGCAGCATTCCCAAGAACTCCCAGCGTGCCGACCTTCTCCGGAGGGTCCGCCTAATCATTTGGGATGAAATCGGCATGCAAGACAGGCTTGCGATTCAGGCTCTCGATCGCACTCTCCGAGACCTCCTTAATGATCAGCGTCCCTTTGGCGGAATCACTGTGGTTTTTGGGGGTGACTTTCAGCAGATTCTCCCTGTGGTTCCGAAAGGTTCGCGAGAGCAGATAGTCGACGCGTGCATTCAGCGCTCCTATATCTGGCAGGATGTGGAGCTCCTCATTCTGCACCGGAATATGCGCCTTGAGACTGAGGGTCAATCAGAACGCGAATTCGCTGCCTGGCTTTTGGATATCGGGCATGGTAGAAACGTGGACGACGAGGGAAATGTCCAGCTACGTCCGCAGATGAGGATCGACAGCTCGGCAGATTTAGTTGACTTCGTCTATCCTGGGATTTCCAGCGATCCGCCTCCCCCACCCGAATACTTCCTCAATTGCATGATCCTCGCACCTCGCAATACAGATGTCTTCCAAGTCAACGATGATGTGCTCGCAAAAATGACAGGTGTACAGCGGGCATACTACAGTGCGGACAAGGTCATACATGAGGCGGGTGCAGACAACGAGGAGGAGGACGAGCCTCCTATTCCGGTGGAGTTCCTGCGCTCTATCAACACTTCCTCAATTCCACCCGGCGAGCTGGCACTCAAGATTGGCTGCCCATTGATTTTGCTTCGGAACCTTGCACCTGCCCGTGGCCTGTGCAATGGCACTCGCATGGTCTTGCTCAGGATGTCGGAGAGGGTCCTGGAGGTTCGCTTGGTCGGAGATCACGACGGCGAGACAGCATTTATTCCACGAGTTACCTTGACCCCGACCAACTCCGACTTCTCCTTCAAATACAGTCGTCGACAATTTCCTGTCAGACTTGCATTCGGTTTGACTATCAACAAATCACAGGGCCAATCAGTAAAGTTCGTCGGACTCAATCTTCGCGCACCTGTCTTTTCCCATGGCCAGCTCTATGTGGCGCTTTCTCGAGCTGCTTCAGAACACCGGATCAAAGTACTGCTGCCCGAGACTTCTCTTGCATCAACCACAAAAAATGTAGTGTACCCTGAAGTACTTTTAGACTAACTTTATGTGATCAAGTTGACTTTAAGACCACCTGCGCCCCCGAATAAATAAATCCTGACCCATGCAGATACCGGAATGTCGGCAGTCTTACACTTGAGGGGTGCTTACAGATTAATTGGTATATTTACTGCTGATGCCCAATTACAAAAGGCACAATATTAAGTCGATGGTACTAAGGGCGAGCGCATCTGAAGCATGTACCGAATATTTCTCGCCCGGGTTACACGAGAAGTCACGGTCACATGACATGACAATGTCGCGTTCTGAGTTAACGTTAGTGAGAGTGGGGCAGACCTCTTAGGGGTTCAGAGCCACTTGGATCTTCAAGTATAGATAGAGAAACAGAAATCAAGTTCTTCATTTTGTTCGGCGAGGTGCTTGGAGCCTTTGAGGAAACCGAATGCGAAAGGAGAATGTGCGTTTGCGCTTACTCATCACGCTTATGTCACTTCGCTTCTTTCGGATGTTTCGCTTCTGACGGTCGAGAGGTGCTTTCTCTCCCAATCACATAGTCGCGAGAACGTGGATACTGATGAATCAGAGCTGTGGAAAAGCTCTACTGAACGGCAAGCCTGACTTCATTGGTTTGGAAGGCTCTCAAGTGCGACCACCTTGGCGACCATGACCCCTGCCTGTGATCTTCAAAACCGCTGCGACAACAGCCTACTTTTTTCACGTTGGGTAGGGTCTGTTACCTGATCCCCAGAGCAATGGTAAGGCACCGTTCCTCGCAATATTTCAAATCTATCCACCAAATGGAGTTTTTGATGCTGATTATCGGTCAGTCAGCCTGCAGCCTGCATGGAGGGATAAATTGACGGTGTTTCATTCTTCCACCAATTTTTCATCCCACCCACTCTCATGTCCAAGTCCAAGTCTTCCTCTGCTAGCATGACAGGCTTTGCCTTCGTCAGAAATCCGAGACAGCTTGGAAAATCGAAAACCTGGCTTCTCTATGGACACATGTACCTCGGCGTCGACAGCGACGGAGACCAAACGGGCATCACCCTTCTGCTTCGATACTTCAACGACGAGAATTACTACTTCGGAGAAATAGGTCTAGATTTCATTCGCGGTTCTGTGAGCGCTGTCAGAGTCCACCTTCACTGCCGATGTCTGATCCAGTATTATTTTAGATAAGCCAGATGAAGCCCCAATACGAGCTCGGCATTGGTGGTCTTGCCAGGAGCGAGTACTCTTTTGTTGTCGATGTGCATGAGGTATGTATCGGAAGGCTATTGCTTCATAAATCACTCATGACTTCTACTTCTACAGCTGGTTCCGCTTCACGAGACACGCTGGGAGAAGGAGACATCTGATGACCAGACAACCGACAGCCAGGTATCCGACAAGGACAACACCGAGCCAGTTCCCGTTATCAGACTACCCGAAATCAACACGTCGATTCCTCCTTACGTGACGATTGCCGGTCTTCCTTTCAACATCGTCGATGTTGCTGCGACCTTCGACATCGATGCCGAGACATACACTCAGTTCGCCAAGGCTTACGGACCATTTCCAGTGTCATGCTGGATTATAGACTCGCCGCGCTGGACCAGCAAACCTATTCCGTTCCCAAACAAATATGTCAAGGTGGCAGGGTATTTGAAGGGGCTCCAGGATTACGACGACATCAAAGGATCACCTTACACGAAGCAATTCAAGGTAAACATAGACTCCGTCACATTTTTGGGCATGGCCCCGAAGACCTTTCAGTCTAGCACTCCGGCTACTCCAGGTGAGTTGCACCCATACATCTCACACCCCCAGCCAGCTGACGTTTACTACAGGGCCATCCCAGGCGTCATCTCAGACCTCTGCAGCGAAACGAAGCCAGAATTTCTCCGGCGGCACGCCTGCATGGCTCACCAAAAAAAAGAAGGGCAATGACGGGAAGGCGGCCCCGTCATCTTCACCCTCTTCTTCGTCTTAATTCTGAAAAAGTGGGACACCAAAGCTTTTTTCCCCTTCCTGTATTCTGCCTTCGGTCGTGTCTGTCTGTTATGCATTATGGTGTTGTAGTACTCTTTGAATTCATCCAGCACTGTACTCTTTACAACTCGATTGAAGAATTGACCGTCGTCAGTCCGTAGCGTAGCACGGGTTCTCGCTAGTGAAGAATAACGGCGAGTGGTTCATGACATGCTATAGACTTGACTGATTGGTGTTATTCTTAGGATTTTCCGAACACCTTCCGAAAGACATCTATCTTATTGCTCACCTGTCTTGCGAAACAAGTGAATGCGATAGAAACCGTAATGGAGACCTGGCCCAACTCCAAGCTTTTCTCCGTTGGATTGGCGTCCTCGGACCATTGGGAATTCACCAAGGACTTTTTGACTGCCCGGGCAGTAAGTCCATCATTCAGATCCAAACCACTTGCTTGTGAGTAATCCTGCCGGTATCCGTTTCAGAACTAACCAGTCAAAGTCCGACCCGGTGTGCAGAAATACCGTGGCTGGCGACACATGCCCACCGAAATGAAAGCTGCCATCATCTCGCATTTTGACATCCGCAACATGACCGTGATGTCTAGTACCTGCGTATACAGTGCACGGCATCACTTCTCTGCACGTGTTTTTCAGGGTCAAAGAATTTTTTGTGATTTATTTCTGATTTTCTGGGCCGTGAAACTGGCCAAACGAATGCAATTGAGCACAAAAACTCGTTTTTCCCCACGGTATTTCACTTTTTTGGACCTCGGAAAAAATAAAGTTGTTCCCAGAGGCCTTTCCTGGCGCTGAGGAGCTTTAGAACTGATCCAGAAGTGTCCTAAATGTGTCTACCTTGCATTCTGAGCCGCCCTTGCGTCCCTTTCCCTGATGCAGAAAGCTGCCTCGGCAGACTCCGTGAGTCACGTGCCCTTAACCCTACCCAATAAGGGAATATGATGGCATCATTAGGGTTTGTTTCACTTTTTCCGTGGTGAAAAAATAAAATCCTCTCCAATTGACTTGCAAAGCAGAGGATCTATTCTTTAGGCTTCCTTGAAGTGTTCCCAGGTGTTTCTGGATCCCCCCATGGTGATGGCATAATGTAGTTGCAACTTGGAAGTTTTGACATGTTCACTGCCAAATCCGGAACTGTGATGTGATGCCGTGCACTGTACTACCGCGGGTTCTTCGCTGGCATGATTCGTAAATTCTTGAATTCCATGTTTGCGGCCTGGGATCTTGATTGCTCCAGCGTAAAGTTAATGCTCTGTCATACTGATGCCCTCATTTCTGGTCCTGCCGGATCTGCAATGTTGCGAAACATCATCTTCCCTTAATTCTGCTCGATATATATGTGTCTGGCCGCTTATTGAATGGCGTCCTCGGTTATTTCAACGTGGCTACTCGATATGTCGAAGTAAGCCTTGTTGTTATTTATCAGGTCTCTGTTCTTACTTGACAGATGGACACTATCATGGATCCGCACCAGATATTCAAAACGGTCAGGTTAGCTCATCGCGAACCTGACAAGTTTCCGGGGATCATGCAAATTCACGTCACCACTGGAGAAGATCCTCGCGCTAGCGTCCTCTGGCAACATCTTACCGGGGTTTTCCCTTACCTTTGTGGCAAAGGGATCCGCATCCACTATCCTGAACTAACACTGAAAGGTGCGTTTCTATTAAATGGCTCGAACTTATGCTGAAGGTAAATAGGGTTGACTCTCGCCAATCACCAATATGTTCCTTTGAAACATGGGCCGGAAGACGTCGAGGAACTTAAGAAGTTGGACTCTCTTGCGCGTCGATGCGGTCTCCAGCTGCTCGAGTTTCATGAGGATACTGTATGCAGTGAACATGTTTCTTGCCCAAGTGTCATACGGTCTACTTGGAACGACAGTATATTCTTATTTCCTTTTTACGATTCGCTCTGGGGTGCTGAGGACACCACCAAGCGGGAGAAAGTCGGGGCTACTTGGTGCCTCGGTCCCATGGACTGCAAAAGACTATGGGCAGTACCAACTGGGTCTGCGGTGTCGCTTTGACTCACAGAGATCTTATTAAAGGTGGCGTTATTTTTTCCGCTAGATTCCCTGCATCTGATGTCGCTGTCAGAATCCCGGTGGAACGCGCTTTACGTGTGCAACTCGTCAATTTCTGACCTGCCTAAATAACTTTTATTTCGACTACGCCTTCGTAACACGAATTCACATCTATATATACCGCATCAATTGACTTACTGAGAACGGCGATACAAGAGACCGACTTCCGAAGACCTAAGCCGATTATCACATGAATTGAGGTTTGAAATCCGGTCGTTCTCAGCTTCCGAATGCGCCATATTACATGTCCCTTCCTGAGCTCACTTGTCGGACCCTCGCGAAAGACAACAGACAACGAGTTGACGCTGCAAAATCTTTGCATTCGAGTCAGAAGAAGAAGGAGATAAATGCCAATGCCTGCAGGATTGAATTATCGGAGCTGGCTAAGTCATTGCCAAGAGCAACCAATGACGTCAAAGTCAGAGAAGTAGAACCTGATCGCTCGACGACAGCGCACCTGATTCCAATTCGACAACTCTGAGGCGCTGTTTCTATACATGAAGCGTTCACATGACCACCTAATTTAACTCTGGCATACCTGGTTCGATCTGAGACTCCTATGGTTTAACCTGTTCATTCTTGACCGTGCGTGTTCAGCGACGCGGGGGAACAAACTAAGAATGAATTTCAACAGCGTGCCAAATCCGAGCGTAACAACTGCCTGTATGAGTAGTTATAATTCCGAGTCGCTATAGCTGACTGCGAGGGCCCGATCCAGCGATCCCGCCTCCTTCCGACAGAGAACTTGATGTGGGAAATTCCATTTATGCGCGATATTGATCCTCAGTTTGTGCGAACCTGATTCGCATATGGTGAAAGCTATTCACTCTGATGGGAAGGGTGGCCCTCAAACAAGTATGCAGTGTAAACACGACTCTAACAGACCCGAATCGTGCCTGGGATGATTACATATAAGATTACCAACGTATCGGAAATGCTTGTTGCTAATCAAATTGCCTCCATCACCCCACGATCGAATAATGGGTAATGAACGTCTTAAATATGATCACGTCCATTGCTCCTAATAACACCGTTTGCGCACCCATTCACTGGACCTCATTGAACCTCACAGTCATCTACCTGCCTCTGAACCTCGGGCAAACCTGCCTGGCATCAATTTCGGTGGTTCTGCGTGACTCAAACCGCAGCACTTTTCAACCACACCCACTCTCCTAAACTCATTCCGCATCCTTCTGCTCTGGCCACCCTGCATACTATGGCTACCAAGATAAAAGACTGTGAGGTTCTGAAAACTCACCATCACTACTCGAGCTCATCCATACTATCAGTCCATGACGGGAACCACTTCAAACACCGGAGATCGAACACAAGAAAAAAAACGCCGTGCACCACTCCACTGCCCTCGATCACTACATATCTGAAACCGTTCATCTGCAGCAAGAATTTGACATATTTGACATAGGGATGGTGAAAGGAGATGGGGGGCCTTCCCGATATTCGCGTATTGGACATTGGCCGGCTGGTGGTGAGCTGCTGAAGGGCGGGACTCTTGTACCACATACCGAGTGCTTTGAGGATAGCTGCCTGCGGGGAATCACCAATTAATCTCTTTTAAGACTCGGCTGACTGACCCAAGGATTACATGTTCGACACTCTCATTGATCTCACGGACGCAGTACAACCTAAATTGTGGGCATGAATTGGTCTTTCCGAAATAAAAAAGTACATAAGTGCGAGTTTTGCCGGGCCTGCCACGGCCTTCACCCCCAAGTCAGATTCTGAGATTTAAATCTACCTGACAAGGGGCGGAGATGTAAGTGCTGCCGGCCCTCGGGTGTAGCTTGCAACTTCTAATTGCATGCAATGGAGCACATCAGAGCACTAGTCGTTTCAGACAGCTGGAGCTGGATGGAGTGTATTACCAACGCTTGTCAAGATATTGAAGCTGAGGTAATATAGAAAACACTGGCACATATCTATGGCTGTAATAGTGGGACATTATTATTTACAACACAACCTACTGTTCCTCATGAAATTTTACACCACCCTGGGTATATTGAAATTTTTTTGCACAGGGTTGTCCATTGACCGCAGAATTTACACACACAATAATGCAACAGAATGACACAGGTTCCGGAGTGCCTCAATAATTACACAACCACACTTGTCTCCTCATAAAATGACACAGGTTGACGTGCCGGATGTATGCACAGGTTGAACATTGACCTAAGATGCGCAACTGCAGATCATTCCAAGATTCGCTGCTTCATACTTCATTTTTAAATGAAAATGAACGCGCAGCTGGATGACTCCTACAAAATACACAGTGAACTTTGAATGCCTTGTAGGAATTCATTAATCCCCGACACCAACTCCCTTGTAGAAACCTCAAAGCATGTCTGTTTTGTTCAAACCCCGGACCGTTCGATCCCGGTGAGACTCCCGCATCTTCCATCCTCCCCACAGATACTGTATTTCATCCAGAGGATCGGGCGGGGGTGGTGGTCATGTCCAGATACTGCTTGAATAAGTGTCCTCAACCCATAGGCACTGCTGCTCAAGCTACATGTTACGAGAGGAATAGAGTGGAAGGAACTTCGAGGCCTTTGATTCACTTGTACTGGGGATGTTCGCTTGGCCACCTGATAATGTCAGGTGCGAGTGGAATGCTCCAGTTTGGAATAGTGATCACCAGGGGTAACCCCCGGGTATGAAACCTTGTACCCTTACCCTTACCCCCCAAAAACCCTGACCCTTGCCAAGGGTAGGGGTGGGGTAAGGGTATTTCCAGGGGTATTGACCGAAACCCCAGGGTAGCCAAAACCCCCAGGGGTTTGGTAAATTTTGTTGGTTAAAGATGCAAAGAGGCATCAAGTGCTATATAAATGGTTATCCTTTGCGCAATGCGAGTAATGGGGCGGGGCAAGGACTGACTTGTCCCAGGCCTTGGTTTGGGCATCAATTCCCGCTTGAGCACATCAATTCCTCTATGCATAATTCCCCAAAGCAGAAAGCTGTGAATCCAAGGCTTCCCTTTCTCCCAGGGGTACCTACCATTAAGGAATGTGACTGTCTGTACGCATAGCAGAACCCCATTAACCTCCTGAAGTTGTCTGAAGGACTGCTAGGGCTTTTTGGAGTCCAGAAGAAAAGGCATGTTGACCGCAACAGATCGGCATGGCTTTTGATACTGGTGTTATCAAGATGCCACATGTCAGTCCAAGTCGGTCCTGGGGCACTCAGACAGTGGTTGCCTACGGAATGAACATACTTAGCACATAATGGCCCCGCTACAGGAAAGCAAGTGTGTTTTTGATACTGGAAATGATGTGGGGAATATTTGAGATTCAAGGAGTGTGTAAAAACTGAAGTCAGTGGGGTGGTGTAATTTCTGATGCGCACGGTACAAGGTGTGTTATTGGCAGGAGTGCAACCTGTGTATTTTTCAAGCAGATCTTCTGTGGTGTAATTTCTTGGAATTCTTAGACATGTGTAATTGTCAGCTACGACAACACCTGTGTAAATTGCAGAAAACTACCTGTGCGAATCAGAGAAACACCGGTGTAAAATTGGGGATAATAATGTCCCAGTATTTATGGCACATATACTGTGCAATAATTAAATTAGCGCACACCTCAGCTGCAATCGGCTTAAAACACTCACGTTTGGAGAACTGGTAGCAAAATGACACAGGTTAACACATCTTCCTCTGGGAAAACACACACCCTCATTTTCTGGCTGGCAAAACACACAGGCTGAAGTCAGGGTGAACAGTAGGATATCCCGATACCCACTAGCCTTTCAAAAATGAAATAAAATAAGGCATCTGATGATGTTCAATTATCCGTGCCATTGTCGAACCAATCATGTGACTTTATGCGAACTGTACCATTCGTAAGTGGAAGAGGTACAGTAGCTCTGGGGAGGATATTTGATGTAGCAAAAAAAATTCTTGAGGTGCAGGGAAGGCCTCCCCACTGCAATCCCTTATTCAATCCAACAGCTGGATACAGAGATGACAAGAAAAGGAGATCACACTGCGGGCAAATGCCAAGGCATGTGGACATCACATGCGCAATACGCATGTGATGACCATGTGTTCCTCATGTGTTTGGCATGCTCCGAAAAAAGGCTTTTTGGGCCTGGATCGATGCATGCCGAACACATGCATCATCACATGCGTATTGCGCATGTGATGTCCACATGCCTCGGCATTTGCCCGCAGTGTCAGATAGCAGGCGGAAAATGATGGACAAAGTCTGCCTCCGCTTTCACCAACATGCTAGCCTATTCACTGTAAATTAGCAGTCAAGTCAGGTGGTGCAATGGGAGAGGGCTGAAAGAATCCAGAATCAAGTTGTGTCACCTTTTCATATCAACACATGGTGTGTGATTTTGGGAAGCTCTACAGCAGAGACAAGCTGTGTCAAATTCTCTGGTGTCAACCTGACATGTATGTCTTTTTCATGTTTTACACCCGAATTATTGCACACTATATAGCCCATACAGTATTACCCCCATACATATCCACCTCAAGCTGGCTGCTCTGCGTATACCGTATACTTCAGTGAAAAAAAAGTTGAACATCCTCGTCCACGGGGCCGAGATGCCGAGGGCCCACCCCCACTGCACATCAGAGATCTCAGCGACTATGTGAGCGGTGCTCCTTACACTCTCCCACCACTTGCACAAGCTCGTCGCTGACCATGCAGGAAGAATTCTGGGAAGACACCAACTCTGCGCTCAAGTATTCTGGGGGTCAGTGGGCTGGGGCCTGCTCCATCTACCACGGCTCCGCCGTGATGCGCACGCGGCACATCGGTTCAACACACGCGAGGTACGAGCGCCGTATGTGTTGAAGCGTCTGTCTAGGAGAGACTAGCACATCGGCGCCTCCATGTCGCTCACGTTCCGCCGTTTTTCCTCTTTCCTCCAAGCTCCTGCGGTTTTTAGCAGCCTAA
The DNA here is from genome assembly GCA_029289555.1 of Mycena latifolia. Classification (NCBI taxonomy): domain Eukaryota; kingdom Fungi; phylum Basidiomycota; class Agaricomycetes; order Agaricales; family Mycenaceae; genus Mycena; species Mycena latifolia. The sequence goes on along the minus strand of JARJLE010000016.1, from coordinate 360,816 downwards.
CGCTGGTTTTCCTAAGGCTCCGCAATCAAGTTGATGGGCGCGCAGGGCTGGGACCACGGGAGCTTCCGCGTCGTCCTCGACGGGAAGGAAACGATCGTGGACGGGCATTACTGTGCGCCCAACGGCGGCGTCCCCCAAGTCATCCAGTTCGAGGCAACGGGGCTCGGCACCTCCGAGCACGTCCTGAACATCGCAAACCTCGCCGCCGGGCCTCGGGGCACCGCCCTCGAGATTGACGCACTAATGTGCGCACCTATCATGCCGAGAGAGTGCGACGTGCACGTCCCCGCAGCCGCGGGCAACAGATACTTCCGTCTCCTTGTCAAGAGCTCGAAGGGCCAAGTCCTCGCAGCGACCGCGTTCTTCCGCGTCGGTTCGCTCTCGCTCAGCTCGGCCGATCCGCGCGGGGCATCGGTCGTGATGCTCGTGCCGGAGCTCGCGCTGAAGAACGCGGCGGTCACGGTGTACACGGCCGCATGGGCGAGCTTCTACGCGGCACTCCCGTTCTTAAATGCAGTGTAGATGCTCCCCGGGACGCATACGTAGGGGATGTGGGCGCTGAATCGTGCATACAAGCTCGCGGGCGGGGACCAGACCGCGGCGGAGCTGAAAGAGAAGTATCACATCGAGAAGCACCGAGGAACGCCGGGCGCGCGCTGAGGAGAGTGGGTACCGCCCCGTCCCCTTTGGCGCGTTGGGCGTGCGGACAGCCTACGACCTCGAGCAGGACGCCAAGATGGGCAAGGGCAGGGTGTATTTCTCCCGCAAGGAAGAGTAGGGAGGGCACCCGTGTATCTCTGGCGCAAAGTAGAGGAGGGGCGAGCTATTTCTTATACTTACTGTAAAATCCTTAGGAATCGTTGAAAGGACGAAAAGCAATCAGGAACTCTGCATTGAACAGCATGACGTTTCGCTTCGGCATTTGAGAAATACACAAAATGTATTGTGACAAGAATATATAATTAGCGGACAGTTACTACATGCTATTGCCTTGACTCAGGGATATCAAGTAGCATAAAGTTGCAATAGATTCCCTGGGCGGCGCGTCGAACCCATCTAGGTCGAGGTCTAAAGTGCACCACAGAAGATCGAGATGAAAATAAACCCAAAACTGTTGTCGAGGGAATGTCAACAACTTGAAGCCAAAGACGCTTGCGGCCGATGATGAGAGGACTTGCTTGCATGACTTAGCGGCATCAGAAAATCCCGAACATCCCATAAACGTACCTTCAAGTTCACTGCTCCCGCCTCTCGAAATTCCCCGCTCCTGGCCATACTTACCATTATCCCATCCTTCTCACCGTTCGGCACTAGCCTCCAGTTCAAAGCCGAGACTGCATCTCTGCGAGTCGGCGTACATAGGACCATCATCTTCAAGTTCCTACCATCTCGGGATCACTCTTCTCTGGATCGGCAACGGGTGATCCTGTATGATAGGAAGAGGAGGAGTCACCCAACCAACCGACTATCGAATCCAATTGAGTCCATGCGAGTCGGTGCGTATATCAGTGTCCGATATCTATGGCCCATTGAATGAATGACAGCAACTGAATCCGCGCACCCTACCTGATCAGCAACGCTTCGAGATAATGATGTGCAACTATGTTACTGTACGGCGTCGTGTCTTCGCTGAGGCGAAGCGAGTCAGAGAGTAGTATCCTATCGAGTATCTGGGGCTAACTGGATCGCCCCCGCACCCCGGATTAAATTAGCATTGTTTAAATAGGTCCCCCATAACCCTCAATTCAACAGCCCGGGATCCTACCGGTCTTCGTACTGGTCCTGGTACTGAATGCAGCCCGCGGATCCAATTCCAATTCCAATCCAGAAAATTAAATTAGCTTTAAATAGGGGGTAGGGATCGTGCGGGTCCGAGCAGTGTTGTCAGGGTCAGTCAATAAAGGTCAAAAAAGGTCAATGGCACTGACCTGTCAATGCACTGACCCCGTCAATGACGGGTCATGGAGGGGTCCATCAAAATATTCTTGAGCGCACTGACCCGCCCCTTTCTCCTAACTTAAATTTGTCAAACAATTTTGTCAGCGTCGACGTCATCCACTAAGGGCAGCAGCGGCCATTGACGAGGTCAATCAAAAAGGGTCAATGGTCAATGGATTGACCTGACCCTATTGACAGACCCGGTCAGACCCGGTCAATGACAACACTGGGTCCGAGGACAGCATAGATATGTAACATAAAATTCTGTGTCTAAACTCTTGTTGGTTGAAACCCTTCCCGCTTGTCCGTTGTTTTTATGCCGCTCGTTATAAAGCCCCCTGCGCGATCTTGCTTCCGAATCAACCATCAATAGCAAAGAAAGGGCTTTTCTAGAGAAACAAATATGGGTTTGTCAAATCAACTATCTCAGATCGGCGGCCGTCATCGAAGGTGTTGATGCAACAGTTTTAAACCCAACTGTGCTCTTCCGCCAGGATTAAATTCCGACCTGGAACCTCTGATTGAACGATGTAGTCGATATTATGGTTGGGCCAACCGGTCGAACGTTTTCAATACAAGCAACTTTTCTTCGAAGTTTGGGCCAATTGCACAGCAGCCTATCCTTGGCAACGCGAGTAGTCCCATCAGCCATTCACATCCTGATGTACGTGCCTTGGCATTTCTCGGTCTTTCGACGCAACTAAACCGCCACCGCCGCTGACACGGTATGGGCGGGATTAATCAGCGCTACAAGTTCAACTAAACCCGCACCGAAGAACAATTAGCGCAGAACGCTGACTAAGACGGCTGTGGCTCTGAACGCACGGTGGTATTGCAGGATGTTCGCCGCGTAGAAATGAGAAAGATACGTCGACAGTCCGGCTCGCGACTGTCTCAGTAATACTTATCGACGAATGGTGACTTGCCTATAGACGCGACATGATGGGGACGACGTGGGATATCCGCTAGGTCTCAAACACGTAGTTAATTTATCCATCTAGCGCGTGTAGAGCCAGCTTTAGGGCCTTGGACTTGGACAAGCAGAATCGCACAATCCATTTAAGCGATCACGCGGGGGACTTGACGGAATATCAACACAACACATCATAAGTTCCATCGCAACCTCGTTACAAAAGCATTCAAACTAGGAAACTACATCCGTTCTGAAAGACGTTCTTGCGAAAAATTCCATGCAGCACCGTGACCGACTCAAAGAGTGATGGGGATGCAGTTAATGGCGATGAGGCTGCCCCACTCCTTCTCGGGCGCGTCGCAGGTGACTTCGGTTCCACCACTACGCAATGCGCGTCAGCTTCGAATTTGTTCCGGACATTCGGAGTACTAACCAGTTGTTGCCGATGACGGTGATGGGGCTGCAGCCCAACCCGATGGGGACGTTGAGGCCGCTGAGGTCGAGGCCGAGGAGGGCGGCGACTGCGGAGACGGCGCTGCTGCTGGACGACTGGACGCTCGAGCAGCACTGGTTCGAGCTCGGGGTTGTCACCGGGGGCGTGGTAGTCGGGATGGCGGCAGCAAGGGTCTAAAGGGCGAAAGAAAATCAGTAAGTTATGGGAAAAGCGAAACGATGAGTGAGGCTCACAATAAGCACCGAAGTGACAACGACAGAGAGCTTAGAGAACATCTTGTAAGGCTTGGTAGAGAGCTTAAACTTCAGAGGAGGAGTTCGAGTGAGGAAAGAGGGGAGACGGCCCCACCTTTTATATGTTTGTCCGAATGAGGCACTACGTCCAGTGCTGACGTCGTTCGTGAGCCCCAGGTACAAGCTCACGCAGAGTGGGTGTTCGTGAACAGTGGAGCGGTGGAACTCCTCGACAGATTCAGCAACCCCTGTAGTCAGTTCACGCCAGGAGCTGCTCAGCTACATTCCCTGTATTCCCGAGTGAGACGAATGCGCCCATGTCAAGAGCATGAAACATTTGTGAGGAATCAGGAAGAGTGGAGTGGTGGTGCTGATATATACACGTGTATAAGAGACGGCATCGACAGTAAAACCATTGTGTTACAGCGGTGATTGCATCCACGGGCTTGGTCTGAGGCTGGTGACCTAGGAAACAACCATCGTTCAAGGGACCATCACGCCGCGGTTTAATTCCGGATTTTTTTCCGTACAATCCCTGCCATCGAGACCCTGATATCACAGCAACCCGACTCAAAGAACACCAAGAGGGTTCGGAGCTCAGTACTCAGTTCCTATTTCGCTGCAAACATCAGCCGGGCGTTAATTACATGAGACCTACTTTAGCACCGCACCCTGGTTCGCCGCGGGGTTACTATTGAACTGAACGTCATCTGCAACCGAGGGCCCAGTAATTTCGGTTATACATAGACTGCAGTTGAGCATGTTATACTTCCGAACAGATGGTTGGCCGATAGTAGTCCAGCAGTGACGGACTCATGTCTCGATGCCTGTCAGGTGCCGTTGCTTTTCCACAAAAACCTTCGATGGATCCCTCGAGAACCGTCCGGCGCAAGTAATTTGCTCGATGATACTTGTGCAGCCTTGTCGTAAAAATCCAGGCTATGGAGTAGACGCATGCCACTACCGTGAGGAATACACACGGACCCTGGATTCGGCTAGAAGCGCGGGATGAGGACAGGCAGTTGACGTTCAGCCACAAAACAGAATTCGGTGATGCCATGGCGTCCACGGGAAAACGCTGTCATAATAGGAGGTCGGTGACACTGTAAATGCCGGCCGAATAGGGGCGCAGAAGATTCCAGTACCCGAGGATGTGGATCATCGATTCATTCGATGCGGTGGCACCGAGGGTCGAGGAAATGCTGCCCGCTAATCGAGGGAGCAGAAATCGATGCCTCACGATGAAAGGGGTCGATGCCTGGATGCGCATACTTGAAAAGAGGTAGCGGTCGGGTAACTCGCAGGACACGACACAGCAGCATGTTTTGGTTACGTAGCCGTTGCATCAGACAAGCTTTTGTGTCGAGAATGAGACCACCATGCGGCGCAGCTGTGAAGCGGCGCTCAATGGCAATCGTCCTCGGGTTTCGTGAGGTTGGATCCATGGGGCTTGTGCGGCTTTCCCAACTGGACGAGTTGTGGAGAGTTTGATCATGGTGTGGCGGTGGCACATGTACATAACACGTGGGACCTGGGGATCAATGGGATCACCAAAGCTGTGCTTTGGACCAATTTGAACACACTTTCCGACTTTCCGCCACGAATGAAATTCCAGATCGGGGAATTATTTTCGGCAGATCGGCATCGCGTCGTCCTTGCCGCAGAGCTGCCGCTTTGTCACGGTCACGCTTTGTCACAGTAGTGTAACGGGGCTCCATCAAGCGAGAGGAAGTGTCGTAGAATATATTTGAAGGCAATACAAATCAAGGCAGAGGAGCGCTAATGTACATAGGTGATGGATAGTAAGGCCAATAGCCGCCGGGTCCCCAGATGGGCCGGGATACATTACCGGCGTGCCAGGCGGATACAAAAAATACTGCGGAATAGGGTGCGCTGCTGGGGCTGTTGGTGCTGAGACGACGGATGTGGGCATAGTTGGGGTGTAGGTAGGTGCTGCATACCCGGAGGAAGAAACAGCCTTTATGGGGACCTTTGGCACAGCGCGTGAGCTGGATCACACCGCCGCATGTACGTTTCGGACAGAAAAAGGTGGGGTCGTCGATGTGGGGGGCCATTTGAGATAGCGAGGAGGTTCCAAGATCCAGGGCAGGAAGAACGGGAGAGAGTGAGGTCGCAGAGGGACAGCGAGGGTGCAGTGCGTCGATGTGGAGGGCGGGAGAGAGACGTGGCTGACAGCTTCATGACAAAGCGGCAGGACTGCGGCAAGGGCGACGCGATGCCGATCTGCTGAAAATAATTCCCCGATCTGGAATTTCATTCGTGGCGGAAAGTCAAAAGTGTTTGAACACCGACGGCTGAAAATTATCATCATAGTCAAGGGGGTGCCGATCCGTGAATGGCGGACCAGGGGTCGGTCGGTTGATTCGGCCGTCAGGCTGGATTTTTATTTTCTGGGAACCACAGTTTTGGGGGCTGGAGAGTGGTTTATCCGACTTCTGTGAGCCTCCAGATATTCATAAGATGCTCTCTGAGCTTCATGGAAGGCTATCTTGCCTTCCAAACATCAAATTGCCCGAGGCCGACATGGGTTTGGTTGGTTGATGTGTGAAATCATGAAAAATTTGGTCAACTTGCATGTCAAAAATTCAATGAATGTCGCAGCCGCCATTAACCATGCCAAAAGCGAGAAGCAGTGTTTCACTGGCATCAGACGACACTCTCTTGATGACACTCAGTGAAAGCTTTAGACTGGACAAAAACAATCCCGCAACTCCAGAGTTAGTCTGGAAAGACATCTTGAAGACATCAAACTGTATCTAATAGCTGGATTTCGTGTCAGGAGCGTTGTTGGGCGCGAGCTGGCAAGATTTCAACGCGATGCACGTGATAAATTCCCTTATGGGGATGTTACGTGGTTGGTTGGTCCGCCGAGCAGGGCAGATTTTCAAAAACCGACACCGGTTCCGTTATTCACAGATCGGCACCCCCTTGATCATAGTAGTGTGGCGGGAAATAGCTCCGGGACTAAGGCTCCAACCATTTCCATCTTTAAACGTTTTAAACGGATAAAACCATTTCCGTTTATTTTATGGACCCGCGTAAATGATAAACGGATAGTAAACAAACAGTTTAAATGGTTGTGGAGATATACCACCTGACGACCGATTTTTTCAAACATCTGCTGTAATTATGGTACACAACAAGATGGTTGAACGCTTGAGCTAACATCAAGACGTTCAACTCTCACCGTGGATACTCAATTGATGAGATATTCCAGAACTGACCGCCCCCGGGCATCTCGGCGAAACTAAACTCGTATGTTCAGGCCCTAAATAGCCCCCAGCATTGATTTTGGAGATAGATATGAGACTCTGGAAGCCATCAAAGGGGCCCCAAGCACTACAATGAATCCATTCACAGATGTGCAAGAATGTTACCCGACCGTAACATTTATAAACAGTTTAAACAGTTTTTAAACATTTTTTCACCGTTTCCGTTTGGTTTGTGGACTTTCACAAACGAAAACGAAATGGTTGGAGCCTTATCCGGGACCTGGTTGACCGAGGTACAGCCGTTTTGGAAACTATAGAGGGGTTTCGTAAATCCTTGATGCTCGATTTTTGCTTACCTCTGTTTGCTGTTGCGTCATCGGCTCCACACCTCCGAACCACTGCCGAATTGTGTATGTCTTGTGTGCAACCCCAACTGGGCTTCAGAGGCTATAAGTGTGTGTGTGCTGACAAGACTGAAGCCCACAAGTGGGCTTTTGTGGTTTAATAGCCCGGTTTGCCAACCTAATGTGAACCACAACGGTGGGTTTTCCCCCCACTTTACTGGGTATCCCAGAAAGGAAAAATCGCAAAAATCGCCCCAACAAAGAGGATTCAGAGGGATTTCAATGGCATTCAGTCTTTCCTATTCTTTAGGGGTCTAAATGTGCTAGAATCATTTTTTCTCTGCGCGCTTCGCGCGCCCACGGTAACTCAGAGGCGGATGTAAGGTATTTATAGCTCAAAGAACACTTAGATCTGATTATTCTATGGCAGAAATAATCTGAGCATGGTAAGAGAAATAAGGTCTGACATTGCATGTAACCGCTCGGAAGTAACAGGAACCAGTGTCCCAGATTCAGTTGAGATCTGGGGCAATTATTGTGCCAACGGGATTGAAGCCTACGAGGGCCTGCAGAGCGGCAAAAAAAAATAGGGAGTTCCTTGGGGATGCCAAATTACCCATCTCTAACTCTGGGAGCGGTCAATACTCTAGGGCGGGGCAAAACGAGGCAGAACGGAGGAGGGTTCGGGATGTTCCCGGTCGTGACTGATGTGACATGGTAGATAACATGTCACAATGTTACCTGCCGACTCGCAATTTCGACAGTTTTGAGCATCGGAAATATCATCTGTGCGCACAGGATACATAATATGTACTTCAGACTGTCCCCCGAATATTTTGGAGATTTTATGAGAGGTAAATCTACCACAATGGGCCCAGTGGCAGATAACGTGGCAGATAACAACCCAGCACAGCCGGCGGTAAACCCAACGGTGTACGGCAGTGTGGAGCTGCTCTTAATTGACAAACAAAGGTAAGCAAAAATCGAGCATCAACGATTTACGAAACCCCTCTATAGTTTCCAAAACGGCTGTAAATTACCCGAGGGTCTTCGCGGGGGTCTATTTGACCTGTTTGACCGTGCTAATTTCTCTCAAATTTACCTGCCCTCTCAGAGGTCGTAGGAAGAGCCCTAGGACCGAAATCCACTATTTTCGGGACCAAATGGCAAGTTCAAGTGATGTTTCGTCGGAATTTGCTCAAAATCAACTTAAATGGCAACTAAATCTAACAAAATGGGCCTACCGCCCGACCGGAACACCTCGGTATGCCAATTGCGTTTCCAAGCAGTAAAACTCCGAAAGGACCCTCAGTAGGCTCGAATATAAGTGGTTCCAGTACTCTGACACGGAGGATTTCAGCCCAAAGACCAGGGTTGACCAGGGTCAAATAGACCCTATTTTACCGGCTCTTTTCACCCTCTGATAATTTTGGGCCAATTTGCAGCTAATTAGCCGATGGTGCGTATATCAGGGTCCGATATTTATGGCCCATTGAATGAATGATAGCAACTGAATCCGCGCACCCTACCTGATCAGTAACGCTTCGAGATAATGATGTGCAACTATGTTACTGTACGGCGTCGTGTCTTCGCTGAGGCGAAGCGAGTCAGAGAATAGTATCCTATCGAGTATCTGGATCGCCCCCGCACCCCGGATTAAATTAGCATTATTTAAATAGCTCCCCCATAACCCTCAATTAAACAGCCCGGGATCCTACTGGTACTCGTACTACGACTGGCTCAGCCCGCGGATCCAATCCCGATTCCAATCCAAAGAACTAAATTAGCGTTAAATAGGGGGTGGTGATCATCGCGCGAGTCCGAGGAAATGTAGTGTACAGCATAGATATGTAACATAACATACTGTATAAATACATATGTTAATGCATACGGAGCCGCACACGAACATAGAGTACGAAGCCGCGTACAAACATGCGAAGCCGAAGCCGCGCACGAACGCGCCGCCGACGAATCGAGTCCGTTCGTGCTTGTGACGTGAGTCCCGAGCATGCGTCGCCCGCCGCTGTCTCCGTCCTAGTCCTGGATACGTGACATCCCTCGTCGTCAAGTGCCGGGTCCGTGTGTGCGCGCAGCGAGGCGAGGCGCGAAGCGCCGATGCGGATGACGGTGGGGATGGGTGGCAGACCGCGCTGGGCGGTACACCACCGTATCAGAAACCAATCTTCCCTCCGTCCCTCCCCATAGCGCGCCCACGCCGCCGTCCGCCTCGCACTCTCCCTATCCTTATCGTTGTCCCGAAAGTCCTTCGCGCGCGGGGACAGCGCCACGTGGATCGCCGTCGCCTTCGTATTCGCAGGCGCATGGAGATAGAGGGCGGGCGTAGGGAGCGCGCGAGCGACGGGCGCTCGGCGCGAAGTTGGAGGGGATGTAGAGCTGGAGGTCGTGGATGTCCGTCTGTGCAGGGCGTCAGTAATTTACACGAGGAAGCACGGGGAAGAGAGGGAATGGAGGAAGAGGAAGAGGAGGAAGGGGGGCAAGGTCCCACCAACGCTCGCGGATTCGTGCCCATGCACAGCACCTCCGTGCCACGCCCACCGCGCGCTCCGTGCAGATCAGCCCTATAGCCGCTCGGCGTCGCGCGCGCGCGCATCCTGCACGTGTACACGCCGCCCGACTTCCGTACCTGCGCACGCCTTACGCCTCGCACGCGCCGCACGTCAGCGTCGGCGTCGGTACGGCGCGCGTCAGCAGGCTACGTTCGGAGGGGGGAGACACGAGGATACGCTCCGAGCCAAGAGAAAGACTCGGAAGAGCAAGACTGCAAACATACTGCCTCTCGCAGTCCACGATCGCCGCGAAGCTCGTGAGCGTGCCCGTCTGCACGGTGGAGAAGAAGATGCATTTCGCGACCGTGTCTGTCCGTGTCTTGAAGCCTGTTTTTTTCGCCCACTATCGCCGCGGGCGAGTTACGCTATCGCACAGAGGAAGAAGCACGAATACAAGGAGGGGAATCCCGGGGACGAGGGAAGAAGGCGGGAGTGGAATGCGACGAGGAGGGAATATGGGAGAGGAGGAGAGGGGAGGAGAAGAAAGGCACGCACAAGGAAGTTGACTAGGAACACGGCGATGAAGAGGTCTTCCAACGCGGTGGACGTGAGCCACATCGTGATCAGCGCCTCCACGAGCGCGAACTTGCGGAACTCAGCGACGTGCGCGACGCCGATCGTCGCTACTAGGCTGCCCACTGCAAGGTGCAGATATGTAAGTAAGTGCATACGCATACGAGCGACCCCACACGGAGTGGATGAGGGGTAACTTCGGAAGGTACTGTACCATTTCGACCGAGTGTTCGGCCTATGTCACGCGTCACCTAAGGTGTTCACTTTTTCAAGTGTTCATTCTGACAAATCCCATCAATGATTACCATAAATGGCAGTCCGGCGGATGCCGGTCCGATTTTTGGGGCGTTTTTCGAGCCTATTTGAGCCAGAAACCCCAATGTCACCGTCACTGGTACCCAAAGTGTTCAGTTCAGAGGCCCGCGTCACGCGTCACTTGAACACTCGGTCGAAATGGTACAGTAAGAGAGAAGGAGGGGGGAAGGGAAGAAAGAGGGACGCACTAAGCGAGGTAAACGTGAGGAGCGCGACGAGCAAGCTGAACCACCAGCGCCATGCCATTGATCCATGAACAGTTGCGTCGGCGTCGAGATCAGTGTCTGCACCGCACACTTCAGTCAGCCAACGCCCAGGGATTGGCCGAGAGAGAGGGGGAGAGGCGGACGCACGGTCACGATGGGGTCTACGCGCGCGTCAGCCTCACCCGCGGGCCAAAGGAGTGGAAGCGGGCGGACGGACCTGTGGCGAGGACTGCGTGCGCGCGGCACATCAGTCAGCCAGCGGGGAGTGGGTGAGGACTCACGCTTCGGGGCGTTGATGGTGACGAGCGCCCTGTCTGCGCGCTTGTGTGTGAGCCAGGGCGCGGCGGGAAGAGGGGAGAAAAGAGAGGGGCCGCACCGTGCAGCAAGATGAGCCCGACGTTGCACACGGTGTTGATCCGATGACGTAGTACATCTGCGGCGCGAAAAATGTGAGCGGGCGGACGCGCGGGGGCAGACGTGCGGAGGAGGTGGCGGATGGAGGCTTAGTCGCTGCACGCTGCACAGCCAGCAGATGCGAGGGATGTGGCAGGTGCAGACTCGGACGTACATGCGCAAGTAAGAGTGGACCTTTTTGGTGGTCGTCTTTTATACTAGGGACCGGGGAAGTCTTGGGGAAGCAGTGTGCATCCGCGGACCAAGTTTAATCAGCAGAGGCCCGAGATCTCACTTCGTGCGGCAAGAGAGGCTGCTTCAAACTGAAAGACGACTCGGATGAAAACAAAACTGCTTTTGAGACTGTGATCACTAACCCAGACAATCGACGTCGGATCCGGGAGGAAATTCGACTGAGACGTAGCGGCCCATAGCGTGAGTGGGAGGCGCTGGCGGTCGGCGGAGAGGAGGAGCCCAAGTTTAAGGAGGACTCGTGACTGCCATAGCACCGCCACTATTATGCCGAGATCATCGGCTCGGAGTTTTCCGGTTGGAAGGCAGAAAAATGGGGACCATCGTGCATGCGCCGTTCCATTACTCCAATTATACGAACTGAAAACAAGCAAAAATTGGGCTGGATCGTTGATGCTCGATTTCTGAAGGGATGGCCGAGGCATCAACAAGGCACATACGCTACGCTCCGGGGCTTATACTTTCTAACAGTTTCGAAGACGAACACTGGAATTACAGCGATTCAGCAAAGCGAAACGAACCTAGGGCCCACTGGGTTACAATCGCCCAAAAGATTATCCAGAACATCCGGATTTGCGGCGTTTGGCTGTGCATTATGGGCAAGAAGGCCAGCGAGGACAATATTCCACCGCCGCTCGCGAGCTTCAACTAACAGTGGTTCAACGCAGTCGCTGAAGGCTGAGGAGCCCGCGGGCCATCCACAGGATGATACAGTAGAGGGTACGGCTCTGGAACGCACGGGCCAGCTCCAGTCGACGCGTCTCAGAGACGGCGGGACCGAAAGTTGAAGGGCTGCGCACCTTCCATGTACCGCATCCATATGCGCCCCTCCTTGAAGCATTGCACGGTGATAGACGTGTCGAGGCCACCGATATGAAGCGCGCTCGGACAGCCCAGGCGAGCTAGATGCAGAAGGCCGCGAGGCAGTTCATATGAATGATTGGCAAGAGAAAATAAAGTGTGCGCAAATCTCTTATGTCAGAGGAGACTGCGACTGTGCCGTGGTCACTCACGAAGGAAGAGACAATTTCGGTTTGATCCGAGTTTGAAGTAGAAAGCCTCGCAACAGCGCGGCATATAGCGCGACAGAAATGCGAGACAACAACAGAAAGCAAGGGCAGGAGGTGTATAGGAGAAAGTCACCGGATCCAGCCAGAAAGAACCATGAGCGTTGACATTCAGAGGGAGCGGGATAGAGACCACGCATTTGATGATCAAGAACACTCCGACATTTGAGAACCGAAACAAAAATCTGGGCCAGGAAACAAGGTATTGCAGCAAAGCTACAACGGCGACGGGAATCCTGGGCGAAATGCACGAGCTTTTATACTTGGCGGAGGCACTATGGACCGCAGTTCCTGTGTCCTGCAGCGTAGTGCGAAAATTGCCTATGCCTACCTATCAGGAATGCTCAAATGTACACCAAGGCTGGTAAGCCACGAGACCAGCCGGTTCGCCCAAGGGTCGCCTCGACAGATTCAATTGGGATTAAATTTCGCAGCTCCCACTTGACCGGCAAGGCGGACTCGGGTTGAAAAGCAGCGGAAAGTAAGGGCTTGGTGGGGGAATCGGTGTCAGATGGGGCTAATTCTGAACTGCGCACTGGCTATGTGTTCGCTGTGAGTTCAGTTCGATTTTTCAACAAGCGAGGTACGAGCTTCCTCGTTGAAGTGTCTGTCTACGAGAGACTAGTTCGATTTGTAGTTAAGCTTGTAGTGGTGAACGACAGGTTTCACGGAGCGAAAGAAGCGGCAGGTAGGAAAGCACTGGTGAGATGGAGAATCCACAGTTTGACAGAAAATTGGCACAGCGTGGGTAATTATCGTGGGATGCAAGAGGCAAGCGGAAATCCTGGAAAATACACGAAGTGCTTTTCGCTTTTTTTGTAAATTACGGTCGCTGCGACACGATTCTGCGGGCTCCGAAAGTCTCCAGGGCCCTGATTGTCGAGGTCAGACTCGTCAGCCTAACACGTGGGCGAAGCTATACTCAGTTGTTGGAATTTTGCAGTATTCTCAAGGGCCAGCTGTCGATTAAGATAGTCAATTTTGGGGCGCCAGAAAGGAGCGAGGCAGAAAAGTATGGAAAGCCAGAGCACCACGCTCTGAAACAAATGATGTTATCAACTGCCGAGTGATGGCCGTCATTGTGCCGTGAGCAGTCAAGGTGAAAGTAGCCACGACTCCTTCAGTTCGGACGCTGAGAGTAATCTTTATGCATCATAACCACTCCGATGTATTAATGTTATTGACCCCCAACTCCAAGTACAACAGATGAAAATGCTAGCTTTGACATGTTCAACCTCACTTTTTCGGCTTTACAACGTCCTTTCGCTTCGGGAGGTAAATAATAAGGCATTCAAATACAACAGAGCTTGCAAGGATGCTTGGGATTGAGTCCATATGCAATTTAGCCTTTTTGATACCCAAATACAAGCCGGAGCTAATGTTTACTTGCTACCGTTGTGGAATGTTCAAGTCCTGAAACCACGGTCTTCTATGAATACTCCAACAAAGGCATAGCATTCCATACACTATCTGAACTAACGCCTCTCAAACCCCCTGTCCGAGGCTCTCAAAGTTGTTATTCAATTATATGACATCTTCAACCCTCGTGGACCTGCTGAGTGATTGTTCCAGACGAACGGGCTATATAACCCGTGGAAAAGGCAGATAAGCATTTTAAATGTCTTCAGGATCACCACGGTCCATATTATTGTGTATTCCAATGGTTTCCGCCTCAGTTTCATGCCCTGAGGCCGTCTTGTGATGTGCTCGGGGATCTCGGAGATTGTCAAACGTAAAGTTGAGTCAAAGACCTCGGCCTTGGAATATAGCTTTGTGTCTAGAGAGTCGCAGCTATCCCTCGAGAACTTTCAGCCCTTCATCTATTTGTATTTGCTCTCATGTTTCTCTCTTTCTATTGTGAAACAGGAAGGTATGCCTCCTCTACTGTTTCTTTTAATTTAAGGCTCCGGGAGTATCCAATTAAATTTAAGGCGGAGGTGAGTAGGAGGCGACACATCCTGGAGGAGAAATAAGAGCAAAGGGTGCGTTTTATCTACCTCCGATTCAGGCTGCCGGGCGGCCATCACTTGGCACCTTGATAACATCATTTGTTTCAGAGCGTGATCCTCTGGCTTTCCATAGAAAAGCGGTTTTGATTATCTCCAAATCGAGCTCAGGCTGTCAATTGATGCCAACTTGAGTCTCTAGATCGGCAATGTTTTTGCCAGAGCACGCAGCGCTATGTCCTGATATCATTCTCAGGAGTCCAGTCCTGTCAGTCAAGCCTGAATTTCGTGCGTTCAACTTTGCGTCAAGTAGCTAAATGGGTGTGCAATTCAAGGACCGGTCGAACAGTGAGGTTGATGTCGGGAATTTGATTCCCGCCGGCCTCTTGGTGGGATGAGCCCGGCCCTCGCCAGAGGAGTGGAGTGAAAATGACGATGATAAAAGGGGTCAAGGATTGACCAGACCGCGGGAAGCAGGGGAAAGCACGAGAAGGGTGCTGAAGGAAAGGGATACAGGTCGATGTACTTTGTGCTTGGCAGACGGCATAATTGGTCTGTGCCGCAGCGAGAAATTATCTATGTTGAGGGGATTTTGGAACGGTATAAAACAGCTTCGGAACCGTGACACACCTGGGACTAGGTCATGACATTCAGTGGGGAGGAAGACAGGATCAATGACAGGACGCATTGCACGGGGATCAAACCAAACCCGTCCATTTCGTTACGAGGGGAATGAATAATCAGAGCACGGTGTTTAAGTGACGCCGAGCGGGGAACGCGGCGACGTAACAACGCCGTACATGTCGAGTCGTCGGCGACAGGGTGTAGATGGCTACCACTGATGACATTGCTGACAATCTACGGCGGAAAAGAGGTGGGCAACAGCAATCAGCACCTTCATCTCCACGTTTCTCCTCTCTCCCAAGCAACGCCCGTCCCCTCTGCTCTACCGTCTGCTTTTACGGCCAGAGGAGTGGAGTTCCAGATCAATGGCGAATGTTGCGCGCGAGCCCGCTCGGGAGAAGGGTGTGAGAGTATTATCCCTTGGTAAGTGGCTTTCGCTCCTAGCGCACGATTTGCACTGACTCGTGATTCACCAGACGGCGGTGGACTCGGAGCGCTATCTCAGGTGCTCATCCTCGACAGAGTTATGTATCGAATCAAAAATAAACTCGGACTCGACACTACCCCTGCTCCGTGCGAATATTTCGAGCTCATCGGAGGTAGCGGGACTGGCGGGTGAGTAGTGTATCATACAGTGATACTCCAGACCGAAGGATCTCCAGGATTATCGCGTTGATGCTTGGTCGACTGCGCATGTCGATCGCGGACACTATTTCGGCATATGAGAAGCTGCAGCCACGGATGAAAATTGGTCTCGGGGAGCAGTTCCGAGCCAGCCAGTTCGAGGAGGTGCTCAAGGATATATTCAAGCAGGAAGAGATGAGGGACCCTGGCCCAACTGTATGCAAGACGTATGTGTTTATTTATTTATTCGTGGCGGAAGAACTATGCTCACATGTGTGCCCAGTTTCGTGTGTGCCATGAACGAAATGAACATGAACGGCGTCATTCCCGAGCTCTTCCGCTCATACGACACCGAAGATGAGCCTGCCGGCGATTGCATGATATGGGAAGCGGCCAGGGCCACATCCGCGATGCCTGGACTGTTTAAACCAATGGAGATTAGGCTGGGAGGAACGAGTCAGCGATACATCGATGGCGGTGTTGGCCACAACAACCCGACTTCTCTGGTCCTCGCTGAAGCGGAAGAAATTTTCCCTGGACGGCCCGTGGTGCTTGTGGTCAGCATCGGCGGCGGACATCCGGACACGATCCAGATTCCGAACTCCTCAAGTACAAGTGCCATAGCCAAGGCGATGAAAGGCATTGCAACTGATTGTGAAAAAACTCATGAAGACAATGCCCGCAGATTTCGCGTCCTTCGCAATACCTATTTTCGATTCAATGTGCAGCAGGGGATGCAGGGCTTGGCGCTGCAAGGCTGGGAAAAATCAAGCCAGGTGTCCGCTCATACCAAAGTATACCTCAGGACAGAAGATGTAAAATCCAAGCTCACAGCTGCAGTTGAAGTCATCTTGAGTCAGTGCCTGCATGCTCAACTTACGCTTCGCTCTCGGACTGATGTTGTCGGTAGATCCTGTGATTTCAGTCACCGCCGACTCACCTGTCTCCGTTTCACGGGTAGAAAAGATATCCTCCGACAGATGACTAACTATTTCAACACTGACATCGGTCGACGGCATATCTTCCTCTTACACGGCCTCGGGGGTGCTGGGAAGAGTCAAATTGCCTTTAAATTCATCGAGGAGTCTGCAATGCCAGAACTACGGTGCGCCTTTCGGGAACTCAGAGGGATTGAGTGATAATAGCAGAATAGATTCACCGATGTATACTTTGTGGATGGTACCTCCCAACAAACGATTGAAAATGATCTCATTACACTTGCTCTCGTCAAGCAAGTTGGCAAAACTCCCCATGACAGCTTGCTTTGGCTGTCCCACCAGCGGAGTGAATGGCTAATTGTGTTCAACAATGCGGACGACCCTCATCTCAACCTTGTGCAATATTTCCCCTCTGGGTCCCATGGAAACATCCTCATTACCTCCCGCAACCCTAACCTCAGGCAGCATGCATACACTGAGCACAAAGTTGATCGGATGGAACTCCAGGAGGCTACAGATCTTCTCCTTTCTGCAGCTGGATGTGATATTAAGGAACTGGAGAGTAGACAAATTGGGAACCAGCTGGTCGAGGTAAGTTGGTCCACATACTACCAGGCTTCAGCTCACAATTTTTGCTTCGAAGAAACTGCACTGCCTGCCCTTGGCTGTGGCACAGGCTGGAGCATACATTTCCTCGTCTGGTGCTCTTCAAACCTATCTCGACCTGTATGAAAGGATGTTCAAGCGCATCCAGCTGCTGAATCAAAGGCCATCCCAATCAGACTATGAGTGGTCGGTTTATACCACTTGGCAAATCAGCTTTGAGAAGGTGTCCAAGCAGGCAGCCTATCTTCTTCAGCTTTGCTCTTTTCTTCATCACGAGGCCATCACTGAGGAAATATTCAAACAAGCTGCATTCTACGAGCTCACTCCAGAGGGCCCCACTGAGGCAGACCTCCGCGAGCCACTGGAGTTCTTGGCTCAATTCCACGACCCGACAGGCTCCAGATGGGATTCGATGAAATTCATCGGGCTCACCGACGAGCTTGGATGCTTTTCCTTGATCGAGTTTCAGCGAGGGGCACGGACTATCACATTTTCAGTTCATCCACTCGTTCATGAGTGGTGCAGAACGACAGTCAAATTGGATGCCCTCACCGAAGTTTGCATTCACAGACTGGTGGGAATGTCAATTTCTGCCACCAATAACTTCCAGTTCCACCACCCAATTTTCCCCCATCTTGATTCACTCCTATTCAAGACCACCAACTATCCCAGCCGTCACCCCAACATCCTGGATAGCTCATTCGCATTCGAGTGTCTGGGGATATATTATGCTGAAGGAAAGTGGGATGACGGGGTTGAACTGGGGAATCACGTGTTGCAATCTCGCCCGTTACAGCGGGCAGAGCTCGAAACTCTCCGGATTCAAGGGATCTTAGCCATGATCTACGGTAGAAAGGGAGACTTTCATTGCGAAAGGGAAATTGAAGAGATGGTCTTGACAAGGAGAACAGAATTGCTGGGTGAAGATCATAAAGATACTCTGACCGCCATGGCCAATTTGGCTGCGACGTTCAAAGCTTTGGGACAGTCCAGCAAGGCAGAAAAACTGCAGATGATCGTCTTAGACAAGCATCGGCAAACTCTGGGCAGGAATCACCCAGATATCCTGCGAGCCATGGCCAATTTGGCTAGGACGTACTCAGCTTTGGGACGGTTCAACAAGGCAGGAGAACTGGAAATGATCGTCCTGGACAAGCGTAGGGAAATTCTGGGCGAGGATCACCACCATACGCTGTTGGCCATGGCCAATTTGGCTGCAACATACTCAGCTTTGGGACGGTTCAACAAGACAGAAGAACTAGAAATGATTGTCCTGGACAAGCGTAGGCAAATTCTGGGCAAGGATCACCCAGATACACTGAGAGCCATGGCCAATTTGGCTGTGACATTGTCAGCTTTGGGACAGTTTAACAAGGCGGAAGGACTGGAAATGATCGTCTTGGACAAGCGTAGGCAAATTCTGGGGGAGGATCACCCAGATACACTGTTGGCCATGGCCAATTTGGCTGCGACTTACTCGACTTTGGGACAGTTCAACAAGGCAGAAGGACTGGGAACGATCGTCGTGGACAAGTGGAGGCAAATTATGGGGGAGGATCACCCAGATACACTGAGAGCCATGGCCAATTTGGCTGCGATGTACTCAGCTTTGGGACAGTTGAACAAGGCAGAAGGACTGGAAACGATCGTCCTGGACAAGTGTAGGCAAATTCTGGGCGAGGATCACCCAGATACACTGAGAGCCATGGCCAATTTGGCTGCGATGTACTCAGCTTTGGGACAGTTTAACAAGGCGGAAGGACTGGAAACAATTGTCCTGGACAAGCGTAGGCAAATTCTGGGCGAGGATCACCCACATACGCTGTTAGCCATGGCCAATTTGGCTGGGACGTACTCAAATCTAGGACAATTCAACAATGCGGAGGAACTGGGAACAATTGTCATGGACAAGCGTAGGCAAATTCTGGGAGAGGATCACCCAGATACACTGATGGCCATGGGCAATTTGGCGAGGACATACTCTTCTTTGGGACAGTTCAACAAGGTGGAAGAACTGGAAACAGTCGTCTTGGACAAGCGTAGGGAAATTCTGGGTGAGGATCACCCAGCTACGCTGGTGGCCATGGTCAATTTGGCGGGGACGTTGTCAGCTTTGGGACTGTTTGACAAGGCAGAAGAACTGGAAACGATCGTCTTGGACAAGCGTAGGCAAATTCTGGGTGAGGATCACCCAGATACGCTGAGAGCTATGGCAAATCTTGCTGTGACATACTTTCAATTAAACTTGCTTAACCAGGCAGAAGAGCTGCAAAGAACCGTCTTGGCGAAGTGCCGAGAAACCCTGGGGGATGATCATCCTGATACACTGAGAGCCATGTCCCATCTCCGGACAATCCAGGGCGAGGACCAACCGGATATCCTCACTACCATGGCTCCCTCAGCAGAGATGGGAGCGCCGGAAGATCTGGGGGCTTCAGGCAGTTGACGAACTATCTGTTGTATGTCTTCGAAATCACTCTTGCCATTTGACTAATCAGGTCTCTATTTCACAAGAAGACATATATAAAGAGGGTTCATATGAGGAGCGGTCAGTGACTTTTAGTAATGGTAAAGAGCATAGCACCTATTTACCAAAGACATCATGATTTCTTTTGTGCCCTTGCAACTTTTGATGTAATGTAAAGCTGAGGGTTCCATGCGCCCTGCTGTGCGTGCTGATGGCGGAGTATAGTAGGTTTTATAAATTGACCATCACAGACAGCTGTTCCTCAACACTCCTCTCAAATATCTGGGTGTCCGATCCAACTTGTCAAACTGACTTTCTGGAGACTGGGATCTGTACTTCTAGGGTGTGACATGGGTGGGGACCGCGACCCTAGCAGTCCTTACTGTACCCGTGACCCGTGACACCATACCCGTGACCCACCCGTACCTGCAGGTACAGTAAATAACCACAGGTTCGCCAAAAACCCGCAGTTATTGATACTGTGGTATACTGAGTATGTTTGATAGGTTATAATGCTCTGGGAGGTGTTAATAGCAATGTCTATGATTTTATACGAATTTATCCGGTATTATTCAGTGCCCAGATGCCCCAGTACAAGCCAACATCACTGCATCACTGCCTATTTGTATGTGTTAGTTTCCGGGGAAAGGCACTACGCTTTCGTCCAAAATGGGAAGGTGGTGATTTCTCTTGCCTCCCTGGGTGCATTACAAGTTGAATATGAATCGCATACTTCTGGTTAGTATCATAGAGCATTCCTAAGTATTTTCTAGCACCAACATCCCACTACAAACTGGCTAATTGACACAACTCCATAAAATTGAAACAATTGACATAAGTGGGATATAAATTGATATATGAACATATAAATGGATGTAAAATCGTAGAATGATAGTATTCTTAATTTCAGATATGATTTGAAAGCCCATAACAAGCAATAGAGGTAGAATGAGTGATTTAGCCCAATTTGGAAAACCCGCGGGTTTGTGAGCATATTCACGGTATCATGGGTTTCCCCAGCATCCGATACCGTACCCGCACCCGTGATACCGCGGTAGTGTGAAACACCGTGTCCCACACTATGCACTTCTCACGATATACTGTTGAACGAGGATGAGATCTGCCTGGCAGTCATTGATCCCCAATTCCAGCGGTCCGGTTGACACACATCTAAGATGAGAATGAGGATAGGATCGATGTTGAAGGGTCTGTCTAAGACAGATTGCCTATGTATACACATGAAATCTTTGATGTGAATGTAACTGTAGCTAAATTTTGATTCTCGCCGCAGTCACAGCAGTTATGCCTCGGGCTTCTAGCGATTCGACAGAGCTCTCAAGCATATATCACTCGGGAATCTCAGACAAGTTTGTTGCCTTGACTAAACAAAAGGAGATCCTGGGGGAAGATCACCCAGACACGTCTGTGCGGCATGCATGTGAGCACTTGCGCTTCCAGGTCAAACAAAACAAAGGAAAGGAAAGCAAGAAAGTCTGTGCCCATCGCCCGCCCAAAGTCCCACCTTGCTCCAAGTGTCCATTTCGCGCGCGGCGCGGGATTCGATTGACCCAGTGATAAGCTGGCTAAGTGAACCAGCGTGAAATCTTTCAATTTCGTGCCAGTTATACGAGGTTACAAGCTGAATACAACATTAATTAATGTTTCTCCGAGAGCTATTGTGAAGGTCCAAGCAGATAGCTAAGGATACAGCATGTGCCATTGAGAGAGAGTTGGTACGGCTTATATGATGACCGCTTTACGGGTCAGATTACAAGAGTATCTAAGTTCGATATGGCTAACAGCTCGCCTAACCATCCAATCGGATTGGGGCTTGTTGGCATGTTTCCTACCAAGGGCACATATATTATCCATTCAGAAGGATCACATGAATAGGGATACACTATGGAATAATGGTCTAAGGCGTCGGCGGTCAAAGGGGACCTGCATTGATGGCCAGGAAGCCAGCCCGACAATAGCCGATCCCAATCGGGTGTGATACTGTTGATGACCCAGCTCAGCTTATGTTCAGATACGCATCCGAACCCTGGGCCCTTGATGAACCGGTTCAAGAGTTGTTAGGGCTACAGAGGAGCCAATCACGGAGTAGATATTGCAGCAAGGAGGGCTGCGGGTTTCGGTTTAATCAGCCGAGCCAGCACTGGTTCGCCTTGGCAACTGATGGCTCAGCGCGGGCCAAGCCAACCCTATACCCTGGCCCCATGGTTGTGCAGCCACATATACCCTAGAATATTTATGGAACATAAACTAATGTTCAACAGGTTCAGTTTGATACCCAAATAGTGCGGCGCCCGCGGCCCACTGAGTTCTGTTTATCTGTTTGTACCAAACTCATTCTTTATTTATTGTTTCCGTTTTGTGATTGTTCGTCTGTATAAAAGGCAGTAGTTTAGCAGTGGAATGCCGGTGAATCTACCCTTTCCCTCTCCTAGTGCGAGCCTTGCTTGTACGCCTAGGGAAAGTCTAGCATTCATTCGGAATAGGCTGTGAAGTCTGCCTCAATATCCAAGAGAAAAGCTTGAAACTCTTTGAAAAGGTCCAATGCAAATTCCTGCGGTGCATGCTCGGTGTCGGCTCTCGCTGTCTCAAAGCCGTGTTATTTTCGGAAACGGGGATATGGCCTATCAAATACCACCGTGTTTACCTGGCACTTAAGAATCTATGCCATCTTCTGGGCCTCGAAGACTCCGACCGGCCCGTTTGGAATGCCCTCGAGGAATCAGTTGCTCTTGCCCGTGCTAAAAGGATATCTTGGATCACTGATCTTTGCATTGTGCTCTCTCGACTCTATGTCCCTGTGGACCTGGACATCGTTGAGGACTTGGAGGTTTCCACTGTGGAGGCGGCCATGAAGGCTGTTAAGAAATCCATGGAAGCTTGGATTGATAATGAGATTGAGTCGTCATCGAGGACCAAGGAGTTGCTCACAGGTCGCCTTGAGAAGGACAGCGAGACAGGCAAACTTGTCAAGAAATCTCTAGACTTTAGGCATTACCTGAGAGTCAAGACTCCGGACCATCGCCGTGCATTGACGCGGATGGTTCTCTCAAGCCATAGTCTAGCAGTGGAGCGGCGGCGATGGACCGAACGAGGCAAGAAGATTGTCCCGCGCGAGTGGTGACTCTGCAGATTCTGTTGTGAAGCTGTTGAGGACCCCGCACATGCAATGTTCCTCTGTGATCACCAAGAGCTGATGCAAGTTCGCGAGCCTTTCCTGAAGGCGCTCTACACGGAAATCCCCGAGTTCAAACACCAGTTCACAGATGTGATGAGCTTCTTCCGAGCTGTACTTGCACGGAGGGAAATTACACCAGTGCTTGCAAAATTGGCATTCAATGTCCTCAAAATTTATGATGGCACACCCATGCTTTTGGTGGAGCCGCCGGTGGAAGCCATTTAATGGCCTCATACCTCCAAAATCTTTGGCAACTAGTTTGCCAGCCTTCAGGTGAAATACTTTGTTGTTGGATCTGCGCATGCATGCTGCAAAGGGACAGACATGCAACAACTTTTTGTGACTGGTGGACTCCGGGGATTTACACCTGGAAGGAGAGAACTCCGTCTGCACACCAGTACATTCGGCTGGTGGTCAGGTCCCACGAGGGTTTATCCGGAGGTCCAGCCTTTAAGGGCCAGCCAGTCTCAGATTGTCAGCGTCTTGTGTGATCGACCCCCTGGAATGGTGTGTGCTCCATTAACATCTTGTAGATCCATGTATGGATAACCACCTGTACATACCTTCATGTTTGTTTTCGGTAAACTCGTAGTTCAGGCTGTGGACCACGCGAGTATAATATAACCCCCCCCCCCCCCCATTGGGGAAGCTCTTAGTTTCTACAATTTGTGTTTCGGTCTCACAATATATTTGATCATCTGGCAAGTCTGAATATCTGAATATCTGAAATCTGTATATC
The DNA here is from genome assembly GCA_029289555.1 of Mycena latifolia. Lineage (NCBI taxonomy): Eukaryota > Fungi > Basidiomycota > Agaricomycetes > Agaricales > Mycenaceae > Mycena > Mycena latifolia. The sequence goes on along the minus strand of JARJLE010000016.1, from coordinate 337,251 downwards.
TGGCATCTGGCATATCTGGTTTCTGGACATTTGGCATAAGGAAATATCTGGCTTTGAGCATTTGGTACACGTGCAATAGTAATAATATTGTTCGTTGCATATTTGAGAACGTTATACGGAAACCAACCTCCTAGATCTTCACTGATCGCCCTTGGAATCATATTCCACAACCCTGTGATAAAAACCCAACTTTCCAAATCATCTAGTCCGCATATAGCGCCTGGAACGATTGAGATAGTCGCATTACCAACATTAATTAAAGAACTATTTCTTTGATTGTGAAGCCAAATTGCATACAGCGTTTAAACATTGGAATCCCCGAACCCGCAGTCTAATTGTAGCGGACATAGTGGTGTTGTTGGTATTTTATAGTGGTTTATTGAGCCATTATATTAGACCGATTTCATTAGTGTTCATATAGTCAGTGTTTCACCGGCGCGCAGGACGCCGAGTCATGGGGGATGCTCTGAGGGCCATGTCTAACCTCGCTGTGACGTACACAAATTTGGGACAGTTTAACCAGGTAGAAGGACTCCAAAAAAACAGCCCTGGAGAACCATAAAAAATACTGGGTGAGGATCACCCAGATACACTGATAATTATGGGCCATCTCGCGGTGACGTACTCGTGGTTGGGACAGTTCAACAGGGCAGAAGAGCTTAGAATAACTATCTTGACCAAGCACAGGGCGATCCTGGCGGAGGACCACCCAGGTACTCTGAGAACGATGGCCACTCTCGCTATGACGTACTCACATTTAGGACAGTTGAAACAGTGAGAAAAGCTGCAAACTATCGTCTTGACCAAGCGCGGAGGAATCCTGGGGAAGGATCACCCAGAAACGCTGACAGCCATGGCCAATCTCGTTGGGATGTACTCGCGGTTGGGGCAGAGGAACTCCAACAATTTTGAGCCAGTGTTAGTGTTAATTCTTCACGGGAACTATATAGAAATGGCGCTTGAGCCAGAAATTTAATTTCTGTGGGGCTCGAATACTTCCACAACTGTGCTTGGATAAACTGCATACAAACCTCTCGTCCGCCATTACTGTTCAAATATTTCTGTTGCATGGTCATAGCTATGAAGTTCACATTTCGTCGGTTCAACTTCGTCTGCTCTCCGGTCGAGCTACTCACACAGGATGGATGTATGTATGTACAAATCTCTCCGATTTCCTGACCCATCGTTACATATAGAAGTATTTACACGAAGCACTAATGCGCGAAAACAGTGATTTAAAGAAAAAGTGTTCAGACTGCACATTGCCTTTGCTTTGCCGAGAACGCGCCTATAACTTTAACCCTTGCCTAGAACATGCCCGTGAGCCGGACATCCTTGATCGACGCCCCGACCGTGACGGTGAACGTCCCCGCTGAGCCTGGGTCATCACACTCCATATGCTGCCAGAAGAAAAAAATACGCAACAGCAAACCGAGTCCCCAGCCGACGGAGAAAGGAAGAAAGGGACGCGCATCTCATCTCCCTTGCCGCGATATTCATCATTACGACCTCGTCGAACCCGCGCAGCACGCGCCAAAGCGCGCGCGCGTCCGCAGGGAACGCGAGGTACAGCTGCGGGATCTCCGTCCCCGCGACCGTGAAGCTCACCGTAACGCCCGAAGTGGAGCCGAAGTGGAGCCCGCGTTCGGGGACGTGATCTTGAGCGCGGAGTACGCGAAGCTGGTGGACGAGAGCCCGAAGCCAAACTCGTACTACGGTATGATGCCCTGCGCATCCATGTAGCGGTAGTCAAGTCCGTGTAGTTTATCTCCGTGGGGCCATGGCCCTTTACTCAGCAGGAAGTAGAAAGGGGGGGGCGGGGACGTACGACGGGGAACCCCAGGCTGTCGTATCGATGCTCGTCCCGTACGACGCCTCGTCCTAAGTACCGCCCATTAGCCCACGTATCCGGGCGCGCATATAGGGTACGCAGGAAGGACGCACCTCGTCGATGCTGAAGGGCAGCCGCCCGCTTGGGTTCACCCCCACAGCACGTCCACGATCGCGGGCCCAGTCTACTCGCCCGGCGCGCCTGCGTACACGATGCCCGCGATGTTCGGGTGCTCGCTCCACGACACGCTCACGAGCCTGACGGAGTGGATGATCGTGATCGTGTTGTTGCTCATGGCCGCGACGGCCTCGACCTGCGCGCGCACGAATAAGAAAATGTAAATCATAATGGTTGAGAGGAGAGGAGGGGGGCTGACGAGACTCCCGCCTTTGGTCCACAGATCGAGGTCGCTGCGGTCGCCCATGTTGCCACCACGACGGCGTAGAAGCCCAGCTCGCCGCCCGTCCTGCGCGCCCGAACCAAGTCAATTAGCACCCGCATAATTAACCTCCGCCCAGCGTCCCCGTGGTGTAGGCGGAGACGAATAAGATAAAATAAACAAGCGGAAAACACACGTATTGACGAACATGATCGCGACGTCTTTCCATTGGCCGCTGCGGGCCACGCACTCGGGACATTCGAGAGCGAGGTGCTGACCGTCACGCTGGTGCCGACAAAGTCCTGGATCGCGGTGATCGGCGGGACGGTGAACAGCAGCAAGTTCGAGCTGGGGCCCCACCTAATCCGTACCATACCGCGTCAACGCTTATTCCACAGAATAACGGAGAATGAACGAAGGTCACAGGAAGCGCACCCAGTAACCATCATCCCGTCGTTACACGTGTTCAGATCATTGCACCCCAAGTTCGGGAGGAGCGCGTCCTTACCCACCACTGCCAGCGTCTTCATCTGCGCCGCCGATAGCGGCAGCCCGCACGCTTTCGCGGCGGTGCCCCCGTGTGGTTGTTCTTGAGCAAGACGGCGGAGCGCCCGCCGATCTCGTGCACGAGCGCCGTGTGCGCCGCGGAGCGCACGTTCACCCTGGCGTTCAGGAGCCGTCGGAGTGCTGCGCGTCGAAGTTCGCTGCGGGGAAGCCCTACGCGCTCCGTTATTTATTATTATGCTGCGAGAGAGAGGGGGAGGGGAGGGGACGCATGCTGTCCTGCCCGAGCTTATAATACCCCGCCAGCACGCGCGCCGCCATCTGGTTCAGTCTCTACAAAAATAAAAACCCGTCTCAGCCTCGTGAAACTTATCTTACAATAAAAAGACACGCACCGCCGTCGCGACGTCCCCGCCGCTGACCGCACTCGCGAGGGAGCCGCCCCCGGTGCCAAAGACGAGTCGTGCGTCGCGCCTCAGTCGCTCGCGACGTAGCCTGTGCGTGGGCGGTTTTGAGTTGAGTAGGTGGTTGATTACGATAAGGTGATTGAGTTGATGAATAAATAAATGAAGGAATAGGCGAGGAGGGAGGGGACGCACCCTGGAAGCCCGCGGCGCGCACGAGCCCGGTGGGGTCCAGGAGGCCCGCGTTGTAGCAGGAGGAGGTCCCATTCAGCTGCGGGTACGCGCACATCATCGAGATCACGCCGGCCTGCCGTCCAATCCATTTCCCGCGTCAGTTAGCGTTCGATAATGGAGAAGCGGGTGGAATAAATCAACGTGGCAGGCCAAAACGCACCTCGATACTCGGATCAAAGTACGTCTCGTGCATGGTGCGGTCGTCGATGTACGCGTCGAGGCCGTAGCGCCAGTGCTCCTGGTTGTTCGCGACGAGGTGCTTCGCGCACGCCTGCACGCCGACATTCTGCACGCCCGTGAGCGTCGCGAAGGCGCCCTCGCCGCTCAGGTACGGGTCCGGGCCGAAGCTGCGGGGGTGGGTGGGATGGGTTGAATGGGGCGGGAATGGTGAGAAAACGGCACGTCGAGAGCAAGAAAGGGCGCACCTGTTGCGCATCTAGCAAAGGTGAATGAGAAGTGGAGAGAGGGGAGGAGAGAGAAAGCACGCACGAGGTCCATCGCGGGGCCGATGAACACGTTGCCCGAATTCAACACATTCCGTTAGTAGCACATGGCGGGCGCGCGCGGGGCCCACGCACTGTGTCCCCTTCGCCCTAAACTCCTCCGCCATCGCGACGCCCTTGCCTGCATGAGGCGGTGGCTGAACATCGCGGTGGCGTTGATACCCGCGGGGAGCCGTCACGCTGTGCGCGAGCTGAACCCAAGCACGCCAGCAGCCCGTCTTCTCCGCGAGCGTGAGGTTGGCGACGGTCGCGTTGGCGAGCGCGTATGCGGCGTCCCAGGTGCCTTCCACATCGCGTGAGCTGCCAACGAGCGAAAGACAGCGACAGAGATAGGGGCGCACGGAGGGTGAAGCTTAAGTGAAGCCGCGGACGGCGCAGAGGGCGAGCAGCGCGCAGAGTGCGAGCAGCAGGGTGGGGCGGGACATCGCGCCTCGGGGCTCACATTGGTGCCGCAGCTGAGTATACTCGAGGAAGAAGATGGGCCCGCGTGGCGGGCGGGCAGCTAAAAGCCACGACATCAGTCATGGCCTGATGAGCTTGAATTCAGGAATGTCTGCGAACACGCGCTGTCGAGCACAGCGGGGGGACGAACCATTCCACGACGTGTCGCGCAGTATCATCTGACTGAGCTGGGAGACTGCACATTGACTGCGCCTAGCAATTCCGGAAGTCCATCATGAGCGCAACCCGAGCGACGATTTGGAGCAGAAAGTGGAAGCATCGGACAACCGGGCCCAAGTTGGGATTCTGTCCGGACTCCGATTGGCAGCTGAGCCACGTGGCCGGTCGGTCCCGAGGCCGGGATGCTACTGAGATTCCGGGATCCCGGATGGCCATTGCAATTGGTTCGATTTCAAGGGGCTACCACGATAAGGAATTTCCTTATATGGGAGGGGGGGGGGGGGGGGGAGGGTCTCCCGGCCGCGAAAAAAAAGTTTCATACCAAATTTTGGAGGAGGATTTGGGAGGCTTATTTCCAGTGGTTCGGTGCAAAAAAAAATGTTTTGCTTGTGGTTTGAGTGATTTAGCTTGGATTTAGCCCGCCGCAGCGTGCATTGTTCGTGATGCTACTAATTACACGGTACGACAGACCTCTCGACCCCGAGAATGAGGTTCCAACCCTCGATCAAGATGAGGACGCAAGCAACGACGTCCAACTCTCGCGAGGACGACCAGCATGCCGTATGGTTGTACATGATTCGGACTCAGATTCGTACAATCCGGACGCTGGCTCCGACCACAGCGAGATTGAGAAGGCTCCCGCTCAAGGATCAGCACAAGGGAATGAATACGGCGATGGGGACGAACTTGAGTACTTTGACGAGCCAGAGCCTCACCTCCTCCATGCCCCTGTCGAGGATGACGACGTCGACCGTGCTATTGAATATTTTGAGGCACCGGGGATTGATTATTCGGGGCCAGCGGATGTCGCAGATACTGGGCTAACTGCAACTTCGGATGCAGAACGATCGGTCGACGGAGGGGATGGGACACCTCCGCAGGTGCCAGTCGCAGCAGGCCTCCCAGCGAGCTCTTCCGCGCAGCTCCCAGCGACCACTTCCGCGCAGACTTCCGCTCCGACCGCTCTGGGGCACATCCACCAAACTGCAAACAACAATGTCCTACCTCCCCGCCGAGCAGCCAATAAGCGCAAGGTGGTTGAGTTGGATTCGAGCACCTGTGTGTGCGGCGAAGCCGTAACCGAGAGCGAACGGAATGACGGGTCGTCTGCAATCAAATGCAGCAGCAAGGCCGGGTGCGAGGCAGTTTGGGTAAGAAGTTCGCGCAGAGTCAGATCAGCGAGCTAACCTCCTTTAGTACCACTCAGATTGTGTGGATATTGAGGCGGGGCGAAAGGGATGGGTATGCGGCAATGCCAGTCGTGCGGCAGCACGAAGCGTAGACGTTAAGCGAGGCATCGTGTGAATTTGATACATTCCAAAAAAGGAAAGCTTACGTCATAGAGGGGGGGAGGGTCGAGCCAACCCTCTGAAAAAAAAAAATCGGGGTGTAGTACGGATCTCGCGGATCGGTATCCCCTTGTACGATTTACCCAGGCCCGCCGATGCTCGAAGCTTGAAGGCCGATGATGCCCCAATATCGCCGGGCCGCCGCTTTGTTATGTCGGCGCTCCGGTCCTTAGCCACCGAGTCACAAATAACTTTGAGGCAAGAACTCGATTCCGGCAGGGCTCGCTGAGGTGGGCAAACAAATTTAACCTCCGGCGGGAACTCTGCGTTGCCCGAGATACGCTCATGGCTCGACGTTCAGCGTTGGGCCAGATTTTAGCGTAGAGTCAGAATTTAACGGAGCGCACCCTGGGCCTTTGGTGCGCAGCTGAATGTTCAACTTCTTGGCGGAGATATGCAGGGCAGTCAGTCTGCGTGAGGTGGATGTATGCAGGCGATCTCTCTCATCGTCGAGTGCCTTGCTTAAATTGAACACTTCCACGAGGTTCAAGTTGACAGTGCACTCCATCCAGCTCATAGCGGAGTAAGTCCTGTCTGATACGATCCTGTGCATACATCCAGTTGTCAAGTTGCACACTACACCGAGGCGCCGGCAAGATGTACATCTCCGCGCTTTGTCCGGAGTCCAATAGACTTATATCTCAGAATCGGATTGATATTGGGGCCTTCAAATTGTTTGCGTGAAAGGAGATCGATACTGTGCTTTTCAAAGAAATATATATCCGTCTTGCTGTTGGAGGGAAGCATTCCAAAGCCGGACATCCCTCTCGATGATTGCGTTCTCGTCTCTCCCCGCCTGTAAAGAGCTGATTGGGGTGGCAGCAGCCGTGCCTCCTGCCCTCTGCGTCCAAGCTCTAACAGGCCACAGGTTTATAATATCACCCGCATCGTCCGCTGCAAGCTCGCTGAGCGCGACGGGGTTGGCTACCTCTCAGTTCGCCAGCTCCGGATATTCCTGAAGCGCGGGATGGAGACGATACAACCCCTTGTCAGTTCAAATAAGTCCGGTTCCTGCATCCTAGGAAGCTCCCAGGCCTTCCCCTCTGGCGTAGCTTATAACACAACACTCGAACAAGTGAGCAGGGTCAATATGGGTGTACGTTGGTCCTGAATTGGCTTCAACGGACCGACACTGCAGGACTCTGAACTTGATTTATCTTCGACGAGCGAAAGTGCGTTGTACCGCTGCTCAGTGACGTTCAACATCCATGGGAAACATGCCGGAGGGAGCGAAGTTTATTGGCCTCAGACTCTCAGGGGACATTCTTATAGGCATACTTCAGGTACTTCAACCTGCTTCAGCCAACCAAATCACCGATAACTGATGGAATGGGCAACAGTGTTCTGTCAAAATGAAAGACTATCGAGGCTACAAGGATGGTTCAGTATTAAAACCATGTGTAATACCGAGCAATCTCGAGAGCCATACAGAAAGCGTCACCCGCGTCGCACGCCAAAACGCTGCCTCGACGCGTACCTCCCCCAGCGCTGGATGTCCTCGCGTTGGAGCAGCAACGCCACCGAGTAATACCTGCGCGCGAGCTCCTCGTTCGTCGCAACCTGGTGCACCACCGTATGGCACGGTCTTGCATGTGTTAATACCTCTTAAGCCCCTCTGTCTCCATTGGCGACATACAGACGCACCTGCAGAGCAAGAACCGGAGCTCAGCACGCTCTCAGGATGCCAGCCCTTCTTGCGCGCCTTCGCATGCGTGGAGCGCGGGATGAGGTGGTGGTACGTCAGCGGGACCGCCCGTTCACAAATTTCGCACTCCGTCGTGCGAGTGGTGGACCAGACGGGCGGTGGTGCGCACGCGGCGTCCGCGTAGTCAGCGAGGACCTTTCGCAGGAAGATCTGTGCTCTGTCGGCGTCGGGCGCGAGCCCGTAAGACACGAGCGAGTCGGTGAAGGACACGGGTGTTGCGTCGAGCGGTATTGAGTCGACATCAGAGGGGAGAGTTAATCGGGTTTCGTAGGAGGCTGACAGAAGGGCCGCAGGGAGCGTGGGCCAGACCTCGTGCGCGAGGTAGGCACGAGCCCATCGGACTCAGACTCGGGGGAATTTCGGAGTTCGGAGCAGGAGAGGAGGCGTTGTGCGAGGCAGTCCTTCAGGATGAAGAATTGGGGCGATTCGAAGGTTTGGTGGCCCATGAGGTAGAGATGGTGGAGGTTCGGGAGGAAGTTCACAATCAGAATGACCGTGATGGAGGCGGTACCGTTTCGGGGTCCGGGCCGATTGCCGAACCGACGACATCTTGGACGGCATTGTCCCACATTTTTTTGCAACACACTAGTACTGTCCTTATGAGAGCGGAGATCCAGAATATGGGGTATCTGCGACCGACGGCATTGTCTTGCAACACACTAGTATTGTCCTTATGAGAGCGGAGATCCAGATATGGGGTATCTGCGCAGAGCTTTCGGAACCGGGAAGAGAGGTACTGATTTTTAGGATCACAATTTAAGATTTGCCAAAGAGGTGTTATGTAATTGTTGGAGCTGTACTTTTCAAGTTCAAATGCGCGCGCTCCGTGCCTACTGTGGGCCGAAGTCCTGGCTGTCAGAAGCAACGTAGAAGGTCGCCTCGAAGCTATGGTTCTACAGCGCCCGACAACCACCTGCGCCTGTCATTCGAACTCATGATATCGATCACTTTACTGATAGCCGCCCAAATACTTGAGCCGCACTACGAGCCATGGGGGCGGATTGAACTTCGAAACTACCAAACAGTTAGAACTTTCACAGCCTGAACGATCACCAAACTCGAGATCCCAGTGTCCGTGCACCGATCCGCTCGTTCCTATTGTACATTCGCAATCCTTCGGGATGTGTCAGTCCTTCCAGAACTGTTTGAGAGTGCCCGTGTGTGGTATACAGCTAGCGCGGCGATGCAGGTCTTCTGGCTCTGCCACACAGCGGAACTCCACATGGTTCTGTGACTGGTCTGTACTGCTTGACTCGTCCGCAATGCCACCACCTAAGCCCTGTAGAAATCTAGTTGCAACCACAAGCTAGTGGTATTACTGAACGCGGTCCGCTGCCAAGAGACGGACAGAAATATGGCGTTCAAGCTCACCGCGCTGGTCCTACCCAAGTTCTGCCGGGTGATTTCTACCCCGGTCGAGAAGTATCGAAGCTTGAGATGTTCCTGGATAATACTAAGGTCTCTTCGACACTTTCTCGGTTTTCGCTCACCATCATGGTATCCAGTGTTCAATTTACACAGACGATAACATCTTCAGAGCATCTTCGGCAGTGGGAGGGTCGACGTCTAGACCTATGACTAGGGTAGCCAGGCCAACTTGCCCCTTCCAAGAAATTAATCCGACACATCGGCGGAAAATTGCGCGCACCCGATTGAATCAATGCGGTAGGTAGGTAGGTAGGTAGCATTACACGGCACGGTCCCGCTCAGGAACGCCGGTTTCGGGAAGTATCCCGGAGTACTATAGGCAATTTTAGTGTACCCCATCGTCCCCGACCTCATAATATCTCCCAAGCCGAGCTCACGCACCTAGTGTCCCGTCGCGTTGTAGAACCCAGAAGATACTTTGAGGCAAAAATTAGAAGAAATGAAACACAGATACCTTCAGATAGCCAATCGAAACACGGGAGTTGCGTAGAACACTGAGAGAACGTCATAAGCGAATTTCGCTACAAGAGGTATAGTTGATCGTTCATAAACCATGGACTTGAAGAACTCAATTGAGTCTAATTCATCCATGAGACGGCGTAAGTTTGGTACATCGGTGAATAATTTCTCGAGAAATGCTGTTCTCAAGGACATAACCTCGGCTGAGGCGTCACAAGTTAACAGGGCATGTTCTGGAGTTTCAACCTCAGTTTTGCAGAACCGACAGACCCGTCGGGAGCGATCGTCCTCGCGTGCGTGCTCATGATCTCCGTATCGCAGTACTTCAACGGCAAGTAGGTGGGTAGACAACAGCAGAGAAGCCAGAGCTTCTCTGTGTTTTTGGGTCTTCACCATGGATAAATAGTGCCGTAGGCGTAGCGTTTGCGGTGCAGGAGCCTTCTCTTTCTGTGGTTCTCGACGTCCCTGGATCAAGTAAAGCTTATCGGACGAGTCGACTTCACCTTGTATCCATTGCAACATCAGACCATCAGCCTTTTTTGCGTATTCTAGCACGGATTTAGCCGTGGCATTCGCAAGGTCAAGGCCTGGGCATTCAAATGGAAGCTTGGCAGCGGCAGTCATCAGATCCTTCGCCCAAGATCTTTTGCCCGTGGCAGCCAATTTAATTGAACTGTTAAGAGCGGCACGTGCAAAATGGGTCGGAAGGAGTGTTAATAAATACTGCAGGTAGCCAAGTACAAGGATGAATCGGCGGACTCGCAGAGGTACCATGCCCGGCTCCGTGTAAAGCGGGATAAGCATCGACCGTCCATGGAGGTTCAGCATTTGACGGATAAATGAGACCTGGACTTCGCAGAGCTGTTTGACGTGAAAATCTTCGCAGTCGGGCGAAATTTCGCAACCGTGGATAAGATGGCAGTCCACGCGTGCCAAGTAAAGCATCTTCAGCTCTCTCGGAGTCAGTCTACCCGTTTTTTCCTCGATGGCCATGATACGGTGGGCGCAATATCTCGCGGTGCCTGCTTTAGCTTTATAATGATCCTCGAAGATATTTTGGGTATCGGATCGCAGGTGTACGCCTACATACTTTTCCTCATCGGTAATTTTAAGCACTTCATTTCCGAGCTTGAAGACGGGCAGTGGATCAGCGGCCAAATATTAGGATCACCGTTTTCAACATGTTGATCAGAATGAAGTTGACGGCATATCATTGTTGGAGAGCATTTAGCTTCGCACGAAGGCCTCTGGCGGACATTGATATAAGCAGGACATCGTCCGCTTGAGCCATCATGGCAATTCGTACGTTCTCCATTACCACATCGTCGAGGTCGGGCAGCATTACGAGGTCAGCCATGAACAAATTCCAGAGCACCGGGGAGGCTGGATCTCCAGTCAGTAATCCGATAAGTGCTTTGAACTCCCCATAAGTAGCGTCTCCGTGTTTGACAGAATATCCCATGCACATGTACGTCTTACGGAGCCAATCTGAGACCGGTCCGGCCATTCCCATCCTCGCAAGTTTCAGCCACAGAGTGCAGTGATCCGTTGAAGGAAATGCATTAGTTGCATCGATTGCTACAACATATATAGTCTTGTCGTGAGCGCGTGCCCAGTCGCGAATGCACTGGAGGATGAAGGGGTTGTTATTCGTCCGATATTTCTCCCGGAAGCCATTTTGCCAGTCTGGGATCAGGCCACGAGCCTCAGCCCATTGGGTAATTCGTCGATGAATCAGCAAGGTCAGCACTTTGAGGAAGCAGCTCTCAAGTGCAATGATGCGGTAGCTGTCTGGGATCTCGCCGGGTTTCCCTTTTTTTAGGAGACCGATGATTGCCGTTCTCAGCCATATTGATGGACTGTCATTCCTTCGCACACATTCGTTGCAGAGACGAACCAGATCTTCGTTGGGAATTTCCATGATATCCGCGTACGTTATGGCATCGTCTCCTGAAGAACTGTCCAAGGAGTGTTCCAGCAGATGGTCTTTCACCCATGCTGCGTCGTCTTCGAACCAAGCAGCCGAAAAGAACCCTTCTGGGGTGGAATCCTCGGTATTCTCCGGAATGAGGGAGCCCAGGGTCTGGTTTATTTTGTGCTAGATTTTGTCAAATGCTGTAGGCATGACTGCAGGCGGGTTCAATCGCTTTTCGAAGACCCCTCTGAGGCTTTCGGCGGTCACTGATATTGGAGGAGGCTGTGGGTCAGCCAGACGCTTCACTTCCTTCCAGAAAACGCCACTTGATGGTGCGTTGAAGAGTTTATCTCTATTCGCATCCCTGATCGCTCCCAGTTTGTCTCGTCCACGGTGCTTCTCGGGGTACGGCTTCCTTGCTGTTTTCGAGTCCGAATCTGATGCCCTGTCGTCGGGGATATCAACTGTAACTTTCTCGACATCTATCGGAGGTAAGGTTGTCTCGGAGAATCTCGGGAGATTGCTGTAGACAGGCGGAGTGTTCACACGAGGCATCTGCGTTGTTTTATTAGCTAGTTCTTTAGAGCCCGTGAGGTGCCCACTGGCCACCGCGGAATTTTAGACGCGCGACCATTCTGTCTGGGTAATTCAGTAGCACATGATTCTCAGAACAGATTGACGCTTCTCTCGCCAACATGTTCCACATCTCATCTAGTAAATTGGCGCTGAATCATGTCTACATTCTAGATGGGCATGTTGCACGAATCATCAACCGGCCAGCCCTCGGTATATTACGACCCCGATCGAATTAGTGGCAGGCTCACTGCGTCGCTTGAATCTTGGAAAGCATCTCCCCGAAGGCAGGCTGCCTGATTTCTCAACTCGACAGCCTGGAACGGAAGATCAGCCTGATACATTTTAAGGATGAGGAAGCCCCGCACGGTTCTAATGCACTGCCCTGTCGTGTGTGTGAAAATGAGAGGAAACCCCTTCGCGTGAGACAAAGTGGATACCTTCCTTTCTTCTGAGGCAGGCCCGGACCCAGATGTACGGCTGCCCCACGACACGATGGCAAGAACCAGGCGAGCCACAGCCGAGGAATAGTCCGGAGCCTGCGAACCTGTGTCTCGAGCGGAGGTGGGAGATTATAAATAGCGAGGGGCGAGCCGTCGCGAGGAAGAGAGGTAGCGGGGGCCCTGAAGAGACTCCTGCAGTCGCCAAGCGCCCGGGTGCCGTCGATTTCGCCAGAGACCACCACTACCGACAAGCGGCTTGACGAGGGCCTCGCGCGAGACACCAGGACAGACAAGCACCGCGCTGGGAGCTCCCTCGATCAAGCGCTGTGGTGTGTAGTGGGCTCCTGAAAAGCGCAGACCCCCAAGCGACCGGTTGACGCGTGGAGGGGGAGTGTCGCGCGCAGGTGGGGGAGAATACGGTCTGAGGAGGGAGGAAAATGGGGGGAAGGACAATCTCCCAGGACGGCGGTCTTTATCGCCAGAAAATACCTGCATTGGGTTGAAATTAAATAACATTTCGCGGTGTGACGTTTGATGCGGCCCGCGATAGGATGGGTGGGGAGCGGGGGTAGAATTGCACCGACCATCACGGGGATGCGCTAATGCGATCTGGGCGGAAAGTTTGTCAGCGCGCAGCCCACCGGCACTTGGCGCCCTGAGCGCCTCACACTGCAGACGCGAGCGCCCCGCGCAGACGCTGGTTGGCGCCTTTGAAAAATTTTATGGGTGGCGGCACGTAGTTTGAAGGGGCGCGTCAGTGGCGCGCAGGCGGGAGAGCCTCGGGAATCAGGCGACGCTCCGCGTGGTAGCGTGGCGCCGAAACGCCACATTGTGAAAATATAGGCTCGGGTAATCGGGCCATTGCGAATTCGGTGCCTCGCAAGCCGCAACAGGCATCGGATGTGCAGATAATGATGGTATATCCGTCTCATAATCGTGGGCATCGCCGTCTCCTGGGAGATTGTGACGCCTCTGACAACCCTGGAAGCATGCGGGGTGTAGTGTTGTTGGCAGAATCTTGCCATTCTGCCATTTGGCCTGGCAAAATGGCAGGCAAAATGGCTCAATTGAGGTCGCTCTGGCAGAATGTGGCAAAACTCATGGGAACTATGGGAGAAATAGCATTTTTTTTCAACTGTTTTGTGGCCGTTTTATGGGTTTTTGACTATAATGGTGCGATTGGGAACGAATTTTGCTCATATTCAAAGCCAGCTCCAGCCTGCAGTCCTACAGCATAGTGATTTTGTGGTGTGTGACTCGTGATTTCAGCAAGTTGAACCATGGAAAGACTCGTCTGTAGGGTTTAGAATCGTTTACACCATTGTTTTAATACTGTGGAAGATTAATCTGAAGCAATCCAAGGTGAGGAAACCTCAGAAAAATATAACATGGTTGAAAATGCAAGGATTGATGTGCCAATTCTGCCGAATTCTGCCAGCAATCTGCCCTGCCATTCTGCCATTGTGCCTGGCTCAATTGACCGAAATCTATTCTGCCCACCGCACTAGCGGGGTGATAAAACTAGCGCAGTATTTGAGCATGGAGGATCCGATAGACTAACAAGTACGCACCCGTACGGAGCGTGGAAGTCGTGGGACCATCGCGTCGTAAGTGCTGACGAACGCCGGAATGGTGTGTATTTGCTTATGTTTGGACGGCGCGCTGAGGCCGAACTGATCACATGATCCCCGTTGGTTCTCGCGTTCGCGTTCGCCGTTTACCTGGTACCAGTAATGCCTTTAGCGGATACCGCGTAGTTACACTGGGGGCAAAGGCCGGGGCATGTGGATATCACATGTGCAATACGCATGTGACAACACATGTGTTCGGCATGTGTTGATCCGGGCCCAAAAAGCCTTTTTTCGGTGCATGCCGAACATATGAGGAACACATGCGTATTGCGCATGTGATGTCCACATGCCCCGGCCTTTGCCCCCAGTGTTACTCCACAACAACAAAAGGGGACCACCGTAACGCTGCACAGATAGCAATCACAGCCTTCAACCACTTCCATCCCGCCACCTAAGCTCGCCGTGCCAAAAATATAGTCCCTTCCGACCTTGTCTCCATTCCCTCTCGGATTGAGCCCCCCTCGCTACACTGCGTAAACCGAAACAGTAATGATTCGAAATTCTCAAATACTTATCCCGCAGCGGTCCGGAACTAATCGCCAGCTGAAATCTTAGCCGTACGAAACTCTATACCCCTGAGCCATCATATTCCTATCCCAGAACAGATTTTCCTTACAAGAAGTGTGATCATTGGTGAGAACTTCTGTACTCAGGGGGATTTATGTATTCTTTTGGGGTAGACTTGATGGCATGAACGGATCCCGCCCGAATTTTCAACAACTTACTAGGCAGCTACAACCGGTAAATCGTACCTCGCATGTCAAGCGGCAAGTGGATCCGCTGTCCTACCTCTCCTGACTTTCTCGATGTCCGCCATCGCAGGCCGATATGTATATGTATTCCCGATTGAGAGATGCCCATTTGATTGATGCTGTTACCGTTCAACAAGACACCGCTGTTGCCATATTCTGGCCGAGAGAGATGACTTTGTTCCGCTCTCAGTCTTTTGAATTGGAAAATGAAAGCCACAACTGTCATTTGATTGTGTGTCGCGCCTGCCAGAGAACGACTCGGTTTAGCGCATTGCCGTAACTTAGTCCCGTTGAGCATCCCGCCGATGCCGAGGACCGGCACCGCCACTGCACTACAGAGATCCCACTCTCCCGGCCGAGGGTGGTCGCGGAACTACTCTCCCCTTGCTCGCACAACGTCGCTGACGATGCAGGGAGAATTCTGGGAAGATAGAAACCTATTCCTCTGAGCAGCGGGCTCGAGAATACGGGTCCATCTACCATAAGATCTACGGTGGAGGGGTGTTTTACGTACGCCGTTGTGAGGTCACGTTGCAGCAGCCCGCGATGCAATTTGCTACCGAGCTGCGCTGTTGTCGGGCAGAACCGTGATTGGGAGGCGAGCTTTTCCCTGCTTCCTCGGCATTGATTGAAGGCACGTTTTTGTGTCTGTGGCGCGCAGTCGGGAATTGGCACCGTAAAGCTGGTCGACTCGGATACGGGGCGCATTTCAACTTCAACCATGAACTATGGAGCTCGAAACCAATTGAACATACACGTACCTTTGGAAGCCCGGCTCGGCGGTGCAGGGACGCGGATCCTGTAGTACCTCGCCCCATGACCATCTGAAGTTCTGATGTTCCGTGCAGGCAGACTATTAATGTGGTCAACTCTACGAATGCCCCCTCCTACCGTTTTATAAAAAGAGGTGAAAAATGCATGCATGACGATTATCGGACCGTTGGGTCACTTGTCAGCCGCAACTCGCTCGCGATCGGAATGTACCCTCTCTAAGCCTTGCATGCAGGTCTTGGTAAGTGAGTTGGTATTTTTAGAGTAAGCATACTTTGCGATAAATTGCGGGGCGGGGTTGATACGAACAAATTGGCCAGCCGATGACCACGGGTTCTCTCACGAACACTTGATAAAAGAACTCATCCAGCGACGGCTTCTCTTCTCTCGACTACGATGCCCCACCACTTATCCATCACTGAAATTCGATCCAACAATATTCTAGTTTGTTTAAATATCGCTGTGAACACCTTGGAAATTCTCTGCGACACCTGTAACACCCCATTCTTGGATGCAATCTTCAGGACAACTCAATCGCTGCTGAAATATGTACCGGTGAATCTCTGCAATATGTAGTGCTCTTGACTTGGGCTTATATTCCCTCAGACCGTCAAACAAAACAAGAATGATTGTATCCAGATGATGGAGCAAATACACGAGTTGCTTTATGCAATCATTGGGCTTCATGTATCCTCAGACACTGGCGGTGAATTGTCACCGAGCATGTTAGCTCATGTTGGGAAGTTTACAGAGTATTTCTGTTACATCTCTGTTGGCGTGGTTGGCTAAATATTCCTTGCAGGACACTTCACAAGAGCCATACATTTGTCGAGGCACAACAGGAAAAGAGCAGAATAAGACAGTTTTTTTATCAGGGTGAAATGAGCAAACTCCTCAAGGATTGCAATACGGGACTGCAACAGGGTCTCGATGCTTTCAAAGTGAGAGGCAGACTCTCATGTGCCAGTCTTTGCAACTGACCCAGATTCATGAAGGTCCAGCGTGTTGATCTTTTGAAAGATACAACGAAGATGCAAACATATGCCGAGAGGAGACATCAAGAAGTATTGGAGTTGATTCAATCTCTTTCTGATGGGACCAATTCAGACAGATCATCTACTGTATGCAATTTCGGACTGATTTCTGAGGAAATCCATACTGAATGGACGTAGATAAGCAGAGGGTTTCCCACTCGAAACAGGTATATACCTGAACGGAAGCTGTCGTAGTACTCACACTCCCCCGTTTTCAAGCTCGAGTTCACTTTCCATGTTGCCATCAGAGCCAAAGATCTTCCATGGTCGTGACGCCGAACTTTCAGAAATCATCGATGCTTTTGCTCGTGAAACACCGAGGATACCAATCTTGGGAGCCGGTGGAATGGGAAAATCAACGCTGGCAAGAGCCGTTCTACATCATTCCAAAATGACCGCTAGATATGGAGAGCATCGCTTCTTTGTTGGGTGTGACTCTGCGCCAACCACCGCCGAACTTGCTGCTCTGATTGGTTCTCATATAGGACTGACACGCGGCAAAGTGCTCACCAGATCAATTATCCACCATTTTTCCAATGGCCCACCCAGTCTCCTGATTTTGGACAATCTTGAAACACTCTGGGAGCCGATGCAATCTCGTAAAGATGTTGAAGAAATACTGTCTCTCCTTACCGATGTAGATGATCTTGCTCTGATTGTAAGTGCAAACCTGGCCTCTCAATCAACACTGAAGATTTAACTGCGATTAGATTACAATGCGAGGAGCCGAAAGGCCAGGAAAAGTGCGCTGGAGTCGGCCATTCTTGCTTCCTCTAAAGCCCCTATCACTGGCTGCTGCGCGACAAACCTTCTATGATATTGCAGATGATTTTCATGACAGCAGGGATGTTGACAAACTCCTTCTCCTTACTGACAATATGCCACTGGCGATTGATCTTATGGCCAATTTGGTTGATTATGAAGGCTGTTCCAAAATATTAGCTCGGTGGGAGGCAGAACGAACTTCATTGATGTCTGAAGGTTACAACCGAGAATCAAATTTGGACTTATCAATCTCGCTCTCCCTCTCCAGTCCTAGGATCACAGCTCTGCCTCAGTCAAAAGATTTATTGAGTCTCATCTCAATGCTGCCCGATGGTCTCTCAGATGTGGAACTTCTTCAAAGCCAAATTCCCATTGACAACATACGTGTTTGCAAGGCTGCTCTGCTTCGCACCTCATTGGCGTATTTGGATGACAATGGACGGCTAAAAGCACTAGTCCCTATTCGGGAGTACATGCAAAAACTGCACCCTCCTACGGCACAGCTCATTTACCCTCTGCTAAAATATTTTAGAGAACTCCTGGAGATTTTTTCAGTTCAGCGCGGGACACAATCAATGCCTGGAGTCGTTGCTCGAATGCAGTCAAACTTTACCAACATTCAGAATATTCTTCTGACTGGCTTGCACCCAGACAATCCAGACCTAGTCAATACAGTTTACTGTGTGATCTTCCTCAATAGCTTCAGCCGCATCGTCAATCATGGCACCCTGAAGCTTCCTTTCATGGAACGTATCTCGGAACTGCTCCCTCGTCTCAGAGATCATAAACTCGAGGTTTACTTTGTTATTGATACCTTTGCTTCATGGGCACAACAGCCAATTTCGAATGCAGCAGCTCTTTTCATCAAAGGTGTAGAACATTTGTCTCACATTGATGATTCAGATCTAGAATGTGAGGTTTTGAAATAATGTTGTTTATTAAGTCTGACCAACCTATCCAGGCAGGTTTTACCACACTGTAGGAGACTATCATCGTGTCCACAACGGTGATATTCCTGCAGCTCTGAAATTCTATGAAACTTCCTTATCTCTATCAATATCAACCGGGAATACAAAACAACAGTCGGATACCCTTAATTTGTTGGGTTGGACCAAGTGTACCACTGGGGACTATCGCGCTGGCCAGTCGTACGCGGTTCAGTCCCAGAAGCTGGCTCAGAATTCCGCGGATTTATACAGAGAGGCAAAATCATTACACCTTGAAGCCGCCTGCTCATATCCAGTGGGAAACTACCGATATGCGATCAAGGTATGCATGAGGGCCCGCAAATTGTTCAGCCTGTGTGGGATGGCTAACAGCCAGGCGGACCAAGGTGCCATGGGATCTCAGGCCGAGATTCACAAAAGCAAATCTGAATATCGGGAAGCCCATAAAATACAGAGCCATATTTTGGACATGGTCCCCATCGAGCAGGATCCACACAGACATGCCTTCGCATTGCTCAATATTGCAGAGATTGATGTGTTAGTTGGTTCTCCGGAAGGGGCCGTGCAGCAGAAAATCAATGCATCAAAATCCATCCTGAACACAGTGGGATTTGCCCGAGGAGTCATATTTGCCAATGCTGTCCAGGCAGATCTCAAATTGAGAGAAGGGGATCTCTTGGAGGCAAGGAAAATATTCAAAGAATGCTTGGCATCATGTCGGGGAAGAAATATCGACATTAAAACCTACTGCCTTGAGCGACTTGGGAATATACAATATTGGGGTTCTATGCAGGAAATGCCTGTCTGGACAGTGGTGTTTCTGGGACATATTATTAAGACAAAAGAAAGGCCTAAACTCTATAATGCGCTCCAGTTCCTTGGAGATATGTTCCTGCATTCAGGGGATGAGGACACAGGAATTAGCCTTGTCACTGTTGCCCTGGATGGGTTCACAAAGATGGATGTTCACCGAAGCAGAGCTGAATGTATGCTCCGACTTGGAGATATTTCCTACCTCCATGGAGACACATCAACAGCAGAGGAGCACTGGAAAACCGCTAGACCACTGTTTGAACTGTCATCACAAACAAAAGAGGCGGCCGGCATTGATACAAGACTTGCTGACATTGCGAAAGCCAAAGAGACAAAGTAGTAGACTTTTTTTTTGTCAAGGACAAGCAAAAGACCAGGGATGTTGGAATAGGTGCGGCTGATGCTGTATTGTAGTGTATGTATGATCTCGTTTTCAATTTACAGTGTGGGTGGCTGAAAAAGATGACATGGGATTGACAAATGCGGTGGACTGGGTTTTCCTCTTATCTTCGCACTTATGTCTCTGCAGGTAGCATCCAAATTGTGAGCGACCGCACCTTGATTCGCTGATTTAGTAGACGGCTCACGGAGTGGTTTGTAACTTTCCAGAGAGTATTAAACATGTTGTCATTACATAACACTTCCTGAAATGAAGGTACCCCTGTTCCGAGCGTTCTCGGGCACAGATCTCGCAATTTTCCAGGATCTCTTTTGGAGTACGGCGTGGGTGATATTTGTTTTTTGGGTCTGGCCACGGGGATGGTGGATTCGACACACAGTATAAAATCTCGCTATATGTTATGATTACATAAGTTATGAGTACTTGGGTAATTGTTCCTCTAATCAAACAACATGAGGTTTTCGCGCACCTCTTCACATCTTGTCCGCATCTGAGAATGTAATGAAAATAATCAATGTAGCCCGCTTCGCGGCAGGGCCTGCTATCCAAGTTTGTCACACCCATCGGTTAACTGCCATACAAGCACATTCGGCGGTACATCAGCATTAAAACACTTGTCTTTCTCTCTGCAAAGTTCAACATAGTTTGACTTGGAGGTGAAGGCCGTGGCAGTGCCTGGCAAAACTCGTACTTGTTTTTTTTTTGTCATCCTTCTGAATGACCGGTCAGAACTAATTGAGCTTGTACAGGTTGTGGCGGAGTTCCGACCACCGCTCTCGGGATCTTTTGTTGGATCACTCATAACGACACTCTCGGCATGTATAAATTTAACTCTCAAGCCGCAATCACGGTCAGAATTCATCCATATCCCAATTTCCGATATTGTCCGCTCCCGCCACCTACCCCCCGCGCCCGGCCGAACAGGGACCGACGCCGGACCCCCAAAACGGCCCCGGACCGATGCAAGTCGATCTATCCTTTAATCCTATTTGAGCAATCATGATTTCTATTTTCTTCCACTATCTGGTCGCCATTCATGCTGTGAGAAAGGCCACTGAAGAACGTAGAGTTCGAATCAAGGTCTTTGGGCATGTTGGGTGTTAACATACTCATTTCATGTACTTGTACAAATTTGCTTCCTCGCAGTTATTGCCCTCACGCCGGAGTCCAGATAAGGAATTTAATTCGTCAGTTGTATGAGCCAGAAGGAGACGGCGCACATTCTAGCGATATCATTCGACTCTAGTTAAGATAACGAGCCAGTAGCAAGCCTAGTTTACTGTTCGTTTACCAGCGCAGTGACACCATTGCACATACTTTCTGCTGTACCATCAAATGTTGATCTCCCAACATATTTTCGCATTTTTGGTGCACATGGGGCTGCCAGTGGCGGCAAAAGCAATGTAAGAAGGATAAACAGTGTATGTGTACCTATTATGTATAAACCTGATGAGACCTCTCTCCTTCTATGAGTAAATAAATAATCGACATTCAGGAGTCGGGACGTGAACGCGTGAACTCGTGTGCTGGCAGTATGCATCAATAAGTACAAGATACCTACCAGCAGTAAAAATTATGGAGACTTCCCGGACTACACAGCCCTCTGCCATTCCTCCTGAGACTATCAAGACTATGGAGACTTCGCTTGTGAGCTACCGGGACTATCAACCGGGACTATCAGGCTACCGAGTGCCCAGCCATCAACTACCGGGGCTACCGGCATCCTGGATCATAAAGCGCGGTCAATGTAGGAAAAACTTTTTCCTGATGCTCTCACAACAGGCATTGTCTCAGAGAACACCGTGTGCTAATATTTTAACAAGTCTGCACACATAATTTTTAGACGATCATCCGAGAACACAGAACTTTCTGTAGCATGAGTCATTCTTGTTTATTCAACTACATGGACACTGTGGATGAAGTAGGTTTTATTCACCAAGTTAGAACTATATATACATATATTAAGGACAAATCTGCAATTGAACGCTGGCCAAGATCTGAGCACCCAATTTACGAAGTGTTGCAAATGCAAAGCACCCTCATGAACCTAAATCTGACAGGACACTGTTGCTTTGCAGCTTTGGACTCATATCCAGTGCTCGGTCTGCTGCTCACATCCACAAGGCAGTTCATAGGTGCAAGCAGGAAGCTGGCTAGGCTTTTCCCAGACACCGGAGCCTGTTCTAGGCTCGAATCCAGCCTGTCTATGGAAGCAAGCTTGTCGATAGACAGGCTGGTCGATCTGAGTTTAAAATCTCAATGCAAATGAATTGCCTAAGAAGGTTATTCCGGACCGGGTTTCCGAGGGGCCATCAGTCGAGCCAAACAACGACAACATTTACAAAAATTGACGCCGCAGATGCAAAACTTAATCGCGAGCCTTCGGATAAGGCGAAATACAGTACAAGAGTGGCCCTGAGGTGCTCTGGACCTTCAGCCAAAACATTCCATGAGGTACAGCCGATCTTGCGAATAACCTTTTTGGTAACTTATTTGCATTGGAAATTCAAACTCAGATCGACTGGTCTGTCTATCGACAGGCTTGCCTTCATAGACAGACAGTCACTGGTCTAAGCCTGTTCTTGTACCCAAGCGACAGTGAACAAATAGTAAACCAAAATTCATCCAACCAGCTGAAGGCGAGGATAATTTAATATATCCCAACACTCAACTGTCAGAATATTTCATTTTATGTTTTATGAGGTTGACAGTGACACAGGATACCTCAACATAACCAAGGCCAATGAAGGCAAGTGGAAATAATGAAGACGAGGATCACCGGATTCGAACACTCGACAGAAGAGCAGAGCATTACACTAGCAAGCACGACCACTATCGAGTCACAAAATATGAAGTCTTTTCAAGCACCGCCACTATCAACCCTTCAACACCGCCACTTTCTTCATTAACACTGCCACTATTTTCATTACATGCTTAAGTGTGGACAAGATGTGAAGAGGTGCGTGAAAACCTCATGTCAATTGGTTAAAAGAATGATTACATAAGTACTTGTAACAACACGGTGTGGAGGAGTGCCTTCCTGTAAAAAACAATACTTATGGGTAGTCCTGTTGTTACAAAGGGGGTCCAATCGGGTCATCCGCTTATTACCAATCATCTTTCTAGCACTAGGAATCATATATTTTCAGCAGACAACAATGCAGACTGATACTTTAGCCTGCTGTAAAGAGTTCTATCTCTTCAGAATTCTGTGAATTGGCCAGGGTGTTTTGCTATTCAACAAGTTTGATGGTCAGTTTACATGCATTTGCCAAATGATTGGCAAAAGATTGGTAATACTGTACTACAGTACTCAAATCAAGGACAGTTTAACAAGGCAGAAGAACTGGAAATGATTGTCTTGGACAAGTGTAGAGAAATTCTGGGGGAGGATCACCCAGATACACTGAGAGCCATGGCCAATTTGGCTGTGACATGTCAACTTTGGGACAGTTCAACAAGGCAGAAGAACTGGAAACAACTGTCTTGGACAAACATCGGAAATTCTGGGTGAGGATCACCCATCTACACTGTTAGCCATGGCCAATTTGGCTAGGATGTACTCAGATTTGGGAAAGTTCACCAAGACGGAAGAACTGGAAACAATTGTCTTGGACAAGCGTACGGAAGTTCAGGGCGATAATCGCCCAGATGCGCTGTTGGCCATGGCCAATTTGGCTGTGATGTACTCAGATTTGGGCCAGTTCACCCAGGCAGAAGAACTGCAAACAATTGTCTTAGACAAACGTAGGAAAATCCTGGGCGAGGATCACCTAGACACGCTGAGCGCCATGGCGAATCTTGCAGCAACGCACTCTCATTTAAACCTCTTTAACCAGGCAGAAGAGCTACAACAAACCGTATTGACTAAGCGCCGGAAAGTCCTAGGGGAGGACCACCCAGCTAGCCACGATGCCATAGCTACTCTGGCGAAGTACTCGGCGAAGACGGGACCGCTGGAAGACACGCCTTCACGAAGTTGATGAACCATTTCTCGTATGTCATTGAATTCATTAAGGATCTTGCTGTTCGACTAATCAGGTCTCTCAATTTCCAGGAAAACATACATATGTAGAGGGGGTTTGTATCGGGAGCGGGTAGTAATTTTCGGTAATGCCACCCATGGCATTACAACTGTTTGCGGAAAGCTTGAGACTTTATGAAGTTTTTATGCTAAGCGCAGAAGCTGCCATGGGCGCTGATGGCCGGGCATAGTAGGTCTCATAAGTTCAAGTTCACTGACCACAGTAGCTACTGCTCGAAGCTCCTCATACATCTGGGTGTCCGATACAACTTGTCAAACTGATTTTGTGGAGACAGAGATCTGTATATACCTGTTACGATATATGCTCAAGTTGAGCCAGGACGAGACCAGCCTGGCAGCCGTTGATGCTCAATTCCCGCCGTTCGGTTGACAAAGATAGAGATGAGCATGAACGTTGCAACCTCTATCTCTAAGTCAGAGTACGCAAAAGATGGCTTACACGTACAATTCGTTGATGTGAAAGTAGGTATAGGTGAATTTTGATTCTCGCCGCAGTCCACCTAAGGGAGCGGCGACGCAGTAACGTGGTGGCCTGTTAGGGGGGGTTACCGTGTATGAGTAAAACCCCCCTAAGAGGCCGGGGTAGGCGTCGGAGGGAAGGAGGTCGTGGCAGTACTTCCACGTGCCCTTCTCGGCCGGTCCCGCCCGCCGCTGCGGCGTGCCGCCTCCCACCTCCCGCCCTCTTCCCGCCCCTCTTCCCGCACCTCCGACACCTCCGACGCACACGTCCGAGTTTTCTGTATCATCACTCATTGGAATTACAGTAAAACATCATTGTTATTCCCAAGTCTTGAAGAGTATGTATAACAAGTAGTAGGCTGCCAAATGTACAAAATATATATATATGTATATATAATGCTACAGGTGCACGCAAGTGAGCGGAGCAGAGTAAAACATCACAAGTGAGTGCGTACAATACGGTGAGTAGTGCCAGATGGTGAGCAAGGGTGAGGGCCTTGGTGCACGGGGAGCAGGGAGGAGCAGGTGGTCCGACATTGCCCGAATCTGCTTCGGTGCAAGCCCCCGTGGTCCGAATCTGCTCCAGCGCAAGCCCCCGGCTCTTCAGCACAGTCGGCATCACCTGGACCAGCATGTTGAGTACTAGGGCCTCACCAGGTGGATCCGAAGGAGGCGCAGGAGGTTCCGCAGGAGGCGCAGTAGGCGTGGGCACATCGGGTCCGGGGGCTGACAATGACAGAGTCAATTTGAAGGGAGCCAGGGGGGCTGTCTCACCCTGGCCAGGATTGTATATGCTCCTGCTTGCCTGCACATATGAGCGGGTGGTCCGAAGGCATTGCAGGCACCTTCGACGCCTTCTGCAGCTTGTGCGCCTTCTTTGCTGCTGACGCACACATGAGGGAGCCAATATAGGCCGGACTGTCAAAGAAACAGTTGGGTGGCCAAGTCATCAGAGAACAGAGGCTGAAGCGGAGGCGAGACAGGCGGGTGAAAAGTGTGTCCAAAGAGGACATCATGGGTCAAAAGAAGGGCTGGATCACCCACAGGCACGGGGGAAGGCGCTCTTGGAGCCTTGTCCCGCAATTTCTGAGGGAGGGTGTAGACAGGAGATTGTCAGTAAAGAAATCTACAACAATAGAGTACTGTTACGCACCAAAGCTTCCGACTTCTACAAAGTGGGACTAGCATAGACAGCACAAATATGATACACCACAGGAACAGCCTGCAACAGGCAGAATCATAGATGCATCAGCAAGAAAAATGCAAAAGAAGTGAAGTGTTTGCTCACCACAAGCGGCCTGAGGAAGCAAAAAAGTAACGGGGAAGTGTGAGTCCAGCAGTAGAAAGGCCCAGTAGCAACCATTAAGAGGCCTAGGGGCAGCAGAGTGCTGAGCATGATCGCTCACCACCAGGTAGAGGAGGCATGGAGGAGGAGAAGGAGAGAGACAGGCCGGACCAAGTATTTGGCCAATGCCATCAGCCTCCCATCTACGTCGCGGCCTCTCCCCAGCTCCAATCGGGCTCTATCTTGTGTACTCATAGCCCCATATACTACACATTTTCTGTAGATTGCTTTCGATGCCTGTTCCTTGCATTGTTCGGATTAATGTTGAAATTCCCGATGTGTCGGAGGCCTTCAGCTTTCCTCCACTTTGGTATTTGTGAATCATAAAGTGTATTCCAGCAACTTTAGCTATTCACAAGGATGGCAGGGTCATTGCACAGGTGTATAACCATACCAGTAGCTTGTTCATTCCAGAAAAATCAGCAGTGCATGAGGCGATGTAGGCCTCCATCCTTTGTTTATTGGTCACTTGTCGTGTTTCAAGTGGTGACAATCTTGCGATTTCATACCAGTGGACCACTAAAATTGTCCTAACGGTTCATTCCAGGCATGGCTACTGGCATGTTGAATATGCTCGAGGTGGTCGAAGGCCATCAAGGGAGGCGCCGAAGGCCATCGGAGGCCTCCCACACCTACCAAAGAATGATATTGGATTCTAATATGAGCATTCATTCTTATTTGAGGTAGATACATGTTGGAGAAGCGAAAAAAGGCCTCGCCATTCACCCACCATTATAATGGCAATGCCCGAAGAGTCGGTGAAGGCCGGGCCGCAGATTGATGGGCCAATCAGAACACGAATAACCATGAGCTCAATGTAAAATGTTTCTAGTAAGCTCAATATTGGATGGAATATCATGGGACATGGACCAAATGAAAGCTGGGCGATGCCCGGGGACTAGATAATCAACAGATCTCACCCTGAATCAAGTTATTTTTCGATGCACAAATATCTGGCAAAGTCAACCAAGGTCTTAGGTTGAACATTGCACAGAGTAGCAGAGGATCAGATTCAACATCTTTGAAAAAATTTCCAGTGAAAGAACTCTTCACCTATATTGTAAGAAGCCTGTACTAAGTGCCAAAGGTGGGATTTATACTTATTCCAGGTCTCAGACCACAAATATAGGGGGAAAAACATCGAAATTTGGCACATGCCTTAAGGATCATGCACATTGCTGGTTAAACCAGCTCTATATCTGCTGGACAGTATTAATTCATCATCCCAAGTAAGGAAAGTACACAATCAAATCCTCTTCGATCGATGAAAGCCCAAAAAGGATGATGTGGAAGCCTCCAACGACCTTCAGCACCTCCAACACCTCTCCAATATCTTCAACATGCCGTGAATTGTGCACAACCATTTAGTCTGGTGGGAATTTGGTGGGGCATGCATGTTTCACAGATTGTGGTCATTTGTTCATATGCAAAAAAAGCATTTGGTTGGTTGGAATGTATGTGTCAGAGGTGTGGAAGGTGCCCCAAGCCCACCCAACAATTGAAGTCCTTGTACGTCACCTTGAATAAATATATCGTTCGGAAATGCTTTGACTGATTGGCCAGATTTAGCAGGTTCAACCATAGATTATATCTTTGAATCGCCATATGACACAGATTCCTGTGATGACTCAAATTACCTCGAGCATCCAATCAGCACAACTCGACTGCCCGGAATTAATTTTATGATGTACCACTATCAAACTGGTGGCATAGTGGAGGCCTCCAATGTGTCGGAGGTAGTAAGCCTGATGCTTTGCTATCACCTCTAATGCTTTGGGAGGCCTCCCGAGTAATATCAATCAAATTCACCTGTGTCTTGCAAATTTATCCTGAGTACCACCAGTCGCAGGAGTACAGGATGCACAGTGACTGTAGTGGCCGGTGCACACCAGCTACCACCTATACCCACCTGAAATTCTTGGATTAGGCAGGGGAGGGAGGTGTCGGAGGCCAAATTGGAGGCGCTGGAGGTGGTGTTGTTCCTTGAACTGCTCTTTTTGTGTGTTCAATCGGAAGTAGAGACTATTGGTACTACATGTGAACCTCAAGTAAGAATAAATATTCATATTGGAAGCCAGTATGTCATTATTTGGGACGTGTCGGAGGCCTCCGACGGCCTCCGATGCCTCCAGGATCTCCAGTCATCTATAATATAATCATATAAACCTTGAAGATGGTAATTGATTAGTGGGCTACTGGATTCATATATTTTCCTGCCATATATAAGGAAATTTTATTGAATGTGGTTGAGCTGTAGCCTACCAGAGGTCATAGGCATTGTAAGCTCCACCTGCAGATTAAACCCATCTTAGGTCCGCCATAATAGTTGAATACAGAAGGAAAACAACCAGAACCTCTGTGCTTTGATCTTCTGGCCAAACTCAACCACGGGGACATAGGAGGCTCGCTGTTGATTGTGAATAATTTTCCAGCAGGCCCCTAGACTCATGATGACTCAAAATTATGTTGAGCATCCAATCAGAAGAGCTAGATTGTCTAGAATCAGCTTTATCATGCACCAATATCAAAGGGGAGGTGCCGCTCAGGTGTAGTGTAGGCCTCCGACGCAACCTCCTATATGGCGGAAAGCCTCCTGAGCAGTTCAAACATGTTACAGGATGAATCAACCTATGTGTGCAGACTCTGGGGTGCTTTGCGAATAGATAGATTCACTGGAATTCATTCAATGCTGGATCAAATTGGCCGTGAACTGCAGCTGGAGGCCTTCGACACATGCCAGGAAGGCTCCCAAGCAGTTCTAGCATCCCACAGATCAGACCCCTATGTGTGAGGCTGCTTCTGATGTTACTTATCAATAGCTGGAGTCACTGGAATTAGCTTTACAGTGCATGAATATTGGACTGGAGGCAAGCCGGAGGCCTCCAACACGTTGATGTTAATTTTAAAACAAGCAAGGATCATGCTTTGAAAGTAATCTAAATCATGCACAGTATATGAGGCTATAAGGGCATAAACAGGAACCAAATTAGAGGCAGGTTATAGGCTGCGATGGAGGCCCCGAAGCCGCCAGCAGAGGGTGGTGGGAAACCGAAGGAAGATCCCGAAGATCACGCGAAGGGCATTTATAAGCAGATGACATAATAGAAGCCACGATACCTCCGGCGCTCCGACGCCTACCCCGGCCTCTTAGGGGGGTTTTACTAATACACGGTAACCCCCCCTAATAGGCCTCCACGTGACTGCGTCGCCGCTCCCTTAGGTGCCGCAGTCACAGTAGTTATGCCCCGGGCTGCTGGCCATCCGATGGAGACCTCAAATGTCTTATCATTCGGGAAGCTTAATCCTGACACTTTTGTTGCTGCGAGTCTCACGAAGAGATACTGTACAGCCCACAACCGAAAATGGGGGACGTTCGATACCAACAGGCGCGCGCAGTACGATCGCGAGATCCGCGCGTTTCTCGACACCACGGGCGCGCCCAGAGACCACAGCCCCGTGCGAGACGGCACTCGTGCACATCCCCACCGCCACGGGATACGGCTACTTTCGCCTCGTCAATAGCCCGAACGGGCAAGTACTCACGGTGAGCGCGTCGTTCCGCGTCGGCTCGCTCTCCCTCCGCTTCGCCCACCCGCGCGGCGTATCGCCTGTGACGCTCGTGCCGGAGCTTGCGCTAAAGAGCGCGGCGGTCACCACGTACACGGCCGCGGCCGCACGTGGGCGAGCTTCTACGCGGCGTTCCTGTTCTTGCCAGAATCCCTGCAGGTGCTCCCCGTGACGCACACGTGAGGGACGTGGGCGCTGAACGGCGCGTACAGGCTCGCGGGCGGGGAGCGGACTGCGGCGGAGCTGAAGGAGAGGTACGGCGCCGAGGAGCGCCGGGCGGGCGGAGGCGAGCGTGTACCGTACCGTCCCGTTTGGTGCGGTGGGCGTGAGGACGGCAAATGATCTCGAGCAGGACATTAAGATAGGGAAGGGCGGGGGTATATTTTCTGCGCGACGAGTAAGGATGCTGTGCGTGTATCTCTGGCGCGAAGTGGAGGGGGTGAGATACTCCTTGTAATTACTGTGAAATCTGTAGGAATCTTTGAACAGACAACAAGACATCAGGAACCGTTTCTGCTTTGAACACACGCTTCGCTTCGGCACTTGACAAACATACAAAGTGTATTGCAGCAAGAGTATATAATTAGCGAGCAGTTACATGCTAAAGCTTTGACTCAGGGACATATCGAGCGAGCTGCATGACGATGGCGCAATGGGCGGCACGTCGAAGCCTTCCAAGTCCAGGTCTTGGGTGAAGCAATAAGGAGATCGAGATGAATAAACCACGTTGATCCAGGTGTACCATGGAACCAATGCTGTATGGAGAACAGTATAGACATATCAAACAGGTTCAAAAGTTGTGGGTTGTAGTTGGATTTACCGCATGGCGCCGGCCTGTGAATGAACTCATCTACATGTAACGATCGAGGAGCCGGCGCGCGTGGCCCCGGAGCGGCAAAAGAAGTATTCAGAGTGATCGCCATCCACAAACACGGGGAGTTGCATCACAACTATGCTGACGCCGACCAAATTATCACGTGGGGTGGTCGAAATTCCGGGGGTTGGACGCCCGGCGTATTTACCTCAACTGAGGGATATCTACATGTACACATCCATATGCGCTACATCGTCCAGAAGCGCGGGAAGCGAGCATAATAGAATTATCATGTGTCTCGGGACAGGGATTCCGGTGGTAATGATATGTATATATTCATATACTTCAGTCGAGGGCGCGGGGTGTGTGGAAGGAGATCGATGGGAAGTGCGTGCAGGTGAGATGAGAGTTGAAACCAGCGAGGGCTGATGGTGAGAGCATTATGATTGAGAGGGATGCTGTAAATAACTGTTGGCTCGCGTCAGAAAATCAGAAAATCAGGAAGCCGAACCTACCTCCAACCCCTCGCCTGGCAAAATTCTGACAAGCCTCCGTCCACGCTCCAGATGGGACTGCATCACGGCCAGGGTAGCATCATCATCCCACCTCCTTCCTTCAAGCCTTCTCCTCTTCCTACCGCCTTCTCTTCCTGTTCCCATCTCAGGATCACCGAGTAAGATCACAGGATCAGCAACAGACATCTCAGCAAGGCCTTGTTAATAATAGAGCCCGTAGTAAGTGCTTCCGAGCTACACCCGTCCTCAGTCATCATCCGTTTAATTGAGCCATACTTGATCCCTACATACCATTAATCCCACGGCCTGCTCAGCAACGACGACTCACTCCGGATCGACCGTCGTCGAACATCGCCATCGCTGCTGATCCCGAATTTAAACTCGCGCGGATCCAATGTCCAATGTCCATCGATACAATTATGATTACAACTCTAATAAATGAACATCAAATAAGGAATGTCCTTGCGCGGACCTCGATACGGAGTGGTGTACGCTCGCACGATATGAAGACCCGAGATCACCGAAGAGTCTTGCTGATGTCTCCCGCGGATCTAATTCAGACAATTAAATTACTCATGAATGAATGAAGACAAGAGGTGTACATACAAGGAGGTCATCGGCGCGCTGCGATATGTGATTCTGAGGAGGATCATTCAAGGTCACTCGGGATCACGCAGCGGCAGAATCGGCAACAATCGTCGGGAATTGTGTCCGTCTTATTTATTGTGTCTGGTATTTATTGTGTCTGTACTATTTATTGTGTCTGTACTATCTTATTGAGCCCGTATACTACGTGTATCCCAACAGATCCCAGCCATCTCGGCAACTACGTCGAGCTCGAGATCACCGGTGACACCGAGGATGCATATCCTGGTATTTACCCCACGGATCCGATCAGCGTTGAATGAATGAAGATGCGCCCAGCGCGCCGTGGTCACGGTGCAGGACATGATCGGGAGAACCCACTTCCCGGATTGACGCATCGCAATCCGCTGACTAGACACATCAAAGTGGGGGAAACGAAGAAGGTCTCTGTAGTATAGTGGTTAGTATGCTCGCTTGTGGCGCGATTGACGCCAGTTCGATTCCGGCCGGGGACATTTACTTTTTGCATTTTTTTCGGTGGTCTCTTTTTTTCCCGTGGGTTTCGCGTATCCCTTTTCCAAGGTTAGGGAGTATGGCGTGGCCCTTGGTTGGCGTTTGTAGGGTCTGGTTTTATTATGGAGTACATATCTACCCGGGGGCAGGTTTACTACTGCCGTGACGAGATTCTGGAATTGCTCCTATGGATGAAGGAGGTAGTTATGTGCATGTACTTTGCCATGTCATCGCTGATTTGAGACGGCGGCGGTAGCGAATACTGATTGCTGCGGAAATGCCGGTTTCCCTTGTGTGCGAACTCCGTGTGAGAGAACCGTCGTGCAGATGCATACGCCTGTTTATCACTGAAGGCGCTTCTTCGATGAATGTCTCCGGGGAGTGGTTTGACCGCCGGGATTTACTGCATTGGTGTATTAGGGTAGAAGGCAGGAAGCCGGAATGTATGCATAGAAGCCCGGGATGACAGACAGATGTAGGAGACTAGGACAGATCCGACGGCGCCACGGTCCATTTGGCAGTAGCAGATGAGTATTGACGACTGAGCTACAGCCAGGGTTGCTGATTCCGAGGCTGGTCAGAGCTCGAGCTGAGCTTGAGGGTCTCCACAATTATTGTTGGCACACATTTAATTTGGCGGAGGTCGGTTGCAAACGCCGTGTTCGAAGGCCGGGTGGCGAACGGAGCAAAAGGTAGCCCCGAATAGTAAGGCCGCGATGTTGCAACCGTCGTTGTTGAACAATTGCGCGAGCGAGTGATGCAGATGCAGATGCGTGTTATTGGGTGAGAAAAAGACTCTGTAAGCTGACGTCGACGTTGAGTTGACGACGAGTCATTATGGAAATGAAATGTAGATGAAAGTGAATGAAACTGCCGCTCACCAGGCAATTACTGAGGCAGTGAGTGGAGCACCAGCCGGGGCGGAGAAACGGAAATACGCGCGCGCTCATCGAGATCGAATGGCAATCGGCATCTGATCCACGAGATTCGAGTGATCAGACGTGGATCAATGATAGTCGCAGCGATCAAAACATTGGGCGGGCTGCCGCGGGCAGTGCAAGGGGTGATGCACGGTATATAGAGCGCCACATGCCCCCTCGCGCAAACTTTTCGGCGTTCTCTTCTGGCTCCCCTCGTAATATGGCACTGGCCATGGCTTTGGCCGCCAATGGCAGCCAGCTTACCACCGGCAACGCCACGGTTGGCGCTGCGGGCCCCATGCCCAACTTCGAGCTCATGTGCGTGCTGCGTCCATCAGCGCCCCTCGCGACGGCGCTCACCGTCCCTCCCCGCGCGCAGGTTCGCGCCGCTGCTTATTGGCGTCGTATTGAATGTGCTGCTATTCGGTGTCTTCATTGTGCAGGTCTGCTCCTGTGCGCCTGCCTCCGTCCGCTGGCCTCATCCGTTTCGCTTCAGGTCCACTCTTACTTCCGCATGTACAAAACGTGGGTCTCTGCTCATCTCATCCGTATTGCATATGCTGACCGCGGCGTGCAGCGATTATGCCTGGATCCGCTACCTTGTACGCCTGCCCCGCGCCCTCGCCGCCCGCTCACCCGCTCACTTGCGCTTGCGCTGTAGATGTACTACCTCATCGTGCTGGAGACTATCAACACCGTGTGCGACGTCGGGCTCATCTACGAGCCGCTCATCCTGCTGCACAGTGCGCCCCCCTCCCCTCTCCCTCTCCCTGCTGCGCGTCTCGGCTCACAGCGCGCAGATAGCCCGCTGGCCACCGTCAATTTCCCGAGGCGTGAGTCCTCACCCACTCCTCCTTGCCCCACACGCTGACTGCCACCGCGCGCACGCAGTCCTCGCCGCAGGTCCGTAATGAGCATCCGCATCCGTTTTCTTTACCACGCGGCTGAGGCTGACGCGGCCGCAGACCCTATAGTGACCGTGCGTCCCCCTCCCCCTCCTACCCCCAGGATGTGTTAGCTGATATGCGTGGGGCGGTATAGACGCTCATCTCGACGCCGACGCAGCTCTTCATGGCGTGGCGCATCAAGCTCGTGACCAAGTCGTGGTGGTTCAGCGGGCTCGTCGCGCTGCTCACGTTTGCCTCGCTCAGTGCGTCTCGCTTTCTTCCTTCTTACCTCTTTACCCCTCCCCGTCTTGCCCTCCCCCTGCGCGTCACCCACCCGCGGGGCGTCTTACCCCTTACCCTTTACACTCTTACACTCGTACTTGTACTTACTGACGCGTTTGCACGTTGCAGCGGGCAGCCTCGTAGCGACGATCGGCGTCGCACACATCACCGAGTTCCGCCAGTTCGTGTCCGTAGAGGCGCCGATCACGGTCTGGCTCACGTCCACCGCGTTCGCGGACATCTTCATCACCGTGTTCCTCGTTAACTTCCTCGTGCGTGCCCTCTCCTTCCCTCCTCTCCCTTCCCTCGTACCCTCCTCGTATCTCTCCTCCCTCTCCTC
Source organism: Mycena latifolia (assembly GCA_029289555.1). Lineage (NCBI taxonomy): Eukaryota > Fungi > Basidiomycota > Agaricomycetes > Agaricales > Mycenaceae > Mycena > Mycena latifolia. Next base: position 303,518 of record JARJLE010000016.1, on the reverse strand, counting down.
GCATTCGCATTTCTCCCGTTGTATTTGCGGTACTCATAAGGACGCGCACAGTGGACGAACAAAACTGGCTTCCAAACACAAACAGACTCGGTTGCGGACCGCATCATCTTCTTCAGCGTGCAGACGGGCACGCTCACAAGCTTCGCGGCGATCGCGGACTGTGTGCTGTTTCTTATCGTGCCGGTGCGTGTTTTCTTCCTTCCACCTTTCTTTCTTGTCCCCGAGCTGCGCCTCCCTCCTTCCTCCTTTGCGCCGATCCCCCGACCCTATTCCTCCCTTCCCCGAGAGCGCCACCCCGAGCTGCCCCCCGCGGGTCCCCCGTGCCGCCTCCTTCGTTCTCCCTATCGCGCCTCCCCCGACGCTCCCCTCCCTCCCTCCTTCGTCCCGATGGTTGAGCTGACGACCCCCCGCACGCAGAGCACGACGCTCATGTTCATCTGGGACTTTTCCCTCTCGAAGCTCTACTCCATCTGCCTCATCGCGACGTGCGTTGATTCGTCACACTCCCATTTTACCTATTTAACACGCGGGTGCAGGCTGAATGCGCGCAACGAGTGGAACACCCTCCTCGACGACCTGCCGCCCGCGACGGGCCCGGGCCACCGCAAGGGCAGCGGGAGCGGGAGTGGTGGGAGTGGGAATGGGATTATTAAGATCCGGGAGGCGGTGCGTCTCCTTCCTCGCTTCGCTTCCTTCCCTCCTCGCTCTCCCCACCCGCGCCCCCGCTGACACACGCCCCCCGCAGACGGACATCCAGCACCTCCAACTCTACATCCCCTCCAACTTCGCGCCGAGCGTGCACGGCGGGCCGTCCCCGCGCCGGCGCACCCCGCGCGCGGAGTGGCTCCCGCGCCCCCTCCCGAGTCCCGTGAGGCCCGTGCACGTGTCGCTCCCCCCGCGCGCGAAGGAGTATAGCCACAGCCGGAGCGACTCGGACGCGGAGAGCGCGAGGCGGACGGCGGCGTGGGCGCGGGCGACGGGGAGGTAGCGGAGGAGACTGGCCGCCTGGCGCGGTCCCGGTCCTCCCCCTTCCCGTCCGCGCCTCGCTGCGTTACGCGCGCCGGCGTCGCGGCCCTGCGCTGCCTTGGCGCGCACGTCCCCGCGCCCCGTTCGCCTTGGCGACGGCCCGACGCGCCACTACGCCTGGACACTTCCTCGTTCGCACGCCTGCGCGTTCGCTCGAGCTCGAGCCTTTAGGCGCTGCGCTTATCTATACAGAACATGTCCTCGGACTCGCAGATATGTATGACGAGGACCAGGCGTACACCCACTCCTTATTTAATTCGATGCGGGGATTGGCTCCGCGAGTACGATCCGGCTCTATTTAGTCGATCCTTAGCGACGTATTTAAATGTGGTCCCTACATCACTATTTAATGCTAATTTAATTCGGGGATGTGCTTCCGCGTAGGTGGGCTGCAGAGACTCGCACTCTCTAATTCACTTCGCCGCAGCCGAGGGCATAGTTGCTCATCGTGGTCCCCGGGCGCTGTTGCTTGTCATGATCTCGAGGCGATCAGGCATTGCAAGACGGTGACAGTTGGGCGCGGACTCAATTGCTAGGTCATAAATATCTGATATACCACACGGAGTCAATTGGATTCGATAGTTGGTTGGTGACTCCTCCTCTTCCTATCAGACCATCGCAGGATCACTCGTTGCCGATCCAGAGAAGAGTGATCCCGAGATGGTACTTAGGAACTTGAAGATGGAAGATGAACTTGGAGGAAGGTGATAGATGCTACGCCGACTGACAGTGATGCAGTCTCGGCTCTGGACCTGAAGGGAACATTGAAAAGAATGATATCAGTAGTCTTGCAGGGAGAGCAGTTCGATAGGCCCGAGCGGTGAGCATGAAAGTATGTTTATGGATTAGAATGCTCGGGATTTTCTGACGGCAGTGATGCAAGCAATTGCACTTCATTTTCCGTCTCCTCTTCATCTTGGGTTTCATCCCGCGATCCTTTCCTCGCTATTCGTTTTCACTCACTTCAACATCACCGCCGGAGCCTCTCCCTGGTACATGAGACATAGCCCATGTCTACCGCATGATAATTCGGTTCCCATGTCTCTGAACGATGTAGCGGTAACAAACCCTCAGTTGCGGTCGATACTTCGATACGACCCGCCGGGCATCCAACCACCGAAAATCCAACCACCCACGTGATAATCTTGCCAACAGTTGTTGCAACTTGCGCGCCTTCCCGTGTTTTTGGACAGCGATAATCGCTGTGGGGACGCTTCCCGTGCGTGCTCCGGGGTCAAGCGCGCCGGGTCCTCGCTTGTTAGACGAGCACAGATGACCGTGATGATGATTCATACAAAGGCAGGTGCATTGCGATGGATTCAACCCACACGTAATTTTGAACCTGTTTACAGCTCCTTGCGGAACATACGGCGCGGCTCAAATTTTCCGTTTTAAGACATTTTTGATCCCCGCGACGAGGATGGCCGCCCTGGCCGCAATTTTTACTTTATACGTACAAAAATCATATAACTGGAATCGCATTGCGATTCTGCAGGGCATGGGCTCCTAACATTTTGAGTAGTACCACTGTAATAGACCAGATTTGCGATCACAGGGTGTTATTGAGTGTTATCCGGGTGACCGACCACAAACGGGGACGCGTCGTGTCGTCGAACTAGGGCACATACTGCAAATGTGAGTCGGCAGTTACCTCTGTGGCATGTGTGAAGGTGTGCACAGCAGGACTGAGGGGTCCCAGATGCAGAGAGCAGCAAAAGCTGGCCATTCTGCCCCGCAACTCGTCAAACAGCTATTTTTGGAATGAAATCACATCGTGTACACGCCGTATGTCCGTGAATTGTATTCTGTGCACCTGGTGCCCTCCAGATGAGTATGAAGCTACTATAAATGACTCCACTAGATATTTGGAAGGGATTCCCTCATGTAGTAGAAGATCTCATTGAAAACACCGAAATATTCAATCTGGTCTATTACAGTGGTACTACACAAAATGTGAGGAGGCCATGCCCTGCAGAATCGCAATAAGATTCCAGTCATATGGTTCTTGTACGTATAAAGTAAAATTGCGGCCAGGGCGGCCATCCTCGTCGCAGGGATCAAAAATGTCTTAAAACGGAAAAATTTGGGCCGCGCCCTATGTTCCGCAAGAAGCTGTAAATTGACATTCCCTTCACACAGTTTTGGGTTTATTTTCAGCTCCTCTATGTAGTGGGACCTGGAGGCTTCGACGTGCCGGACAGGGAATTCATTGCGCATTCACGCAATTCGCTAGGTTCTTGAGTGTAAGCATACTACTCACAGGTGTCATTGCTCCAATGCATTTTGTGTGTTAAATACTGAAGCAAAGCGAGTGTTAAATGGTCAAATGGTGCCTTTGGAATCGTTTTCAATGTAGCTCACGCCCACTGGACATAATCTAAACAAAAAATGGTATACCTTCCGATTGGGGATTTCGGCACAGATGATGGGTCAGTGTTCTAATCAGTCCCATCATTTCCGAAAAATTCACCAAGTAGAAATTCCAACGTCAAGGCCCTGTGAGTTACTCTTCAAGAAATGTGGTGGAGAACCCAGCTGGGGCTAGGTTGCATCCCAGTCCCGAGTTGTTAGCAATTTTGGGGATTCAACCCCAGTTGTAAGCAAATTCCCTGTTTCCAGTTGAAAGATGTTGTCCAATAATTTTTGGACAATATATGTGTCATATATAAGCCACACTTGCCAGCCGCGGGGAAGGTGTACTCGGACCGGAGGAATTCACATTTGTTGTCCGCAAGGGGGTTACTGACAGAACGGGAGGAGGGGAGGAGGTGCCAGGCGGTGTTGTAAAATGAGAGCAAGAATGTGTTCACCATCTTCCGAGACACGGTGGGGGCGTGTCTCTTTAGCAGGTCTGCAGTACTTTTAGCAGGTCTGCAATTTTCCGTCTTCGATGTCTTGAAAGACACGTCAATAAGAGTCAATAACACATCCATATCCAGGCGCAGACGTAAGTACGCACTTGTACGTTTTTCGGGATTGCTGTCTCCGCCGTAATCGCGATTCCATTTATCTTCATCACGGCCAGCTGCGCCACATTTTGCTGCCCGAGAATATTTAAAGGGCTGATCACCAGCTGGATGCGCTGCGGCCGGAAGAGAAGCAGCAGCCAGAACGTGAGGGTTTTCCCAGATCCTGTCGCAGAGATGTAGACTTATGACCAGTCTGCCTCCGAGGAGCAAAAAAATGAGGCGAGCTCTTTGCCGTAGGCAGACTGGTATTACACCGATCACCGGGGCTTGGTCCGAAAGTGAGTTTATCAATCAAACTGAGGTCGACGCTCTGGTCCCTAGAGCATATAATAATAAAATTTGAGTCCAGGGCATGGGTCGCAAGGAAAATTCAAACTCCGGGCTTAGCCTAATCGATCATTCTGAATTGTACCAGTCTGCCTATGGCAAAGTGCTTGCCACATTTTTGCCATTCGTAGGCAGACTGGTAGTGAGTCTAGTGGAGATGCGTACATATGATATGTCATCGCCGTTCCGCTTGAGGATGGCTTTGACCACCTTGATCTGCCATAGGCAAGGCTGTATCCGAGGTGCTCGATGGCTTTCGTGCGGATCTGATCGAATGAGTACTTCGGAGAGCCGGCAGAGGTCAGAGCCATGAGGATTCGAAGTTTGGCGGGAGGAGGCACATGAATGCGACGCGTCTAGCGGAGGGATGCAATGGGAAAAAATAGCGGGGAGTGCCAGCAAGTTTGCGGGATCCCGCTGTGGCTATGTTGCTTGTATATATTTTCTTCCAGCGGCCGTGGAGAGGTTCGACTTCTGTCACTTATAATATCATGTTTCTTGGGTCACACGTCAAAAGGTCATCCAAATCTAATCAATCATTTCTAAGATCCTGCCACTAACATCGCTACACATAGTGGGAACATCTTAACGCAGCTGGGAAGGAACCTGGGCCATCTCATGATCATCAGGATCAGTGTGAGGTCCCAGGCACCATCCAGAAGAACTGTCGAATGTATACAACCAAAATAGATGGTGGCATAATTCTTCGGACAGGAAACAGCTGGAGTAAGGACGTGGGTCTCTTATAATGAACATGGCATGACAGCGTCCTTGACACATCTCATGTTCATCAGGGCCAGTGTGCTACAATCGGAAACAGGCTACCCACACTCGTGAGATTGTAGCATACTGACCCTGATGAACATGAGATGTATCAAGGGCGCTGTCATGCCATGCTCATTATAAGAGACCCACATCTCTAGTCCTTACTCCACCATTCCCAAGATGTCCCGCCAACCCTCTGGTGCAGAGATCCATCTGAATAACACCATAGCCTGCTTGACTCCAGCTATTTCACTCCTGAATGAGCTCAGTGATGCATTTGGTACTCCTTTTGTGCCAGCCATTTCAAACACCACTCTCTCCTTGATTAATATGATTCAGGTAAGATGTCTCTTGTAGCTGGGCCTGTGTACTGAATGTGGGGCAGCATGTCAAGAAAAACAAAGAAGACTGTATTCAGCTCCTGGAAAATGTTTATCAACTGCTTTGTGCTATTGTCAATCTCCATATCACATCTGAAACCAAGGGGAATCTTCCCCCAGCCACTTTGGACCATGTTGGGAAATTCACAGAGTATGGGTGATGTTACTTATTGCGAGTAAAATTGACAGGTTATCTAGGACACTTCACAAGATTCATGCATTTGTTGAGGCACAGCAGCAGGAGGACAACAAGATCAAGTACTTCTTTCGCCGGACTGAGACAAAGACATTGCTCATTGAATGCCGAGCGGGACTGCAGCAGGCTTTTGAGGGGTTCAAGGTATATCTATTTCTATATTCAGGATCACGGGACTCAAACCTTATGCAGATTGAGACTGGGATCACTGCGCTTGTTAACATTACTCAGATGCAGCAGGAGGTGGAGATGATGCACAAGGAAGTGCTTGAGTTGATTGCAACCTTGTCAGATGGGACAACATCTGACAGGTCCTCCTCTGTACGGACTTTCTCATCCTTGCTAAAAGGTACTTCTAATCTGTTGCACAGATCTACAACATTGATGGATCACTGAATAGGTGAGCTTGTTTGGTCTCTAGATCTTGGTCCAAATTAAACTTTCCCTGCTCAAGTTCCAACTCAATTTCCATGTTGCCAGCTGAACCAAAGATCTTTCATGGCCGTGAAACGGAACTCAAGGATGTAGTGAATACACTCCATCAGGAGTCCCCGAGGATAGCAATTCTAGGTCCTGGCGGAATAGGCAAAACAAGCCTTGCTAAGGCTGTCCTCCATCATCCTGACATTGCCATCAAATATGAGCAGTGTTTCTTCATAGTTGCAGATTCGGTCACCACCAGTATTACACTGTCAGTTCTAATTGCAGAACACATAGGATTGAAGCCAACAAGGGATGTTACACAGCAAGTGATACACTACTTTGCCACAAATCGACCTGCTCTGCTGATCCTCGATAATCTGGACACTTCGTGGGAGCCCATTGAGTCACGCAGCAAGGTTGAAGAGCTCTTGGCCAAACTCACTGATATCTCACATCTTGCACTCATGGCAGGTCTTTCTGTTGAAACTTGCAACCATGCTAACATCCCGGTAGATCACGATGAGAGGTGCAGAACGGCCAGCCAAAGTTCAGTGGACTCACCCCTTTCTGGCGCCCTTGAAGCCATTGTCAGATCTGGCAGCTCGTGACACATTTTTTGCCATTGCAGAGGATGTTCATGACAGCAAAGATGTCGATGAAGTACTCTCATTGACAGATAACATGCCACTTGCTGTTGATCTTATAGCCCATGCTGTGGACTTTGAAGGAAGCTGCTCTGCTGTTTTGGCTCGGTGGAAGTCAGAAAAAACTTCCCTGCTTTCGGTCGGCAATGACAGAAAGTCCAATCTGGACACATCAATTACAATTTCGCTTTCCAGCTCCCGCATGAGCACTGGCGCCAAGGATCTCTTGAGTTTACTCTCAATTCTTCCTGATGGGCTGTCAGATGTTGACCTTGTGCAGAGCAAGCTCTCCATCCAAAACATCATGACATGCAAAGCTACATTACTTGCTACTTCTTTGGCATATATCGATGACAAGCGGCACCTGAAGTCATTGGTTCCGATCCGTGAACACATGCAGTGCTTCTATCCCCCTGCCCCACTTCTACTACACCCACTGCAAAAGTACTTTCATCAGCTTCTGGATCTGCACCACCAATATCCTAGAACTCAGCAGGGGGCCGGAAGAATCAGGCACCTAGCATCCAATGTTAGAAACATGTGTGAATTGCTACTCCGAGGGTTGAACCAGAATAACCCAAACTTGCCGGAGACAATCAATTGCACATTTTCTCTCCAGCGTTTCATGCCAAGTGTTCATGCTGGCTATTTTCATCTGATCTCGATGTTAATGGATCAGATCGCAGGTACTTGCCCCGGGAATTGCAATGAAAAAGTGGAGGCACAGCTCATCACATGGAAGTTTGAGTCAAGAAGCCCACATCTTTCTACCCATGCAGATCTGTTGATTACACAGGCTGTCTCCCATTTCCATGCCTTCAATGACCTGGCCCTCGAATGTAAGTCGTCCAAGTCCCCTGCATCATTTCGCTTGATAGTGTCTCACTCAAATCAACTTTAGGGAGATTTTACCTCCGAGTGGGAGTTTACTATTTCCAAGCTGAACGGAAAGTATCTGTCGCCCAGAAATATCTGCACAAGGCACTTGACTTGGCAAAATTGTGTGGAGACATAAGGCAGGAGGCCCTGATATTGAATACTCTGGCTCAAATGGAATTGAAAATTGGGGACTATGGTGTTGCTCAGAAGCATGCCCAAGCTTCACACCGACTTGCCGAGCTAGCAGGAGATTTACATTGTCAATCAATGGCCCTCCGCACTTCTGCCCTATGTTACCAAAGCTTCGGTGACATCAACAATACCATCCTCTTCTGTCAGAGGGCACGCAAGCTACGGGAGCTTTGTGGTACAACTACTGGGTCTACATATATAACTATACTGCTGCAAGACCTGGCAGAAGCCCAGCTCCGTAAATCAGAATATGTGGAGGCCCGCAATATCTATACGCAACTTGCCCGAGATGCTGTGGCTGCTCAAGAACCATACAACGATGCCTTGTGTCTCCTCAACATTGCCCAACTTGATATTATGATGGGTGCAAGTAAACAGGATGTCTTGTGGAACCTTGACAAAGCAATGGCACTGTTCGATGCTCAAAGATATGGATATTACAGTGTAATGTCTGCAAAGACATACTGTAATATTGAATTAGGAAAGCTGCATCTCAGAGAAGGAGAAATCCGTGCTGCAAAGGAAATACTCCAGACGGGTTTTCACTCGACCTGGGGAAATGACACTGAATGTGCACTATCATGCATGGAGAGCCTTGCTAACATCAGTTGCTGGCCTGAGTGTGATTTTTACTGGGCCGCTGGATGGACTGTGGCATATCTGGGATATGCAAAGAAATTAGGGGACAAAATTGCCCTTCATCGAGCACTCCAGTTCCTTGGAGATGTAATTCAAGCTGAGGGTGACAGTACTACTTCAACTTCCCTCTTTACTGTCGCTTTGGAGGGATTCACCTGTATGGACATTCATCGCAGCAGAGCTGAATGCATGCTCCGCCTGGGCGATCTGGCAAAGGGCCAAGGGGATTTGCTGAAGGCAATTGAGCTTTGGAGCACTGCCAGACTGTTGTTTGAACGCTCATCCCAGGCGAAACAAGTTACCCAAATGGATGAAAGGCTTGCCGCAATCACCAACAATGTGCTGCAGGAAACCACGGACAGTTTGATGCATCTTGGACAGCTCAATGCCCCTGTTGCAGTTGCACCAGAGGAAACTTACACAGGAACACAGGCTGGTGAGATGAAAGGTGGAGGAGGGAAGAATGGTAAGGACAAGGAACTTGTCCCTATTTTGGTTTAAATCGGAGAGCCTCTGTAGTGTTTCTTTTTGTTGTAGCTCCTTGTTCAACAGTCTGGCATGAAGTATGAATTTATTTATTTAAATAATGATGTGAAGTCATGTCCACCTCCAATCCAAATTTGATACATTGGAACACTTAATGTGCAATAGAGGCCTGCAACTAACTAATACCACACTACAAATCTAACAATATCTCTCTCTTTGAGTAACAGAGTGTGCAAGTTCGCGGGTGAAGATCAAGTATATCTGATCCAAATGAAGTTAAATTTGAATGGGTTAATAGCCAGGTGTGTCAATTGATCAAGTTTAGACTAACAAAGTAGTTTATATGTGCAGTGTGAATGAGTTATGTGAAAACGGCTGTTTAACAACCGGCGAGTTGGGAAATTTGTGTGTATCTTAGGCAAATTCCCCCCTGCCGAGGACTTACGACACTGAGATCTATGACAAAGCTGGCAAATGGGGCAAGACTGTTTCGCTCAAGACAAGACCTATCTTCAAGACCTTACAAACACAAAGACCGTCAAAGAGTAGTTCAAAGATTTAAGATGTCAAAGACAAATGTATTGTTTTACTCACAAAAATTACTAGGAAATAAAATTATGCATTTTTTGTATGTAAGTTGATTAAGTCGTAATTTGATCAAAGGATCAAAGACAAGTGCCGACCACATGCATAGGTCGCATCTGGTGGTCAGGTGCATCAGTCTTTGCCCCTGGTGTGTGTTCTCGAGGCCCAGTGAGCTGGTCAAAGCCACGGCATCGACTGATCTATCCAAATTCCATCTGCTCTTCTGAATTTGTTTGAGGTGAGTCCGCCCATTGAACACTCATTTACAGCTCTTTGTGGACCTTGGAGCATGGCCCGTTTTTTTTTTCTTCAAAATTTGATGTTTTCACGAGATCGGCTGTTGTGAGCTCAGTTCTGGCCCGTTGACCTTGAAAGTAGAACGAATCGATTCCCACTTCGATTCCGGAGGGCTGTGGACCTCACAATTGTGCAAGTGCGTGGGAATTGCTTTTTTCAGCAAATTTTGAGGTGTTTACGCAGAACAGCCATAGTATTAGCTACACTCATTACGAGTCCTTTATCTATAAAGGACCGTTATTTTTGGCGATTTTTGCGCGCCAAATGACCCCCCCCCCCTCTACGTATGGCTTCGTGTGGGAGTCTCAGTACCTTTTTTAGTTTCATTGCTCGCCCTTTTGTAGTTATATTGTGTTCTTTTGAGTTATATTGTTTTTTTGACTTGTGTGGCGCTTGATGAGGGTGATGCCGGGTGATGCCGTCGATGATGTGGATGATAGACATGATGCGTCGGTGATTTCCGTTCATTGCCTCACACAGGTCACGCCGATAATGTGCGCCGGACATGCTATTGCCGTTGGTGTCCTCCGGGTCCTTGCGCCCTTCCGCGGCACCGTCATGACAGCTCGGCAGACGTTCGGTTAAGGATGGGTACATTCAGTCCCCCCAACGGCACCTGAACTTTCCTGCACGGCTGGAACGGATGCCGAACCTCCGGCATTCGGCAAGGGCCTTGAGGACCTCTGCAGTTCGGCCAAATACATCAACTCACTTCAATCCTTGACCTGAGACCTCAATCCACTGATTAAGTGACCATGCTGAACCTACATCTTCATTCTCGTTGTCTTTGTACTTGCCTCCGAGGAAGATTTGAACCCACTATGTTCAGCCTCAGGGTGCCAATGAAGATACCGTTCATCCAGGCATCCTCGGCCCGGTGGACACCTCTCTAATGTGTGGCTGTATATGTTCGGCACAGGCTCCACCTCGACTCAAGTTGATTGCGTGAGAACCATCTAGACATTCGGCGACAGGTGACTCTGCGACAACAGAAGCAGAAAGGTCAACTTGTACTAAGATGAGGCACGGGCCATATCGCCGCCGGCCCGCCGAAGCCCAAAGCTACAAGGAATCACTTTTGTCAGATGTCAAGGTTTCCCTTCTTGTGGGTAAGACGATGTCGTGCGTGCTGAAACCCAAAGGAGAAATCAAGGCGCAAGAGACAAGAGGCAAGATATAAATAGATTAGTCAGCCTTCCGACTCCTGCGAAGCTTATTTCAGTCAGATGCTCATTGTTCAACGAAAAAAAATGGACCATCTGGAGACCTCAACAGTTTTAACGAAATGGCTATTCAACTCATACTTAGTGTTCTAGCGCTTGGCAAATCATATGTATACTAATTCGAACTACTAGTATTCAAGGTTCGTCAGCTAGTGCTGTTCAATAATTTGTACGTGTACGAATTGGCTTCCAGCGAGCAGCAAGGCGAAATTGTCATACTCCGGTGCCTGCTCCATTTTTGCGAGATTATATTGAGCGAATCATCAATAAGGCCCTAGGTCAAACCCAGAATGCCACAACACGCACTAATTGAGGAGTGTCTGTACATAAAGATGGTTGGATGAATTCAAATTTATTTGGCAGGCAGATACTGTACCGGGTCCCCAGCGGCTGACAAGGGTATTCGCTTGCTCCCGTAGAATAGTTGTCTTGGCTGTAGGTGTCTTTGTGGACACTGCTGCAGAGAAGACTTCCTTCGAAAATTGCGACACAGTGGAGTGCGAAGATTCCTAGATGGTGTCAAATCAAACATAAAATATATCTGCGGCTTTACGCACAGGCGCGTCATCTGGTTATGGTAATTCAGGCATCCCGCAACCTTCCAGATCAAATTTGCCAGCGCGACGGCCCAGGACTTGTCAAGAACAATGGTCGTCCAGCTGGCATCTAGGTGTCGGCAGTGCCGGTAATGCCCGGCATCGGGCGGCGAGGGGTGACACTCGGTTCTTGAGCCGTGCGCATGGATCGCTTTTTGAGGGTGTAGTCCAGCAAGCAAGGTGGGCAAAGCCGATAGAGCACGGGAGAGAAATATCTTTTCGTGCGCCTTCCAGAGAGTGCAATTCCTGCAAATTGAACCACAGCCAAGAGAGCATGAGAAGTTCTAAAGTGATGCTCTATGGGAAGTGGAAGCAATACATCATGCCGGAAGTGAGCCGGATTGAGAAAAAGCTCCAGTCGGAAGCATAGGGGAAGAAGGCACTGAGGGTGAAGTGCTTTTAACGGCTGTGGATAGTTCCTACTAAACGTAGCTTCCAGGGTTTTAACCCTGTGAATTGGCGGTTCAAGAAAGTCCCACCAGGGATCAGCAGTGGCTGGTGAGAGAGGTTGAAGCTGTAAGAAAACATTGTGCCGAGGAGCAGAAGACACATACAAGCAACTCGGGGGGAATTGATCACTTGGAACGTAGTGGGCATTTGGGCCTGACGCTTGGGCTGTTTGTAGGGCTGGTGAAGAGAGACACTGGAGCCTGCCGCCTTGGCCGGGTTCTCTAACTCGTGGATGCGGCTTTCAATGCGACTTATCCTCACGTATTTCTGCACCGGAATGACTCTGACTATAGTGTCCATGTATTCACAGTCATGAGCCCGATCTGCACGTAGGCATGGGCCGCACACCGGCTACCTGTGAATTAATAGTTCAGGAAAAAAATTATCAATTGTGTCAACAGGAACGAACCGTCTGTCACATCGCTTTGGTTGAAAAAACAATTGATGTCAACCACGAATCACTTGGGCCTGAAGATGGGACTGACCATCTTGTGCCCCTTTGAAAAAAATTATTGTACTCGACTCTCAGAGTCGCTGCCCCAGGGGCCGCGGATTGCTAGAAGTCTAGGGCATCATGCCCCCAGGCATAAAGCAGTGACATGTGAGTTCGAGGGACATCACTTCTCATGATGTACGGCAATGTGGCATGTCTTTAATTCCTTGAACTTCCGTAGGAAGGATGTGCTCAACATTAAGTTCCGTGTCTAGGTCTGGAACGACGGTTACACAAATAATTTTGTTGGGTCTGTCCAGTATCCGTTATTTTCCAGCTGACTTAAATACAGAGGTACGTACCAGCGAGAAATCTGAAGCCCCATCTTGTCTGGGGTTGACCTGTAGACTGCAGTGAGATGTTATTAGCTGTGATTGGAAGGAACTCACTGAAATGAAGGTATTGACACAGGTGGGTCGAATGGGTTCGATGTGCATCCCCCGTAGCTGCAGGGCTCTTATATTGCCCTTCATTTTGTTTAATTCCGCGTGTCTGACTGAATCTCACAGCGGATCTTGTTTTTGGTTCCTGAATTAGCCTTATGAGTGTTAATTCAACCTCTTTGAGGCTTTTAATTTAATTTATATTGGCAGGGGGCCTCGTTTGACCTTCATTTTGTCGGAAAGCATTTGCCCCTTTACGTCTCATGTGGCTGAGAACCACACCTACCTGGTCACCAGGCTCCCGTGTTGGTGGCCACAACGATTGTTTTCACCATGGTGTGATGATTTTTTCAATCTTACCTTGGGTCTTGCATATTCTACAGAAGTCTAACACCAGACATTACAGCCAGTTGCGGAACTTAGGGTGCGGCCCATTTTTTATTTTATTTAGATGTTTCGGATATTTCAGCTATACTGAGCTCAGTTCTTCACCGATTCCCTTGAAACTATGATCAATAGATTTGCCTTGCGATTCCGGAGGGAGTGACGTTCGAAAATATGTTAGTAGCATGGGAATTGCCTTTTTCGGCAAATTTTGAGGCATCTTCTCCTATCAGCTCTAGCATTAAATATACTGATCCGATGAAACGGTGCACCTAAGTATAGGCTGAAATGCAGTAAGGTCCTCAGATAGGTGCTAACGAGCAACACCACACTAAATCACTAACACACACTACACACACAACACAACCAATACGAAGTGCGAGATAATTGAGTTCGGGTCACCCTGCAGTATACAGGTAAGATGGAACTTCGTGGGACAGGATCAACTCAAAGAAGGATCAATCAGAACCTCTAGGAGCCTACAGTAGTTTGAAAACCACTAAAAGTGCACAGCTCTGACACAAGGTATCGGAGTTTAGGTAGATGAAAGCTTGCTCTGGGAACCACAGTAGGTTCGCGAACTGTGCACAGCTACGACCAGCCTACTAAACGGGGCTGATTCCAATAGCGGACACGACTACGACCGTTCTACTAAGGCGGGAACAATTCCAATAGCCCAACTAACGAACTACGACCGGCCTACTATGCGTGGACGATTCCAATAGAACACTAGCCTGCCTCGTGCAACTTAACAGAGGACTTTCGCGAACTCGCCGTGACCCTCCATGAGACGAGGTTGAAGTGATTGGCTTAGATGATCCTTTAAAGCTTATGGAGCCAACAAAATCAAAGCTTCTGTATTAATGAATCTACACAAGAGAAATGTTTATATCACAAATCTCCACACAGATACAGAGGACACCAACGCCTTTGACAGGTGGCTTCGACTTCCGTCTAAGCGCAACCAAGGGGGCAAGGATGAACTAGAAATCCATCTAGAAACACCGAGGGTGAGCTGCTGTAAGGCGGGTTCTACGTGGTCTTTTATATGTTTTCGATAAATACATGACAGATGACTATGAATAAGAAAGAATAAGAGAAAATGAGTAAACTGAGAGCTTCGGAACGGAATAGGAATAGTGATGCGGCCTTCTAGTGGTGGTGGGATAGCTGCCCGGCATCGGACAGTCATCAGAAATGACTTCGCGAACCGTTTCAGGTATATTTGGAATGTCTCAGCACAGGCCGAAGGGTTTCGCGACCCGGCCTGCCACCTTGGCACACATGTCCCACATCGGCATGGTTGATAATCCACTGCTATTTGACTGCCCTGCTCTCGTAAGAGCAGTAAATAGTCCATTCGGCCGTTTGCGAACGCGAGGCCCTTCGGCTTCGGCTCAAGAATGCTCCAATCACCAATATGCTTCTGCTTTGGCAGTATTTGGTCCTCGCGACCGCATCGCGATCATCACATGTGGTCCCCTAGACCCAGGGCTGGCTACTGCTTGCACCAACTCTGTCCAGGCACCAATAGTCAGAGGTTCGCGAACATTTAACATGGTTCACGAACTCGTTCCTTTGCCCTTTCAGTCATAGGTCCACTGAAAGTGAGGTTCGCGAATATCAATGTTTTCGCGAACTCGTTCTGAAGCCCTTTCAGCCATAAGTCTGCTGAAAGTGAGATTCGCGAAAATCAATGTTTTCGCGAACTCGTTCTGAAGCCCTTCCAGCCATAAGTCTGCTGAAAGTGAGGTTCGCGAATAATCAATGTTTGTTCGCGAACTCATTCTGCAGCCCTCCCGCATGGAAGTGGGGTTCGTGAACTGTTCCCTGCCCTTTGTCTGGCGCAGTACAATCCACGAAGGGTGTCAAGGCTTTTGTTATATCTCCTGGGTATGGTATCTAGCCTGCAGGGCAAGCTGCTTCCCGGATCACAAGAAACAACTCTGTCTGACGGAGTTCGCGAACACTTCTAGGATCATGAAGCGGATCCCCTATGTTCATAAGGACCGCGCTTCTATGTCTCCTCAGTGCATGCTGACTCCTCTAGCATCATTAATACAAAGTCGGCAGTTCGGAGCTCACTCCGGCTCTAATTGTATACCACCAAACAGAGGTTCTTAGAATAGTGCTAAGAATCGCGAAAATGCGTGATTACACGGGTGGTTCAAAACCAGTCGTATCACCGATTGACTTAGTTTTTGGATATATGATACTTACATGTATTACCTAGGATGTGTCGTGCCCAGATAAGGATTAAAATGTTTTGTTCACATCTGGCATGGGACTTAAAACTGATTGAAATTGAATACTGTAAGGCTTTTGAATAATGAGGTATTTTGACGATCTGGGCACGACACATCCTAGGTAATACATGTAAGTATCATATATCCAAAAACTAAGTCAATCGGATCAGTATATTTAATGCTAGAGCTGATAGGAGAAGATGCCTCAAAATTTGCCGAAAAAGGCAATTCCCACGCTGCTAACATATTTTCGAATGTCACTCCCTCCGGAATCGCAAGGCAAATCTATTGATCATAGTTTCAAGGGAATCGGTGAAGAACTGAGCTCAGTAGAGCTGAAATATCCGAAACATCTAAATAAAATAAAAAATGGGCCGCGCCCTAAGTTCCGCAACTGGCTGTAACATTTCGTGATAGGCTCCTCACTTTTGTGTTGAATGTATTAACTGTGTTGTCTGTTTTTTCCCGGCCTTGTGGCTGATCAGAATTGTGAAAATAGGCATAATTAATTAATTAGTAGTTGTGGCCTTCATAGTGGCATGGCATCGCCTAACAAAGCTACTCTCCATGTTGGCAGTGTGTTCATTCATGGCAGGATCCACATGGCTCGGTCTGATGTGTCTTGGACATCTGCTAGTCATCCCCGATTTGCTTTGTCTTGCTCCAGATCTCTGGGCCGGATCTGAAAAGTTGGATGTTTCACAAGGCACATATTTTCGCATTTGCCCTCAATTTCTTTCCCTCATATCCGTGATTGGCCTCTGCGTGCTGGGATATCTGGCTAGTGTTCTGAACCACTGGAAAATCTTAATCAGACCTGAACCGGACCCAGTGTTGGTTCAGTGGTGAGGTTCACTGAACCGAACCCCAGGTCCAGTTTACGGCTCGGATCTTTCAGAAATTGCCTGAACCTGGCTGAACCTGAACAAAACCTGAAGGCGAAATGGATGCAAAAGATCACTTAATGCTTAACGGTAAATTTTCTGTGGCCAGCAACACATTTATCTACTTGGTCACGGACCAATGCACAGAATGTTTAACTGATTTAAGGTGCCATTCGGGAGAGAAGGAGTATTTAACTCCAGACTCCTGACGGAATCAGATCATCATAGTATGAACAAATCCATCGATTTCAGGGCCCATGTGTGTGCACCATTTGCAAGTCATTGGTGAAAAGAGCCAAATGTTAATATCGAGGAGATCCTCTAGCGAAATTTGAGTAATTGTTGTGCATAGGAAGAGGGAAATTGGTTTGAACCTGAACCTGTGGTCCGGTCCATCAATTTCCCAACTCAACTTACGGTCCAGTTCGTGATTCGAAAAATTTGGCTCTCAACCGGATGTGAACCGGCAAAAGCCGGGGCACCATTACCTGCCAGCCAGGCACGTGCCCGGGCACATACCAGGGCATGTCCGCATCAACACGTTGTCGTAACAAAGAAGTGTGCACACAACGGCCTGTCTTACTTCATGATCACGTCAGTGACTACAAAGAAAACATACCGCCCTGGTAGGTGCCCAGGTACGTGCGTGGCCGGCAGGTAACAGTGACCTGCTCAGGCTTTTGCTCCCGGTATCAGGTATACCGGGTGTACCCCCGTAACACATAATTTAAATTTCCACCACCTATGATATCCACCCCCTGGAGCTGTGAAGAGTGACCGAAGGTTGGCGACGAATGGCGGAGGGCCATATTTCTCCGCGATTTTGCAAAAGCACTGGCTATGAGTATCATTTTGATTTGGCTGAGTTTTCCACCTTTTGGTTCTGCTTGTGATCCTCAGCCTGGAGCTGCGAGGAGGGTTTGTAACTACACTTCTAAGCTATCGATCCAGGCAGCCTAAATTGAAACAAGCTTGGTTGCAATTATCCCAGCCAACTGGCAGTGAAGTAGAACAGTATCAATATTTGAGTTTAAGAGAATCATTGCAATTGAGAGAGCAGGACAAGCTAGCGGGCCCTGCCGCAAAGCGGGTTACATCGATTGTTTCAACTTTCACCTATCCCAATCTCACTCCCAAGCTGCGCGATGCACATGTCAATTTTGGTAAAACGATTCCGATCACATGGGCGAAGTAGACGGCCACTGCTCACAACAGATCCTCAAATCTTCCCCTCCCCAGGGCCAACCCCAGCTTAAGTACCACACATCCTGAGTGTAATATTTGGTGAAGGTGGTCAGATAGGCTGTCTTTTTTTTTTTCATATGGATGTCCCAAAAAAAGAGCGGGACTCGTATTCGCCATGCGTAAGCATTGGCCTAAAGCCCTAGTCCAATTGACCTGGATTTTGGATATGATATACTTACATGTCCCCGAGGGCCCTAAACCCTCGGATTGCGAATATACTTCGTGATTAAATATTGTTAAGGAACGTCCCGAGCGGTGATATGGGGGTTCCTTTTATGATGAAACATGTCTAGACTAGATCTACATAGAGCGTTATCGGTTCCTTATTATCTTAGCAAGGAGTACTTCTGGTGATAATTGTAGCATGCTCCTTGATTACACGGGGTAATATGGCCTACATGCATTTATTTTGGTGTGAATCATGGCCGGGAGCAGAAAACACCTCCCAGGCCAGACACCACAGAGGTACGACATGATCACGTGGTCGACTGATCTTAGCCGCCGCCGCCCGATTTGTCGTCTTGGCCAGGGGCGCCATGCAATAGAGTCAGTAGCTTCACCTCAGGGATAAGATATACAAATATAGAACAAAAAAGTACACAAGTGCGAGTTTTGCCGGGCTGGGCCACGACCTTCACCCTCAAGTTATACCGTTCCAGTATTCCTTCAGCGTAGACAAATTTTCACATGGGCATAGGCCAATTGTGCTGTCTGACATCGATCTCTGTCCCTTTCCTTCGGCACCCTTCTCGCATTTTCTCCTGCTTGCCGCAGTCTGGCTTTTCCAGGCTGATGATCAACCTCCTTTATCTTCGTCAATTTCGGTCGTTCACAAGAGTCGTTCGCCACTACAGCTTACATAACTACAAATGGAATTTGATTCCTGGAAATAGGGCGCTATAAGATCCGTACCTAAAGTCTGATTCCTCAATCCTGGCCTCGATTCCCGCTACCTTTAGGTACGGGTCTATTCTCATGACTCGCAGACGATCGCATTTTCGTCACGAGTTTCTGCGTAAGCACCTTTTCTTGCCCGCCAAAACTGCAGCCATCTTCATCCCAAGTGCGACACCCCCACCCGAGTCCCGCTCGGCGGTTGAAGTGGCATCATCTCTTTAAAACCTTCGCCGCTTGTCTCGCTCGCTGCTTCGTGCTGAAGCAACGTACGCGTATCAGCAAAGCCAAAATCGGCGACTTGAACCCAGATAGCGATTCATATCGTTTCTCGAAAGCGCAGTGAATTTCTGCAGAGAGAACACGAAGCCAGAAGTCCACTGACGCAGGTGGAGTCTCAGCTGGACTGTGTATATTCTATACACTTGCCTAGACTCCAAACACAGTCCCCGGCGCGCGGCCTTTTCAAGCTCGGGCGATGCGAAACTTCATAGAATGCTGATGCCGGTACAACCACTGTCGAGGAATTCCTTATGCGGCTCCTACTTAATATTCTGGGTATCGGCAATGGTGTCACGCCGCGACGGATTAGAATGAGGGTTAGTATCCCGTAGAAGCCGTGAACTAGGGCCTCATATACCATCATGGGATGCTCGCGCGCTGGGTTGGAATGCCCATGCCATCATGATCCGAGGCGGCCGGCGCCGAGTCTGCTGAATCTCCACGACCACAATATTCCTGAAGTCTATACCCGATGTTGTCGAGCGGAGACTTCCATTATATTCACGTCTGTTTCTAATTTCTCCACTCACCTGGCTCTACCTCCCTAGTTAAATTTATCGCTCCCCAATTGAACCACATGCGTCCAACGAGTGCGAGTTGGTCCGCAACGAGGCCATCAATTTCCACTGTTATCCTCATCTGAGCTAATGCCTCTGAACAGAATAAACGTGCCCGTGCGGAGTGTAACGATGATGCGGTTGGTCGTCGCCCACCACAAAAATTCGGAGCGGCAAGTAGGCTGGCCATGGTGGCACGCACTCGATTTTTTCCAGCCACAGCCTTTGCTGTCACAGAACTCGGGTTTCCCCGCTTTACTCGCTAGCTGGAGTACAGCCGGTATAGGCAGTCAGAGTTTATGATGATGGTAGCGGGCCAGTGCCGCTCGTCGGCCTCAACCGCTTTAGTTGCCCCTGCTGGATCTGTTGATGCTCAAGTTCTGAAGGGATGGCCGAGGCACACATACGATTGATTCTTCAACATGTAACGATAATTTCAGAGATGCCCCATTTCCCACTGACTCACCTTTTGAGAAAAGGCATCCACAACTTCAGCGTTGAACAGTGGGGAGTTTGCCTCGATTTTTTGCTGCAGGATCTCGAAATCGATGCGCCGTGGGAACATCAATGGCTGCCGCGCACCGGCAGGCCGCACTGAGAATCGTGCAAGCACCCTCTTTCTGCAGCCAATGACAGGCACCGGCATGAAATTTTAATCATATTGGGAGTAATGGATCGGCACATATCAGAACTCTATAACTGGTCCTCACACAATGGGCCGAGATTTTCTGCTCCCTCCCCTCTAACCGGAGAAGTCCGAGCCGGGCTCGGCAAGTGGCGGTGCGATGGCAACTGCCTCCCTTAAACTTGTGCTCCTCTGAGTCCCTCGCATCTGCTGACCGCAGGGCGTGCAACGACTACGCCTGGATCGTGGATCGGTTACCTCGTACGCCTGCCCTCTGCGCGCCGCCGCCCGCCCGCCCACACTTTACACGTGCGCGCTCGCCTAGGCTCGAATCCAGCCTGTCTACCGAAAGTAAACTGTCGGTAGACAGGCTGGTCGATCTGAGTTTGAATTAAAGGGATGAGCGACTTACCATATAAGGCTATTCCGGACCGCATGTCCGTGCGTGTGCAAACAAAGACAAAACCTGGCCGACAGCTTCCCCTGGGCTCAATATTTGAGAGAACGCTTTCGGATCAACGCCGTTAGATTCAGAAACAAAATCTGAGTATCTTTACCTCAGAGAGCTAAGAGTTTTGAGGCACGGTTGTGGAATCCGTGAATAACCTTATTTGACAAGCCGCTTGATCCATCAATTTAAACTCAGATCGACCGGTCTGTCTATCGACACTTTCATAGACAGACGGTCACCGGTCTAGCGCTCGCCGCAGATCTACTATATGATCGTGCTGGAGACTATCAACACCGTGTGTGACGTCGGGCTCATCTACGAGCCGCTCATCCTGCTGCACGGTGCAACCCCTCCCCTCCCCTCCTCTCCCCGTCTTGCGCCCGGGCTGACAGTGCGCAGGCAGCCCGCTCGTCGCCATCAACGCCCCGGAGCGTGAGTCATAATCCACTCCCCGCAGGCGCGCCGCGCGCACCCCACTGACTAATACGCCGCACGCAGTTCTCGCCGCAGGTCAGGTCCGTCCCTCGCCTCCGCATACGTCTCTTTGCCGCGCAGCTGAGGCTGACGTGCCGCAGACCCATAGTGACTGTGCGTCCCTTCCCCTCCAATTCCGTGGGCGTGGACGATGTTTGCTGACGGATATGTGTGTGGTGCACCCACTCATCCCGACGCCGACGCAGCTCTTTGTGGCCTGGCGCATCAAGCTCGTGACCGAGTCGTGGTGGTTCAGCGGGCTCGTCGCGCTGTTCACGTTTACCTCGCTCAGTGCGTCTCTCTCTCTTCCCCTTCGCCCACCTCCGCGCTTTACCTCTCGCCCGCCGTCGGCATGGGGTCGTTCGTATGCGCTTACTTCCATGTGCGCACGCTAAGCGGGCTAGTCGCGATGATCGGCGTCGCGCACTTCGCCAGTTCGCGCTCGTGGAGGAGCCGATCACGCTCTGCCTCACGTCCACCGCGTTTACGCTTCCTTCCTCCCTCTGCTTACTCCTTTCCTCGCTTCCTTGCCTTCCTCCCTCTACGCTTCCTCTCCCTCCCTTACTCTGGTATTTCACTTACCTAGCCTGGACATGCACACAGGCTGAGAGCGCGCAACGAGTGGAACTACCGGCTCGACGGCCTCAACCTGTCCAACGGCCTCCCGTCCGCGACGGGCCGGGGGATGCCGCGCAAGGGTAGCGGGGGTGGGAGTAGTTGGATATCAAGATACGGGAGACGGTGTGTCCCGTTTACTCTATGACTTCCCTCCTCGTTCCATCGTCCTTCGCTTCCCTTCACCTCCCGCTTTTCTCTTGGCTCCGAGCGTAGCCCGTCCCCTGTCGCCGAGCGTACCCGCTCCCGCCCCCTCCGAGCCTA
This sequence comes from Mycena latifolia, assembly GCA_029289555.1. Taxonomy (NCBI): domain Eukaryota; kingdom Fungi; phylum Basidiomycota; class Agaricomycetes; order Agaricales; family Mycenaceae; genus Mycena; species Mycena latifolia. The sequence continues at coordinate 281,644 of JARJLE010000016.1, read as the reverse complement.
GCCCGTCCCCGTTCCTCCGAGAACAGCACCCGCGCCGAAGCTGACGCGCGGCGCGTGCAATGCGAGGCGTCGGCTTCCGCGGGTACGGGCAATCGTGCGGCGTGTATACGTGCAGGATGCGCGCGAGCAGCTGTAGGGCTGGCGGCGGTGGATCTGCACGGAGCGCGCGGTGGGCGTGGCACGGATGTGCTGTGCACGCGCACGAATCCGCGAGCGGCGGCACCTTGCCCTATCTTCCTCCCCCCTCCTCCGCTAGTCCCCTCCTCCTCGCGTAAAATACTAGCGCAGCGCACGGACGGACATCCAAATCCTCCGGTTTTGCATCCCTTCCAACTTCGCGCCGTCGGCGCCGAGCGTGCACGGCGGCTCGTCCCTGCGCCGGCGCATCCCGCGCTCGCTGCTCGCATCCGCTCCGTCCTCTATGCGCCTGCGAATACAAAGGCGAAGGCGATCCACGTGGCGCTGCCCCCGCGCGCGAAGGAGTTTCGGCCCTCGGGACAAGGGTGAGGAGGGGAGAGGGAGAGCGCGAGGCGGACGGCGGCGCGGGCGCGGGCGACGGGAAGGTAGCGAAGGGGAGACTGGCCGCCTGGCGCGGGCCCACCCATCCCCCTTCCCGTCCGCGCCTCGCCTCGCTGCGTTACGCGCGTGGGCGTCGCGTCCCTGCGCCGCCTTGCCGCACACGTCCCGTCATCACCGTTGGACACTTCCTCGCTCGCTCGAGCTGGAGAACGTTACGCGCTGCGCGTATCTGTACAGCACATGTCCTCGGACTCGCAGATATGTATGACGAGGATTAGGCGTACCCTCGTTCTTTATTTAATCCTCATTATTTGATTCGGGGATTGGATCCGCGAGTACGAACGATCCCGAGCTATATAGTCGATCCTTAGTTATTTAATCCAGATGGAGCTATTTAATGCTAATTTGATTCGGGGATGTGCTTCCGCGCAGGGGCGGCAATCCAGTTATCTGCACATACTCTCTAATCCAATTTGTATACTACTTTTTAATTCGCCCCGCCGCGGCCGAGGATATAGTCGCGCATTATGATCTCGAGGAGTTAAGTTACTCGTCGTGATCTCGACGCGTTGCTGACTGTTGCTTGATCAGACAGTTGGTGCTCGGACTCCATTGCGTTCATTCAATGGGTCATAAATAAGCACTTTGTATACATACGGACTCAATTGGATTCGATAGTTGCTTGGTTGGGGATTCCTCCTCGTCCTATCATACCATCTCAGGATCACTCGTTGCCGATCCAGAGAAGAGTGATCCCGAGATGGTAGGGACTAAGCTTGGAAGATGAAGAGCAGAGGATGATGTGGTGCTACGCCGTCGCACAGTGATGTACTCCCGGCTCTGAATTTGGAGGCTCGTGCCGAGCATTGAGAAGGATGGTCTAGTAAGGGAGAGCATGGCTGTAGGATATTTTGAGAGGCGGGCGGTTGTGAACTTGATAGTACGCTCGGGATTTTCGGCTGGCAACGATGCAAGCTATTGCAATGTAATTTCTGTCCTCTCACCATATTTGGTTCATCTTTCATCCCTTTCCTCACCACATATCGGTTCTCACCCATTTGTATGGTGTTGGAAGTAACCGTTGCGTCGGGATTGCTACAAGGTGCATACGGAGGAATCGAGGTGGAAAGGAAGTAGTGAAGGAATATTAAACATAATAATCGCAAGTATATATTGAACCTGGCCATATTTTGGTGCGCGGTATCCGACTGGGCAATAAATGAACAGCTTGACAGTGCAATGTGGGATCTTGACCATGCAGCTGTGAATGAATTGATTGGTGGGGATAGTGAAGGAAGTATGTTGAAGAATAGAATCAGCAAGACAGAGAGGATGGATGAATAAAATAGAAGTTAGGATGCGCAGTGTTGTTTTGTTTAGTCTGCACGTGAGCGCTGACAATCCGCCGGATTGTTATGTAAATGATTGTACATGGTGTGACAATTGGCGTGATCGGCCCTGGTGCGGTGTCTGGGCGCTCGACATGCCTTTTTAGGCATAACTTATGTGTGACGGTCACACTCACCAGCTGCCTTGCTCTTCGACCGTTCGACGTCTCCTCGCCTCAGCCCCGTGTCTCTCGCTGCCTCTCCGCATCGCACCCGCACCGTGCCATGAGAATAACATGGCTATTGGCTTTTCACGTGCTGAGCTTAACCTCATGAAGCCACGCAACCCAGCAAGAGGCTTTAATATAGCCCATCTGTCCCGATTTTGGGTGATTCTGGAGGCTCTACGACGGCGCACAACGCTTACCTGAAGTGTTACATACGTCCTGAGCACGACTGGTGTGTATACCTTGACATGGGACTATGAATTGGTCTGATGATTCGTATTCTTTAAGATCTCAAGCGAGGTTCCACACTGCAAGTGTCATGAAATCAAGGGCGGACCCCTCATCCTTGCGCCGCACCTAACGCGCAGCACACGCACAGGTCTGAAGCGGCACACGTTCCGCAGCTGCGCATTCGCGGTCTACGTTGCGTGCGCCGCTAATGACCTTGCGGAGGGTGAGCACCGGCAGTTGAAGCATATTAGGTGTGCACCATTGCGCACTTCACTCATGTTCTTTCGCTCATTTTTTGATCTCTCTATTTTTGACAGGGCTTTTTTTTCGGATGCGGAGAACATGCACCGGCGAAAGCACAGCAGCAGCTTAAGGACGAGGTGAGCTGCCACGTCACCCGCGCCGCCTAAGTACACCCGTGGACAGCGTAGTCTCCGCCCGCTGTACGCCCCAGCCCCTCGAGCAGCAGAAGCAGTCGCCCACGCCCACGCCGCATCGGCACAATCCCTTCGTGGTGGAGCAGACACGACCCAAATTGTCGCTGCATTGCTCGGGACCGTCTAGACGGTCTAGTGCGCGCTCGGCGACCTCCGCGCTGCCAACCGGCAGACTTGGACTTTGCAAGCGCATCGACATCCAACAAGGCTGCGATCGCAGAGGCGCCTGACGGCAGCGCGAGCGATTGCACGAACACGAATGACGAGAACACTGGCGCGCGGCGGAGCAGAACGGACAGGGCGCGGGCGCGGATGTCCGTGTACGATACGCAATATTCGACTCGCTGTTGGCGCCGCCGCTGTTTGTGCCGAAGGACAGCGGCAAGTCAGGCACGGTGCGGTGAGCAGGATGCCTGAGGGAGGCACACACGGGCACGCCACTGATGGCTATTTCCGTGTGCATTTCCGGGTGTGCAGCTTGGAGGTGATATATGCACAGTCATGGTGAGGAGATCTTGCAAGGGCTGGGGTGCGACGGCGAGAGCCTACCAGCGGCATACCAGCGTGGAGGTGATATATGCACAGTCACGGTGAGGAGATCTTGCATGCCGCTGGTATGCCGCTGGTAGGCTCTCGCCGTCGCGCCCCAGCCCTTGCAAGATCTCCTCGCCGTGACTGTGCATATATCACCTCAAAATTGTGCCACTTGACAGAACCGAACTAGTGACCTCCGGAGAGCTTGTCAAATTTTGGGACTCAACTTGTTGCCTTGCGAGCTTGCGACCTTGAATGACCTTGAATGACCTTGTTTGGCCTTGTACAAGGTCACAAGCTGCTTGTCAAAAGTCTGATGCGGGGCGGTTTGGGCATCGTGATAGTTCATAATATACATAATAAGCTTTCAAAATCCTAGGAATCCTTGTGGAAATGCCCAAATCAGGTGTTGGCGATAACTGGATGGCTTGGCCAACTGGAATTGCTCCGGGGGCTGGAAAAGTGGGTTGTAAGATGCATATTATATCGAATGTAGAGAATATGAGTAGATGCAGATTGAATGTGTAGCTACGACAAATTGATCATATTACCTAGTGAATGAAGTGTCGACACACCCGCAATACACCCCCTCCCAAATCCAGAGCACGTGCCGATGAAGTCCCGTGCATCTCACGTGTGGTAATGCGTCCAAGGTATCCGACGCGTCTAAGACCGTAGTTAGTCTAGATACATTGTATTTGAGTTATGATCATCCCATGTACAGCCTTCCCAGAGTGATAGCCTCTGAGCGTAGTTGCTGTGCTGTCGCCGGCCATCAAAATGAAGGTCTCGAGCTCAAACGAGTCATTTTTATGCCTCTTGAGCAGGGCCACATGTTCATTCCAGTGCAGCATTGCATGGCCCTGAATTGGTTTGACTGCAGACCCTCGTCGTCCAGTAGCTCCCTGAAATGTGGAGTCGGTGTTGGAGCGTTTTTTGTCGCGTCTTTTCGCCCGCTTTTCTGGGCACGCGCGATTTGATTTTTGAGGAAATGCTGACTGTAAAACCTTATTGGAGCAATCAGAGCAGTGAACCTCAACATCTAACCAAATCTCAGTCAGATTCCTGGAGGAATTGGGTAGGAAAGGTGGGTGGCACACCTATCATTGCGACTTCTTCCAACAAATTTGCCACTGTGTTTTGGTAGGGGACAGTCGTAGGCCTTCCTATGCTCCTGAAACACGGTTATATGGGAGTATTGGTGCAGGAGTGTTATACGGGAGTCTTAGGGATGAGGACGCTGATAAGACCGGTGTCTGCCTAAGCGGCGCGAGCAATGTACTAGCTGCGAATAGCAAGTCGAAGGTATAAACCAACATCTAACAACCCACTAACTACCACCTAACCACTACTGCACTACTCTCAGACACATGTCCCTTGTTTGTTCGGGGGTGACGAGTCAAGTATTAGACTCTCAGAATGAGATTTAATTGTGTTCGAACGATTTATAGGGTGTTTCGACAAGGCTCGACGGAGTTTCAACAATCATAAACTGATCGACTTGATTGTCGACAACGAGTACAACCGTATATATGGGCCGGAGCAGACGACAAGTACGGTATTTAACCGTGTATATGGTAGATTTGGGGCTTGTAAACCCTTCAGGATGCAATGGGAACAGACCCAACGAACTGTATAAACGCGATTGAACAAGTCAAACTTGTTGGAACTTCCAGGCCAGATAACTTCCAGGCCAATAAAACTTCCAGGCTCAGTGTATTGTGACTTCCAGGCTCAAATGTTAAACTTCCAGGCCAATGTACTTCCAGGCTCAAATGTTATAACTTCCAGGCTCAGGTGTTTATATCAATCCAAAGGTATATTCACACACTATAAAGCAGACTCTACTGAGCTGTGCCTTAAGGCGAACAACCTACCAAACAACTAATTGTGACTATATTCTAGCCTCCAACCAGCTGTCGGTGCGATTCGCTGCCGTTCCCTCTCGTGCAGACGCCCTTATATACTGTTTCTATATATGATTACAAATGATGATTACACTACTAGCTGATAAATAATATATGAAATGAGCACGTGTTCCGGAATATATCGATCCCGAAACCTCTATGATTGGTCGAGGGCCCTCCCACGTTCGTGGATGACTCCTCCTTGCTGATTCACAGCGGCGCCGTATGACTCGTACCTCCGATCGGTCGGAATATAGGTGCAAACAGTCATACTCCAGGGTATATCGTGTTCAGAACACCTTCGAGGTGTCTTATATTGTATTAAGGTTTCCTTCCCAAGCCTGGTATATATCATATACAGACTTTAGATGCTAGTTTACGGTAGTCGAACATCGTTCCGGAGTCTTCCGATCGATATTTGATTCCGTCAACGGAGTCATCCGTGTCCGTTCGGATCTGATCGAACCGGCTACTTGGATTCCCGGAGCCTAGACTCTTCACGTGAGGTGTCGCGGCACGAGGATCAGTGTCAACATGGTTAAACATCCTGCTGCCCGACCATATATGCCGTTCTTTAGCATGTATACAGGGCTCGGAACCCTTCCCCTTGGTTGGGAACCGACACTAAGTGACTGATAACCCTTGGATACTGGGCTGCACTGTTTTCTACAGAGTGTTATACCTCAGTGCAAGCTGTATATAGGCCTCAGTATGGAGTACCGCTATACGAACATGCTTCAAAGCTCCCCTAAGGTGTCTGACGTTCGATGACTAACTGTTCGGGCTCACAATAGTCCTTTTATACAGATGTCCTTAGTGTATATGGTCATGATATATGCATAAAATGCGATTTTCACGGCCAGAATTGTACACTGCTTATCAACGCGCTCAGTAGACAATATTTTAATTCGTTATGCACGTGAGGGTAAATACACGTGATCTGGATTTGGGAGGGGGTGCATTGCCCGAGACAAGTGTCGAGGCTGTGATCAAACTGTTTAAAATTTCATTTGTTTCGGCGTAGCTTCATAAACAAACTGAGCAGAATTGGTTTCTTCTTTAATTGTTGCACACTTGTTGTCCACTACTGCACTGCGTGATTTGTGGGCTGTATTCTACATGAGGCTCTCAACAACAAACTTGCTGGGAATTGAGATTCCTGGGTGACCTTATTTGCCATCGAAGGGTCGCTTGGAGCCCGAGGCATTGGCGATAATTAAAATTCAGCTGCAAATCCATTCATATCAAAGAATTTCATGTGTAGGCCATCTTGTGACTCTGTGCTTCCACGTCAAGCTCATCCTTATATCTTTGTCAACCGGACGGCGGGAATTGAGGATCAATTGCTGCCAGGTAGATCTCATCCTCATTCAACTTGAGCATATAACGTGATAAGTACAGATTACATCTCCAGAAAGTCAGTTTGACAAGTTGGATCAAGCACTTGAATATATGAGGAGCTTTGAGGAACAGCTACTGTGATCAATTTATGAAACCTACTACGCTCCGCTGAAGACGAAAAAGGTGGTCCTCACGAGGACTGAGCTGTGTCAAGGTGGTGCTGGTGGGGACATCGAGGGTTGCAGCGATGTCGAGATGTCGGGATGGATGGGAATAGAACTAAGCGTAGAACAGTCAGTACATACTAAGAATAAAATAGAAAACTCAGCTCAAATCAGTGGAAAGGAATGTGGGTTCGCGCAAGGATGCTCAGAGGAAGGTGTATAGGTGGTGGTGTGAAGCAAGGAGTGATCCCCATGCAAACAAACAAATAAAACTAAGGCCGAATCTCCGTATGAATAATATAAAGAGTCCGTGGGAAGCCTCAGCTCAGAGTGCAGCCTCTGCCGGTCGAACCACCCGGGAGTGATGCAAAGATGGAATAGGGAGAGCACGTCCCCTGCACGACATTGACAAATGGGTGCCCAATCTCTGGCGGAGTCCAAGATGGCTGAAGGGGGTCTTGCTTGCCATGTTGGCGGTACATAGGAAAGAAAATGGAAAAGCTGTAGTGTACAATGTAAGCAAGGATACAATGCCGTGAAAAGTCCAAAAGATCAATAACAGATATTTCATGCTCGGTCGAAGAGTTAATCATGAGAACTTGAGTGAGGCGACTTGGCAGTGGAATGCATGCGGACACGCTCGCGCAGCTGCAAAATAGATCTTGGGAAACCAAAAGAGCGATTGTGCCTGTAGGAATAAAAAGAACTGGAAAACCAGGTTGGAGGAATGAGGAGGGAACCAGGCGCGCCATAGTGGATTATTTGTTCAACAAGTGCAACCGGCCTCAGCCGCAAAGGCGACCAGCGGGGCGAGTTGCACTTCCACACCACTGTCAGCACCCGCTCGTCCACCAACAGGACAGACGACGTGCTGGAAGGCGACAGGCGTGCGGATGACTAGCTGAGCTGGGAGCATGGGAGCTTCCGCGCTTACCATTCCATCAAAAGTTGCAAGGGCACGAAAAGAAATCACAAAGTCTCAAGCTTTCCGGAGACAATTGTCATGCCAGTGCTATTGTTGGCATTACCGAAGATCACTACCCGCTCCCCATATAAACCCCTTGGATATACGGCTTCGTGCTGATCGAGAGAACTGATTGGTCAAGTAGCAAGATCGATAGTGATTTCGACGACATACGCGAAATACACCTTCAACTGCCTGATGCCCCCCAATCTTCCAGTGCTTGCATCTCTGCCGAGTATGTAGCTAGACTGTGTATGGCTTCGAGGGTATCTGGGTGGTCTTTGCCCAGGATTCTACGACGCTTAGTGAGGACGGTTCTTTGCAGTTCTTCCGCTTGGTTAAACTGTTTTAAATGAGAGTATGTCGCAGCAAGATTGGCCATCGCTGTCAGCGTGTCTGGGTGATCTTCGCCCAGGAGTTCCCTACGCTTGTCCAGGACAATTGTTTCCATTTCTTCCGCCTGGTTATACCGTTTTAAATGGTAGTACAGCACGGCAAGATTGGCCATGGCTCTCAGCGTGTCTGGGTGATGCTCACCCAGGATTTCCCTACGCTGGTCCAATGCCATTTGTTGGAGTCCTTCTGCTTGGTCTAATTTCCCCAAATTTGCATGAGTCATAGCCAAATTGGCCATGGCTGTTAGCGTGTCTGGGTGACCCTTGCCAAGAATTTGCCCACGCTTGTCCAGGACAATTGTTCCTAGTTCTTCTGCCCTGTTGAACTGTCCCAACTCTGAGTATGTTCCAGTCAAATTGGCCATGGCTGTCAATGTAGCTGGGTGATCCATGCCCAGAATTTTCCTGCGTTTGTCCAAAACAATTGCTTCCAGTTCTTCTGCTTTGTTGAACTGTCCCAAAGCTGAGTACGTCGAAGCAAGATTACCCATTGCTATTAACGTATCTGGGTGATCCTCGCCCAATACTTTCCTGCGCTTGTCCAGGACAATTGCTTTCAGTTGTTCTGCCTTGCTGGATCGCCCCAAATTTGAGTACGTCTCAGCAAGATTGGCCATGGCCAACAGGGTAGATGGGTGATCCTTGCCCAGAATTTCCCTACACTTGTCCAAGTTGATTGTTTCCAGTGCTTCTGCCTTGTTGAACTGTCCCAAATCTGAGTACGTCATTGCCAGATTGGCCATTGTTGTCAGTGTATCTGGATGATCCTCGCCCAGGATTTTCCTACGCTTGTCCAAGACGATTATGTTCAGTTCTTCCCCCTTTTTGAACTGTCCCAAATGTAAGTACGTCATCGCCAGATTGGACATAACTGTCAACGTGTTTGGGTGATCATCGCCCAGAATTTGCCTATGCCAGGCAAAGACAATTGTTTCCAGTTCTTCTGCCTGGGCGAACTTTCCCAAATCTGTATATATCGCAGCCAAACTGGCCATGGCGCTCAGCGTATCTGGGTGACCATCCCCCCAGATGTCCCTGCGTTTTTTCAAGACTTCTCTTGTTAATTCTTCAGCTTGTTTGACATCTCCCAGAGCCAAATATGTCAGAGCGAGATTTCCCATGGTGCTCAGAGTATCTTTATGATCTTCTCCCAACAATTCTGTTCTCCTATTCAAGAGCACCTCTTCAATTTCCCTTTCACGATAAAAGTCTCCCTTCCCGCCATACATCATGGCTAAGATCCCTTCAATCTTGAGAGTTTCGACCTCTGTGTGCTGTAACTGCCCAGTTTGCAACATGGAAATCCCCAGTTCAACCCCATCATCCCACTTGCCTTCCTTGTGATATATCCCCAGATACTGCGACGTAAAGGATGTGTCCAGGATGTTGGGCCGACGGCTGGACTGCTCTGTGGTCTTGAATAGGAGTGCAGCAAGATGAGGGAAAATTCGATGCTGGAATCGGAAATCATTGTGGGAGGAAATGGACATCCCCATCAGTTTATGCATGCAAACTTCGGTGGGGGCATCCAATTCGACTGTGGTTCTGCACCACTCATGGACGAGCGGATGGACTGAAAACGTGATAGTTCGCGCCCCTTGCTGGAACTCGATCAAGGAAAAGCATCCAAGCTCATCGGTGAGCCTGATGAACTTCATCGAATCCCATCTGGAACCTGTTGGGTTGTGGAATTCAGCCAAGAACTCCAGTGGCTTGTGGAGGTTGGCCTCAGTGGGGCCCCCAGGAATGAGCTTGTAGAATGCAGCTTGTTTGAATATTTCCTCAGTGATGGCCTCATGATGAAGAAAAGAGCAAAGCTGAAGAAGATGGGCTGCCTGCTTGGACACCTTCTCGAAACTAATTTGCCAGGTGGTATAAACCGACCACGCATAGTCTGATTGTAATGGCCGTTGATTGAGGAGCTGCATTCGCTTGGCTGTACTTTCATACAAGCCAAGATATGTTTGAAGAGATCCCGACATGGAAATGTACGCTCCCGCCTGTGCCACGGCCAAGGGCAAACAGTGCAGTTTCTTCAAATTGAACATTGTGAGCTGAAGCCTGGCAGTATGTGGACCAACTTACCTCAACCAGCTGGTTCCCAATTTGTCTAGTCTCCAGGTCCTTAATATCACATCCAGCTGCAGAAAGGAGAAGATCTGTAGCCTCCTGGAGTTCCATCCGATCGACTTTGTGCTCAGTGTATGCATGCTGCCTGAGGTTGGGGTTGCGGGAGGTAATGAGGATGTTTCCATGGGACCCAGGGGGGAAATATTGCACAAGGTTGAGATGTGGGTCATCTGCGTTGTTGAACACGATTAGCCATTCACTCCGCTGGTGGGACAGCCATAGCAAACTGTCATGGGGAGTTTTGCCGACTTGCTTAACGAGAGCGAGTGTAATGAGATCATTTTCAATTGTCTGTTGGGAGGTACTATCCACGAAGTATATGTCGGTGAATCTATTCTGCTATTAGCACTCAATCCCTCTAATTTCCCGAAAGGCGCACCGTGGTTCTGGCATTGCAGACTCCTCAACGAATTTAAAAGCAAGTTGGCTTTTGCCAGCGCCTCCGAGGCCGTGTAACAAAAAGATATGCCGATGACCCACATCTGTGTTGAAATAGTCGGTCATCTTCCGTAGGATGCCTCTTCTACCTGTGAAACGGACAGTCGGAGGGGGGCAAACTCTCAAATAGACAGGGGAGTCAGCAGTGACTGGAATCACAGGATCTACCAACAACATCAGTCCGAGAGCGAAGCTTAAGTTGAGCATGCAGGGACTGACTCAAGATGACTTCAACCGCAGCTGTGAGCTTGGACTTCACATCTTCTGTCCTGAGGTATGCATTAGTATGAGCAGACACCTGACTGGATTTTCCCCAGTCTTGCAGCGCCAAGCCCTGCATCCCCTGCTGAACGTTAAATCGAAAATATGTATCGGGAAGGACGCGAAATCTGCGGGCATTGTCTTCATGTGTTTTTTCACAATCAGTTGCAATGCCTTTCATCGCCTTGGCTATGGCACTTGTACTCGAGGATGTCGTAATCTGGATTGTGTCGGGATGACCACTGCCAATGCTGACCACAAGTACCACGGGCTGCGATGGGTAAACTTCTTCCGCTTCAGCGAGGACCAGAGAAGTTGGGTTGTTGTGACCAACACCGCCGTCGATGTACCGCTGACTCGTTCCTCCAAGCCTAATCTCCATTGGTTTAAACAGTCCAGGCATTGCGGATGTGGCCCTGGCCGCTTCCCATATCATGCAATCGCTTGCAGGTTCATCCGGGGTATCGTATGAGCGGAAGAGCTCAGGAAGGGCGCCATTCATATTCATTTCGTTCATGGCGCACACGAAACTGGACACACAAGTGAGCTGTAGTTCTCCCGCCACGAAGATAAGAAATAAAAGCATACGTCTTGCATACACTTGGGCCACGGTCCTTCATCTCCTCCTGCTTGAATATATCCTTGAGGACCTCTTCAAACTTCCTGGCTCGGAACTCCTCCCCGAAACCAATCTTCGTCTGTGGTTCCAGCTTCTCGTACGCCGAAATGGTGTCTGCGATCGACATGCGCAGCCGGCCGAGCATCAGTGCAATAATCCTGGAGATCCTTCAGTCTCGAGTATCATTGTACAATGCACTACTCACCCTCCAGTTCCGCTGCCTCCAATGAGCTCGAAATATTCACACGGAGCAGGTGTAGTGTCGAGCCCGAGTTTATTTTTGATTCGATACATAATTCTGCCGAGGATGAGCAACTGTGATAGCGCTCCGACCCCACCACCATCTGGCGAATCGCAAGTCAGTGTGAATCTTGCGATGGGAGCGATAGCTGTCAATGCTTACCCAGGGATAAGACTCTCACACCTTTCTTGGGAATGTTCTCGCGCGCAGCATTCGCCATTGCTCTTGAACTCCGCTCTTCTGGAAGTGAAAGTATACGGCGGAGGAGAGGGGATGGGCGTTGCTTGGGATAAAGGAGAAACGTGGAGATAAGGCGATGCTGATAGAAACGTCGAGATGAAGCGGTGTTGATAGAATCGTCGAGATGCAGGCGGTGCTGATTGCTATTGCCTATTGCCTAACCTGGAGCCACTTCTTTTCTGCCGTAGATGGCCAGCGATATAATCAGTGGTAGTCATCTATGGCCGCTCGCGCCACACGACTTAACATGTCTGATCATTCATCCTCTTAACGAAATGGACAGCTTTGGTTCCAGCAGGATTTAACTGCACTTCAAACACACAGCCACTGTAGGGTTCATTTAATTCCTTGCATGACCATATTCCCACCGCGCTCGGAATATTGCGGCCTCTGAAGTAGAATGCGAGCCGTTGGTAGCTGGGACCCTGCAAAACTCAATAGATTTGGATCATCGACGGGAACAGCCGAGTCACGGTTCAACAGCTTTTTTGTACAGTTCCAAAATTCCTTCAACGTAGGCAATTTCTCACAGCAGCACAGGCCAATCGTGCCGTCGGACATCGATCTCTGTCCCTTTCCTTCAGCACCGCTCTCGCTCTTTCCTCTGCTCGCTGTGTTCTGGTTTTTCCTGGTTGACAGAGAAAGGCGCCCAGACAGGGTTGATCTGCCCCTCATAGATTCCCAGCAGAAACGACCCCTAGATGCTTCAGAAGTTCTAGTAGCCAGGTAGCAGATTTATAGTGCCCCGGAAGATGAATAACCAGGAAGGAGAGAGAGAGAGAGAGAAGCAAAAAGTGGACGGGATCGTGAACGAAATGCGTGGCCTTTTATACTCAGGAGCCGGACTTCTACGTGGCCGCAGTTCGTTCACTAAATCCGTTGTCCTGCGCCGCGAGAGATTTGACTATGTTTCGAAAATGGCTCAACTGCGAACCTCAGCTGTTGGACCATGCAACATGCCTGTTCGCGTCGAGTCCAAATCGGTCCCAAATCTAGATCTCACACCTCATACTTCTCCAGTGCCCTGCATTCAGTTTCATATGTAGTGAAATTGTGGGCTTGGTTGGAATGCTGCGCTCCGATGAGCTTACGTCGATGAATTGATTCTGCGGGGAAGTCGGTCATCGTTGAAGGATGAAGAAACAGCGAATGGAATATTGAACCAAAAACCTTAAAACGAAAGCCGGCTATTTTGTTTTCTGAACGAAGAATAAGAAGGGGGTTTGAACTGCGGGATTGAGGCTGTAGACACATGCGACTCGCCTGGTTTTCTATACCGCACGAATCCAGGCCAAATCTCCCCGGTCATAGCTGTAGAATCTGTGGGGAGCAGCGATAACTGTGTGAACGGGGATAATTTCCGAGGCCGTGCTTGAGGCCTACCGAACTTACACTGCGCCGCGGGTCAAGTCGCAAGGAGGAACAGAGAGTAAGGGGATACTCCAGATGGGGCTGCAACCAAATGAATGTATATGAACAGCGTCCATCTCGTTAAAAGAACGAACAATTGGGAAAATACTGTAACGATAATTTCAGAGATGCCCCATTTTACGAAGGAGCGCACGCCCACGACTTCAACGTTGAACGGCTACTGATCAGCCTTATTCCCTCTTTTTTTTTTCCGTTCAGATAATTGGGGGAGCTTGCCTCGCCCTTTTGCCGAAGGATCCCGAACGATGCGCCGTGGGAGCATCAATTGCTGCCGCACACCGGCAAGCTGCAACTGAGAATTATGCCAGCTCCCCCTGTCTCTGGCTGCACCGGGCACCGGCATGCAAATTTGGAGTAATAGCTCTGTACACGCCGGGACTCTAACTGGTCCTCACGCAATGGTCTTAATTTTTTCTGCCACCGCGGTCTAGCCGGAGAACACCGAGCCGGGCTCGGCAAGTGGCGGTGCGATGGCAATCATGGATAAACATCCAATGAACATCGCTCCTCCGCTCCTCCTTGCTCTCTTTAACTTGTGCTCCTCTGAATCCTCCTCGGGCCCATCCTTCGCATCTGCTGACCGCGCGGCGTGCAGCGACTATGCCTGGATCTGCTACCTCGTATGCCTGTTTCCCGCGCGCCCCTTCACACTTTACGCTTTCGCGCCCGCCGCAGATCTATAGTACTACCTGATCGTGCTGCAGACTATCAACACCGTGTGCGACGTCGGGCTCATATACGAGCCGCTCATCCTGCTGCACGGTGCGCCCCTTCCCCTCTTCCCGCCGCGCGCCCGGGCTCACTGCGCGCAGGCAGCCCGCTCGTCGCTATCAACGCCCCGAAGAGTCATCACCCCACCCCTGCCCCGCAGGCGCGCGCCGCACTGACTGACACCCCGCGCGCGCGCACGCGGTCCTCGTCGAAGGTCCATCATTCGCATCCGCTTCCGTTTTCTTGGCCGCGCGGCTGACGCTGACGCGCGCGCAGACCCCATAGTGACCGTGCGTTCCTATCCCCTACAATTACGTGGGCGATGCTGGCTGACGGATACGTGTGTGTGGTGCAGACACTCATCTCGACGCCGACGCAGCTCGTCGTGGCCTGGCGCATCAAGCTCATGACCAAGTCGTGGTGGGTCAGCGGCTCCTCGCGCTCTTCACGTTCACCTCTCTCGGTGCGCCTCTCTTTCTTCCCTTCTCCTTCTTATGCTTCCCTCTTACACTCTTACTCCCTACCTTCGTGCGTTACCCACCACCCGCGCGCCGTCTTACCCTCTTAGACTCGTCCTTATCCTTCCTTGCGCGCACGTACAGCGGGCAGCCCGGTAGCGACGATCGGCGTCGCGCACGTCGCCGAGTTCCGTCAGTTCACGCTCATGGAGGCGCCCATCACGATCTGTCTCACGTCCACCGCGTTTACGCTTCCTTCCTCCTCCTTTCCTCGCTTCCTTCCCTTCCTTCCTCTATGCTCCCTCTCCCTCCCTTACTCCCGTATCTCACTTATCTAGCTCCCCGACGCGCACGCAGGCTGAACGCGTGCAACGAGTGGAACAACCTGCTCGACGGCCCCGCCCGCGACGGGCTCGGGGGCGCCGCGCGAGGGCAATGGGAGTGGTGGGAGTAGGAGTGGGGTTATCGAGATACGGGAGGCGGTGAGCTTGGCCTTCTTCCCTCTTGGTTCTTCGCTTTCCTTTCCCTCTTCCTTTTCTCTCTTCCCTTTCCTTCGCTTTACTCTTGAGTCTTGGCTCCGAGCGTAGCCAGTTCCCTTGTCGCCGAGCGTCTCGGCGGCGCGCACGGAAATCCTGTACGTGTATCGGCCGCGAGCCCGACGTCCCGCACGCGGCCCTGGTCCCCGCGTGCCTTACGCCCCGCCTCGCACGCGCCCCACATCAGCGTCAGCGGACGCTCGGAGACAACAGGAGGGGAGACTCGGAGCCCCGTCCTCCCTCCCCTCTCTTCCTTGCTCCCCTCCTCTTGTCTCCTCCCTTCGCTTTCCTCGGGTAAAATACTAACGCAGCGCACGGACGGACATCCAACACCTCCAGCTCTACATCCCCGCCCGCATCCCCTCCAACTTCGCGCCGAGTGTCCGCTCGTCCCCGCGCGCGGAGTGGCTCTCCCCTGCGCGCGCTGCCCACGCCCGCGCTCACCCGTCGTGCACACGAGACTACGAAGGCGATCCACGCAGCGCTGCCCCCGCGCGCGAAGGAGTCTCGGCCCTCGGGACAAGGGTGAGGAGGGGGGAGGGAGAGCGCGAGGCGGACGGCGGCGTGGGCGCGGGAGACGGGGAGGTAGCGAAGGGGGAACTGGCCGCCTGGCGCGGTCCCACTCCTCCCCCTTCCCGTCCGCGCCTCGCTGCGTTACGCGCGCCGGTGTCGCCTTGCCGCGCACGTCCCCACCCGGTCTGCCTTGGCAACGGCCCGACGCGCCATCACGGCTGGACACTTCCTCGCTCGCTCGAGCTCGCGGACGTTACTCGCTGCCGGGGTGTCTCAGCCGAGGACACTCGCTCTTTATTTAATCCTCATTTATTCGATTTGGGATCGGCTCCGCGAGTACGAACGATCCCGCGCTATTTAGTCGATCCTTAGCGACGTATTTCAATGTGATCCCTACATCGCTATTTAATGCTAATTCAATTCGGGGGTTGTGCTTCCGCGTAGGTGGGCTTCAGAGACTCGCACTCTCTACTTCACTTCGCCGCGCCCGAGGGCATAGTTGCTCATCGTGATCCCGAGACGTTGCGAGGCGATGAGGCATTGCAAGAGGTGACAGTTGGGTGCGGACTCAATTGCTGGATCATAAATATCTGACACTGATATACGCACGGAGTCAATTGGATTCGATAGTTGGTTGGCGACTCCTCCTCTTCGTCATTCCATCTCAGGAGCACTCGTGGCCGATCCAGAGAAGAGTGATCCCAAGATGGTAGGAACTTGGATGATGGAAGATGGAGAGCGGAGGGTGACATGCCACGTCGACTCGCAGTGATGTACTCCCGGCTCTGAACTTGGAAGATAGACTGCCGGACAGTGAGAGAAAAAAAAGGTATAAGGGGGACCATGGCCGGGAGCGGGATTTCGAGGGGCGAAGGCGGTGTTGAAGTTGAAAGTATGCAGAATGCTCGGGATTTTCTGATGAAAGCAATGTAGTTTCCGTCCTCTCATCATCAGCCTCAGGCATTTTTGGTTCCATCCCCTATCCCTTTCCTCGCTACATACTCGTTCCCACTTAGTACTTGACGGCAGTCCAACATTAATATTTACCCGCCGGAGTCTCTCTCCCCGGCACATGAGACACTGCCCGTGTCTATCACATCATAATTCCATTTCCGTCACCTCCCGTGTTTCTCAATGTAACGGGGAGATCCAGTAGACCCTCAGTTGAGGTCGGGCATCCAACCACCAGGAATTCAACCCACGCGATAATTTTGTCAATAGTTGCAACTTGCGCGCCTTCCCGTGTTTTTGAACGGCGATCATCGCTCTGTGGGTGCTTCCTAAGTTCCTTGCTTCGGGGCCACGCGCGCTGGGTCCTCGCTTGTTAGACGGATACAGATGACCGTAATGACGAGTGAAATGCATGCGGTAATGCAAGTTCAACCCACGAGTAACCTTTGAACCTTTTTGATATACTTGTATATATTTGACTCAAAATCACCGAGCGTAGGATGGTAGATCTGAATGAGATGCGGATTATCCGGTCTTAGACTTCTACTCGTTTAAATTGTCAATCCCTTGACACAGTTTTGGGTTTAATTCCATCTCGATCTCCCAAGAGATGGTCCTGGAAGGCTTCGACACGCCGTCCAGGGAATCCATTGCACCTTCACAAAGCTCGCTATATTCCTCAATGCAAGCCACAGTGTAGCATGTAACTGCCCGCTAATTATATATTGTTGGTGCAATATACTTTGTATGTTTGTCAAATGCCGAAGCGAGCATGTGTTCAATGCAGAGTTCCCGTTGCTTTTCATCTAGCCAGTGATTTCTGAAGATTTTACAGCGATGGCAGGACATAGTCCATCCCTCCTCCACTTCGCGCTGAAGATACCTGTATGCCGTCCTTACTCTTCCTCGCGTGAAAAATAGACCCCACGCTCCGTCCGCACGCCCACCGCGCCAAACGGCACGGGGCGGTACACGCTCTCCTCCGCGCGTGCGCAGCGCTCCTCGACGTGGTACCTCTCCCTCAGCTCCGCCGCGGTTTGCTCTCCACCCGCGAGCCTGTACGCGCGATTCAGAGCCCACGTACGCGTCCCGGGGAACCTCTGCGCCGCCCTCAAGAACGGGAACGCCGCGTAGAAGCTCGCCCATGCGGCCGTGTACGCCGTGACCGCCGCACTCTTCAGCGCGAGCACTGGCACAAGCGTGACAGCCGACGCTCCGCGCGGGTGGGCGGAGCTGAGCGAGAGCGAGCCGACATCGCCGCAAGGAATTGGCCCTTCGGGCTCTTGGTGAGGAGGCGGAAGTAGCCGTCGCCCGCGGCCGCCGGGACGTGCACGAGCGCCGTCTCGCGTGCGCGGTGGTCTTTGGGCACGCCCGCCGAGTCGAGGAATCGCCAGACCTCGCGATCGTACTGCGCGCGTTGTTTCGCGTCGATCGTGTCCCATCTCCCTGCAGCCACAGGCATCGCGTCGATTTCTTTGCCGACCGTGCCGCCCAGCCATGCGCCGAGCGACCATGCAAGGAGCCCTGTACGCCAGCCTCAGCGTTGCAGGTCAAAGGTGCGCCCGAGGACGGTGATTGGGAGGACGGTCGCGGTGCCCTGGTAGTACACCCACGGAGCCATGTGGCGCACAGTGCGAGTACGCTGCCCCAGGGACGTAGTGGTTCGGCATCGTTGAGCGCGTGAAAGGTAGAGAGCACGGCACGCCCGACTTGAGACAGTCAAGAGCTGCTGGTGGTAGTATCTGGTTCCGAATTTGGCCTTCGCTGGGTCGACATGGTGGTGTGGAAAGAGAGGGCCCAAGTGAACCGTGGATGACATCACCGGTTCGCGATCACGTGTGGCAGTTAGAACGCATGAATATCCGTCTCGAGGCGCGATGAGACAGCACAATGGTTTGCAATATGTGTGGTCCATCAAGGGTTTCTTACGGGACAATGCATATCAGCTGTAAACGATACCCTGGCGGCTTTACTGGCTGGAATTTCTCCGGGGTGTTGAAAAACGTGGGGTTGAAAGATGCAGAGAGGTAACCTATATCGAATGCACGATTTCTATAGGAGCAGACGTAAATTGAATGCGCAGATGTGACTTTTAAATCGGTTGCCAAATATCTTTGTATGGCACATATACTGTCCAAAATTATTCGCTGACAGCTCTCAACCGGAAACAAGGTTTTTGCTAACATCTTTGGTTGAATTCCTAAAATTGCTGAAAACTTGGGAGTTGGATAAAACTATGACCCAGGTTTACAAAAGGTAGCTCTCCACTTCTTTCAACCCTCGGTACATCTCGGAGGGTCTTAGAATCGAGGCTGATTTCCTTCAATTGCAGCCGCTGATTAAAACATTGAGGCTTTTGCCGCATCCAAAAATAGACAACATCGTAATTCCTGCACTATATAAGTATATTGTGGGTAGGAGATCCTCAATGCCTCTGCACTGATTAATCTGACTCCTGTTCATCTGTAAATTCAAAGCATCAAGAGGTCCAAGAGCACCAAAAACATGGAGACACCTCGTCGAACTGCTTAGGAGCCGTTCAGAGCAGTCTTCCCCGGGACGGACTCGAAAGCTGTAGGGGATCCCTGATGAGAGTCCAATTAGAGAGTGGTTGTATGCCGGAGTCCATTTAAGTCCCTGGCGAGTGATCGCACTTAAATTCCCAAGACTCACCGGGCTGTGGCGAGGAATGCTAGGAGCCGAGGTGATCCGCCGGCTTGCGGCAATTGAATCTGAAGATGGCATTCAGTCCCAGGTTCGGATCAAGCCGCTGCTCATTACTTGCTGATGCGAGACCAGTTTGGTGGTCAAACAAATGAAGGGCTTGTGCCAAGATGGGCAAAACGGGGGGGATCTTCGTTGCGCTCTATAGGCCGCAAAAGCGGGTCAATCGCTTTGAGTGAATAGGCAAAGTTCTTTATTTTCAATCAACTTAGATATTGGTCACCTCAGTTTGGTATTCAGATGTGCATAAGATATGCAGTGTGCCCGAAAGGAGAGCCTTCTTCAACTTGTGAACTCCATTTCTACTTCGTTCCCCTTCGTGTATTTCGAACCCGAATATTTTTTTCTAAGCACCCAAATTAAAGTGTGAATGTAATAGACTTTGTCCTTCCAGTACTTGGAGCTGAACTGCAGTGTGGCCATCGTAGGAGAAGAACAGACGCGTCGCTCGTAATCGATCGCGTCAAGTCACAGTGTGACATTTTGGGACATTAATTAGCGAGCACTTTGCATTTTTTATTTCTACGCGTCAAAAACGTGTAGCAAAAAGTTTGAAGAGACAGAAATTGTCTATTTGGATCACTAGATTCAATAGGGCCCATAAAAAGCATCAATTGGAGCACTCAAAGTTTCTGAGTGACCGGGGCTCCCGCTGACAAGATGGCGTGGAAATCAGCCAAATAGTGAAGCCCATAGGGTCTTGAGAGAAATCGGATGTTATGAGAATGTTTCTATGACATACAGAGAACATATCGCTGCGCAAAAACTACAGAAGAAAGGGCATCATTTTCGCACAATTGAAACCCAAAGATCCTCACTATTTGGCCCAGCTTGTACCAAGCCTCTCTCCGAGATTAGCCGGCTTGCCGGCCCGGAAACAGGCTTGCTTAATTCAGTCCAAGGATGTTAGCCAGTCCAGGTTGTAAGCCATCTGAGTTGTAAGCCACAAATTTGAGTTGTATCCAGAAAATGCAAGCCATCTGTAAATTGTCGTCGGAAACCCTGTAAAATACCCTGAATTTTTGGACAGTGTATCACCTATATAAACTGACTGTTCCAATTGTGGGACCCCATCAGCATAATATATCTCCTCCTCCTCCTTATCCTGGTGAACGAAGTGCCCAGTCTGGGATAAAATTGTTCGAACCATGATTTGTTCCACGGCTGAGCTTCATAACTGAACTCAGCTGAATTTGTTTCTTCGTTCTTGCCCAACACGACTACGCAATGTCGATGCTGGGCTTTATTCTACATGAGGCTCTCAGCAACACACTTGTAAGGAATTGAGATTCCCGAGCGATATGATGTTTATGGGCTCTGTCGGATCGCCAGCAGCCCGAGGCATAACTGCTGTGACCGTGGCTAGAATAGAAATTCAGTTACAGCTACATCAACATCAAAGGATTCGATGTGTGGGGCATCTTCTTCCTAGCATGTCTAAGACAGATGGTTCGACATTAAGCTCATGCTTATCCTGCTTTAGTATCTTTTTCAACCGGGTGGCGGGAATTTATAAAACCTACTGTGCTCCGCCATTCGCACACAAAGTTGGGCGCATGGAAGCTTCCGTGCTTTGCATTCCATGAAAAGTCGCAAGGACACAGATTTTTTCGCGAGGTTTCAAGCTTTTCGGAAACAGCTGTAATGCTATTACCATTATCAAAATCGACTACAGACCGCTCCTCATACGAAACCTGTTTATGTACGTCTTCTGGGGAAATTTAAAGACTTGATAAGTCAAACCGCAAGATCCCTAACCAGACGACATATGAGAAATATTTTGTCACCTTCATGAAGGCATGTCTTCCAGCACTCTCATCTTCGCCGAGTACTTCGCTAGAGTAGCGATGGTATTGAGTGTATCCGGGTGGTCCTCCCCTAGGACTTTCTGGCGTTTAGTCAAGACGGTCCTTTGCAACTCTTCTGCCTTGTTGAACTGTCCCAAAGCTGACAGTGTCACAGCCAAATTGGCCATGGCCAACAGCGTATGTGGGTGATCCTCGCCCAAAATTTCCCTACACTTGTCCAAGACGATCATTTGCAGTTCCTCTGCCTTGCTGGACTGTCCCAAAGCTAAGAAAGTCGCAGCCAAATTGCCCATGGCCAACAGTGTATCTGGGTGATCCTCGCCCAGAATTTCCCTACACTTGTCCAAGACAAGTGTTTCCAGTTCTTCTGCCTTGTTGAACTGTTCCAAAGTTGACAATGTCACAGCCAAATTGGCCATGGCCAACAGTGTAGATGGGTGATCCTCACCCAGAATTTCCCTATGCTTGTCCAAGACAAGTGTTTCCAGTTCTTCTGCCTTGTTGAACTGTCCCAAAGTTGACAATGTCACAGCCAAATTGGCCATGGCCAGCAGTGTATCTGGGTGATCCTTGCCCAAAATCTTCCTACGCTTGTCCAAGACGATCATTTCCAGTTCTTCCACGTTGTTGAACTGTCCTAGATCTGAGTATGTCACAGCCAAATTGGCCATGGATAGCAGTGTATCTGGGTGATCCTTGCCCAGAATTTCCCTACGCTTGTCCAAGACGATCGTTTCCAGTTCTTCTGCCTTGTTGAACTGTCCCAAATCTGAATACGTCCTAGCTAAATTGGCCATGGTTTTCAGTGTATCTGGGTGATCCTCGCCCAGGATTTCCCTACGCTTGTCCAAGACAAGTGTTTCCAGTTCTTCTGCCTTGTTGAACTGTCCCAAAGTTGACAATGTCGCAGCCAAGTTGGCCATAGCCAACAGCATATCTGGGTGATCATCACCCAGAATTTCCCTACATTTGTCTAGGACCATCGTTTGCAGTTCTTCTGCCTCTTTGAGCTGTCCTAGATCTGACAATGTCACAGCCAAATTGGTCATGGCTGTCAACGTATTTGGATGATATTCACCCAGCAATTCTGTTCTCCGTGTCAAGACCACCTCTTCGATTTCCCTTTTACGATGAAAGTCCCCCTTTCCACCATAGATCATGGCTAAGATCCCTTTAATACTGAGAGTTTCAAGCTCTGCCCACTGTAATGGGCCAGTTTGCAACATGTGATTCCCCAGTTCAACCCCGTCATCCCACTTGCCTTCCTTGTAATAGATGCCCAGACACTGCCACGCAAATGATGTGTCCACGATGTAGGGTCGACGGCTGCCCTGGTCGGTGGTCTTGAATAGGAGTGAATCAAGATGGGGGAAAATTTGGTGTTCCAAACGGAAGTTATTGGTGGACGAAATGGACATGCCCATCAGTTTATGCATGCAAAGTTCAGTGGGGGCATCCAATTTGACTGTGGTTCTGCACCACTCATGGACGAGTGGATGAACTGAAAAGGTAATAGTCCTTGCCCCTCGGTGAAACTCGATCAAGGAAAAGCATCCAAGCTCGTCGGTGAGCCCGATGAACTTCATTGAATCCCATCTGCAACCCGTTGGGTCGTGGAATTGAGCCAAGAACTCCAGTGGCTCGCAGAGGTCGGCCTTGGTGGGGCCCTCTGGAATGTGCTCGTAGAATGCAGCTTGTTTGAATATTTCCTCAGTGATGGCCTCGTGATGAAGGAAAGAGCAAAGCTGAAGGAGATGTGCTGCCTGCTTGGACACCTTCTCAAAACTGATTTGCCAAGTGGTATAAACTGACCACTCATAATCTGATTGGAATGGCCGTTGATTCAGCAGCTGGATGCGCTTGAATGTACTTTCATACAGGTCGAGATAGGTTTGAAGAGTGCCGGACAAGGAAATGTATGCTCCAGCCTGTGCCACTGCCAAGGGCAGGCAGTGCAGTTTCTTCGAAGCAAACATTGTGAGCTGAAGCCTGGTAGTATGTGGACTAAACTTACCTCGACCAGCTGGTTCCCAATTTGTCTGGTCTCCAGGTCCTTAATATCACATCTAGCTGCAGAAAGGAGAAGATCTGTAGCCTCCTGGAGTTCCATCCGATCGACTTTGTGCTCAGTGTATGCATGCTGCCTGAGGTTGGGGTTGCGGGAGGTAATGAGGATGTTTCCATGGGACCCAGGGGGGAAATATTGCACAAGGTTGAGATGTGGGTCATCTGCGTTGTTGAACACGATTAGCCATTCACTCCGCTGGTGGGACAGCCATAGCAAACTGTCATGGGGAGTTTTGCCGACTTGCTTAACGAGAGCGAGTGTAATGAGATCATTTTCAATTGTCTGTTGGGAGGTACTATCCATGAAGTATATGTCGGTGAATCTATTCTGCTATTAGCACTCAATCCCTCTAAGTTCCCGAAAGGCGCACCGTGGTTCTGGCAATGCAGACTCCTCAACGAATTTAAAAGCAAGTTGGCTTTTGCCAGCGCCTCCGAGGCCGTGTAACAAAAAGATATGCCGATGACCCACATCTGTGTTGAAATAGTCGGTCGTCTTCCGTAGGATGCCTCTTCTACCTGTGAAACAGACAGTCGGAGGGGGGCAAACTTTCAAATAGACAGGGGAGTCAGCAG
This sequence comes from Mycena latifolia, assembly GCA_029289555.1. Taxonomy (NCBI): domain Eukaryota; kingdom Fungi; phylum Basidiomycota; class Agaricomycetes; order Agaricales; family Mycenaceae; genus Mycena; species Mycena latifolia. The sequence goes on along the minus strand of JARJLE010000016.1, from coordinate 257,893 downwards.
TGACTGGAATCACAGGATCTACCAACAACATCAGTCCGAGAGCGAAGCTTAAGCTGAGGATGCAGGCACTGACTCAAGATGACTTCAACCGCAGCTGTGAGCTTGGACTTCACATCTTCTGTCCTGAGGTATGCATTAGTATGAGCAGACACCTGACTGGATTTTCCCCAGTCTTGCCGTGCCAAGCCCTGCATGCCCTGCTGAACATTAAATCGGAAATATGTCTTGGGAAGGACACGAAATCTGCGGGCATTGTCGTCATGTATCTTTTCACAATCGGTCGCGATGTCTTTCATAGCCTTGGCAATGGCACTTGCACTCGAAGTTTTGGAATCTGGATTGTGTCGGGATGACCACTGCCGATGCTGACCACCAGCACCACGGGTCGCGCTGGGTACATTTCCTCCGCTTGCGCGAGGACCAAAGAAGTGGGGTTGTTGTGGCCAACACCTCCATCAATGTATCGCTGCTTCAAGCTGCCGAGCCCAATCTCAATTGGTTTGAAAAGTCCGGGCATTGCGGATGTTGCCCTGGCGGCTTCCCATATCATGCAATCACTTGCAGCCTCCATTGGGGTGTTATATGAGCGAAAGAGCTCAGGAAGAGTGCCGTCCATGTTTATCTGATTCATGGCGCACACGAATCTGAATTCATACACGTGAGCGTAGCTCCTGTCATGGCAAAAAAAAAAAATGCAAAACCCGTACGTCTTGCATACACCTGAGCTAGGGTCCCTCATCTTCTCCTGCTTGAATATATCCTTGAGCACCCTTTCGAACTTGCTGGCTTTGAACTTCTCTCCGAAGCCGTTTTTTGTCTGTGGCTGCAATTTCTCATATGCCGAAATGGTCTCTGCGATTGACATGCGCAGGCGGCCAAGCATCAAAGCTATGATCCTGGAAAAACCATCGGTCTGGAGTATCGTTGTTGGATGCACTACTCACCCTCCAACCCCGCTGCCTCCGATAAGCTCGAAATACTCACACGGAGCAGGTGTAGTGTCGAGCCCGAGTTGATTTTTGATTTGAAACATCATTCTGTCGAGGATGAGCACCTCAGATAGCACTCCGACTCCACCGCCATCTGGTGAATCACGATTCAGTGTGAATCTTGCGCCGGGATCGATAGCTGCTTACCAAGGGATAATACTCTCACACCCTTCTTCTGAGCGTTATCGCTGACCGTGCTCGCCATTGCTATCTATTTTCCGCCCCTCTCGGAAGGAAATCAGCCGGTGAAGGAGAGAGACGATGGAGGTTCTGGGAGAAGGGTGGACGAGGCTGATGTGCTTCCCACAGCCTCGTACATGCCGGCAGATAATTAATCAGTGCCTTGCCGTGTGCCCGTGCTACGCCATGGAGGTTGAGTCGGTATATTGAAGGTTCGAATGAATGAATGTTGCACACGCCGTCGTACCTGCCGGCAGCTAATTAATCAGTGATAGTCATCTACGGCTGCCGTTATTCCCCCTTATGTCACAGTAACCACCAATGCGGCTTCTGTGCGAGCTGTTGGTAGCTGGGACCCTGTAAGACTGTCAGTGTGAAACTCAATCCATTTGGACCATCAACATGAACAGGTGAGTCACTGCTCATTAGGGCTGGAGGATTATGATTAAATACGGCCGTGAAGCCATAACATATTGTAATCGTATTTGAATCATAGTCAATTGTATTTAATCTTACTTAATGATTTGGATCAGGCACAGACCACAATCTTGTAATCTCCCTGTTCGCAGATGATACTACCATATACTTGTCATCTAATATACTTGTCATCTAAGGATTCGGTGGAAACACTCTGGGAAATTTTGCGCCTTTGGTGCGCAGCATCAACGGCGAAATTCAATGAACATAAGACTGTTCTACTACCTTTTGGCCGAGCTTCTTATCGACAGAAGGTATTGCATGAGAGACGGATTAATAATGAGGGGCAAATCGGTTCAATTGCTGAAGACATTAGAGTAGTAACGGACGGCCAAACTTGTCGCATGCTGGGTGCATGGATCGGAAATAATGTGCCATATATTACACCATGGCCCTCAGTGGTTGAAAAAATTACGAGTGACCTAGAAAGATGGAAAGCATCGAAACCGAGTCTAGAGGGGAAACGTCATATCATTAACATGGTCATTGGCGGCAGAACACAATACTTGACCCGAGTACAGGGCATGCCTAAGGACATTGAAAACCTCCTGATTAAGATGGAAGATGCTTTCCTTTGGGATGGAGAACACGCCAGAGTAGCACATGAAACCATGATCCTGAACATTTCTGAGGGTGGAAAACAAATCTTAGATATCCCAGCCAGGAATGAAGCAATTGATCTCTGGAATTTACAATCATACCTGGTACAGGGAGATAAGCGAGCACTCTGGTGCTATATAGTTGATTATATTCTGGCAAAATTCCTGGAGATGAGCTACCTCAATATTCGACCAGGTCAAATAATGAATGTATTCTTACAAGATGTCCATATTCCAATCTCTGCCAGAACTTCACTGCCAGAAGAAATAAAGCGGATGGTACTGACAGCCCGGAAATACAACCTGAAATTCACCGCCTTATCAGTTAGTAATAATGTGAAACTGGAGATGCCTATTTGGAAACATCCTGCTGTAAATAGACCGCACTATCAACATGCATGTCGCCGAAATGCTGCAAAGTGCCTTAAATTAAACCATAAGGTGCGAACGGTTGATGACACCCTGAACATAGCGACACGGACAACAACGGCTATAAGAAAACCTCATCAAGTAAATTCCTCAGGAATCGGCCGAAGAAACTGTGGATGCCCATTGTGTAACCGGGACCGAACCCTGATGGGTTGTAAGCATCCAGGAGAATGCATTGAAACTGCCAAAATTCTAATAAACAGCATCCAGCCAAAATGGAACCCCACCATCCCAAATCTAGATCTTTGTGATGAACTGGCTCTAACCGATCAAGAGCTCGAACAGAATAAACTACCGATCGAAATAGATCAAATATTTGTTTTCAATCCCGATTTCACATTGCATGATATGAGAAGCGGGTTCCGGATCTTTGCTTCAGAGGACTCCCTCAATGAAATTCCCACAAGGAGGTATAAAGTACCTGGACAACAACCTGACCTGATGACAGTATTTTTACATGCACAAACACTCTGTCCGGGTGAATATAATCCTGTGATTAAGCTCAAAATCACGAAAGTAACTACTGAGGTCCAGGAAAGCATGGTCCTGTCCTTGACTTTTGACAGGCCCGAAATACCGCTGACATTCGCATCTGCTCTACTGGGAGGGCTGTTGCTTGTACTACAGAATACACAACGTAATGTGCCTCTCCTCATCTGTTCCTCATCGGACTTCTTGTCCCAAGTACTTGTCAAAGAAAGAAAGAAATTTGAGAATGACATGTTGCACCCAAACTTCTGTCTTCTGAATTCTGTGCTTGCAGCTTTGAACGAGAGAGTAGCCCGAGTTCAATTCAAAAAAGTTGCTGAGAACCCCGCCAAATTCCTAACAAATGAACATAGTTGCGATGTTCAAATTGACACAGAGATTGACCTCGTGTATCAGTGTCCGGGAGTGCTTCTGTCACACGGTTCCCAGAGATCGTTTACGAAGATTATAAAAATACTACGCCCAAAACCCTATCGAAAATCTACATTCACAAATCTTGATCGCATTCGGTGCTCAGTTGAGGATATTTCGAACTATACACCAACTGATGAAATGATCTGGAGATCAATACGGTCGGTGACACTACAGCGCATGACACGCGAATTTCTCTGGAAGTGCATACACAACACTTTCAGAGTTGGTGACTTCTGGTCCCACATTAACACAATGGAGATAAGAGGCACATGCCATGCTTGCAATGTCCCAGAAACTTTAGAACACATTGCTTTAGACTGTAACGCACCAGGTCAAAAGTTGATTTGGAACCTCACTCAAGAACTCTGGTTAAAGAAATATAACTCCTGGCCATCACTGAACTGGGGCCTGATCTTAGGTTGCAATCTCCTAAGATTCAAATCAGCCAAAAACACGATTCAACCTGAAAAAGGGAGACTTTTCGCTATTCTAGCGTCTGTTGCGTGGCATCTGATATGGACCCTGCGTGTGAGTCGGGTGATTAAAAATTCAGATAGCACCCTTACTGTAGCCGGCATTCATAACTATTGGTTGAGAAATATCAATGCCGCCTTACAACGTGACCGCATTCTGACTGACAAGATTAAATTCGGACCACTCGCACTCAAAAAACAACTAGTCTTAAACACGTGGAGTGGTCTCCTCATGAACGAAGATTCACTGCCGGATGATTGGAGCAGCACAGAGGGGGTTTTAGTGGGTATACGGCCCATGATGGATAAACATGGTATAGGATAATTTTTTGAGGCCGGAGTCCCACACTGGTTTGAACACTGTGTGTAATGGCATTTCCTCCTGGACAAACTTCCCCGGCAATAACTGGCCCAAACCCAGTAACACAAGCGGATGAGCTTGGAATGCTTCTGCAGACTGAGTCTCATTATCCCAAACGCTCCAAAAAAAAAAAAAAAAAAAAAAAAAAGATTTGGATCATCGACGGGGACAGTCGAGTCACTGTTCGACAGACGTTCCAAAATTCCTTCAACGTAGACACTTTCTCACAGCGGCACAGGCCAATTATGATGTCTGACATCGATCTCTGTCCCTTTCCTCAGCACCCCTCTCGCGTTTTCCCCTGCTTGCCGCGGTCCGAGTCTGATTTTTCCCAGCTAATGATCAACCTCCTTTATCATCGTCAATTTCGGTCGTTCACCACTACAGGTTAGCATCACTACGAATCGATTTGATTCCTGAATATTCCTGTCCTCGATTCCCTCTACCTTTAGGTGCGGGTCTTATAGCGTCCTATCCCCAGGACTCGCTGACTTTCGTTATCAGTTTCTGCGTAAGCCCCTTTTCTGGCCCGCCAAAACTGCAGACATTGTCATCCCAAGAGTTCCACCTCCGCCCGAGTCCCGCTCGGCGGTCGAAGTGGTATCATCTCTTGAAAACTCTCGCCGCTTGCCCCACTCGCCGCTTCGCGCTGGATCGACGTACGTGTATCAGCAAAGCCAAAATCGGCGGCTTGAACCCAGATAGCGCTTCATATTGTTCCTCGAAAGCGCGCTGCATTTCTGCAGAGAGGACAGGAGCCCAGAAGTCCACCAACACAGGTAGAGACTCAGCCGGATTGTGTACATTCTGTGCACTTGCCGGGACATTCCGCTGGACTCCAAACACGCGTGGCTCCTACGTTCAAGCTCGGGCGATGCCGAACTTCAGTGCACCCACGAAACCAAGGATGCTGGTGCCGGTATAACCGCTGTCAAGGAGAGGAGTTCCTTGTGAGGCCCCTAGTTAACCGTCACGCTGCGACGGATTAGAATGAGGGTTAGTATCCCAGAGACCGTCAACGAGGGCCTCATATAACAACATGGGATGCCGCTGTTCGGGGGCCTCCGCGCGCTGGGTTTAATGCCCATGCCATCTTGGTCCGAGGCGGCAGGCGCCGAGTGTACTGATTCTCTGCAAGTTTACCACAATATTCCCGAATTCTATACCCGACGTTGTCGAGCGGAGACTTCTACTATTATATTACCTACTCACATCTGTTTCTAATTTCTGCCTCTACTTCTCTAGCTGGCGGTTTATCGCTTCCTCGTTGAACCACCTGCATCCGACGAGTGAGGAGACACAACAAGGCCATCAATTTCCACTGCTGTCCTCATCTGAGCGAATGGCTCTGATACAGAATAAACGTGCGGCGGAGTGTAGTGATGATGCGGTTAATCGTCGCCCGCCTCAGAAACTCGCAGCGGCAAGTAAGTTGGCCACAATGGCCCGGGCTCGACTTTTTCTAGGCTCAGTCTTTGCTGTTACATCGGTTTCCCTAGCCGGTATACGAAGTCAGAGTTTATGATCATGGTAGCGGGCAATTGCCGCTCGTCGGCCCTCCCCGCTTTATTCCCTGCTGGATCTGTTGATGCTCAAATTCCAAAGGGGTGGTCGAGGCACACATACGATTCTCCAACATGTAAGGATAATTTCAGAGATGCCCCATTTCAGTATTACTTCTGATTCACCTTTCGAGAGGAGGCACCCACGACTTTAACGTTGACTGGCTACTACCCATTTCCTCTCGTTTTCCGTTCAAATCATTGGGGAGCTTGCCTCCCCTTTTTGCCGAGGGATTCCGAAATCGATGCGCCGTCGGAACATCAAATGCTGCCGCGCACCGGCAGGCCGCATCTGAGAATTGTGCAAGCTCTCCTTGTCTGCAGGCGGGCACCGCATGCAAATTCAATCATAAGTTATTGGGAGTGATGGGTCGGGACATGCCGGCACTCTCAATGGTCCTCACACAACGGTCCTAATTTTCTGCGAACCGGAGAACTCCGAGCCGATAGATCTCGGCAAGTGGCGGTGCGATGGCAATGATCATGATGGATAAACATCCGCTCCGGACGCCGATCCTCCTCCTTCGCAGCTCCTTCGCATCAACGACCATCATGCTTACAGTAACCTTCCAGCTAGGCCCATTCAAGGCGCCGCGGGTGTACAAATGCCCAAGATCCGCCAGGCGATGGCCCGCCACGTCGCGGCGGGCTACACGGCGTTCGATAGGCACCCCTCTGTCGTCTCTCCTCGCTGAACTTGCAGTCCTTTGCAGATTACAGACATCTCGACGCCGAGGCAGCTCTTCGTGTCATGGCGCATCAAGCTCGTGACCAAGTCGGGGTGGTACGGCGGGCTCGTCGCGCTCCTCACCTTCGCCTCGCTCAGTGTGCTCTGCCCTTACCCTTTTACACCCTTGGCGTGCCCTCCGTTCGTACTTATGTACGTTGTACGTTGCAGCGGGCAGCCTAGTAGCGCACGTCGCCGAGTTTCGCAAGTTCTCGCTCGTGGAGGCGGCGATCACGATCTGGCTCATGGCGACCGCGTTCGCGATCCTCTTCACCACGTTACTTGTGCATCCCTCTCTCCTCCTCTCCTCGCATTCCTGTGCCCTACTCTATACATGTACTGATATAGTACGGACACGTGCGTAGTGGGCGAACAAGACAAGACGGGCTTCAAAACGCAGACGGACGCGGTCGCGGACCAAATCTTCTTCTTCACCGTGCAGACTGGTACGCTCATGAACTTCGCGTCCATCGCAGACTGTGTGCTTTTCCTCATCGTTCCGGTGCGCCTTCCCCACTTCCCACTTATCCCGCTTATCCCCCGAGCTGCCCCCGAGTACCCCCTCCTTTTCTTCTACTGTAGGAGTGGGCTGAGCTGACGACCCGGACGCAGAACAGGACGCTCATGTTCATCTGGGACTTCTCCGTCTCGAGACTCTACTCGATTTGCCTCATTGCTACGTACGTCCTCTCCTCCCTCTGTTTACATTTCCTTCTTCCCAACACGGACGCGCATACGGGCTCAACGCGCGGAACCGACGACCTCCCCCGCCACGGGCCCGGGGGTGCTGCGCAAGGGCAGCGGGGGTGGGGGTAATGGAAAAATGGGAATGGGATTATCAAGATACGGGAGGCGGTGCGCCCCCTTTACTCTGACTTCGCTTTCGTCTTGGCTCCGAGCGTCTCCGAGCGCAGTCCCACTCCTCCTCTCGCGTAGCTCCCGCTGACGCTGTCGCGCGGCGCATTCGAGGCGAGGCGTACGGCCTAAGGCGTGCACGGGCACGGAGGTCGGGGCGTATACACGTTTGTGCAGGATGCACGCGCGCGCGACGCTGGCGCGGGATCGCACATTGTGGTTAATTTGCACGGAGCTTGGCACGGAGGTGCTGTGCACGCGCCCGAATCCGCGCGCGCCGGCACCTTGCCCCCTTCCTTTCTCCTCCCTCCTCCGCTGTCCCCTCCCCCCCAGATAAAATACTAACGCAACACACAGACGGGCATTCACCACCTCCAGCTCTGCATCCCTTCGAACTTCGCCTCCGTCTCCTCCCCGAGCGTAGGCCCATGCCCACGCCGGCGCACCCCGCGCGCGGAGTGGTTCCCGCGCCCGCTGCCCACGCCCGCCCTCCATGCACCTACGAATCCACGTCGCGCTGCCCCAGTGCGCGAAGGACTCGGATGGGGAGAGCGCGGGGAGGCTGGCGGCGTGGGCGCGCTGGACGGGGCGGTAGCGAAGAGGAAACTGACCGTCTGGTGCGGCCCCACTCCTCCCCACCCCCATCCGCACCTCGCCTCGCTACGCGCGTCGGTGTCGCGGCATTGCGCTCCGCCACCGCCTTGCCGCGCCCCGGGCCCCGTACGGTCCGACGCTGGACACTTCCTCGCTCACACGCCTGCGCGCTCGCTCGAGCTGGAGGGCGTTACGCACTGCGCGTATTTATACAGCACATGTCATCCGACTCGGAGTATGTCAGACGAGGACCAGGCGTACAATCGCTCTTTATTTAATCCTCATTTATTCGATTCGTGGATTGGCTCCGCGAGTACGATCCCGAGCTATATAGTCGATCCTTAGCTATTTAATCAAGGCGTATGTATCTATAGAGCTATTTAATGCTAATTTAATTCGGGGATGTGCTTCCGCACAGGCGGCGATCCAGTGAGTTGTAGATACTCGCCTATACTCGCACTCTCTTATTTGCTTCGCCGCAGCTGTGGACATAGTTGTTCATCATGCGTTGTTGCTCATCATGATCTCGACGTGTTGCTGATGAGGTAGGGCGCACGGACTTAATTGCTGCTGTCTCATGAATATCTGATATACACACGGACTCAATTGGATTCGATAGTTGGTTGGCGACTCCTCTTTCTATCATACCATCTCAGGATCACTCGTTGCCGATCCAGAGAAGAATCAAGAGTGATCCCGAGATGGTAGGACGAGGAGAAGGTGAAGAGGAGAGGGTGATGTGATGCTACGCTCACAGTAACCCAAGTCGAGAGGCCTAGGCCGAAAATTAAAAGAACAGGGAGAGTAAGAGCGAAGGATATCAATGTGAACTTGAAAGTACGTTTATGGGATGCTCGGGATTTTCTGATGCCGCCCAGTGATTCAAGCAACTCAATTTCCGTCCTCACATCATCGCCCTCACGTCTCCTTGATTTCATCCCGCGATGCATTCCTCTATTCGTTCTCACTCACTTGAAAGCAGTCCAACATTAATCTTACTGCCAGAGTCTCTCTCCCCGGCACATGAGACACAGCCTGAGCCCATGCCTACCACATGATATCCTCCCGTCGCGTCCCGCGTTTCTGAACGTAGATAGACTCTCAGTTAAGGTCGGACATCCAACCACCGGAAATTCAACCACTCCACGTGATAAGTTTGGTAACCGAACAGTTGCAACTTGCGCGCCTTCCCGTGTTTTCGGATGGTGACCATCATTGTGGGAATGCTTCCCGTGCGTGCTCCGGGGCCACGCGTGCCGGCTTATCGCTCGTTAGAGGGTCATAGATGGCCGTGATGGCGATTCATTCACAGGCAGGCGCCATGATGTAAATTCAACCACAACCCACAAGTAACTTGTGAGCCTGTTTGATACATACTATGCATGTTATGTATCTGACTGGTATCTGAATGCTTCGCGGAGTATCCGTTCTCCTACTTGTTGTCGAGATTGCCTCGACACAGTTTTGGGTTCATTTTCAACTCTTCTTCCGTAGTGCACTCTAGCTAGACCTGGACCTAGAAGGGTTCGACGTGCCGCCCAGGGACCTTCACGCTGCTTGATATATCCCTGAGTCAAAGCAATAGCATGTAGTAACTGCCCGCTAATTATATATCATTGTTACAATGCATTTTGTGCGTTTGGCAAATGCCGAAGCGAGCGTGTGTTCTATGCAAAGTCCCTGATTGCTTTCGTCTGTTCGATGATTTCTACAAATGTTACAGTAATCACAAGAAATACCCCGCTCTTCCTCTACTTCGACGACAAGAAATACTTCGCGCTAGATATAGTCATATGCCCTCCCTACTAGTCTTCGTCGCACGGAAAATACACCCCGCCCTTCTCCAACTTGGCGTCCTGTTTGCGATCATACGCCGCGCACACGACCACGGCACCAAACGGCACGGGGCGGTACACGCTCTCCTTTGCGCGCGCGGCGCTCCTCGACGTGGTACCTCTCCCTCAGCTCCGCCGCAGTTTGCTCTCCGCACGCGAGCCTGTATGCGCGATTCAGTGCCCACGTCCCCAATGTATGCATCCCGGGGAGTATCTACGCGGCCTTCAAGAGCGGGAATGCCGCGTAGGAGCTCACCCACGCGGCCGTGTACGCAGTGACCGCCGCGCTCTTATCGAGTACCCCGTGCCTGGGATGTAGTGTGGTTCGGCATCGTTGAGCACGTGGTAGGTGGAGAGTGCGGCACGTCCGCCTTGGGCAAATATCGAGCTGCTGCTGGTATCATATGGTTCGGGATTGGGGCTTCGCTGGGTCAACATGGTGGTGCAGAAAGAGAGGAGGAAAGTGAATCGCACCCCTTCGCGATCACGTGTGGGAGTCGGAACGCGTAAATATTATTTTAAATTAAAACATCGGTCTCGAGGCGCGGTTGGAACATCAGGGTGGGTTTTGATATGCGTCCGTCCACTTCAGGGACTCCGTTTTTTTTAGAATCAAAATTTAGCTACAGCCCCATTCATATCAAAGACTTTGATGTAGGGGCCATCTTTTCCGTAGTCAGTCGTAGACAGACGCTTCAATATCAAGCTCATATTGATCCTTATTTAAATATATATTTTTGACCACAGCGTGAGTCAAGTATCAAGGGCTGCCGGCCAGATCTCATCTTCATTCAACTCGAGTATGTCGTGTTAAGTACAGATCACAGTCTCCAGAAATTCAGTTTGATAAGTCGGATCGGATGCTTGAATATATGAGGAGCTTTGAGGAACAACTATGATGGTCGATTTATAAAACCTACTATGCTCCGCCATCCCGACCTAAAGCTGGGAGCATGGGAGTCGCCGCGCTTACCATTCCAGCAACAGTTGCAAGGGCACAAAAAAAAGTCACCATGTCTGAAGTTCTCCGGAAACAGTTGTAATGCTATTATTGGCATTACCGAAATTCACTACCCGCTCCTCGTATAAACCCTCTCTATATAAATTTTCCTGGAGGTCGAGCGACCTGATTAGTCAAACACCAAGATCCTTAACGATTTCGACAACATACGAGAAATGGTTCATCAACTTCCTGAAGGTGCGTCTTCTGCCTGGTTAAACCGTTTTAAATCAGAGTACGTTGCAGCAAGATTCACCATGGCTCTCAGCATATCTGGGTGATCATCACCCAGAATTTCCCTATGCTTGTTTAGAATAATTTTTTGCAGTTCTTCTGCCTTGTTGAACTGTCCCAAAGCTGACAACACCACAGCCAAATTGGCCATGGCCAACAGCGTGGCTGGGTGATCCTCGCCCAGAATTTGCCTATGCTTGTCCAAGACAATCATTTCTAGTTCTTCTGCCTCGTTGAACTGTCCCAAAGCTGACAATGTTGCAGCCAAATTAGCCATGGCCAACAGTGTATCTGGGTGATCCTCGCCCAGAATTTGCCTACGCTTGTCCAAGACAATTGTTTCCAGTTCTTCTGCCTCATTGGACTGTCCCAAATCTGACAACGTCGCAGCCAAATTGGCCATGGCCAACAGCGTAGCTGGGTGATCATTGCCCAGAATTTGCCTACGTTTGTCCAAGGCAATCGTTTCCAGTTCTTCTGCCTTGTTGAAATGTCCCAAATCTGACAACGTCGCAGCCAAATTGGCCATGGCCAACAGCGTAGCTGGGTGATCCTCACCCAGAAGTTCCCTACGCTTGTCCAAGACAATTGTTTCCAGTTCTTCTGCCTTGTTGAAATGTCCCAAAGCTGACAACGTCACAGCCAAATTGGCCATGGCCGACAGCGTAGCTGGGTGATTCTCACCCAGAATTTGCCTATGCTTGTCCAGGACGATTTTTTTCAGTTCTTCTGCTTTGCTCGACTGTCCCAAAGCTGAGAATGTCACAGCCAAATTGGCCATGGCTCCCAACGTATCTGGGTGATCCTCGCCCAGAATTTGCTTACGTTTGTCCAAGACAATTGTTTCCAGTTCTTCTGCCTTGTTGAAATGTCCCAAAGCTGACAATGTCACAGCCAAATTGGCCATGGCCGACAGCGTAGCTGGATGATCCTCACCCAGAATTTCCCTACGCTTGTCCAAGACAATTCTTTCCAGTTCTGCCGCTTTGTTGGACTGTCCCAAATCTGACAATGTCGCAGCCAAATTGGCCATGGCCAACAGTGTAGCTGGGTGATCCTCACCCAGAATTTCTCTACGCTTGTCCAAGACGATTGTTTCCAGTTCGTCTGCCTTGTTGGACTGTCCCAAAGCTGAGTACGTCACAGCCAAATTGGCCATGGCTCTCAATGTCTCTGGGTGATCCTCACCCAGAATTTCCCTACATTTGTCTAGGACGATCATTTTCAGTTCTTCTGCCTTGCTGGACTTTCCCAAAGCTGAGAGTGTCATAGCCAAATTGCCCATGGCTGTCAGCGTATCTGGATGATCTTCACCCAGCAATTCTGTTCTCCGTGTCAAGACCACCTCTTCAATTTCCCTTTTACGGTGAAAGTCCCCCTTTCCACCGTAGATCACGGCTAAGACACCCTCAATCTTGAGAGTTTCAAGCTCTGGCTGCTGTAATCGGCCTGTTTGCAACATGTGATTCCCCAGTTCAACCCCGTTATCCCACTTCCCTTCCTTGTGATAGATGTACAGGCACTGCCACGCAAATAATGTGTCCATGATGTAGGGTCGCCGGTTGCCCTGGTCAGTGGTCTTGAATAGGAGTGAATCAAGATGGGGGAAAATTTGGTGTTCCAAACGGAAGTTATCGGTGGACGAAATGGACATGCCCATCAGTTTATGCATGCAAAGTTCAGTGGGGGCATCCAATTTGACTGTCGTTCTGCACCACTCATGGACAAGTGGATGAACTGAAAAGGTAATAGTCCTCATCCCTCGGTGAAACTCAATCAAGGAAAAGCATCCAAGCTCGTCGGTGAGCCCTATGAACTTCATCGAATCCCATCTGGAACCTGTCGGGTCGTGAAATCCAGCCAAGAACTCCAGTGGCTCGTGGAGGTCGGCCTCGGTGGGGCCCCCTGGAATGAGCTCATAAAGTGCAGCTTGTTTGAATATTTCCTCAGTGATGGCCTCGTGATGAAGAAAAGAGCAAAGCTGAAGAAGATAGGCTGCCTGCTTGGACACCTTCTCGAAGCTGATTTGCCAAGTGGTATAAACTGACCACTCATAGTCTGATTGGGATGGCCGTTGATTCAGCAGCTGGATGCGCTTTACCGTACTTTCGTAAAGATCGAGATAGGTTTGAAGAGCACCAGACGAAAAAATGTACGCTCCCGCTTGCGCCACAGCCAAGGGTAGGCAGTGGAGTTTCTTTCAAGGGAACATCATTAGCTGGAGTCTGATGTCTGTGGACTCAACATACCTTAACCAGTTTTTCGGCAATTTTGCTGGTCTCCGGCTCCGTGATATCACATTTGGCAGTAGAAAGCAAAAGCTCTGTAGCCTCCTGGAGTTCCATCCGATCAACCTTGTGCTCTGCCTGCGCATGCTGCCTGAGATCGGGATTGCGGGATGTAATGAGGATGTTTCCATGGGACCCAGAGGGAAAATATTGCACAAGATTGAGATTGGGGTCATCCGCATTGTTGAACACAATTAGCCATTCGCTGCATTGGTGGGACAACCAAAGCAAACTGTCATGGGGAGTTTTGCCGTGTTTCCTGACGATGGCCAGTGTTATCAAATCATTTTCGACTGTTTGTTGAGAGGTACTATCCACGAAGTATATCTCGGTGAACCTATTGGCTATGAGATTTCATCACTGTAAATCCTGAAAGGCGCACCGTGGTTCTGGCATTGTGGACTCCTCGACGAATTTGAAGGCAAGCTGACTCTTCCCAGCACCCCCGAGGCCGTGTAACAAAAAAATATGCCGTCGACCCACATCTGTGTTGAAATATTCTGTCATCTTTCGGAGGATGTCTTTTCTACCTGTGAAACGGAAAGTTGGAGTGGGGCAAACTTTCAAATATACAGGGGAGTCGGCGGCCACTGGAATCACAGGATCTACCGACCATATCAGTCGGAGAGCGAAGCGTGAGTTGAGCATGCAGGCACTGACTCAAGATGACTTCCACGGTAGCTGTGAGCTTGGATTTCACATCTTCCGTCGTGAGATATGCTTTGGTATGAGCGGACACCTGGCTTGAGTTTTCCCAATCTTGCGGCGCCAAACCCTGCATGCCTTGCTCAACATTAAATCGAAAATATGTATTGGGAATGGTGCGAAATCTGCGCGCAGTCTCTTCGTGTGTCTTTTCACAATTGGTTGCAATGCCTTTCATGGCCTTGGCGACAGCACTTGCACTTGAGGATGCTGGAATCTGGATTATGTCGGGATGGCCACTGCCGAGGCTGACCACAAGTACCACGGGCCGCGCAGGGTAAATTTCTTCCGCTTCAGCGAGGACCAGAGAAGTCGGGTTGTTGTGGCCAACACCGCCGTCGATGTACCGCTGCCTCGTTCCTCCCAGCCCAATCTCCATTGGTTTGAACAGTCCGGGCATCGCAGATGTGGCCCTGGCCGCTTCCCATATCATGCAATCGCTAGCAGGTTCCTCTGAGGTGTTGTATGAGCGAAAGAGCTCAGGAAGAATGCCATTCATATTCATCACATTCATAGCGCACACGAACCTGAATTGCATACGTATGAGCGTAGTTCCTGCTGTGGCAAATAAAAATAAAAATCATACGTCTTACAGACATCTGGGCCAGTTTCCCTCATCTTTTCCTGCTTGAATATATCCTTGAGGACCTCTTCGAACTTGCTAGCTTGGAACTCCTCGGAGAAACCAATCTTGGTCTGCGGGTGCAGCTTCTCGCACGCCGAAATTGTATCAGCGATCGACATGCGCAAGCGGCCAAGCATCAGCGCAACAATCCTGAAAATTACATCGATTTGGAGTACCACTTTAGGATACACCACTCACCCTCCAGTCCCGCTGCCTCCGATGAGCTCGAAATATTCACACGGAGCAGGTGTAATGTCGAGCCCGAGTTTATTTTTGATTCGATACATAATTCTGTCAAGGATGAGCACCTGCAATAGCGCTCCGACTCCACCGCCATCTGGTGAATCGTGAGTCAGTGTGAACCTTGCGCTGGGACAATAGCCGCTTACCAAGGGATAAGACTCTCACGCCCTTCTCTCGAGCGGGCTCCCGCGCAACATTCGCCATTGATCTGGAACTCCACTCTTTGGACGTAAAAGCAGACTGTGGAGCAGAGGGGATGGACGTTGCTTGGGACAGAAGAAAAACGTGGCGGTGCTGATTGCTGCTGCCAACTTCGTTTCTGCCGTAGATTGCCAGCGGTGTCATCAGTGGTAGCCATCTGCACCCAGTCGGCGTATACGGAGTTGATACGTCGGCTCACCGCGTTCCGTGACGCCGCGTCAGTACTTAGACATCATAGTGCTCGGCCTTGGTTCCATCCCATGCGATGCATCCTGTTATTGATCCTGTCTTCGGCCTCCCTACTGAATATCAGATGACCTAGCCCCGCAGCATGGATTTACATAACTCAGTGCAGTTCGTAATTTAGCCCTTCCAAGACCAATATTCCCACCGTGCTCGAAATGTTCGCGGCTTCTAAAGTAGATTCTGGGCCTTTGTCAGTGAAAGTCAATGGACCATCGAAGTAAATACAATGCACGCCGCTCTCGAGCTGTTTTTTAGCCTTGGCGATGAGAGAAATTCTTGGAAGACATACAATTTGATCTCTCTTGCCTCCGACCACCATGGTGGCCTGCCCTGTTCCGCTAATCTGGGAACATATCGCTCTTTCCAAAGGCTACCCAGTCAAGGTTTGACCTCTCTCCCGTCTCAAATCCTCGGCGCAGCAAAGTCTACCCTGCAATTGTTTGGACCCTCCCGCTTGCCTTCCCCTTGGTTCCACGCTCTGAAGCTCTCCGAGTCGGCAGTTCACTTCTGCTTTTCCTGAATCAGAGCTTCGTGTTATGGACCATCTGTACCGTCCATTCCGCTCCAGTATGCACAACGGTAACCTCGTTCTTCTCCGGTCACCCAGCGACGCTCTAGTCACACACGTCGTTCCCAAACTATGTCTCCCGTCTGCTGGCCAGGTTCTTGCTCATCCAACTCCTCAACCTGCAGGTTCTAGTATCTTCAGGTATTCGGGATCGTCGCGAACAAACCCTGTCAGAACTCACGCCACCTTTTCATTCGCCCAAAGTCTTTGCGGCTAACGTGACTGGGCGTTTGGTAGCAAGCGCTTCGAACTCTCATGTCATTTTGGATCCTTCGGGTGAGATTCTTTGACTATCCCAGTTCCGTAGATGCCTCCCGAAATGTAGTATCTTCCATAGCTAATATTGACCCTGCAGTTGAACCCCATGTTCCTTCAAACCCCGACACAGCAAAATCTCATCATCCATCTCGCTGTCGAAATACTTCGAACTCATCTGTCTGCTCGCGAACTCTTCGGACACCATAATCGCAGCACTTGATTTATTCTGCGCGCCGGACTTCTAGTGCTGCGATTATGGTCCTGTTTACTCCGTGATCGCTTCATTCTCTCGGCGGCATGCCAGGTTTCTGTTGCGCGGCATCAAGTCAGTGCTTCATCCGATTTCTTCAAGTCCTGCATTTCATTAATCACTCAGATACAGTGACAACAACAACCGTGAGTGCCTTCATAGATTGCCCCCTTTTTACCTCTCTCTGGCGATTCCGTTGTTGCCCGCGCCAACCAGGCGTCTAAAACCTCATGTTCGCGCGGTGCTGTACATCCATCACACTTCTCTTCTGAACATACCTCGGTAAGCTGTGAGGGCTGTTACAAGGCAGTGTCCGCATCTTCCTCCTACCAGCAGCATCCTGAATCGTTTAGTAGGTGCGCGGCGTCCAGTGCCACTCAATCGACGCCAATCTCCGCCGCCTTCCAACGCTAGCGCTGTTTCTCAGCGCACCTAGCAACCACGCAGATAAAAAAAAAACATCGCATCGGACAGCTAAATTTTTCTTCTCTCTCACTTTTCATTTTCTGATTTTTTTTTAAGAAAAAAAAGATTTCGCTGGAGCCACCGGCGGCTGAGCCATGACATAGCCACCCGTTCTGAACCTCAGAACGGCGCGGCAAAAGACAGGATATGCTCCAGACTTCAAGATTATTGTGTATGATGCTGGGGTTCGCGGTTTAGGTCGGCCAGCGAGCTACGGGAGTATTGACATGCAATGTTCGCCAGAATACGTCGATCTCTTCGCCTTCCTGCCGGAGCGAATCGATTCTCTGTGGTGCATGGGTGGATGGGGTCGGGGCTCGCTTCTCGTAGAGGCTGGCGCTGCTTTGAGTCTATTCTCACGACGTGCGTTGTATTTTGATTACCATGTGGAGTGCAACCGCAGATTAGTTGCAGGACGTGTGCGCATTCAAGGTTCAGTTGCATTTTCATGGTCAGACCTCTCAGGAGTCACGATACCGTTCTGCCACCTCGCCAAGGATCCGGAGGCCGTTGCCGTAGATTATCAGCTTCGCCTAACGTGGAGCGGGCGAGGGCACATACGTCTTCTCCAGCCCGCGTTTGAACCTACACCATCCCACCTGTTTTGTTCCCATGGGGCCTGAGAAAGGAGGCAAAGTACATTCAAGCACTTGAGAATGGAATTCGGGAGAGCCAACCTTCACTAAGTTCACTTGCAAAATACATCACCGAAATTGCGATACAACTGGGGCGACAAATTTTAGAACAATACAAACGGGAACAGTACCAGGTCGAACCTTGTTGCACCGGTAACCGTGGTACAGCGGGGTAAGTGCGGATAACGAGCGGGAGTCGAACCCGCATTGCCAGCGGTGTCAATGCTCGTCCTTGCAAATGCAGACTCGCGGTGTGCCGTACACACCCGATTTCGCAGTGTTACCTCCAAGTCATCAGCTTTGAGGAATAAAAAGGGAAGGTGAACCGACGGAAAATCAAACTGCGATGCATTCAGGCCTATTCATTCGTGGAAGGTTAGATGATTACGACAAAAAAGAATGGAACACAGAGCCTGCGTACAGAACAAGGTTGGAGTACATTCGAGGGAAGAAAACATGCACGATTCTCGCTAAGCTACATCAGGAGTGCGGCGGGTGGAACCACGGACGGCTGGCGAGTCCAGGAACGAACAAGCATTTTTGAAGGCGAGCGAGGGAGCGAGGGGGTCAAAATCGACCCGATTGATTTCAAATTCTCGTGGAAGACCGTGCAATTCAACTAGGGGTCTAGAAGTAAACCATAAAGTCAATATTCGAGTTCACTCCTTCTCAATCCTCATACATCTCGTTCGAGCTTTTACATAAGATTTTTCAAGGCGGCATCGGCATTCATAACGAGCCCCCAAACCTGTTCCACAAAGTCTTCCACGTCTTTCAACAACACCTCCGGGACTTCCAGCGCCGCGAAATGTCCTCCTGATTTCGCTTGACGATAGAAGACGAGGTTTCCATCTTGCTTGACCCATGATTCCGGGACAGGAATGATTTCGCTGAGAGGTAGACAAGAGGGTTAGCGACGGAAGGAAGGAAAAAACATATAGGGCAAGGCACCGAGGGAACCGAGTATAGCCGACAGGCTTTTCGTGATACTTGTAGTAACCGGGTCCACGTGTGATAGACTGATCAAGAAGTAAATAATATTAGCTTCGAAGGCTCTGCCAGAGAGGGAAAGAAGGAGGGACGCAGGGCACGAACCTCCCTGTATGGATAGAAGGACGTGGAAATCGAGTTCGTAAACCAGTAGATTGACACGTTTGTCAGGATCTCATCCATAGATGGATCCTCATCTGACCACTCCAGAATCTTCTCCCCGATCCTAAAATTCATCATCAACGCCATCAGCAGGCGGAAATTGAATGAAGTGACATCAGGGGGAAGCAACGAACCAGGCGAGAAGAGCCAACGGGCTTGACGACAAGGCAAATCCAAGAGTGTTTGGACGAGTACCTTGCTCAATACCGTAGGCCCAACCGGTTTGGCGGAAGACCGCACCACGGTCAAGGGCTTCGCGCTCGGCTTGCGAGAGGATTGAACGGTCATCGTTCTGGGGAGGAAAAGCAGTGAACATGTTTAGGTGAATAGCTTGCGGCAGAGATGCATCAGTTTCGCTCAATGTAGGCCAGGATAGAGAAAAAATGAACCTTTGCAGTTATCGTGGTTCATTGACAAGATTCGGGCAACACCAGAGCCGACATCACCTCCCTACGTGCAAATTAACGGTTGGAGTTGAATGCAAGGAAGCTATTGGATCACAGACCTGAGCAACGTATTTATCGAACCCCAGTCCAAGCATGAGATCATTGAAGATCTTCGCGACATCCACCATTTTGAAACCCGTCGATTGAGGACCGGAGCTGAAGCCGTAACCAGGGAGAGAGGGAACCACTACGTGGTAAGGAAGGGTTTCGGGTGTGTACTTTTTGGAGAGAATTCCCAGGACAGGAATGAACTCGATGAAGCTCCCTGGAACTCGCTTTGGCCTTATTTAATCAAGCGGAAAGAGAGACGGACCTGGCCAGCCGTGGAGCATGATCAAAGGGACCGCATCCTTCTTCTTGCTGAACAAAGCCATGAAATGAATATCATGGATATACTCTTTTCCTTCGATTTGTACCGGAACTTTGGTCATAAACTGAGGGAAAGAATTGATCCTCTTCTCTTGAGCTCGCCTATGTCCGGCAAGTTGGATATCAGTCGCGACCGGAATCTCCTGCCAACTCACCAGTCGAAGCTCGTCTCCCATGCTTGCTTAGCGGTCTTCAACCAGTCCATGGACACGCCTAAAGAGTGGTCGGAAGGGTTGCTGTTGGTGGGTGTGGATGGGCCGAGGCGTGAAGCCTTGAGGAGCGACTTGAGCTCTGCAACGTCGGCGTCGGGGATGGCGACAGTGAAGGGCTTGGCCTCCAGCTTGGGTGGGCTGGGAAAGGTGCTGAAATGCGACATCTTGATAGTTTCGATGATCTGAGAGAGGATGGAGAAGGATTGAAGACGAAGAGTGGACACCACAGGACACCACCTACCTTAGTCAGGGCGCAGTCAGGGCGCAGCTTCAATCACGTGAGTGCTGATACCGGGGACAAAGAACCCCGGGCCGGAACTTCGCGAACCTAATATCAAACATAGCCGTGGGCCCGTCCCATTGACCCTCCCATGCTGCCGTCAAGCAATCAAGCAATTTTCCACCACTGCACGGGCGTGCCCGTCGACCACCCGTCAAATCCACGGCCGTTGCGGCGCACATTCACCGCGTTCCTTGTGCGTCCCTCTCTCCTCCTCTCCTCGCATTCCTGTTATACATATGCTGATACGCCGGACACCTGCGCAGTGGGCGAACAAGACCAGACAAATTTCAAGACGCAGACGGATTCGGTCGCGGACCAAAGGGGTGTGGTGTGTCGCCTGGTGCGGTCCCACCCATTCCTATCCGCACCCCATCCGCGCTTCGTGCCTCGCGTCGCTGTGCGCACACACACCCGACACCTTTGATGACGCTCGGCTGCATCCCGGCGGGTGGGTAGACTCACAGCACGCCGTGTCGTCGCCATCGGCGCGCTCGTTCGAGGCGAGGCGCGCGGATGTCGAGATGTGCGTATCCGCTGCCTTGGGCTCGGACTCGGGCTCGGATTCGACTCGTCCGGAGCTCGATTAATATAAACACGGGCTCGGCCTCTACTCACTCGGACTCGATCTCGACCTCGACTCACCTCGGACTCAGAGATTCAGATACGCATGACGAGGACCAGAGGTACACTCGCTCTTTAGTTAATGCCTATTTATTCGATTCGGGAATTGGATCCGCGAGTACGAACGATCACCGCGCTATTGAAATGGGATCCCTACGTCGCTATTGAATGCTAATTTAATCCGGGGGTGATTTACCGCCGGAACCTCTCTCCCCGCCGGCGGCACACGAGACATAGCCCGTGCCCACCACATAATAATTCAGTTCCGTCGCGTCCCGTGTTTCTCAACGATGTAGCAGGTACACGTAGATCGACCGTCAGGTGAGGTCGATACTTAAACACGACGCGTCGGGCAACCAACCACCGGAATTCAACCACCCACGTGATAATTTTGTAGGTAGTTGTTGCACCTTGTGCGACTTCCCGTGTTTTCGGACGGGGATCATCACTGTGGATCTCCCCTTCCTGCTCCGGGGCCACTCGCGCCGACTTCTCGCTTGTTGGACGAGCATAGATGGCCGCGATGACGAATGAAACGCATGTGGTATATTCCAGTTTCAGCCCACCAGGAATTTTTGAACCCGTTTGATATACTTATATACTTGAGTCGGAATGACAGAGCGTAGGATGGTGGATCTGAAATCTTTGCGGACTATCGTCAGCATTCTCCTCTGTGTTGTACCCCAGACCGAAACCTGGAAGCTTCGACGCGCCGCCCTTGCGCCTTCTTCACGCAGCTCGCTCGGTATGTCCCTGAGTCAAAGCTGGAGCATGTAACTGCCCACTAGTTATACATTTTATGGTTGTCAAATAGCGAAGCGAAGCGTGTGTTCAATGCAGTTCCTGATTGTTTTCTCTTCAACGGTTCCTGAGGATTTCACAGTGATGATAAGGAATAGCTCGACCCTCGTTCCCTTGCGCCCGAGATACACGTAAGCCCTCCCTACTCTTCGTCGCGCGGGAAATAGACCCCGCCCTTCCCCAACTTGGCGTCCTGCTCGAGGTCGTACGCCGTGCGCACGCCCACCGCACCAAACGGCACGGTGCGGTACACGCTCTCCTCCGCGCGTGCGCGGCGCTCCTCGACACGGTACCTCTCCTTCAGCTCCGCCGCAGTCTGCTCCCCGCCCGCGAGTCTGTATGCGCGATTCAGCGCCCATGTCCCCCACGTATGTGTCCCGGGGAGCATCTGGGCTACCTTCAGGAACGGAAACGCTGCGTAGAAGCTCGCCCACGCGGCCGTGGACGCGGTGACCGCCGCGCTCTTCAGCGCGAGCTCCGGCACGAGCGTCACCGGCGATGCGCCGCGCGGGTGGGCCGAGCTGAGTGAGAGCGAGCCGACGCGGAAGGATGCAGTCGCTGCAAGCACCTGTCCCTTCGGGCCCTTGACGAGGAGGCGGAAGTAGCCATCACCGGCGGCCGCGGGGACGTGCACGAGCGCCGTCTCGCGCGCGCGGTGGTCTTGAGGCGCGCCCGCCGAGTCGAGAAAGGCGAGGACCTCGCGATCGTACTGCGTGCGCCGCTTTGCATCGAACGTCCCCCATTTTCCGGCTGCTGAGGGCGTCACATCAATTTCTTTGCCGACCGTGCCGCCGAGCCACACGCCGAGCGACCATCCGAGGAGCCCCGTGCGCCAGCCGCGGCACTGCAAGGCAACAGTGCGCCCCACGGGGAGCGGCGCACGCCCGAGGACGGTGATGGGCACGAGGGTCGCGGTGCCCTGGTAGTACACCCACGGGCGTGTGTGTCGCACGGTCGAGTACGCCGCGCCCGGGACGTAGTGTGGTTCGGCGTCGTTGAGCGCATGGAAGGTGGAGACTACGGCGTGACCGACTTGGGCGAGTCTCGAGCTGCTGGTGCTATCTTCTGGTTCCGAATTCCGCGTTCTATGTGTCGACATGGTGGTGAGGAAGGAGTGACCCGTGAATGACATCACCGGTTCGCGATCACGTGTGGCCGTCGGAACGCGGGCTCGAGACATCACAGTGGTTTGTGATATGCGTAATAAGCCTTCGGAATGCCAGGAGTCCTTGCGGAAATGCCCAAACCAAGTGTCAACGGTAGCCCGGCAGCTTTACGGGCCTGGGTGTAGAAAAATGTAGAGTTGCAAAGATGCATAGAGGTAACGAATGCACGATATTATTCAAGGAGCCCAGCCAGTGTATGGTATACCCGCTCATTTCCAATACAGTCTGGTGGACCGTCCTTTACTTTATTCCGTTACTTTCTACTCTTCGTAAAATAACGTGTGTCCGTGTGAAGCCTTTAAACTTCGCCAGGCTATCACCGAATCCATGATACCGAGAGACGTGGAACCACGGACCAACATGACAACAATTTTGAGTCGACAATTAATGGCACCGCTGCGGAGGTGCATGATTCAGATTCCAGCTTTGCGCCCCGGCGCGCTCTTGTATCCTATATACCTATGCTGCGCATATCGCCACCTCAGTCGTTTGACCACTGCGTGCCCGACTGAGGTGAGCTTTACATTACTTGCTTTACCTCCAAGGACGTATAGCTCTCACGAACTTGTTGTTGCTTTAGGTAGTGTGCGCGACTCAATATACAGTCGTTTCACCACGGCATGTCCGACTGAGCTCTCATGAACTTGTTCTTACTTTAGATATTCCAGAGGAGCAGATACAAGTTGAATGCGCAGATGTGATTATATTACCTAGTGAACAAAGTCCGGAATCTGTGATAAAATTGTTAAAAAAATCATTTGTTCCACGGTGCTCGCATTTGCGCATCGCTTCATAGCTTACCTGAGCTGAATTCGTTTGCTCGTTGTTGTTCCACCGGACTATGCGCGTTGTGGGCTGAATTTATTCATGAGACTCTCAGCAACAAACTTGTCTGTAATTGGGCTTCACGAGTGACATGATATTTGTGGGCTCCATCGGATCGCCAGGAGCCTGAAGCATACCTACTGTGACTGCGGCGAGAATCAAAATTCAGCTATAGTTACATCCACACCAAAGAATTGGATGTGTGGGCCACCTTTTGCGTAGTCTGTCTTAGATAGACGCTTCAACGTCACGCTGATGCTAATCACTATCTAATATCCTTTTCAACCGGACAGCGGAAATTAATCAATGACTGCCAGACAGATCTCGTTCGTTTTCAACTTGAGCGTATATCGTGACAAGTATATACAGATCCCCGTCTCCTGAAACCAGTTGAAAAGTTAGATCGGACGCCTAGATATAGGGGAGCTTTGAGGAACAGCTACTGCACTTAATAAATTTGGGCTTACAAACCCTACTATGCTCCGCTCTCAGCACCCAAGGCTGGGAGCATGAGAGCTTCCGCTCCATCAACAGTTGCAAGGGTACAAAAAAAAAACACGAAGTCTCAAGCTTCCGGACACGGTTGTAATGCTATTGTTGGCGTTACCGAAAATTACTACCCTCTGTATACCTTTTCCTGAAGATCGAGAAACCCGATTAGTCAAACAGCAAGATCCGTAGCGGTTTCGATGCCATACAACAAATTGTTCGTCAACTGCTTGATGCCCCCAGACTTCCAGGGCTTCCATCTTCGCCGAATACATTGCTAGACTACCTATGGCTTCAAGGGTATCTGGGTGGTCCTTGCCCAAGATTTTCTGGTGCTTAGTGAGGACGGTTCGTTGCAGCTCTTCTGCCTGGCTAAACCGTTGTAAATCAGAGTACGTCACAGCAAGATTTGCCCTGGCTGTCAGCGTGTCTGGGTGATCCTCGCCCAGAATTTCCATACGCTTGTTCAGAACGATTGCTTCCAGTTTTTCCGCTTTGTGGAACTGACCCAAAGCTGAGTATGTCACAGCCAAGTTGGCTATAGCCTTCAGCGTATTTGGGTGATCCTCGCCCATAATTTGCATATGCTTGTCCAAGACAGTTTTTTCCAGCTCTTTCGCCTGCTTGAAGTGCCCCAGACGTGAGTAGATCCTCGCAAGATTCCCCATAGTGTAGGAGGTCTCTAGGTCACCATCCCCGAGGATGTCCCTGTGTTTTGTCAAGACTGCCCTTGTTAATTCTTCAGCTTGTTTGACATCCCCCAGATCCAAATACGTCGTAGCAAGATTTCCCATGGCTTTCAGAGTCTTTTTGTGATCTTCGCCCAACAACTCTATTCTCCTTGTCAAGACCACCTCTTCGATTTCCCTTTCATGAAGAAAATCCCCCTTTTCGCTGTAGATCATGGCTAAGATCGCCGCAATCTTGAGAGTGTCGAGCTCTGCCCGCTGGAACGGGCCAGCTTGCAACATGTGATTCCCTAACTCAACTCCATCATCCCACTTCCCTTCATCGTAATATATCCTCAAGCATTCGACTGCGAATGGGCTGTCCAGGATTTTTGACTTATGGCTACACTGGTCAATGGTCTTGAATAGGAGCACATCAAGATGGGGGAAAATATGATGTCGGAACCGGAAATCTTCGCCGAACGAAATGGAATTGCATACAAATGAGCGTAGTTCCTGCCATGGCAATAATAATAATAATAATCATACATCTTGCATACACCTGGGCCAGGGTCCCTCATCTTTTCCTGCTTGAATATATCCTTGAGCACCTCTTCAAATTTGCTGGCTCTGACCTCCTCTCCGAAGCCGATTTTTGTCTTTGGCCCCAATTTCTCATACGCCGAAATGGTGTTCGTGATCGACATCCGCAGCCGGCCGAGCATCAGTCCAATAATCCCGGAAGATGACTCAACCTTGAGTTTCATTAGAGGATATACCACTCACCCTCCCGTCCCGCTGCCTCCGATGAGCTCGAAGTATTCACACGGAGCAGGTGTAGCATCGAGCCCGAGTTTATTCCTGATTCGATACATAATTCTGTCCAGGATGAGCATCTGCGATAGCGCTCCAACTCTACCGCCGTCTGGTGAATCACAAGTCAGTGTGAATCTCACCAAGGGATAATACTCTCACACCCTTCGCTCGAGCGGTGTCGCGCGGGCAACCGTCGCCATTGCTCTGGAACTCCGCTCCTCTGGGAGTGAAAGCAGACGGAGGAACAGGGGGTCGGGTGTTTTGCTTGGGACAAACGTGGAGATGAAGGCAGTGTAGATTCCTTTGCACCCGTACGGTGTATTGTACTAATCCGACCAGGTGTTCACAGGGTGTCACCCGTCACCTATGGTGTTCATTTTTGCAAGTGTTCATTTCTCGGCTGTCACCAGCAATTCCCATATATGTACGCCCGGCGAATGCCGGAACAAAAATTTTCAACATATTTACAAGGGGGCGTGAGGATTAAATTTTACCAGGATGACACTACCCCCCAGTGGGGGGATGAGTCTTAGATTTCAGGCATTCTGACATTTTGTCTCAAATAGAAAATATTTTATGCTGCCCACAGATTTGGGTATTCTTCGGCTGGAACTGGTCCAAAAATGGAATGTGGCAGTATTTCAGCAGCGTGATCAACCTACTTTTCTCTTTTTGAGTGCTGGACCAGCTATGCTGGTCGAGGCCGCCGGATCGGGACGAGTTGGGTTGTTGTGTCATGTAGGTACAAGCCTCCAGATGTACGGATTCGGACAGTAGATAGAGATCTCTTCTTCTTCTTCTCACATACGTCTACCAGCCAGACCGTACCGGTCCATCTGGTGATTAGATCGTGATTCGAACCCACGGCGCGGCACAGTTGCAGACGGAACAGACGGAAAACGACGGATACGGACGGATACGGACGGATACAGACGGACTCGGATCAGACGGCAAATTTTCAGAAGATTCTCTCGGACTCAGAATCACTTCCTTCCCCTACCGCATCCTCGGATTCTTTGCCAAGCGTCACAGACGGTCTCGCACATCTCACACTGGGCCCCAAGAAACCCCCTCGCAAAGGGCAATTTGGCTACACAGTGCCGTCATCGTCATCTTCGTCCATCTCGACCGTCTCCACGCTATCCACCGACTCCGACTTCTGGGATCAGCTACCAGGCCACAGCTGCGGCACTCCCCCAACATCTCCCCTCATCGGCCCTTCCCCTCCTTTGATCACTCTCCCTCCCATCCTAACTCTCGACTCCTCGGACGATGAAGACATGCCGTCCGACTTCTTTTACGGCGATAACCGCGACGACGACCCTGTCCCGGGAGATTACCTCAAAAGCACAATGAACAAGTTCAAGGAGGCCTCCTCGGACGACTTCAAGTGCGACCGCCTTGCGAATGGCTTTGCCACGGGCTCGTTTGCGGAAAAATGGTATGACAAACTCGACGCCGCCACCCAGGGGGATTGGAGGAAGCTCAAGGCGGCGTTTCTGAAGCAGTGGCCGGCGGAGACCGTGCCCGAGCTGAGCACGGAGCAGCACAGGGCGCGTTTGAGGGCGGAGAAGCTGAGGAAGGAGGACATCGGCAAGGTGGTGATCGTGCGGGGGATGGAGACGACGGGCCAGGCAGCGTGGGCCAACCGGGTTCTGGCGCTCTCGATGCGCGCGGACGATCCCTCGGGCGCGATGATCCACGGGATCCACGACGGGATGCCCGCAATGATGCGGAAGCTCATAACCGGCACCTTCACCAGCTACAAGGCATTCTGCAACGCCGTCAAGGCCGTGGACGACGACACCATCGCGACCACCATGGAGGAGGAGACTCGGCTCACCCAGGTGGAGAACGACACACGCCGATTGCGGGACGAGCTAGCGCAAGCTCGCCGCACCCCCGCTTCTCCGACTGCACCCCTTCGAGCAGCCTTGGGCGGATTCGCGCTCACTCGTGGAGGCGCGCCACGGGCCCCGGGCCCTCCTAACGCTCAAGGGGATCCCTTCGGCGGTGGCCCCGTGCGCGGCGCTGTCCCTGCTCGCGGTATCCGTGGCGGTGGCGGTGCAGCGGTGCGAGGCGGTGGCCAGGGCAGGATCTTTCGCGCGAATCACCTGCGCATGGCCGATTTGACGAGGAACACGGCGGGGATGGTGCATCACGCCAGCACGCCCGTGGGTCAGACCGCCTACCAGCTCCAGGTGCAGGCGTGGGCGGCAGCGAATCCGACGAAGTACCAAGGCAGGGACGAGTACGCGCCGTACCCGCTGAAGCCCGGGACCGAGGCTGTGGGCACCGGGGAGTGTTTCGACTGCGGCGCCCGCCACTTCAAGGACGCCCCCCACACCTGTGCCATCGTCGACGTCAAGGAGACGTTCTACCGCCGCGTCGCAAACCGCATCATTCGCGACGACCGCGACGCTACCAACATGGCCAATGCCGCGGGTCTCCCTGCTAACGTCCACCTCGTGCACATTGAGGCTACCAGCGACTATCCGGCCCATTGGGTCTCAGCGGACACGTACGGACAGGGAAATGGGGACGGACCCGAGGTTTAGTCGAAAACCGTCGGGTCCGCGAAGATATAGTCGACGAGGGCGTTGTGATCCCCGGAGCAGAGGTGGTGAGTTCCGGGGAGGAAGAGAAGCCCCACACCAATCTTGTCTTTACGGATGATATGTATTCGGAGCACGGTGCAATGAATTGCGTTGATGTTTACGGTGTGGGTGAGGGGAGAGAGGGCAAGGAAGTAGCAAGGCCGTTCACTCAGACGGTCCAGCTCGTCGGCACGAGCGGAGAGCTTGTGGACGTCGTCGCCACATTCGACGACTGTGCCATGGTCAATTGCATTGATACGGCGGTATTCGAGGGCGCGTGCGCGACGCTGTCTAGTCCTGGCGCATCGCCGCGGGTCTTGCACATGGCAAATGGAGTACTTGTTCCGTCAGGCGGGTGCTGGCGCGGGAAGATCAGCGTGGGCGGTGTCAGCGCGGTCGGGAAGTGGGAACTTTTCTCAGGCGGCGGCGCGTGGCAGATGCTCCTGGGCAAACCGATGCTCAAGGTGTTCGGTGCCACTCACGAGTACGTTGATGACACGGTCACGCTCAATACCGTTGCGGGGAAGGTGACGCTGCAGAATGCGCCCGCCGCCAGTGCTGAGGGCTCACGCCAAAATAAAGTCGCAGTTGCGTATGTTAGTGACCCGGGAGAGTGCCTCGGCACCTCTCCCTTGAAGCCAGAGCAAGTCGATAATCCCACACCGAATCTTCCAGTTGATCATGCACATGAATTACAGGGCTCGGTAGCTATGGCAGAAGAGCCGATGGAGGCAAGCCTACTCGACTCGGTAGATGGCGGGTCATGAACCCCTAAAGTCGCTGCTGCGCCCACTAGTGACCCGGGAGCATGCGATGCATGCCTCCCACCCTCTGTCGGGCGAGTACCTTCGCCCGATTCCCCTGTTTCAATTGATGCAGATCCAAACCAGATGGCTTCGTATTCGGCGCAGAAGCGGGCTCGCGTAGTGGCAAGGAAGAAGTGCGAGGCGGAGCGAGCGCAGGCGAGGAAGGCCCTCATGACGGTGTGGTCTATGATAGAGGAGGGCTCAAAGAGCCGTGGCTCGCACGCATTCTTGCGGCTCATGCGGCGGATCAAAAGCAGGGCGGAGCGAGCGCGGAGGATCCTGCTCCATCGCTGGTACAGCATGCCGTGGGATGCTGGCACAGTGTCTGTGGAGGCGGTGACCTCCATCGAGGCCGCGGATGATGTCCTCGTGGGAGCCTCGAGGGGAACCGCTGACGGAAAAGTTTTGCTGCAGGAGATTGAGGACGGAGGCGATGTCCCGGATGTCGAGGGTGTACAAAATCGAAGTCGCAATGCGTCCGCTAGTAACCCAGGACAGTGCTGCGGCACTGATCCTTTGAGACCAAAGGGAGTCGCTCGTGTTCACTCACCTGCTTGTACTCACCGGTTGGCAGATGAAGCGGATCTGTGGCCATCCATGGCGGAGCTGGAGGGAGATGAGAAAGCCGAAGCTGATGGGTTACGAAAAATTGAAGTCGCAGTTGCGTCCGCTAGTAACCTGGGGGAGCGCGCAAGCGACTCCCCTTTGAAGCCAGGTTCTCGGGCGATGACGGATGGAGACAGGGAAGCTGTCGGTGCTGAGGGTTTACGAACAAATAAAGTCGCTGTTGCGCACGCTAGTAACCCGGGCGGGAGTGCGAGCTCCTGGCCCTTGAAGCACAGGCGAGTCATCGATTCTGACAAGTCGCGTTCGGCTGACGAGCACGAGTCGATTTTGGCAGTCTTCGAAGAGACTGAGCTAGATTCCGCAGCGCCCAGAACGGAACAACCCGAGATTCGCGTCGACGAGGATACGTCCGTGTTCACGAGACACACAAACCCCTTTAATCCGGCGCGCATCGCGAAGATATTGGAGGCGGTGGAGATCGGTGATGATATCACCCCGGAGGAGCGTGCGCAGGTCGAGACCATCATACGCGAGTATGCCGACGTGTACGCGCTATCCGTCAGTGAGGTCAAAGTAATCCCCGGGGCTGTCCACCGCCTGCATGTGCCAGTGGACGCGAAGCTGAATACCAAAATTCAGCAGCGCCGACTTACGCCTCCCCAAACATCGTATTTCTCAAAGGCGCTCGACACCATGCTGGACGCCGGAATTATCGCGCCCATTGCTGCCGCAGACGTTAAATGTGTTTCGCCGATAACACTAGCTGCGAAAGCCCATGGTTCTCAGGGCCTCACAATCGAGGAATTGCACGCGCGAATCAACGCGGAATGTGCACAGGCGCAGCTCCCGGAACCATTCGACATACCGACCTCCGACGACCCAGCGCGGGCGGCAAGCGCTGAGGCGCCCCAGAAGTGGCACGTATGCACGAACTACAAGTCCCTTAACGACGTCACACAGGTTCTCCAAATGCCGCAGGGGGATATTCGGACGAAGCAGCAGGCGCTCAGTGGACACCGCTGGGTTTCGATGTTTGATTTTGCAGCGGGGTTTTACGCAGTGGAGGTTGCGGAAGAGAGCCGCCCGTACACCGCGTTCTATGTCGAGGGACGCGGGTACTTTGTATATTGTCGCATGCCATTCGGGCTGACCGGCACGCCAAGCTGCTTCAACGAGGTCACAGCGAAGGCTCTGCAAGGCCTCGTGGGCACAACACTCCAGCTGTTCGTTGACGACGGCGCTATGGCCGGGGATGTATTCGCGGACAAGCTGCGGGACTTGCGGACATTCCTGCAGCAGTGCCGTGAGCAAACTCTCTCAATATCCCCGCAGAAGACAAAACTCTTCATGACGGAAGTCGTCTTCGCGGGGGAGCACGTTGGGCGTGATGGGATCAAGGCGGACCTTTCAAAACTCACCGCGGTAGTCAACTGGGCCGTACCCCAGACGATCCAAAACCTTCAAGCATTTCTAGGGCTAACGGGTTACTTCTGGCCGCTGGTGAAGAACTACGCGCTCCTAGAAAAGCCCCTGAAGGATCTCGTTAACACTCTCCAGGTCTCACCGCACGCAGGCCGGCAGGCTTATCGGAATGCTGCTCGGAGGCACGAAATCGCTGCGCAGTGGTTGACAGAACATCAGCGGGCCTTCTTGGCGCTGAAGGTGGCGTTAACGAGCGCTCCGGTCGTAAAGCCGCCCAAGTATGATGGGTCGTCCTTCATCGTCACGACAGACGGATGCAAGGACGGTTTTGCCGGGGTCCTCTCACAGAGGTTTGAGTGGGTCGACGCGCGCGGGAATAAGCACATCCGCGTGCATCCGCTCGGCTTTGTCTCCAAACGAACGTTGGACACGGAGTCGCGATACCAGCCCTATCTCCTCGAGTTCGCGGCGCTCAAGTACACCCTCGATAAATTCTCGGACACCATCGGCGGGCAGCCGGTCGAGCTGGAAACGGATTGTCAGGCGCTCCGCGACACCATCATCAATAACAAATTGAATTCCACTCACGCGCGCTGGCTGGACGGCATAATGAATCACCACATCGTGGATTGTAGGCATCGCCCCGGGAAACAGAATCAGGCCGCTGACGGCCTCAGTCGGCAGTTCACTGACACGCCACGTGTGAAGGGTGATGGCCACGAGTGGAGTGTGGACCCCGACTGGGCGTCTTCGGTTGGGCTAGCCTATGACATCTGGTCCGCGCAGCTCAGCACGGAACAAACCGCGCTTCGCGAGCGGTTTGCGAGCGAACCCGTTTTCCTGGAGGTGATCGAGGCGATGTATAACCTCGACCACGGGAAACGGATCCGCGACAAGCGGCGTGCTCGTCACCGCATGCTCGGCTACGAGATAGCGGACGGCAAGCTGTGGCGCATAGGCGACGGCAAGTCCACTCGCGCTCGCGCGCGCCTGGAATGCATAACCCAGGTAGAGGCGAAAGCGCAGGCGGCGGCGGAGCACGCGGACGGCGGCCATTTCGGACGCGACTTGATCAAGATCAAGATGCTCGACCGCGTGTGCAGCCCGCGCCTCGACAAGTCGATCGTCTCCGCAATCGTCGAATGCGGGCAATGCAAGGCGTTCGGAGGTGCGCACCTAGCAGCCTTGCTTGAGCCCATCACGCGACGGCATCCTTGGGAATTGATGGCCAGGGATTACCTGTCCATGCCTGTCGGTAAAGGCGGCTTCAAAACCATCGGGCTTTATATGGACGTGTACTCACAGAAGACGTGGGCGTTCAAGTTCACCGGGCCAGGGACAATGGCGACCACGAACCAGTCCCTCGAGCGCATCCGGCTTCACTTCCGCATGCCGGAGGTCTTCATGGCGGATGGCGGTAGCCATTTCGCCAGTAGTCTCATTGCGGAATACTGCGAGGCGCACGGGTCGCATTACCAGCAGGTCGCGGCATATTCCCCGTGGGTGAATGGTCTGCTGGAAGGGCAGAATGGTAAGCTGCTGTCGCGTCTCAAGCGGATGTGTGCACCGCAGCTCGGCGAGGATGGATGGGCGAGGATCACGAAATTCGACGAACTCCCCGCTAACTGGCCAGATCACCTAGACGAGGCGATACGGCAGCTCAACAACCGCATCTTGCCGGCATACAAGTTCGCTCCTAACGAACTTTGCCTCGGGCTCGTCGTGAACACCAACGACACGCCGCTGGAGGTCAGTACCTCCGAGCTCGCAGAGAACCAGATAGGGCTGCAGAACGCGTACCTGGAGCAGCAGACGCTCGACGCGTACTCACACGTCGTGGAACATGCGAACAAGAGGAAGGAAGCATTCGATAGGCACGTCATGGATTCTCGCGACGGCGTGATTGAATACAGGAAGGGGGACCTGGTACAAATTAGGGACTCTTCCCTCGACCTCACACTCTCCACAGAATCAAAAATCCTGCCGCGTTGGGGTCAGCCTCATCGAGTCGTCGACTGCATACGAAACTCATACCGACTGGAGACGATACACGGGTTACCGGTGCGCGGCACCATTAGCGCCCGTCGCTTGCGTCGTTTTAGCGCGCGAAGGGGCACGGAGCTGTTCGAAGAGCAGATGAAGCTCGAGATGGGACGCGCGGGAGGCCCAGATGAGGCCATGGAGGGCATCGACGTAGAGGAAGACGACCGTGATGAGGGTGATGTGGAGGATGTAGTGCTGGGCGAGGGAGAGCTGGGGAGCGAGATCAGCAGGGGCTTGTGAGTGGGAGTCTAGTGTTCGATGGCGCAGGGACCGCGCCACACGGGTGGGGGGTGCATGGACCAGCTACGCTGGTCGAGGCCGCCGGATCGGGACGAGTTGGGTTGTTGTGTCATGTTAGGTACAAGCCTCCAGATGTACGGATTCGGACAGTAGATAGAGATCTCTTCTTCTTCTTCTCACATACGTCTACCAGCCAGACCGTACCGGTCCAGTGCACAATGGGGAGCCACAAGTGGCCCACAACACTGCTGGGTGGCCATGGGACGCTTGGATGGCCTCATATACGATCACTGAGGACGAACTGGTTCATATGAAGTTGAAGAAGGGCAAGGTTGCACCCAAGAACAACAAAGAGGACGGCCGCCGACACGGAGCAAGGGTGGTTCTGCTGTGACGCAGCAATGCATCTCATAATTCAGTTTCAATGAATTTTATTTTGAATTTATTTGGATGATTATTAAGCAAAAACAAGGGTCCCCCAAGGGTCGAAAATGGGTGGTGCACAAAACAGAAAATTAGTGTCACCCGTCACCCATGCCTCAAGTGCTCAGTTCACAGGTCGCCGTCACCCGTCACCTGAACATTAGTACAGTAAATCAATGGTAGCCATCTACGCGGTAACCATCTATGCCACTTCTCCGGCTATCAATATTCTCACCGTGCCATGTAGGTAGATGGGTAGCATTACACGACATGGTAGAATCTGGCCTGTTGCCAGCTGCCAGGGACTGTGAAAGTCAATAGATTTGGACCATCGACGCAAAATTGAAAACAAGTCGAGGATCCCTTCAGACATTGAGCATCAACAGATTCAGACCTATTTCGACGTGTTTTCAGTTCAAATAATTGTGGTGATGGAACGGCACACAGACATGGCACCAGTGGTACTCGCGCTTCTTCACTAAGTATGGTCCCAATTTTTCTGTCACCTTCAACCAACTGCTAAACGGAGAACGCCCAGCCGATAGTTGCTGATCTCGGCAAGTGGCGATAAGATGGCAATCACGCATAAACATCGCTCCTCCTCAACTCCTCCTTGCTTCCTCCATAAACTTAGGCTCCTCCTCTACCAGTGCTACCCACTCAAGCCATGGGACATATCAGTCGAATTTTCCCTTGCATCCAATGCAGATTGCCAGGGCTAGTGCTCACAGGCTCAACGGTCTTCGTCGTCTTTCAATTTGAAGGAACTTCTCGCCACACGAAGTTAGATCCAGCCAATAAAACTGGGTCCGCGGATGTCCACTGCTTCTCCTAAAACTTTCCCGGTCCCTGGTATAAAAGACGACCATCCAAACACGACTGGGCAAGCTTAAATGGCATCCTCTTCCCCTTCCCTCTGATAAACCCACCAAGTTCACTCGGAGCATCTGATATATGCATACGAGCTGCCCGCGGAAAGCCAATCACACCTCCGATACCACCTGCAGGCCCGCTGTGCCTTGACGGCGTTACTTCGCCCCCTTAATCTCGATGTCTGGTTGGGCCCGCAGAATCGCAGGTAAATCTGGGGCAATTTGACCTCAATTGGAACTGTTCACGTCTGGATCTTGGCTCCTGGTTTGGCGCTAATCTGGGCCCTTGTAACCTTCTTTTTGGCAGGTTCCACGGCGCCGGCTTCTCTTTAACTTGCCATTAGAAACGCCCATAATATGCCAGTGTCTCGTCAGATTTGACTCGACAGGCGCGCGCGTTGCATTCTGGAATTCTAGCGGGGTTAGCAATAGGCACTTCGCTGCTTAGAGGCGGCTATGGGCATCAGATCGGCACCAGCGCTTGTGACACTCGCAATGGCGGTGTGCTTCAATGTGGCCGTTGACAGTGATGGACATGGTGCATTGCCCGGTGTGCCTCCGTTCACCGACAAAATAA
Organism: Mycena latifolia; assembly: GCA_029289555.1. Classification (NCBI taxonomy): domain Eukaryota; kingdom Fungi; phylum Basidiomycota; class Agaricomycetes; order Agaricales; family Mycenaceae; genus Mycena; species Mycena latifolia. The sequence goes on along the minus strand of JARJLE010000016.1, from coordinate 222,796 downwards.
CCACTGGGTGTAATCGGGGATCGGGGAATCGGTGAGTGCCTGCACATGACTATACTCAGTAAGTGTTTCAATTCCCTTGTCATCTTAGCTGAAATGACTATTAGAGTACCAGAACGATCATCGCGCTGCGAAAGTAGTTTCGCTGCCTGGACTGGGACATTCCCGCCATGTGCAGCGACCAAGCGCATCCGGGCCACTCATGTAGTCGCCGGGTGAAGCCGTGCTATAATCGTAGCGCGGCAGTTCCCTTTTTCCTTCGATGGTAGCTGGAAAATACAGCAGATGTCGGGCCTTGCTCAGGACTTTCCCGGAATTTTTCAGGATGGTAGCTGCTATCCATGGGATCGCTCCCCTGTTCTCGCGGGCACGTCTGGTGGACTTGAATATATATTCAATGTGAGGTGGTGCATTCCGACAAGGTTCGTGCCCAACCTTAAACTCGGATTTGCCGCCTTGAATATTTATATCGTACGTCAGACTTCTAACAGGGTCAGAATGGGGTACCCACAAGGGGAACCGGTTTCGTACTGGATTGCCGGGCATACGTACCCTGCCCGATCGTACGCGGGACCCATTAGGGCCTCGGACGCCGATCTATAACGGCCTCGGGGACGGTTATCTCGAGGGTGAGCTGAGTGGTGTCACGCCCCCTCCTTCGTATCAACGACCATGTCGATGGACCATGCCCACGAAACCTTCCAGCTGGGCCCATTCACGGCGCCACGGGTGTGGACAGGCCTATGGCAGCTCTCGAGCAATGCGTGGGGGACTGCGCCCGTCTCAAAGATCCGCCAAGCGATGGCCCGCCACGTCGCGGCGGGCTACTCGGCGTTCGGTAAGCACCCTCTGTCGTCTCTCTTCTCTGGACTGACGGTACTTGACCCTGACAGATATGGTGCGCGCACTCACACCTCGGCGAGATGCCCGCTGACGATGATTCATCCTGAAACTTCAGGGTTGGTCTCCCTTTTTTCATGCGCTACACGTTTTCCCATCGCATGACCTTCGCTTGTAGCTGACCACTACGGGAGCGCCGAGCTGATATTTGTACATATCGTTTACGACTTCTCGGCCATTTTCGCCACTCATCCGCGTCTGCAGGGCCAATTTCGCACTTCGCTGGGAGACCCCCACACCGTTATTGGGGCCACCAAATGGTGTGTCTTCAAGCCGCTTGTGGTCTCACGGGAGAACGTCGAGGCTGCCGTCCGCCAGCGCATGGTGCGAATGCGCACCGAACGCGTTGACCTCCTTCAGGTTCATCCTCCGCTCTTCCCTACCCCGCGCATTAGCTCTGACACATTCCCTCCATTAGTTCCACTGGCAAGACTACGACAACCCTGATTATCTCAAAGCCATCGACCTCCTGTCCCAGCTGAAAACCGAGGGCCTCATAGCCGCCATCGGACTCTGCAATTTCGACGCGGCGCGCACAGCCGAGATCTGCACGCAGTTCCCCGGCCTCATCGTCTCCAATCAGGTCCAGGTACCCCGCCCGCGTCCGAGTTTCTATTTCAACCATGTGCTCACTCACCCTCACATAGTTCTCGCTCATTGACACGCGACCCCTGCACGGGATGGCAGACGTCTGTACCAAACACGGCGTCAAGCTCCTCACATACGGGACTCTAGTATGCCTCACTCCACTCCGACAAGGCACCGCTGACGCCAGCGCAGTGCGGAGGGTTCCTCGCGGACAAGTGGATCGGCGAGCCCGAGCCAGATCCCTACTCTGGCGAGCTCAATCCCTCCCAGCGCAAGGTCTGGTACTGCGTTCCCTGCATTCGGAGTCACCGCTGACTTGACACGCACGCGTGAGCTAGTACCTCGATATGATCGTGAAGGCGTGGGGAACCTGGGCGCTGTTCCAGGACGTACTGCGCGCGCTCCGCGCGATCGGCGACTCTCACGGCGGCCTCAGCGTCTCCAACGTTGCCACGCGCTGGGTGCTCGACCACCCCAGCGGTTGGCGCTGTAATAATCGGCAAGCACCTGCCCTCCCTCTTGATCGTAGGACATGCGATAACCCGCGAACTGGCAGGCGCGCGCCTTGGGTGCGCGGAGCACCCAGACGACAACGCAAAGGTCTTCGGGATAACGCTGACGCACGAGGACCGACATGCCATCGACGATGTGCTGGGACGCTCCAACGGCTGCGCTGCTCATCAACACGATTGGAGACTGCGGAGCGGAATATCGGTAACGCAGATCCGCCGCAGAGCAGATCGGTCTGGCGGGACGATCATTGAAACGCTGCGGGTTTGGTAATATGTGGGATAGTCGTGCGTTCCGTTCTGCTATGTTTATCTACCCGTGTAGCAATTCATACGACGGCGGAGATGGAATGTGGTAATACCAGCGGTTGAAGTGGATCGCTTTGATTTGATACCGCTCAATTCAACCATCTATCAAGGCTCTCATACTAGTATCAGGGTATGATTCTGATGTCCAATCATACTGCAGAGACGTTGTATGTATACAGTCGCGCTTGGTCTCCAGAACTTGGTTGAGGTGAGCTCGGAACACCGCTTCATCGCGGGAAACACCTACCATCCGGCGGGAATTACTCCATGGCGCTGAAGAAAATTTAGACGGATTCGCGGATCAATGGGCGAGATCTTACCGTCGGAAACGGAGTCGGCGACTGCATTAGTATACGAGCACGAAGATCAAACCAGGAGCCACTGATGGAGCCAGGCCTACGGAAGGAAATAAACGATACTCAATAATACTTCTCGTGAGAGCATACCGCAGCGAGGGTGAGGTCGCACTCAGTGCTCAACAGGATTCTGTATAGGAATGATCGAGCGTTCTCTTCGCAAATGAAAGTCAAATCAGGATCCGAAGCAAATCGGAGGAGTGACTCACGTTGATGGACAGTACCTTGTGTCCTGACTTCTTTCCCGGGCTTATGATGATGTTCCAACTAACAATTTTTAGGTCGCCAATTGTCGGAGCCGAATTGCCGGAAGCGTTCCCATCACTGCCGCGCCCGGCATATCGCCCGGCATCGTTCGGCGAATTCCAGCGATGCAATCGATTTAATTGCCACGAGTCTTGGGATGAAGTCACGCATGTAATGAAAGCTTCATTCCGTGTAGTTTGTCAATCCAAAATTAGTCGACAAAACCTCGATGGAAACCCACACAGATTTCGAACTGTGCTCGCGAATGTTCTCATGGCCACTCTAGTTAAGATTTGACTGCGAAGGTTGTGAAACGTTCTTGTGCATTAATTTCAAAGATTGCGACATGTCCTGCTTATCATCCTAGGACCATCCGACGCACACGGTGTGCCTACCGTTTGAGATTTCGGCATTGAACCCGCATCAGGATATTATGTGTACACACGACAGAACTTCCCTCTGCGGCATTGCGATTCCTGGGGTCAGAGTTCGGCGGCATCGTATTCCAATATTTCTCCGTCCTACTGGTATGCTCTTCGGCCTCAGTCACTTCTGGCTGACCGGTCAATTTCCTAACCCCTACCGCAATTCTAGACAAGTATGTGCTACTCCTACATCGTTTTAGTTATACATGAAAATTCCCATCGCCTTGTATGGCTCTTCCAGGTCCTTCATGTCCTCCGCGGTGAGCTTCACGTCGAGGGCACCTGTGTAGTATCATCAGTCAATCAGAAGGAAGAAAACACGCATTGGTGGTGCGGCCGCACCAAAGAGATCCTCCAGGTTCTGGAGCGAGGTTGTCCCCACAATCGGCGCCGTTACGCCTGCCACGCGGGGCAGAGACAATATCAATCAGAGCACTCATATATGAGTCACAGAACGCACCCTCCTTCGCCATAAGCCACGCAAGCGCCACCTGCGCCATCGTCGCGCCGTGCTTCTGCGCGACCGCCTCGACACTGTGTGTCGCTCAGCACGCTGGACGCAGAATATGTAGGTGTTGATAGGGAACAACACACCGATCGACGATGTCCTTGCTCCCGGCGCTGAGGGAGAAGTATGTGGCGGGCGACACCTCGTCGGTGCCCTGGCGGAGCGTCTGGGTCTTACTTTCTGTGTTGATGCTCGCGGCCGATGGGCGCGTGAGCGCGCCGCGCGCGAGGGGCGACCACGGGATCGAACCCACGCCGAAGTGCTGGGCCGCGAATAATATGATGAATATGAGGCGGAATGTAATCGGTGAGCGCACGGACCTTGAGCGTGGGCATCATCTCGCGCTCCTCTTCGCGATAAAGAAGATTGTAGTGGTTCTGCATCGAGCAGAACGGGGTGAGGTTGTGCGTGATTGCGTAGTCTGTTGGCTGTTCAACACTATCGCCCGGGTAAGGATCTTAGAGGTGCGTACTTTGCATAACGTGGACTAGGAAGTGTGTCCGTGAATTTTACAGTAAGGGCGGGCAGGTAGAAATAGAAATATAACGCACACTGCCAGGCGTGGCACGAGCTCATGCCGATGTAGCGCACGTACCCCGCCTGGACCACATCGTGCAGGGCTTGCATCTGCACCACAGATCAGTCGTATGCAATTAATAATTCGATCATGAGAGGACGCTGCGTACGGTCTCCGCAATTGGGGTGTCGTAGTCGAACCGGTGGCCTACATTCGAAGGATTGATTAGATGGCAAGGGGCCAATGAGTACAACCTTAAACCCACACTGAAGAAGGTCGATGTAGTCGAGCTGGAGGCGCTTGAGGCTGTCCTGTACGGAGGACAGGATGTGTTTGCGCGAGAGGCCATACTGGTTGACGTAGCCGCGGGTATCGGGTCCCGCAAGGAAAAGATCCAGCGGCTTGACATCGAGGGTCTTGCCGACGGGGTGGCGGACCTGCGCGTGTTTGGTATGTGGATGCAAAGATGGCGGAGCTGAGGGGCACCTTAGTCATAACGACGATCTCTTCTCGCGGAAGCTGGAGCTTCTTGATCGCGTTTCCGAGGACTATCTCGCTCATTCCGTTGGAATACATCTATAGGTAGGCGTGAGGGGCACGAATTAAAATTCAAAGGGAAGGCCGCGGCGTTGCGTACGTTTGCAGTGTCGAATGTTTGGATCCCCGCCTCATAGGCATATTTTATATGCTTGATCGACTCCTCTTCGTCGAGCGTCCAGGACCGCCATTCGGATGATCCATAGGACATACACCCCAGGATGATCTCGGAGACCTTGAGGCCTGAATTGCCCAGGCGAACTGAAGCGGACATGGGATGATTCAGTAGACGATGAACGCGGAATGAACACTATTACCATATTTGACACGGCGAGGAGACTCGGACATTACCTGCAAGTACGACTCCTCGTAGGACGAGGAGGCCTTTATATAGGTCGAGCAGACCTACCTTCTTATCACGTATCTTGATCCCTAGGCTGATCCGCAGAGGTCAGCGGAAATGACAAAGCCCTTTTCGGCATTGAAAGTTGACCCTGTTATGGCTTTAGTAAGAATCCGATTTTCCTCGGCTTTCCCAGGCAGTAGTCTCAGTATACGAAAGTGGTGACCTTAGAGTGGCTCAATTTCTGGGCCACATTGAACACACAGCGAAGTTGCCGAAGTAATGGCCATGCGACATGTGCAAAATCAAACTGGTCGATGCGACTGACTTACGAGGCTCAAATCCTCTATTGTTATTAACCATGGACTATAAGAGAGACTTCATTGTGTTGATAGGATCGGAGGTGGCGTCGAAGTCGATAAATAACACACCCGCCCTCACTTCATTTCAGATGCCTGTTCGAGACATCCGACCCACACAGAATGCACCGCGACTAAAGCACTCTATAAGTATTGCCTCTAATTATTATCACATTATCCTCGTCCGGGAAAAAATCAAAAAAGAAAACGATCTACTCCCCTAAACAGCCGTTGTGTCATTCTGCATCCGCACCTCTTGATGGCCATTCATCTTCATCTTAGTTCCATTCGCCTTCCCGTGCCCATTCACCCCCAACTTCACATGCGCCTTCCCATTCCCGTTCTGCATCGCCTTTTCCAGGAGCTTCCCATTCAGTTGTTCTTCTTCGACGGGGAACGGCGCCTCAGCAACCCCAAACGCCTTCTCGATTCTTCGAAGCGCGAGCTGCGAAGGAATCAGCGAACTTCAATACATGAAACCAAGGCGTAGTACGGACCTTCATCACCGGCCGCGGTTGCGCGAACACAAGTCGGAAGCGCGTACGGATGGGGTCTTGCATTAGGTTGGTCGGTTTCTGCATGCCGAACGTTACATCGTTAATCTTGGGCAGAGAATTACGAGGAAGGAGGGACGCACAATGAATACCCCGGCCTGGCACAGCGCTGCAACGGCCGCATCAAGCACCGCGTAGGGGTAGGCGGCGTTTTGTTCCGGATTTTCGTCCGACCCCGCAGGGAGGGGGAGGCGCGCGAGGAATGGCGCAAAGTTTATGACCACATACACAGCTGCGTTTGCGCGGGTAAAGCTGAGAAAAGGATAAAGAGTGAGCATTCAGTCACGGCAGAGGAAAAATACGGGTTGGAAAACCATCGGAACCAAGAGAACGTGGGATGAACGAAGACAGAAGAGAAGAAATGGAGCGGGAAGAAACACAACCACTCACTCCAGACCATGCCAGAAACACCACTCTGCCACGAACTCGTACGCCTTGGCCATCATCCTTCGATTATCCTCCAAAAACCGCTCGACGAACGGCTTGTCGCTCAATACGCGGGCGATGAGCGCGTCGCTCGCGGAGGAGATGGGGGTAGCGAGGAAGAGGGGGCGCATGAAGGATATGAGAGAAGGGTTGGAGGGAGAGATGAGGATGCCGACTGCGGGACGGGGAAGGAACATTCAACATTAAATTTAAATCAACCGTGAGTAGATTGAGGATGTGTAAACGCACGCTTAAGCCCGCTGGCGCCGAAGTCCTTCGTGGGCCCTGCGAGGACGTGTACGCGTGCGGGGTTAACACCTAGCGCCTCCAGGTCGTAAGTGAGGACGGAGGTGAAGGGGACGTTTGGTTCCGGCGGGTAGGCGGAGGTGAAGGTGGAGAGGGCGTATACTTCGTCGACGATTAGGTGGATGTCGTACTGCCAACACAATATAATCAGAATCAGACTCAACGCGATGAAGGAAGAGGTAGTACCTTCTGTGCAAGAATCGCATACCCCTCGATAACGTCCCGTGCCACGATCCGCGGGAGGGGGTTATGCGGGTTCGGGATGAGCATAACCTTGATCTTTACTCCATCGCGAGCGCTTTCCACAATTTTAGCCTCGAGGTACGGGAGGATGTCCGGTCCGAGGGGGTACGTATCGCTAGGAGCGTCTGCGAGTACCAGCACCGCGAGCGAGGGGTGCCTTATGTCGCGGACATAGTCGTCTGTGCCATCGGATCCGTCAGCAGTAACCCTCCGGGAGGATGGAGAGGAAACGAACCGTAAAATGGCTGGGATACATTGGATTAATGAGCGCCAGGGAAGAGAAGGAAAATAGAAAACATACAGCGCTCATCAAGACCCCGCCATCCTCGCCCGCGAGTGCCCATATCAACTGTGCCAGCAGAGCGCCGATTCCCGGACCAGACACGGAATTCTCGCCTTGTGACACAGAGTACGTTAGTCTCCTGTATATATGTGTACACCGAAACGCCGACGCACGCGTAACCTTGATGCGTGGATGGAAGTGGTCGTTCACATACTCCGGAATGAGGTCCTCGACCGTCGGGAGCCCGGTCTTGAGCAGCGTCGGGCGGTACTTGAGGTGTTGGCTTCGCAGCTCGCCGGTCAATGGGCGCGCGAGGTGCTACATAGGTCCCAGGTGATAGAGAAGTTAATTGAATATCAATGCGCTTTTATCCAGAGAGAGGCAACTACAACTGACCTCGAGCAAGCGATCGCTGAGCAGCCAGTTCTCGGCAATGGAGAGGTTGATGGTGCCTTCAGGGTACAGTTCAGGGTCGTAGAAGGGCCCATCCGGAGGGACACTGCGCGTTTCTCGTCAGTACAACGTCAAGAGTGGGACAGCGAGGCAATTTTTTCCGCAGTCGATACGCTCCTATTGCGCAATGCGCACATCCCCGAGGGGACTAGCATATTTGAACTGGTGACTTACTATGCATGCGGTGTGGGAAAAGACAAGCGTTTCAGTGCGTTATCGGAGAGGGGTAGGTGGAACATGCTGGGTCGACAGAGGTGGAGGGATGAGTCGTAGCGCGCAGGTCCAAGCTTATAAAAAAGACGCGGGCGTGCCGTTACCTAACCGCGGCAATGCCCTGCCGAGCAAAACACGCGTTCTGATAGGATCCCGGAGAATGCCTTGCGAGGCTATAGAATAGCCTTGGAATAGAATAGCCTTGGAATAGCCCCCCGATGTTTCCCGAATTTAGAATCAGGAACGAGGCTCAATCGTCGCAGGCACTGACCTACCTGTTCTCCCACGAACGAACTCGCGCTAAATGCCGTAAGCTCAGCACACTTTTTTTTATCCTGTTCGACCCTGAGTTGAAGTTGTCTCGGATGTCGGATAGGATTTTAATTGAGCCGCCACGCGTCAAACTTGTTCGGACCACCCGGGTTTCGCTGAAATTTGTCCGACACCGGACCTAGCCATGAAAGGGATTATCCCTCTTTAGTTCAGACAAGGATCTGATGAAGGGTTGATGCCATCTGGGCCTTATATGCTGGTATTTGCCAAAGGCTTCCGTCACCTCTTCCAAGCTTTTCACGGTGACACTTGAGACTCTGAGCGATGGGGCCTGGCGCGTTCTTCCTGTTACTTGGCACACTCTTTTATATTGTTACGGCAGAGGACCTGGCCACCTTCACTCCTTTGGACGACGGGCCAACCACGACGACCACAGCCTTTTTTTTCAGCTCGACATCCCCCACCAGCTCAATCACCGGATGCATTGACACCTGTTTTAACAATGCAACCGGTGGCGGGCGACAAGGCGGTTGTGCAGGGTATGCTTACGTCTTCAAATCAAATAGCTACTACGCATCTGACTCAGCCATTAGAATTTCTGGCCAATACGCGTGCATCTGCGCGTTTCCGGTACAGATGCAGGTCTTCGAGACGTGCATGTCCGCGACCTGCGCTCTTGATGCCGTGACTGTCCAGCAGACGCTCTCGAACGTACAACAAGTCTGCGCATCCTGTACCCCGGATGGGTGCAATTCATGTACGTCGCGTTCAGCACTGCCATTTTCTCCACGTAGATTTCTAACATGTCTCGGGGGCCGCTAGTCGTGATATCCGCCGGGGGGAACGGTGGCGGGACGATCTTTGCATCTACAACCGTGACTCAGGCGCCCGTCTCCATGCCAAGCCTCTGCTACACCACCACGCAGTCCGCCTGGACGTCGAGCGTTGGCGGTGGCGGGGGTGCCGTGGGCGGCGGTTTCTTCTCCGCGGGGCCCGTCCCATGTGCAGACTCATCCTCCAATAATGCAGCATCGTCCTCAGGCACGCCACTCTCCTCCAGTGGCGGTGTCTCGCTTCCGGACGCTGCTTCCGCTTCAGACACCGCTTCGCCCAGCGGGGTGACATCCGCGAGCTCCGCCGCACCCGGCCTTGGCTATCCCTACGCGCTCGCGACAACTGCAGTTGCAGCTGTCCTCGCGATAGGACTGTCTCTTGGCGGCACACTTCTCGTATAACCATCGGCACGGCACAACACGGCACGCTCGTCGCATACATCGGCTACTTTCGTATACCCATCGCCTGGATTCAGGCTGCTATCATAATGCATATATCTATCGCTGTGCAATGACACCGACACGCAAGTTATCTAATCCCGACAATAGCACCAGACTCGCATGATCGCTTGGCGACAACGCTCCTCACAGACCTATCATCCTAGATTTAAACCCGCGCCTTTCACTCTCGCTTTCGTAATGACTCTGCCATTGCAGACACCGACCTCTTCCGCCCGACATTGAATTTCCGCTGATTGCGCGGAGTTATTGTTGCCTTTTTTGGTGACGCAAATGTCTTTATCGCTTACTTGCAGTGAGACCAATATGAAAAGCGCCGTCCTGAGCCCGCTTGCCACAAGTACTTGTGCATGCCACGACATCCCACGCGGGAGCCCGGCTCTGAGCGGATCTCGTGGGATTGCTCGAATTGCTGAAACACGTCTCTTATTACACGGCGGGGAGTCCGTGCTTACGGCGCACGGAAATAAGCCTGCACCTATGCGGACGGCGATCACGAATTCCCCTGTGGGGATTCGCTTGTTCAAGTTAGATTTCCCGATTCTTCGGCTGCTGAGACGCGCGCGTCATCGCGAGGTTAGGTAAGCTTACGTTCACCTTCGGACGCCCGCGAGGCTGTGAGTTCACTTGTCGCCCGGTAAACCCGTCGGTTGAGCGCTCGAGAAGAAAAATCGGAGGTTGAACGAGACCGCTGGGATGCATTACACATGCCGAGAAGTTCGCTGTCGGGTGTTGCGTTGAACCTCGGCGCAACTTCCGCAACAGTGTTAGATTTCTGCAGCGCAAAACAAGATTCACCCGCATTCCGGGACATGAGGGTATAAGATAAAATATTCGCTCGCCGATGGCCACTGATTCACAAGATCCCACAACGCGTGGACCACCAAGCTATTATCTCATCTGGCTGTTCTTCCGCGTTTGTTTGCCGCGCTCCGCCGCAGACGGGCTTCATTCTTTACAACAACCCGTCCAGATCAACGGCAACAGTGCGGCAGTTGCTCCAGCATCCCTTGCACTTGGCAACATACAATCCCGACTCCGGTTGTTTCTCCGCCACTATCGCAATTAATGCATCTCTGCCACTTGAAATGACACCGACGACTTCCGCCCGGAACTTGCTACACAAATAACAAAGATCCCATGCTCTGATCACGATTTCCCCGCATGGATCGAGTTCTCGAGTCTCAGGCTCTTAACCTGTCTCGGATGAGATCCTCGTAGGGCGGAACTTGATTCTTGATGAACGACCGCCCAGGAGTTGCATCCATGTGGGGGAAGGGCACGCAGATTTGCTGCATGTTCCAGTCTCGGAGGTCCTACTACACAGTGTGATCGTTAGTGCAGATGGTGAGCATGTATGTCTCGAAGGCTGCCGGCGATGACGTTATTGAAGGAACTAGGGGAGGCCGGACCAAGGTCACGCTACCGGACGAACTTACCGTGCTGCGTGTGGGCATGCTGTTGGGCCAAATACTCAGGAATGTAATAGAGAGACTTAATTCAGCCTTCCTGCACCACATTCCCTAGGATCAGGTCCATTCCACCAGTTATCCATGCGTAATGAAAAAAAAAAAAGGGCTGATTTGACTGTGCGAATGTTTGAAAGTGTCGAGAAAAGGGGAATATTACAGCTCTTTCCGAAAACCTTAACACTGCTTCGAAATTTTTGGCGTCTCTCAACTTTTGATGCAAGGCTAAGCATTGCCGAATTGGGTTCGGATCATCTGGCATTTCGGGATGGGTTGGCGTCAACCTTCCTCCTTAAAATGCTTTCAAGTGTGGCCCACAGGCACTTTACATTATGTGACCCCAAACCCCTTCAATTCGTGCTAGCACAAATATCTGGCTGAAATTTCAGGCGGGACGATCTCGGCTACGGCTCGGCTGTCATCGGCTCCACTCGGCAACATCTAAACGGGTAATCCTTAGCATTGCATCAAAAGTTGACACCAGCGAAAAAAAAAAAGAAAAAAAAAATTGGCTTTTCGGCAAGAACTGTAATGATAATCAACTCTGGCATTTGTTGAGAAATTCTACAAATTATTATCGTTCCAGCCGTGTTCGCAAATGGTACCGGTACGCCTTTCCTTATGTTTGCGGCGACGTCGAAATACACGGCATATTCAATAAGAAGCCTTATGAGGTAATCGGTATGTAGGTGAGAAAATAACAAGCATACTTGAACGACGGATAAAGCGGCGGGGTCAACGGAATATGTACCGCCATGTCCGATGGCAGATTCATCGCCAACGTCGCCAACTGCCCAAGGGTAGCCAAGGGTCAGACTCCTCCTGTGCCGTAACAATATAAAGGAGTCTGAGGAGTAGGAGGAGTGCATTACTGCGGAGGTCCCAATAAGGAACAAGCAGGTGCTGTACCTACGTACATCGCGTCCTGAATGTACGCTACAGCCATCAACGGGAGCATGGTTGGTCGATAGGTGGTACGTAGGTAAGGAATTAACCCACTCATCTCGCTTGGATCGCCGGAAAAGGCCATCCCCTTGCCATAATGTCAGCATAAAACATGAACGAGAGGCAACCCATCTATTTCAGGCTCTTCACGAAACACGTCCCTATATGGCTCAATTGACATCTCAAATTGCGTCCTGACTACATGGATAGGGGGCGGTTCAAATCTGCGTTGCTATGTGGACAACCAGGTCCCTGGATTCCAGGGTTTCCCTCGATACTTCCCCGTGGTCTTCAGGAACATCGGATAGCTCTCCCGTCTTCTCGGTCTTTTGAGATATCTAGTTACTATCGTTTGAAGTAGCTAGATTACCATAGCGATCTGGCCGTTGATAACGTACATATGGATGCTGTGTACGTAGGTACAGCGCCTGCTTGTTCCTTATTGGGACCTCCACAGTAATATACTCCTCCTACTCCTGGATGTCCCCACGAGTTTTCTGCTAGAATTCACGTCTCTATTCTATTTTTACTTCTGCGATTAGCTCGCTATCGGACGGACCCTGCTGAGATCCAGGACTTTGGCCTGCAGGCACCATCAGCCTCTGCATGGCCGAGAACTGGCTAGGCCCTCAGCAAGTGCCTGGCAGCCTCCTCGAGGTAGGTTACATCTCCTGGTACCCCCATACCAGCTGTCCTCGCTTGAAATTGCCGATGCCTCTGGGTAAACGCGCGCTGATATGAAATAATTAATTACCCGAGCACCTCGCGCCCGCAAGCAACGCTGCGGAGCCAGCAGTCACCTCAAGTATGACCCAAAAAAATGCCCGGTCCCAAATGGTGGAGGACTTCATCAGGATGCACGCGCTGACGGGCACTTCCATCTGCGGATTGAGGTTACGTGTGTGGGGCTGCTCGGCAAATACATGTGTGAGGTTAACACAAGGCTAACGTACTGTGCGCCTAGACCTGAATTGGCCTCGATTCCGTGCGACGTCCGGGGATCGGCACTCTTCTGACAGAGTTGATATAGTTGAGTGACCCGTGCTACGCTACGGACTTGTCGATCAGATTCTTACCGAACATGAGAGATTATCCATTCTCTTAACGAGATGGATGGCTTTCGTTTGCGTGTCTTTGTTCACATCCCCATCTGCATTATCCCCTTCCATCCGTTTCTCCCCTCGTCCTCCATGTTCAACGTTCAACGTCAAATGACCTGAAGGTAACTGCGCTTCAAAGAACTCCTTGAGAACAGCTTTCAAATTAACCCCGTAGAAGCCTAATATTCGCACTGTGCCCGCATTTCTCTGGACTGCGTTTGACAAAGGGGTTTGACTGCGATTAACAGCTATTGGGTGGATTGAGTGTCCTATCCTGCCAAAATTCCTGAGAGGGAATCAGTCTTTTCACTGCGTCGAAGGACGATACATCGTGGAACTGTGCCCGCAATTTTCTGGACTGCGGGTTGACTGCGATTCACAGCTATTGGATGGATTGAGTGTCCTATGCTATACAGAATTCCCTGACGGGGATGACACCCGCTCACTGCGCTGCAGAACAACATGTCGTTGAACTGCGGCGACGTAGTATCAACCTTGGATATAAAAGACCAGCATACCACCTGTTTTTTTCTTATTCTTCGCATTCTGGTGCGTGGTCTACGCAGCTTTTGGGTGTCCTCAATTCGCAAGCATCTCGTGTGCCTATCTGCCGTGATGTTCAGTGCTCTGCTCAAAAGCTTTGGTTGAATAATGCGCTCGTGTCGCGTGTCCTTGGATCGTCCCCGGTTCGTGCAATCAATCCCGGTTGTCCGATTCCTTGGGGCAATTTGATTCTCCGCCAGTCTACATTCGGGTTCGATGTTTCCACTTCGCAAAATTCTTCCGACTACCTCGCATGAGTCGCAGGGCAGGCACAGTTTGGACGGATGGTCTCATCCTCCACCCACGCACCGAACCAACTGTGATGTTTACCTTTTCATCAACGTGGGTCTCAGTGGCACATAGTTCAATTTTTTCTTTGAGATCTGAATAATATTCACATTAGCTCGAACATCGAGTGCCAAGGTGAAGCATAGGCATTTCTTGTATGCATTGAAATTTAATCACACCGCTCGTCACCAACCTTCGTGGGTCCTCGCGGCCCCATAGGCAGATACCCGGTGGCGGATATCCCGATAGCAACCTGCAATCGGCCAAGTTGCAGTTCAACTTCGCGTGCTGAGGTAATGGTGTGTTAGTAATCTCCTGAGACAATTGATTTAAGACAGACCAGAGGAACAGATTTCTTGCTGATCCGAGACACCTTTGAAAATTGAGCTTTGGGATATTTACGTTAGTCGGAGTTAAATACCCGAGAGAGTCTGGACATTAAGCTCGACTCCCCATCCCATCTTGTAGTGGGGTTGAGTCTTGACATACATGAAGCTCATAGCGGTCTCATCTCAGATCTCAGGATCTGTAGCCAGGCCATAAACGAATTGAAATGGGTGATTGCCGGTCTGACTGAGGAAGCCGCATTGGAAGTGAACATCTTGACAGTTTTAAAATAGAAAGGGAACATCGCGGTGGAGAATTGAGCGGATGACATCAGGCGGAGCTCGGGGAGCCAATCAGGTTGTCCCAGATCTTGTCTTGCGGGGACATGCTGTGTTCGATTGTAATATAGATCGGCGCTCGTGGGCGACGCGATCGCGTTCTTGATGAGTGCCGTACATTTTCCATGCTACTTTCATCCGATCCGCGCTAGCCATTTTACGGTTCATTTTCTCTCACTCCTCACTCGTGTGGATTCTAGCCTCTGACGAGGCACAGATGGATACGCACGCGACATCCCGCTTGCAGTTCTCTTCCACGCAGACGCTCTGCGAGACCTGTCGCGGGCCCTCTTGGACCTAGCTTGAAACCTGGAGAGCACACGCAAGGGGTGCGTATCCAGGGCATCCTCCCCCAGATCTCACGTACTGCCTTTCCGCCGATCGTTTCCATCGATTGTTTGGAAGGGATATGGACAAATGAACTGAGCGCAACGTTACTTAAAAAGACACAAATTGTAGCTTCAGTTTTAGGGCAAATAGAATTTGGCAAGGGAAGTATCGAAACTAGTCCTTCCTTACCTTCTCTCTACGTGTTGTTGCGTCGGTGCGGTATACCTCTTGTTAGGATAATTCAAGGGGCAGTCGGTATTCAACCGTTGAACCGTATTCCTTCTGAGTGTGGTCCTATCGTGAAGCTTCAGCCAGGGATTCAGCTCATGATCAAGCATGTGGCTAATTAAGGATGCACACCTCGGTGATCCGTTACCACGAGCAAGCCCTTCGCTTACAGTTGTGTGAAATGGTGTTTTATCAATTTCAGTTTAAAATCGTAATCTGGCGGCCCCCGAATTTGCACTTCCACTTCTCGGAGGGCTGGCAGTGGGAAATTCGCAACGAAGGCGTCACAAACAGAAAAATGTTCCGATGCAACGCCTCCATAGAACGAAGATATACCGAACTCCATCACAAGTCTTTCGACACGATTGTCGGACTTCAGACTTGAGATCGCCGTGTACTGCGCCTGATACATTTGAAGACACCTCAACGCTGGGAACTCTGACAGGCTGCGTACGCTAGGATGGGTGTATCAGTAGGAATATTATCTGAAACTGGTTACCGGGCCACCTTACCATTTTTTGTCCTCGAGCCCGTACAGAGAGTCATATGGATACAGATATATGGGCGAATGAACGAAGGTATACATCCTATATGTGAGCTCAGATATTTTTTGGGAATTTACATTTGCATTCCATGGCCTGCCGAATTTTATTTCCGGCGGTATCCCAAAAGGGCTTAGTGGGCCACCCGGCCAAATCGTTTGTGCACACCCGCACTATTCACCCCAGTGCATTCCAAATCACTTAGTGGATAGGGCTACATTATTGGGTACACTCAAACTGTGAATCTGACATGTATTGGGACCATAACTGTTTGCCTTTCCAGCCATCTATGATGGGTGAGATTGCTGTCCGGACGGAATGGCCTACCTTCTGAAGGACAGAGGGCAACGAAGCACAAAATTAAGACATATACGGCTCCATTGGAAGTATTAAGACATACTTAAATGCAAAGGACGACCCCCACATATCTATAACCCATCTAACAAAATCCATCTTTATGTGCAACTGAAATTTGGTGGTTTAGAGTGGTAGCCCAATGTGAACAGAAAGTCGGGTAGTTAAATGACAAATCGACGTTGGAGAATAGTGGGGTAGTGGTATCAAATCCAACAACCAAGTTCCAAGTCCTTACCTGAGACCGGTGGATCGCTATAGAGGTGGCTGGATTGTGCCGCTCAGGATCAGGTCGAGATGATCTTGAAGGGTCCAAGAGGCGAGGGAGAACCTTTGTCACATACAGTATGGCCTGAAGTCATTGATTCAAATCATGGGATGTGAATGAGCTCTAAAACTTGTGAATCGGCGAAGAATTGGTGAAGAAACAAGCCAAAGACGAGCGCTAGGTAGTCTATTTGTTACAAGGGGGGTCTGATCGTGTAAGGAGCTTATTACGTAATCTTGGAACGGCGCGAAACACTTCACCGGAAGAACGCGTTATTTCATAGGATTTTCACATAGAGTGGGTTGCCTGGGCTGTGCCCCAACTTTCACTCCTCAGAATCCTTGAGAGTGTCCCATAACTCTGTTCAGAGAGTGAGTTCAATAATCATGTGATCTTTGGAGGTTTGAACACAAAACACTCAGGGCGGGCTTAAAATTGACGAGAAAATTGGAGGGTACTCAAGAAGACACCTAAAACTGATTCAGATGGTTGACGAAGCCACTAAGACTTGTGGCAAGGATGAACAAACGTCCCGGCGGTTTCTGCACTGCCAGAATGATTAGCTAAGATTACGTAATAAGCTCGGTACGCGATCGGACCCCCGCGGTTACTAACAGACTTCAACAAGCGAGGCACGAGCTTCGTGTTGAAGCGTCTGTCTACGAGAGACTAAGCGCTAGGGCCGTTCGGAGATAAGAAATGATGTTCACACACCGGCATCTTGATCGAGAATCTCCCATAACTTTTGATCGCCGCATCACTCTGCCTCGAAATTTGACATACAGTGTCGCGATAGGTTATATTCCATCCTATAATGACCAAATCCCGGGATTCTATATCACAGTGCATTCTATTATGCAAGTGGCTCACTAACTAGTTTAGCCCGCTAAGCAGTCGCTGATAATAGAATAACGGGGAGCACAGACAGTTTACCGCTGGGAATCGAAAGTCGTCTAAGGCTCACCGCGCTGGATTCAGGACCTCGGATAGGGCTTGCTTTATGATGTCAACTTTGAGATTGAATCTAGCCCTAATCTCGACCTCGACCAGGTGGGTGAAATCCAAGGGGAATGATGGGTGTATCAACCAAGCGGTGAGCCTCCTGCGTCCTTGAGCTTCAGTCTCGTAATCTATGCAGGTGGAAGAGGTGTGGAGCTGGTGGGCAGTGAAGTGGGGCTCGGGACCAAGATAAGCGCGAGCGAGCATAATTTCGAGTGCAGGTTCGGAATAGGGATGCAAACAGATCTGCGGACACCTTCCGGGAGTACAGGTGGGCGAATTCCACCTCGCGGATCGAAGGCAGTCCAATAAAATCCCGCATCAAATCGAACACATTGTCCGCCGGCCACTGGATATCGCAGAAGATGAAATTAAACTTCTGTAGTGGGAGCCCCATGCCCAATACCGGTTCCAGGATCTCGAACCGTGAAAGGATATTGAGAGAGCGAATATGTCGAAGAACGTGCGGGGAAGCTTCGAGGACGGCAGAAAGGCGACGAACTAATGCAGCGGCTTCGAGAACGTACTGTGTAGGGAGGCGAGGGGACTCGAGACGATCCCGTGGAATAAGATTGATGTGGTGGAAGATTTGGGATTGGGCGGAGACACACAGTGTCTGGCAGACGACCGCAGCGGATTTAAGAACCTCACTAGCGTGCGGGATATGATGGACAACTAGATCACAGAGCTCTTGGACACTGAAGACCAACTGAAGACCAGGTGTGGTGGTCAGAAGTTAAGGCGTGATGTGACAAGATTTCAAAGGTCCGAGTCACAACCATCCATGATAAGATAAGATATGGCGGAAAGTGGGAGATCCTTTCTAAGTTTCTTATGAATCTAAAGATCTCGAATGTTGCTGGAGAAAGTATCAATTCGGCGCTAGGAATCATTGAAGGACCAATTTTGTTTTTGTAGGACGATAGCAAGGCAGTCTTGTTTTTCTGAAATTTCCCATTTGGTGATTTATGTTCAAGTTATGGTATGCATTTCTTCCTGTCTCTCAGTTCCCAACCCTCCCAGGTGATAGCAATCTGATCAGGATACCATACACATCACCACCGATAACATGGTTCAAATAGACTCGTTACCAGTCTGCCTATGATGGCAACAATGTGGCGAACACGTGGAGCGGGCGCGGAGTTTAAATTTGTTTGTGTGCCACGCCCTGGGCTCAAATCTTCATATTTCATTTTGGTCAAAGCTGAGGAGTTGGATCTCATAGTAATTTCTTGCTTTTTGTCTCCTCAGAATTTTAAATTTACGGCCCCAGTGTGCCGTAGCGTGGCCCCGAATTTAATCGAGAAAGTGACTTTCCGGTCCGAGGGACCGGGAACCGGTGATCGGCAAGTCTTCGGCTCAGGCCCACGTCGGTCTGCCTACGGCAACGTGCTCGCCACACTGTTGCCGTTCGTAGGCAGACTGGTGATGAGTCTATGGTTCAAAGGCTGACTCACGCCCGCACGCGCTGATTCCACACCACCACCATGGTGCTCTCACCGTTAATCGGCGACGTACAGGGCCGGTACAGAGTCCACGTAGTCGGGAATTGTGGTAAGCCACATTGACCGATCGCGTCCTGCGGTTCACTCGAGGCTCTGGCAAGGAAAGTGCTCCGGTACGTTCTGCACCCACGGATTCGATCTTCTCCTTGGAAATTAGAGCGCGGTTGGCAAGGCGCTCGCGGCGCTGCTTGACGTCCCGTACATCTGCCTCGACACGCTGTTCTGGAAGCCCGGGTGGGACAAGGAGACAAATGAGCAGTTCCGGCTGAACGTGGAGCACGCGCTGGCGGACGCGCCGCACGGGTGGGTCATCGACGGGAACTACGGCCGGAGAATCGGCACGGTCGTCGAAGACAGCGCGACCGATGTGGTTTGTGCGTACCGCGGCCTTTATTTATTCTTTCGGCGGTTGACGGATAGGTGCTTATGGCGACCAGAAATCGACCCTCCGCTCGCGCTGTACTTCCCGCGCATCGTGCTGTGCACATTCCTGCGCATGCTCGGGCGCGCAGAGCCGTGCAACCTGGGGTGCCCCGAGCGCTGGCGCGACGTGTTCTTCTCGCGGGAGAGCATGATAGTGTGGTGTCTCACACACCACGCACTCGTGCGTCGCCGCGATGGTGCGCGTATGGCGCGCATTGGATTGCGCGAGGGACAACGCGTCGAAGGACAGAAAATGCGGCGGATGGGCGAGTGGGGCGGCGAGCTCCGGGCGTGGATGCGCGACGTCCGGGAGATGATGCAGGTTTAATGATGTGTTGAATTATCATCCAGCTGGGTTCATCGAACGAGGTTGATGTCGCGTTGGTGATTTATTCTAGATATAAAACAAAACGAACTATTCCATCCACTGGAGAGCTAGTAGTTTTCAAAACCCGCTTTGGTTAAGTCCGTCCACATTTGCGAGGTATGTGGTCCAATCCCGCCAACTGGCATGGCACACACTCAGCATCAGTCGGCCCAGAAAGAAAATCTCACGTACGCATCGCTCGATGGTATCTCGAATGACAAGTCTAGTTGTATTTCTTCTCCACCCTGTGGCGTCTGGTAATCCGGCGCTGAAACAGAAATCAGCGTATAGTCAGACATTTCCTGGCCGTGATGAGAATTACCCAGGGACGATGGGGAGTCCACTCCGTAACTAAATTCCTGTTCATTCAGCCCAAATGTATCGTCGTACCGGGGATCCGACTGTGGTTGATACTGAATGTCGTGTTTAAATGTGAATTGATAATCGAACGAATCGTAGATCGGCAGGCGACCGAGTTCCTCTGTGTGGAGCGGCAAGGAGAACAGGTGATCTGATTCCCGGATGGAAAGCTCCAGCGCCTCAATCTGCTGGGTGATGAACATGACCCTCGACGTCCCGGCGACAGGGCGCTCTGCGGGAGGAGTGAAAGAAACTCCCGAGGGATCGGGAGAGGGTAGGCCACCGTCCGTGTCTCTTGGACGTTTCAGTGAGGGCGCATCAGAGGTGTTCTTGCCGATATTGAGCAGCGCAGAAATGATTTCGCATTTTCTGCCTGCGACTCGCCATCTGCACGCAGTCAAAATGGCGGAGAAATGCTTCCGACAGACAACGCACCGTCGTTCATAAAGCCGAAGTACTCGCACACAATTTTGGACATCGGCGGTTGCGCGGTTGTAGCGTTCTGCCGTGCGCGACTTGCCAACGACGGCCCAGACGTTGATGAGAAGCACTACGGCGCAATCGAAGAGCACACTCTATGAGCCGGTCAGTCGTTCGAATGCGCTCGGAGATGAGTTATGACCATGACTTGGGGATGGTGCAACAGCCCGCGCCCGCGCCGCGTTTGCACATCCAACACATGTCCACAGGACCGCGCGGCGTTTGCGCAGATTGCCAGCGAGGGGAAGCTCGTCTAACAAGATGTTAGCTGTCAGCCCGGAAGGGCAACGGGCGACCTACGTTTGACATCGGCTCCTTTCCCGGAGCTGGAATGAATGGCCGGTGTATTAGTATTTGCGCTACAACCCCATCAGCTTGACAGCCAATTGGAGAGCGTCAATAAGGTACCATGATAATAGCTAGCGTATCTTGGATGTGCATTAGATAGGATCGGGTTAGGGAATTCGCGAGTGAGAGCGTACAAGGCAGCCGATTGGACAAGGAAAACCTGTAATCTTGTATCTCAGCGGGTAGTTGTAGAAAATAACAGGAGCGTACTTGATTTTCCTGATTAGGATCCCACCGCACTAATCGTTTTTTTTCAGCGTCGGATCAGCGATCTCTTGGCTTGCATGATACGCACGATGCTCTGGGAGCGCGTCCACCCATTTATTGAGGTCAGAACTGCGTCCGGCGGATTAGCAATGCTAAAACGAACGAAGATAAGACCCACTCCAATTCTACGATCATTTCTGCGAAGGGTAGCTGTCCATTCACGGGGTACTGTTAAACGGACACGGAATTTTACAAACGAACGACAGAAAAGAATGCAAATGGGCTTACAACAGCCCTTTGGATCCGCCCGAATATTATCATCAGCGGGAAGTACGCGACAAGGAAGGCGCTCGTGGAGGGCTTTCCGGGCGGCTGCACCGCATGTGGGATCCCCCAATATTCCTCGTCGCAGTCGACGGGTAACTCGAGGTCGAAGCTAGCGATGGCAATATTTGTTTTTTTTTAAAAAAAAAGAAAGGACAGCAAACAGCCACTCACTCAACGCTATGCGTTATGCATGGTCTTCCTTTGAACGAGTTCATGATCGTGTCTGTTGCCATAAGCATAAAGAAGACGCGTTTGTAGAGCTCGGCCTGCAGAGGCTCCATGTTGGTGTATCCATTGCGATGGTGAGCTCCGGCGCCTTGTGCGCAACGAAGCCCGAGACCCGCCAGGAGCCAGCACTCTTCCGAATTACTCGTGCCGGCGAGGTACAGTACGGATAACTGAATCGATGCGCAATGAGTGCGGTGGCAATGATAGGGGCGAATCCGAAGGCGGACGTACACAAATGACCTGCAGTTGGTAGAGGGATGGCTCGGGCGAAAACGAAGCTCGGAGGGGGCGAACTTGGCGGAACCACTTCCATCCACAGCTGTGCTCTGGGTTGATCCCATCGAGAAACACTCTGGGATCATCAGAAGATCTGCTGGCAAGGGCACAAACCGCCAGAACCACGGCGCCAAAGTGCTTGTCGCGGAAATGCAGGCCCTCCGCAACTGATCGGCGGAAACTCGGAGAATGGAGAATGCCGAGAATCGGGTTGATTTGCTCGAAATAAATTTGGACCAGGCTTGCCAGCAGATCGTTCTCTGGAAAGACCAGGGGTGGCGTCTCGATGATGAGCTTCTCCCACTATCGCAAACCGTCAGCTAGAATCAAAAGAGTCGAGTTCTTGCTTACAGGCTGAATCGCCCAAAATTCCGGGCGCTGAACGCCGACCACGATCGAAGTATTCCCCTGTATGTGCTTGATGGCGGATTTGACGAATTGCACACTGCTGGATTTTCCGTAAAATAGGTCGGGTTTCGCACTCGGGATAAGTCCACTCAGCGAGTCTCGAATAGGTGGATCGCTGTCATCGTTCGCAGGAACTTCCGGAGGCGGCGAGTCTTCTTCTATCGGCACTGTAAGCGGAGATAATGCTTTAGGAACAGGCGTTTGGAGAGCAGCAAGTTTTTCCTCCAAACTTCGGGCATACAGCGCAATCTGAACAAGTACTTGATGAGAGTCGGTTGGGGGTATGTAGACAGTAGACGGTGAAAGAATGGTCGCAATGTGTTCTTGCGCAGTCTTCACAGTAAGGGCCGGTGCTGCGACAGGATCTTCCCCGGCCTTTCAATCCGTAAGTTCATGGTCAAAGTATTGCGGTCAGACGTACATTCAAACGAGCGGGACTGGCGTGAGTGCATTCAATTTGGGAATTGATACAATTAGTACACCTCTTTCCAGGCATTTCTGAACTATCACCTGTCCCACATATGAGTCGTTTTTACGAAGATTAGGGAGGACTTACATCGAACTGGTCGCGCAGCTTAGTATGCGGTCAAGAATCGAGCCAATTGCTTCAGACTCACCTTTCTTCCTCTTACACACGTCACACGCTCCTTGCAATTTCCTTCTCTTCCCGTTTTCCACCGAATGATAAGGAAGATCTGCGCCTTCGGGCATGGAAAATGGGATGTGTATTGAAGTTTCGCCAGATGTGGGACCGGTATACTTATGGAAGGTCAAAGGAGATGATTGCCGGAGACCGCAGTGCACAGCCTCCGCTGCGCCGATTGATGCCAAGTCAATTACCAATCCGCTTTGAAGTGGTCGATTGAGCTGCGGAATTGGGTTTCAGCCCATGTACGGAGCTTAAGCCCAAGGCTTCTTCCCAGTGAGCGTTAAGAAAACAGAACTAAAGATGAACAAAAGTGATATGACGAATCGGCAATTTGGAAGAAAATTTCCTGAGCACTTGCCGACGTTCGGGTCTCATATCACCCGCGCACAATGTCAGTAGAAGCTTATGTCATTTGGTTTATCGAACATCCGAAAGTGGTCCGGACTGCGGTTGCGGGCGGCACCCAATGACAACCTGGTGATTTCGCAGCGAGGAAGGCTGTGGCACGCACGGCAGCAAACAGGGCCTCAGGCCGAAGTTGAATGGGCGTTTCCGTCTGCGTAGAAACAAATATCGCAACTGTGCTGTTCTTCTGCTCTCAATGATGAATTGAGTTGATTGGAACGGTACTCAAGTCCGAGTCAAATCAGAGTACCACACTGCACATGCACGGACACAGAAACCAAGTTACACCGACAAAGTCGTCATCTCGAGAACACCGCCCGACGCCACATTCCCGGCCTCCAGATCGCGCGGCGCCACGGAGCCCGTCTCCGTCGGTAGCGCTCCGGGCTTCTTCTCCTTGCTGGCCGGCAGGCGGCGCTCCTCCTCCTCCCCGTGCCCGAGCTCCTTATGCTTGATCAGCATCACACTCACCAGCGTCGCACACACCGCCATGCAGGCATTCATAATGAACAGTGCACTGAAGCCTTTGGTGTACCCGTGGTACAGCACGTCCGCCGCCGTGGCCTGGGAGAGCCCGATGCTTGGGGAATGCAGCAGCGCGGGCTCGTCGATGATCTGGGTGATGTCTGCGGCGGAGAAATGGAGAGACGCCATTGTGGCACGGAGCTTGTTGCTCACCAGGGTCGATGCCACGGCGAGCGAGTGCGTCCCGCCAAGCAGCCGGATTTTATTTTGGGGGTTAGTCAGATACGATGCAGATTAGTAGAAGGGCAGGCCGTATACATTGCGCATCGCTGTGACGACGGACATGTCGCGCTTGGACACGCTAGCCTGCACGGCGATAGTCGTGGTTTCTTTGCATCACACATGGTGCAATCAGCCCATAGTTCTGCAGGATGCCACCGACTTACGCATGGTCTAAAGGGTACGCTCAGCATACGGCGCCAAGAACAGGGTTTAGGAAAAGGAATCGTACCTGTCCAGACCCCAGGCCTGCAAGGATCATGTACACCACGAGGACAGCTTTCGGGGACCCAGGGCGGATAGTTGAAATGCAACCGCAGGCGATGGACCAAACAGCAAAAGCCCAGGTGGATAATCGTCTAGATCTAAGCGTTAGGCCATGCTATAGGGTGTTGAGAGACCATGAAATCGCACCCGATAGTGTCCTGTGCGGCTCACCAGCATGCCCTAGGATCGCATGTCGATAGGAAACGAATGTTGAGATCTGAGTGCGTACCGCCAACCAGCTCGCAATGTTCTGTGTGACGAGGAAAGGAACGAGGAACACCCCTTGAGGACCATGAAACACATCTCCCTCGACACTCAGAGTCAAACGGTACCAGCATGAAGCGAATCATAGCCCAGAGCGACTTGGAAGAATTGCGGGAGATAATTTAGTGTCGAAAAGAACACGAAACCACTGCAACGATTTGAGAATGCGACGGCTGATGGAAAGTCACCACTTGAAACGTACTTCACGAACATCGCTATAAATACGCCTGACCTGCGTGTTTGAAGATGTGCACTGTCCGCGGCAGTGACCAGTGACCGTGAGGGGCGTGAAGATCCGAGGTAACGCACTGGGTACTATGGGGAGCCGCGCGCCCTTCCATTCCCAAAAGCAGAAAATGGCCACGCAGCCATACTCGAAACCAGCGGCGCGAGGATGACGGAGGATTTCCATGGGAAAGTCACTCCTCCCTGAAAATCACTCTCAACGCGGGCACACTTGGAAACGGATGGAGCATACCCAGATAAGAGGCAATATGAACAGGGCGCAACCTGCCAGGGTTAGTAAGGCACCAAGGTAGTCCACCGAGAGCAGTTTGCTGCTTGACGATGAATGGGCTGATCCTCTCTATCCATGGAACCTCACCTCCGAATGTTGCCCTGTACAGGCTTCAAGGGCAATACGAGTACCACCACGCATGTGGCGACGAATGAGATGGGAATGGTGATCCAGACACACCACTGAGATCCGGTCAACGACGAGGGCATTATCCGACGCCTGCGTAACGCACCTGCCATCCGACGTGCTGCGACAAAGCGCCGCCAAGTGGAGGGCCGATCGCGTAGCCAACACCGATGACTGCAGGATAATCAGTGGGATGCCTTTGGGATGCCAGCCTATGCGCACCACCGCCAATAGTTCCAACGTACTTTCCCCTGTACTTATGAGTAAGTCTAAGCCCAGAGCCGTCCTTGGATGGAGCTACGCACCGCTCGCGCAGGGTGACGATATCGGAAACCACAATCTGCATCATGCTTTGCACGCCACCACCTCCGGCACCCGCGATGCTTCGTTTCGATCAGATTGGGCTTATCAGCAACGTTGGATGAACGAGACGCACCCTCGGAAAACAATCAACTGGGTGATAGTCTTCGAGAAACCGGATATCAGATTTCCGAGCATGAACAATGACATGGCGAGAGCGAGCGCGCTTTTGCGGCCGAAAATGTCGGAGAATCTGAGGGCGCCGTCAGTGGCTGGCGAGATAATGCACACGAGGGCGAGTAGGCCTACCTTCCGTACAGCGGTTGAAAGCAAGTCGAAGTCAAGAGATATGCCGACGGGACCCATGAGACAACAGATCCGGCATTGAACGCCGAGGAAATCGTGGGAAGCGCGGTAGCGACAATGACCGAGTCGAGCGAGGCGAGGGCAGCACACAGAGCTAAACCCAAGAAAATGGGAAGAAGCTTTTTGAACGGCAGTCTATTGGTTTGATCCATGAGCTCTACGGTATTACCTCTCGGAGTGGTGTTTCCTGGGGTGGTTGACTGGTGGGCTTCCTTGACCGTGGACGGCATGAGAGAGAGATGGGAATCACAGACAGATGGAGCCTATCACTTTATGTAGCAAGGCTTGTCCGATTTTCGACCGATGTGCGATCACGGGGTGATTTACCCCGTATCTAAAACGCGAAAAAGAATACCCTGCCTGGATCTAAACGAATGTAAGAGGACCTTGCTCGCAGAGAATTTTTTGGTGTAATGCTACCTACCTACCTACCTGCAACAGGAACGATCGGATGTAGAGCCGGGATAGGTCAATACTTACAGTGAACGCGCACTCGAAGCGGGACCCACTACACGCGCACGAAATTCTGGAATCTAGGATAAGCAATAAATCAATGGTATACGGCGAAACGTTTGCCTCGAACCAATTCTCGTCGGGATCAGTTACGCGAAGCTAGGGCGTCTTCGAGTCAATGAGGGCACGATCGCGATTGACAGACTCACCAAATTCCGGAAGGCTGTGCGGGGAAAGTAGCTCACCGTGTTCGGCCAGTAGATGCGCACCACCTCGAGCTCGAGCTGGGGCAGGGGACGCACGGGTAGAGACACCAGTTGGGCATCGAGAAGCTCGCAGTGGGCAATCTTCAGCCGAAAACGCACTTGTATGATGATCGTCTGGATGCGACTTGGGGCCGCAAGCGTGCAAAGGGTGCCAATTGCAGTCTGCACGGCGGGCGGCGCAGATGCTGTCATGCGCAGGCGTACGAGGTTAGGGAGGACGGAAAGATCGATAACGTTGGTAGTGTCCTGGGCATCGTATGAACAATCTGATACCGTGCATATGTCAAGATACACACATCTACTGTAAAATCCAGGACCTCGACTATTTGAAGGGCAGGCGCGAACTTCTGCGACCGTAGTAGCTCTTCATAGCGGCGGGCAGTTGACAAGACTTTAGGCGAGAGCAATCCAAGGGAGACAGATTGTCCATAACCCAGTTGCGGACAAAATCCAAGTTTCTGATCCGGAGTGATTCGGGCGCTATGGGTGGGAAACGACGGTGGGGAATGGGTCTGGTTCGCACTTCCTCAGTGGAGTCGTGATAACAGAACAGATCTAGGTGGATGGGGCCCAGAGGGCAGCCGTCCCAGAGCTGCAGAAAGCTCGACGGCTGGAGGAAATTGGCATCGATCCTCACGCGCCTGAGAGTAGGAAGGCTGAAGACTGTTTGGATGACGGCTGCCACCGGAAGCGTCACACCAGCGATATGGCAAATGTGCACATCACGTAGATCGGTGAATGGAAACTTGCAGACCGCTGGGAATGTGTCGATCGAGGAGAGTGCGTGCAAATAAAGCACCAGTCGTTGGACGTGGCGGATGAGGTGCGGAGAACCCTCCATTTGTTCCCACAGGCGATGGGAGGAGGCCGAACGGATGGAGAGCTGTCTGAAACATGGACCTGCGCTACGGATGTCCAAGAACGAGAAACCAAGGCACAAGCTCTGAGATCGGAGTGTGAATCGCAGAGGAGCACGATGCACTGGTTGAGTAGCTCCTGGATACGCAAAGGGCTTGGTGTGTTTTTCATCCCGCTCGAAGGAGCTGTCGCTGGGTTGGGCCGAATGCGCGTCGTGGAGGAAGTCGGATGGACGATTTCCGATCAGATCGGAACATACACACATGCAAATCGATTTGTCATTAATTGTGCATTGATCCCTTCGGGCTTGTGCGAAACCGTCACCATCCCACTTCTCTCCGTAGGGAACTCGAACAGAGGGTGCTGGCATATGAAAAATTCGACACAGAATACGTGGAGAATGCTGGACGTACAGCACATTTGGGGTGCAGAAAAGAGGAGCCTGAGTCGACGGAACCTGACCTCTTCTGACTTCACGTTTTCCGAGTCCTGGCTGGCCCACAACACTTATTCACTGCCGCGCATTATAGCGTATGACTGGACTAAATGTATCATCAGGTCGGTGTCTAGATCTTGTGTCGATGTTAGAATCCCCTGAAACCCACACCGATTTCTGAAGGCCGCGCCTACAAGCTCGTGTTCCATCTGAATCCTGTTCCACCGGTGAACACTCGAGGAGTTTACCGCCCTATCGTGCCCTCCGGTGCTTGCCTTGCATCCCGATCATCGGGATTACGACGCGACCGAAAACACCGCGAACCTTCCGGCGCTTGCTACCTCCCGGACAAGAACTTGACTACAGCACCCAGCTTGTTCCACGCTCTTTACCTAACACATTCCAATAGATCATGCGCCAATCTCAGGTTCAATGTACGTACTGGGATGCATAATGCACTTTATAGTCCCCAAAATCAGTGGCGCACAACCTCGGTCCACGCTAAAGGGTATCAGTTTGGTATCGGTGCGACCTCCGATGTATAAATTGTCTGATCACGGGTGTGGTTGCCCGTATCTCTGCTTCGTGAGACGAGTACTCAGTCTTTTTGAGAAGGGGACCATCAGACGGCGCTAAGTCATCTCAAACTCGTCTGGATATTGTTCCCGTTGCGGGTGCCTCACACGTCGAGACGCGCCACCTGTGCCGTATCGGGTTTCCCCATGGGTGACGGCCAAAATGCCGTCGCCCGGCGCTTGAGACGTGAGGTAAGTGTTTTAAAGTCCTCGGCCCTCCTGTGACGTCTGGAACTTCTATCTCCCCAGAACAATAATGTCATTGCCTCTTCGTCTCCGAGGAAGAACCCGGGTTTGTTTGCTTTGTGGCGGCCGCCGGCGACTAAATTCGCCTCCACTACGAATTCGAATCGACGCCAACCCTCGGGAGAACTCATCGCAGATGCCAATTACATCATGCGTCGAGGGTACTATGCCCACATTTCGTTGTCACCAGGGCATGTGGTCGAAGTTTGTGCCTCCCGCCGGCTCTTTACAGTATCCCGAATTACCAAGGGCCCATCGTAAGGCAACCACGTATCTGGAATCTCCCGGTAATTTGGTGGCTTCGGCGTTCGCCGTTGTGTGTCGGATTGGGCTAATGCTCAAGCATAGGCTCGACGAAGGAAGACTGAATGCGCATTGCACTCATGCATGAAGATGACAACAGAGTATGAATAGAGTCGGTACATCACAGCTTGAAGTCCAGTACGCTGTAAACCGCCCGCTCGAATGGGAACTCCCCGCCCCACTCGTCCACGTCCAACCGACTTGCCTCCAGCGCGGCTGCCAGCTCGGCTATTGCCTTCCTCCCTGCCGAATAATCCCCTGGCGGCGATCCCTGGAGCTCGTCCTTGCAGCTCTTCACACACGGCGTCAAATTCGAAGCGCCCCAGCTGCGGAGACGAGCCACTCACCTGCAGCGCCTGTGCGATATCTGCATCGATCACGACCAGCGCGTTTTCCACTTCTCCCTCCGGTGCCCAGCGGTGCCCGAGCGTAGACCGCACAATTGCGGCAAGGGGCACGAGGCTCGCAAAGCCGAGCCCGCTCCCATACAGTAGCCGCGCGTGCGTCAGGCGCTCGAGTACCTCCGGCGCGACCGCACCGGAGTCGGAGAACGGGCGGAGAATGCCATCGGCGACGGCAGCACGCTGACAGAGGCGTGCGCGTGTGGACATCAGGAAGGCAGCGACGAGCCCCGGCGTCTTGGACGCGAGCATGTTGCGCAGGATTGCGCGCAGACTAGGTACGGGAGGGTAAGCCAGCGAGGCGCGAACACAGGCGCGGAGACGCACTCGTCAGGGCTGGCGTTGACGATCACCGTGTCCGCCATCATATTTCTGTTCGGTGATCAGGGTGTGGAGCTCGCGGAGAGGCGGAGGACCTACACGTGTCCCATGCTCTGCTGGAGCGCAGCGACGCTGTCTGTGAGGTACATGGGTAGTGCGGTGAAAGGTGGGGAGAAGGGAGAACGAGGTGTGCCACTAGGTTATGGTATACATAGCTCCGGGACGCTTGATCGGCGGCTGAGTTTCATATCCAGAACACAAGGCTTCGATGTGGGGAGCGGCCGCGATCCACAAGGAGAATTCGGCGATTTATCGCGTTGCCGGACCCAGAACTGTCCGAAGCCCGAATGGGACCATGCGGATCGATTCGCGGGCGTCCTTGATTGCCGCGGCCGCGCCTCCTGGTCTCGGAGGTCGGGACTGGAGTTCCTGAAAATCCATGCCGCCGGCGTGCGACCTCCCTGGCGGACGAAGAAACCTAAACTCATTCCTGTGAGACCAGGCCTCGGCCTTGGAATGACCCTGAAGGCACAGTCAGGAACACCATAGTCAGGCACACCATTTCGTTGAATTATCCCGAACAGTTTCTATGCAACTCTGGACTCAGTAACAAGCCTAGGCTCGATACGTGCTGAACGGTGCCTGAAGGGCGTGCGACCGCCGGCTTTATCTGCTATACAGGCAGCACCGTCCTCGCCAATAACCTCGTTGCCCGCCACGCGCAGAAAGACGGAACGGAGACGACAAGAATAGGAACATCGTGGGTGGTTACAAATTCGGAGTGCTTACTAATTTTACTGCTAGAACGTAGAGTCCCGCCATGTCTGGAGTCATCCTCGGTCCTGCGTGTGGGTCGTTTCTGCATGCATCGCATATGCACATCCCCGCTCAGCCCCGCTCCCGCATATTTAATTGCGGCTCCACGCGGGATCGCTCTTATGGTAAAAAGGGCAGAGCGCCGACGGCGTCCTGAACGACACCTAGGCAACAATTGGAATCGGAACGCAACGAGGCGCACTAACTATCCACGGTGCGAATCCTGATGGGCCCGGGCAGATAATTAAGCTCGTCAAGGTCCGGCCACCAAGTTTCTCCGGAAGGAGATGCTACATACTTGCGCTCTCGGTGAATAAACAATGTAGATCGCCGGAAATCGAAGTCGCCGCTGCGTAGCCAATGAAGACGGCCGCCATTTCGCATCAACACTCGCGTGCGCAATGTGGTTTATTTGGCCGAGATGGTAATCACTATTAGGATGAGGATGCGATTTTGCGACCTCGTAGTCTGAAATAACATAAAACAGGCACCCCAGAGACATTTTATCGAGCAAAACAACAAATGTTAGGAAGCGGACGGGATAAAAGGTAGCGACCGGAGCCTGTTGTGCCCGTCCAGTAGGTGGTGACGTCTCAGGCTGGCGTAATTGGGTTGAGTGCGTATTAGAGATATCCTTTGGGGAAACAAGCGCCGAGATAGGTGCTGGAGTGGAGCACTGGGATTTCATTGGGCATGAGATTCGTAAGCTTGCTGCGCCGAATATTAATCAGCCTGTGGAGGTCCTCACGTTTTCGAACATTTGCATTCTGACATTTGAATACATTGAACATGCGTAAGGAGCAGCTCTATAAGGAATCAGGGCATAGAGTACAGTCAGAACCAATCTAGCGAGGCTCCACTACTTGCGTTGAAGCATACGCGTCACATTAGCAAGCCATGCGCGCAGCTCGTCTCCCCATCCCGCATTTTTCGACCCTCGACATTCGTACCCTCGCCTATCCCAATCTCCGCCATCAGCACGCACTCACGTCGGCGAATAGGACTGTGATGCGTGATGCACCACCAGACGATGCTTTCCTTGGAGAAGAGCGTCGATAGCATCTCTGGGCAGCCCGGGCTGCAGGGCGCGCCTAGATTGAGCAGGCGCAGGAATGTGCGGATGATAATCCGGGGGAGGTACAGAATCAATGGTGGGTCGAGCCGTAGTCGAAGGAAGGGTCAGTTCGCCCTCGAACGAAGAAATGCACGACAGGGTGTTCACAAATCGTGTCCGTCGAGCGGTCGTGTACCAAGGTGCCGACTTTGCCAGAGTAATTGCCGTCGACAACCCAGCCGTATGGGGAGCTAGCCAGCGCTCTGGACACTTTCTCGCGCATCTCTTCTTTGGTCGATTCCTGCCAACCGGGCTTCCAGTAGAGGGTGTCGAGCGAAATGAAGGACACGCCTAGGAGCTCCGCGAGCTGCTTTCCGACGGTGCTCTGGAATTACCAATGAAACGGGTAGCATGCTATGTCCCGACTGCAGACAAATCGGCCACTTTCCTTGCCCGTACCTGAAGGCACTACGCGCACAATCGATTGACTGGCTCTTCACGCTCCCATGACGAGCTTACCAGAGTTTCCAACGATGTGGACTCTGAAGTTTCCGTCCGCGTCGCCGATGAGGGGTGGTGGTGGGGTCATAGGGAGCGCGTGAGTCATGGTGCGGCTGGTTTAAAACTGTTTCGGTTCCGTTTGGCGATGGCAAAACTCTTGGCGCAAACTATTCTCCGTCCCCTTCATTTTATTCGTGTTCTTTGAAGCTCGCTCAGCCTATCTGTGTCATCCATTTTGATGCTGATGAAAAATCGGTTCCAACCGCGTCCACGCTCGGAGAACATTTTTCGTCTCTTAGACCTTCCAACAATCACATTGAGCCTGACGAAACAGACTTTCTGTCTTCCTCTTATTTTTGGCGAATCGGGCGTATCACTTCCACGAAAAACCAATCGACTATAATTCGAATGAGGGAACAGCAAAGGGCACTTTCGCTACTGGCGTTGGAGCATACGCTTCACATCTACAAGCCAAGCGCGGAGCTCGCCTCCCCATCCTCCAAGCCTCCGCATCTTTTGCCCCTCGACATTGCTACCCACACCTATACCGATCTCTGTCATCCGAGCGCCCTCGCGTTTGCGAACGGTCCTGTGGTTCGTGATGCACCACCAGACGATGCTTTCCTTGGAAAAAAGCACCTCAGATAGGATCTCGGGACAGCCTGGGCTGCATGGCGCGCGCAATCTGAGCAGGCGCAGGATTGTGCGGATTATGATCCGGGGAAGGTAGAGAAGCAAGGGAGGATCGAGCCCTACGCAAAGGAAGGGTGAGCTCCTCATCGACAGAAAAAGAAGAACACGACGCGGCATTCACAGATCGTGTCCGTCGAGGTGCCGACTACGATGGAGCCTATTTTTGACGAGTAATTGCCGTCGACGACCCAGCCATTCGGGGCATTAGCCAGCGCTGCCGCCACCTTTTCACGCAACTCCTCGTTGGTGGATTCTTGCCAATCGGGCTTCCAGAAGAGCGTGTCGAGCGAGATGAAAGGCACGCCCAGAAGCTCGGCGAGTTGTTTCCCGACCGTGCTCTGAAATCACCAATGAAATGGATAGCATACTTTGCTGCCACTTTAAAATCATGGCGACTTCCCTTGCCCACACCTGAACGTCGGATATACACAATCAATTGCCCTATGCCCCGCAAGATGACGGCTTACCAGAGTTCCCAACCAAGTGAACTCTGTAGTTTCCATGCGCGTCGCCGATGAGCGGTGGTGGGGCCATCGAAGATGTATAGAGCGAGTGAGTCACGGCGGTGGCCGTTTAGAAAACTCGCGTCGGTATTT
This sequence comes from Mycena latifolia, assembly GCA_029289555.1. NCBI lineage: Eukaryota > Fungi > Basidiomycota > Agaricomycetes > Agaricales > Mycenaceae > Mycena > Mycena latifolia. Next base: position 189,342 of record JARJLE010000016.1, on the reverse strand, counting down.
GTGAGTCACTGTGGCGGTGCGATGGCAATCAGTGATAGACATCAATCCACGAATCCACGTGGCTCTCTTCGCACAAACCCTCATGCTCGCTTTCTTGTTTGTCTGGTTAGTGTGCTTCGCGGCGGGCTTAATCTCGTATCGAGGGATTCTAGGAGCTTTATTTCAATGTCCTGACTCTTACCACAAGTTCCTCCTTTTCAATATCTTTCTGGCCGTACGCGCTCTCGAACCACTTGTCTCTGGGATATTTTTCTTTCTCTTCGTTTGTGCAGCGGTCGCGTCGAAATCTAATTCGAATCAAGAGAGCAGTAATGATCCCTTCTCCTACTCGCATCGAACCATACGCTTCACGTCAGCAAGCCAAGCCCGGAGTTCTCTCTATCCCCCAATTCTACGCATTTTCTGATCTTCAACATTCCTCCCCGGGCCCACACCTACACCGATTTGTCCCATTCGTGCGTCTTCGCGCTCCCTTACTGTCCGATGAAAAATATGCGGCGCCAGATGATACTTTCCTTTGAGAAGAACTCTTTCCGGATGCTCTCAGGACACCCGGGACTACTCGGCGCGCTGAGGCCGAAAATGCGCAAGACGGTGCGGACGATTATGCGAAAGAGAGAAACGATCAATGGTGGATCCAGCCCTGATCAAGTACGAATTCTTCATGATCAGCGGTTTAGACAAGTGGAAGCCCGATAATTTCATCCACAGATCATGTCCGTCCAGCGGTCCTGGACGAGGGGACCAATTCTGCGGACGTAGTTTCCGTCGACGACCCAGCCATTCGGTATGTTTGCCAGTGCTATCCCGACTTTGTCGCGCATCTCCTCTTCGCTGGACTTGATCCAGCCGGCCTTCCAGCAGAGCGCATCGAGGGATATGAACGACACGCCCAGTATTTCGGTGAGCTGTTTTCTGACCGTACTCTGCAAATTAAGGATGAGATTTAACTCAGCCCGTCACTACGTAAAGTACACGACATTCCTTGCCCACTCCTGCACACAGGAGCACATCCAAAATTAGTTTGTGAGTCGTTGTCTTTCACCATGCCATCGATGGAAGGCTTACCAGAGTTCCCTACGATATGGGACCCTGTAATGCCCATGCGCGCCGCTGAATAATGGAGGGATCGGGGTACGACATACTGGGTGAGTCATGGCTTGAGACAGGTTACACAGGCGAGTTTGGGGATGCCGATGCGATGCCAGTGATAAACATCGATTTTCGGCGTTCAAACTTCCACCGGCGCGTACGGTCATTTTACAACCTAGGCCTTGAGCTAACAGAAGTCAGGCCACCGTCCCATGAATGGACAACCTCTATGCCGATTTTGAAACAAGTAACCACCGACCCCGGTTGCCCGCGGACTCTAATCTTGGAATAGACAGGTGGATCCCACACAAACGACATCGCTGACCTCCCCCAGTGCAGAGCTTTATGAATATCTCAGCCCATCCCTGCTTCTCGTCACATCCCCAAGGGTGCCGGGTTGTACTCCCTTTCTACGCCCGCACTGTGCGATCATCGGATCTCTTCACTCACTATTTGAATAGGCCCTTCCGATTAGCCTTCGACTGACGGAGCTTACCCCCAATTCGATTTTTTTTCCAGCATCCCCCCACGCCATATTTCTGGCCATCAGATCCGTGCCTGGGCGATTATTTAGCGGGCTCACATCGATGAGCCCGGATGTAACCTCTCCACTTTGCAGCCGCTATAATGCTGTAATAGCTGGCGTCTCCGGATAAGCATTGGTATTATAGATTGCCTCCCACTAACTTCGTACATCGATGTCCATGTCGGTCAGCTGGCATTAGTCACAAGTCCGCGGGGATCGGACGACTAGGTGGCGCTGCGAAGAAGCACCCGCTACTTCGTACAACAGCAAAGTCAGTGTCAATCGTTCATATTCTGAACTAAACCATGTCTTTTTTTTAGACAGGTCAATTAAAAGTTCATCTTTTCGAACTTGATGACTTCGAACTTGATGGCATTTCATCGGGGGCCGAGAGCGAGACCTGGGGTCCAGATGGCCATTCTCCTCCGCCTGTGGAGGTATCTGTGAATGGTCCGCACGATCTAGTAATGTAGCGCTAATCTTATCAGCCAAACAGGTGTCCACTGAATTTTGGAGATCAAGGTGCGCATTTGACAATGGGAGGACTGAGAAATTGGTCTTTACGCTCCCTCGCCGCATCCGCGAATTTGTCTTCGATCGGCATAAGACGGCGCAATCCTGGTTAACAGTGGTATCACACGGATATCAAGACTCGGTAGATCGCAATGGCCGGCTGTCCTGGAAGCAGGATTAGGCCGTCTCCCGTTTTTAAATGGTAGCCAGGTGAGCGGTCGCTCCACCCTTCCATAGCAACTTGAACGGCATATCCAGGCTTCAGCAGCCTTCACTTCTCAGGACCCGGCAGATCCCGATCCAAGACGCCACTGGCTCCCGTCATTGAGACCGTCTGACTCCGATATCTAGGAAAGATCTTTCTGAAACCATAATCCACCAACCGTATGTCGTGCTCCGTGTGAAATAATGGACCGCATTAGATTCGTCAGGTCTCTCATCTGGACACCGGGCGGGCCCAGGATTGTCGAATCTCTCAAATTGGAAGGTGGCAGATTGCAAGGCCAGATCTCACCCGACGTCCTAAGCAACCCCATATCCACATCCTTCTCCGAAGATCATCATCATGATCCACGGGCATCGGATGGACATCGCTAGCATACAGATGCTGACTCTCGCTGACTCCATCTTCATCTTAGCTTCCATGTCTACCTTTCATCTTGCAACGAGACATCTCCTCTACCCGCTGACAGCTCACGGATCTGGAAGAGCTGCGGAACTTGAACGTTTGAACCTACTTACCCCGGGTGACCTATTCCAGAAGCTTTGCCAGTATGTCGCACTTAATCTGGACCATTGCTCCGCCAAGCCGTTTTCGTTCTGGGCACAATATTCTGCGGATTATGGGGATGATCGCCGGCGAGGCGAGGTCCGAGGCACCCAAGAATCGTTAGCTCCGAAGCCTGGTTTGACACCGCAATCTCACGCGAAACTCGAACCACAATTGGCGGCGTAGCTTCAAGCACGGGGAACCCGGCTTTCATTGCGTTGCCGGTTTCACGTCCCTGGTTTCGACCATCAGCTACCGGAACAGATTTCGGATGAATTTGGCAATATCGAAACGGAAGCCCTGCTATAAGTATGGTTAATTGGGCGTAAAACTTGAGTTCTTCAAACGGCAAGAGCCTAACGGTGACTGGACGTCACGCCAACTTGCTTCTATCATCCACCATGACCCCCGACGCCCACAAAACGTTCAAACTTGGACCGTTCACGGTACCACGACTGTGGACCGGCCTTTGGCAGCTTTCGAGCAATGCCTGGGGGACAGCGTCCGTCCCTAAGATCCGCGAGGCGATGGGCCGCCATGTCGCTCTCGGCCAAACGGCGTTTGGTGGGTGCAGTGGTTCCTTATCTTGCTGCAGGGTGCTAACAATAATGTCTAGACATGGTGCGTTGCCTGACATCTCGGGGACATACCCGCTCACTTTCGCTGTTTCCACGGGGGCTTCCAGGGTGGGTATCCGGTGTTTATGTTTCGCCGATTCGCTCACCGGCCTGCAGCTGACCACTATGGAAGCGCTGAGCTTATATTCGTAGGCCGCTCTCCATCCCTTGGTGATCCTACTAAACCCCCGCAGGGCCAATTCCGTTCCTCTTTGGAATCACCGGAGTCCGTCCTGGGCGCCACGAAATGGTGCATCTTCAAGCCCACCGTAATATCCGAAGAGACGGTAGAGGCCGCGGTCCGCCAGCGCATGGAGCGCATGCGTACTGAGCGCGTAGACCTGCTTCAGGTCTGTCAACTGCTATCCCCCTCCTGCCACCTCTGCAGCCGGCCATAGCTAACGTGCGCCACGGCCAGTTCCATTGGCAGGACTACGACAACCACGACTACATCCACGCCCTCGAGATCCTGTCCCAGTTGCAGGCTCGCGGCCTCATTGCCACTATCGGCCTCTGCAATTTCGATGCGCCCCGCACCGACGAGATCTGTGGCCGCTTCCCGGGTATGATTGTCTCGAATCAGGTCCCAGTGCGTGATTTAATTTCGTCGCACTTACGCTGGCTGTTACAATCCGAATACCGATCCTATTATCGCCACACTCCAGTTCTCGTTGATTGACACCCGCGCATCGTATGCGCTGGCAGACGTGTGCACTAAGCATGGCGTCAAATTGCTCACGTATGGAACGCTGGTGAGCCATGCGCCTCTTCTGCTCGTCCACACCCTTGACTGATCAATTTTCAGTGCGGTGGCTTCCTCGCAGATAAGTGGATCGGCGAACCCGAGCCGGATCCATACTCTGGGTCTCTGAACCCGTCTCAGCGCAAGGTATGCCCGCCCACGTATTCATACATGCATTGTCCACTCAGTCTCCCGCTCCTTCCAACGTCCATCTTTACCGACCTTATCTGCCAACTGGAACCGCCCACGATGAACAACCAGTACCTCGACATGATCGTCAAGGCTTGGGGCAGCTGGGATCTCTTCCAGGAACTTCTCGTCGTGCTGCGCGGGATTGGCGACCAGCACGCCGGCGCCAGTATATCCAACATTGCGACGCGCTGGGTGCTCGATTATCCGGTAGTCGGTGCCGTGATCATTGGTATGGAACGTTCAGCTATTCATCGCCATTCCTTCCCCTCCGTCGTCCCCCAGTCCCCCTTCCATCCTTAAGTTCCACGGCTTCCTTCGTCCCCCTCGCTTTATATACATCCGCACATCCTACAAACAAACCCTGACGCATCTGCAGGCGCCCGACTGGGCTGCACGGAGTACCCGTCCGACAATCTCAAAGTCTACGCACTCGAGCTCACGCCAAAGGACAAGGCGCAGATCGACGCCGTGTTAGAGCGGAGCGAGGGGCGCCGCATGATCAAGACGATTGGCGACTGTGGCGCGGAATACAGATAAATAGGCGGCTCAAGCGTAACTAGAAGGTCTTCGTCTCACGAGGCAGCCTGGTTCTTGAAGAGTTCAAAGGATGACCGAAGTGTACCACTGCGCACACGACGAGATGTACGATACAGTATTTTTTTGATGAAAGTATGATATACGGAATAAAGGAACGTGCTGCGAGGAGCTACCAATGCGCTGAGAAATAATTTGCATCCCGAGTTTCTGGCGAGCGCTATTATCTCCTTAATCACTTGTGGGTGTCGGCACCCGGCGGTGGGACGGGTCCACTTAACGGCAGGGCGTTATGCGACTACCCACCGGGGAATTAATTGGACGGCCTTGTACGTCGCTTCCTCGCCTAAATGAATTGTGGTTCCACGGCCGGAGGCGCTGGCAGATAGGCCCCCGGTCACTACCTTTTGACTTTGGGCGACAGAAATCGCTGATTTACTCTATTGAAATTGTGTCCCGGAGGCTGTTTTACTCTATTTCGGACCAACATTTGGCGTCAAAATGACTAAATTTCTCCGCAGAATGTTTTTAGCACATGTACCCACCACGTTCAAGTAGCCACTACAGGAGCCTTGAATGAAGAACAGAGACGACATCGTTTGACCAAATTTCGTTTTCCTGTTGTTACACCTATGAATGCACTCAAAAAAAAAAAATCTCGCGCTGCGGCGATATATTCTATGTGGGACGGACTTTTTCACTCATCGAGCCGATTTAGCGATCCGTGTGGCCGTGCATTTTGCCCCCAGATTTTCTCTATCGCGGTGGTAGTGACCGGGGGCCTGACAGACGGATACGAGTTCACTTTTCTCCGCGACATGAGAACAGATCAAGCCGCGCCTATGTTGTAGATCGGCATAAACCACAGATATCGCTGGAGATTCGGGTGGGGCTCCGCGCTACCATCCGTGATTTCTTCAGTGTTCAATAGATTATCCGATGTACCGCCCCGTCCGACCAGCGGACATCCGAATAGAAACGCAAGCATATTACGGCCTCGTCTGGAACCCTAGACATCCCCGGGAAATCAGGTGGGGCACTCCGCCGGATGAACTTGAATGAGCCACGCCGTGTACTTTATTGTCTTCTTGTCATCAGAAGGTTACAGCACACCGATTGCAACCCCCACCGCAGTTTCCTTTCAAATTCGGGTCACTGCGGCAGTTGATCAACATATTCTGATTCAGCGGGTTGAACATAGTAGCGGTACATGTAGACAAGTTTAATTCACAGTGTTCATCAAAGTTCAATAACAGCATCAGATACTGTGACTCGAGGAGCGGAAACAAGATCGTAGGATCTGACCTTGGTTCGAACAGGTATCTCCGGGGATCTGGAGCTAACAAAATATGGATAGCGCCCGTTTCATTTGACCACAAGGTAACTATAGTCATGGCACAGCCATGATAAGTTTCCAGCGAATGAGAACCCCCGATTTGCATGCAAAATTGAGATTCAACGACGCAAGCAGAATAAATATAAACAGAGTGGGAAATAGTAGTACAGGATGTTTTACAAATTACGATAGTCGGTGGAACAGGTACATGTGTTGCGTATCATTGTCTTGGCGTATGGATGAGCCTTTGATGCGTGAAACTACTGGGACAAGGCAACTCACAGACTACCAGAGCGGCTCTGAGGCGCGTCGGGGAAGCGGGGGATAGCTGTGGCGCCGGAAGGCGTGTCGAATGTGCTCGTCGACGGAGCCAGGTGTGACGGACACAACTGGGGGGATAGTGTGCAGTGTTCGGCGCATTCCGGTGTCATGCGCCAGGTGGTTGTAGCGGTCAGATGGAAGACGAGCAGGTGTACGGTCGGTATCGGCGTCAGGAGGGGGCTTTGCGGCGCAATGAGCCTGGAGGAGCGCGTGCCCTTCGCTGGGGTTGAGAACGGCGCAAGTGGAAGATGTGGTGTGAGCCATCTTAAGGGGGCCAGTGGAGGTGCGGGGTTGGAGAGATGAATCGGTGGTACCTCGGTGGAATTTGTTACTGGTTGGAGTTTGGTGTGGCGTGTTATGATATGCTGCTGGTTGGCGGTGAGTGATGAACGATGAGAGATGAAGCAACTCGTGCCTTCTTAAAAATCCACTGATGCTCTTGTGAGAGAAGAAGACTTGCTATCCTCCAGCGAAAACTTCGGGCTTATATACCTCGCAGGGGGCTAATGTCTCATCTCCTTCAAGCAGTCCAGAACAGCCTCTTCCGCGCGGACGGTGGAAGCTTCCGCAGGTCTCACAGATGATTCAAGATCATGTCCGGCAGATCTAGACGGCTCAAGGCCCTGTGCATTGAGAACACAGTGCCCGGAAAGGCCGTTGACGTCACCACACTCAACTGTGCATGAATTGTCAGGGGTTGGTTAGGGGTCGGGGAATCTCCGCGCAATGTCTCAATGTCTCACTTGGAAGGAGAAAGCTGAGTGAAACGAAATTGAAGGAATTTACATTGACTGAATCCGGAATCATCAGTGAGCCCTGCCTCGGTAGATTCTGAATTATTTTCCTTGGAAGAACGTATACTTAGCACAGATTCGGACACCTCTGCTTTTGTCTGAACCATCTCGATCGATTCGTCCGATATTGTGCTTGGTCAGAACAACCGAAAATTGCAGTGTGCATTATTCTGAATGGATGAAGACCAAAACGCGATGCGTGTTCAGCGCTCACGTGCTTGGTACCAATCACGTTATCGTGTGAGGTTGATTGCGTCTGTTTGCCGATGCGCTGCCTTGCAGTGACTCTCATGTCGTCTCCGTTCACCTCAAAGCTGGGGACCAATTACTGCTCCCAGGATGAAGAAATCACCGAGATCCAAGCTCTTCTAGTTGACCCGGCCCATCGGTTACAACGTCTTGACGATGAAATCAGCGAGGTGCAGAAGGCTCTTGACAAACTCACGGAGGAGCGCGTCAGGCTTGCGGCCTACGTGGACGCCCATAGAGCTCTCATTTCGCCGGTTTGGCGACTCGCACTCGACATTATCCAGGAAATCTTTCTTGCCTGCCTCCCGACGCACCGCAACTGCTTCAACCTGTGCTCCTGGGGCGCGTATGCAGCTCATGGCGTACCATTTCCATCTCGACGCTGCGCCTTTGGTCGAAGCTCCATATTGCGGTCCCATACGAGCAGGGGTATGGCCCTGCTTCATTCAACTTCGAGGAGAAAATGTCGCAGCAGCTCTCCAGGTCGATTGGTTCGGCTTAGACTCGCTGTTCATGTTGTGGACCTCGCGAGTATAATAAATCCCCCCCCCCCCCTTCGCGGTTCAGAAACGTCTAGCTTCTCGATTAGTGCGGCGATGGCGTTCAATCCCTTGGATATGCCGCTTCACTGGAGTAGGCTGACAAAGGTTTCAGTGACAGCAAGGGGACGGATGATGCAGCTGATTACAAGCGATGTCGCACTACATCTGCTTGCCGGGTGCACTGCGCTACAGACTTGCCAGTTGGAGATCGATGCCTACCCCGGCGGTAATGGGAGATCATTTGAACGCGTCATCGAGTGTGCGTTCCTTCACACTTTGGACCTACATGTTACTGGTTTCCCTTTTGTCGCTTTTCACCAATTTTTCGGCCAGCTTTCGTTGCCTGCGCTGCGACATTTAAAGCTCTCAGGATATTGTCTTGATGAAGACCATATTTTGGACACACCCAGTTTCTTCGCCCTCGCCCCGCACGTCGAAACTCTCGACATCGACATGCAAGGGCGATTCCAGTCACCTACGGGTAAATTGCCCCGGACCCCAAGCCAGAACGAATGTACTGATCCTGACTCAAAATGTATCACTTCAAGACGATATGCTCTGAGATAGATTCAAACCAGTTCAGGGCTGGAGTCGAACCAGCTCTCCCACTGCAATTTCGTCCCATTACCAGTTGCAAAGTTCAGGCGCGAAAAGCTCCGCCGCCAGATCTCGCTTCCCATGCAGGCGGAGGGTGCGAGTGGTACTTGCCACCAGGTCTTATTCGTCATTCACGGTCCCGAGATTCCCGCCAGATTTTTCCGCCGGTGTTGCTCTCCATATGCGGGAGAACCACTAGAGAGAGAATAGCGCAATGTCCCCGAAACGAATGCGACAATCCTCAATGATGACCTGAGCCGAATTCGAACCAGCTCTCCCGCTGCTTACACGGGCGTCCGCGTACTGGGTGCGGGTGCGATGCCATTCGCCACCAGGTCCTATTCCTACCTGATTAATCTTAGATTCGTGGTGTAAATGCTGAAAGGTTGCTCTACGGTTCGCACGTTGAGAACCGATGGGCCAGAGGGAACATAATAATCTCCCAAAAAGGAGACTAATGACATCACCAGGGCTGGATTAATATTCGAACCAAGCTCTCCCACTGCGCGTTGGGAATCAACTATTCTTACAGGGTGCATGCGATACCAGGTCTAGATATTGTCTGTGCTACAATGCCTCGGATACGACGGGTTGCAAAGGCGAACGAACATCTCTACGCATCATCCGACTCGTGCTCTGAATTTACTTACAGAAAGAAGAAAGTAGAAGAAAAGAAAAACCGACATATGACCAATTGCCTAGGCTGAATTCAAACCAGCTCTCCTCCCCTGCACCTAATAATCCACTTGTAGCTTACCGAATGCGGGCGCGATACCATCCGCCACCAGATCTTGCTTTCACGAGATTAGCTTAGTGCTGTGAGTTTCATTGATTGGAGGCATGCCAGACTCTTGAATAAACTGGATTCCTAAAACATGTTGTCAAGCGGCATGAAGACCTGACTAGATTCAACCAAGTCGTCTACCATTGAATCGGGGCGTTTTGAAGATTCCAAGGTGTGGAGCGATGGATTAAGACAATACCGTCTCTCGGATAGTGAATCACAGAATCAAATTTTTGTTTTGTTTTGGTACTGCGCCGTACTCTGTAAGTGAGGTTCAACGTGCGAGTTCGAATTCAGTTCAGGGGCTAGTCCAGCGTCGGGAATATGATGAGAGAGTGCTCCATTCTTGGAGTCTGAGGCCCTGCCTTTCTTGCATAGTACTCAATAATTTCAAGGAACATATCAACTCGGCATTTCAACTTGAAGCAGTGTGGATGTATAGCTTCAAAATACCGAGCACGCGAATTCCACCCTCACTCCACGAAATAACAGTCACGATATGAGGCTGCGTTGGTAGGAAAGGGACCTGGTAGCGAATGGTCGCAACTACAACCTGTTGCAGGAGCTGCACAATGCAAAGGGATGCAGCTGGTTCGAATCCGAGCCCAGGCCGTTCGATGTGGCAGAAAAAGAGACTTTTTGTGTAAAAGAAACTTCTGCTACCTGCAGCGCAGTCACTCCCACGAATCGAATTCAAATCTGGTGGAAATCAGACCTGGTAGCGAATGGTATCATACCCGCACTCTGGTTACATAATGCAAAGGGGCACAGCTGGTTCGAGGTCGTTCCAGGTCGAGGTCGTTCCAGGTCCACCTTTTATTTTTATTTTTATGGGAAGCCAGCTCGTTCTGCGGCGCAGTCGACGAAGCGGAGTCAAATCTGGTGGAATCAGACCTGGTGGCGAATAGTATCGCACCCGCACCGATCATTGATGGAACAGCTGGTTCGAATCCAGCCTTCCAGCCCGGCGGATCAGCCGCCATGATGTGATCAATTCGAGGCGTCACGGCACGGTGCCGTCGTGGCGCTCGCCATTTAACCTCCTGTGGACCGACGGATCTCGTCTGTTTGTGCCGCAATATTCAACACACGCGAGATACGAGCGTCGTATGTGTTGAAGCGTCTGTCTGGGAGAGACTAGCCGCAATGCTCTTCCGCTCATTTTCTTGCTCTAGCTCTCGCCCTGCAACCTGTCCTCTCGTTTTCCACCCCTCGAGCAGATGCTTCAACATTCCCAGACCTTTATGAAGTGACGAGTCGCCGACCTGCAGGCGGGCCTTGACGCGGGCACCTTACCAATGCCGATCTCGTCAACGTACACACCTACTCTCGTGCCCTTACAGTGCATCTAACACACCCCGCATTCGGCCTGCTTTACCCACATCAGCGAAGTCAATGGTGAGCTGCACGCTATGATCGATACGAACCCGACTGCGCTCGCACAAGCAGCGGACCTCGATACGGCGTCCCTATTCTTGTCGAAGATAACATCGCGACGCGCTTTGAGGACGGGATGGATACCACTGCCGGCTCCTACGCGCTGCTCAACAGCTTCGTGCCGGGGGATGCGACGGTGGGCGCAGCTGGGGCAGGTGGGTGTGCGTTGGTGGTCGGGCTCCAGCTCGGGCGTGTCCGCCGCTATTGGCCTCCCTGCAGCAACATTAGGTCCGTTCGAATTCTAACCTGAACGACGGCACGCGCTCATGTTGGCCTCGATAGGAATGAACGGAGACGGTGGGGAGCATCACATGCCCCGCGAGCTACAACAACGTCGTCGGTGTCAAAGCCACCGTGGGCTTCAGGTCGCGGACTGGCGGTGCACCCCTTCTGTTGATTTTCAGGCTTAGGCGCTGAGATCGATGCAGTCATCCCCGTGAGCGAACACCAAGATACCATCGGTGCGTGCTTTCGGCACCCATTACGCGAACCTCACGCACAGGCTTCCATAGGCCCATTGACGCGCACGATGACCGACGCCACTATCGTGCTCTCTGGTTAGCAGTGCTTATATCTCCTATGGGATCGATCCAGCGCTGACCGACCCGTGCATTATCCAGCCATCGCGGGCAAAGACGCAGCGGACAAGTACACAGCCGCGCAGCCCGTCAGCGTGCCGGACTACACCGCCGCCCTCCGCAAGGACGCGCATTGGCGTCCCGCACACCGTGTTCCTCGACACCGCATATAGACGTGCGTCGCGCCCTCCCCCCCTCTCTCGTTTTTTGGGAGGGATGTTACTTATTGGCCGCCCACCGCTGTGCCAGGCGTGGACGAATTTCGGGATGCGCTGAATACGATGCAGGCGCTGGGCGCGGCGATCGCGGATCCCGCGGACGTGCCCTCGGCGAAGGACATCCTAGGGAACGAGGCTGGGGGCGTGCGTCTTTTCTTTTCGTTCACGCTCCTACTTCTTCGGCGGGGGTACTGACGGACCCTAACACTACACACCGACCGTGCTGCTGCGCACCGACCTCGAAGTCGATTTCCAGGCCTACTTCACGACGCTCAGCGCCATTCCGACCGACGTCCACACCATCGCGGACATCGCCGCGTTCAACGACGCGCAAATGGACCACGAGGAGCCCCTGATAGACGCGTACGCGGAGTGGAATTTGCACTTCGACCTCGCTCCGCACCTGCAGGTGGACGTCACATACAAGAAAGCGCTGGCGACGAACCGCGAGTTGGGCGCGACGCGGGCGATCGACACGGTGCTGGAGAAGGATGAGCTGGACGCGCTGGTGCTGCCCGCGAGCGGGTTTATGTACCAGCTAGCAGGGTACGGTGCGTCGTGGCCGCTCAGTGTCGTGGATGGGACCTCAGCCACTTTTTGGTGCTTCCAGCGTCAATCACCAGTTTAAGCAAATCATTGCTCAAACCGGACTTTATGTTGAGACAGGTATTGATTAATCAAACTTCATATGGTTACTGGTACATCTCCGTCTTCGCCTTCACCGCGCCCTACGCCAGCGCAGGCTCGCGCCTCGCTATTGTGTCGAAGATGTACGCCGCCTGGATTTGTATGCGCTCGGAATGATGCTGAGACAACGTGTGCATGTTCTCGCTTGTGTGGCTGACGGTGATGAGCCTGTTCCCCCTTGCGCTGCTGCTGCTGCGGTTCAACTATGGGCGCATCCCGCGCGACCGCAATGCGCCGCTGTCGGTCAGCGCGAGGGTGGCGCTTAGGCCCGTCGTTGTCGCGGGAAATATTGCCATCAATCCTTCCACTGGCGGGTGCGTCCCTATCCCACCGAAATTCCTCCAAAGACAAATCACGCTGATGCAATGTGCAAGATAATTCGCCGCGTACCTGCTCGGCGTGCTGGTGGTGCTCGAGGCGACCAAGGTGGGGCTGCTGCGCGCGGTGTACTGGGCGTACGACGGGTATCCCGTGCTGCGCCACTGCACCGCTGGGTGTGGGGCCCGGCGCTCCATGGCGCGCCTGAAGCGCCAGCCCGTGTGCATCCTCGTCAAGAGGGACGAGGTGCGCTGTTGTTCTGCACACGCCCGGTGCTGAGCTAATTTACCTTACCCGGGCGGTCCTGCTGCACATGCTGCTGTACGTGCGCGAGAACGGGGAGACGGCGTGCGTCAAGATCGTGCACTTCAGCGACGCGGAGAGGGGCATCCACCTTCCTTTTTGTTTGCCGTACCGCAGCTCACACAACATCCAGTTCTGGACGAGGCCTTCCCGGAGATCACGATCGACCTCGTACGGCGTTCCCTGCCCGCTTCGTGCCTCGGGCAGCTAACTCCGCCTTTGAATGATCGTGGTGCAGGGCGCGTTTGCCCCGCCGCAGGTCGGAGCGCTCGCGCACTGCCTGCGGATCCCACCCGCGCTCATGTTCATGAGCATCTCGCTGGGATTTTCAATTTCTTGAGCGTTAACCTGAGGAGAACAATGATGACAAAGCCCGTCTTACTTGTCGGCGCTGGTTTTCGAATTCTTGATGACGTGGCCTTTCGCCGCGTCCCGGTACCTTAGTTTTTTTGCCAAGGCCCAAGTGCATCGGTGCAGGACAAGGCGGGACACCGGAAGAGGCACCAAAGAGATACAGGACCCCCGTGGGGATGCACAAATCAGATCCGTAATCTGAGTGGTTCAATTATCCTGCTCCTGGTTCCTTGCACCGATATCCGGATGCGATGATCGCATCAGAGTCCTCTGTATGATCTGCAGCTTTACTAATAGATACTTAGGTAGGTAGGATTACACGGCACGGTCCCGCTTAGGAACGCCGGGGCCTGGGAGTATCGAATACACTATTCCCCCTGGACCCCCTCTATAGTGTTTTTTTGTGTGACGAGATTCAGGACTATTGAGCTGCACCCTAACATTAAATTAACCACAGTTACAACGTGGATTACAATTCGAAGAGTTCAGAGGGCCAACTTCTTTCGAGGATCTTTTATGCTTACTTCTTTCCAGGTTCCGTCAGCATTTCATTCGTAGCTTGATGCGCTCGATCACTGCGCAGCAGCTTAAAATCACTGGCCCTTCAAGCTTCGCCTTCGGGGAATTCCGAACTAACTGCCGGAACCAAACCATGCGGCGATTCTCACTCTTACATAAAAAACATTGAAACCCCAAGACTTCGTCAAAAATTCAGCCTAGCAATGCAGTGAAAGGTATTCATCTCACTGCCTACCACTTCTGGGTCCCCAATTACCGCTTTTGCACATGGTTGTAGCCGCTTACCAAGTTACCATATTTGCAGCCGAGCGCCGGTCGTGATGGCATCAATCACGGCCTTCGAGGCCGCGCGTCCAATGTGCGCGTCTGCTAAGTAATTCCTGTCTGATGGCGTGCGCTTTGTTCGTGGCAACGGCATCGGTGTGTTCGCCTCCGCCAATCACACAGATACCAACATAGATTCTATAAGCTCGACATGGGGCGTCACCTTCGTTATGTCCGGAAACGAAAGTCACCAACGGCGGGCACGCCGGGAATAGTGACGTTCAGGGCCCGGCTCGGCCTCAAAGCCCGGGCTTGGGCCCGGCTTGACAGGGCTTGGGCTTCAAATTTCCCAAGCCCAAGCCCAAGTTCGCAGGCAGGGCCTCAAGCCCGAGGCCCAGGCTTGAGTCGGGCTTGAGGGAAATTGCAATCAGCGGCCAAGACCGGAAGCTCCAGAGCACATATAATGGTGCGGATCTCGCCCTACACCTCAAAAACCACCGTATACCTCAATTCAGCGGTTTTGAATCTCACCAACGCATAATTTCCATTTTCGGACTCGGGAGTTGAAAATTTTGAACCCGACAAAAATATGTTGATGTCAACACTTTTGGATCAAGGAGCACGCACATTGAGCCAGTGGATCTATTCAGATGTATTCCTTGAGTTATCTCACCCAAAGTAACGGTGAAGGCCGACTATATAGGTGGTACTCAAGCCCGGGCTTGAGGGCCCGGCTTGGGCTTGGTATTCTGAGGCCCGAGTCCTTCTGTCGGGCTCGGCCTGGCGGGCCTCAGGCTTGAAGCCGAGCCCTGACCATCACTAGGCTGGACCGTTCTTCTGGAGTTCTTCTGGCCCTGAGTCAGGCGTGTTTCTGATTTTCCGCCGCTCTCAAGCCTTAAAAACTCTATTGTCTCTCCTCTATGTCCTCTATGCATCTCAATGTGGCTGTTGTGGTCTCCGACATTGCGCGGGATCCCCCTCGCGAAAACTCGCCTGAAACAGGACGAGGGGCTGAACGGGGATCGGCGCACTGACAGCTGACAGCGCAAGCAATAGCGGAGCGCGCCCCATCCATCCAAGCATCATTTTGCTTCCCCCATGTCAACGGGGCATCGCTTGCGAGAAGCATCTAAGCCGCTTGTAAGAACTCTCCAAGCCTGCATGCTGCGCACCCTTGCGCACCGAAGATGCTTAAAACTTGCGAGGCAATTTCACTCTCATCCGACCTTCCCCGGAGTGTCTTTCTGTTTCTGCCATGGCCTTCAGTTCTCTTGTTGCTCTTTCCTTGGTGTCTAGCGCGGTGGGCGTGATGATTGGCCCGACCGCGGACCTTGTCATTTCCAACGCCGTTGTTGCCCCTGACGGGTTTTCTCGCTCGTATGTGTTCATCCTTCTGCGGATGCGGTGGATGTTGAACTGATCTAGTCCTCAGGGCCGTCCTGGCAGCGGGGTTGGTCCCCGGACCGACCATCATCGCCAACAAGGTCGGAACCCGCAGTCCCGTGTAATTCGAATCGCAGCCTCATTCGTCATTTCAGGGCGACGAGTTCAACCTCAACGTTATCGATAGTCTGACGGACAACACGATGTTGCGCAGCACCAGCATCGTGGGTCTCCCGGCTCGTATTTCTGATAGTTCTCTGACCTCGGACGAAAGCACTGGCACGGATTTTTCCAGCCCAACAACAGCTGGGCGGATGGGTGCGTCAACTCCGTGGTAATCTGCTCCACATCTGATTCTCCCTCCCCAGCCCTGCTTTTGTGAATCAGTGCCCCATCGCGGCGAACCACTCGTTCGTGTACACCTTCCCGACCGGCTCGCAAGCCGGCACGTTTTGGTACCACAGCCATCTTTGTGCGTCTCTCCAAACTATCTTTAGGCGCGATCCCCGACGGAAACTTCCTTTTGCGCAGCAACGCAATACTGCGACGGACTCCGTGGCGCTATGGTCGTTTACGATCCTGAGGATCCTCATCTCTCCCTCTACGGTTAGTCTTGATTATTTTTCTGTCGGTTAATTTCAACTGAGAGGAGCATAGATGTTGACGACGACAGCACCGTGATAACCTTAGCTGATTGGTACCATGCTCCCGTACAGACCCTCGGCGCTATCCCCGTGAGTATGATACTGTCCACAGCCGTGAGAATGCACGGGATATTAATCCGTGTACTAGACGCTCATCTCTACGCTCATCAATGGACTTGGTAAGTCCCCAGGCCATTGTCTCCCCCTTGTATGCTGACAGGATTGCTCAGGTCGTTATGCTGGCGGAGTACGCGCTCCCCGGTCCCGTTTCTGCATCTTTGTCTTACATGTCGAACCTTCTAGCCCACGTCTGAGTTAGCCGTCATCAGCGTTACCCAAGGCGTTCGCTACAGGTTCCGGATGGTTTCTCTCTCTTGCGGTAATTGTTGAGCACCTCCGAGCCGGCGCCCCTCACTTAACATTCCTTGAACCAGACCCGAACTTCATCTTCACGATCGACGGACACGAAATGACGATCATCGAAGTCGACAGTGTAAACCACAAGCCGCTCGTCGTCGACTCGATCCAGATCTGTGCGTAATTCGTTTCTTTCCGTGAGGGCAGCACCCCTGAATCTGGTTGGCCATGCAGTTGCCGGCCAGCGCTACTCCTTCGTGCTGACCGCGGACCAACCGGTCGACAACTACTGGATCCGCACCGTCGCCAACGGCGGTACTGCGGGCTTCGCCAACGGAATCAACTCTGCCATCCTGCGCTATGCCGGTGCTGCGATCGTCGACCCCGCGACGAGCGCGACGACCGCCACGGCAGCCCTCGTCGAGACCAATCTGCACCCGCTCGACGGGCCCGCCGTCCCGGGCACCGCTACCCCCGGCGGCGCCGACGTCCTGCTCAACCTCGCCATCGCGCTCGACTTCACGACGTTCAAATTCACCATCAACGGCGCGGTATGTCCCGCGTTTCCCTTCTCCGCCGGCTCGCCTAATAGTGTGTTGCGAAATAAATAGACCTACACGCCCCCCACCGCGCCCGTGCTCCTGCAGATTCTCAGCGGTGCCCAGTCCGCGACGGACCTCCTCCCGTCGGGCAGTGTGTACACCTTGCCCCGAACAAGGTCATCGAGGTGTCCATCCCCGGCGGCTCGCCTGGCGCGCCGCACCCCTTCCACTTGCACGGTGTACACATCTCTGCACGTCCGTAAACGAAGTCCCATTAACTTTGGTCTTCGTCTCTAGCACAACTTCCACGTCATCCGCAGCGCCGGCAATGCGACGTACAACTTCATCGACCCGGTCATTCGCGACGTCGTCACGACGGGCTCGGCCACCACGTAAGTGCTGCAAGCGAACGTCTGCCCGCGGTTGTCCTGATTGAATTTCTCAGTGATAACACGACCATCCGCTTCGTCACCGACAACGCTGGACCGTACGTCCCTGTCGCCACTTCCGTGGGGCAACGCACTGACCTAGTTATTCCCAGCTGGTTCCTCCACTGCCACATCGACTTCCACCTCGAGATCGGGCTCGCCATCGTGTTCGCCGAGGACACTGCGACCATCGCGCAGTCCGTGCAGCCCCGTAAGCACTGCCTTCTCCTCATCCAATCCACCTACTCATCAACGGGCGTATTAGCTGCCTGGGACGACCTGTGCCCCCTCTACGACTCGCTTACGCCCGATCAGTTGTAGATTCGCTTCGCGGAGACAGACACTCACGTAGATATAAAAAAAAAAGAAATTAGTCTGGGTTCGCTCGCTCCTCCGACACTCTCCACTCGCTCTCACTTTATTTCGTGATGCTATATATTATGCGCTTGGTCACGTTTGGAATATCAATGTAACTGAGCCGCCGTCTTCTTGCATGCGCCGCCGGCTCCCGCCTCGTCCGTTCCCACGCACCCCGCATTCGGCGCCTTTAACGACGTCCTTTTGGTCTTCATACACTTATTAATGTTCGTGATCTAGATTTAGACCAAGAAGTCAAGAATCCCTCTAAATTCGGTTCAGGTTGAACCATTTATTCAATATACATGCAAGATCACATACATATTGGACCTCATACGCGAAGCTCAAAGTTTGAAAATTGCCTTGATAACAATGATTCACGGACGAATTTCCCATTTAGTAGTACCGTGTTGAATGCTTTTTTACAGAGTACCGGGGCAATGTCATTTGCTACCAGGTCTCGTTCCTACACTATTGACTTTCGCTTCGCGCGCGACTCGGATTGCGCTGCATACCAGATACATAAAATGCAAAACAAGTCCTGCCACGTACGACCTGGGCTAGATTTGAACCAGCTCTCCCGATAGACATCAGAGGGCCTTATCTCCTATTTAATGAAACCCTAATCGTGTCGCAGTGGATTGTATTCAGACAGACACTATCTCTTGTGATTCAAAGCATTGATAAGTACTTGTTGTTCACTTATTGAGGCGTCAAATAAATCGTTGCATGCGCAAGACAGGGGAAAACAGTACCATCAACTCCCCCTACGCAGTCACAACAACGCTTCAAAAGGAGAAATACCCCGGGATCTGGCCCTGGCCCAGAACTCGGCTAAGTATCGGCCCAAAGGATACTGTAATTTGCAAAGAGGAAAAAAGAATCCCAAGCATTCCAAGTGTTCCCTTACGTTTCCACCAGTCTTGCAGGTTACTTAACAGTTCAGCTTCCATCCCACTGTAGGATTTGCAGTGCACGCGGATATGCACGGCGGGTCGGGCAAACCCGGAGTCCGATGGCGCGTATCAGATAACCGATAGGAGCCACGTGGCCATTTGGAAATTTTACAAACTCGGCCTGTGCGACGCGAAAAGATTTTGCCTCTCTCCCATCTCCCACCACAAACTCCGCGAGTACTCAACATGGTTGCCCTCGTCCAGCGCCCTGCTCCGGGCTTCACCGCCCCCGTCGTCGTCGACGGCGTCTTTGAGGATATCTCGCTCTCAGACTACCTCGGCAAATGGTTTGTCCTATTGTCGACTCGCGTCTGGGTGTCTCTGGGCTAATCGGGGATGGGTAATGCAGGGTGGTGCTGTTCTTCTACCCCATGTGCGTGTTTTGCTTTCCGTGCGATAGAGCGAGGGAGGCTGATGAAGTGGCACAGGGACTTCACCTTTGTCTGCCCGACGGTGCGCTTTGTCTTTGCCGCGCCTATGGACTTCCATGCTGACCCATCTCTCATCGCAGGAAATTCTCGCGTTCAACGATGCCCTCCCCACTTTCAAAGAGATCGACACCGTCGTCCTTGGTGCGCCCCCGTTGTACTCTGTATATTATAATCCTAACCATTGTTTCTTCGCCACCAGCCGTATCCACCGACTCGAAATACTCGCACCTCGCATGGGCCGCACAGCCTCGCAAGCAGGGCGGGCTCGGGCCCGACCTACACCTCCCGCTCGTCGCGGACCGCAGCATGAGCATCGCGCGCGACTATGGCGTTCTCCTTGAAGACGAGGGCATCGCGCTGCGCGGGTTGTTCATCATTGACCCCAAGGGCGTGCTAAGGTGCGTCTTGCCTCTCTCCCGCTCTTTCTCTGCTCGTACTCAGAGCAGCTAAAGCTGACGTCGCGCACCACAGACAGATCACTATAAACGACCTCCCCGTCGGCCGCTCCGTCGAGGAAACCGTCCGCCTCGTCAAGGCATTCCAGTTCACGGTACGTCCCATCTGCTTTGTGCTCCCCCTCGTCCCCTCGACCCCCTCCTTTGCGCCCCTACCTGCTCCTCTTTTCTTTGTTAAAACATGTAGAGCTGATACACGCGCAGGACCAATACGGCGAAGTCTGCCCCGCGAACTGGACTGAGGGGTCCAAGACGATCAAGGCCGAGCCCAAGGCGTCGCTTGCGTATTTCGCCGACCCCGCCGGCCACGCGAACGGCACTAACGGGCACGCTAATGGCAAGGAGGCAGCGCCCCCGGCGAAGCGCGCGCGGGTCGAGTAGGCGCGCGTGTTCGACAAATTCGGTGTGGAAGGTGGGGACAAGAGGAAGCAAGGTGCCATGACTAGATGAGTGATTTAGATTAGATGCAGGGTATTTTAGAGGGCGGTGGTTTACTTACTAGAGGTTCGGAATCATTCTCTGCTCATCCCCGATGTCGTGCACGAGCGGTGGAATTCAACCCACGAACACGGGTAAACTGAGGTAGGAACAAGACCTGGTGGCGGATGGTATTGTGTTTGTAATTTGAAGTGCATGCAGCTGGTTCGAATCCAGCCCGGGGCGTTCCTCTCTGCCATCGCTTTTTCCCCCATTACGCCGGCAACCAGCGCAAACGCAGGACGAATTGAAGCTTATTGAAGACTGATAGGTTAAGAATGAGACCCGGTGGTGAGTGGGATCGCATCCGCACTCTGTACAAATTGTTCCTGGAAGGTGCAGTGGGGAAGCTAGTTCGAATCCAGCCTAGGTCGTCCGCTTGCCGGATAGTATTTTTCGAGGGTTGTTTTCACTATATCTGCCGTTGTTCAACAGAGGCCAATCGAGGACGAATGTGTGGTAATGTTCTCCACGAGGGCTGGTCCGAATCCAGCTCACTAGTAGGTCGTGTGCCCATCATTCTTTTGCGGGGAATTATTTCATCTGCCGTCGATCGAGAAACAACTCAGGGATGCATTGGTAGGGATAGAACCTGGTGCGACTGTTTCGCGCCTGCGCTCTGTGTAATAAGTAGTCGACGGGCAGCAGTACGGTTCAAATCCAGTCCAGGTCGTGATAGAAGACGACGGGGGACTGGACAGCACTGGACAGCGTGTGGGGAAAGGTGGGTGTACGTGTGCATTCCATCCAGCTCCTCTCTAACTTTCTCTCTACACGTCGGCCTTCGTTGGATTCGCTAAAGGTTCTCCTTGAAATATTTACACGACTCTCAAGCGGAAGATCTTCTCGTATTTATCAATTAGTGACTCAGATTTTGCGGCCCTTGAGACGCCGTGGGCGCGGTATCTCGTGTACAGACGCCATAACGGATGGGTATATATGAATCTAACATATGACGGGATTTGCGCCATCCTGAGTTGCGTCGATGGGATTCCTTGGGAGTCGGAGAAGAAACCAATTTTTTCTTCAGTTCATACATATTTGGATACATGAAATGAATCTCCCTCCTCGCCAGAACCCCGATAACATTCGCAAACCCACACGCGATGCGCACATAGCCACCCATCTGGGAACCGTTTGACCAAGCGAAAAAAGCCCTGAATCTGAATCGGTCCGCGTCTCCTCCCATGTTAGGAGGAAATTCTCAGGGCTGGACGCCGTCCCAAGGGGACAATCTCCAAACGGGAGGAGGAAGATATTTAAGATCGATATGAAGACCCAGCTCCACGAAAGGTTGGAGCTCGGGGAGAATATCGACTTGAATCGGGCGGGAAAAGAAGATTGAGACGCGCACTGATGAAGTGAGCACTCGAGTGGAAATTCCTGATTTGATGAACTGCAAAACCGCCTCGTCCGAACAAGAGTGGCACCCGTGCATCTCGAGCTGCTTTACCCCTGAGAAATACGGGGCATGTAGGTCGGGAGGTGAGATGAGGGCTACCAGAAGGTCATCATCGAGAAGGGCTGAATGGTCGCCAGGGTAGTCGGTGAAGCGGAGATTCTGGATGGTGGGAGGCAGGTCACGAAGGAACTCGGTTAGGGACGACTTGGAAAACAGCGAGATGTCGATGTTGAGACTTTCTATGCGCGGGGCAGTGCCTAAAAGACCACCGGTATGTGAAATGCGGTCCGGGTCACTAGAATATCCTGAGAACGACAAATGGCGCAACTCCGGAGTCGAAAGGCGGGCGAAGAGGTAGTGAAACGTAATAGAGAGGAAGCCAGAAACCCAAAAGTCCAGCTTGTGCAGGAACGCACACACGATGACTGGTCCAGGAACTGCACCAGTGCCGGAGTCTGGGTGACCATCAATCACCAGCCGGCAAGTCTGTAGCGCAGTGCACCGGGAAAGTAGCTCTAAGGCGATATCGCTTGTGAGACGTGGTTCCATGCGTCCGGCTCCTGTGATTGAAACCTCTGTCAGAGTATTCCAGCGAAGCGGTAATTGCAGGGGACTGAAATTGATCCCGGCAATAGAAACGCTGGACATCTCTGACCCACGGAGGAATCCCAGCCCAGCGACCTGCGTAGTCTCATCCTCCGCCGCGTCAAACCTCCGACGTATGTGTATGATAACGGACTTCAGCCGAGGCACATCGGCAGTGGTAAGATGGGACCAGGGTGCCAGAACCGATGCTGGGATCGTGAGGCTGATATGCTCCCAACGGGAGGCAAATGGAATCAAATATTGGTGGAGAAAGTTTGGTGTGGTTGTTGGGAGAGGATCGTCATAAGGGCTTTGGACCGAAATGAACAACGGGCAGTCGCCGGATCGATTCAGCCACGTCTCGGCCGTCTGGAGCCGCTGCAGCATTTTCGCCTCAGAGTTGAATGAAGCAAGGCGATGCGACTGATTTCCTGGGAGGACAAGATGGAGCTTAGACCAGAGACGGGGTGTCGAGAGGGAAATGGTTCGCCATGAGCTGCATACGCGCCCGAGGAGGACGGGTGCCTCGGTGGCGCTCATAGCACAATTACGGGGCCACGGGAGGCAGGCGAGGAAGACTTCCTGGATAATGTCGAGTGGGAGTCGCCGGACCGGCGAAATGAGAGCTCTATGGGCGTCCACGTAGGCCAGAAGCCTGACGCGCTCCTCCGTGAGTTTGTCAAGGGCCTTCTGCACCTCGCTGATTTCATCGTCAAGACGCTTCAGCCGCTGGATCGGCTCAACGAGGAAAGCTCGGATCTCGACGATCTCTTCATCCTGGGGGCAGTAATTGGTCCCCAGCTTTGAGGTGAATGGAGACGACATGGAAGTCGAAAGGCAGTGCATCGGCAAGCATACACAATCAGCCTCGCACGATAATGTGATTGGCACCATGAGCCCACGTGACATATCGCGTAGAACCCAAAATAAGTTACAATCCAGATATTCGAGAGATTGGTCGAGTGGGCAGAAGGTACCGGTTCAAAGCCAGCATAATCCTGGGGGAAATAGACCTAGGCACGAGCCTGCTTCGTAGTCGGGCAATTTTCTTAGCATCGCGAATTTGTTCTGCGCGATGCGTCACGAGAGTCAGTTGGCAAGTTATGATCCAGAAGTACAGAACATTTTCGAACCGAAAATTCTGTGAGCTGACTTCAACGGGCCTTACCCCAGCTCCCTCTGGTATCTCTCTTCCCCGTCGTTACCTCTCCAACCACATGTTTTACATTGTACGTAGTCTACTTTCACTTGTCTCGGTTTACTCTTACGAAGCTCCGGTACTCACCTCAGTTTGTACCATATCCACCCCATACTACTTTACGTAGTGTACTGTAGCCAGGTACGACGACCCCAGAATCAAGTCAAGTCAATTATTTACCAGGATGATGATTTTTTTTCCCCAACCAAATGGACCAATATCTGGCGTGATTTCAGCCGATATATCGCGACCGCACTCTCCGTGCAGTGCCGCGGGAGAGCTTGACTCGAATCCAGGCCAGGTCGGACCATCTTTGGCAACTCCGTTTTCATTTTATTCTTGTCTCGCGCTAGACCGGTGACCGTCTGTCTATGAAAGTGTCGATAGACACCGACAGTTTACTTTCGGTAGACAGGCTGGATTCGAGCCTGGTCTCTCGCGGGTTCGACTAATAACGTAAATTGGCGCACCAATTTAGGGCTAACTTAGTGGAGATGAAACCTGGTGGCGAATGGTATCGCGCCAACACCCAATTACTGCCGTTTATATATAATGTTGGCATAGCTGGTTCGAATCCAGGTCGGAGCCAACAGCGAGATATATTTTTGCAGGTAGTGAAAATTGGGCACGGTCCGGCTGATCTGGCTGGCATATGTACCCTCCGCCGTGCATTAAAAGAGCTCGTGTGAACGTCAGTAGTGTAAATTGTAACGCGACCACAGCTAAATAGCCCGAAAGAATGACAGTGTCCTGAGGCTACACCAAGCCCTACACACACAGCAGCGAGGCAACCAGCAACCAGAGGCCCCACCCACCCGCGCGCGCCGCCGCACCTGTCTGCCCCCCGGCCCCGCCCCCGCCCTGCGTCCCACTCGGCGCCGCCCCACTCGCACTCGCACTGACCGTCCCACTCGCCCCACCCGCACCCGCGCCCGCGCCCTTCCCAACGACGTCCGCGAGCTGCGTCCTCGGCGTCGCCGCGTCGTACGCCCGGCGCCCGAGCCTTGTCTGAGTCACCTGCTCGTACGCGTACGCAAAAGCGAGGAGCCTTTGCTCGCTGAACGCCGTGCCGACGAAGGTGAGCCCGAAGGGCATGCCTGGCGCGTCGCCGATAGGCTCGTCCTTCCCGCCCGGCGCCGTGGGCTTCGTGGAGTTGGGGCGGAAGCCGAGGGGGACCGTCACTAGAGAGAGGCGCGTGGCGTGAGCAAGCGGCTGAGATGAGCCCAAAAGGAGTGGGCGCGTACCGATCGGGTAGCCCACTACGTGCGAAGAAAAAGGCATGAGCGTTTATCAACTCGCCGCTGCGCAGAACCCAAGACGCACCGTACCCCGCCAGCTGGAACATGAAACTATTCTCCGGCAGCACCAGCGCATCCAGATTATACTGCTTCAGCACCGCGTCGATTCCCCGCGTCGCGCCCAACTCGTGGTTCGTCTGCAGCGCCGCCGCGTACGCCGCGTCCACTTGCATCGGCTCCGCGAGGTCGAAGTGCAAATTCCACTCCGCGTACGCGTCTATCGGGGGCTCCTCGAGGCCCTTGTGCGCGTCATTGAACGCGGCGATGTCCGCGATGGTGTGGACGTTTGTTGGGATGGACTTGAGAGTCGCGAGGTAGGCTTGGATGTCAACTTTGAGGTCGGTGTGCAGTACGGTCTGTAGAGATGTGGAAGTAGTCAGGACAGTGAGCCCCCGCGAAAAAAAATAATTTGAGGTTGGACGAAAGAAAGGAAAGGACGCACGCTCCCGGCGTCGTTCCCCAGGATGTCCTTCGCAGAGGGCACGTCGGCGGGATCGGTGATCACAGCTCCCAGCCCCTGCATCGTCTTCAGCGCCGCTGTAAATGCGTCCGCGCCGGGCACAGCTGTGCGCTGCTACTGAGCAACAGACCCAAAGAACAGAGAGAGTGGCGCGACGCACGTCCATACGCGGTATCAATGAAGACGGTGCGGGGGACGCCGAGGCGCGCACCCTTGAGCGCGTCCTTGCTGAGGGCGGCGGTGTAGTCCGGCACGCTGCCGGGCTGCGCGTCCGTGTACTTGTCCGCCGCGTCCTTCCCCGCGATCGCTGAGTCGGTCAGCGGAGGATCGACCCCTCGCAAATAAATAGTGCGCACCGGAGAGCACAATAGCGGCGTCGGTCACCGTGCGCGTCAATGGGCCTGTGGAAACCTGTCTGAGGTTCGCGTAATGGGGCGCCGAGAGGACACGCACCAACGGTATCCTGGTGCTCGCTCACGGGGATGACTGCGACGATCTTAGTTCGTACGCCGCTATCCACAGAAGGGGCGCACCGCCAGTCCGCGACGTGAGGCCCACGGTGGCCTTGACGCCGACGACGTTGTTGTAGCTCGCCGGGCAGGTGATGCTCCCCGCCGTCTCCGTTCCTGCCAATGCCGGCGTGAGCACGCGTCGTCTCTCGGGTCAGAATTCGAACTGACCTAGTGTTGCTGCGGCGAGACCGATGGCGGCGGACACGCCCGAGCCGCTGCTGGAGCCACACGCGTCACCCTAGGTCATTCCGTGAGCTGCGACGCAACAGAAACACCGGCACAGACCTTGGGGTAGTACGGATTTGTGGTTTGGCCGCCGCGGCCAGACCAACCGTCGGGTGCGAGCGGGCCAAAGGCTGCCCATTCAGACTGCCAGAGAGGAATGAGCATCGTCCCGCATTTGTTCAGCACGTCCAAATTCTAATACCATGTTCGTCTTGCCCAGAATAATCGCCCCGGCCTGAGAGCCAATCGTGAGTAAGCGACGCCGCGAGCATGGCCGCACGCTGACCTGCCGCAGTTTAGCTACCACTGTCGAATCCCCCGGAACGACGCTGTTGAGCAGCGCATAGGAGCCGGCGGTGGTGTTCATCCCGTCCTCGAAGCGCGTCGCGATGTTGTCTTTGACGAGGATCGGGATGCCGTGCAGGGGCCCGAGCTTCGTGCCCTGCTTGCGCTGCGTGTCGAGGTCCGCTGCTTGTGCGAGCGCGGTCGGGTTCGTCTCGATCACGGCGTGCAGCTCGCCGTTGACTTCGTTGATTCGCGCAAAGTAGGCCTGGCGCGGGGCGTGTCAGATGCACTAGTATTGTGAAGACACAAGAGTGGGTGTGGGGTTCGCACGTTGACCAGATCGACACTGGTAAAGTGGCCCGCGTCGAGGCCCGCTTGCAGATCGGCGATTGTTGCCTCGTAAAGGTCTGGGAATGTTGAAGCATCCGCTCGAGGCGTGGAAAGCGAGAGGACAGGTTGCAGGGCGAGGGCCAGAGCTAGAAATAAACTGAAGAGCATTGCGGCGCGAACAAACGAGACGCTTCCATCGACAGGACGTTAAATGGTCGGGCGTTGGTGCCACGACGGCGAGACATAACCGCACGCCTCGAATTGATCACATCATGGCGGCTGATCCGCTGGGCGATCAAGTCTTGGCGACGAAAAGGGGCTTGTGTCAGATTTGAGTTCCATGGGACTGCGCTATAGACTTAAAAACAAGGTCACTTCCCATGAAAAAAAACAACATCAGATGGAACGACCTGGGCTTGATTCGAACCAGCGTTACCTCCACGTCACGGTTGCTTGTCATACAGTGTGGGTGCGATACCAATCGCTACCACTGCCTACCAGGTCTCATTTCCGCCAGGTTTGACTTCGCTTCGCAGAGGATTGCACTGCAGATCGAACGAAGCTGGACATGCCACAAAAGAAAAAATAACAATCAGATGGAACGACCTGGGCTGGTTTCGAACCAGCTGCGTCCCTTTGCGTTATGCAACTCCTGCAACAGGGTGTGGTGCAATACCATTCGCCACCAGGTCTCATTCCTACCAACGCAGCCATATATTTCTCCTGTGATTTTGTCCGTGGTCACGGTGGAACCACTGTGGATTCATGTGTTGGGTATTTTGCAGGTTTAGAAGGGTCAGAAAAAAAATCAACTTTTTTGCTGCCCGTCTGAGTGTCTGGAACAAGGTCTGGAATGTCCGGAACGGCTTGCCCATGGTTTGTGTGGCCACCATTGGTGCGGATCGCTCACGAATGGATGCTTGATTGCGCTCAAAACTCGCATTTTCAACAATCTGCCTGGGAAAGTTACCTGATTTGGGGCTAACATAACTCGGCTAATAAGGTAGGGAGGGTCCAGCGACCTTTAAGTCACTTTTAGGAGTGGGTGTAAGGTGCCTGGATTTCCACAGGGAAGATAAGATACAGGTTGGTAAAGCTCAGGCTTTGTAGCGAAATGTATTGCGCCCGCCCTTCTTTCAAAGGCGGCAAAAGATTCTGCGGGACATCCTTGTTCGAATCAAGGCTAGGCCACTATACCTCGCGTGTATTTTTATTTGCGCGTTATACTCCCAATCATTTCGACTTCTAAATTAGCCTAGCCATCGTCCTGGACTGATATTCAGAAGTCTTAGGCCGGGCTGCATTCTAAATTCCCAAGTTTCTGAGTCCAACTTGAACCTTCTCACCAGTGAGAGACATCAAGCCTCAAGCCTAAAAGGTGTGAATTATCAAAAGCGAAGAGCTGCAGTGGGATTTTATGCTCAGTCGATGAGTGTCATTTAAAACACTATGGACGTCGATAGAGGCATAAAAACATCCAAATGTCGAAAATATGGATGGCCAACGATCACGGTGTGGCCCTAATCCTGCTTAACTTCTTATTAGCCGTCTATCACTTCTCAGTCATGGGCCAAGGTCGAAACAGAGGTAGCAGAAATTTTCAATAAACCGACGGTGGGATTTTATAGCGCAAGATTGTTTCTCGATCAGGTTTGGTCAAACCAGAACGTTGAGGACTGCAAAATACCCGCAGGGCGTCGGCTTACTTCTGTTGTGGGATATGCAACCAGGAAGCGCCCGTTGGCAGAGGTTATCGCCAAAACAGGTTCGCCGAAGAAAATTAACATATACATAGATACGACACAAGGGAGGACTGCGTAGTCAGAGCAGGAAGTAATCGTAATCTCTCGAAATGCAATTCTGGCGGCGCCGCACACTAGTAGAACATTATTACATAACAACTTTCACAGCGGACACTGTCGGAAAGATGATAGGGATATTGGAGAAATTGAAGCTCCAGGCCGTGCTAGGCTCTCCTTTTTCCGGCGAGATGTATTTATTTGGCTATGTGATACGTCTTCTGTCGGAAATGCCCTGGGCGCCGAGTTGAAGCTCAACTTGCTGCTCAAGTTTATTTAATCTTCGCTACATGTCGTTTGAGATACTTAATAATTGCTCATCTCCCAGATAAAGAATTCACCAGCTCTGCCGTCAATTTTCAGAGCTTACGCGTGACTTTTCGTGATCACATTAGTGCCTAACTTTCGGTCACAGGTTGGTCACAGGTTGTACTAACGGTCACATGATCACAGTCAGACAATGAAATTGACGTGACGCGTCGTGCCACCTTACTCTTTCACCCTTTCTCCCACCTTCAAACATCTCGCTCTCTGGTTCCTTCTTTTCTCCAGTATCTCCACTTCGTATTGCTAGTGAGTTCAAATTTCCTCACCAATAGTCCGAGCATCCTGGACTGCCGACCGGTGACAAAACCGTCGAGTGGCAATGCCACCGGTCAAGGTTATGAGCTAGTTCTCAATTTATTCTCTGACATTATCTCACTGGCCAGGAAACTCTCTATGCTTCGTCTCTTAGCCGATGCTCATTCCAACTGGACTCCACGGACGGCGAAGGAGGTAGACGCAGTCCGCGCTCTTTCCATGCAACTCGAGATCAAGATCTCATCACCTTGCGATCCTGGACATGCGATATCCCTTGTTGATGACCATGCAGTCATGAGCGCGGCCCTTCGACGCGTTCAAGGTCTACTCTCTGCATTCCACCGACTGCCAGCTAAGATTCTAGGGCGGATATTCGAGCACTTCGTGATGCATCGCACCGAGCTGGACTCCCGAGGAAATGCACTGCTGTTGTGTAGCGTATCCAAGCGTTGGAGATCCGTGGCGTTTTCGACACCTAGCCTGTGGAACAGTCTGGAGCTGATTGTTCGTCCGGGCTGGAACCCCGCGTTCGACAGCACTTGCATCTCCCGTTCATTCCCACTTCCCCTGAACATACGGCTGCGCTACGAAGACTATTTTCCACCAGCGCTGGAAGCAGCTTTGCGTCTAATCTCACGCAATCTCGGACGCACTCGGTACCTGTCCCTCGATTTACAGCAACCGTGGAATGGCGAATTCTGTGCGCGCCCCGCCCATGTCTTTCCAGATCCGAAGGATTGTACCCATGCGAGCGAGCTCGTATTCCTCACAATCTCTATTCCCCCCAACACAGTCGTCTGGGAGTGGATCTTTGCTGTCGTTGGAAGCGCCCCGAAGCTTACCCGCTTTGCGTTTCTCGGAGATGTTGTCCTAAACGCCCCTTGGACGCAGCTGGTAAATCTGAGTTTGGGATCCATCACCCTCTCCGAAGCCTTCTGCGTGCTCGATGACGCGCCCCATCTTCAAATTTGCGCTTTCATCCTCACTTCATCGCCGGAGCAGCCCCAAAAGCGCATCCTTGTCCACTCGCTCAAATGCCTGATGCTCCAGTGCGACGAGACGCCGGGCACCGATGATGCGACACTATTCCTTGCCTACATGTCCCTCCCCTGCCTCATCTCCCTCGCCATTGTCGGCGCCCGCGGAATTTGGCGCCAATGCGCGGTCACAGGCTTCCTCGATCGCTCGGCCTGCACCCTTCGGCGCCTCAACCTTGTTTGCACGCCCATATCTGACCGCGAAGTCTTCGACTTGCTGTGCCACCCCAGCATACAGAAACTGAGCTCGCTCAAGCTCGAAAATTCACCGACGGCGGTGCGATGGAAGTTGTTCCGCGACGTGTTGCTTGCTGCGCCTCGATGGTACGGGCCGATGATACGTTCCTTGCGGACGATCTACCTCAGTCCCATTACGTGGTACGGCGACGTTGTCACGACGCTGGAAGCTCGCATGGACGATGACGGGCGCTACGCATTGAAGTTGTCTCCCGGGATACCGGACATGAGCAGGACGTTCACGTTAGAGATACCCTATAGTGAACTCAGGGAAGTAGAGCAAACATGGCCAAGTAGAATAGAGCCGCTGTGTCCGTATTATTATACCTTCGATGATTGAATTAGTTTCTCAGATTCGAATCTTACCGTCAAAAGTAACCTGCGGCAGCATTTATTGATTTGTGCATAAGCGATCATCGGAGAACACCTTGGTGAACAGCTGCTGTAATTCGTCGTTCCTTTTCTTCTGTTCAGAGTGATTTACGTTCGCCCTATCAACATTAGATGCGTCGGTGAGACGCAGAAAGCCAACAACCTGAATATCAATCTCTCAATCAGTCTCACCGCCATCGATATCAAGGAACTGCCAAAGGCAACGAGGTACGACCCAGCCCATTTTTATGATGAAAATACGGATACTGAAGGTCGCAAAATAGTCTCTTCGCAGCTCCGAAGTTTCTACCCATGATCGAGACGCTAGAGCATGCTGAATGTACACTCCAAGACAACTCACTGAAGGTGTCATGAATCATGATATGTCAACTGCGTAAAAATATCGGCTATATATTTAGGAGTTGATATTCTAGTTCTCCCAATATCGCATCTAGGAACGCAAAGGAACGCCAATGTCAGCCAGCGTCAAGTGAATGGCAGAATAGACACAACGAGACCTTACGGGTTGAATTCTTCTAGCGGGACGGGGTATTGTTCCTGATTCACCGGAGACCGTTCGGTGACATGACGGCAATGTTATATTGATTTTAGACTCGTGACCAGTCTGCCTACGAGTGGCAAAAAAATGTGGCAAGCACTTTGCCGTAGGCAGACTGGTACAATTCGGAATGATTGATTGGGCTGAGCTCGGAGTTTGAATTTTTCTTGTGACCCACGCCCTGCACTCAAATCTCAATATTATTATTGGGTCAAAGTTGAAGGCCTGCATGGATGGGTTGTATCTAAATTTCTGTCTCTTCAGAATTTCATTCTCTGAGCCCATGGCATCGCAGCGTAGACCCAAACTTAATTGAGAAAGACAGATCCGGTCCGAGACCCGGTGATCGGCGTCATCGGCACCACTCAAAATTTGAAACTCCGGGCCCAGCTCAATCACCTGTTCCGAATTGTACCAGTCTGCCTACGGCAAAGTGCTTGCCACATTTTTGCCATGTAGGCAGACTGGTAACGAGTCTATATTGATTTATTTACCGCAGACAATATGGCGAGTTTGGCCTTATGTCGTGATTGCCATCAACGTGTTGCGTCATGTGGCTCACTGATGTTGCTGACTGAGCCTGAGTGACTGCCACCGACCTTCGACCTTTTGCTGGCCTGCTCCGTGGACCACTTGATGCTCTTGGTTCCGAATCCGGACAGTTGAATCAAGGGCTCAGGGCCGATGCTTCGTCAGGTCACTCCGCATGCCACCCCGCACCGTGCCCCTGCGAAGCTTCCCACATGATGATCGTTTATGCCACGCTGGAAGCATCGGGTTCTCGAACCTCCATCTCTATGCTACTCAAATAACCGGTTCCCCGTATGTTTGACCGCTTTTTCCCGCCTGACAGCACACCTCTTTTATTAGCCACCCACGGCTATGGTATTCCGTGTCTTGACTTTCGGCGCTCGAATGCCGAAAATGGCGCAAAAGCCCAGTCGTCTATCACATCGGAAGGGTAGCGTGGCCGTTACCCGCCAGCTTCATTTGGCACGGCAATCAATGTCGGAGCTTGAATCTCGTGGCCACCCGGCGCCACCAACGGCGGGCCCGGCCCATTGTCCTCCCCTATTGTCCTACTAGCCCCACCTTCCCCCCTGTTCTGTTGCCTCGTCCAGTTCTTTATTCTTTCTGTTCTATGTAGGTAGTGTGTATATTCTCCAATACACTGAAAAATCTCCACCATCGGGCAGTCATTTGACTATGTATATAACAGGTATAATCGAACAATTGTCGCGTCCATTTGACGCGTCGCCGTTCAGGGTGGCACAGCGCGTCAAGAGATCACATGTACTACACATGTAATAAACTTGTTTGGCTCTGGCTCTCGGCCCTTTTCTCCCTCACATTGCTCCAGACTCCGTACTCATCCATTCAACATCTATCGCACTCCCCATGCCCGCCGACCGGACCTCAGAGAAGGGCCCAGTAAATAATCCTTCGGGAGGGAATCAGCACCGCTCTAAACCGCTCCGTAAGTTGTGCCACTTGCCGCTACTCTAATTCTGTGGCAGCTCATTCGGCCATTCCCAGTCAAGGAACATCCAGAACTGCCGGAGTGGATTCAACAGTATATTGATGATGGTGTAAAGCAAGCGGATATGCCGCGCAATATCCTGGACGACCATGGGATTACTATTGGGTATGTCTCCATGCTTTGTCCCGGAATACATTGTTCTTGAACCAGACCCTCTTCAGATTGCGGAGCATTGAAAGGATTATCAAGAACAGCGACCTTCACACATCCCGCCACTCAGGCCTCACAGATGTGGACAAGGGCGCTGCCATTATGGCCATCACTCAAGAGGACCCTCTTGGACGATGGGGTGGTCGCAAGATCAAGGAAAAGCTCTCTCTGCAATCCGTTCATATTCCGAGGTGTGTCATCTACTAGTTCCTTCGCTTTTTTGTATCTCATTGCCTAGTAGAAAATTCATAGACGATGTGCGCGGAGTTCTAGACCGTGATGCGAGCAACATGCGAAAACCCGGTGCTAAAAAAATCCACACCCGCGGTTTGTGGTCTGCTGAGTAATTTTCCGTCCCCATTAGTGCCCGAAGATTGGGCTTGCACATTTGGCAAGTCTGATTGACGGACTTGCGCACCAATTTGTGACCACCACAGTGCACCCGCACACTTGTGGGAATTATCCTACGTTCTTTCGATGCTAGAGAGCGCCCTCAATTTTTTTTAGGATGGGTTTGTTGGTAATTTTCCATCCCCATTAGTGCCCGGAGATTGGGCTTGGTACAGGTGATCGGTGGACTCAAATAGTAATTTGCAACCACCTCATCGCAACTGAGCACTTGTAGGAATTATCACCCTTGGGCCAAATGCCGGTTTTCTTGAATTCTGCTTTGAGCTCGTTCCGGACCTGGTGAGCCTTGGCGTTGGATACCTGTGATTCAGGCATCTTTGCAGGCCCGCACTGAATATGGTAGCTTTCACAAGTCGCGCAAAAGGCGCGTGTTGGTGTCGTTGTGTCGTAGAGAGCAAACGCGTGGTGTCACAATCAGGTCACACTGGGCGAACAGCGAGTGCACTCGAAAGGTTTCCGAATTTCATGGATTGTTTATTGTAGTACTGGTATCTAGAGCATAACTACCGCTGTCAACTTGGCCGCATACCGCTCAAAAAGACACGGCATGGGTGGCGGCCTAACCATCTCCCCGAAAATACACGCCACGCACGCCCTCATTGATCCCCGCCATGCGCACTCCTTTGCGAGCAGCACAGGTGGCTGGAGGGATATCTTCGGTCGCTGGGACCCACACCCAGGGATGATCAGAATCAGCATCAATATCCGCACTCAGCGCGCAAAAGCAAATCACACACCGTCCGCAAAGGCCAGGAGATCCCGAGCCCCTCCTAATTGCAGACAATTGAGGGCTGAGACAGCAAGCACAGCGTTCGGTGGGTGCACTGAGAACAATGGACCGGAGAGCTGTTGATGGCGCCGGGTGGCCGCCGGAATTGGGACTCCGACTGATGGGAGCCACCCAAATTCAGCCTGGCGGGTAACGGCCACCGTAGAAGGGGCAGATCTCCTCATTTGACTGTCCATAAATTCTGAGAGTGCAAGCGGGCGGCATCCATATCCCGCCTCTCAAACTACCTCGATGGGCCATTCTCTAGGCTGGCGCTTCGCGCTGGCACTACCTCACGTTCGACTCCATTTTGAACCTGGCTCGTGTGCTGCGATTGACTTCCCCCGCAGTTGGTGACTTTTCCCTGTGCTCTTGCGGGCCCCCATCGCCGCCAGTCCGTTCCGGCCACCCTTCCCGGAAACTGGTCCTCCATTGGGTGTTACACGTGGGTCAAAATTTCCACCTTGCTAAGGGTTGTGAGTCTCATGGTATTTGTGAACCGATAGTGACAATGCAGGCGCGCGTACTCTTACAGGGGCTTCTACCACAGATCTTGTCAATATGACGGTGGAGGTACGGGATAATCTGTTTCACTGGCCTATTAATTAACCGCATTCCCAGAACTGCATTGGGTTCTGTGATTCTAAAAAATTCGTCTTCGCTGGAGTCGAATTTATGGTTAGTTCGTCTGTCACTTATCAACGTACTGGTACTGATCTGTCCTCTGACGCCCGGAAGCAAGAGTGCTGTATGTGCTATACATACCGACTGATTTCCGCAGCTAACGGGAACACTCAGATTGTGATGACTTCATTGAAAACTCCTACGCCCATCACCGATTGTAACTTGCCTTGTACGGGGGATCGCAACGAATCTTGCGGTGGCCCGGGTCGACTAAACATATTCTGGAGTGGCGCCGAGCCACCTCCGCCTCCCACGATACCACCTTCCATTGGAAAATGGGAATCTCTCGGGTGTTATAGGTACTTTTATTCTGCGAGGCCGACGAAAAATGACCGTTTAACCAATACCAGTGACAACGTCAACGGTCAGGGACGTTCCCTCGTCAATGCAGTGAACGTAGAGGGCCAAGTCTCCCTCGAGACCTGCACTTCGGCGTGCTTCGATGCTGGCATGCCGCTCTCCGGTAATCCCGCCCTTATCATCATTGCCTTTGTTTTCTCATCGAACGGTCGGCAGGTACTGAATTTGCCGACGAGTGCTGTCAGTTACCCTCGTAAATCACGGATCATCCAAAAATCTAACATGTCCGACAGTTTGCGGACCAGCGATCGTAAATGGGGGCGCTCCCGAACCCGCTTCGGACTGTAATATGGCCTGCGCTGGAAATATCTCGGAGTTGTGGGTTGACCGATTCCTCGTCTCTGTGCAGCTACTAATTTTGTACGTCAAGTTGTGGTGGTCCGAACCGATTGACGGTATATAATTACACTGGAACAGATCTGCCTCCGCCGCCTGTGGGCGGTGGTGGCGGAGGCGCGGCCGGTGGAGTAACGGCAATCGCGACTGATCTTCCCAGCCCATGGGCTTATGTTGGATGCTTTGTGTAAGTCGACACATACACGTGGGTTTCTCATTCTCACTGCGGGAATTAGCGACGGTGCCACAGGCCGGGTTCTCACCACCGAGACGGACAATGCGAATTTAACCATGGAGATTTGTGTTGCCACCTGTGACGCGCAAAACTTCACTATTGCGGGAGGAGAGTTTTCGGTATGCCCCTCGTTTTACAGTCATCCGCCGGGATTATTGATAGCATTTCGGATCAGACTCAGTGCTGTACGAAGTTTGTGTCATTGGCACTGAATGATCTATTGACCTATCTTTCGCGTTTAGTTTGCGGGAACGATCTCATAGAAGGAGCCACTCCGGCAGCAGAATCCGACTGCAATATGGCTTGCGGAGGAAATTCAACGTGCGTCTCCGATTTTTGAATAATGTTTTAAATCTCAAGAGGAACGACATGACACAGTCAAGCTGTAAGTTCACTTGTAAACTGTTTCTCATTGCTCCTCAAAGAAATCACAGTGTGGCGCTGGAAACCGACTGTCTGTGTATTCCACCGCACAGAATATCACCATTCTTCCGGTACCTGTTCCACAAAACGCCAGTATTCCAGGATCGTGGTCTTATCAAGGCTGCTTGGCGTGAGTGGATTTCCATTGCTATGTTGAAAGAATGTTAACCGCTTCCTGGCCCTCCATAAAATAAGTGAGAAGCCCGGCGGGCGTGTTTTCCCGTGGCAAATCGACAACACCAACAACAATTCTGCAACCAATTGTCTTGGTGAGTGTGCAGCATTCGGCTACACTGCTGGGGGAATGGAATTCGGTAAGTCTGGCTTCCTCTCCTCGGCGGGTGGATTTATGCATGTCTTGGCCCAGGTTTCCAATGCTGTAAGTGCCGCGATTCGCATGTACAATCTCAAACTTATTGTCGCTAGTCTGTGGCGACGTGTTAGATGTCACCACGAGTGGTGTCTCGTTGACGCCTGAAAGCGACTGCAATCTTCCTTGCAGCGGGGACCCCATTCATCTATGTGGCGGGGGAGATAGAATCCAGTACTATGTTTGGACAGGTCCAGCTCATGTCTGGCATAAACCCGATATAACCGGTCGCTATGAGGTCAGTACCTATCGCTGAGATCATTTCTACCAGGCTGACAGGCGTTCTATCCAGTTCTTTGGTATGTTTGGAATCGTGCACTGATGGATCCACTGAGTCATCTATGTTTCTTTTTAGTTCCCGGGTAAGGAAGTTCTTGTGTGTGTTGTTTAAGAGATTCAACCATTCCAGTGTCGTCGTGCCGCTGATAGCGACGGTGGGTGTCAACAATAAAGTGACTTTCCTCGAAAAAAGCGGGACCTCAGAGTAAGCGCTCCAAGAATGCTGCTATTGGCTTAAGTTAATAAGATGTGGCTTAGATTTCGCAATTCCACAGGTGGAGTTTCTTTTGATGAACACTTCATTGGATTTAACTCGTGGCAAAGGTGCCTATGAACTGGATTTATCACTGGTAGACGACTTCGATAAAGCATGGCGCGCTATGCACGTCAAGTCGGACGTTTTTTGTTCCGGAAGTATCACCTTACCCGACAAGGGCGCCCGGCAGCTCAATGTAGGCGGCTGGTCGGATGATTCTACAAAGGGAGTTCGCCTTTATACGCCAGATGGATCCCCCGGCGTGAACGGAACAAATGACTGGGAAGAAAACTTCGAGGAACTTCACTTACAGCGGCAACGATGGTATCCTAGTGCGTTGTCTCATACATCCTCTGATCCACATCCCTCACGAATCCATCTCAAAGCTGCTGCTATGCTTCCAAATGGCACGGTCATGGTCATTGGAGGTGAAACAGGTAGCAACGCTTCGCCAGAGCCGAACGTGGAGATTTTGCCCACTCCAGAGGGCGGAGATACTGTCATTTTCCTCGACTGGCTAAATCGTACGGACCCAAATAATCTTTATCCGTTTGTCTTCGTTCTTCCCAGCGGTAACCTATTTATCGGTGAGTCAAGTTTGGCTCGAAATTTCAAGTCTTGCGTTGATTATCATGACAGTTTACTACAACGAGGCCCGAATCCTCGATGCCGGCACATTCGATACAATACAAACATTGCCCAACCTTCCAGGCTCAGTCACCTCTTGTACGTCATCCGACGAGCCTTTCGTGCGCAATACAGCCCTCATATTCTTCCAGTCTTGGCCGGACGCACTTACCCGCTGGAGGGCGCCGCAGTGATGTTCCCGCAACATGCTCCGTATACAGATCCGTTGGAGGTCCTCGTTTGTGGTGGGAGCACCCCCGGAAACGGATTTGCCCTCGACAACTGCGTCTCTATCCAGCCCGAAGTCGAAAACGCGACGTGGGCGTTAGAACGAATGGTGAGTTTCCATGGCCTTGCCGATTTAGTCTCAACCAGCGTAGCCTTCCCCGCGCGTCATGCCATGCATGGTCACTCTTCCGGACGGCACATTCCTCATACTCAACGGCGCTGTCCAAGGCGTTGCGGGTTTTGGTCTCGCTACTGACCCGAATCTCGGCGCACTCTTGTATGACCCCACGATGCCACTCAACCAGCGAATCTCCATCCTCAATACCACTATCGTTGCGCGCCTATACCACTCTGAGGTTCGTCGCTCAATCGTGTCTTCACGCTCCCAGAATTGATGTAGAAATTCTCTAGGCTATTCTGCTTCCCGATGGCCGCGTATTGGTGTCTGGATCTGACCCAGAGGACACCAATCCGGAGGAGTTCAGAATCGAGGTGTGTTTTGCGTCAGCTATGCCACTTTGCTCACGTCGCATTAGGTGTACGTCCCTCCGTACCTGGCGCAAGGCCTCAAGCAACCATCGTTCACCATCGTGGATACAGACTGGGCCTATGGGAGTAAGCACAGCATTAATGTAACTCTGCACCAAGGAACGACCTCGACGATGAAGATCTCTCTGATTGCGGGTGAGAGCCAGGACATTCGTTTGTGAGTAACGAGTTCTCAACGATTTTCAGCAACGTCATCTACGCACGGTAATACCATGGGAAGCCGCACTCTCTTCCCTGCCTTCCGTTGTGTCCGCAATACTTGTACTATTACTGCGCCGCCGAACGCGTTCGTGTCGCCTCCGGGTTGGCACCAGCTGTTCATTCTGGATGGACCAACTCCGTCTCATTCAGCGTGGGTCCGAATCGGAGGGGACCCCGCGGGAATTGGGAATTGGCCGGACCTGCCCGACTTTACAGTTCCGGGCGTGTGAGGGGTGGGACGTTTTGGTTCCTGGACAGGCGTGGAGACTGTTGATTATTTCATTGGACATTTGGATTTCGTCCGGACTATTTTTGATTTAGGCACTTCGAGTTTTTTTGTCTTTCAATTACATCAGAAAAGCGTTGTCCGTACAAGCTTCATTGCCAAATTAAGATTTATCAATTGTCATAAATCTCATGGAGTCTGACTGCGGGAGATTATTGCCAAATGCCTCGACGTTACTTCATGCCGGACAAAACAGCAATTGCCAAACTTTGGGGTCAACAAATCGACACAAGGGCGTGGAAGGCGAGTTCTGATATATTTACAATGTATGGGACGCACCGTGGACGCAGCTAGTAAGTATACAGGCCAAGAAATATTATACTACAGATTTGAGGTAAAAGCTAAAACCCGGATGAAGGACTACCAGGTCGTCTTGTTCTTGTTCTTGCTTTTGTTCTTTGCCTTCTGTTTCTTTTTGTTGACGTTCACGTGTCGGGGTTCGCGAGCACTGTCCTGCGCTGTGCTCTGTCTGCGTCGACGCATTTCGAGGTATTCGCGATAGCGGGGATCTCGGCTTTTCAAAGCGATGACTAATTGCTACCATGATAAAGACAGTGAGAAAAGAGACGAGAGATGAGAGCGCGCAAAGACCTGAATCATCTCGTTGTACGTCGCCCGGGCCTCTGCTTGGTAAGGCCGATTTGC
The DNA here is from genome assembly GCA_029289555.1 of Mycena latifolia. Taxonomy (NCBI): domain Eukaryota; kingdom Fungi; phylum Basidiomycota; class Agaricomycetes; order Agaricales; family Mycenaceae; genus Mycena; species Mycena latifolia. The sequence continues at coordinate 149,796 of JARJLE010000016.1, read as the reverse complement.
TTTCCTGCAGAGCCTGAATTGCGTGAGTAACGACGTCCCGCAGAATAACGATCAAGCTACCGTTCTTCGCGCGGAGACGGACACGGGCCGCACCTGTACGGCCCGACCCACTCGAAAGTCTTCAGTGTTTTAAACGTGCTCCAAAACGCATAGAACGGGGCGGCCTCATGGGGGAGGCTGCTAGTGTCAGGATCCCAGTTGTCCAGCGTCCACACTGAACAACGGGAGCCGAAACGTGGGTATTCGAGCAATATATCGTGAAAGGGACGCCAAAGTTTCTCGTCGTGTGCCAAACAGACAAAGAAATTGCCGATGCTCTTGAAGTCGTTCTACCCGAGGGGTTTGAGTAATGCCACGCTCTTGTAGAACCACTCACATCATCCATGTAAGACCAACGGGGGAGAGATTCGACGAATTCGTAGATAGTCAACGGAGTGATGCCCGGTCCGCACGACTGGTTATTGGCTGCGTATGTTTCGGGATTGAATCGTGCCTTGATGTATACGCCGGGGCCTGGGGATCCAAAGAGCCACTCTGACCACGACTTTTGGGGGGCGGCAGTTTCGCGGATTTCTTCGTTCCACCCGCCAGGCGGCGCGAATGGCGGCGGTGATTTCGTGGCTGGCTCAGAATCAACTTTAACTTCCCGCGTCAAGTCATAGTGGTAGCGTTTCTGAAAAAAAAGTCAGAGCAAATTTGGGATGGAGAAGCGAAAGCGACATTGTTATCGGACAGAGTCTGTCCGGAAGTGAGACCATCGATATCGGGAGAGTACAACGAATCTGACCTCGTACGCCTCCAATACCCGATTGAACCTCCTCGTGGCCCCTTCGACATCGTCTTGATTCTTGTCTGGGTGGTGTACAAGGGCCTTCTTGCGATATGCCCGCTAATGGACCCGTCAGTATTGCCAATGCCGCTAAGCGAACCGCGGCAGAGTTACCTTGATTTCCTCTGCAGTCGCGCTCTCAGATACCTCCAGTATAGCATACAGGTCCATGCATTCGAAATCCGGTTGAGGAGTCGACAATGTCGCGCCCATGTCCAAATGACCGTCTCGCCGCCGGCGTCAATGGAAATCGGAGTTGGATGGGGGTACCACTGAAACGAAATCTAGGAGAGACTGGTGGAATGCGCTGGCACTGTGGCAGCGATGTACGGCGACTGGACGTATCTAGAGGTAAAAAGACAGGCACGTTTTGTGAATGAGTCGGTCACATTCCGTGACCGTGTCACTGATGAGTCACATTGTGACGCCAGAATGAACCAAGTTTTATTATTAAACTTCACAAGGTACGCAAAACATCTCGGATCCACAGACAAAAACAGTGACATATCCTAGTATTATTTAAATTAGATCGACATATAAGTGGTGGTGTTAGACAGCGAACGATTTGCAGCCCGCAATTGTCAAATCCCCGAAGCTCGCCTTCATATCGTCTCTTTTACAGACACAGAGACGTCCTTTCTCGTGTACACTTTCAACCCTAGGAAAGGAGAGCTGTTGTCTGGGGGTGGTTGAGCCTTGGATGCTTCGGGACTCGATGGGCGCGAATTCTCTGGGGATGGCGCGTCGCCCGGAATCGTGTCATCGGTGGTTCAATGGGATGCCCGCCAAATAAGACGATCCTCTTCGTGTTCGTCGTCACCTTGGATGGCTCCCGAACTGTTGTTATTGTGGTTATAGTGGTAGTCGTATTTGGGGCTCCCGTGGAGGTCTTGACGTCTTCGCTGGAGCTGGAGATCGATTCGGGTTTGGCGGCATCCGGTGTGGCACGGCGTTTCTTCTCTGCTGTGAGATGCAGAGCTTTGCGGCTGAGATCTGCCAGGTCTTGGTCGACCAAGATGTCCACGGGTATTGGCAAGTTTTTCTCATGGAAGCTGACGGCGATACTGCGTTCAACAAATGTAACGAGGAAAGAATGAAAAATATACGTACTCCGCTTCAAAGTCTGGGGATACGAATCAATTACTGCTGAGTAGACGTCAATCACCACACTCACTTGTTGCTACCGATTCACTGATCGCCCTTTCACTTATGACACGAGCAAGTTTACTCGGACTCCATTCGTCCGTATTCGTCTAGGGGAAGAGTTGACGGCGATATTGAGAAAAAGTGTTCCATAAGATCATACCTTAAGTATCAGAGAATGGAACCTTGTCCAGCCGACACTTGTGCGTCATCAAAACATTGCACTCGGGGGAGACCAAGGGACGCACATGGACAATATACTCGCCCTCCTCCAGGTCCGGGAATTCGAGACTCACACTGCGAGAGGTAAAGCGCGAGTGAGAGGACGTATCGATAGGTTCCTTTTGCCCTTTTTTGAACAAGATAAAATCGAAGTTCCAATAACATGGAGGGGCGATGCCCTTGAAATATCGCACATCCAGCTGGGAGAGCACGATGATGGCGAATGTAGTTTTGGATAGGGAAAAGGAAACTTCGGGTGACCATCAACGAAAGTAACCCAACACTCCACAAATAGACTTACAGCAAAGGTAGCCATATCCAAAAGCGGAGCCGGGGAACGGACGCGGGGGAACAAGCAGCACGTCGCATCTCATGGTCCACGAATCGAATAATCTGCACATGCCCGTTGACGAGGTTGAGCATGGTTCTATCGAGACAGACACACCTGGTTCGATCGACCTGTTCAAAGCACGACAAAAATCTTTATCTGCGTGGAGAATAAGCTAGATTCGTGGGGGCCTGAAGGGTGCGCCTACATTCCATGACAAACTTGCCGGGGCCGCAGAAAACATGCCCCAAAATAGGCAGCACATCCATACATGCGGGCGTCCAGTCCTTCGATCCATCTGACCACGGACCACTCCATTCTGCCTGCCCGCACGGATTCCGTATGACCAGGAAGCGTTTGCCCATGTACTCGAGCGTCCGCAACACAGAATACGATTGGTTGCCCCCACAGCCCGCTGATGGTTGCGTTGAAGTTCCCGTTTCGCGTCGGGCTCAGGCCCTGGAACGAGCACGCAAAGAGGCGGTCCTGGTTCGCGTACAGCAACTCGTCTTTCCAGAATTTATCCGGATCGACGATATCCTGCGTGCAGATACGGAGAATTAAGCTATCGGAGTGCCGCGAAATGAATGAACGGACTTTACATTGGATGAAGCTTGATACACCCCTATAGATAAGCCACATTAGTGCATGGCCACGATCGGAAATGTGCTGGGGTTACCCAGTTAAATCTTCGACTCCCTGTATGAATTCATGAGCGGTGTTTGACAAGAGTTCTCAGCAACGCACCTCACTTGCCTAGCGAATGAATCAGCAGCGCTTCATTAAAATTCAATGAACGCACATATCCGCTACCCAAGGATCCGTAGTCGCCATGTAACTTTGCGTACGCCTTTTCGGCCAGTGGGACCCATGTCTCTCCCACCGTCCCCGACTTAGCAAAATAGAGGGTCTTGCTTCCGTTCCGCGCCGAGGCGTTGTACCGTTCCTTGTCATTTTGAAAGAGGGCCTTTTCGGCCGCAGAGAGCTCTTCGTATTTCGGCACGGCGGTGTAAAGGAGGCTGGAAGGCGAGATTGTTATTTCATTATCGCGGGCATTATTCGGAAATTAACGCGCTCATCTACGACCACGCTGACCCATCGCACGTCTCGCCAAAAGACGAAACCGTATACTCCGGCCTGTCCATCGCGCTGAGAATAGGTCAGGAACATGAATGCACCAGAAGTGGGACCCTGCTGACCGCAACGCAATATTTCTCCACCAGCCAGCCCTTTGACGGTGGATGTCGCCGCGAGGGCGCTGATGAACCAGCAGTTTGAGCACTTCTGACCTTATATAATCTCGTTTTGATTAGGGGCCACCCACAAAGAACCGGGTTTTCGAAGAGCTCGGGGACACGCTGTACATCCGAAGGGTTGTACGCCTCCGTCACGACCAATCCGTTCAGGCATCGATCTTGATCATTTTCAACATCGAAATCGATGTCCCTGCCGATGCTTTCAACTCTAGAATCGAGGCAGGCGCTGGCACCAGAGACGTACCGATATCGCAAATTCCTGGCGTTACATTGTTTTGCGATTCGCGCGACATGGGAGCTGCACTCTGCAACAACAGTATCCAATTCGGGGGTAGAAAGCAGTCCGATCGTCTCTGGAGCATCGTCCTGAAGTGACGGCAGCCCTTCAGGATCCAAAAACTGCGCAGTTTCGAACTTGAAAAGCTTGAAGAAACTAGATGACGTAAGGGAGGGAAGATGAAGTTATGATCGTGCTTCCCGGCGCCTCTATACGGGAAATCACGGAGAAAAGGAACTCTCCGGCGGCAGTTAATAGACGCCATTTGCGTGGCGATGCATGAGGGGCTGTAAGCGCTAAACAGTACTTTCGCTTCGCCGATGGTTCAGGACCTACACTGTTGTTGCGCTGGTCAATCGCGTACCAGTTAGCTGCGGGTCCAGAGGCAAAGGCTCGAGGTCAAGACCAACGTGGCGAGGTCATGCGACTCCAAAAAATTCCGCGCACAATGAATCTTCCATAGACCAAGACTGGGCCCAAATCACCTATTTTGGACTCGCCCTATTAAACCTTGACTCAAACGATGTCAGTTACAAAGAATGAAGAACAGTAGCATGACAGCGATCACCGTACAGGATGCTTAGGTACCAGGAGTGGACAGCAGTGCCGCACTGCCATGGATGGGTGTGGTTATCTTTGGGATAGCTCTGGCACATGGCTACGGTTAAAACTTCGGAGCCTCTTGGACGCCAAAAACGGAAGATAAGGCACCTCGCTGCTGTTCATTGAATCATCGTCCAATTTATTGACGTATCGTACAGCGGTGGTATGCAGTCATTGCGGTGACGGAGAGTGCGACTCGAAAGTGCTTATGGTGGACAAGGCGAATATCCGCACATTATAGAAGGTCGGTGGATATTCATGTGGTGAGGCGAAATTTGGTGAAAGGCACAAGAAAGGCACTTGTCCGAGTCGGTGGCGCTGTGGCGCTCCCACGTGGCTCGGTCCGACGGTCCGACGTCCGATCGGCTGCCGTCGGCATCTTCAAGACACAGCCTAAAATCCTGTGGGCAACATCCCGCAAGGCACGGTCGAGCAAGTCATTGCGTTGATGGACAAGACAACTTTTTGTTCTCGTGGACACATGATTGTCATTGATTCAACCAGGCGTTGTTCCGACCCTTAACAATTCATGCACAAACCGCCCGCGCTAGGCATCAGACTTTTGACAAATAGCTTGTGAGCTTGTACAAGGTCAAACAAGCCCACAAGCCCCACCAAATTTGCACAAGCTCCGCAAGGTCACAAGGTGAGTCCTCGTTCTCACAAGGTCACTAGTTCGACTCCGTTTAGTGGCAAAAAAATCGCACAAATAGGAACCGATCACCGTGTCTGGGTACGGCATCATCACGAGAAAGTGCGGAGCACATCGTCCGAGTTTTCAAGAGGTTGTCCGGGCTCGTTATGAATTTTATAAGAGGTGTTTTGTTTCCGCTTTGACCTTGTGAGCTTGCCGGCAATTGCCGACAAGCTCACAAGGCCAAACAAGCCACAAGTTATTTGTCAAAAGGCTGATGGGTGCGGTGACTTCAACCAGTGCTTGTCGGCCTTTTCCGGGCACTGTGTTCTCCATGCGCAGGGCCTGGAGCAATCTAGACATCCCAAAATTCGGGGGATCAGCGTGAACCATCGGTGAGACCGGCGGAAGCTTTCGCCACCCGCGCGGCAGCGGCTCACCGCACAGCTTGAAGGATGTGAGACATTAGCCCCCTGCGAGGTATATAAGGCCAAAGTTTTCTCAGGAATAAATCAAGTCTTCTTCTCTTACAAGAGCACTGAGTGGATTTTAAGAAGATACGAGTTGCTTCATCTCTCATCGTTCATCACTCACCGCCAACCAGCATTATATCGTAACACGCCCACACCAAACTCCAACACTAACAAATTCCACCGAGGTACTACCGATTCATCTCTCCAACCCCACACCTCCACTGACCACCTTAAGATGGCTTCCACCACATCTTCCACTCGCGCCGTTCTCACCCCCAGTGAAGGGCACGCACGCGCTCATCCGCGCTCATTGCACCGCAAACCTCCCTCCTGACGCCAATGCCGACCGTGCGCCTGTCCGTCTTCCATCTGACCGCTACAACCACCTGCCGCATGACGCCGGAATGCGCCGAACGCTGCACACCATCCCTCCCGTTGTGTCCGTCGCACAGGGCTCTGTCGACGAGCATATCCGACACGCCTTCGGGCGCCACAGCTACCCCCCGCTTCCCCGGCGTGCCTCTGAGCCGCTCTGGTAGTCTGCGAGCTCCCCTGTCATTTCACGTACGCAAGCCTCATCCATACGGCAAGGTAGTGATACCCGACATCCCGTGCTCCACCGCGACTATCCTAAACATCTTGTACTACTACTTCACTCTCTTCATATTTTTTTTGCTTGCGTCGCCTTGAAATCTCTATTTTGCATATATATCCAGGTTTAATTCGCTGGAAACTTGGAATGGCTGCTCAGCTCGTGGACTAAGGATTCGCGTTGCAATCTGTTTGTTCCATCCCTTGATCGGCACCATCGCCCACGAATTGAAGGCTAGTATTTTAGGAACGAGATCTGGTGGCGAAGGGTTTCGCGTCTGCACTTGCGATGGGTAGAGTTACATAAGTCCGATCCAATTACAGCGGGCCACCAGTTTGAATGAAATAAAACCCGGGGGCTCACGGAATCGCGCCCGCGCGCTGTACCTGTAAATATGTTCGGCACAGAATCCTTCATTTTGCGACATTTGTTTATTCTAACGGGCTCTTACAGTCCGGGGCAATCTCAGTAGGACTCCCGGACGAATCTGGTCGACTTGATTCGCACTCTGTAGAAGTTGGAGAACGTTTGCAACCACAAAACTCTCAGTTCATACAATATTCGAGTACATCCAATGGATCTACCTCCTTCCCGGGCAGTTGTCGACAGTCAAATGGTTCGAATCCAGGTCAGGTCATACGCCAAATTGCGGGCTGTTAATTTTTACATACGTTGCGCGGTTTTCACTCTGAGCTCAAGGACTAAGCGAGGCTTCACTATTCAGGAGTAAGACCTCATGACGAAGCGCATCGTGGAAGCCAAACGCATGCATCCGCACCGCGTACAGCGGGAAAATGTTACCAGAGCGCGCCGAAATTCCTTGTTCGGGCATAGTATTCTTTGTGTTCTTTTTTTCTGATTCTCGTTGGGTCCTTTTTAAATTTTCACGCATTCAATTTGGACCTCGGCAAAGAGTCATCTTACGCCCCGAGCACCGGGACTCAGAAGTGAGGAATTTGAGGCAGTTCCGAGGCTCCATAGCCTACTTTCAGTAACCCTATCGTGCGGTTCACTTGGTCGTCACCATTTATGACAACTGTTCCTACTCAGTCAGAAAAAAATGGATTTCTTATTCCTGTTGCCAAAGTGCTCATTTTAACGAGGGGCAACTTTTGGCACGACAGATTTTTATTTCCTTGAAAATTGAGAGAGTTATAAATATCCACATCCCTCAATTTGGGACTCCCCACCACAACAGCCCCCTAGCGACCAACCGGCTGCCAGATACACGCCAATCCGATCGAACTTGGATCGAACGCCGGAAACCAGGTGAATTTTGAGATCAACGATCTATGAGGTTCTGTCAGCGGGCTGCCGGTCAGGTGCCCAATGGTTTCCTTGCGCCAAGTAAATCAGAGGATGCAGGCGTTGGATTGCTGGTTTCCAGTGGTTTGCTTGCGGCTGGCAATGGCCAGACACGTGTAGGTGATGCGACGTCTCGGACATCTGATCCACATCAGATATCTGCCTCGCGCGCGCTGAGTTCGAAGTCTAAAGCTAGTCTACGTACATATAACAGAGCTGCGGTCTACTCTCGTTAAAAAATCAGGTAAAGACTCAAGCTCAGTTGGATTGATACAGCCGGTTTCAAAAGTTTGTACGGGTTTTCCAAATCGGTGCTGCAGCCTGCTCCTGATGTGCTTACAGTTGCTTGCCGCCGCATCTCACCGACAACCCTCTGGAGGACGGCGACACAGTGTTCTGACTCACCATTGGACCCAGTGAGGCTCCACCTTGATTGCAACCCCCGCCAGTGCAACGTACCACAAAAAAAGTCAACTTTTGCGCGGGTTTCGGACTTTCGGTATTTAGGCCCTTCGGCCGAAGGCCCCAAAATCCTTCAATTCAATGTCCTCTGCGCTTGCAATGTATTGTAAACTTGTTATACAGAAGCCATACAAACGGGGAAGTATATGGATGGGCAAAATGAATTCAGAACGTCCAAATTAACGGACGCCTGGAAGATGCGGTGGCAAACAACTGTAAGCACATCAGGAGCAGCACCGATTTGGAAAACCCGTACAAACTTTTGAAACCGGCTGTATACATATGTGGTAGTGTTCGGGTTGAATGGCATACCCCGAGGGAATCTCAGAGAATTCGTCATTAAGGTGAGAAATTTTGTGCACCAAGAGCACTAGAACGACTGAGCAGCTGTACCCCTTGAGCTCTTCGAGGTACATGTACTTATTCCTTTTGTATCCCTGCATTCAGTTGACCTTCACTTGAGGGAGGCTGTGGAATAATTTATAGGCCGTCAGTGTTCGACTCGACCTTAAGATATACAAGAGCGCGCCGGGGCGCTTTGCGCCCCGGCACTTCGCCAGAATCTGAATCATGCGGCTCCGTAGCGGCGCCAATAAATGTTGGCTCAAAATTGTTGTCGTGTTGGTACGTGGTTCCACGTCTTTCAGCCTGAGCATCAAAGACTCGGTGATAGCCTGGCGGAGTTTAAAGGCTTCATACACGGACACACGTTATTTTATACAGAGTAGAAAGATAGAAAACGTGGTTGTCATGAGTCGGTATATCTCTTATATCTCTATTCACTTTGTGTCTACTCTTGTCTAGTTGGTTTGTTCTCTTCCTGAATTTTCTTGTGTTTTGCGGCCTTCTTTTGGGGTATGTTCGATTCTTATTGCTGGCATTTATTTTAAATATTACCTTCTTGAGCTGCTCCGGACCACCTACGGGCCAACCACTGGATTCCAGTGGTTTGACCAGCTACAACACTGAGTTACTTGAAACCTGGCAACCAGCAGTTACCGCCTGGGAACCGCCATTTGATCGGCCACCTGGTTTCCGACTTTCGATCGGATTGGCGTGTATGGTTCAGAACTTAAATTGTTCAGAACTTATTTTATGGACCTGTAATTCAACAGTTCAACTCCCCTGTAATTCAACATTGGTGACTAAGTGAAGCGCACCATATTAGCTTTACTTAAACAATGAGTGTCTCAATAGACAAACAGTGTTCAAATATTGCTCGGATTGAACAGAGGATTGAACAAGTGTGTTGTTCATGGAGACAAAAGCTGCACATAAAGGGAATCGAACCCATGATCTTCAAAGTGCATAGAACTTAAGAGAGGCAACATAACTGGTAGACTAAATTGTAAGTGTGGGCCAGGGCTGTGTATTGGTCCCTGATCAGGTAAAATCATTGTGTCAGGATGCACTTTCGAAATCTGGCCAAGTCCACTCCGTGTTGAGGCATAATACTTTAAGGACTTAAAATCCTTGTCCACTTGGGCCATTGATGAAGAGGAGACTCGGAAATGATTATTTAAAGCTCAGCAAGTTCATGTAAACAGTGCACCGACATTATACTGGCCTTGTCTTTGCTTGGCTCACAAGTGTACTGACCTTATGTCTAAACTCCTACTAGTGTATGTGGTTAGAAATAGTGGATCACAGCGACATAGGTGTGTGCACCTGATACCCAAAGGCACTAGAGATGGATAGGTAAGGCTCCTAGTGCCTAAAACAAGTGTGCGAGGGAGGTTCTTTCGCAGTGGATGTTGAAATGTCGAGTTAAAGGTGCAGTGAAGATGGGAGCTTTCCACAGCATTTTTCATGGGTGCTGTGGTCTAATGGTACAAGGTGCTTCCTCCTCACTTGTATTACTTCCGGATTCTTTGGAGGTATGGTGTTCGAATCTCCCTCGAGGAGCTTTTATTTTAGAAAAATTTGTTGAACGCGTTTGAACACTGTTTAACTATCTGTTTAATCCATGCAAAAGCATCCACATCAACTTCTGGTTAAATAGACAGACATCCACCAAGCCAACAGGCAATGCCCACATCCTGTTTACAGCCAGTTGCGGAACTTAGGGCGCGGCCCGATTTTTTTTTTTTGGATGTTTCGGATATTTCAGCTCTACTGAGCTCAGTTCTTCACCGATTCCCTTGAAACTATGATCAATAGATTTGGCTTGCGATTCCAGAGGGAATGACGTTCGAAAATACGTTAGAAGCGTGGGAATTGCCTATTTCAGCAAATTGTGAGGCATCTTCTCCTATCAGCTCTAGCATTAAATCTACTGATCCGATTGACTTAGTTTTTGGATATATCATATTTACATGCATTACCTAGGATGTGTCATGCCCAGATAACGATTAAAATGTTTTGCTCACATCTGGCATGGGACTTAAAACTGATTGAACTTGAATACTGTAAGGCTTTTGAATAATGAGGTATTTTGACAATCTGGGCAAGACACATCCTAGGTAATGCATGTAAGTATGATATATCCAAAAGCTAAGTCAATCGGATCAGTGGATTTAATGCTAGAGCTGATTGGAGAAGATGCCTCACAATTTGCCGAAATAGGCAATTCCCACGCTTCTAACATATTTTCGAACGTCATTCCCTCTGGAATCGCAAGCCAAATCTATTGATCATAGTTTCAAGGGAATCGGTGAAGAACTGAGCTCAGTAGAGCTGAAATATCCGAAACATCCAAAAAAAAAAAATCGGGCCGCGCCCTAAGTTCCGCAACTGGCTGTAAATAGAACAATATTTGAACAGCGATTTCCATTAAGACGCTCATTGTTTAAACAAAGCTAATATAGATTTATCTACTTTGCACTTGAGATTTCAACCTCCTGGTTCGCAGAATGAATAGACTTTGCCCGAGTAAGGGGAGATACACGTTAGATACATCTAGTAACGTTCCTCACAGATGTCCAGCTCCATTTCCAGCTGCTGGAGGCAGCGTTTGGCTTTCTCACTCAAATCAACCCACTCCATCCCGGATGTAGGCTCCTTTACCGCCGAAAGCGGTTGTATGTCAAATCTGTCGCCCATTCCGCCGCCCTGCATCTGTGTGTTTCGCGACCCCCCGCCGATGTCCGCCTAGAGGAGATCCCCCAGGCCAGAACCGTGGCGGTCGGCGAGAGCGGGCTCACACCGATCCTCGGGGTCGAGGAGCGCATCTGCGCGCGCGTACCTGCCCTTCGTAAGACTGCGCAGGACCCACACGCGGTCGGCCGGGAAGAGCGTATCGTTTGCGCCCTCCCAGTGGTAGCCCGCCGCCTGCCGGTAGCCCGGGAGGCACATATGCGCGAAGTGCTCGTCCGCAAACTCAATTAGGCTGTCAGTGGGCTCGGCGGTAGGGTACTCTGCGATTAGGGCCGGAGAGAGCATGTGCTCGGCGGTGGGGCCCGCTTCATATCCGCGATGAGCACACGGTCGCCCGCCCAGTGGCCCACGGGGACGCGCGCGGGGCCTGACTGCACGGCGGGGGGCTCGGGCGCGGGCTGGCTGTCTACTAGGACCGCGAAGAGCCAGATGATATCGAGAGGCATGTCGTTGAGGAGGTACTCTCTCATCTGTGCCGCTGGTCAGTGTCAGAGATTCCGAGTCAGATGCACCAAGGCACTCACCTTCCACCCATAGCCATCGTCCATGGGCTCGACAACCTCGCGTTTAGCTATATTGATGAGGACGAGGTTGGGCATTGTCGTAGTCAAGAACAAAAGGATGGAGAGCACTAGGCGCGATCAAATTTGTTTAAATCCAGCCATCAAGCGGAGTTCAGTGGCCGCTTCGACCCGAGGGGTCGGAGTTCGAAACCCTGCTTTGCTTCCTCTCACCATCTGGCCTTTCCCTCCCTATCTCTGCGTCTATGCTCTACATCCCACCCCAATACGTTGCCATCTCTGTTTCGTATTCTCAGCACCGTGCAGCGGTGGCGAACCGTCCAACGATGTGATTCGTCGTTGGCGCGTCTTATATCTCGTCTTTCGAGTCTTAACGACCGTCCATTTTCTGAAGCACTCCTATGTGTCGCAAAGGAGAAGGTTCAGGATTGGGGCACTGGTCTCGATCAGAATTTCATCCACAGTGACTCTGTCATGCCGAACTTGCTGATCGTACTCAAGACCCTATTACTCTTTCTAATCTCATCACCCGACGCTAATATCCCTCTATGTCATCACCCTCATCCAAAGTGAATTCTACATTACTGGTCGTTCTCCTCCCCCTCTGCAGGACTGATGCCATTCAAACCCTGCGCAAAATATATATCGACAATAAGGAGCTACGACGAACGGACTATGTTCCAGAGAGGAGAGCGATATCGCCCTGAAAATAAACTGCAGCCCACACACGCGCGTGTCTGTGTGAGTTTCACAATGAAATGCCGGGCGCCAAAGACATGAGAAAATTCGTAAATCGAAGCCGATCTTTTCCGCGCCACCAGATGATTAAACCGCGCGAAGGCACTCCGAGGAACAGGACGCACGCCGGGCACGTTCAATATCTGATAGCCGCCACCTGTTGAAGCACATGTCTCGCAGAGTCGGGCCGCTATTCGGTGGTTGGTTCTTGGTTCTTGTGATAGATTGCCAGATCGCGCATAAATGTACGCCGACCGAATCGTTTCGCTGGCACTTCCCCTTAGGCCCCATCGTCTGCGGGCGTATTCCGCTGGTATCGCGCAGCGGGCGATACATATCGCCAAGGTGTGCTTCTGTTATCTCCGTACAGCGCATGACCTGACCTAATTTCATCTACCTCGAATGTCCGCGGACTTGATCAGTCAGCTGGAATAAATGTTTTATCGAGATCCGACAAAACTTAGAAAAGGCGAGCTGGAACCTCTTGGCTTTGCACCGATCTTCATGAATGCCCGCAAATGTGGTCCTCGTCCCCGACATTCTGCGCATAATTTTCGAGCTCGCCGCCGGGGAAGATAGGCGGACGGCCGTGAATCTCGTGCGCGTCTCCCGCCTTGTAGAAAGCTGGTCAGTTCCTCTTCTCTTCTAGCAATATTTTGAGTGAAGCCACTGATACTTCACCAGGATTGAAATTCTCCTATACAACACCGTGCGCATATGCCGCCAGCGAACGAGTAACAATTTCCTGCGGACGATCGAAACGTCCCCCACAAAATCCCCCGCCTTCTTCGCGACGCACGTCAAGTCTCTATGCATCCTCTTCGACATGCCCGTGGACCACATCGTCCGCATCACTTCCGTCTGCCCCGGGATCGAGAACCTCACCACCTGGTTCCTCCCGGCACCGCACGCGGGCTTGCCCAACGTCCCCTTGTCGCACTTCATGCCCTTCCTACGCCCACGACGACTTTCGGCGTGGCATGGTGTCCTACAGGCGCCCGACCCGCACTTCGCGCTTCCGTTCTTCAGCCGCGTGACGCACCTCACCGTCGTGAACACCTGGGAGGACTGGGCGGCCTGGCCCGCGTTCTTCCTCCCTGCGCTGACGCACCTCTCCCTCGACTTTACCTTCGGCGCGCGAGCGCTGGCTACAGAAGAAATCGCGCAGATCGTACAGGCAGTCGGTGCGATCCTACGCCCCTGCGCCCATGTGCGCGTCTGCGCCCTCCGCGTCGACCAACCAGCTGAGGCGCCGAGCATCGCAGCGGTGATGGCGCGCGTCGGGGACTCGCGCGTCGTGTTCTTCCGCCACCGCGAGCCGTTCCAGATCCGCGAGGCCCATTCTGACTCGGAAGCGTGCATTTGGGACGAGTTGGAGCGCGCGGTGGGCACAACCAGCGGTGTGGTTTTAGTCTTACCTACATGCGCTTCGAATCCTACCTAGGTGCGTATTGTGTTTCTAATTCTCCACCCGGCGCTCGTCGCCCGCTGCCAATCGATCGCTGATCCCGTTTTAGGGCGCATGTCCCTGATCCCCGCGTATCGTAATTGTCCTCGCAATCACGGCTACGGGTGCTTGTCAAATATCCGGTTTGAAATCTCTGTGATCGGCCCGCGGAGATGGGAGGAGCTTCGCGGGATCATCAGGGATGGGGGTACTATCCGAGCCTCGAGCCTCGAGGATGTGAGCGGGTGCAATGCTAACAGAAGGAAGCCAGGTCCCGGCGTATACGGTTGGAAGTCCGTGAATCGGAAATACAACCGCTTGTGCCGGGCGCCTGGACAATCAGTCGCGTATTCCACTCGCCGCGGGGGGCAGCGGGGGGCGTGGGCGCGCATAGGCGCGCAACTTGCGACATGGGACTACGGTGGAAAGTTTCTTAGGCTATCGGACGTTGGCCATGGATACTTGATTTAGAGCTCGATTTAGACACGTACCGCGGTTTCTCCCGCGACGCGCCTGTCGACGTGTTTCAGACACGGTGGATCAAGGGCAGATTCCAGGAGTAGAAGTGTTCCGGGTTGATTCCGGGAGTAATTAATAATAGAAGAATGGACTGCGTTGCTTACAGAAATGTTGAAGCTTGTACGCGCCGACTTGTGAGATCATATTCAAATCCGAGCAGAACGCAGTTTGTCTCGCACCAGAGAGGTGAACGTCAATGGTAATCAAGTGGCAGTTTCCCCGACGGCACCGCGAAGAAGGCCCGTCCTGGATCTGCCTGTAGGACGGACATTCTCATGTTGATCGTAGGTAAATATGGGGAGAAAAAAAAACACCCGGATTCGCATCCTCAGGAAAGATGAAGCGATTCCGAGTCGGGTCCTAGAATATGCGCTACTTTGAATGCTTTCAGCCACAAGATTGGAGGATAGTAATCAGTCATTTTTTTTTCTTCCATCTTTATCTCAAGTCCGCGGAGATGGATGTAAATAGGCCGTGTTACAGAGATAACGCGACCCACCCCTTGAACGATCTGAATCTGACCTGATGGACGGGAGCGGCCCCGGGCGGGGCAGCACTAATTGCACTCACAAGCTAATCGTAGTACCACAGAATGCAACTAAACATGGTTGGCTTGGCCTACTCGTAACATTTGGGCAAGAAATATAGACCGTCCCTCACAATACATTTACCTCGGGCCGTCCCGACCCTGAGTCCGAATTGTCTGCGGCAACCGACTGTCAGGTAAAGCCAAGGGCGGGAAATTTGCCCTGCAGGCTGACAGGAATGTTCTCGGCATGGGAGCCAGGGTCGAAAGTCAATGACACTTGGCTGCGACAGCTGGATGCCTCTTTAATTTCAACCGCGCAAACTCCCACAAACCCCACCGCCTGAAATTATGAGAGGTTACGGGGAGTGTCGGCATGGAGCCAGGTGCGAGGGAAGTTATAATAAGACTGCCTGCGGGGATTTCATTTCAGAGTAAGTGGATCAAGGGCGGGTTTCAGATCATGACCATTAATCATACGTCGTATCGCAGCGAGATGGCTTTCTATCCACGCAAGCATCGACGTCGCACAGGCTCACTGAGGGCCGCACACGGGCCTGCGCGATTGTAGTTATTTTATTCCGGGGTACGCGCATAAAAAGGTGGTGGACGAGCGGCATTTGAGTGAGAAGACGTCCACTGCGATTCGAACGGTGATTTGCAAGATAGGAAATTCTGGAAATCGAAGGTTCTAAATATTGGAGACTGTAGGGTTCGAATTTGGAGTGATGCGCAAAGCGCGGAATATGGGCTCCAAATACAGACACAAATTTGTCAAGACAGAAACATTCTTGAGGACAACGGAATCAAAGCACTCATTCGAGGAGTATATGCACCTGAAGAATAACCAATTTAAGTACTTGCAACCACGACACATCACCAAGATTTAATGTCTCGTTTTCTGCCGCGGCGTGCGCCTCTTGATTAAACCTGAATCAGGAATCCAAGCCTGAAATTCGGGTAGGCGTCGCTTCAACACCTTAGGCCACAACATCTCGGCCCACGACTCGTAGCGGGTGGCTAACAGGTACTTGTCGAGTGCCTTGTAGAACCCGTCCCAAAGGATCCCGAAAGGACTGCCCGGTCGGCACACGGCAGCAGTGAATACGTCCTTCGTCACTGCGCGGCTCAGCAGGTGGTCAAGAGATTCATTAACGTCGTCCGGCGGGGCTAGCAGGTCGTCGTTATCAAGCTTCCCATCAACAGAAAAAGTATTTTGCTAACGACCACGTCGGAAAGAGGAAGAAAATTAGGAGGCTTCACGAAGGTTCGTGTTAGAGTCCTTGTCCGTCGTAATAGTGAATGGTCAAAGAGATCTGATCTATTTGACCCCGGTTGTGACCCACAAATTCGACTATGGCGAGAAGGGCACGATTGGACACGGTGTAGTCGTCGGGCGGCGGATCAGAGGGCATCTTGAACTTTTTGTGGTTCTTCGTATCAGTACTTTTTGAGCTTGTCTCGCACGTCCGATTCAGGCCTGCAGATGCCGAGGGCGTATGGATACCAGTAGTGGGAGCGAGGCGTGTGTGGGATGCTTGTAGGATGAGTTGGCCGGAAGAAAGCCGGAAAGCCACGTGTTGGCCACGTGTCACGACGAGCACGTCACGTTTGCGATCAATTTGCGATAGGCGCTCATCTAGCGCTTACGCATTGTCGGCGTAAGTTGGTATTTTGCATGCCTTAGAGGTGTTGTTTCGGGTAACAACTATCCCTCACGTCTACCTCTCCAAAAAATCCCCACTATCCTCTCCAAGTCTCTAGAAAGTCGGCAGAAACTCTCTCAGCAGGTGCATATGCATATATCCTTGCATATATCGATCTGTTCCTCAGCATCCTCAAGTTCACCACTGAGTCTCTGTCCTGCGAGCGAACTCGCGGCAGCCAACTACTCTATCAGAAGCGATCATTTGACGCCGCCGGGCCAAAGTGCTGTCTGGTGCCTGATTTGCGGCGACTCATTCTCTTCAAGTTCCGCTTTGGTACCTTTGCCACTTGCAGCGGACAATGTGGGGGGCACTGACGAAACAAAGAAGATCCCGATCAGGAGCTCACTCGGCGTCCTCAAGGCGGTTCTCTTTTGCCGACCCCAAAGCGGCGGACCCTGGATTCTATTGGATGGCCTTCCTCAATTGCCTAATTGGGTTCTGATGTGGCCTCTTCAATGGCAAAAGAACAATGCCGTTATGAGCAGCGGAGGGTGGTATAAAAGGACCCAAGCGCCTGCACGAGCTTCAGTCCCGGTCCCCGTGCTTATTTCCTTCTTCCGCGCACATCCTTGTCGCCCGTTGTTTATTTTACGCAAGATCACGCCTCAGTCTCTCCCTCAAGTCCAATGTCCATTTCAAGCCTTATTAACGACACGTACGTGACCCGTCTCTCTCTATGCCACCCGACGCTCATGCCGTGCGCTCCGCAGTTCCCCTGGCGGGAAGATTACGCCCATGGTTCCCCACCCCAAGGCCGAGGACGTGGCTGTCTGCCGTACACTGTACGTTTCATTTTCGGGTTTGGTGGCCATGACTTATATGTATCTCCAGGTCAGAATACGCGTGGTCCCAAGCAAACCACCTGGACCGCGCTCCGACGTTCTGCGCCGGCCAAAGCCCTCGCGATGGCTCCGGGTGCCACTGTGAGGTCCGGCCCACGCAGTTCACCCCGCGGTCTCAAGCCTACGACCCTGATGACTATCCCTACACTCCCGACTGCCTCAGGCGGCGCGGCTCCGATTCCACTGTCAGCGAGATCTTCGAAAGGCCCTCCGCCGATCCGAAGGTCTCCCCGCACCAACTCCCCGCCCTGTGCACCCACTCCGACTCCGACGACGAGGTTTACGAGTCCGGTCACGGACAGGCTCCGGTGGACACCGCCCCCACCTCGCCGAGCAAGAATTACGAGATCCCCACATGCTCTGAAGGCCTCCGGGCTCCCACCGGCTCTGAGGGTCTTCACCTCCTCGCTACGGCGAGTTTCTGTGTGTCCGTCATTGACCCGGTGGCGCCAGACCTCCCGCAGTTGGAACGCACAGCGCTGGTCTCCAAGGCGTTTGAGTTCATGCCACCGTATGTGCCACCGTCTTCGGCCTCCTCTCACGTCTGACGCCCCTATAGAGCTACTGCGCCGGCCTACCCTTCGCTCCTCCACGTCGACCGCCCTGAAGGCGCCCCAGAGTCCCCCGAACTCGTGGGCGGCGCCCTGGTCCTCGCGGCAAACTGGGCAATGAACAGGGCCATGCTTTCCCAGTACGTCGCTCCTCCCACTCATTTTTCGATCCTGACATTTATCTCCTCCAGCCCGCGCCCCTGCGACGACGATCGCTTCGAGTGCGTCCCTCACGTCCTTCATGCGACTGTGAATCTGACCCTCTCTCCTCCAGGTCGGATGCTAAATTCGTTGCGCTCCTGCAGCGGCCTGAGTACGCGCTTCTTTCGTGACACGCACTGCACACAGCTGACCCCTTCCTCCAGCGCTCTTAACAACGAGCTGAGCCTCCACAAAAAACTCTGCGATCGTTCCAAGTCCGTCCCGCCCGCGCTTCCTTGCACTTCCATGTCGCTGACCGCCCCCCAGAGCCCCCGACCCCACCTCGTACGCGCAGGCGGGCGCCTACATGCAGCGCCGCATCCGCAAGCTCCTCACGCAGCACCCTACCTGGGCCGTCGACACCGTCACCCCCACCACGCTCCCCTTCTTCACGCCCCCGCCACCCACCTTCCACTGCGCCTTCGCCGACTGCCCCGCCGAGATCCCGCACGATCGCGCCGGCGCCGAGAAGCACATCCGCGAAGCCCACTGGCTGAAGCGCGCCGGCGAGCCCAAGCAGGCGAGTCAGAAGGTGCGGGTGCGCTGCCCACTGTGCCCCGAAGAGGCGAAGACCATCCAGCAGGCGAACCTCGGGCGCCACATCTTGGCGCTACACGCGGACACGCGCATGGTGGTGCCGCGCCCGCCTGTGCAGTGCAAACTGTGCGAGCAGGTGTGCACCGACATCCGCGTCTATGCAGAGAAGCACTTCGACGCGTGCCAGGACGCGCACCCGCGCGTGCAGGAGCCGCCGCGCAAGAAGCAGCGCATCGAGTAATCCTTCATGTCGTTCTTGTCAGTCGTTTTGTTTCTTTCCCACTCGCCGCTCTCGTTTCTCACTCTTCCTCCGCCTCTAGGCTTGATCTGTTCATTCTCACTCTCCTTCCGTTCCGTCCCACGACTCATTATCTTTACATTCTTTTAATCGCATCTCATTCCATCGCATCTCGTCTCATTCCCGCATCGCTCCCTGTGTGTATCTATAGTAGTTAGTAGTGTAGAAGTACCGGAATTGAATACAGTATTGCATCGATTTAAAACGCTCTCGGCCCTTGGTCAATCCGAATCCTCAATCTGAGTGGCTTGTCATTCTCGCCGCCGTTTCTGCACCGCCCACAACCAGCCAAAACTATACATGGCATACAATCAACTGTTAACACAGAAGTTCAGGGAATCACTAACACAATTTCTGGAAATTTTCGGGCAAGCGGTGAAGGGGAGACTTACACTGCTTTGATGCCGGAGACTTTGGTTGAAAGGTTCCCTTATTTATATCACGAATGTGCCGCGAATGATAAATCCCGCTTTGACAAGATAATTCGGCTACGATGAAATGGAAAAGTTGAATGATACAAAAATTCGTGGTTCCGTATAGGATGGCTCAAAGAATTCAAAGGATGGGTACAGAGATTGAGATACAACAAAGGCCCACCGTCATTAGCGACTGCATTAACCGCAGAAGTCGGGGGAATCGGTGCCAGGGGGACCAGCCCACACGCAGCCCCTGTAAAGCAACATGAATCAGCAGGCGTTTATTCTGGTTCGCACAATACACGTACTTCGCCATGCAGTTGGTCGGGCGGATCTGTTCGGACGCGGTGATCGTGCACGAGCCGGCGATCGTCGTGGTCGCTGAGGTGGTAGTGGACGCCGGGACGGAGGTGATGGTCGAAGAGCTCGAGGACGTCTGCGTGCGGTCAATGGTCAGCAGCTTGCGGATGCCAGGAGAGGGAGGGCGCGTACCGGGGGTGGGGTGATGACGGGCGATGAGCTGCTCGTCGGGGGAGTCGTCGCAGTCCCTCCCGGGCCCGTGTACGGCGGTGCCGAGGTCGGCAGCGAGGGCGTCGGCTGGCACGTTGCCACATGCAGACCTGCCACCAGGCTGGCGAGCCCGTCCGGGCCCATCTGGTCGATGAAGTTTTCAGGGACACTGCCGGTGTACGCGTTGAAGTTGTAGAGGCTGTGCAGTGTTCAAGTTCCAAGCCGTTAATGCTACGTGTGCCGACTTCGGAGGCCGCGCGGCGACGTACCCGCATGGGCAGACGTTAGATACGGCCTTGAGGCTGTTGGCGGCAAGCACGTTGACGCCGTTGCGCGCGAGCGCGAAGCTCTGTTGGCCGACGGCCATGGGTACGCTGAACGCCGCGGCACCAACGGGAGCGTTGAAGACCTGGGTGTTGCCTCCGGAGCTGACGGTCAGCGTTCCGGCGGTCTTGAGCAGCGTTACGACGAAGATGGCATCCTGCATCGACTGCCAGCCGTCGGGGCGCTAGTCGATGGGAATTCATGTAAGAGAATTCTCCACGTCAAGTCCAAGAAAGACTGCTTACTCCCTCGAAGTAGTTCCCGCTAGCATTGTTCGCGGGGGTGTTACTCGTCGTGTCGGTCGCGTCGCAGCTGCGGAAGGGAGTCAAAAGATCGTGCATGGGGTCCACTGGAAACGCACTTGAGACTGGAGAGCGTTGGGCGGTACCTGTTGGATTCATGAGCCAAGGACGGACATTCTGAGGCAGCGGGTATATCCACCAATAGATGATCTGGTCCTGAGTAATGAAGCTGTTCGGGGACGTCAAGCCCGCCTTGTACGCCGAGATGAAGGGTTTCGCCATGTCCAGCCAGGCCTGCATGTAGCGATGAGATCTCTAATACTCAGCGCGCAGGACCGTAATTTCTCACATTGTGTGGCCTAATCGAGATTCGAGAGCAGGCATCAACATCGTACAAGCACCGCGCAGTAAACAAGATGCCTACATGTCGTTGACCCATTTGGAGCCCCCGTCATCCTGGGATAAAATTAAACTTTGACTGCAAAGAGACGCAGTGCCATCGGCGCGCGCACCTGGTGCTTGCTGCTAAGAGGACCGACGTAATGCGATTCACCATAGTCATTCCTGGGCCCGATGAATACCAACAAGGTGACGACAATGACCATGAGCTGACCAAGTTACGATCTCGATGAAGGAGGGGCCGAGCTTGAGGAGATCGTTCCAGCGGTTGAACCTGGAGACATCAGTATTGAGCGTCGTCGTGAACAGCCCAGCGAAGATGTGCTAGCAGCGAGCCAATAAAAATGAACATACCACAAGAAATCGCCAGGGAAGACCCAGTTCTTCGAGTACGAGACCTACAGCGGTTACAGCCATCTCGCTCAGTCTGACACGAGCGCCCACGCACCTCCGGCCCGTAGTGCGTGCTGAACCAGGGACTGGCCGGGGCGAGATACGGCTTCCCGGCCAGAGCGGCGCTGTAGGACGCGTCGCCGGCCGCGACGGAGACGTTCGCGCCAGCCGTCGGCGCCTTGTTGTTCCCGTTGTTGGGCTACGCCAAGGGGGTCAGCGCCTCGGAGGACGCGCGCGGTAGAGCGCCTTACCCATGCCATCCTGCAGAGGAAACGCACGTCAGCGGGTACGCGGGATTGCACATAGGGGCCACGGACCAGTTCAGCGCGCCGTCGATGAGGGCGAAGTTCCCTTGGCCTGGACGGAACGGGATTTAGTCCGCTGTGAGGAGAGAGGAGTAACTAGTACTATTACCTGGATGGAAGTTGGGAACAAACATGATGGCGCGTCCGGCGGCGCTGCGCATCGCGTTCACGTCGACGCCGTCACCGGCGAACGAAGACACGAAGGCCTTGGGCACGCGTTAGCCCTTGACCGCAGATAAGGTTCAAGATCCTCACAGCGTTGTTGATGAAGAGCTGCGCCGGGAGCGCCGCGTACTGTGCGAGATGGGAGCCAATCTGCGCGCCTTGGCCAGTGTTCCACCCTGCGCACAGTCCGTCAGGCTAACCATTAAACACCCTGCTCCAAGGCCGACGCACAGTTGAAGTCGTAGCTGATGAACACTGTGGCGGTGTCAGCATCGAAGCGCCGGGCCGCGGGCGGGCGCACGCACCTTTCATGCCGTTTCGGGCCGCCGAATCGTACGCAAAGTGGACTGAGACCGCGGTGAGAAGCAGAAGTACAGGGAAATCAAGTTACAAACGCTGCGTATCGCTGCAGAGACGTTAGGAAGAGGCACAGACATGAGCTGAGAGACATACGTGTACGGATCGACTGCAAGTTGAAGAATCGCCGTTCGTTAACTGTACATGCCATGAGAACGCAAACACGAACCTCCCTACAGGGAGGTCAGAGAGGGCTTATAGCGACATCATGGCACATACGCTGTAACGCACGATGAGACTACAGTGAGGCAAAAGAGTTCTCGACGTACATGTTGAGCGCGAACGCGTCGATGCCGTAACTGTTGTCGGCGCGTGAGCAGCGAACCTCGGAACCTGAATTGTGACGCACGCTTTTGCGCGCTGCATGTCTGCATCATACTATATGCCCCATGAGTTCGTAATGAAGAGAAACGGAAGATGCAGCAACGCACATCCGCAGAGCTTGTGCGATCGCTCTCAATTCCGATCTGCAGCGCAGACGTGGATTCAGTGACGGAAAACGCAGCCTGAATGAGGCTACGCACCATGAAATGACAGAACTTGCGGGGTTGTTCGACATGAGCGGAACATAATTGATTACCTGCAGCGACTTACCACCTGCCGTCGGTGTCAGCGTTGCTAGTACAAGTAGAAGGCTGCTGCAAGTGCGTACCATACGCGGGAAGCTCTGGCGCTTCTCCATCGACGCGGCGAGCGGGCCGGGCGTAGCTGCGGCCAGCAGCGCAGAGGCCAAAACGGTCGCAGCGAACTTGATCAGCATACTAACGAAGTTTGCGAGTAGACGACTCGTCATCCCCAAACCAAAACACGGTGAGCTTTATAGACCTGAGGCACCCCCGCAGATGGTCATTGTAGTGTCATTGTCAGGTGCAGTATTCACATGAGAGACGCACGATTCGAATCATCAGGTCTGCTCCCCACTGCTCGCCAATTCAGTAAAGATCGAAATGGAGCGAATGAGCGGGGACCTGAATCATGGGTGGCGGATGCAAAGATCCATGCCGTTGAAACACGTCTCTCGTAGGGATTAAGGAGGCGACTTGGGAGCGAATCCGTGGTTGCGCCGGCGGCTCGGATGCTAATGCGAAAATCTTCTGACCAGCGGATGATGACGAGAAGAACCAGAGATGGCCTTGGCCGTAGGTCACAAGACCGTTTATGCACGGTGCAACGGGTCAGTTGTCGGCGCCCACCTGATGCAAAACTCGAGATGGTAACTCAGGACGAGTGGACCTGACGAGGATACCCCGCGCAACCCTTCTTCATCCCATCCTGCTGATTTTTTTTGTGCCGACATACCTGCCACCCCCAATTCAGCAGGGTGGAGGTCATCTCAAGGAGGAGAATCATGCATGTGAAGAGACGTTGGTGTTCCATATGGTCTTAACTTCCCTGCGCTCAATATGGACGTTAACGCAGAGTTATTGGATTCACTTACCGTGAGGAGCATGCGCACAGATAGTCTGATTAGACGGCGCTTATTTGCAGACTTTCACTCTCCCTTCCGCGAAAAAGCTCTTCCTGGCTCTCCCCCTTCGCGCGTGAGAGTCGAACAGTTTAGCAGGATTTGGACTTCGAACTGGCTGGTCCTGATCGGCGATCATTACCGGTCGGTCCATTATTTCCACGTCTCGACACTAAATGCTATAAATTATTTTCGTCCCATCCCCTGTGTACCCATAGTAGTTAGTAGTCTAGGCAGAAAGAAAGTCCCAGTTCAATATAACAAGTAACCCTCGCTCTCCACGTCCGCGCCAAACAAATCAATCAAAAACCTGCTCACTGCTCAGTCTTGGGCCGTTACATAACACAAATAGAACGAGCGCTTACCGCATCCTCAACCGGCTTCTCCTCGCCATCCTCGTCGAGGGGATCCCACGGGCTCTCCGCCTCTTCCCACCTGCATCGCATAGCTCGTCAGTGACGAGCAAGTCAATTCCGAGCGAGCAAATCACACGCACAGATCCTCGTCCTCGATATCCTCCTCGGGCGCGCCGCGATATGGGAAGTAACTCTTCTTGCGTACGCGCCGGAGGACGAACAGCGGCGTGAAGCACTCTGTACCCGGTGGCGCGCACCCGTGGCGGAACACGCCGGCGCCCGTCGCGCGCCACCAGCCGCCGCCGACCTCGCCCCCCGCCGAGACGAGCGGCGCGGCGATGACTGGGACCGTCGCGAGGAGGGCGAGCGAGATCTTGTCGTCCGCTGTGAAACAAATCGAACCAGCCGGTATGCATGTGAGGGAAAGCTGGCGCACATTTGCTCGAGAGGTACATGCTATACGCGTGGCACGCGACGGTCTCTGTGACGAGGTACTTGTCTCGCAGCGCGGGGACGTCTATGAGGTGTTTGAGCAGAGGGCCCGCGGAGAGCAGTACGCTGCGGGGCGAGGCCATGACAAGCAGCGCGCCCGTCTTGCCGCTCTTGAACGTCCAGTGGCCCTTGAGCGACGCGTCAGCGATCCCCGCGACGCTCCTGTCTCTCGATTCGTGAAAAACCATTTTAAGGAAAAGTCGCGGGAGGACGTACACTTGCGGCCCGAGGCTTAGCTCGCGCTTCGTTGCTGTCTCTGACGCTATCACCAGTTGCTCGTCCGGGGCAAGCTTCTCAGCCGGGTGATGCGCCATAAGCGCCTTCGTCGCGGGATCGTCGTAGATATTCCCGTCTTTATCGAACCGCCCCGTCTCGCGGTCAATGGTCCCGTAGTCCCCAACCTGCGATGTGTCAGACTTGCAGCTCGAGGCCCAATGGCACTCGCCTTGATCGGATGCGGAGGATCCCAGCTCGCCCACTTCGAGGACGCGGTTTGGATGAGATCGATGTACTTGCGGGAAGCGTACTTCATCGGGGCAGGAGGCAGGAGATGCAAGGCGCAGTCATGGCGAATAGTTATAAGCGACGCTCATGTGGCAGTGTGACAGCAGTGACCGGCTCCAACCAGCCTCCGGGCGAGGATATCTCAAGATGGCAGAGCTTTCCAATACAAAGTTCCTCAAAGCAATCATTCATCCGAGATCTACAATCGCACTGGTTGCCAAGTAATAGTATGCTTTTGAAGGAGTCCGTGAAAAGTAAACTAACTTTAACTCTATGCTTTCGGCTTGATGTGCTGAAAGCCAACTTACTGCCTGCAATGAGCAATATTAATGCCCACTAACTGGCGTTAGTGGGTGATGAGCCCTAATGGTGCAGAGCGTCCCGCCAAATTTTGAACTCTCCCACGGCACACACAGCCAAAATTGAATGAAATTAGCGAATGGCTACCAAAAATAGAAAATTTCGATATACTTTCAACACATTTCCCCAATTTTAAATAGACCAAATTGAAGCTATGGAGGCCCTCTCTTGGGCCCCTTAAAGTCCGGAATCAAGTGAGCCCCACCGAGAGAAATCAGAAGCCATTCAATGGCTTGAATGGCTCTGCGCAAACTCTCTATTCTCGCTCCTCATTGACTCCTCGTTCGGGCTTGAGGGTGGATGTAACCTACTAAAGACCGGACTTGAGGTGGATCCTCCTTCGTATCGGCGGAATATCGGATGGAGAGTGTTGCCCTCCTGATGCGCCGGAAGTGGCCATGGATGCCGGAACTTCGACAATCGGCAAGACTTTCCGGCACGCCGAAACTTCAGCATCAGGGTTCGATTTCACAATTTCATCCTGCTAAGAGTTCTTAGGAAACTGATCGTCGCAGGAGACAGATCAGTGGCTGTCGAAGAATTAGTTTCCTATTCAATTTTTGGCCGGGTCGCCGGTACAACAGATAGCAAACGCGCCGAACGCGGCAAAGAAGCCGGTTCGGAGCACCCTAGGCTGCGTGTTTCGGGTCCCGAAACGGTGGCTGGTGTCTTTCACAATTATACCACTACAGAAGATAAATTAAGCTTGGAGTTTCGAACATTACAAGCTCTATATACTCCTGGATCAGCAGTAACCCGTGCTGAGTAACGGGGAATGCCAGTTGAATTGATCGCATTAGAAACTACCTGAAAGCTATTTATTTTTTTGGAGTCGGTTAAGTAGCAAATCTCATGGTTGGATCATCACTTTCGAACTGGGCCCGCTTGCCTGATTTTTTTTCAACATGGATTATTGATGCTCGCGAAATTTTTAACCATTCAAAATCCAGCTTGAGGTATCCATATACAATATAACCCAGTCTCATGATGCAGCCCCATGGACTGTCGAGGCTCCCAACTTGAAGTCATCTACCGCGGCCACTCGTCGCCGATCAGAGATTGGCTCCTCGTGGCCCCCGTGCAGGAGTTTGCGGGACAGCTGCATCCTTTCAAGTTTACCGGTTCATGTACTCAGTCAGCATGCATGCACGGACACTGGGAGTCCAGTCTCTAGGCCTTGACTCGTAAGGCTCCAACCATTTCGTTTCCGTTTGTGAAAGTCCACAAACCAAACGGAAACGGTGAAAATATGTCTAAAAACCGTTCAAGCTGTTTATAAATGGTATGGTCGGCGAACATTCTTGCACCTCTGTGAATATATTCGCTGTAGTGCTTGGGCCCACTCGATGGCTTCCACAGTCTCATATCTATCTCCAACATCAATGCTGGGGGTTATTTAGGGCCTGAACATACGACTTTAGTTTCGCCGAGATGCCCGGGGGCGGTCAGTTCTGGAAATATCTCATCAACCGAGTATCCATGGTGAGAGTTGAATGTCTTGTGATTAGTTAAAGCGTTCAACGGTCTTGTTGTGCACCATAATTACAGCAGATATTGGAGAAAATCGGTTGCCAGGGGGTTTATCTCCACAACCATTTAAACTGTTTGTTACTATCTGTTTATCATTTATGCAGGTCCATAAAATAAACGGAAATAGAAACGATTTTATCCGTTCGGAACGTTTAAAAATGGAAATGTTTGGAGCCTCAGCCTTGAGGCAGGACATCTGGTTGAACGTTCCTTTGAGGTTCCATGCACGTGACTTAGACTTGTTACCAGTCTGCCTACGAGTGACAAAAAAATTGGCAAGCACTTTGCCATAGACAGACTGGTACAGTTCGGGGCAATCAATTGGGCTGAGCCTGGAGTTTGGATTTTTCTTGTGACTCACACCCTGGCCTCAAATGCCAATATTTTCCTTGGGACAAAGTTGACTTGATTGGAGGAGTTGTTTCATGATTTCTGTCTCTTCAGAATTTTATTCCATGAACTCTAGGGACCACAGTGTAGACCCTACTTTGATATTGAGAAACTAACTTTCGGACCGAGCCCCGGTGATTGGTGTGATCAGCACCACACAAAATTTCAAACTCGAGGCCCAGCTCGTTTGCTCCGAATTGTACCGGTCTCCCTCGCCTCATTTTTTGCTCCCCATAGGCAGACTGGTCACGAGTCCATGTGTAACGCATTTGGTCGTATTTGGTCTCGAATGGGATCAGAACGGCGATCAACGGACGCAGCCGCAACGGTCCGTTGAGAAATCCAACCGAACGCCTTCAAGTTGGGGGATATTATAAGGCACTGGCCATCTGATCAAAGCCGTGGAATTCACGATGGAAGCACAGTTTTCTGAACGTTAAATGCAGGGGCTCCAGGTATGTTTACATTTCTCATATTGATGCGTATTCTCAAAGCCATCGGCGGCGGCGTTCAAGACGTATTATTCAAACGTGGAGCGATTCTGCGTACCCTACGCCCCAGATGGGAACAACTCCTGTGCCGCAGTAAGAACTTAAAGAAGCACTCTATGCGGACCTCATCCGAGACCAATTAAGAGCTTGAAGCTCGAGAACGCAGTGCTCAAACGAATTCAGCGAAGTATGTGGTTCAATTCGAGAGCACCTGACTCTTGGATGCTTTGAGGACCCGAGTTTTCCGGAGAGGTGCCAAGGGCGTAAATGACGCGAATCTATTGTATTATTTTTATACGCTTATTAGTTATGCAGGGGAACTTTGTCTTGGTATGGCGTGATAACGATGGATCTTAAACTGACCTGTACAGGGAAGGGAATACGCCGCCACGTTGCTGTGAATCTGCTTTGCAGCAAATGAAGTCCGTCTACGACGGAGCGCGGCAACCTAACGAGTGGAGGAACAGAGACAAAATATATTAGCTTTGCTCATGGCCATGGCTATGGTCCCGGCGTTTCCCGTGATCTTTCTTCATCAGCGGCCGTGGTAGGGGGGATTTTTTATGCCCTACCTCATGTTTGATAGGAGGCGAACCTTAAATTGCGAGAACTGGCGAACCTCGCGCCAGTTAGCAGGAGAGATTCGGCCGTGGAAATGCCCGTGGGAATATAAGTAGGTAGGTAGGAGTTAGGTAAGTGAATCAGAGCCTCCGACGCGACTCAGCCTCAAGGGACACCAGCTTCGGGGGCTATTCTAGTCTTCAAGGCATTCTCCTCGGCAGAGGATTGTCGTGGTTAGGTAAGGACACGTCCACCTCGTTTTATAAGCTTGGGCCGGCGCGCACGACTCCCTGCACTCATCGTTCCATATCTATATTGACCGAGCATGCCTGACCTACCGCCCCTCTCCACTAACGCGCTGAAACGCTTGTCTTTCCCCCCACCGCATGCATAGTGAGTGACCAGTTCAAATATGCTTAGTCCGCTCGGGGATGGGCGCAATGCGCAATAGCACTGCGGGAGAAAATCCCCGGATGACCCCGCTGCGCCCAAATCCATGTCTCTGGTCGGTTTATTGACAACAAACGTGCAGCTTTCCTCCAGACGGGCCCTTTTACGACCCTGAATTATTCCCTGAAGGCACCATCAACCTCTCGATCGCCGAAAACTGGCTGCTCAGCGACCGCGTGCTCGAGGTACGTTGTATCTGCCTTTCCCTCGGTCAACGCGTATTGATGTACAATTAATTCCTTTTGGCCCCCGGGAAATTTACAGCACTTCGCGAGACCGCTCACCGGCGTGTTTCGGCATCAGCACCTCAAGAACCGCCCAACCCTGATAAAGACCGGGCTCCCGACCGTCGAGGACCTCATGCCGGAGTACATCAACGAGCACTTCCATCCTCGGATTAAAATTACGCGTGCGTTGGTTCATTCGGCGTCTAGAGATCTGCGGGCCTAACGTACTGCGCATCGTAGGCGAAAATTCCGTGTCTGGTCCGGGGCTCGGCGCGCTGGTGGCGCAGTTGATATGGGCGCTCGTGGGCGAGGGTGGTGGTGTTCTAATGAGCGCCGTATGTCTTCTTCCTTTTCATATTTCGCCCTCCCACTAATTAATCCAATGTACCATAGCCATTTTACGGTTCGGTTCATCTCGCTTCTGCCTCCGACTTATTACTTACGGGATCCCATTGTGACAGACGACTACCTCCGCGACCTAAGACACCCCTCGCTCGCGGTGCTCGTTCTCGCGGACCCTCCTAGCGACATGTACCCTCTGGGGCCGGGCATCCTCCCGTACCTCGAGACTAAAATTCTGGAGAGCGCTCGCGATGGCGTAAAGATCAAGGTCATGCTCATCCCGAACCCGCACAACCCTCTCCCGCGGATCGTCGCAAGGGATGTTATTGAGGGTTACGCGCTCCTCGCGCAGAAGGTACTGCCTCTACTCTCATCGCGCTGAGTCTGATTTTTGGGCAGTACGACATCCACCTAATCGTCGACGAAGTCTTCGCCCTCTGCACCTTTACTTCCGCCTACCCGCCGGAACCAAACGCCCCCTTCGCTTCCATCCTCACTTACGACCTGGAGGCCCTCGGTGTCGATCCCGCCCGCGTGCACGTTCTTGCAGGACCAACAAAAGACTTCGGCGTCAGTGGGCTTAAGCGTGTGTTTGCACATTCCCTTACATTTAATGTTGAATGTTGAATTCCCTGCGCAGTCGGCATCCTCATTTCCCCCTCCAACCCCTCTCTCTTATCTCTCATGCGCGGCCTCCTCATCGCTAACCCCATCTCCTCCGCGAGTGACGCTTTATTTGCGCGCATATTGAGCGATAAGCCCTTCGTCGAGCGCTTTTTGCAGGACCATCAAATGATGCTGGCAAATGCGTATGAGTTCGTGGCGGAATGGTGTGTCTGGCATGGGCTTGAGTGAGTACTTGGCTTTCTTTCTCATTTTCCTTTCTCCTCCAGTCCTCTTTTTAATCCCGATATTTTTGAGCCGTATTTTTCGCTGCACCCTGACTGAATTCTAACCTACGTATGTTGTTGTTTTTCAGTTTCACCCGCGCAAACGCAGCTGTGTTTGTCATTATCAATTTTGCGCCCTTCCTCGCGTGTCTCCCTCTCCCCACGGGGTCGGACGAAGATCCGGAGCAAAACGCCTCCGCCTACCCGTACGCGATACTCGACGCGGCCGTCGCGGCGCTGTGCAAAGCCGGCGTGTTCATCGTGCGTTCCTCCTTCCCTACCTAAGACTATCGATGGAATGGGCGGCACGTAGAAACCGACAAACCTGATGGCAGACCCCATTCGTACGCGCTTCCGGCTCGTGTTCGCGCAGCCGCGACCGGTGATGAAGGTGCGTCGTCCCCTTGTTTTTATCTCTTTCACTTCACTGACTCCTTCGCAGCTTGCGCTTCGAAGAATCGAGAAGGCGTTTGGTGTCGCTGAGGCGCCGTTCCCCGTCGAAGAAGAGCAGCTGACTGAAAAGCTTGTGGAAAATTTGATGCAGAACGGGAATGTCGAGGTGTGTACATGAATTGAAAGTTCGGAATGAATGGGATGGAGAGGCAGGTAGATGACCCTGACGAGATGGAGAAATGCATGACGGCTATTCAGAGGAGGTAGATCATTCTCTTTTTGTTTCTAAGGGAGATGGGACTACTTATGAGACAATACTAATAGATTGATTTGAGCGTGTTCCTCTAGAACGAAGTGAGCGTAAGGGACAATGCAGTCGCATTGACTTCGATGAGTTTGATTTTTATATTTTGCAGTACATGTTCGCGTTCGCGTGAGAGTAATTGTCTATTAGCTAAGAAAAATCAGGGAGGTGTGCCTGAACATTGAATTCGTGGAATGTCCACACCTGAAAAATATTCCTCATGCACAGGGGCAAAATCCAGGGAGGTTATGGAACTTATTTGGGGCCAAAAACTCATTTGGCCCTCCCCAGTCTATCAGCCGTTGATGGAGACGTCCTTTGACGGTTCAAGCTGTGGGGCCATACGTGCATATATAAGCAGATCGAGAAACAGCAATGTCAGTGAGCCCTAGATGAAGGAGAAAACGACATAGGACCACGGGTGGCACTGGACCACCAATAATTACATCAAGGCAACCTGGTTACTGGAGCCATAAAGGCGCATGGAAGCAATCAGAAGACTGCCTTGCCATCCCTATAAGTAGTTTAGGCGACGTAAACTGTGTAAAAAAATTCGATCTCCGTACCTAGTGTCTCGGTGAGTGTCCATGGTGACGGAAATGCTGATCCCCTCCTCTAAATTCTGCCTGTGCCTCGGATCGGGTGGAAATTCGGGCATGGAAAGGTCGATTGTCGGGTTCGCGAAAAATCCCAATGAGTGGGCGTGTCGGCGGGTGTTAAGCCTAGAATGCGTCACGTTTCAGAGAACAACCAGGAACAGGAGTCCCCACATTGCGAGCATGCTATTCATGTACACTGTTTCGTCATTAGCCGGGCGCAATGACGGTCGCCTATGCTGAGGAAAAGATACATACATTTCCCAGATATTAGGAGCATGAGCATGAAGTAGAACGTTCCCGGACGGGTCCAAAACTGAAGAGCATTGTTATGTCAGGGAGAACTGTATGCCCCATTGGGGAGGAATGGAGAAGGCGGGGTACCAGGATAATATTCATGAGCGCTGTAAGCATGGTCGTGACCCCGCGATTAATGGCGGTCATGATCAGAAAATTGAGCAGGTTGTTCGTGCTGTGATTGAATGGAAATTCGACGTCGCACACATTGGGTTGACAGGCCGGCGACTCACGATTGAACCCCAGACTTGGCACTGTTCAGACGCCAACAGAGGCCGGCCGTAATCAGAATATCACAACTGAGAGACAATGCCGCTTCGGTCGTTGAGGCTGTCTGAATCCGCTCTGTGGTTAGCTATTATCTATCAGGCTAGCAGTGCCGCGGCCGCGTACCGAAGTCTTGGGAAGGTCACTCCACTTTCTTAGTGCAGCGCTGTAAGATATCAGTAATGTTGACCCGGTTTGAGTCGCGAACACCTAACGAAAGAGCGGCATGTGCTGGTGGAGATAAGAAACAGCATTGAGTACTCATAGCTGATGCAATTTAAAGGCGCGCACTTATTCCCCCAGCTGGACTCGAATGTTACTGAGGCATCTGGATTTTCCATCGATTAAATACAGCACGCACCGAAGGCAGCCAGCGCATTGAGGAATATAATGGCAGGCAAGATTGCATTTTCTTTCTTGTTCACTGAGAACTTGGGTGAATCGGATAATCGAGACGCGGATGAGTCACCTACAAAGATAAATGCAATACGCAAAGTACCTACAATGACTGAGACGCGCAGGTACATAGCTCGGAATTCCGGACTCACGTTTGCGCTACAAATGTCGAAGTATACTGGTCCCACGCGGAGTAAGCAGCGCAATAGCTTATTGTAAGTGGATAATCTTACGCCTGCAAGTAGCTGAGTTATTGCTTGCCTGTAACATAATCAACCGCTTGAAGGTACACGCAAATCTGACGCACCAAGGAATGAAAGCAAGTCTGTCGAAGTCCCCAAAGTCGACAACTAGGAAGTTATACACAAGGACGAAGAAGGTAACCGTTTGAAAAGTTTCCAGAACGCTACGTCTCGGAGTTGAGTAAATACTGGCGAGGAGTCATGATAGGGACGGACGTGATTGTGATAATCTAGACAGAGGCCGGTTAAGCTCTATTGTTTAATGGGAAACTACAGGCGCACCGTTCCCTTGATTTTCCAAGTATCCTCGTGGTACCAGAAAAAGTAGCTATCTAAGTATCAGCCGCAATCCGCGTTTCCAGATAGGGGGAACGCACAGATAGACCTGCACGAGGCCCATACCGAATAGTCTATATACGCCGCTCGGTTAGCGCACAAGCGAATACACCGCTCTGGCCATGGAACCGTACATAGACTCCAGGAATAGCGCGACCAACCACATTCCGAACGTGGGCATCAGGGGACTGGCCATGGCTGATACGAGGAGCGGTGGTTCGAAGACACCAGTCTCAGTGGGCTTTATAACGCGTCAATGGAAGATCAACGTTAACGTTAGGTCGAAGATCAGCGTGGGGCGCCTTCATAACGACCCAGACACGGCCTCCGAGGGGGAGAGGGGAACCCCGCTGATTGTTTGTCGGTTACACAGCTGAAATCAGCGGAACAACCGACCAAAAACAATTAACGGATTTCAACGGACATAGGTCTGAGTCTTCTGCTTACCATGGACGCGTGCACTCTGTCATTGCCCGATTCGCCTCTTGTGATTTATCTCCACGGAGGACAGTCACGGTGCTGCTTCGATCAAGTACTGGGGCTGCAGAAGTAATGTGGTGGGTGTGCAACTCCTCCACGGCACAGGAACCCAAGTATGGATGAATGCCATTTTTGCGCTGGAAGTAGGTGGTCGCTCATGATCAAGCCGGGATAGTCACGTGGGATAACGCGACTTATTCATCAACCAAACAGACCTACATAAGCATTGTGAACCAGAAAGACGGGAGGTTAAACAACCCCGCGGGGGAAATATTGGCATTACTAAGGGAAGGAGCTACATCCGCGCTCGATGGATTTTTTATAAATACAGCGATATGCATATGCCATAACATGGAATCATTCGGGCACTGCTTAATTAATTAACAGCGCGCCGGCGCGCGCGGGGCAGTAGAAGTACCTTATTTCTCTGACCCGCTCTCGGAAGCCTTATCCTCGACCCGAATCTCCGTAACACCTGCATGCTCCGCCGCAGCGTCGGCGATCTGCTCCGTGGCGCGCGTGCCGTCGAAGAGTGCCGCCGTCTCCTCCAGGGTCCGGTTCTTCGTCTCAATCACGACTGCGGGAACCCAATTGAGCGCGGTGCGACGGGGAGAGAGGGGTAGGGACGCACAGAAATAGAGGAAGACACCCTCGAAGGCGAGCCAAACGCAGTAGACGATGTAGTACTTCCAGTTCAGTGCATCTGCGGAGGGTGTTTGGAGTTAGTTTAAGTGAAAGAAAGAAGCAAGAAAGCGTAGAACCCACCGAGCGAAATTGGGTTGACGTACTGGTTGAAGATAAGCGCGAGCGAGATGGTGAAGTTGAAGATATTGAAACCCTTGGCGCGGATGTTGTACGGCAGGATTTCGAGCGTGTATGTCACGATAAGCGGCGTGAACGCCAGGCTGAAATAATTAGACACTGGAGCGGTAAGCTAAGACAGCTTCGAGCGACTCACTCATATGCGGCGTAGTACAGAAAGATAAACGCGATGACCGCATGCGCCGCATGCTCATCCGCGCTGATCCGGAATCGCGCGAAACAGATCGTTTGCATGGTGAAGAAGAGCGTCATGAGCGCGGCGGACGTCAGGAACAGGACGCGCCGACCGCAGCGCTCCACCATCGACGACGCGAGGAGTGCCCAGGCGAGGTTCCAGATGTTAAGGATACCGTTGATCAGGAGCTGTACTCGCACCATTAGTCTTAGAAAAATCGGACGGCCAAAATTAATGCCAACCTGGATCGTTGGGTCAACGATGCCGATGGCGGTCAGGACTTTGTTGAGGTAGTACGATACGAGCCCGTTCCCAGACCACTGCGAGAAGAACGCGATCGCGACAATGATCCGCACGCGCCTGAGGTTGCCCGAGCTAGCTAGAAAAGACTTCCAGCCAACGTTGGCCGCAACTGTAAATCATTTGGAATAAGAAAGTGTCGATCCTGGGGCGTGCGGGCCCATACCCGTGCGGTCAAACTCGATCGCGGACTTGATTTCCTCAAACTCGTACCGGACCAAAGGGTCATTCCTAGTGCACATCAGCATGATTTATACTGGTTCGGAGGGAGAAAGAAAATACACGTACTCATTGCTGTCAGCGTGATAGTACGCCAGAGTCTTGAGCGCCTGCTTTTCCTTGCCTTTGCTGACTAAATAACGCGGTGATTCAGGAACGAACCAGATCAGGAGGACTTGCAGGACAGAGGGCAGCGCCTGCAGCGCGGAGGGGACGCGCCACGACCATGTATTTTGGATTTTGAACGTCCCGAAGGTCGTCCACGCGGCGCTAGGGGCTACAATCAGTGGGAGGCAAAATGCCGCCGAAGAGGTAGAGCGACTTGCATGATTGCGCCGGAGTACCAGAGTGAGTTATACGTCGACGTCAAGGTTGCGCGGTATTTGGGGTAGGATAGCTCGGTGACCAGCATCGGCGCTGCGTTGGCTGGGAGGAGGTCAGGAGGAAGATATGTAGACACACACGCGCACTGACCAGCGAAGGTCAGACCGAAGCCGATGAGGAAACTATCGGGGAAGGAAGTTCCATCAGTGGCTCTAACATTGAGAGGAAGATTTATGTTACCGGGCGCCGATGAACATCCCCACGGACTGCGAAGCTGTCTGAATTGCGGTGGCTACGACCTGTTCTCAAAATTAACGAGACGATCAACTTTTTTCTCGGGGCCCAAAAGGAAATTTTACCATGATTAAGGCACCTATGAAAACGGTAGGTTTGCGACCAATGCCATCGGAGAGGTATGGTGCGAAGGGGTATCCGGCGAGGGCACCTATATTCTATCGTAGCGAATGAGCATGAGGGTCATGTCATATGGGGCGACATCTTACTTGGATGGCGTTGAGGAGCCCGAGTTTGCCCTTAGTCGGGGTGTGGAAGTACGCCTCCCACTGCGTCAAGGACTGGAGCCCGTTCATCATACTTCCATCGTATCCGTTAGTGGAGGACGTTATCAGCCTGGAAATCCATTAACTTGACGCGGAGTCATCGATGAGGATAGTGACATACAGCAGGAGGATCCAGCCGTTGAGGGCCATGAGCCTATGCAGCGGTTAAGACTGGATCAATTTCACGGTGCGAATGGGCAGCATACCGTCTGTTGTTGTACCATTTCCGCGCAGGATCCATAAGATGTGTGTAGGCATTATTGCCGTCCGACGTCGCCACCGCGCCGCCAGCCATTGCGAGCGCAAAGAATGGAAGATACGGGTTGAGGGGAATCCACCTGGCAAGCCATTGGTGCAGTGAATTTATATGGAGCCCAGAGGTACATTTTTCGCGGGGCAAGTTTCTCCGGAGAAATGAGCGGCAGCCAAATTTGGGTCCATCCAATTAAAGCGACTCGGACGAGGATCCCCCGGTCAGCTGACCGCGCTTCGAGGTCTTCACAGAACAACTCCTGGTGTACAAGCTGGTGGTGGTCGAATTGAATGACGAGATCCTGAGCCGCAGTCAAAGGTGGGGGCAGGGGCGAGGCAACCCCGCCCCGAGCTCGATGTAGGCAGGTGCTCGAGCTCCAGGATTTCGTCGAGGATTCTCCAGGGCAGCCCCGCGTTTCGACGAGTCTCCACTGAGGATCTTCGACGGAAATTAGAGAAGCTCCAGAGTGCACGGTTATCTATCCACGGATGCAGCGATTGTGAAATTTGTGCGGTGACACGCGCGAAAAGGGAAGGACGAGTGACGGCAGGTGATGGTAGATAAACAAGGTGGTCCGTGCGTAGCCGACGGCGACAGTACTTGAGTTCTGCCGCCGTCGCCATATGTTGTAAACGGTAGTGTGGAGTGTGGAGTTCCCTAGCAGAAGTGAGGTTAGCTAGAGTCGGCTGCCAGTGCTAGATTTCCGACCAACGCAACGCGGAGGAACATATGCAGGCTCCGGAAGTTGCCCTTCATGAGGGGTAGGAAATGAATTTATTTGCTGTTGCCGCTGCGAGCCTACCCAATTGCCGGAGAGCAGAGTGGGATGGTCATTTGTTATCAGAAGAGATCAAGAGTGTCGATATTCAGTCATCATATTGTGTCCTTATCTGGTACGGCACGTGTCTTGGCTGCTCGGCAGATTTTTTCCCCATCTCCAGCTTGTCTCTGGCCAGGGGCCATCTGACTGACTCTCCTCAAGGCTCATACATGCACGAATCTTTACACCAGTCGTTTTCTCGCCTGCCGTTGATACGTCGGGTAAGCTGCTCATTCTTCCTGTAGATGCTACCGATGACATCTGGCGAAGAAAGTCGCAGCTGCCGCCGCAGATGGGTCGCTTGAAGATCTCCGTCGTTTGCGTTCTCTCATCGAACGGTCGTCTTCCTCGGTGCTGGCCTCTGAGCTCTTTCTCCCCGCTTTCTTTGAGAATCTAAATCCCCTGGAAGTGCCTAAACCTTGAGATCTGGATCCTCCTACCCCCGCCGCAAGCAACGCGGTTGCCAGAGCTTGGGAATCAATCCAAGCTCTTTATGCCATCGGTCCCAAAATTCCCCAGGGCGCATATCCGACTTTGTGACCGCGTTTGTGGAAGTGAATAGCCTTCCTTCACCCATACTCTAACCATTTCGACGCGTTGGGTCTGCAGTCTGAAGAATTTTGTGTCCATTTGCTATTATTTGTGGGAATTGAAACACACGACAAGGCCACGATGGAGCTCATTGGTGGAACTCCTGGAATCGGGTTTATCGTAGCTCGAGCATGGAATTTTTTCCTCAGCGCATCGACATTGGGACCACTCTGTCGTTTCATCCTGCACCAAACGAAACTATCGGATCTGGCGGAGATCGTCGATGGTGCCGGAGGGTCTATGGCCGACTTGGCGTCCATCGTCGCGACCTATATCACGGCTGTCGTTCCCAGCCGGGACACCGATGTGTGTGGTCCCCATGATTGGCTCCTCCAGGGAGTACTGCCCTTCATAATTGCTTTTGATGGCATGGACAAGCCACCCCGTGTTGCCCCCACTGGCCATCACGAACTAGGCCCCCTCTGCACGGCCCTCGTTCAGCACCGGATTGTGAAGGCGCTCACACTAGTTGCATGCGCATTCAGCAAAGTAACTATCTATGCTGCTACATTCACGCTTACCCAGTGCTTCAAGATCTTGTAACGGATTTTCGTCAGTTGCCCCGCCGAGGAAGCCCTCTCGCAGGCTATTCGTTTTGGGCTGCTCCACGCTACTGTTTCATGCGCCGCGCACCTTGAGGTCGGGCGGGGAGTTCAACAACTCCTACACCTCATATGCAAAAAGGAATGTTACCGTCTAGGTCAAACCTAGGTTGAATTCTCATTTTTTCCCTGGAGGCTAGCAAATTGTAGTAATATCTCTCGGATTTGAGTTCTTGACTTCCGGCGCTAATCGGTTGCATCAGTGGCGCGCACTCGGCTGATCATTGTCAATTGATGAGGTTTGACACTGGCATAAGCGCTCGCTC
Source organism: Mycena latifolia (assembly GCA_029289555.1). Lineage (NCBI taxonomy): Eukaryota > Fungi > Basidiomycota > Agaricomycetes > Agaricales > Mycenaceae > Mycena > Mycena latifolia. The sequence continues at coordinate 111,275 of JARJLE010000016.1, read as the reverse complement.
CTCCTTGTTTTCTGCCACCTCCATGTCTCGGGCCCGCTTTCAGTCCCTGCCCTCGAAAGACCTCCACGAAAGCGATGATGCCAGCAGAAATTTCACGCCGGACGACGACTTTGGACAGGCTCGCACGGCTTCCCCGACGGCATTGCTGCCAACGTCGCAGAAAGGTATCGCGTTTTGTGTGTTTTGTATTCCTTCCTCTACTCCTGACACTGTATCGTGTAGCCCGAAATTCTTGGATCGATTCATCACGAACATTGCGTCTAGCTTCCCTGATCCTGCATGTGTTTCTTGTCGCCATACATGTGGTCCTCATCGGCATTTGGGCAACGAAGCTAGAGCATGGCCTCGTCTTTTCTCTGGAACACCAACAGATTGTATCATTCCTTATTACCGCGATCACAACGACATTCGGGACCGTGCGTATGTCTATTCCCAGAGTGATCATCCGTGTTTGAACCGGACCCAGATCTATTCGGCGCTGTTGGTCTTCGTGACACAGACCCTGGCCATGCGGCGGAGCTTACACACAGAACAGCCGTTGACGGTCACTCATGACAGCGTTGTTGCATGGTCCGGAATCGGGTCTGCGCTCTTCCAGATCTGGAATCAGAAAGCGATGCATACATCTGTCATCGGCGTCCTCTCTGTTTTCTTATATCTTGGCAGCATCTTGGCCCTTCACATCACAACCCCCGCATTGTTCGCTCTGGAGACCTTCAGCTTATCTCGCTCCGTCCTCGTTGACACGGAAGGTCTCCCGGCGTATGATCCATCCGGTTATTTATCTGGTTTGAATCTGTCAGAGCAACTCCCAGCAGCTTTGTACAATTCTTTATTCCCTTGCCGGATGCGTCTGATTTCTTCCCGGATAGCTTTGACAAGGTGTTCTTGTACACAACGGGGTCCTTATACTATCTCCCGTATGTTAACGGGAGCGCGTCGCTCGGACTGCATGAAGGTACATTATACAACGTGCCAAAACCCAATGCGGGAATTGGGAGCGTCGAAGTGGGTGCGACAGGCTTCAACATTACCTGTGAATATCTGGACGATTTGAATATCACCCGCATTGGGGGCGTTGAAGAGACAGATTGGATATTGACCTCGACGAATGCCGCTGGCCCGCTCGGGTCCCTTACCGCCGGGATCCAATCCTCTCGTGAGACTAATCTGTGATCCAAATCCTGCATGTCTGATACTTTTATAGAACCGGGAATAATTTCCATGGTGACCATGCCCGCGAGCCGCGTCCTTGTCTTATACAGCACCATCCCCATCGTCGATTCCGGCAATGCTCGCGGGGGTGCTGTGGATATCACTCCTCCCATGAATTCGTCTGTCTCTTCCGTCCAAGTTGTTGTATGCTCCCAGTCACTGGTCGCTCAGACCGCCCAGGTCGATCCTCAATCCAAAATCGCAACCTCCGTGGAACCGAGAATAACGAAAAATACCTCCACTTGGTCGCCATTTAATGAGCTGGTCGCCAATACGACCGATAATCTCTTTATCGATAATGTACGCCGTTAAATCTCCCCTCGTTACGCTCGCCGATCCTTTTTAGTGGGTTACCTGGTACACATCAATGCCGCCCTCCGATTTCCCTATCGACACAGTAGAAACTCCAGAATATGTCTCTGTTGCAGCCTTGTACGTGCATTCCCACGGTTTCTAAGACTTCCTACCCACTGCGCTTCATCAGGTATCTGATTCAGAGGTTGAATTTACACCCCGTGAATGCCAACGACACACCAAGCTCTGTGATGCTGCATGATCTCGAAAACGCCCTATCGGAGCTCGTGGCCTCCATGTTCTGGATCTGTAGGTTCACGTCGCGATCAAACAACCTCGTTACTTACGCACCCCATATCCCAAAAGTGGGCCACGTTCCCCCGGCCCATACAACAACCTTTGGTGCATTGGGGTCTGAATCTCAGACCGGAAGATATAATATCAGTGTCGGACAAGCGGAGAGCCCCCTCTTTCTACTCCAAGGAAATGCCACCGTCCTGGAGGAATCACCGTATACACGTTTAGATGTGCGTATCGCCGGCGAGATACTCGAGATCCAGACTAACATACACCAACAGTTAAGCATAATCGCGGTACCGCAGTACCCCCCCGCGCTCCTCAGCAGCACTGACAGATCTTAGATTGTAACCGGCCTTGTGGCATCCATCGCGCTTGCCCTTTTGTCTCTGCGGTTGTATGGCGGTGGGGTGGATTTGAAGCAGGATGTTCCCATCCTCGGCACTGGAATCCTCCACGCGATTTGGCTGTATCGCAATCACCCTGAACTCGAGGCGCTTCTGCCCCAAGTCGAACATCCGACGGACGATAATCTCCGCGAGGCTGGCATGGTGCGGACGAGGCTGGTGGGACGGCCTCAGAGGAGTCGCGAATCATTCGAACTTCGACAAAGAACCTAACCATCTTTTTTTACATAGTCGATGTGGTTGAGGGTATTCAATCTGATCCGCCGCACTTCCAAGCTAACGCGTTATTACGAATACCAACCGAGAATTCGCGGTCCTGGCGTACTAGTACTGCTCGATATATAGATCAAGACTTACATTGGGTCAATACCATAGCATCGCCAATAGAATGCCCTCATCTGAGCTTTTTTCGAGATTATATCTTTTATCTGATCACACCAGTACTGCTATCGTGGTCGCCAAGCACAATATTAACATTCATCTGGTGTTCTAGACTGAGGCACGGGGCCCGGTTCAACTCTGGTTCAAGGGAAATTACGCATAGCCCGGGACCTTTAGCGGGCCGGGGCTTGGGATCCCTCAGGCCAAAGCCCAAACCCAGTGGTAGGCCTCGGCCTGGCCTGGCCTTTGAGTAGGTACAACTGCCGCAGCAGCATTTGCCATGTAGATCTGCGTACAAGGTATGTTATCACTACAATATGTTGAACACAGGTAATAAATAAATAAGTGCACATCTCGGAGCCTTGTTAGCTAATTCAGGCCCCCATTGGACTCCGTGCGAGTGTGAATTTCTTCGCACGATGTCAAGAGTGGTTCAAAAATCAAATGAACTCGCAAGCTCAGGCACAGTGAGCTGGTAGAAGATCGGCTATTTCCACCGGGGAGATGGTGAGTATCCAAGCCAAGGCATGCTTGGCTCGGGCTTGGAAATCTTCAAGCCTGGGCCCGCTTAAGCCCGACATCGGGCCTTTTGGCCACAGGGCGTTTAGCTTGGCAGGACTTAGACTCGCAACATAGTGTCTGCCTACCAGTAGCAACAATGTGGCACGTTTCCGCAGAACTGCTTGCCACATTTTTTTCCCATAGGCCAAGGGCATCACTAGGTTTAGATTCGTAGCGTTTCGGTCCAGATTTGAACCGAATTTTCGTGGATTTTCTTCCCACCTACAAGTGCTCAAACTTTCCTAAGATTATTGAATAGACGTTGGTTAAGACTTGTTCAATGTTCTCTAAGTATTGATGAGCGAGCTTTGCCGATATGCCGAGATCAACCCGAGCACACAGCCCGGATCAGCGCACGTGCGCACAATTCCTCTTTGATTCCGTCCACCACCATGGATTCTCCCCCCGAGCTGTGAAGTTGTCCAGATTCCATGGCGCATACTCAAGATGTTCTCCCAATCGAACTCTGGGATCTGATCATCCAGGAGTTCGACATATCGCCGCCGTTCCTACTAGTCCTCGCGACCGTATGCCGCGCATTTAACCAGCTCTGTATCGCACGATATCTTCTCATAGCTGGTGTCTCGCCCGAAGACTTAGCGATCGGAACCATTTCTCTCGAGGGCCACCATCTTCCCGTTCTCCAGTTCGCGTGCTGCACACCTCCGATAGAGCGACTCTCCTGCACGGGATTTGCAAATGAAAGCCTGCTGTCCAGCTTGCAATTCGTACGGAAGGTCGTGGAAAACTCTCCCAAGCTGCAAGATCTCACCCTCGAATTTCCCTGCGATTTGTTCCAGGGCTATTTAACCGACACAGCCGACTCTCAGAAATCTCTGCTGGCAGCCGCCTGCGGCCTGATGCAGATCGTGTCGTCTAGGATCGCAGGGCCGGTCATCGTCATGAGCGACGAGGCGCTCTTCAGATGTACCTCCGCCGATATCCTGGCGTGGCGACTGCACGATGCGGAAGTGAATTCTGCGATCGGCAGGGCACGCAGTTTCTTGGGCCGCACCCAACGTGCGCCTGGGTATTCCGTGATACGCGACGACGCCGGAAAGCCAATCAAAATCAACCTCATCTCTCTTCTCTGCTCTCTCTCCGTGCGCTCCATACCCTCCGTTTCCGCACCCATCAATTCCTGTACCCTCATTACCATAAATCCCCACCTGGGGCGCTTCCTTCGCCTCGGGCGCCGAGCCCCGAGCGCCCACAGTTCCCTCTCCGATTCGGAGTTGAGCGCCATCCTCCCGCACATCGCCGTCCCCGCCCTGCTCCGCGGATACATCGATACCCCGGGTATCGCCCCCACCACGCTCGCCCAGTTCCTCCTCCGACACCCCACCCTCACGTCTCTCGCGTACAACCCTTCCGCACCTGATGTCTGCATGCCACTGCTCAGCGCGCCGATCGCGCACCCGGGCCTCACGAGCATCAGCGTTGCGGACCTTGCGGACCTCGTCCCCCTGCTCGACGCCGTGGGACCTTCTCCCACGCTGTCGACCATCTCCCTCCCGTATACGCGCGGCACGCCCGCCCTGGCCGCCGCCCTCGCCCGCATCGCGGCCCACCCGCGCCCCGTGAATCTCGTGCTCCACCTCTCCGCTTCTGCGCGCACGCACTCGCTCTCCGCCGACGAGCGCGCGGCGGCGCAGGGCCTGCAGCGCGTCGCGCACATCGTCGTCGCGTGCCCATCTGTCGCTGCCGCGCGCGCGCTCCTGCCGTGGCTCGACCTCCTCCCTGCACTGCGCCGCGTCGAGTTCTCCAGCGCGCGCGGGATCTTCCGCTGGGGTAGCGGGCGGCGCGACGCGCAGGGAGAGACGGTCCGCTTCCTCGAGGACGCCATGGGGGCCCTGCCGCGCGTCGCGGAGGTGATTGTGCGCGAGACGCCCGTTGTTATGGGCATGTGAGTGGTGGCGCGTGAATCCGGAGTTTCAGGTTCGCCTTCGGGGCTCTCAAGAGCGAATCTTGACTCGCTATTGGAAAGAAGGGAACCGGGTTTATGGGAGTTTAAAAGTATTAAATACGGTTCTATCAACTCTTGCGCTCGCATGAAGACCAGGGTACCGGTACTCTCTGACACACTTGTATCCGTGCGCGTCTAGAAAGCGAAAGTGCCGTAAGCTGCCGCCCCGACCTGCATTCTCGGTAGTTATCACGATATTATATACATCCTGCCGCTATCAGCGATTTGAATTTTGAAACCTCTCCCAGCCTCTTCAAGAATGTATCCGTACCACGTCTTCTCCTTCGTCATCAACCAAAGCTTGGATTTTCCGCGTCAACTCCGGGAGGATGCGCGATGTGTTCGCTCCCGCTGGAATATCTTTGGCTAGCTTCTTCAGTGCCTCGTGCATGGCTGAACTATTCGTGCGCAACGGCACCAAAAAGAACCGAGCCATCCCGCCCGATGAGACAAATAGGAGATGGATCTCCATTTTGCCATGGCTCCGGGCCGCACGGGATAGTACTTCGGTCCAAGCGCGTCCTGCGAAAGGCGCGGTGATTTCAATTCCTCCGTGAGAGTGGATGGACTCGACCAGGATCTTCAGGGGCCCTTGACTGTAATCAAATATGGTCAAGAAAGTTTCGTTCGGGTGCTTGTGCATGCACAAGACCTGAGCAGGGTAAATGGTGGAAACCCTAGCTGACTCGTAGTCGTGGTGCATCAAGACGCGGAGGAAAGACCGTTCTCGTGGATTGGGATACCCGCCTGAGTAAAAGGTTAGTCTTACAGCCATAAAAGGGAGGAGAGACGGACTGAGATCTAATAGCCTGCGATCGGTACACACTTCTCTGTGACCACCGTTCTTCCAGTCCGAATATTGGCACTCCTCTGAACAGTAGTAGCTTTTACAGTTTTTACAGCGTTTAAACTGTGTCTTCTCCATAACTTGCCCGCACTGGCAACACATCAGTTGTGAGGATACATTGCTCAGGAAGACTGACCTTTGGGTTATCACAGGCCTAGATAACCCGATTTCCTGGCGCTCGAAAGACTCCAACAAAACCAGCCGCTCGCACACTAGTTTCGCAAACTTTTGCCAATCGTTGAAGAATTCCGATGCCACGAACTCCGGCGTGCTGATGATGCCTTGAATTTCGCTAAACGCGCGCCTCATCGGGAAGAGTCGATGATAGTATACAGTGGAGACCGGAAGAATATCACGGATGAAGTGTCGGAGATCTTGTTGAACTCCTCGAACGACTTCGGTATGAGCTGCGCACGAAACAATGGCGTGGAGAAGCCCAAAGTAAATAGACTCCGAAAGGTGTCCTTCGCGGGAAGTTGTGAAGATCCGTTCTAAGATTTTAAAGCATTGAGTGAGCGTAGATTCGGCAGCGGCAAGTGGTACTGCGCCAAATGCGCATACAACTAGGGTGAGTGCCTTCACAAGCCGGTGGTCAACGAGGGCTTTGCAGAGGGGACCTAGTTCATATTGGCCGGTGGGGGCAATACGGGGCAACTTGTCCACGGCGTCAAAGACGATTATGAAGGACAGGATTCCACTGAGGAACCAATCATGACGAGCGGAGACATCAATTTCCCGACTGGGAACGACAGTTGCGATGTAGTTCACGATGATGAACGCAACGTCCGCCATGGTTCCGCCGGCACCCTCAACGATATCCGCGACGACCTTCGGATCGGAGAACTGTGTATCGTTCAGGATGAAACGACAGAGAGGTCGGGAAGTGCCGCGGAAGAAGAGTTTCCAGGCTCTAGCAATAATGAACGCGATTCCAGGTGTTCCGCCAATGAGTTTCATCGTGGCCTTGTCGTGTTTGTCAATCCCCGCAAAAGACAGGAAATCGAGGCAAAAGTCTTCTTCAGACCAAAGGCCCAACGCATCGAAATGATCAGAGTATGGATGGAGGAAGGCGATCCATTTCCACAAATCCGGCCACAAGGCCGAATACGCGCCCTGGGGAATTTTGGAAGCCATAGCATAAAGCGCTTGGATTGATTCCCACGCTCTGGCAATGGCCATGCTTGCGGCGGGAGTGAGAGGATCTAGATCCCGAGGTTCCGGCGTTGCAAGGGGATCTATATTGTCGAAGAAAGCGGGGAGAAACAGCTCGGAGGAGAACGACAAGTCGGACGCTCTCCCGATCATGCAACGCAAGCGACGCAGATCTTCAAGCGACCCATCTGCAGCGGCAACTGCAATTTTCTTCGCCACATGTCAGATGTTACGATTGCCCATAGATTTCTAGGAAGCTCACCCGACTCTTCGGAGGCAAGCGAGATAATGTTTGACGTTGCAAAGAGTCGTGCATATGAGGTATCAGGTTCGACTCCAGATGGCCGGAGATGGGAAAGAGCTTGCCAGCTGGCAGCACCGCTATCGGATGGGATCGATTACCGTATGTAATTACATCGGTTCCGAGAGACTCGGACGCATCTCTGCGTGTTAAGTACCCCTTAGCCGCTCTAGAAACGCAGCTCCTGCGCTCCTCAAACGCACGCACCCCCGCCATCTGTGCGCCCTGTTGGATATGCGACGGCGCGGATCATTTGGGACTACCGTGACCCTCCTCCGGCGCTTCGAGCTTCTGGCGAACCTGGGGCGGCTGGGCCGTCGAGCTGTGCACAGTAACCCCCAATCTACGCGAGGTCTTCCTCACGGACACCTCGTATGCGTACAACTCGCATCCCATCGCCGCACCCTGGGCCCAAATAACGAGATTCTGCGCGCGCCTTGGAGCGGCACACCACCTTGACATCTTACGCGCTGCGCCCAACCTACTCGAGTGTGGGCTCGTAGTCCTGGACTCCGACGCTGAGCCCGCGCCTGGCATCGCCGTTCTTCCGCGGCTCCGTCGCCTCTACGTAGACGACGGCCGCCTCCTGCCCTCCCTCAGCGCCCCGAAGCTCGGGTACCTCTTCCTCCACGGCGATGCCGCCCCGGCCCTCTCTTTCCTCCAGCGCTCCCGCGCCCCGCTGCGTGGCCTTGTCGTGTAATACTCCCCTTAAGTTAAAGGCTTCTTACGCTCCTGGAGGAGATACCAATGCTGGAGCATGACCTCCTTCCTATCTACACCGAGGCGCCCAGCCGGATCGACGCGCTCTTCCAGGTCCTGGGGTTGTGTCCCAACCTTGCATCTCTGTGCGTCTCGCTGCCCTTCACAGAGCGCGCCTACGACGCCGTCTACGCCCTGCTCGCCTCCCGCTCCCCATGCGTGCTCACCTGCGTCCGGATTCACGACCATTCTGGTGAGATATCATCGTTCATGTTGTGGACCTGAAGAGTATAATACACCCCCCCCCCCCCAAACACAATCCTCCCCGGTTCCAGGGCTGCGGAGCGCCGGTCTCGATGTGCTCCTCGTGGGGAGTCCCTCGGAGGTGCCGGAGTATCCGGATCCTGAAGACCTGCAGCTACGGGCAGAGTTCGAGAGGCGCCTGGATCCGGAGATGATTCTGCCCTAGTACGAGTGATAGCTGCGTACGTCGCCGAGGTGTTTTTGGTGGGTATCTGGAACTCACAGCATTGCCAGTTACATAAAATCGCGCCTTTGTGCCTTATTCATTCATCTCCGCTTTGTTTTTCCCTTTGAATGTTTAACGAATTGACTACTTCTGGCGAATCTTGATTTCCGTCCATGTCTAACATTCTGCGAACATTGACTTGCTGTTATCGGTTGCTGTACATTGGATTCCAATCTACATGTACTTTTACCTGACAGGACGATGCAAACACGATGGGTTCGGTAGCATTTGTAGGCGCTCTTTGACCTATTTTTCGGACGCGCCAAGTTGGAATCATCTCCCATCGGGGAAAGCACTCGCTCCTGTGCGTCTTCTCTCTCTCTGTCTTCGTTGCCGCATCGCTCCCGGGAATGTGTATTGACTGGACGTCTCCGCAGTCACACTGCACAATCTCCGAGCTGGTTTACTGCCGGATACGCAGCAATTTATTTGGTTCTATCCCAGATTAAGAGTTCTAATCACCCTTTTCCTTTGATGCTCGCGTCCAACTTCTAAACCTGGTTTAAGCGGACGCGGAGAACACCCCACAAAGATTTCATTTTGACAATATACATACTCATGATATGTTCCCTCAAAAACGGTCAATATTCCAAAAGACACACGAGCCACACACATTATTCAACCAACCCGGCAACACGAGAGAAAAAAAGAAAGAAAGAAAGGTGAAGGAAGGCATGACTCTGCTTCCATTTCAATAGTAATTGGGCACAACAGCATTCGGGTCGTCGTCAAGTCCCTGCCAAGGGGACAATTTCCAAACGGAAGGTGACCTATAGGCGAAATCAATGTGAAGACCCTTCTCGATGAAAGGTTGGAGGTCCGGGCAAATATCGACCTGCATGGGACGCGAAAAGCGGATTGCGAGGCGCTTCAATGCACCCAGCGTACGCGAGCTAATCCCTGATTCAATGAACTGCAAGAGCGCCTCGTCCGAAAACAAGTGACATCCGTTGATTTCGAGGTCCTGTAAACCAGAGAAAGACGGGATATGTTGGTCGGGGGATGGGATAAGCGCTGCCAGTAAGTTTTCATCCAGAAACTCGAAGCCGCTGAAAGGGACTTCGGTGATCTTGAGTTTCTGGATGCTGGATGGCAGACCGAGAAGGAAGTCGGTCAGAGACGGCTTCGAAAACAGTTGAAGGGTAATATCGAGACTTGTGACATTCGGGGCGCAGATGAAGACGCTGGGGGCTCGCGACAGATCATCGTTATCGCTCGTATATCCGTCAATCGCTAAATGGCGCAAAGCGGGACATGAAAGCCGGCCGAAGAGGTGGGGGAAAGTGACAGAGAGGAAGCCGGAGACCCATAGGTCGAAGGTACGAAGAAACGGGCACTCGATGACGGGCCCTCCGCTGCCGGCGTCGGGTTGGCCATCAATCCCCAGCTGACAGATCTGTAGCGCCGTGCATCGCGAAAGCAGCTGAAGGGCGACATCACTGGTGAAAGGGTGTCCTAGATTTCCCCCTACTGCAAGGGAAATCACCGTCATATTATCCCAGCGAAGCGGTAAGTCCAGGGCACTGAAAGCGATCGGGGCAAAGGAAATGCTAGACATCTCCGGCGCGCGCAGGAAGTCCAACCAGTCAACTTGGACAGAGCTGCTGGGCTCATTTAATTCCTTTATGACGACCGATTTCAGGATGGGAACGTCGGCCGCGGTAAGATGTGATAACGATGCCAGAACCGAGGTCGGGAGTGTGAGGCTGATATGCTCCCAGCGGAAGGCCAATGGGAGTAGAATCGGGGGAAGAAGGCTTGCCATAGTGTAGGAGACAGGGTAATTGTGGGTGCCGTGGGTCGAGATGGACAAGGGGCACTCGCCGGATCGATCCAGCCACGTCTTGGCCGTGTCCAAGCACAGCGACAATTTTGTCCCAGACTCTTCGTGTGGGACTGCAATGTGTATCTTGGACCAAAGGCGGGGTGTCGCGAGGGAGATGGCTCGCCATGCGCTGCATATCCGCCCGAGGAGCACGGGTGCCTCTTTCGCACTCATCACACAGTTGCGGTGCGTCGGAATGCAGGCGAGAAAGATTTCTTGCATGATGTCGAGTGGGACTCGTCGAATTGGCGAGAGAAGAGCCCTGTGGGCATCCATGTAGGCGTTAAGCCTGTCACGCTCCGCCGTGAGTTTGTCGAGGACCCTCTGCAAATCACTGATTTCTTCGTCAAGGTGCCACAATCGATGTGTCGGCTCAACGAGGAGAGCTTGGATCTCGTCGATCTCTTCATCCTGAGGGCAGTAATTCGTCCCCAGCTTCGAGGTGAACGGAGACGACATCAGAGTCATGACAGCCGACAAACTTCACACGATAACGTGATCTTTTTTTTCACACGCGAAAGCCTCCGAGCTATTTTCAATCCAAATTCCTGCTGCTCGTAGACGAGCTGGGCATGAACGTCGGCCGGTGATAACCCTGGTGTTTTTCTTCGGCGTTGAAGAGCCCAGGAACAAGTGTTGACGTTTTTGAACCTCATCGCACATCTTGCAATTTGCCTAAGGCTCCAACCATTTCCGTTTGTAAACGGTTTTAAACGGTTTCAACCGTTTTTATTTTCGTTTTGTTTGGGGAGGCGTCCAAATGGTAAACAAATGGTTTTTAAAGTTCAAACAGTTACTGCCAGACTCGCCCTGAGTTGAGCTAGATGCACGGTGTTTCTGCAGATGTATAGCACAAGGAAGACTATAAGCATGTCTGGAGATTAAATCCATGGTGACTCATTGACTTGCTCACCATGGGTCGATGGGCGGGAGGGTATCCCAATTAAGTAATTGTTCACGTGATTGATGCGCCCATGCCGCCCTCTACTGTACATACCTGTAGTGAAGCAACGCACCGTTGACCGTGACATTTCCGTTGCAATTTTTTGAGGCAACGGGCATGACCGGGACCGTGACTGTTGCAAAATTTGGCAACAACCTGCCGTCAATGCTTCATGTGTAAGCCGGAAAAGGTGAGTTTCATGAGCTTCCTAGCCCCTTAGAATATCTTTACTAGTGTTGGAAATTTTCAAGATTGTTCTCCGTTGATGTCACGGTTTTTGCAAAGCAACGGCGCTCACCGTGACCGTGAGCGTGACCGTTGCTTCACTACAGGTATGTACAGTAGGGTGCAGGTGCTACAATCACTTGGACCATCTGCAACCCTGTAGGATGCAGTCAGAATTATCATACGTATGTGCAACATATCTGTGGTTGAAACGTCCGCCAAAAATACCATTTTAAACGGTTTTAAATGATTTTTAAACTGTTTAAATACTGTTTCCGTTTGATTTGGTCAGATCTTCAAACGAAAACTAAATGGTTGGAGCCTTAAATTTGCCGAGAGTTGGCAAGAGTAGAAACGAAGATGATCCTATCACATATAGTACCCTGTAATATTGGTAGGTCTGCACTAGCACGAACCACTAGAATACCGTAGGTCAAGCGAAGATTAAGTAGGATGGTTCAACCGTTCAACGACCCTTGGGGCTTGGGTCGCCAGACTCGCCACCAATTCAGGGTTGTTCTTTGTTTTCTTCTCATGCATGAGCGTATCCCACGCGATTTGGAACTCCGCTCGACAATTCTTGTACCCAATTTTTCTCCCTGCAATAAAATACGTCTTCGCCGGTACTGTGTTTCGGGTCAGGTCGGATCAACAGGACGGTGGCGCCGTGATAAAGTGACGCGCGCTTTTTACCTTCTTCCCTTATTCTTGCCATCTTCGCCATTTGACACAGGGTTAGTACAGTGTCTAGCCGTGGCCCCATCGTCAGCTGCAAGTCGTTCAGCTGTATCACTTGTTCCTCATGCAATGCGTCAGGTCGAGCGGGACCCAAGGATGAACCCCATTCATATCGGTCAAGAGTCAGGTCAGGACTTCCGACGCGATTGCGCACAAAAACCCCGCATCGGATGACTACGCCGAAATCAACTCCCGCTAACTTTCCCATTTTTCTGACATGGTCCTCACCCAAATCCGATCACCGATCTTCAAACGCACCAAAAACGGACCATTCGGTCATTACTGCACGCGGCGTGCTCACACCAGTCAGAACAACATCACGAGCGAACAAGAGCTCCAGTGTGCTTCGATTCTATTTCTTTTTTCATTTCTCGATGCTGCTTTGACGGAGCCTTCTCTCGTGGAACACTTCTCCCGAATGGATCCTGCACCTCGGCGACTAGTTGATACATCTACGACGTCACTCTCTCCTTATGGTTCATGTTTCGTCTGACTAAAGTCCACATCATGTCCAGGGTTCTGTGTCTTTCTTGTGGCCAACCGTAACGTCAACTATCTCCGGTTCCGGTCTTATTCGCAGGGCTGGGCCCACGTCCTCGAGGCATCGAATCGAAGTCTCGTGGAGCCTGAGAGCGCATGCAAATTTAGCCCCCACTACACTTCGAAGATTATGTCCGATTGGCAAGGAGTCGCAGCACCGCGGGCCCAGACCCTGCATTTACTTCAGCCTCCTCAGTATGTCGGGTCCTTTTTGATTAGCGCATCACGTCTAGATTCAGGTTAAATTAATTTGGGCGTTCGCAGTTTAAAGTTTTTCCGTAGATCCAAACAGGGCCATCTGTCTGATGAATACCCCCGTAAATGAAATCATAGAGGTCTGGGCTCCTGGTCAACATGCGGTGGAGTGTGCCACTCCGAGACAGCGGGGAGCGCACTAGCAGATGGTAGCTTGCTAAGACACGAGGTGATGCTATCTAGTGGTCCCTGCCAAGCACGACCAAACTCCCTACTACATATGCCCAACACAAAAATGGCGACGTCCTCGTCGCCCCACGAAACTCCTAGCCCTCGAACTCTAAGCTCCAACTCCCCTAACCCATCCCAATGCTGTGAGCGCCTGACTCAAGTCACGAAGGCGCGGGTCTTGATCCCAATCGAGCGGGAACTGCGGGGCGGGTTTGTCGGACGGCGGGAATGAAGTCGGCGCGCGGAAGGCTATGGATGGCGGCGGATGAGAGTACGATGGCGTTTTACGTCGCGGTGCGGCAAGAGTAGTCGATTTTTTCTGCGGTCGGCGAATGGAATGCTTCTGCGGCGAATGGTTTTGTAACGAGGATGAAGTTGCGGGTCGCGGAGAGCGTCGACGGCGCCGCTGTAAACTTGCGAACGGCTGCGGAGAGCCCGTGATAAGGGCGGAGAAATCGCGTGGAGTCGACGGCGGTGATTCGGAACGCAAGGGAGATGTCGGAAGGGCCGCTGCGTCCTCGCCCCAGTCCAACGGTGCAGGAGTGGGGCTGGCATCGACGGGGGCAGATATCGCGACGGCGGCGGCGGCGTCTGTTTGTGTAGAGGCACCGGACGGGGAACACGGGGAAGAGGGTGAGGGTAGGACAAGACTCGCCTGCGATGCGCGCGACTGCTGCAGCTCGGAACAAAACTTCCAGCCAACGTCGAACCCCCATACCCGCTCCGCCTCGAGTGCCTTCTCGTCGAGCACGGCATCGTCGGAGCCCCATGGAATATCGACTGCCGACTCGACTCCTTCTTCAAATCCCGCTTGTTTCCCTGCGCTGAACCCGTCTTCTCTGGCGCGCGCCAGATTCTCCTCCCCATAGTTGAAGCCAATACTCACGGCTCTCTCCCACAAATCTCGTAGACAGTCCTGCAATACACTTCCTCCACTTTTTCTCGCCTCCCAAGGAACGATTTGCAGCAGTAGCCGCTCGATCTTCGGTTCGTGCGGCGGCGGTGGCGGAGCAGACATCGGAAGGAGGGGCTACCGGCGAAGACGGCGGCAACGGCAGCGATGGTGTCCACGACACGGCACGGGATACAAGGGAAAAAAACGGCGGGATACACGAAACGAGTCTTCTTTTTTCACGGCGGGGTTCTACGGTCCACGGGTCCACGGATTTCGTCCAAAAAGCGGGTGGCTACGACGGCAGCGGCGGCGGCGATGGCGACGGCGCAAAACAGATGGAAAAAAACGGCGGGATGCGACACGACACGACTCTTCTTCACGGGGGTCTACGGGTCCACGGGTCACGGAAGTCGTCCAAAACGCGGATGGTTGGTACGTCGGTGGTCGCGCGAGGGTACGAATGCCACTCTAATCACCAAGATGGAGTGTGCCACTCCGAGACAGCGGGGAGCGCACTAGCAGATGGTAGCTTGCTAAGACACGAGGTGATGCTATCTAGTGGTCCCTGCCAAGCACGACCAAACTCCCTACTACAGCGGCTGGCTATACACACACACTTATTTTCGGATCGCCCAGCCTGGCCCGTACTGACGGCCATGCGGTCTCCTGCACAAGCGATATAATTTTGCTCAATGCTCACGGCATTGTCTTTCTGACCCTAAATGACCTCGACACATCGCCGTTTCTCAATGACGTTGCCAATCACCGCAGTATTGCCATCTCGTGCACAAAGACTTGACGTGAGACGACATACTGGCCGTTTATTATTGCTGGCAGCCCTCCCACCCGGGTGATTTTTTCGCTCGCTCTCTTCGACAAGAATTCGGTTGGCTCCACCGCTCCACTCGCTGAAACAAATTCCTCCTGTCGCCGCTGCTCTTCGTGAGAGCGCACAACGACTCGCCATTCATTCCCATTAATTCCGCTCCCTCGTCCCTGGTCATTTGCTCGCTCCATCTACCCAAGAGTCTGCCTAGTGGCTCCACCGCTCCACAGTTCTGCTCCCTCTATCTCCCAGCGTACCGGTCTCAAACGATTGCGCAATGCCTTCCGGATTGAGCTCCCCCGGCGCGACGAACTGTATAAAAGGAGAGCTGCCTCCCTCTCCATCCTCACTCGAACACAGTCCTCTGCATTTCAAGCCCACTAACAAGCCAAGATGTTCTCTAAGCTCTCCGTCGTTGTCACTTCGGTGCTCATCGTACGTTACAGCTGCCCTACCAAATCCGTTTTGCTAAAATGCCTTCATCTACAGACCCTTGCGGCCGCCATCCCCAACACCACTCCCCCGGTGACCACCCCGACCTCCTCCCAATGCTGCAACAGCGTCGTCTCGTCGAGCAGCTCCGCCGCGTCCGCTGTCGCCGCCCTCCTCGGGCTGGACCTTACCGGCCTCAATGTCCCCGTCGGTTTGAGCTGCAGCCCCATCACCGTCGCCGGGAACAACTGGTACGCTGAGAAGTTTGCCTTTCGAAAGATTTCTCCTTACCATATCTTATAGCGGAGGCACCTCGGTTACTTGCGATGCGCCCGACAAGGAATGGGGTGAGTGTAGCAGAACTTCGTCCGTCTGGCGCAGTGGCTGAACGTTGCGGATCGCAGGTGGCCTCATTGCCATCAACTGCATCCCCATCACCGCTTGAGTTGTACTCGAAGAGGAAGTTCCCACTACGGACGAATGGCCGGCTATGAATGAATCTCTGCATATGTAGTTGATGATGTATCCCGGCTCTATATCGACGAAATGCGTATCCCGTTTGTGTTACTGTATGTTGTCGG
Source organism: Mycena latifolia (assembly GCA_029289555.1). Classification (NCBI taxonomy): domain Eukaryota; kingdom Fungi; phylum Basidiomycota; class Agaricomycetes; order Agaricales; family Mycenaceae; genus Mycena; species Mycena latifolia. The sequence continues at coordinate 95,195 of JARJLE010000016.1, read as the reverse complement.
ACAATGTTCAAACCAGCAACTCCAGCCGACACTTCCATATAGCTCCTGCTTGACAAGGCCATTCGATGCTCGTTACTCAGATGCTGTGTGCGCCATGAGAAATAGGCTGAACAGGATTTGACTGGGTTTTATACATGTATCTAGTGTTTATGTTTTCCTGCCATGTAACAATCGCAACGCCACAGACAACGTACCCGCACCCCTCGACCGCCCGCCTTTCTATGCCGGAATTTTCGAAGCTATATCAACCCGAAGTTACCGACACCGATATGAATACCTCCGTGGCAAGCCTTTCCATCTCGGGATTATCAAATTTCAACTCTCCTCTTCCCGCCTGTCGATATGTATGTTTTCGAGGCACGAACCGGGCGAGGGCCGTCTGGGCGCGCGTTTCAGAATTTGTACGCCAGCTGGCCGTTCGACGCGGGGGGTGAACGTCACCCGGAGACGGTCGAGCACGCCGGACGCGTTGGCGGTGGTGTCGATCCGGGGGCACCGCGTGAGCATGGGCATTTGGCTCAAGAGGGCCGAGAGTTCACTTTTTGGCTTGGCCGAATGGCTTGCGCCAGCGCAGAATGGCTTGTTTTGGCTTGGGCTTGGATTTTGGTGGTAGCCCAAGCCCAAGCCCGGCCGAATGGCTTGCAAGCCATTTTGCCGGCTTGGCATCACTCAAATAAAACGAGTGGCTTGAGCATATTGCACACCAACGGTGGCCTATCTATTCATTTTGAGTATCACAATAGCATCCTCTGAGTCTGTACTGGAGGTCTATGAAGTTTATTGTTCGCATTTTGTATGTCACCGTGCTTATACATCGGCAAGGCCGGCCCGACGATGAGCTACGACACCGATTGTGCAATAAATTAGTGGCTTGTTGCCCTCGATATATCCTCTTTGCACTGGATCACCATTCTATGTCCAGAGAATGAGGAAAACCCCTTTTTCAATGTTGACCCTGCATGTAATGTAATATTTAATTCGCAAGAAAACACTGTTCTATTGCTTCAAGCGGAAAATCGATCGGTCTGCATTCCAGTGCACTGATTGTATTCTGCGGACGCTGCAGTGCTATCGATGGCCAGTGGGACACCGCCTATAATTCTGGTGGGCCTACATATTTGTTCCAGGGACTGATAGCTGCTTATATTGAACTTTTTCGATGGGAGGCAACATTGTTCGCCAGGCGAACTTCTCAGGGAAAACTGAAAAGCTCGATACCTAGGATGCATCGCATCTCAAACGAACCATCGTCTTTGCCTGAGGGCTGCCATGTGTTAAGTTGATAAATCAGTGTGATGCATCAGACTTTTGACAGATGACCTTGTGGCCTTGTACAAGGCCAAACAAGCTCGCAAGTCCCACCAAAACTCGCGCAAGCTCGCAAGGCGACAAGTTAAGTCGATGTTTTCCACAAGGTCATTCGTTCGATTCCGTCTAGTGGCGAAAAATTAGCACAAATTAGAGCCGATCACCAATTTAGGACGGCACAGTTGTTATAAATGGTGAAGGGAATCCTCCGATTGTTCAAGAAGTCCCCCAGTCTTTGTTATGATTTTTTTAAGAGGTGTTTTCTTTCCGCTTTGACCTTGTGACCTTGCCGACAAGCTGACAAGGCCAAACAAGGCACAAGTTATTTGTCAAAAGGCTGATGTGTCCTGTGCAAATGCACACATCTCCCAGTCAATTAGCAGTTTCAAATACTGAAAGTTAATATTTGCAGCTGAGATGTATTGTCAGGCTAACAGAGCAGGCTTCTGACGCTGGAACCGACTCGGGCTTGTTAAAGTTGGCAGAATGGACGGTGTCACGTGCCACAAGCCCCGCCCAAAGGCTTCTGCTCGCCCTCCTGGGAAATAATAAGTTTAACCCCATGCTGCGTAACGTCGGAGTTGAGTCATATCAATCCTCTCCAAATTCCAGGAGACAATGAATACAACCTCATAGCAATCGCAACAATATCACGAGTTGGACTCGGAGTCGGGCGAAGAGAGGCTTGAGCATCAGCGGCTTGTTTAAAATGGCTTGTGTCATCGCACAATGGCTTGGAAGCAATCCCACTGGTTGGGTGAAGTATTTGAGGAGTAACCACCCGACTTCAACAAATGAGTAATGTCAAACTCTCCCTTTAAATTTCACCCTAAACGAATTCGTTTTCTTTCTTAGACTCACCTCAGTGGTCACGTTCTCTGGCGGTTGAGAATTAACTGCGGGGAGAAGACCTGAATACCTATTTAATTGCTAACGACAACTGGGTTGAATTCGAGCTAATTAGCCCGGCTTGTGGGCTGCATGCAGTGGCTTGATCTCACGGGCGGAATGGCTTGGGCCAGCTGACAACGGCTGGCTTGATTCGGTTATTGTAAGCCCTACTCACTTCGAATCGGGATTTCCTAATTGAAGGTGAGAAGCGAATATAGGTCGTCTAGCTCACGGACGAATGTGACGGGCCTATGACTGCCAATTGTTTATGACTGAGCAGAAGGAATTCAAGCCATCAGATGTTCGATGTGCGTGTCAGAGGCTTCGTGGAATGACGCAACAGTTTGTGGACTTATGGAACAGCAGGAAGGCACAGAGTATATTCTCCTCCGACATCCGGCATATTTTGTACGGGGACCCGCCATAGGGGGTTCAATTTTCATGAGGGGCAAGGTAGGGATCTGAGAGAGATGCTGTGCAGGGTGCTTGACAGTCATAAAGCACCAAGGGCCTGAATGGAAGAACCAGCTATGGTGTTTGGGCTTGGTGTAATTGAGCACAAGCCAAGCCACACCCAAGCCCAAGCCGCACAAGCCCGCCCCAGCTAAATTCAAACTCCGCTTGGCGGGGCAAGCCATTCGGCCAAGCCACTCGGAGAAGTCTCCAAGAGGGCCTATGGATAGGAGCCCGAGGGGACGATGCCGAGGAGCTGGGAGATCGAACGTACGAACGCGATGGTGAAGCCCGACGCGACTTGGGGTTGTTGATGTGCATGTGGCTGGGGAGACCGTGCCCGAGGCCGGCGTAGCGCGTGGAGGTGGCGATGCGAGCCATGGATGATGGGGACACGCTGGATGGCCCGGGCTCTGGTGAGGTTTCAATACCGGGCGGAGGCGAAGGGCGGCGCGAAGCGAGTGGGCATAGATGGCGCAGCTTGTTTGTGCTCCCGCATGGAACTAAGATACCAAGGCCGATTGCGGACGGCGTGATGGTCTGGTTGAAGAAAGAGTCGCTGGCAGAAGGAATTAGCCGTGGGTCGGTAATCGAGAATCCAAGAGATGTACCTGAATTGTGGCGAGACTATCCACACGACGATCTCTGCCAGACGCTCTGCTCGATGGCGCCAGGCGAGTGAAACCGGAGCCCGTGCTGAATTTCAGCGCCTTCAGCATCTTCTCCTTCACAGACGTCGATTGGAAGCGATCCGACTGTGCGAGAATGTCGGGTAGTTCCGGGACAGACTTTGGCGGCGAGACAGGAGACGTAAGAGAAATGAAGGAGATACTGGGGTCGCTGTGCACCAAGGAGGAAGTGGGGGAGTCGGAGGATGCACAGTACTCGGAGAGTAGGCTCGTGACCAGCCTGCCTACAGATGGCAAAAAATATGTGGTGAGCACTTTGCTGTAGGCAGGCTGGTACAACTCGGGACCCGCCAAAGGGCTGGGCCCGGAGTTCGAAATTTTGAGTGGTGCCGATCATCGGCATCACACTGCGATCAATTCCCTACTAAATTTGAGGCTCCAGAACTCACCCGCAGCGAGCTTAATCAAAATTCTGAAGAGACAGATTTTGAGAAGAGTGAAATTGGAGTTGTCTTTCCTTTTGGAGTTTTTCCAACAGATATAAAATAAGCTCAGAATAAAAGAAAAGGAAAGTGATTGAACTCCGCGCCGGGCCCTTTTATTTGTCCCGAATTGTACCAGCCTGCCTACGGCAACGTGCTCGCCACATTGTTGCAACTCATAAGCAGGCTGGTAACGAGCCTCAGGCTACTCGGAGAGATCATGAGTTGTAGCAGACGGACCAGCCGCGCTCGAAAGAGATAAAAAGGACATTTTCTCTGTGAAGATGGTGGTGGTTCGAGAGAGAGAAGAGAAAGGGGCGATCAAGAGTTTCAGCCCGGTTCTGCGGTTGTATCGCGGAAGTAAATTGTCTGAAATGGTCGAGGAATGACTTAGCCATGTACCTAGCATTGAGCTGCGATGGTTTGAATGTAAGCCGAAATGTAGAAGATGAGGGCAGTGACAATCCACTCGGGGTATGAGGAATTTAAACCACATCTTCAGGGTAAACAGACGATTCAGCTTAAATGTACGGTTGGATATTGGGTTGCAGTGCTAGAAAGTGTCTCTGCCTTCTGGCTCTCATGCCTCTTCCGGAAAGGGGGGAAACACCTCTGGCATTAACCGTGTTTTCAGACTGATCGGGTGAACACCCTATGCTTTGGCGCAATGGAAACCGGAGACCATTGACGGTAGAGCAGAGTAATATATTTCCACTATAGAATAAGAGGATCTGGATTCGCAGAAAATGGCGGTACGCATCAACGCGATACCGAACAGCAATCCAGGAAAATCTGGCACCCCGTCCACTGAAAAAACCGCGTCAAACTTCAAATATATATATAGCTCGTGAAAAGACGTTCTTAATTGTGGAGTGAAAAAATGAATGTGAACTCTTGGTCGGCGCATAAACGTTCTATACGCGCCTTGATCGCTGGGTCCAATTGCCGTCCGTGGTCCAGGTATCCCACGAGCTCGCACTGGACGCACGTAGAGGACAGCCGCGACACCAAGAAGTTGAAAAAGACGGTGTAATCGAATTGAAGGGTAGAGTGGCACTCGAAACTGCGGATGCGTGGAACGAGGCAAGGGGAATGGGAAGTCCACGTGAGCGCAGCCAGAAGGGTGTCGACGATCAGGCATTCGAGAAGTTCTGCTTCCATGATGGCGACATCGCGCAAATCGAGGGTGTGGAGATGTGCAGAGAACGAGGAACGTTCTGAGAGGGAGAGGAACTCGGTGTGCAGCCATGGCAGAGGGAACACCAGATTGCTCTCGCGATGCACGACTGCGAAATCGAGAGTCGTTAGCCCGGGCAGTGTGAAGCTGTGGATAAATCTCTCTGCTGCTTGCCGGGCATAGGCCGGTGAAAATCCCTCGGATATTTCGATCCTGAAGACTGAGATATGCGATATGACGGAGGGGGCATGAAATGAGACTTCCATTCCTTGTAAATGATCAAGCCGGGACAGCTGGATGGTGAGGCTCGCTGTCGCTGGCAAGCGGGGCGTGAGGGCCAGCACCACAGGCGGCTGATCCCCGACTTCTTCCACACAGCGAGCGTACTTGAGCTGCTCGAAGGGGAGACTAGAGAATGCTCCACGGATATCATCAATGTTCCCGCTAAACTCTAGACTCTTTAAGCTCGGCGCCACTTGGAAACTGTTCAACGCAGTAGCTGTGTTGACCCCCCAGCAATGGATTTCTAGAGATTCTAGAAGGGTTATGTTACCCCTCAGATCGGAGAGATGCAGCAGATCCGGGAACAAACAAATGAATGACGCCGCCCGCCATCGTTTGGAATGCTGAGCGATGAGTTCAAGTACTGGGCCGGGAGACGATCCAATGATAGGGTGTGCACACAAGCATGCATGAAAATCCCAATTTTCATTCATTTTATAGACCTATTACAACCCTAGTGAGGCGAAGTAGTCAGAGTATACATTCCCCTCAGAATGGTATACTACACTATTGAAGGCTGAAATCTGACGGGCCACTACGTATTCATGAACACAAGGATAATCTGGGATGGTTGAATTGTGACTTGAATCTTACCGTTGGGCGCCGGCCGCCGGTTGACTGCCAGGCAGCTTGTGTGCTGGAAGTGAACCACTCAGAGGAACTACAAATTTAACTAGATTTGCTTGCTAGCGCAGCACTCTGAAGGACTTGACACGGAATGTCGAAAGATCAGATTGAACCGCCGGGCCGACTTGGACTCAACCGGCAGATCAACACTTGATGATGAACTGATGATTAGTCTGACCTCCCGGCGGACTTGCATAAGATGAGATGTTTGAAGGTAGAACTGGATACAGCCTCGATTGAACTCTAGGTGAAGTCTGAGCACTCGCTTAATTGAGACCAGGCATAATGAAGTATAAGATGGTTTTGGTTATCCTAAGACCCGACCGCCGGGCCATTGGAATGATGACTTGTAAGGGATTAGTCCGACCGGCCGCCATTCCTGATAGATGCCCTTGGCACACCACTACGAGTTGGATACAAGTTGAACGAAAGGCTTCTTTTCACTCTAGTGGTTCGGAAGATATCCATTAGATTATACTGCTGGGCAGTCCTCTGAAGTGACTTGAGCGAGATGGCTCTACTAACTGGACCTGACCGGCCATCGGATAAACAGAGTCTTGGCTCAGTAATAATCATTACGAGTCTTGGCTAGAAGCTTGAAGGAAAAGCCGACGGGCCGTCCAGAATACCCATGGGCAGTGAAATCTGCTTAATACCATTGGACCGCCAGGCACATCTGATTTACTTACCACATGGACCGCTGACTCACTGCTGACTCAACCAGTTTCTATTATCTCCGTTTGTAATCTTGTACTTGTATAAAAGGTGTAGTGTACTTCATGTAAAGGCAGTCAATTTGACCCCCATGATTTGGGACTAGAGTTAGCTCAAGAATAGAAAAGACGAGATTTGATTTGCAAGAAGATTGAAGTTTGAGACGCATACAACTAAGATTGTGACCGCCTGCCCGTCTAAGTGCTTAGTGCTGCTAGCCACTTGAAGCCATCGGACCGCCATCCCTTCTGACTCTGCTTTTCCATTGAGCCTTGCTCTGGCCTAACGTCGAGCATTGCTCCGTTCTGATAGTGTTGAGTGTTGCTCCACGGCAGTTTGAAGTTGATATTTCTCCTAGTCTTTTGGCGTACCGTTGCTATGTTCCTCAGTGACAAGGGTTACTAGAGCACGATAGTTAGCCAAGGCATTGCATTGATTTTCGAAGTCCTAGTATATTACTCGCAATACAAATTGAAGTGAATAGAAGTGCCATTTGAGATTATTCGAGTGCGACTAGGTTATTGACTGCCCGTCCGCCGAATCTATTGAAGTCACAGAAGTCTTGAAGGACGATACACCTGTCCTACCTCCCCGAACACACACACAATTGACATTAGAGTTGGAGTTTGTGATATATTTTGATTTTGGATTTGGTTAGAGTTTAGTTGAGTTCGCTCACTAGATTCGCTGAGTTCGAGTCTTGATTACACGGCTGCACTCAAGTGCACCGTTTCACCAGGGTAATTCGTAACTGAAATGACCAGTGGGTGGTTCCCACTGCGTTCAAGGAGGGCTCGGAGGAGATTCAGAACCATGTCGAGATACAGTGGGTTGGTCCAGAGCATACTGTCGAGCTCAACGGTAGCCCACAAGGACAGGGTGCCCATGACAATGTCATGCCACCGTGTGCACACCTGGGATAATGCGAGGAGCGGGGCATGGGCAAAGCGATTCAGTTCCGCGGAAAATGAGGCTGATACATGTCTGACGTCGTTGTAATTCGGGGTGAATGAGCTCCAGCACGAGGCAAAAATCTAGCCTAGGATCTCGGACGGGAGGCGACGAATGGGGGAAAGAAAGCTCTGGAACTGGCGATAGTGAAGCTGGACCATTGCACGGTCAGCTACCAGTTTGTCTAGCCTCTTGAAGGCTCGCTATTTCGATGTCGTATCGCTCGAGCTGGTCCGATAATTCGCACAGGATCGAGGAGAGGTCGGGGGGTTCAGAGTTGGCACGTAAGAGTTGCCATAGGAGAGTCTGCTGAGTAGAGTCAGGAAGGGGCCCGCTGTTCTGGCAGAAAGTCGACATGGGAATCTTATACATTAAGAGACGAGGAGCACAGCTTTTTTGATAATGTCAGGTGATTTTGTCAGGTGATATTATCACGTGCCCTTCGCCTCGGAATCAGCCGTGTCTGTGGCGAACCCGGGAACTCGGAATCCGCCGGGCGTTGGCGAAACTGAGAGTCCGCCGGGTGTTTCTGCTTCTCCGTGACGAAGGCACGGGTCGAATATCCTATATAAGAAAAGAGCTCAGCACCGCCACACGGGAAAGTCACATGAAAACACTGCCACTAAGTCACATGAAATGTCATGTGACCTCTCGCCCGTTCCAGGCCCTGCTCCTCAAGGCCTCAACACAGATTTCATTAATGATAAGCACACTTTACCTCTGCCCCTCATCTTACTCTCTGCTCCCTCCCATTCCAGGTTTGTTGCTCCCTCTCTGCTCTCAATTCCTGTCACCTCTTTGATGATTTCCCCAGCTATACCCCTATCTGTCAACTACATTTCATTCAACTTCCCCACCACTTTTCACTGTGCTTATCTGATCTTCTGTGTGTACCCACAATTGACTCTTCAGTATGGGATCAATTTTGGCTAAATAATCATAGTTTCAAGGGATTTCAGTAGATCTTAATGCATGGTTTCAGCAACTGAGCAAGTTCCAAAACGGTGGTCCAAACGTTCGTGGTCTCAAGTCTCAAGTCAAATTGATCTCGGCATGCTCGGCAAATCAATGACAGGCTTCTTCCCACACATGAAAATATGGCTTTGAACCCCCCGCGGGCATGAGAGGTCTTCTGTAGTGCAATATATGTACATGCGTTGGTGGATTTTATAGTATACTTACACATGTGTTTTCAAATATGTCTCAGAAAATCAGCTAATCTCTCAAGGGCAATCTCCAGGAGACAATATCTTCAGTCAGTTTAGCATCCAAATGCAGATGACCTTCTCCAGGTCTCCCTGAGCAGCTGTATTGAAACAAAGATTTGCTCCATTGGTTTTGACTCAACTTTGCTGAGCAATAAGATGCTTTTGTTGACACAAAGGTTCGGATAGGGGCAAATGTTCCTATTTGGGTGGTCGGCAAGACCCGGCCGGGATCAACCCATGATCGCGAGTAAGGACTTCAGACTACATTGTACTTCAAAACTTTGGAGTTCAAACTACTATTACAGCTAAATCAAAAACAATAGACACTCTGGATTTTCGAGCAAAGTTCGGCCCCACCGGCTGGCATAGACACTAAATTTGGTTCACATCCAACACATCCGGTTGGCCTTGCTTTTTCTCTTCCCAAGGGTGCTGGAAGTTACCTTTTTTTTTGCGTATGGTCCACCAAAACTTCCAAAGGTTGACCAAAGGTCAAATACACCTTCGCTGATGTACGGTAGCATTGGTAGGTGGAGTTCCAGGGCAAGATGACGTGTTGGAGCTGCTCGGCCCGAACTTTGCTCGAAAATCCGTTGTGTCTATTGTTTTTGACTTAGCTGTAAACAGCGAAAAATAATACCATACTTCAGATTTGGCCCTACTAATTCCAAATCAGCTGCAGCCTGGCTCTGAATGCAGGTACTTTCTATTTTCTTTGTATTAGTCTAACTTTTGCCGCTCTGAAACAGATTTGTGGTACTGACTTCTGTTACAGGTAGTTTAGGTAGCTGTAGTAGTAGTTGATGGCCAAGTAAATGTATAAATTTCTTTTCTCAAAAAAACCCCGCAACTGAGAATTAGCTGCAAACTTGGCGCGCCGAAGGCACGGGTCTAAACTTGTCTTATACATTAAAAGACGAGGAGCACAGCTTTTTTGATAAGTCACATGGCTTGATCCCACGGTCTCGGAATAAGCCGTGTCTACGGCGAACCCGGGAACTCGGAATCCGCCGGGCGTTGGCGGAACTCAGAGTCCACTGGCCGTTGGCAAGGCCTCCGTGACGAAGGCACGGGTTGAATAATCTGGTGGGAAGAGAAAGATATGTACGTGATCATACACGTCACGACAGATAGGCACAATAAACAACAACAGCAATCTCCATAGTACTTACATCTTCCTTTTTGCAGTGAGTGGAAAGTGTTCTCACAGAAATTGATTGTAAAACCATGGACATTTCGAAGGATAGCTGTATTCAATCATTTAAAATCACGCTCAGGAACCCTGTGCGTAGCCCTGCAACCGCGCCCATTCGAGCAAAACCGCCAGGAAATAACAGTCGTTCTGGTCATCCGTGAGCACACGCCGAGAAAACTCCAATCCCCTCTGCTGGATCAGGCGTGCCTCATCCGGATGTACGTTTGCCCACCGGATCCGGTCTGCGAGATTCGACAAGTCCGCCTTCACGGGCACATAGTGTTCGAAGGGCCGGAGCCAGTCATTGAAATACTCCTCAAAAGCGGTAGCCTGCCGTGTATTTTGGTCAGTAACCATCGGGGCATATTGCATCGGAGCAGAAACGGACCTTGAACACGAGTGAACCAGACCTCAAGAGCCCGAGATATCTGCCCGAGAAAGTAGTTCCGTCGACATCAATGGCATACTTGAAGCGGTAAAGCTCCTCCCGCGGTTCCCAGTCGCCCGTTATACCGTACTCTTCCATGACGACCGTGCGGTTACAGCCCTCCTCGCAGAGCGTCTCCGCAAAGCGCGTGATCGCCACATCCATGAGGTCCGGATGATCGCGTGCTAAATCCGCGAGCTTGAACCGTGCAAAGTGGTGATAGTTGTCGCCCATAATCATACCGCCAGTGGACATACCACGCCAATCTGGTGAGTATCAAGCTTAGAATAAACATTTAGCATGGGAAGAGGAGAGACTTGCAAGCTTTGGGAATTTTGTCGGCTCAGGGAATATTATCCGGATACTGGAATCTAGCAGCCCACCACGAGCGATCATAGTAGTACTTCAGACGAGATAAGTCTTTGGGGGGCGGGTGTCGACTACTTAAAAACTCACCTCTCCTGGGAACAGGATGTCGGAGAAGCATGGTGATATTTTCGCCATGCTCAGCATAGGATATAAATCCGTCGTAAACCCGGCCTTGGCGCTCGCTATAAGGACTGAAGGAAGCTGGTATTGGAGCTGTGTTTAACGTTAAGACAACTGGCAATACTCACAGCCCGTCTCGTCATTAAGGCTGGTCATGAAACCGGTTGCTCCCGTCGGGATATTGCACCCGCTCTGAGTGTGAAAGAAATCGGAAGTGCGATTTGGAATGGCGTGGAATCATGCGGCGCTGACAGTGCATGCTTGAGAGCTCCAGGGGCACGGTAGTTGAACGCAACCCGCGGTTCGTCCCTGCCGTTCAGGATGAACGTCATGTTAGGCAGATACGCGGACAGCTGAGGCATTCAAAGGTGAGTGAAGGCCCGAAGGAGGACTGTGTGGTTAACATACATTGCCCATCGTCTCCGGCCAGCCAGTGTACTCATAGGGTGAACTTCCGTTCAGGAATGGCTCTCCGTCTCTGATCTCGACGAATGTGATTTCAGCAGGAGTCTCCTGGAGCTGTGGAAGACTCAGTATCGCATTGTAAACGGCAGAAGACTCAAAGACCTTGCTGTCCGCGCGGTCGATCATCTTCTGGAAGTACCGAGGATCGGCCTCCGCAAACTGGTAGAAGGGCTCAAAGTCCCGGTGAATCTGGTCGTATTCGTCCACCAGACACTTGCGGTCTTGTGCGAACTGGTACCAGTGGTCGTAATTGGGTGGCGGTGGGCGCTTTGTGCGCAGCGAATAGCGTGCACTCGCCTGAGAGAACGAAGTTGACTGCCTAGCATACAGCGCATCGACCGCCAGGCGGGCCGCAACGGTGGCGGGGTCGAATCTGCGGGCACGGTCGAAGCGGGATTTAATAGCGAGTGTAAAGACCACAAAGCTGATGATCCCTGCTGCGATCGATAGACGGCGACGCAGACGCCATAAATTGCGTCCGCAACTGAATATCCGAGCGACGAGTTCGTTCCCGGCCAAACGAGTCCCATATGTCTTCTCCTCCGGAGGATCCAGCATTGGAAGCAGGGACATGGTTGTTTCAATGGCCTCGTCATCGTACGGCGGTAACTGGGAACAGTACTCGGCCGCCCGTGTACCAAAGAAATTTCTGGAGGTGGGCATAAGTAAATTAGTAGCGTGGTTGGACAGTGATGGAGAGGGGTGTCACCAGCGGGTTGGGTCGCATTTCCCTCGGTATAATTATGGCCCGCTCTGAATTGAGTAGGTACGAAGAAGCTCATGTCGCGCCCATAATCTACTATTTGACAAGATAATCGTCTAGTGTCAGGATGGAAAATATTCCCACCTGGAAGATTTGTTCAACGTGATAGGACCCGAGGCGTGGAGAATTCATGCCGCCGTGCACCAAGCCCGCATGCGACCACAAAATGCTACAACTACAATGAATCTGGGTGCGTCCTTTCCTTCTAATCCCTTGAACATCGATGGCCAATTTTTTGAATTTCGTCGAGCCGTTCAGCGGCCTACCCACCTTGAATAAATTTGAACTGATATTCACCTGATATTCAATTGATTGAATTGGTGGCCAAGCCAACGTTCTGAGCCGAGGTTCTGGAAAAAAATCAGTGTCCTCTAGAAAAACCGACCTGTTAGGACATCAGGTACTGAGCTAGAACCGCTTTATCACCGATTCTGTTCTGTTCTGTTCCGGTTTATTGAGTCGCCCGCTTTAAACATGCTTTGCAATGAGATACATTCAATTGGACGTGATCACTCACAGAACATGTCAAAGGCACCGCCCAGTGTCCATGTCCGTCTCGCTAATCCACGTTCTGAATCTGGTGACAGCGGAGATGCGGATGTCCGACATGTAAAATTTTCTTTTCTAAATCACCGCCCTTCAACGGCCAGATTGGTGCCAAAGCTGCGGCGATTGTTGTCAGTTCCCGTACCAGTGCAGCGGATCATTCCCTGGATTCGCGTACATGGAGGCTGCACATGACATCGCGCAACTTGGCCCAAGGGCATACTCAGTAGTCATCGACAATTCTGGCAAGGAGTTCCAGACAGAGAAATGCTCATTTCGCGAGTGGACAACTCCTGATGCAGATCGATGCATGACGATAGTGGTCGAGTTGTTTTACAAATTCAGTATCATCTTTTCAACGGACATTTCGCGTGATGTATAACTGCCTGGGGAGATACGGTGATGGATGCATGAAAATGAGGGGGCATCACGGTTGGAGACTACCACAGCGGCTCAGAGGCACGCCGGGGGAGGAGGGCGGGATAGCTGTGGCGGCAGAACGCGTGCCGGATGTGCGCGTCGGGCGAGCCCGGCACGATCGCCGCAACGGGCGGGATGGGGTGCAGTGTGCAGCGCATGTCGGTGTCGTGCGCGTGGTTGTAGTGCTCTGATGGGAGACGGCACGGTGCGCGGTGGAGATGGACAGAGCAGACCAGAAAGTGGATAAAATGCACGTAGCAGTACACTGCAAGGTGAGATGCCTCGCGGCGGTGCCTATGCCTATGCTAATCTAATCTAAACTACAGACTCCGAGTGATGCCCGTCAATACCCCGAACGCCCCACTACAGCGGTCGTCGCCGGAGTGGAAGATGTATGCCCGCAGGAGGGCGCGCGCCTCGCTTGTAGTGAGCACAGTACGGGTAACTTTGGTGGGAGGCATCTAAGTCCGGTGAGCAACGGGCAGGTTGGAGACAAGCGAACTCATACTTGATAAAATTGGATGGATGTTCGTGGTGGATTTGAGTTGTGCGTGGGATTTTAATTCTAGATGATTGGTTGAAATAAATAGTTTGACGCCTACTCTTACAGATTGCACTTTCCGATGGGTTATCGTTTAAATCGATTGACATTATGCATCCTTCACTGAAAACGATGGGCTTATATACCAGGTAGGGGCTAATGTCTCAACTCCCTTGGCTGCGCGGTGACGCCCATTCCGCGTGGATGGCGGAAGCTTCCGCGGGTCTCATTTGTGTCTTGAGAGCTATGTCGGTCTAGGCCTTGCGTATGTAGAGATTGATCAAGAGGTGGTGCCCGGAAAGGCAGAGTGCAGTTGCTGCGTTCGGCGAATTGATAGCCGATGGCCGGCCAACGGGGACTGTTGCAGCTTTCCTCGGCTAAGCCCTACCGGTCTAGCCGCCCGCGTGCCGCAGGGCAGCCGGAAGAGCTTTCAAACAACTGGCCGGCCATCGGCTACCAGGCCGCTCAACGCAGAGAGTGCATCATTCAGACTGCAATGCACTTTAGGACTCACGAGTATCCGCGGAATGTCTCACCTCGTGTCGACTTCCGAAACAAAGTAGCCCAGGGCAAGCCTAAGGAATGGTTGCCGAGCAAACCTCGAGAGTTCCGTCAATTTGGTTGGCGAGGAAATAGTCGAAGTGCGTGAGTGTACTTTGCGCTGATGTAACTTTTTTCCCCCTGAACTGAAATAATCACACTTGGGCCTAAGTGCTGATGTGTGAGTTGACGTACTTATTGGGTATGCCTTCAATTCTCATCGGACGAATTTGCTTCATAGACAGAGAAAAATCAGTCAATACCTTGAGGTTCAATTCGACAGAAATAAGACCTGGTGGCGAATGATCTCGCGCCCCTGACCTGGGTCCCTAATATGTGCGCCGCGAAAGGTTGGTTCGAATCTAGCCCGGGTCTCAGAAGAGGCAATAATTTACTTCTCTCCGTAGCTCATGGATGTCTAAATGTAGTCGCGATTGGCTCCTTCATCACACGCGCATTGCTCATCCCTGCATTTGTACCCCAGCAGACACAGAACCGGTTGGGGTTCCGCATATAAATCCCTACAAAACCCGCTTAATGCAGAGAGGCATGGCTCTTTCACCGCTCGAAAGCGTCGGCAGGAGGTTGTTGATGTATTGCGGCCGGACAGACTCCTGCTCCTGCTCCGAAAACGAAAACTTACCGACCAACTGACAGAGAATGACTTGCATCTCTAATATCCTTTTTTATCAACCCATGATTAACAAGACGAACCCCACGATGGACGAAGAGCATACTCACGCAAAACGCCACCTGCAATCCCACGATTAGTTTAGGACACGAATGCTGTAAACTACGGGGCTTACCCGAGACATGTGCGCGGCCCACCGTAGAAGCTCAGACTGCAGAATTAATTAATTCCAGAACCTGGATGAACTGATTTACATACAGATTTGCGTATGGACCAAGGGCTTCTCCCTGATATGTACTGCCGTCCAACCAGCGCGAGGGATTGAATTCATGTGCGTCCTTCCCCCAACGCGACTGCAGTCTAATCGAACAGAAATCCTAAGCTCGAAGTACAATGCTCGATATTGAACGAACCTTTGGTATGATGCGATGGCCACTGTCACGAGTTGGCCCTTCTTGACAGGTATTTGGTTCATAAGCTGGCCAGTCGAAGTGGTAATGCTCTCTCCCAGTGGGATGACAGTGTCTTGCAGAGCGACGCGATCCGAGAGCGGTATCGCCGGGTAAAGTCTGACTATTTCCTGGAAGCGAAATGATTCAATCACATCTTGATCACATCGCCACTCGCAGGATGCTACTACCTTAATGAATGCATTCAACAGACGCATGTTGTCGTAGGCAACACTTCCTGCACCAGCCCCGGAAGCAGTAGACTGGATCTCGGCGCGGAGCTTTTCCTGGAAATCCGGGTGCCTGGCGAGCTCCAGTAACCCCCACGCCATAGTGTTTGCCTATGCGTTGAATGAAGATTGGAAAATAGGTGTAGCGATTATGCGGAAATTACCGTTGTCTCCTGCCCAGCGACAAGAATAATCCCAGTCTGGGAGACGATATCATCCTCGCTCAGCTCTTTTTTCGTCTTCTCCAACATATCCGTCACTACGAAATGTCATCGTCAGAACTAAATCGTCTACCCAAGAATATTTACAAAGTAAACTGAAGAAGTCATTGTTGATATCCAGTCCCTGTCGGGCGGCTTCGATCTTCTCTTGGACAATTTGGCGCCCAAGCCGGTCCGCAAGATATCGCTCCTTGCGGATAACCTTGAAAGATTTGGTTGGGAGATATATTGCCGCGCGCCAAAACCAAGCAGGGAAGTTTGCTCCAATCGCGTCAGCCAAAATTTGGGCCTTGGATTGACTGGCTGAGAGCTCGCTACCAAGATTTATGCGCATCACAGAGTTGTAATCCATGCTAATGATCACTTACACTACTTTGATATTATTATCCACAAAATCCTGTCCTAAATCTTGAAGAGAACGACCCAGAATGGCTACAAGCTTTTGTCAAATCAACGCTGTCGGAGTACACTGCGCTGGCCGACCTTCACTGATTGCGCCGAGAGTCACGGTGCTCAGCAGCGGGCAAACATTGGTAGACTCCGCTGTGGACTGTTCCAACTGGCCTGAAATCTGGAGAAAGGTATGTTGGAGTGCCACACTATTCCGAGATATCCTCACCATATCTGCCGCCTTTTGGAAGACCGGTTGGTAATCGCGCACAGCGGCAGCGGTGAAACCGAAGTTCAGGGCGGAGCGGAGCCGGCGGTGTTCATTTTCTACATGTGAGTCAGCCATTGGCGTCAGCAAATTCTCCCGGGCTCCAACAGAAACGTGCCTTTGGCGGTTATGACGCTCCTTCCCCCGAAAACCAAGTTGAGCATAACATCGAAGATGGGCGCACGATAAAAGTGTGGGCTGTTCAGAATGTACTGCATCGCGAGTGAATCGGAAACCATCAGGCGATCTTGCTGTGAAAGGATGAATATAATGAAAGGACTAGGCGGAGGAAATATCACCCCGAAACACCCCTTCAGCCGATAGACAGAACCGTACACGTTCTGCCAGTTGAATTCGTTGTCTCCATACCGTGGGGAAAGTATTAATTGCACCATGTGTCCTGGAGCATGATCGTCATTGAGGCCTACCTACACTGGCGACACGAATAGCATAGCCTACCAAATAGCCACGATGGGGATGGCGGTCCCACGATATTTCGGATTGTGCTCTGTCGTCGGAGGATCAAATACAAAGCTAGGACCGAGATAAAGGCCGCGAGAGCAGTTGTGTCACGGTAGTTGAGAGCGGATTCCATGATTGTATATCCCTTGGGCGAGGTCGGGTGAAGTGGGAAAGCGAGTAAGTGTGGGCGGGGGAATGAATGCACACTGAGCATGATCCCTTTAAATACCTGAGGTCAGAAGACCGGGCCACATGAGAGAGCCACAACCGTTCTATCACCGTCAGTGGTGCAGAATATTTAGCGTTCATGCAGACAAAGGATAATTACCATTAGAGGCACAGTTGTTAAGATGAGTAGTCGAGCGATTGTCTTTTATAGCATTTCCGGCGTAGCCGATGACTTTGCGGACTTGTTGAAGTTACATAAATGTGTCGATCTAAATTGCATTACACCGAGTTGGATGCGAAAATTTGATCTGTCGTTTTAGACACCACAGGTCCAATTTGTTTCGATTCGCACGGAAAGCTGGGCAGGGACCAGGAGGTCAGGATGTAAAGCACTGTTTGAGTATTTTAGAACAATCCCGGCACGATTCTGCGCAGAAAAATTGCGGCGAGGGGAGAGAAATCAGGCGAAAACATCTTTGAAGACTTGGAGATGGAAACAGGCCTGGCACGCAACAGTGCAACGCAGGTCTCATTTATGAGCCTGGCTCTCTCTCGCCCTTTCTCTTTTGACGAGTCGGGCTTTGTTCTCCATTTTTTCTCGGAGGGTCTTTCACATCCACCGTAAATCCCGCGACCGCTTGCGGCAAGGGTCGTCTTCCTGCACTGTTCTTTCGGGAATGGTCCTGACACGAGCCTCAGTTCTTCTCTTCAGGGGGGAGAGCTGGAGGCTTGTTGCATGCATCTGCAAAGGGAAACACCCACGACAACTTTCTGTGTTCTGGTGGACTCCGGGGATTTTTGCCTGGGAGGAGAGAACTCCTCCCGTACAGCAGCATTTTTTGCTGGTGGTCAGGTCCCACGTGGTTTTAACCGGAGGTCCTGCCTTTTTGAGGCCAGCCAGTCTACGGTAAGCCAGCGTCTTGTGCCAATGGACCCCCTGGAATGATGTTGTGCTCCGTTGGCATCTTATAGATTCCTGTAAGGATAACCACCCGTACAGTACTACATGTTTGTCTTCGGTAGACTCGTTGTTCATGTTGTGGACCACGCGAGTATAATAACCCCCCCCCCCCCCCCCCCGCAACGTGGCACAGCTGATTGGCGAATGCGATTAACCGAGCTAGACAGCGTGCACGACCATGAAGCATTGAATTCACTCTTTGTTGCTTCAGGCTCTATCCATCGATGAATCTACCTGGGCTGAGCGCCAGAGTTCGAGCATCAGAATGTAATTGGGGAGACAGACGTCCTAAGGTCGTGATTGTAAGGGATTGTCTGGCGGCCCGCATATGCTTACTGCTTAGGACATCCGATGGGATCCCGTACGAGCCTATCTCAAGCGCAGAGTCTGGAGAAAGAAGTTGGGGATAGCAGTCGATTCCATGTTCCAATGTAATTGGACCCACTTTAGAGATCAAGATTCAGGGACTGCCTCATGTTGCGAAGACTCCTGGAGATTTCGGAATAGACAGCATGCCGTGGTGGCTCAACGGCCATGTTTCATGCAGCGAGCTACGCGTCATCAGAGTTGGTCCGAGAATCAGTCGCCAATCCGTCTGAGCTGCCTAGAGAAGCCTCAAGGAACCATAAATTGCGGGTAGTTTTCAAGCTTCGCAGAATGAACTCTTGGACGGTAATGCAAATGAACGAGCGTCAGCGTGGTGGTTTGGAATCAAGCAGTAAATCAGTGGCAGTGCTCGCTTGTTGCCGACTCGGCACAACCCAATGTGTTGTGCAACCAATGTGTAGAGCAACACTCTCCTGCTTCCTTCTCACAATGACTTACGAGACCTTTGAATCGTAGGATCTGCGACCAAAATCAGAAATCTCTCCCGTCAAGTTCGTATTTCGTATATTCCCAGCGGCTGTTTTACCTGCTGAAATCAAATCCAAGCACGGTTCATTTCGCCCGCAGCTCTACCAACCCACGGGGTTTTCGACAGCAACAATCCCTTAGTTACATTCTTTCTGGAGTTGGCGCGCCAGAGCTCAAATGAGACATTCCGCGGTGATCCCCCACCCTGACCTGCACTGCTATCCAACTAACGACGACTCTGCTGGACTTCAACTGGACGTGTTTGGCCTTTCTGTGCACAGGTATCACATCTCCGGGATATCCTAGAATGACGTAGGCCCCGCAAGACATAGGTGAGACCCAGAGACGTCCACCACCCGCGCGGGAGAGGCTTATCGCACAGCCTCGGGGGGTGAGACATTAGCCCCTGCAGGGTATATAAGTGCGACGTTTTCACTGAATTATTCACAGTGCCGCTTCATTCAAACGACCACCCAGCGGCAAGTGCAATCTGCAAGGGTAAGCCTCCAGATCATTTATTTCAACCCATCATTGCTCAACGACATCTAGAATTATCATCTAGCAACGCCTTCAAACTCATCAAAGTTACCCAAAGTACGAGACTGCTCATCCCCCATCCCACCTCGCTCACTAGCCCTAGATGTCTTTCTCCACATCGGCCACCCCGAGCGAGGCGCGCGCTCTCCTGCGCGCGCACATCTTCCACTCCGGTGACGTCGATCTCGCACCGTGCCGCTTCCCATCCGAGCAGTACAACCACCTCGCACAAGATACTGGCATGCACCGTACACTGCACCCCAATGACGGCGGCCGTGGCCGGCTCCGGCTCGCCCGACGCGTATATCCAGCACGCGTTCCGCCGCCACAGCTACCCCCCGCGCCCCCGGCGCGCCTCGGAGCCGCTTTGGTAGCCCGAGAGTCGCGATCTTCATCCAACCGTCCGCTTTCTTCCCGGGAGACCTGATGCTCAATCTGTAAAAACAACTGTACTACTTACTCCTTTTACCCTGGATTATTTATCCGGTGAACAATAAGATGTGCTGCACTCCGGGCTGTACGCTTAATCACTCTCGCTGGTTCTGAGCCGTCGCTGTCCGTACGAGCATGAAATCATTTTAGTCAGGCTCGCGTTGTATGCTCGCGGCATTGATTCGTCTCAGAAACTGCTGGCCGAATCGGGTTGAGCCGTTCTGTCAGCGTCGACACAGTTACAGACTTTGGCAGGGAAAACCAAATGACGTTCTCACACATTCAATTGTTGTTTCACAGCCGAGAAAAGTAGAGATGGGTGGTTGCAGGGCGCATCAATTGCTCCGCCATCACGTCCGATTTCCCACATTGGGAGCGAGTCACATTGGTGACGCATCACGCTCCGGAACAATCCGTCCATGGCCTCCAGCCTCGAAGACCCTCGACCTGGAACGACACATCTTCGAATTCACTGCCCAGACCCACCCAGAAACGATCTCAAGTCTGCTTCGCGTGGCCCACAGCGTCCTCGCCTGGTAACTCCTGTCTCGTCGGCGACTCTTGGGCGACTCGTCGCACCCTCAGCAACACCCATCCAACCAGGATCGAGCCGCTGCTCTACCGGATTCTTCGTATAGCCAGCGAAGATCAACCCACGAAAGTCCCGCAAGCACTCGCCGCGAAACCAGCCCCCCGGTGCGGCATGTCCTGCTGTTCCCCCGGCACCCGCGGCACTTCCCGGCGGTCGAGCGCATCCACGCTGCGTGCCCTGGCCTCGTCAATCTCGCACTCGTCACGACCATCGGTGGGCTGAAGCTCCTCCCGCTCCTCGCGCGGCTGCTCCTCTAGCGCCTGGGGATCCATTTCGCAGGCCTGTTCCCCGACCCGCACCTCGGCGCGCGGCGCCCCGTCCATTTCGCGCACCCGCTGTTCGTGTCCGTCACGCATCTCGATGTCTTCGACGAGCTTGATTTCGCAATGGACTGGGACTGGGTGCAGGGCGCCGCGGCGCTCCCGCGGCTCACGCACCTGGCGCTGAACAACCGGACGGACTACGCCGTGCCGGCCTATGTAATACGCCAACTTGCAGATTCTGCTCGTGGCCTCCATTGCGGCGCGGCGGACGATGCACGCCCATTTGCAGCGGCCGTGCCGTTCAGCGACCTGCGGCTGGTCGTCGCAGCCTGCCGTGAGTATTTCCCCGACTGGGAGCTCGGTGCGTGGCGGCGAGGATATGTGGGTCTGCGCCGATCTGTTTGTCGCGCGCAAGCAGCGCGGCGAGATTGAATGTGCGTGTCTATGTACTGTGCGGCTTCCATCTGCGGGTTCTCATGTAAAGATTTAGCGCGCCATTATCTTTTGGACGATATATAGTATGCGCGGGATTTCACTTTCAGCATGATAGCGTTCTGCGCCATCTCCGAAAATACTGGAAGGTCTCCCGGCGGTTTCCCTTTCTTTTTTTCTTCGATGGGACGTTCGACCGGCGCGTTCGAGACGGTTTACGCTTTCACCTTTGCCCGCCTCGGCTACGTCCCAGTTGCTGACCTCGCCATGCATAGTATGATACAACACGCACTTTTCCCAGTCGGCAGACGGATAAATAAATACAGGGTAAAAGGAGTATATAGTACGGGTGTTTTTACAGATTGAGTATCAGATTTCCACGAAGGAAAATCCTGGACTGGGGTCTGCGGACGGATGCCGATTTGGGGTTTTTCCGACATACAGTATCTGCAACCAGTATTGTAAGTGGTTTGAACTGCCGTCCATGAAGGTCTCTAGGGTGAATGACTCCTAATGCCTTCATTTACATCCTATGACATATGTGCTATGGATATGATCTATGATTATGATACACCAATCTTGCTGGATTATGAATGGTTTCTGTTGTTCAACCACTTCTCCCATTGCCCCTCCGCATACCTTGCCTGGCTGAAGACCTAGAAACGCAAAGCTCAAATCTCCAACGATTAGAAGCAGGTAATTCATGAGAGCTGGAATGAACCTAGCTTAACGGTCAGGGGCTCGAGATGAAACTCGGGGCATTGATTTGGTGGAAGACTGGGTCGGCAGGTACGTGCGTATTATATCACATGAAAGTTGGCATGGAGGAGTGCGGAAGTGTGATACAGAGAAGGAATTGGACATTAGTATTGATAGAAAATATGTGGCTGCACAGATTATCCCCAGAACCCCCCGCGTCAACATGTTTCGCTCGCGACGCAATTTTATGAACGGCCACGTGACTTTGATGGAACACGGTTCCACGCGACGCCGGCACGCAATACGGGGAGTTCGGATTAGCCTGAGGAATTATGTAGGAGAGAACTATGAGTAGAGGGAATGTGATCACAGACAAGAAGTATCCATTTCATGGGTGTAGAGAGTTATAAGACATGTTGTGCCAGCAGAATCACCCCTATTTTCAGAGGGTTTGATCATTGACCCTAATGTGTTCATTGGAAGAACTTGGGAAATTTCCCTGACCTGAAGAGTGTGATACACTAACGAGCGATGGCTGGAGCTTCCCATATGTGTGGTTCCGGGGTCTTACAACCGAAGATGGCAGCCGAGATCATTGGGCATCAGCCGGCATCCTGCCGACGCTCGCTAAAAAAGCGTGATTCTCCGGGTTTCCATAGGTAAGCCAATATAGGCCTCGGACATAGTTTTTACAGTCATGGCTGCTCACAGGAACCCATGCTCCCTAACTTACCATTTCCAATGCCATCGTAAACTCTAAGCCAGGTCTTATAGAAATCTATTTTACTGGTCGTCACTTCCTGAGCAACCCGCAGTTAGTTCCTCATGTCCTCTGTGTCCTGATTCCCGTTGAAGCATCATAAGCGGCTGTTGAAGAATCATGAGCAACCAATCAGTATCTGTTTAATTCTCAGCCAGAAGTCCGCTTCAATTGACATCAGTGAACATTCATCACAAACCTGTGGTTGGTTTCTCGTGTCCAATTTCCAGATTTCATCCGAAAGTCACAAGGAACAGAGAAAGATGTCTCTTAGTGAATTAATCATGTGCCTTCCTCAAAGCTCGTAGTTATGGGGTTAAAAAGGTCTAGAAGTCATACACACCAAATAAAGGAAATTTTCGACCTAGTCGAAATTTTCCTTTATTTGGTGTGATAGTTAAATATGAGGATGTCAAGTCTGACTCAAGGCCCCAGAGGTAGTGATGTTACGGGCCCGGCTTGGCCTGGAAGCCCGGGCTTGGGCCTGGCTTGAGCGGGCTTGGGCTTCAGATATCCCAAGCCCGAGCCCGAGCCCTGGAAGCGGGGCCTGAAGCCCGTGGCCCGGGCTTGGGCCCGGGCCTCGCACAGTTCTTTATGCGGGATATGAAGGCAACTCCGCAACAGCACTAAGAAGGCGTACAAGTGCGAAGTCAATACATTATTACTGCATATCAATATCTACAAGCATGTAGAAAGAGCCGGCGGTGTTCATTTTCTACATGAAGTCAGCCATTGGCGTCAGCAAATTCTCCCGGACTCCAACAGAAACGTGCCTGTGGCGCTTACGACGCTCCCTCCCCCGAAGATTAAGTTGATCATAACATCGAGGATGGGCGAACGATAAAAGTGTGGGCTGTTCAGAGTGTACTGCATCGCGAGTGAATCGGAAACCATCAGGCGATCTTGCTGTGAAAGGATGAATATAATGAAAGTACTAGCCGGGGAAATATCACCCCGAAACACCCCTTCAGCAGATAGACAGAACCATACACATTCTGCCAGTTGAATTCGTTGTCTCCGTACCGTGGGGAAAGTATTAATTGCACCATGTGTCCTGGAGCATGATCGTCATTGAGGCCTACACTGGCGACACGAAACGCAAAGCCTACCAAATAACCACGATGGGGATGGCGGTCCCACGATATTTCGGATTGTGCTCCGTTGTCGGAGGACCAAATACAAAGCCAGGACCGAGATAAAGGCCGCGAGAGCAGTTGTGTAGTTAAGAGCGGATTCCATAATTGAATATCCTTTGGGTGAGGGCGGGTGAAGTGGGAAAGCGAGTAAGTGTGGGCGGGGGAATGAATGCACACTGAGCATGATCCTTTTAAATACCTGAGGTCAGAAGACCGGGCCACATGAGAGAGCCACAACCGTTCTATCACCGTCAGTGGTGCAAAATATTTAGCGTCCATGCAGACAAAGGATAATTACCATTAGGCACAGTTGCTAAGATGAGTGGTCGAGCGGTTATCTTTTATAGCATTTCCGGCGTGGCCGATGACTTTGCGGACTTGTTAAAGTTACATAAATGTGTCGATCTAAATTGCAATACACCGAGTTGGATGCGAAAATTTGAGCTGTCTTTCAGACATTCTGGACACCACGGGTCCAATTTGCTTCGATTCGCACGCACGTAAAGCTAGGCAGGGACCCGGAGGTCAGGCGGCACAGCGATGGGTCGCTGTACAGCACTACTTGAGCATTTCGGAACAATGCCGTGCGATTCCGCGGCTCGATGGGCCGAGGTCCAGAAAATTGCGACGAGAGGAGAGAAATCAGGCGAAAGCATCATTGAAGACTTGGAGACGGAAACAGGCCTGACACGCAACGTGGCACGGCTGATCGGCGAATGCGATTAACCGAGCTAGACAGCGTGAACGACTATGAAGTAGTGACTCACTGTTTGCTGCTTCAGGCTCCATCCATCGATGAATCTACCTGGGCTGAGCGCCAGAGTTCGAGCATCAGAATGTAATTGGGGAGACAGACGTCCTAAGGTCGTGATTGTAAGGGACTGTCTGGCAACCCGCGTATGCCTACTGCTTAGGACATCCGATGGGATCTCGTACAAAGCCCAGCCCAAGCGCAGAGTCTGGAGAAAAGAAGTTGGGGATAGCAGTCGATTCCATGTTCCAATGTAATTGGATCCACTTTAGAGATCAAAATTCAGGGACTGCCCCATGTTGCTAAGAGTTCAGAATATACAGCATGCCGCGGTAGCTCAACGGCCATGTTTCATGCAGCGAGCTACGCGTCATCAGAGTTGGTCCGAGATTCAGTCGCCAATCCGTTTGAGCCACTTAGAGAAGCCCCAAGGAGCCATAAATTGCGGGTGGTTGTCTAGATGCGCAGAATGGACTCTGGACGGCAATGCAAATGAACGAGCGCTAGCGTGGTGGTGGTTTGGAATCAAGCAACGAATCAGTGGCAGTGCTCGCTTGTTGCTGCCTCGGCACAACGATTGCAGCCAATGTGCAGCGCAACACTCAGCGAATTCGTTACAAGGAGACCTTTGAATCATAGGATCCGCGACAAAAATCAGAAATCTCTCCCGTCAAGCTTGTATTTCGTATATTCCTAGCGGCTGTTTTACCTGCTGAAATCAAATCCAAGCACGGTTCATTTCGCCCGCAGCTCTACCAACCCACAGGGTTTCGGCAGCAACAATCCCCCTAGTTACATTCTTTGAGGAGTTGGCGCGCCACCGCTCAAGTGAGACATTCTGCGGTGATCCCCCACCCTGACCTGCACTGCTATCGACCTGCACTGCTAGCCAACTAACGACAACTCTGCTGGACTTCAACTGGACGTGCGCTTTGGCCTTTCCGTGCACAGGTATCACATCTCCGGGAGATCCTAGAATGTCGTAGGCCCCACAAGACATAGGTGAGACACGCGGAAACTTCCGCCACCCGCGCGGAAGAGGCTTGTGTCGTCTCAGTGCACAGCTGGGCGGAGGTGAGACATTGGCCCCCTGCGGGTATAAAAGACGGCGAATTCACTGAGGGATGCACAGTATCAACTCATTCAAACGACCATACAGCGGCAAGTGCAATCTGTAAGGGTAAGCCTCAAGATCATTTATTTCAACCCATCGTTGCTCAACGACATCTAGAGTTATCATCCCAATGCATACCATCTCGACAAAGTTACCCAAAGTACGATTTGTGTCACCCCCCTATCCTACTATCGCTCATCGGCTTTAGATGCCTCTCTCCACATCGTCCACCCGCGCTGTGCTCACCACGAGCGAGGCGCGCACCCTCATGCGGGCGCACATCTTCCACTCCGGCGACGTCGACCGCGCACCGTGCCGTATACCATCAGAACACTACAACCACCTCGCGCACGACACCGGCATGCGCCGCACGCTGCAGCGTCGCGGCGATCGTGCCGGGCTCACCCGACGCGCACATCCGGCACGGTTTCCGCCGCCACAGCTACCCGGCACCGCCCCGGCGCGCCTCGGAGCCGCTGTGGTAGTCCATGGTTTTCCTCCGTGAAAACTCGATGTAAAACACCTGTACTACTTACTCCTTTTACCCTGCATTTATTTATCCTCTCGAATTTTGAAATATCCACTCGAGAACTAGGAATTAGTTTAGAGGTTGGGTTATTATGGAAATTTCTATCCAGAAACCCGGGTGCAGGTCGAAACCCCCCGTCTAGAAATATATTCTATAGCGTGTACTATAAATGTACTCCGGAATAATGATTCTGTACAAGGAATAGAGATTATGTTTCCTCCTTAAGCTAGTCTTGTCACCTGCGCCGAGACAATTGGTCCGTGTCATATCACGTTCTTGTCCCCTGGAGTAAACATACTTGTCATACATCCAATACATTCTTGCCAGCCAGATAAACATATTCTGCACCTCAGCAATCATAAATTTGTCCGGAGAATATGAAATTACTGTCTCCCCATCAAAACGTTTCGTCTTCCCGATATCCCGTTCCTGTCTCCCGTTTATGGATCTCGACAGTCCCTGCACCGAATCACTTGATCCCGGAGGCTGATATGCTCGGTTTGAGGCGTAATATCCAGTAAAAATGACCATCAGAGGGTCTGGCTTCTTCGTCCCTCAGTTGACCTGGATTCGCGGTGCCAACAGCAGGATTGCTATTTTTGGACTTCCGCAAGTTCAATTCTCACGAGTGCACATTGTCTCGTGCATTACCTAGACACCCCACAGCTCAGCACTGATTATGAAGCGGCACTGCACTCTGTTTATAGTAGTCCGAGAATAGTAATTCGGCCTGGAGGATATCACATTGTGGTCCCTGTCTCCTGGATATCCCGTTCCTGTCTCCCGTTTATGGATCTCGACAATCCCTGCGCCGAATCACATGATCCCGGAGGCTGCTATGCTCTGTTTGAGGCGTACTATCCAGTAAAAATAACCATCAGTGGGCCTGACCTCTTCTTTCCTCAGTTGACCTGGATTCGCGATGCCAACAGGAGTGATTACTATCTTTGGACTTCCGCAAGTTCAATTCTCACGAGTGCACATTGTCTCGTGCATTACCTAGACACCCTCCAGCTCAGCACTGATTCTGAGCAGTACTGCACTCTGTGTATCAGAATAATAATCCGGAAATGTACTCATGTGCTAAGGCATTAGAAGCAAAGAGAGTCTCATTTGTTGGGGACATGTTGTACCACTTTCCTATTTTTTTGACCCATTGGATTAGTTCTCATCGCTTGCATTGAGAAAGGTGTTGAAAGCTACGTCTGCCCCGTTTCCAGGATAGATTTCTTTTTGTGGCCTGAGCAGCAACCACCAGGCAAGGTCAGATAACTTGTGACCTGCCGAAATATCTGTGATATACAACCTTCCTCAACGTCCACCAAGACTTATAAAAGCAGTTTGCTACCACTCAAGGTGGCCCAGAACCAGCAGATCCCGTAAATATCCCGGTTGTCTCCTGGACACGGGCACACTTCGTACGCCTACGGAATCCACGTCAAATTGCAATAGCATCCAACGAGGAACGCCTACGCAAAGAGCCCGGTGCGCTCTCCGATGAGTCTGCGAGTGTGACACCGGTAGGCGGCATAAGCTAGTTCCTGCTTACCGTCACCAGTGGACTTTGACACGAGATCACGACTACGAAGTGCCTCTGGTGCACAGGGGCCTTCTTCTTAGTCTCAGGCCAAAATCCAAATCATCGGCCATAACCATCGCAGGACCTCATCCCTGCACATTGTTCAACTCCCGACCTTCGAATTCTTGGCGCAGTTTACTTAGATGAGTTGGTGAGACGTGGGGTAAGCACGGCTCGAGCTAATCACACAGTGGTTGTAGTGGTTCAAGATAAAAGTAGTTAGTTGGCATAGTACAGAATACAGTGACTTAAATACTACTGAGATACGGGTGAGTCATATGGAGTCGGGACTGAGTCATTAAATAGAACATGCTAGATAAATCTACATACTGTCAGATTGTTCTCTCTCAGTCTGGGCTGTGCTCCGGGCTGTGCTATTTACCCAAGACGAATGCGACCCGAGAAATTTCCAGAAGGCTGTATATGGCAAACAACATTTTTGAAGTTGACTGTGAGGATGCAATACACGCTTGATTTTGACCGGTTTGCCGTCGATGGGTAGCTCCTGAGGCGGCCCTTTGTCTTGACTATGTTCTGAATTAAAATCAAGTGTTCACCCTCGTTCTGCAGTAGCGAGGTCGTGGTTCCGAGGTAGAATTGCAGAGTATTACATCCAATTACTACTCTTTATTTTATCTGCATTTAAAGTGAGAGCCCCCATGCTGTACCGGAATGCCGAGAAAATACAGCAAGAAATTCACAATTTTGTGAAACACCCTGGCACGCCCGACATGTATGACCACGAGCGTCTCGCGTACGGAAGCCCGCCCACGGAGGGCCACACCCAGCTGCTTGTTGTGGCGCAGGGCCTCGCTCGAGTCGTTCACGGGCTCATCGTGCCTGCCGCACGCTGCATGAAACCCGTTGGCGTCCCGCACTGTCGCCCGCTGTACCAGAAAACTGGACAGGAACTGTTCACAGTCGGCTCGGGGGCGCATGATGTATGCTGGAACGACGCGCCGCCCACGCCGCCCACCAACGCGGTCGTCAAAGCGTTCCTGGACACCGCCCTGAGCCAAC
Organism: Mycena latifolia; assembly: GCA_029289555.1. Classification (NCBI taxonomy): domain Eukaryota; kingdom Fungi; phylum Basidiomycota; class Agaricomycetes; order Agaricales; family Mycenaceae; genus Mycena; species Mycena latifolia. Next base: position 66,608 of record JARJLE010000016.1, on the reverse strand, counting down.
ATGGCCCCAATTCGGTGCTCTATATCTCCTTCGGGTGCGTCGTGCCCTTCATTCTTTCTACCCTATCACCGCTCACTCGGCACCCGCGCAGCTCCCTCTTGTCCCCGATCGCGACGCCGGAGCTGATCGAGGCACTCATAGCGACGGGGAATAATTTTCCAAATGGGAAGGATACTGACCTCGGGTAATGCACAGGGGATTTTTAATAGGCCCCGAGGGATTCAGGGACCCTCCAGCTGCGAGGTTTAAGGTGCTGCACTTACGGGGGCCGATGCCGATAAACGGGGTACAGGACGGCGATGCCTGATACAGATCCAAAATGGCCAGTACCGAAAAGGGAAGTCAGATTACATCATCCAGTTTTGCTATTCGATACAGAAGCCCGGACCGCTGCCCGGTTTCTGCTTTTCGCCGGCGCCGGAAGATGGTTGTATTTGGCTGATCCCTCTAAACCAAACTTCGCACCGCTTGAGAGCGTGTGGGATCGCTTACTAATCCCACAGAGCCTGTATGGACTGGCCTATATTTCCGGGAATATTGAGCTTAAGATAGTGGCATAATCCGAGTCAGTTCCAGTTGCAAGGCATGTCCAAGAGGATCCAGGTTGCTGTGAGTGCTACACAGCTTGGTTACAGAGCGCACATATCTGCCCTTGGGAGCAGAGGAAAGTGTTGCATGAAATAGTGGTGTGCATCGCGTCATCAAAGTCAAAATCTGCTTGCGAACGGAAGGAAGGAAGGATTGCCGACACGAGGGACTATTTTCGAGATATTTGAGATGCGTTTTGGGCAGCACTTTGACTCTAGTGGATTTTAACTTGAGTCCTCAAGATCTAGATGTAGGACAGGACAATATTCACTAGTGGCTCATAGCCAGCCCCGGGCCATGTCTGGTGAATTGACGGGCCGTCGATCCGATCAAGTGTTTGGCACCGGCCTCTCCGGAGGCCGGCCGGCCATCTTAATCGAGAAACCCTCACTCGAAAAATTATCAAGAACCGGGTTTCTATATAAGGGGGGGTTTCTATCTGCACCCGGGTTTCTGGATAGAATTTTCCGTTTATTATTCTCTGCCCGAATGCCCTGGAATTATATGCGCCTCAGCATTCTGACTGCAATGATATTTCGTGGGGTATTAGCTCGACTTACCATGGCTCTGGGAGCTTCGCCACGGTGAACGGTGAGAGCTGGTCCTTGACCCGTTGCTACTGTGAGTACGCTGTATCATCCTCAGCACTAAATTAAATTATTCGACTCGAGCTGGCGATTAATGCTCGCATCGATCCGTCCCAGAAACTGCCTGCCGACTCGGGATTGGATAATCCCTAGACTCTTTCCAATTTCCTTCCTGTGGTTTCGATCCGCTTATTTCGGTTACAGCCTGAGAGTCCCTCGCAGGCAGTGTGCTTGGTGGGATATACTTGACCCTACAACATCATTTAGACCAATCTGACGATGGGATTCAGCCCATCTAATTGTCCTTCGGCGAGCCGGCTCACAGCAGTACCCGAATTTTCGATTGAACAGGGTTGAACCGTTCTGTCAGCGTCAACAATGTTACAGACTTGCCAGGGCGAACCAAAGTCACACATTCAGCTGCTTTCTGGCAGATGTTCAGAAAACTAGAGATACTGTCTTGAATACTGCCCGGCGGGTGGTTGCGTGGCGCATCAATTGTCCCGCCATCAGTCACATCCCCAAGTTGGTGTAGCGAGTCACATCGATGGCCATCACAACCTCCGGATCAATCCGACTCGGCGCTGTCGCGGTGCTTCTACCTCCATGCTCCAAGACTACCTCTTGACCTGGAACGATATATCTTAGAAATCGCTCCGCTAGTTCACCCCAAAACTATCAAACTCTCAGTAACATCCATCGCGAACCAGGATCGAGCCACTGCTCTACCATGTTCTTCAGATAACCAGCGAAGATCGACTTACGAAAGTCCCGCTCGCATTCGCCGCGAAGCCGACCCCGTTCCTCGTGGCGACGGCGCGGCATGTCCTTGTAGATCGCCCGGCGACGCCCGCACCCGCCGGACTTTAAGGCGGTCGAACGCATCCTCGCTGCATGCCCGGGTATCGTCAATCTCGCGCTCGTCATGACCGTCGGCGTGCTGCAGCTCCTCCCGCTCCTCGCGTGGCTGCCCATCCACATCCAGCGCCTCGGGATCCATCTCACAGGCCTGTTCACCGATCCGCACCTCGGCGCGCGGCACCCCGTCGAGTTCGCGCACCCGGTGTTCGCGTCCGTCACGTACCTCGATGTCTTCAACGAGCTTGATCTGGGGACGGACTGGGTGCAGCGCGTCGCGGCGCTCCCACGGCTCACGCACCTCGCGCTGAAGAACTGGACGGACTACGCCGTGCCTGCCCATCTTCCGCGAATACGCTAACTTGCAGGTTCTGCTCGAGCGCTCGTAGCCTTCATCGCGGCGCAGGCGGACGATGCGCGCCCATTTGTGGCGGCCATGCCGTTTAGCGACCTTTGGCTGGTCGTCGCAGCCTGCCGTGAGTATTTCCCCGACTGGGAGCTCCGGTGCGCGGGGCGGCGACGATATATGGGTCTACGCCGATCAGTTTGTCGCGCGCATTCGCAAGCGGCGCGTCGAGATTGAATGTGCGTGTCTATGTGCTGTGCGGTTTCCATCTGCGGGTTCTCATGGCCGAGATTTAGCGCGCCATTATTCTTTGGACGATATATAGTATGCGCGGGATTTCACTTTCAGCATGATAACGTTCTGCGCCATCTCCGAAAATACTGGGAGCTCTCCCGGCGGTGTCCTCTTTTTTTTTCGGTGGGACGTTCGACAGGCGTGTTCGAGAAGCCTTTTGTTCTCGCCTTTGCCTACCTCGGCTACATCCCAGTTGCTAACCTCGTCATTGATAGTATAATACAACACGGAAATTTCCTCGTCAGACGGATAAATAAATACAGGGTAAAGGGAGTACAGAGCACATTTGTTTCTCCACTTTGAGTATCCGGTTTCCGCGGAAGGAAATCGTGGGCTGTCTGCGGACGACGGATAAATGACGCGCGCGATTCACGGGCTACCAAAGCGGCTCCGAGGCGCGCCGGGGGCGCGCGGGGTAGCTGTGCCGGCGGAATGCGTGCCGGATGTGCGCGTCGGGCGAGCCGGAGCCGGCCACGGCCGCCGTCATTGACGGAATGGGGTGCAGCGCGCGGCGCATCCCGTTGTCGTGCGCGAGGTGGTTGTAGTGTTCGGATGCGAGGTGGCACGGTGCGCGGTCGGCGTCACCGGAGTGGAAGATGTGCGCCCGCAGGAGGGCGCGCGCCTCGCTCGGGGTGAGTACGGCGCGGGTGGAAGTCGTGGAGAGAGACATCTGGGGCTGGTGAGCGAGGGGCAAATAGGGCGATGAGAAGACTCGTACCTTTAGTAAGATTTGTTGAGGTTGGAGGCGTTGATGGCTTGGAGGTGTGATACGATAATTCTAGGCGTTGTTGAGCGATGATTGGTTGATATAAATAATTTGAGGCTTATCCTTACAGATTGCACTTGCCGCTGAGTGGCCGTTTGAATGAATCGACACTGTGCATTCTTCAATTGAATCGCCGCCCTTTTATACCCCGCAGAGGACTAATGTCTCATCTCCTGCGGGCTGTGCGGTGAGTCCAGACAAACCTCCTCCGCGCGGGTGGCGGGAGCGTCCGCGGGTCTCACCTGTGTCTTGCGGGGCCTACGTCATTCCAGGCTCTCCAGGAGATGTGATACCTGTGCACAGAAAGGCGGAAGAGCACGTCCAGTTTGTGAAGTGAAGCAGAATCGTCACTGGCATCAGCCTTTGGACAACAGCCCCAAAACAGCCCGGACAGCAGTCCAAGCCAGGGCCGGGAATCACCGCGGAATGTCTCACCGAGACGCTGGCGCGTCAATTCCTGAGAGAATCCAAAGCAGGGATTGGCTGCTGCAGAAATCTCGTCAGAAGATGAAAAGAGCTTAGAGTTGTCGCTACCGAATCGGCACCAAGCGAGCACTGCCACTGATTTACTGCTTGATTTCAAACCACCGTCACGCTGGCGCTCGATCATTGCCTTGCCGTCCAAGACTAGTACTCCATTCCACAGTTTGACCACACTCATGAAGAGGGCGAAAGAGCCTCGGCAGCACCCCGCAATTTACTACTCTTTGATTGAGGCTTCTCTGGGCGGCTCAGAAAGATTGGCGACTGACTCTCGGACCAACTCCGACGATGTGTGGCTCACGACATGGGAAACGGTCGTTGAGCTGCCGAGTTAGACTGTGTTGTACTCTATTCTAATTCTCCTGGACGGCTGAGATGCCTGTGCCGGATCTCGTCCCTGGATTTCGATCTCTAAAACGGATCTCATTGAACAAGGAGCAGCCTTCTATTCCCAACTGCCTTTCTCTAGACTCTGTTGGGCTCAGCCACTAAATTCTTTGCTTCACGGTCGTCAACGCTGGTCTTTAACTGTCTCATTTGGTGGATCTTTTGAACACGGACGCCCAAGCACTCCGCGCTGCGCCAGTTACTTCATAATCCACCATCGTTTCGAAGGCAACCCGCTGGGTCGAAAGCGCTATCTGTTCGTTCGTACGGCATGTGCTATGACGGCCACGGTGTCCAGAATTGAATCCGGTGATCGTTGGCCAATCAGGCGTGCGGAGTCCCTCGGCTCACATAATCGCGCCGGGATTATGCCACAATTGTCGAGCACTTTGCACCGTCTCTGTGAGGCCCCAGCATAACCTCCTGCTCCATGCCTTGGCCGAGACCCGAACTAGCTTTCCATGTGATTCGAAGCAGATTGGACCCAAAATATCTAGACGACAGCTCAAACTTTCTCAACCAACTCGGAGTGATCCAATTTACATGGCTCGGCACATTCAACCTCAACAAGTCCGGAAAGTCATCGTCCACGCCGTAAATGCTGTTGAAGACCGCCCGACCACCTAATTATCCTTCATTTGGATGGACGCTAAATATTCTGCGCCACTGATGATGATAGAATCTCATGTGGCCCGGGTCTTCTGACCCCAGGTATTTAAGGAGGACCGGGTATTCGTGCATTCCCCCGCCCACGCTCAGCCGTTTCCCCGTTCCACCCAAAATCGCGCAGCGGATATTCAATTATGCAATCCGTTATCAACTTCACAACTGCTCTCGCGGCCTTTATCTCGGTCCTGGCGTTGTATTTGGTCCTCCGACGACAGAGGACCATCCGAAATATCGTGGGACCGCCATCCCCGTCATGGATATTTGGTAGGCTTCGCGTTTCCTATCCCAAGTTGCTTCACAGACGACGCTCCAGGACACATAGCACAATTGGTGCTCTCCCCGCGGTATGGAGACTATGAACACAAGTGGCTAAAGTTGTACGGCGCTGTCTATCGACTGAAGGGGTGTTTCGGGGTGACTTTTCGCCACCTAACGATTTCATCGTATTCATTGTTTCACAGCAAGATCGCCTGATGGTGTCTGATCCACTTGCGATGCAATACATCCTGAACAGCTCGCATTTTTATCGTTCGCCGATCCGTGATACCTTGGCGTATTCTCTGTTCGGGAGGGGGAGCCTCATCACAGCCAGAGGCATGTTCTGTTCGGACCCCGGAGGATGTGCTGACGCCAATATCGGACTGACAGGTGAAGAACACCGCCGCCTCCGTGCCGCCCTGAGCGTTGGGTTCTCCACTGCAGCCGTACGCGGTTACCAACCGGTGTTTCAAAAAGTGGCGGAGATGGTGAGGATATTTCGGAGTGCATTGTGGCATTCCAACATCTCTCTCTCCAGCTTTCGGGCCAGTTGGAACAGTCCACGGCGGAGGCTACCAATGTTTGCCCGCTGCTGAGCACCGCGACTCTCGGCGCAATCAGTGAAGGTCGGCTAGCGCAGTGTACCCCGACAGCGCTGATTTGACAAAAAGTTTGTAGCCATGCTGGGTCGTTCTCTTCAAGATTTAGGGCAAGATTTTGTGGAAAATAATATAAAGATAGTGTAAGTGATAATTAGCATGGTTACAACTCTCTGACGCCAATAAATCTTGCTAGCGAGCTCTCAGCCAGTCAATCCAAGGCCCAAATTTTGGCTGACGCGATTGGAGCAAACTTCCCTGCGTGGTTTTGGCGCGCGGTGATGTATCTCCCAACCAAATCTTTCAAGGTTATCCGCAAGGAACGATACCTTGCGGATCGCATTGGGCACCAAATTGTCCAAGAGAAGGTTGAAGCCGCCCGACAGGGACTGGACATAAACAACGATTTCTTTGGTTTGCTTGGTAAATATCCATCCTTAGGCAGACGGATTAAATTTTGACGACGCAATTTCGCAGTGACGGATACGTTGGAGAAGACGAAGAAGGAGCTTAGCGAGGAGGATATCCGTTCCCAGACTGGGATTATTCTTGTCGCTGGGCAGGAGACAACGGTATATTTCGTGCGGTGATCTATACCCCTGTTTTAACGCTTCATCATTTCAACAGGCCAACACTATGGCGTTCGGGTTACTGGAACTCGCCCGGCACCCTGATTTCCAAGACAAACTTCGCGCCGAGATCTACTCCAATCCGAGGACTGGCATCAAAGATGTTGGTTACGACAACATGCCGCTGCTGAATGCGTTCATCAAGGTAGGGCCTATCCGCATCCTGCATACAGCCGTGCGAATTAACTATTCCATTCCCAGGAAACACTCAGGCTATACCCAGCCCAACCGCTCTCGGATCGCATTGCTCTGCAGGACACCGTCATTCCGCTAGGGGACAGCATCACTACATCGACCGGGCAGCAGATAACCCAGATACCCGTTCAGAAGGGCCAGCTTGTGACGCTGGCCATCGGATCATACCAAAGGTTCGCTCCATTATATGGATACACGCCGTCCGCCATCTCAGGATGTACATGCTAGACTGGAATCGCGCTGGGGGAAGGATGCCCATGAATTCAACCCCTTTCGCTGGCTAGGAGGCGCTTCCTATCAGGGAGAAGCCCTTGGCCCGTACGCGAATCTGTCAGTTAATCAGTTCATCTCCCGGTGTGTGTGTTAACTAAATCCGTACGTAGCCTAAGCTTCTTCGGTGGGCCGCGCACATGTCTTGGGTAAGCACGTGTAAAACATTCCAGTGTCGTAGGATTAACCGTCGAATTGCAGGTGGCGTTTTGCGTGAGTATCCTATTCGTCTATCGCGGTATTCGTCTTGTTGATCATGGGTGGGGCAATAGAATATTGGAGATGCAAGTCATATTCTGCGAGTTGGTTGGTAAATTTTCGTTTTCGGAGCAGGTGAACGAGGCTGTCCGGCCGCGATACATAAACAACATCATGCCTGCCGTTGCGAGCGGCGAGAGAGCCATGCCTCTCTGCATTACGCGAGTTTTGTAGGAAATTATACGCGGACACCCTCCCGGGTCTGTCGTGAGTAGTACATATGCAGAGATAAAATCCTATCATCCTGTCGTTCAACTCCAATGACGAAGCCAATCACGGCAGCCTCAACCGGGAGCAAAACGACTGATATCCGACGGCCATATGAGTATAAATCGGGGTCCAATCTGGTAGAAACAAGACCTGTTGGCGAATGGTATCGCGCCCGCAAGCTGTAACAACTTTGAGCGACATGGAACGGGAGAAGCTGGTTCGAATCCAGCACAGGTATCAAGCGCTCCAAGGCACCTTTGTTCCTGCGCTTTCCTGCGTCTCGCGCATATCTTGGTCCAATCAACTTAAGTATCCTCTTAGCTAGGGGCTTTACCTGAGACTTCGAGGGCTGCTCTTATAAGAACCTTGTGCACCGGGAGTCGGTTCGAATGTAAATCTAGGAGAGGGCACAGGCGAGGAGGCGATTTGTTGAAGAAGTACTTGCAGCTTGACTCTTTGAGGCGCGCCTGTATGTACAAGCCAATTGGTAAGCTCCAATTGAGGAGAAATCGAGCCCTGCTCTGATATAAACAAGACCTGGTAGAGGATGTTATCGCGCCCGCACCCTGTAGCTTGGTGGACGCTTTCTAGCGCGGGAGGGCTTGGTTCGAATCCAGCCCAGGTCGTCATGGCGGCGTTATTTCTTTCTTCTGTGAGGTAAGCTTGGAACACAGATCGTCTGGCGGAGCTCAGCTCGGGAGCAAGCGAACGTGGACGATATTTACTCCGGATTCGCAGGAGAGGCGCACGCACGCAGCAAGTGCAGTATGTCTGCGAATCGACGAAGCAATACGGGTGTGAACTCTGTGAAGAGAAAGCCCTGGTGGCGAATGGTATCGCGCCCGCATTGAAATGTCGAGCGGGAGAAGCTGGTTCGAATCCAGCGCAGGGCATGAGTCGTGTCCAAACATTTTTTTCCCTGGCACCTGGTCGGATATCCCAGGTGTCCTGAGCCTCGATGTCGCGCGATTAGATGTTGCGACACCATAATTTTTCTCCTCGCAAAAGGAGGAAGGCCGGATGCAGCATCACCTGGTAACAAAAACGACTGCATGATATTCGATGGCCATCCGAGTATAAATCGGGGTCAACTCTGGCAGAAACAAGACCTGATGGTGACTGGCATCGCCCCCGCGCACGGTGGATCGAACGAGAAGAACACTTGCAGCGGGAGAACCTGGTTCGACTCCAGCCCAAGTCGTGGCTCCGCGTCAGTCTTTTTCGTTGGTTTTCCCTTTGTGAAATCATTCCGTTTGAATTAATTCGTCCTGGGCGGGGGTGCAGCTCGCGCACCGGCACAACAGCAGACCACTCCATGAAGCAAGTCATGAAGTGATTGCGTTCGACAGAAATCGCAAAACAAATCCACGGCTACTCCGCTTGGAATAAGACCTGGTGGCGAATAGCATCACACCCGCGCACTGCTGTAGGTGTAGCGGGAGAGCTTGGTTCGAATCCAGCTCGGGTCGTCCGGCAAACGATCGTGGCTTCTCTTTTTTGTCCAATCAACTTAATCTTCTTAGCTAGCGGGGCATTACCTTATACCGCGGCCGTGCCGTTCCAATTCAACGACCTGCGGCTGGTGGTTGCAGCTTACCGTTTCTCCGACTGGGAGCTCGGTGCGCGGGGCGGTGACGATATATGGGTCTACGCCGATCAGTTTGTGGCGCGCAAGCGGCGCGGCGAGATTGAATGTGCGTGTCTATGTACTGTCCGGTTTCCACCTGCAGTCTCTCATGGCCGAGATTTAGCGCACCGGTATTTGTTAGACAATACATACTATGTCTCCAAAAATACTTGAAGCTCTCCAGCGGTGTTCATTTTTTTTTTCGGTGGGACGTTCGACAGGCGTGTTCGAGAAGCCTTTTTCTCGCCTTTGCCTACCTCGGCTACATCCCAGTTTCTAACCTCGTCATTGATAGTGTAATACAACGGAGATTTCCAAGTCGGCAGACGGATAAATAAATACAGGGTAAAGGGAGTACATAGTACATTTGTTTTTACACTTTGAGTATCCGGTTTCAACGGAAGGAAATCGTGGGCTGTCTGCGGACGACGGATAAATGACACACGCGATTCACGGGCTCCCAAAGCGGCTCCGAGGCGCGCCGGGGGCGTGTGGGGTAGCTGTACCGGCGAATGTGCGCGTCAGGCGAGCCCGAGCCCGAGCCGGGCACGGCCGCCATCATTGGTGGATTCCGGAATGGGGTGCAGCGCGCGGCGCATCCCGTTGTCGTGCGCGAGGTGGTTGTAGTATTCGGATGCGAGGCGGCACGGTGTGCGGTCGACGTCACCGGAGTGGAAGATGTGCGCGCGCAAGAGGGTGCGCGACTCGCTCGAGGTGAGCACAACGCGAGTGGAAGTCGTGGAGAGATACATCTAGGGCTTGTGAGCGAGGCGGGATAGGGGGAGGAGAAGGCTCGTACCTGTAGTACGATTTGTCGAGGTTGGAAGCGTTGATAGGGTGCGCGTTGGGACAATGATCCTAGGCGACGTTGAGCGATGATTAGTTGAAATAAATACTTTGAGTCTTACCCGTACAGATTGCACCTGCCGTTCGGTGGTCGTTCGAATGGGTTGATACTGTGCATCTTTCAGTGAAATCGTCCGCCTTTATACTCCGCAGGGGGCTAATGTCTCACCTCCCCAAGGCTGTGCGGTGAGGCCAGACAAGCCTCTTCCGCGCGGGTGGCGTAAGCTTCCGCGGATCTCACTTATATCTTGCGGGCCTACGTCATTCTAAGCCCCCGGGAGATGTGATACCTGTGCACGGAAGGGCCGAAGAGAAAATCCACTTGAAGTCCAGTAGATTTAGAGTCGACATCAGTTGGGCAGCTGCGCAGGCCAGGTCTGGGAATCGCCGGGGAATATCTCTCATGGCGCACCAACTCCCAAGCAAATCCAACGAAGGGATTGGTCGCTGCAGAATACCTCGTCAGAGCTTTGGGAGTTGTGCCCGATTCGGCGGCAACAAGCGAGCACTGCCACTGATTTGCTGCTTGATTCCAAACCACCACCACGCTGGCGCTAATTCTTTTGCCTTATCATCCAGAACCTCATTCTGTGGGTTTACCATCCCGCCGCGAACAAAGCCGACGAATCTCGCCCGCACCCCGCAATATCTTGCTCCTTGAGGCTTATTTACACTGCGGCTTGCTGTCTATTCTGAATTCTCCAAAAGTCTTAGCAAGCTGGGGCGTAATCATCGTCCCTGGATCTCGATCTCTAAATTGGATCTCATGAGTATGGAGCAGCCTGCTATTCCCAACTACCTTTCTCCGGACTCTGCTGGGCTCAGCCACTACAGTCTTTGCTTCACCATAGTCAACGCTGGGCTTGAACTGTCTAGTTTGCGGCATCTGCGTTAACGGTCACGGTTTACAGAATTGAATTATCGTCGACCAATCAGCCGGGCCACGTTGCTCGGCAGGCCTGTTTGCATCTCAGAGATGCTTCCTGATTTTCCCCTGTCCTCGGGATTTCCTGGACCTTGGTCAATCGAGTTACGGAATCGCGCCGGGATTGCTCCGAAATGCTCAAGCAGTGCTTTACAAAGGCACATCGCTGTGCAGCCTGACCTCCTGGTCCCTGCCATGGCCGCAACTCGAACTAGTTTTCCGTGTGAATCGAAGCGAATTGGACCCGTGGTGTCTAAAATATCTAGAAGACAGCCCAAAATTTCCCACCCCACTCGGAGTAATCCAGTTTACATAGATCGGCACGTTCAGCAAGTCCACCCACATCCTACAGAAGATCGCCGCTCGACCACGCATCTGAACAACGGTACATCCAATGATTATCCTCTGTTTGTTGCATGGACGCTAAATATTTTGCACCACCGACGGTGAGAGAAGGGTTCTGGGTCTCTCATGACGCCCGGTCTTCTGACCCGAGGTATTTAAGGGGAACTGGGCATGCATTCCCCTACCCACGTTCAGTCGTTTCCCCGTTCCACCCAAACTCGCCCAAGGGACATTCAATTATGCAATCCGCTATCAACTATACAACTGCTCTCGCGGCCTTTATCTCGGTCTTGACCTTGTATTGGGTCGTCCGACGACAGAGCACCATCCGAAGTATCGTGGGACCGCCATCCCCGTCATGGATATTTGGTAGGCTTTGCGTTTCGTATCCCAAGTTGGTTCACAGACGGCGCTCCAGGACACATGGCACAATTGGTACTTTCACCACGGTACGGTGACAACGAACACAAGTGGCTAAAGTTGTACGGCTCTGTTTATCGACTGAAGGGGTGTTTTGGGGTAGTATTTCCTGACCTAAAGATTTCATCGTATTCATCATTGCACAGCAAGATCGCCTCATGGTGTCTGATCCACTTGCGATGCAGTACATCCTAAACAGTCCACAATTTTATCGGTCACCTATCCGTGATACCTTGGCGTATTTCTTGTTCGGGAGCGGGAGCGTCATGACCGCCAAAGGTCCGTTTCTGTTGGAATCGCGGAGAGTGTGTTGACGCCGATGTCGCACATGTAGGCGATGAACACCGCCGGCTCCGTGCCGCCCTGAACGTCGGGTTCTCCGCTGCAGCTGTACGCGGTTACCAACCGGTGTTTCAAAAAGTGGCGGAGATGGTGAGGATATCTCGGAATGCAGTGTGGCATTCCAACATACCTTCACCAGATTTCGGGCCAGATGGAACAGTCCATGGCGGAGGCTACCAATGTTTGCCCGCTCTTGAGCACCGCGACTCTTAGTGCAATTAGTGAAGGTCGGCTAGCGCAGTATACTCCGGCAGCGGTGCTCTGACAAAGCTGCTAGCCATTCTGGGTCGTTCTCTTCAAGAGTTAGGGCAAGATTTTGTGGAGAACAATATAAAGATAGTGTAAGTGATAATTAGCATGGTTACAACTCTCCGATGCGAATGAATCCTGGTAGCGAGCTCTCAGCCAGTCAATCCAAGGCCCAAATTTTGGCTGACGCGATTGGAGTACACTTGCCTGCTTGGTTTTGGCGCGCTGCCATATATCTCCCAACCAAAGCTTTCAAGGTTATCCGCAAGGAACGATACCTTGCGGATCGCATCGGGCATCAAATTGTCCAAGAGAAGGTTGAAGCCGCCCGACAGGGACTGGACATAAACAACGATTTCTTTGGTTTGCTTGGTAAATATCCTTAGGCAGACGGTTTAAATTTTGACGACGCAATTTCGCAGTGACGGATACGTTGGAGAAGACGAAGAAGGAGCTGAGCGAGGAGGATATCCGCTCCCAGACTGGGATTATTCTTGTCGCTGGGCAGGAGACAACGGCATGTTTCGTGCGGTGATCTATACCCATGTTTTAACGCTTCATCGTTTCAACAGGCCAACACTATGGCGTTCGGGTTACTGGAGCTCGCCCGGAACCCTGATTTCCAAAATAAACTTCGCGCCGAGATCCACTCCACTCCGAGGACTGGCGTCGAAGATGTTGGTTATGACAACATGCCGCTGCTGAATGCGTTTATCAAAGTAGGGCCTACTCGCATCCTGCGTACAGCCATGCGAATTAACTACTCAATTCACAGGAAACACTTAGGCTATACCCAGCCCAGCCGCTCTCGGATCGCATCGCTCAGCAGGACACAGTCATTCCGTTAGGGGACAGCATCACCACATCGACAGGGGAGCAGATAACCCAGATACCCGTTCAGAAGGGCCAACTTGTGACCCTCGCCATCGGTTCATACCAACGGTTCGTCGAATTATGCACGCCCCGTTCGCGATCTCAGTATGCATATGCTAGACTGGAATCGCGTTGGGGGAAGGATGCCCATGAGTTTAACCCCCTTCGCTGGCTGGAAGGCGCTTCCTATCAGGGAGAAGGCCTTGGCCCGTACGCGAATCTGTCAGTTAATCAGTTCATCTCCCGGTGCGTGTATTAACTAAACCGTACGTAGCCTGAGCTTCCTCGGTGGGCCGCGCATATGTCTCGGGTAAGTCCGTTTATGTAAAACATTCCAGTGTCGTAAGACTAACCACCGAATTGCAGGTGGCGTTTTGCGTGAGTGTGCCATTTGTCCATTGCGAGATTTGTCTTATTAATCATGGGTGGGGCAACAGGATATTGGAGATGCAAGTCATATTCTACGAATTGGTCGGTAAATTTTCGTTTTCGGAGCAGGTGGACGAGGCTGTCCGGCCGCGATACATGACCAATATCATGCCCGCCGTTGCGAGCGGCGAGAGAGCCATGCCTCTCCGGATTACGCGAGTTTTGTAGGGAATTGCACGCGGAACCTCTCCCGGGTCTGTCGTTAGCACATATGCAGGCATAAAATACTATCCTACTGTCGTTGAGCTACAATGGCGGAGCCAATCACAGCAGCAGCCCAACGACTGTGTGATATTCGACGGTCATCCTAGTCTCGGACCATCCGAGTACAAATCGGGGTCTATTCTGAGAGAAACAAGACCTGGTGGCGAAGGGTATCGCGCCCGCACTCTGTAGTGGTTTTGAGCGACATGGAGCGGGAGAAGCTGGTTCGAGTCCAGCGCAAGGCATGAGGGTGCCCAAACGAATTTCTTCCCTGCGCTTTCCTCCGCCTCGCGCGTATCTCGGTCGCGCGATCATCTGGAGGACCATAGTTTTGTTGTAGGAGGGTTTAATACGGCGTCACCCGGTAGCGAAACGACTGCTTGATAATCGCCAGACAAATAATACACGGCTGCTCTGCTTGAAATAAGAGCTGGTGGGGAATGGCGTCGCGCCCGCACGCTGTTGTGCCGTCACAGCCTTAGCCTATGGAGCAGGAGAAGTTGGTTCGACTCCAGGCCAGATCATTGGTGAATCGTCGTTTTTTTAATTCAACCTATGTATCTTATTGTATCGCGTGCAGATACCTTCGACTCGAGAGGAACTCTCATCGGAGTAGCCTCGTGCAATGCGAGTTGACCGAGGCGAAGCTGAATGAATTTAGGTGAGGTCACGAGGCGACTTTTGCCGCCTGAGACGTGTATTGCTTGAATTGCGTCTCTTGTTGCGTATGACCGAATTGTCCATGGCGTTCTTTGATCAAACTATACTAAAAATCGAGGGCTGCGCTGGTAGGCATAAGACCTGGTGGCGAATGGTATCGCGCCCGCACCCGGTAGCTCATCCCCCCACTTTCTAGCGCGGGAGAGGTTGGTTCGAATCCAGCCCCGGTCGTATTTCGAGGGAGTCGTTCTTTTTTGACAAGTCAAAATTAAAAGTGAGCACAAATCGTCTGGCTGGGGAGACACTTAACGCTTGGCAGAGGAGCCGCTGAACTCGGTAGGACGACATTTCCTGCGGAGTCGCAGCACCCATTGATCAATATTCTGGCCGCGGCATACTCTGCCTCGAATCAACAGAACAATGCGGGGTGAACTCCGTGAGGAGGAAGCCCTGGTGGCGAATGGTATCGCGCCCGCACGCTGTTACAATGCCGAATAAGGATGGAGCGGGAGAGGCTGGTTCGAATCCGGCACGGGGCATGAATGTGAGGGCATCTTTTTTTAATTCCCGGAGCGTTGAAGATAGCAGTGGATTTGAAGCGCCCTACGCGCATGCATTCTATGGTATTAGACAAGTCCATCTATGCCCGATGTCCGATTACCCTAAAAAGTAGCCCTGGAACCGCACCGCGCCTATGCCTCACAACGAGCCTCGCCTAAGCCCCGCCCACCGGCCTGCGGAAGTGGCGAATCACGACGTTGACGGGGCCCTCCCACACCCGCTCGGCGTGGAAGAGCGTCCACCCGAGGCGCTCGTAGAGGCGCTGCGCGCCGGGCTGGTACTCGCTCGTGCCGAGCTCGATGGACCGCAGCCCGGGGATCGCCTCCGCGTGCGCGATGAGCGCGCGCATGAGCCGCTCGCCGATGCCATGCCGGCGGTGCGCCGCGGAGACGATCATGCGGCGCACCTCCGCCGTGTGCGGGTCCTTCTCGGGGAGGTATTCTGCGGCGCAGTCAGCAAGGAACCTATAGGGGCGAGCAGGGGAAGGGAGAGAGGGGGGAAGGGAGAGGGAGGGGCGCACCGAGCCCGACGTAGCCCACGACCTCCTCCGAGTCGTCCGCCGCGCCGTATTTGCCCGGAGACGCTGAACGCGGGAGCGCGGCGACGAAGAATGCGGCGGGGGCGCGGTAGTGCGTGGCGATGTCGTGCATGTCGGCCGCGAGCGCGTCTTCGCAGAATTTCGTCATGGCTCGCGGGATGGCGCGCTGGATGCCGGCGAAGAGCGCGAGGCCCGCGGTGAACAAAAGTGCGCCTGCGCCCGTAGTCGCCGAGAGCAGCGGGCCGAGCGACGGCCAGCTAGAGAGGTCGGCGCGCGCGAGAAGGGTGAGGCCGGCGCCGCACATGAGGTACGCGAGCGGCGTGGGGAACTTGAACAGGAAGCGTCGTTTTGCGACGAGGGTTACGCTGCCCTCTTCGTCGGTGGTCAGCGCAGCGAGGGTGTGGGAGGATGGGTGGGCGACTCACGGCTGGTGACGAAGCCTTCGAATAGAAGGGCGCGGATTTGGGGGAAATCGGAGGGGCGGAATTGGCGGATGTAGATCCCGTCGCTCGCCATGGCACGTCTATGAAAGTTGGAGTTGGTGGTAGGAGGAGGCAAGAATTCGCGGCTCGGTAATTATAATCAATCTGAGTCACCATAGCATCGTGATTGATCGGCACGGCACGAGCCGGAGCCTCTAGGATCAAGTCTTAGTCAAGTCGCAGACGTCGCCAGGATGGAAGGTGCCTTGTGAGAATGGATTGACGAGTTAGGAGAATAACCAGCTTGATAGTAGAAAAGAATCATATTCCGACTGTAGAGCATCGATATCCTGCATACTAATAGTAATGTGCAGGGCTCGGCTTCAAGCCCGAGGCCCGCCAGGCCGAGCCGCCCAGGCCCGAGCCGAGCCGAGCCCGACGCAAGACCCAGGGCTCGGGCCTGAGAATGTCAAACCCACGTCGGGCCCTCAAGCCCGGCACCTATAAAGTCGGCTTTCACCTTTACTTTTGGATCAGTAAACGCGCACATTGAGTCAGTGAATCCATTCAGATATATTCTTTGCGTTATACTATCCAAATTGTTGATGCCAGGATGTCTAGGATGTCTTTCTCGGGTTCAAAAATTTTCAACTCCCGAGTCCGAAAATGGAAATTATGTGCTGGTGAGGTTCAAACTGAGGTAGGTGGTGGTTTTGAGGTGTCGGGGGACATCCGTACCATTATTTGTGCCCTACCGCTGCTGGTCTTGTTAATTGATTGCAATTTCCCTCAAGCCCGAAGCCCTGCCTGCGGGCTCGGGCTCGGGCTCGGGCTTGGGTAATCTGAAGCCCAGACCCTGTCAGGCCGAGCCCAAGCCCGGGCTTTCAGACCAACATCACTAATCCAAGATGGGCCCACAAAATTCCCGCCAAATTCAAACTGGAAATACGCGCGTCAAAAATTTCTACGCACAGCTTTGGAGGGATGTGGGTATTTGAACCGTCAAGAACCTTGCTTGCCTCGTCCCTGGCTGCAGAAATTTGAAACTCGAAGAGGCTATGAGCTTGCGCTTCAATCTGACGGGTTTTTCGGCTGCTGTGACGGACGGGAAGAGTGCGAAATACGGGGACAGGAGAATCCTACTATAGGCAAGACAGAAAGCGAATACTAGTAGCACTCATGACTATCGATTCACCCACTGGGTGTGCCATCAGGTACGCAGATGTGGCTATTACGAGACGCCACGCGGTGTCTGAGACAGAGGGTTGATAGTGAGGAGTCGACTTGAAGGTCTAATTGGCGTAGTCCAGGTGGTCACACCAGAGCTCGGGTTTAGCAGAAATCAGCCTCGAAGAGGCTTCGGGAGTCTATTTGAGACGACGCGATGTGCCGAGATGGCCTACGAGTCATGTAACTAGGTGTGGGTATATATGTAAATATAAGGGTGGGAGAGCAGAAATAAAGCACAATGCTGACGAGACAGAGTGAGGAGCGTACGTAGGAGAGGAAAATCGAGGACATACCTGACGAGACAGAGTGAGAGGCTGGAGAGCCGCTCCGTCTCGCCAGGTCTTAAGTACGATTCGACACGGGGACCAAGCGTCGTGCTTTGGTGCTCCAAGCGTCGCGCTTTGGTGCTCCAAGCGTTGCGCTTAGAGCGCGCGGATTGACCTCTCTTTCGGCCGCTGGGGCGGAGGTCAATGCGATGTCATCGAGACAAAAGAGTTACTTACCCGGAAAGACAACACCTCTTGCGACCCGTGAGGTGGGCGTTGTCCCGCGAACCGCTTACGACCTGAAAGGTGGGAACGCTCGGGTAAGGATTTGTGTACGGCAGAGCGTACGCGGTTACTCGCCTCGCCAATTAGACTTGAGTAAACAATATTTTAAACCCGATCAATGGGACAGGGAAGAGGTATAGAAAGAGACTTACGCGTCCTCCTTCGAAGTTTGTATTTCGCTGCTGCGAGGGTTTATAGAAAGAGTGGAGGAAAACACGAGCAGAGCGCGTGAGGCACTTTGAAACGCATCTCCCCCGAGTTTGGGGCCCTCTAACAGCGGGGTGGATCAAATGGACGCGCTTGTGTAGACTTGCAGGCCAGTCGACGTCCACAGCGCTTACACAGAGAGCCGGCGCAACAGACAAATTACTAGATAGAGAGCAAATAAGAACAGAGCAAATAATGATGGGACATCAAACAGCGGGTAAGCTCCTGGACGAATGAAAATGCTGATTGATAACGAAGATAAGGTCTTTCAGCCCAAAAGTCGAGCTGGGAAATCACTGGGGACGGAGGAGTTATGAATTCTAGATTTTCATTTTATAGGCTAAACGAGAGAGTCAAGACCCCCTAAGTCCATGAGTCTCGTCAGACGGGTCAACCACTTGTGCGAGTAACTAAATTTGAAGAACTGGATTCCAAATTAGCTTCATCCGTCAAATGCTCAATCTCCACACGCGCTCCATGATCGCGCCGCTATTCACTGAAACTGGGTTACAACCTCGTCGAGTCCGACGTCTCCTGATCACCTTGAGCCATCTCGTGTATCTCCTAGGCCTCCATCCGAAACGCTTTGCCCGGGCAGGTCTAGACAGTTCAATCGAACTTGCCGCTCGTGGTAAAAAATCTTGGGCTAAAGATTTAATCACAGCAGCCTCAAGACTGCCTTTCCATTGTCCCATTCTTGTTCTGACGGCCGCTACGACGATCCCGGACATACAGAACTACGCCCAAACGGTAGACAAGCTTATGACGGACTGGCTTCAGGATTTAATCGACTCATCAGACAAGCTTTATCTGCTTCACAGACGGCTCGAACCTCGGAATGACAAACCACCGGCACAGGTTACCTCCAAATGCGGCACTATCCATGGTGAAAACTCAGACACATAGAGAGGCATTGACCTCTCTATTGCTCTCAACTCACCAATTTGCCGTTGACATCCTGTGCTACGTTGATCACGCATATCAGCCCGTACCCAGGTCGGACAGACTTTGCAGACTCTGTAAGGAGGAAGTTGAAATCCCGGAACATGCTCTACTCACCTGCAAGTCCTCGGACAAGCTGGTTATACTTCGTTCCACATTTCTCAACCAATTATTCTCCAACTCCCCCTATCTGCAAAACCTCATGGCAACACTCTCTGAGACAGAGTTCTTAAAAGCCGTGATTTACTGTCGTCCGACGATCGCATTATTGGCCAAATTTGCACATGATGTTCTTCAAATTTCTATGCTCTCTCCGTCTACCGTCTAAGCAACGCTTAAACTGAGGTATTCAACTTGGTACTAATTGCTTCTCTGTATTTCCTTTAGTTCTACCGCGGCGAGTTGAAAAATTGCGTCCGTGAGCTCGGCTACGGGTGTATGGAGGAGTCCAGGGACCATAGTGTACATTCAGTGCCTGTACACTTAGATAATTCCTGGGCCCCGGCGTTCCTAAGCGGGACCGGCCGTGTAATTCTACCTACCTACCTACCTACCTACCTACCTACCGTTGCTCAGGCATCGCACACCTCCGCAATGAATCAGCGGAGCGGAGACTTGAGGGACGGCGGAACAATTGTTGTCCGCGTTTCAACGGAAAAATAATCCCAACAAGCCCCAGCCGTGCTACCGGTAAGCGCCTAGATCCTACTACTACTAAGCGGTGGGAACCCATCGCCGTCCTCGCTGGCGGGCGGCATTCAAATTTAGAGGGGACGCGGCGAGCCAAGCCCGCTATCCTCCAAAGAAATCGGGCGTGACCTTGGACCGGAGCAGTCGGTCCCGGGCGATCTGGGATGCGATTAGATATGTATGATATGGCCGTGCAAGCCGTCTTAAATTGGCTGTCAATCGCACGTTGTGGTTACATCGTGGCTCGGGCCCGGATACTTTGACGTACATGTACGGTTATAGCCGGTAACTTATTGATTTCCGTGTATTATAAGCTATCGTCGACACGGAAACTAATCAAGTTATCGACTACATGTTCACATTACATGCAGTTCGAGTTCTCCAATTTGTGACTTGGCTTTCCTCACACCCGTCGGAATCAATCAGTAGAACCGTCGGAATTCCACAGGCACTTGATCGGGATCCGCCGGGCACCATAACGAGATCAGTGGTTTCTATATCGTGATGGACTTGGCGGTCCAATTCCGCAGCAACAACGGTCAACCATGCCCGGCTTATCTGCGAAAATCCTTTCTGCACACGGTCCGCAGTATCAGAGCCTTAGAGCCCAGACTAGGACATAGCGATGGTATCCTGCATTTCGTGTATAATTCTGTGTTTCCCTTCGGTTGCTTGAGAGGTTCAACATATCAGTTGAATTATTCCAAGGTGAGTAGCAATTACCTTTGTATGTTGGTTATCAGTGAGGATTGAGATTTTGGATCTGCAACGTCGTCATGCTTGGTTATAAACAGAACTGATTCACTGTGGTTGCAACGTTGGATGGTTGCCACGTGTGGGTGGCGTACCTGCCGGGCGCTGACACGACGGCGCCAACCCTCCGCCTTCTGCCAATACGGGAGTAATATGTGCCCTAATCAGGACAGCAGCAACCATTTAGCACGATCCAGGTAAATGGAGTGCTCATCCCTCTCCTTTTGAGGGAAGATCTGTTCCCAGCTTAGTAAAACCTTGACCGGAAATGTGCAAACCTCCAGGAACTTCCCAACCTGGAACCGCCATAATTATGGCGAGAGGAAAGCTCCATGCGCATCTCCCCTCCCTCTCGCCGTCTCCGCCTTGCGCTCAGTGCTTTTACTATGCCCTCCTTCAGGAATTTTTTTCGAGCGCGGGCCGCCGAATATTCCCCCCTTCCACATGACATCGACGACGAGGCCGACGAGACCGTCATGCCTCTGCTTCCACTGGTCTCCTCCGGGGACGAGAAGGCGTATGAGACGCCCGGTCCCGCAACCACCTCCATTGCGCGTATATTCAGGGGAAGGCACAATTCATGGCGGTGGCTCCGGCGACTGGCGGGCGTGGTCGAGATCCTCTGCGTCGTGGGCGCTACTGTCGTCCTCACCCTCGCTATAAAATACCTCTTAGACCGCGCCTACAGACTCGACCCCGCCGACCCATCCGTCGCTGCGCGGCTAGCCGTCGACGCGCTGTACGCCCGGCAGTCTACGTCCCTCGCTCAAGCGCGCGCCCGCTACGCGCTGCGTACCCAGCGCCCGCCGCCGCCTAATTACGAGCTATGGTACCAGTTTGCGCTGGACCGCAGGTGCCTGGTGGACGAGTACGACCAGATCCATCGCGACTTCCAGCCCTTCTACCAGCTTGCGGAGGCCGACCCGCGGTACTTCCAGAAGATGATCGACCGCGCGGACCTACAGGTATGTGCCCGCGATTCGGTTCCCCCAATGATTGAGCCCTGAGTAGGATTGACAGCTTCAGGAGACCCCTGCTGAAATCACCTTCGCCGAGATCAGGAACGGAGAGCCATTTCTGAGGGGCGACACCGCGTACGGGGGAAATTGGCCGGGAACGCTGGAGAAGGTGTGTCAGCTATATCTCCCCGGATTCTCTATTCACCGTTCATGCCCTCAGTTTTCCGCATATCTGCCCAACATGACGTTCCTGATGAACGGGAGAGACGAGCCGCGGGTCGCCTTCAACTACCGTGCGCCCGGGGCTCTGAAACACGCGCTCTCAGCGCCGAATGATTCCACGCCATTCCAAATTAGCCCTCGCCCCACGTCCGACTTCTTTCGAACGCAGAGCGGGTGCAACATCCCGACGGACGCAAACGGGTTCATGAACAGTCTGACCGAGGAAAGTGGCTGTGAGTCTCGAAGTCATGTTCAATTCCAGCGTGTTTTAACTTTTAACTTTTTCCAGTTCTCACAGCCAGCGCCAAGCCTGGGTTCACGACTGATTTATACCCGATGCTGAGCATGGCGAGGATATCACCTTGCTTCTCCGATATTCTGGTCCCTACAGAGGTGAGTTCTGGCCTGTCGAATATCTACTTTCAATCTTATTCCCTGCAGTACTACTACGATCGTTCGTGGTGGTCTGGTAAATATAGTTATCCAGACAATATTCCCTGGGGCGACAAAATTCCCAAAGTTTGCAAGTCTCTTCCTTCAATCCCAAGAGCTCGGTCTAATATTCGCTAGATTGGCGGGGTATGTCCAACGGCGGCATGATCATCGGCGACAATTACCGCCACTTCGCGCGGTTCAAGCTTGCGGATTTGGCGCGCGAACACCCCGACCTGATGGATGTGGCGATCACGCGCTTTGCGGAGACGCTGTGCGAGGAAGGGTGCAACCGCACGGCCGTCATAGAACAGTACGGAATAACGGGCGATAGCCAACCGCGAGAGGAGCTTTACCGGTTTAAGTACGCTGTTGACGTCGATGGGACCACATTCTCTGGCAGGTACCTCGGGCTGTTGAGGTCTGGTTCGCTCGTGTTCAAGGTAAGCTCCTGCTTTGATCTGGTATCCAGCGCTGGCTGACCTCAATCAACGGTAGTCCACCGCCTTCGAGGAGTATTTCAACGACTGGCTCCGGCCCTTCGAACACTACGTGCCCGTGAAGGCGGACTTGTCGGACCTCGCAGAGCGGATCCGGTGGGCGAACGCACATCCGGACGAGGCACGCCTTATACAGCAGCGGGGGCTCGAAGTCGCACGGCGTGTGCTGACGGATGACCAAAACGACTGCTATTTCCTTGCGGTTCTGTTAGAATGGGCGCGGCTGCAGAACTACGCCCGGGCATTCTCGACATAATTCACTCTTTCGATGGGATGGGCTGATATAGATAAATGGGGTCCTTGTTGTACTGTATCCCCTATTGTAGGTACTAATCACGCATAATCGGACGTTGACGGCGATTAATATTATGAGCGGTGCGTAGAAGTTCCCCGGGATTAAACGGACTCTCCGGTGACGATACCCTTGGCAGGCACATACGCCACGATCCCCTCGTCGACAAATCCCAGCGCTAAAGCTGCAGCGCGCTCCTCGGCCGACGCTACAGAGTATAAATAATCTCATTACTGGCGGAGACGAGAAATACTTACTAGTATAAAAGTGGTCGACTTGGCTCACGGCGAACAAGCGATAGAGCGGGACGCTGCCGCAGATCTGAGTGGTATAGACGAGCGCGACGGTGCCCTCCAACACGTAGCCTTTGTTAGTGCGAAACAAGTCGCGCTCGACGGGATCCGTTCTGTGTGTCGAATGAACTCGTCAGAAATAGAGGATGAATGGGGCAGGGTATGCACGTGAGGAAGTGATCGTGCGATGCCGAGTTGTAGAGTCCGTAAAGCGGGAGCGTCGTGCCCTGCTGCGTCGGGAAGACCGCCGCCGAGACGCCCTCCAGGACGTACCCGGAGTTCGACACCGCCGAGATCACTTGGGCCGGAGTTGTCCTGCACGTATTTTAGCCAGAGATCTGGGAAGGAAGGAAACGAGGCTACGTGTAGTAGTGGTCGAAAACGTCGCCATTGTACAGGCGATAAATCGGCACAATGGTCGAGCCGCACGTGTCGCGCGCCTGGAGCTAAATAAGTCAGCGTGGCATTGTGCTCTCAATGAAATTGACCGACGACGTAGACAGCGCTAGCAGACACCGTGGCGACGGCAGTGAACACAGCGAAGAATGATTTCATGCTGAGTTAGCTGAGGGAGAGCTGGGTGAAGCAAAAAGAACCGCCGTATGCAGATGAAGATTTTGGGCCGTCCCTGTGTCGCTTTTTATACACAAGAAACAACCAGGTCGTGACTTGAGCGTGGCGATGCTACAGTTCGTTCCTTCGCCTAGTTCAACCAATATCCTTGGTGTACTGCGGAGGGCTAGATCTGGCGGTAGCTCGACGTCAATTGCCTGGCAGATTATCAGCTGTCAGTGCAGCATGGCTTAGTTTGAAACCATACATCCGCCATTCGAAGGAATTTCAAATGAGTCCTGCAGACAGGTCAACGGAGAGCTTGGAAAGAGGTGGAGAGCTTACACAGGATTTCGTCGACGATACTGTGTGACGTCTATGTATATCTTGTGTATATCCGTGTAAGTAGTTGGACATTTTCTTGGCATGTCGAGTCTATGAGCTAAAAGCATGATTGAAAGAGTGTCGTGATTGGCATGCGCCAGAGCGGATCTCCAAAAGAAGCATACCCCGGTCCCTGAATTATAATAACGGCTAATGACCACACGGCCAGAACTCTACTCACCGAGTATATCTCCAAGCAGAAAACCAGGATGGGCCAGGCGTACGGTGCCGTGATGGCAGCATGATGCATTGCTGTCCAGGTTTAATCGAGTCGTTACTATAAGTGAAACTTGACCAAGTTCCGGCGCTCAAGTAATTCCGTTTAAGTTTCTGACCCTTGAAATTTGTCAGTTTTTCCGGACATGAAATAACTTGATAGTCCCAGTATCTCCGAGCGCGACCCACGAGAAGAGACGCCAAGGAGGTGGTCCAAACATGATTGATGCGAGCGAGAAGAGTCTGAAAGGGCCTATGAAAGTGCACGGCGGAGAGAGATCAGTGTTTAATATTTACGATTGACAGTGCCAGCCGAGCGGATCGTCAAAGGTGTGTACCTCAATCCATGAGCTATCCCACTAGCTATCAGGTGGCCAGGGCTCTCTGAGTATAAAAATGGTACGATGCTGCTTCCTTTGCACGCAAATGGCCTTCGGTATTCCGGGGCGCGAACGGCCATGAAAAAAAATGGATAAATGCCTTTTGCGAGCGTGAGGCATACAGGGAGACACCAGGGACGGACCGAGAGCGATTGATGCTAGCATGAAGCGGCCTGGTGCACGAGAGCCAACAGAGGAGAAGTGCATTGAGAACGATAGAAATCGTCCTTGGCAGGGCTGTTGGTGGACTTCATCAAAGTTGTGTGCGTGCCTTATGCTGATTGTCATCGAGATCGAGATTCTGTCGGTTTAGCAGAAGTCAGAACAAGTCAGGGACTCAGACGCAGTTGGAACGTGGACAAAACGTGGAAGAAACGCAGGGAGTACTTACGGGCCGGATCATGATGTTCTTCGGCTCCGAGTTGGGGAAGGAAGAGTTGAGCGACACTCTCTGTACCGTCGTGTACTTGTATCTGCAAACAGAGCTACTAGTACTAGCACACACGTGCAACACTGCCACACACCATACTGGACTCTTGCTGGACTCTCAAGTCGGAGTTTTCTGAACAGGTGCAAAAGCACTAAAGAACTCTAGGTGTTGTTCCCTTTAAGCTACTGACTGTTGACCAGAGTCTCCCAGAGTGCAATGTGCCATCGAGGCGCGCCGCACTACTGGCGCACTGCCTTCGCCAAAGCACGGCATCAGCGCCGTCAGATAGAAAGTCCCGTTGGCAACAGGGAGCAGTTCTTTTGTCTCCCTTCTACTTCTTGACTTTCGCCTGCTCGCTCGTACCAACGAGGTGGCAGGCCAATGGTTTTCTTCTGCCTTCGTCTTCTACTACAGGCCCTCGCATTTGCTTTCAAAAATGTCGGCCCTGTCACGATTCTCGAGCTCGCCAAAGTGTCTTGGACACTCGAAGGCACGGAGAGAAACCCGACGGCTGGGCGCCTCCTGGTGCTCGCGGCCAACGGCACAGGCCAAGAGACGATGGAGAACTTTGGCTTTTCGTACATCTTCAATATCACGGATGGAAATCTCCAACCCGGGTGCGTCGCCCCTTAGTCCCCCCTCGCATGAATTGATCAAATCTGTCTCGGCCTCAGGGGGGACTATTCATGGTTCATATATAGCGAGACAACGGAGGTTCCGTGCGTCTTATTCCCTTCCAATCATCCTGCGGAGCTTACTTGCCATATATTCCAGTGAATTCGTCAGCGAAACGTTCGACGTCTTAGCTGCGGGTTCCCAGTCATCGAATTCCAGCGCATCGTCTCCTACCTTGGCTGTTCCCACATCTACCTCTTCAGCGCCCACACAAAATCTAGCAGCCCGGCCACATACGTCCTGTCTCTTCGACAAGGGCCGACTCAGTATCCCTAAGGCCTGCCCATCCTAGCCAGAACAACACCGCCCTGATCGTCGCCGTCGTCATCGGTCTGCTCGTTCTCCTCGCCCTCGTGGCACTGGCCTTCTTCTTCGCCGCCGCCAACAGCGCGCCGAAATGCGCCGGCTCGCCGTCGAAGCGCACAGCGCGGGCCTCGTCAGCGCCTTCCCGCAAATCCTAGGCTCCGACTCTGCCTCCACGGCCACCTATCTCGCGTCCGTGTCCTCCAAGACGCGGCTCGTTCCCGCGCGCGATCTCCCGCAATCCCTGTCGAATTGAGCTCAATGCAATACCCAATACCAGATACCCTCCCCGGAGCGCAGAGGCGGGCTGTATATCACCGAGTGGTGTTCGGGCGTACGAGAAGGACCAGCAGAATGTCTGCAGGAGCGATTTTCCTTACCTACATTGTCATGTAGCGTGTTGACATGATTTCTCAATTCTCGCGCGTGTTCGAACATTTCTTGCTCGAAGTTGTGTTTGCTTTGAATTTTGAAGAAAGGGGGGAAAAAAGAGCCGGAAATTGCCGGTGGCGGTGCAGCCACTGATCGGTGACTTGCTGGCACGGGCGGCTCTCGATCTACTTCCCATCGTTGCTCGTTGCCTCTTGTTGAAGCATGCCTATTACGCATATCTGGATCAAACGGCCTCTCTTCTTCCCCTAATCTAATGCTTCAGACCTCAGTGCAGCCTGAGCGGAGAGCTGTAGCACAGCAAAATCCCTTCTACTGCCAGTGGCGCCGACATCCAATGCGGGGCGTCAGAACCTTCCAAGATCCCCCTGTTCTGTGTTTCCTGTGCTGTTAATTGACGGGCGGTGCCAAAGCGTCAACAGGCAAGCTGTCGGCATCAACTTCGATCTTGAGCTTTTAAAAGCGCGATTATCGGTACAATCTTTGGTCAACCTTGCCCTCGTGCGGAAATCTGTAGATCCAGTCTGACTTGTCCTAAATTGCGAGGCAAGGCTTATCGGGCGCGCTGGCTGCCTAAGTATGAACTGGGTGGCCCAAGCAAACCACACATTGTTCAAGTCCGCGGCATCACGGCATCACAACAAACAATCTGGTGGTATAAAAAGGCTCGTAAACGCCCACAGCGGTGGCATCGTGCTTCCTGCCACCACATTCCCTGGCCTGACTCCCCGCCAATCTTCGTCTTCGACCTCCGGCTGTCATGCCATCTACACCCGCGATTCAGGTCTCCTCCCCCGCGGCCTTCGACGCCTGTCCCCGTCCTCCCTCGCCGGGCGACTCTGTGAAGGGTCTATACGTCCGTTCTCGCCCCACCTCAATCGACGGTTCCGTCATGGATGCGCCCTTTGCGCAGTTCAGCCTGAACCCCACCGTCGTACCACTGCCCGCCGACTTCCCCCCTGCGCCGAAGCTCAACAAAATCTACCCGCACAGCACGAAGAGCATGTACTTCTCGGCGAGCAGTGCGATTAGCATACGCACCACGCGCACCGTCGTCATCCCCGTACGCGCTGTCCGCCCCGAGTCACGGGTGGAGGCTCCCGTGGGCGCGGTGCCACAGCGCCGCAGCAGCTGGTTGAAGAAGATGGTCCCTGGCATGTTGAGGCGCCGAAGCCGCCGCGCGATGCAGGTGGAGGACACATTTGCTGGAGGCGAAGAGGGGGACAGTGTCCCGCTCGTCCGCGCTGGGCACACGAAGAGCTTATCGCTTGGGTCGCGCCCGCGCACCAAGGCCAATGGGATCGAAAACCGCCCCCCACCTCGCACCAGACACCGCCGTTCGCGCTCGTTCTCCGGGCCCATCTACCGCCCTGAGGACGAAGACGACTCGGAGCTGGACGACGATATGCCCGAGGTCCGCGAGGCCCTGCGCGTCAATGCGGGCATTCATGCCAGAGGCTATCGCTACGAGCGCCTAGATGCAGCGGAGACGCGGGATTTGGAGGAGTTCATAGACAACGAGGTGACGTGGTGACCTGAGTTGAAAATCTGCGCATCTTATCTTCCGACTGCCTTGCTGGCCTTTGCCACCCATTCATTACTTCTCTGTAGCGTTACCCCTCGAGCCGAAGTAAATGTACACCATATCTTGCATCTCTTTGGCCGGATAGGTCAACTTCACTTTTCCCACAAACCTGAGAATCATGATTTAATGAAGTCAAAACTTCAAGCAACCTGTCTTGAGGAGAAACACCGGACCTAGGCCGCAGTCGGCAGTACTCAAAAGCTATGAGAAGTCTAGTGATGCAGGTTATAGGGCTGCCGCCCGTTGCCGTCGCCACGGCTCGACGGCACCCGTTCAACGGGTACCCGTGCCGTCCCGTCGGTCATTTTTCCTGGTGGCCAACGGCACGGTCACGGCACGGGTATGACCCGTTTTCAGCCGTCGAAAAACGGCCGTCGCGGCCGTGTCGATGGCTCTCGACGGGTGCTGTGAATTATCCCTGCATTATCCTCGCATTGCCAGTCCTCGATCCTCGCATTTCGTACAGCGGGCTCAAGTCCGATTTTGATTACCACGAGCCGCTCCTCCTTCAACTGGACCTTTCCAAGAATGCTCTCGAGGACCATTTCAAGTCGAATTACGCTGCGCGAAAGCCCAACGTTGCGGCGGCTCCACCGACTGCGTCATCTTCTCTTGATAATCGCTCACCTCAGAAAGATTTCATGGCCCGGTACCGTGTCCACAGGCATGTCCTCGATGAACTCGTGGAGTACTACTATTTTAGACCACTTACCTGGCCACAAAAGCATTGGTGCCTCATCCGTCATTGTTGTAGCGAGTCAATCCAGGCCCAACTATATCAGAACGAAGGCATGCATCCTAGGAAGAATTAAAGACCCCAAGCTCTCAAATATCCCAACATTTGAGTTCACAGTGAATTTATTTTGCGCGGCAGTACAACATGGCCAAATAACAGGCTAGTTGGCCACCCCGCTAAATAATGGGCTGAGCTCTCAAATGGCAGCCAACCGTACCCTAAATCATAGAGGTCGATCATATTGACTACTTCACATAGTTTTGATGCATATGTGAGGCATACGAAAGGTCAGAAAATCTGCTTCCGACCGATGGTGAACCCCAAAATTGGGGTCGTGAGATGAACGAGTGTTCTGCAAGTGTAAAAAAAACCGATATGGGCCAAATTAAGATCCAGGCTACTCAATGGGAAGTATTGAGACGTACTTGAATGCCCAACTCCATCCCAAGATGCTCGCAGCTCCTCCAAAAAATCCGACTATTAGCGTGACCGAAATTGGGTGGTTTGAGATAATGCCATGCAGAGCTATCAGAGGTGGATGGATAAAATCTCGTAATACCTCTGAGAATGAAGTATTTGATAGTGACAAGTCGTATGTACGATTCTAGACTGATAGCATGGCGTTGTCGTGTCCCGCGAAGGTGGCCAGCATGGCTGACCCAAAAAAGCAGTTGTACTTTCTCAAGTGTATAAAAGAGAGTACTTCGGCCCATTGCCATCAAGGACCATCATAGATGGAGGCCCAGACTCGGGGGATCACAATGAGCCACAAAGATCGTGGATCGATGAAGAAATGGTGGAGAAATAGCGACCCCAAGTGAGGCGAACGGTCCGATGGCAAGAAATTGATGTCCCCACGCCTCGGATTCCGATCCGCGATGCCGTAGCTTTCGATCAAGCCATCACTTTTGGCTGGAATTTGGTCTGAACCTTCGTCGGAGGTCCTACTCTGTTCGTACATTGTGCCCAGTCAAAATTATTAATCCCTAGCCTTCTAGCTCCCAAGTGGCCAACTAAGTGGGGTGGCCAGGTAAGGGGTCCCAAATAGTACAGTCTCCCGCACGAGGACTTCAAACTTTGTGATCCGGTCCAATGGTGGGTTGCGCGCAAAGCCCAATTTCCGAATCATTTCTGCCTTGCTCGTGATATCCTCACAATTCCTGGTGCATCTTCAATCTCATTCCTTGCAATATCAACTCTTATTTTTTATAGGCTCGGCGGTTGCAGTAAGTAGAACGGATTTTTTCAGGCGGACGTGACACGATCTCTCTCCGACGGGCCAGCCTTAAACCCGAAACCATCAGAACACTGATAATGGTCAAGCAACGGCTTTGCCTCGCTCGCAACGCAGTCCAGGAGGTCCTGGGGTAGTTGTAGCCTATTTATAGCTCTAAATCGATGAAATTTTGCGTGCCGTCAATTGCCGTGCTACCGTCAACGGCCGTGCCGTTGACCGTGCCGTTCCGCCAGAGATCTCGAACTGACCTCGACGGGCCGTTGAACCACCGGGCCGTGCCCGTTGCTCACCCGTCGTTTCGACGGCCGTTGCCGTCGCGGCAACGGGTGGCAGCCCTAGCAGGTTACTTGGGCGCGCCACAAGACTTAGGTTGGCAAAATCGGCGCTGGGACGAAAGAGTTGGGGTAATGTAAAAGACACGGCTTATTGGATGGTGAAATCCGCTTCCTACGTATCTTCTATAATATAATACGAGGGGGGGGATAACTATGATGGGCCATCACGGTCCATCCCCACGGTCATGCACCGTCGACGCATCAACGTCATAGCCGTGGGAACTGCTTCGGAAGACGCCATTTCGGGTTGCCGTGCGGTTGAACAGCGATACATAAAATTCCAGCAGTAGCATGAGGCCACAAATAAAAGGTAGATTTTCAACATGTTTTCAACTGGTACATGCAATAGCGGAATGAAAGAGTAGGGGCAAGCCACAAATAAAAAATTCAAGCCTCAAGGGAACATGCAGTAGGACTTGGAGCATGCACTGGCAAGGGGTACATGCCATAGTACTTGGAGCATGCACAACCAAGGGGTACATGCAGTAGCACCGGGGGCATGGGGAAAAAAAGTCAAAGTTCAAAGGGTACATGCAGTAGCTACGGAGGCATGGGAACACACACCATGAATAAAGTCAAATTCCAAGGGATACATGCAGTAGCTAGAGGGGCATAGGCAAGCAACAAATAAAAGGTTCGAACATGGAGTAGCAGTCCTTGAGGGACTATCTCAAGTTGTCAACTGGGTCCCTGGCCACAAAGACCTGCAGTAGCCTTGAATTTTATTCACGGGGCATCTGCTCCATGCCGATTGAGCAGTAGCAATGAAAAAATTCCAGCGGGGGCCGGGGGCCAACTGGTACATGCAACAGTAGTATGTAGGAGCACGGGTAAGCCACAAATGAAAATTTGAGCTTCAAAGGGAATGTGCAGCAGCACTTGGAGCATGCACTGGCAAGAGGTAAATACAGTAGGGCTTGGTGCATGCACAAGAAAAGGGTACATACAGTCTTGGAGCAAGCACAAGCAAGGGGTACATGTAGATGCGAGGGCATAGACGAACTATAATTAAAAGCTCACAGAGTACATGCAGTAGTGGTGGAGGCAAAGAACATCTTGGCGAGTGTACACTCTGCCATCTTCTACGGGGTACATTTTGATGAAGTACCTGTGAATTTTATTCACGGGGTTACCCTAGTATGAGAGAATATCGCGGTGGTGTGTGGTGTCGATGGGCGATATATCGCATCTGAGTCGCCGTGTCCTCAGTAGCCCATACTACAACAGTGGTCCCGGCAGATCCAACGTAAATCTCGTGGATTTCGCAGGGATGGCAGTATTATCTAAGACTGTGTACTCAGCCACCTTAGCACTTTTGACCTCGGCCCGTACATAACGTGCAGTGGATACATGTCTGTGGGCCCTGAGACGATTGTATGCATCCTCGGAGTAAGCTCACATCTTCCCCCAGAATTTAGATGATGATTTCATGGCTTGCGGAATTTATTTTGCGGTGGTACCCCAAAATAGCCAGAAACAGGCTAGTCGGCCACCCCCTTAAATTGTTAGTTGGCGGACATACTAGTCACCCCAATGCATACCCAATAGTTAAGGGGGTATAAGTACACTATTCTGTAAAGACCAACTGTACACCTGAGAAATATGGGGACCATAATTATTTCTCTTTGCCGGCTTCGGAGGTGGCTGAAATGACGCTGTTGACTGGATGGCTTGCCGTACAAGGCACAGACCGCACGGACACCTTAAATTACGGCCTAGATGACTCCATAGGATGTATATGAACATATATAATCGCAGAAGATGTGTTCCACATACCCGTAGCCCGCCCAAAAAAATCCATCTTTATGCCCGACTGAAATTTGGCAGTGTTCGGTAAAGCCGGCGGTGCCCTGGACGTTGGGCAGTTAAAAGTTTGCGGTAATGGGAGGATCTACGGGTGCCGGTCCTCAATACAATAACCAGATTCTATGTCCGTGGAATGTACGGATGGTTCACTATACTGGTGGGGAGATTGTGCCACCTGGGGTCGGCTGGTGATCTTCTTGGAGGGTTATGGATATGATAGAGAGAACTTGTCGTGCATAAAATAGCCCGTCGTCGTCCGGATGAACATGAGGATCAAAAAGAGCCCCCAAACTTGTAAATTCGTGAGGAATTGGTGGAGAAACATGCGAAAAACAAGTGCGAAGGTGAAGAAATGATGGTGACACGCCGGTATCTTGATTGAAAACCTCCCACAGCTTTTTGATCGCCGAACTTCCGTGCCTCCAAATTTGACATACTGAATGCCCATAGGTCCTATTCGATCCCTCAAGGACGAAAACTCAGAATTCTGCGACGCAAGACCTTCTATTAAGCAAGTGGCCGACTACCTAGTGTGGCCGGGAAGGCAGTCACAGATAATAGTGGACGAAGGGCCCGACCCCGGAGGGAGGATTGTGGAGAAACCAAAATGGCTTTCGTTCTCCAAACCCTCTGCCGAGCTTCGCATCGTTACGTTCAAAACTATGGAAACCCGGAGAATCACGCTTTTTTAGCGAGCGTCGGCAGGATGCCGGCTGATGCCAAGTGATCTCGGCTGCCATTTTCGGTCGTAAGACCCCGGAACTAGACATGTGCGCCCGTCCAGCCATCGTTCACCCTCGCATTTTGGCCTCCAGCGCCAGTTGGTCTAATGGGTAGTTCTCCAACTGAATCCAAATCAAGGGTGATGTCATATATTATAATGGTCATAATTATTGATCCTCAGCTTGAAAACTACCATTCATCGATGTCAGAACCCCCCACAAACTCTTCGTCCGAAAACCAAGCAAAGATTTCCACATCCTTGTCCATATTATCCTTGTCCACCTTGGCCTTGTCTTCATTAATCATTCGGTTGAGCTGATCTGATTTTCGGCATCTGTGCAATCATTTGTCAAAAATGAAATCTTTGTAGTGTGGTTGGAAGCCATCGCTTACCTAGTCCTTGCCCATTGTTATCTCCTCCCATGTAGTAAGCTCCACTAGGTCCTCCTGGCTATCCCCATTATGCAGTGGCTGTAAATCAGGAATCAGTTCCATTTTATCTGCAATTCCCGAAGCAATATATCTGCAACCAGTATTGTGAGTGGTTTGAACTGCCGTCCATGCCGGTCTCTAGGGTGAATGGCTCCTAATACCTTCATTTGCATCCTATGACATATGCCACGGCCCTATGGATATGATCTATGATTATGATACACCAATCTTGCTGGATTATGAATGGTTTCTGTTGTTCACCCACCTCTCCCATGGCCCCTCTGCGTACCTTGCCTGGCTGAAGACCTAGAAGCACAAGCTCATATCTGCAACCCCAGATTAGAAGCAGGGAATTTATGAGAGCCGGAATGGACCTAGTTTCAAGCTCAGGAGCTCAAGATGAAGCTCGGGGCATTGATTTAGTGGAAGACTGGGTCGGTTCACAGTCGGCAGGTAAGTGTGTATTGTGTCACATGAAAGTTGGCATTGGAGGGGTGCGGAAGTGGGATACATAAAAAGAATTGGACATGATTATTGATAGAAAATATGTGGCTGCACAGAGTATCCACAGAAACCCCCGTGTCGACACGTTTCGCTCGCGACGCGATTTTATGAGCAGCCACGTGACTTTGATGGAACACGGTTCCACGCGATGCCGCCGCATAATAGCGTGTAGGGGAGTTCGGAGTAGCCTGAGGAATGGTGCAGGAGAGGATTATGAGTAGATAAACGGTGGGGGAATACGATCACAGACAAGAAGTATCCATTTCATGGGTGTAGGGAGTTATAAGACATGTTGTGCCAGCAGAATCACCCTTATTTTCAGAGGGTTGGATCATTGACCCTAAGGTGTTCATTGGAAGAGGAAGTCCCTGAGCTGTGATACACTAATGAGCAATGGCTGGAGCTTCCCATATGTGTGGTTCCGGGGTCTTACAACCGAAGATGGCAGCCGAGATCACTGGCCATCAGCCGGCATCCTGCCGACGCTCGCTAAAAAAGCGTGATTCTCCGGGTTTCCATACAAAACGCCGTAGGTCGGGAACCGCATGATGATGTAAGAAGCCCCAAGAACAACACCAACTTCCGATCCTGAACCCTCCCGTGGAATACGCGTCGTCAATGCCTGCATCTGAAGCACCCCGTCGGCCCACGGTCGGTGCATGACGAAATTTATGTCAGTCATTTGGGAACGTCAAACATCTCCGTCCAATCAAACAAGAGAACTCACCTTGAGAATTGTGAAGAGAGCGTCTATTGTCTCAACGTCTAGGAGCACTAAATGGTCATGAATCAATGCAGATGCAAGTGCAGATTGACACACTGTGAGCGCATCTGGTCCGACCTCCTTGGAGGCTCGGACAATCCTCGGACCCAACTTGTCAAAGACTCTGTTCCCCATCCCCCAATGATCTCCTTCAATGGCCGTGATCGTAACTGGTCGGATGTCTTGTTAGCGACGGCGTGCAACGGGCTTTGCTCCTTCCCGCTGATACAGATCTCTCAAGAGGAAGAGCTCCGAGGCCATTTCTGTTCGAACCAGCCTGTAGAATCAATTAATTACACCATCTCAAAGACCCCTGCGATTTTGCCGCTCCCTCCGAGTCCCTCGACGAGCCCCATCAATTTCTGGGCCGCATTCACCTCGCAGCGTTGCTGTATCTATCTATACACAGACTCTCCCATTAGGCGACCCAGAAACACGTTCTCTGCACCGATGGTGATCTCTATCTGCATTCTGACCTCAAATCCGACCCGACCGGAGCCGCGAAAGTCCTGTTCTAAGCAAGGTACGCGTTGACGCATTACTCCGGACCCAAACAAAGAACATACAGTTACGTACTTCCATAGATTTCCACATGCGATGCTGGTGCAGTGAAAGACATTCATCCAAAGCATCATCCCGCATATACGCATTCGTGCTGTAGGACCCAGGCTTAAGGCGCCATTAGCAATCGAACGCGCGGCACGAAGGTCTGAGGGTAAGACAGCGGGCAGGTGTGCTAGATGGAGATGGATGCCTGCGGCCTCCAGCGTCACGTATCATCGCGAGACGTCGGGGCGAGCAACCTGGAGTGAGTGGGCCGGCCCTAGCTATTGTGCAAATCGCGGGCCGCGCCGCGCAAGAAAATTGAACCGGGCATGGCCGGGGTTACCATGACTCGGAATTTCAGCACGGGAAAGTGAGGACGGTAGACTTTCACCAAGCACTAGTACTGTTCATAAACCCGTACACAACGTATTAGGAAGCTTGTGGTCCAGAGAGCACGAAAACGGGTCTGCGAAAGGGGTTTTTTTTTCGACAGGGCTCCTCCGAAGGTGAGTGAGACAAGGAACCGAGACTTTTGGGGGCAAAAAGCGGAGAAAAGGAAAAGGTAGTGACCATGAGGGTTAGTTAATTCTCAGCCTGTCCCCTCGTCCTGTCCCGCCACCCTGATCGATAACTGGCCATCACTCGGGCTCACAACGCCGCATTATGAATTTTTCACACATGTCACGAAGGGGGGAAGTGCGACTACAGGAGTACCAGTTGCCAGGCACATCATACAGCATCGGTTGTACAATATCTTACATCACCAATTTCCAGGCACATTCGCCACAGTTGAGATTCAAAGTACGGAACATGGGAACACATTGTAGCGCCCTAGCACGGAATGTCTATAGTGTCTATTTCGGGCTTATGGGAACATTTACTTATTTCTAACTGAGAGGCTAGTCCAGGTCCTATTGGACTATCATCGCTCTTGTACTCACCCGAGAATTCGTAAACGGTGCTGTTATCTCGCCGGGCCGGGTACACCAGTGCTTTGTTGTCTGAAAATTATCGACCCTCGCCCAGACGGCGGAAACTACTTAACGTGGCGAACGCAAAGACTCCTTCCTCGGCAGTAATACAGTTGATAACAATGTAATGCCATATAGGAAATCCCCGTATTCCCTGATGTCCGTGTTCACTTTCCGGACCGTGTTCCGCGTTCGACCCATATCAAAAAATCAAAGATGTTCATCTTCTGGTTTAAGCGGCCGTCGATCAGTCGTGCATGGCTCTATCTGTCTATCACCGCCGGTCCATGTGCGCCTCTTGGTCTGCCTATTGCAGATCTGTGACTAGAAGTCGTGTGTCTACCGTGGTCTTGTTTGGTGATCCGATGTAACGCTTAGCAGGAATTTAAAAGGATCCAACTAGGTGGACAACCATCATTCCATCCTTTCCACTCCCAAGATGGTTTTCCGTCTAGCGTGTGGAACCTTGATCTTTCTTGGGACCGCTCAAGCATACGTCTGGCCGTCGCCGCAACTCGATGCGCTCGAGGCGGTACGGTTCGACCAGCTCGGCTTCAATACGCTTACTGCTACTCTTGCGACGTTCGTCCAACCCTGCAATCTCTTCCTCTTCGACCCCACCATAGGCCCCAACAGTGGGCGATCCGACGCTGCCGACTGGATACGCACAGTAGGATTTGGCCTGGCATGTTTTATTTTAACACCTGATTTCATGCAGGCCTACCATGACGCGGCAACACACAACTCAACGGACGGTACAGGAGGCATGGATGGCTCCATCCGTTTACCGGCAGAGCAAGCGCGCGCCGAGGTGTGTTGGACCGATACTATGCTAGGCCGATTGGCGTTGACAAAGCCAGAATGCCGGCAACGGTTTCGCCAACACCATGGGCATCGTGTTGGCAGTAGTCGACCGCTATGTTTCTAGTAAGTCCCCAGATGGAATATGACACATGGCACTCAATCGACGTTGCGCAGATGCGGACGCCATCGCTCTCGGGGCCCTCATCGCGATTGAGACTTGGTAAGTTGGGTTATTTTCAAGCTTCTTGAGGTCGTCTGACCTGCGACCGGGATATAGTGGGGGTCCTGAAATCGCCTTCCGCGGTGGACGCGCTGACGCCGCAGTGCCCAACGCGCCCGGTGTACCTGTACCGGAGCAAGGTCTGGACTCGCACATAGCTTCCTTTGCTCGACAGGGATTCACGCAGACGGAGATGATCGGCCTGGTCGCTTGTGGGTGCGTCGTAATATTCAAACTGAATGACCACTCCTACCTACATCGCATTCTCCGTAGGCACACCTTCGGCGGTGTTCAGCACAATTTCTTCCCGGACATCGTGAATGTATTAAATGACCCGACCAGCACTGATAACGTCGCGCATTTCGACTCGACATTTGTTACCTTCGACAACAACGTGTGCGCGCAATTCACTTGGTCGAATTCAAACTGCTCCTGACCACTGCAGCGCGGCGGAATATATTGCTGGCACTACGAAAAACCCACTGGTCGTTGGGTTCAATGACACCACCAATTCGGATAAGCGCATCTTTGGCAGCGATGGGAACGCCACCATGCTTTCGTGAGTGGGTGGATTCTTTCACGTAATGTATCGTTTACCGCGCGAAGATTCGCCAATTCACCAGACCTCTTTGCATCAACATGCGCGCATTTGTTCGCGCGCATGCTCGATACTGTACCCAGTGGTGTAGAGCTTACCGACGTGATAACACCCCTGCCCGTGAAACCCTCGTCGGTGAAGCTCATCATGGATGGTGACACTTTGCAACTCTTTGGCCTAGTTCGAGTACGTATATAGACCACAAAAAACATCTTCCTCTACTCAGCACTTGATTCTCATCTGTGTAGCTGTGGAACACAACAGAAGACCCGACTCGCACTGTGCGCGTGCTCTGGCACGACCACGTTGGGGGTACGGGCAACAGCATCTTGAATTTCGTCTCTACCTCTTCTTCCACTGGCGGCAAGTACACTGCAACGTGGTATGGGTTCAATTCGACCGTATTCGGTTTCAACCCCCTGCTCCTTGACCCCGTGGCCGGCGTCACGAGCTTAAGCTTTGTCGTGGATGGCATTCTGGAGGACCAGGGCGGCCTCGGGTTCGCGATTCAGGACGGATTCATGCTTTCCCAGACATCTTGCCAAGGGGGCGCGCCGGTTACAGGCCGGGTTGACGTCGCGGTGCGTGTCCCATCTCATTCTTTCTACTTTTTTTTTGTTTCAATGGTTGACGCGGGCGCATCCAGGTCCGCAACGGCGTGAATCCGAGTCGCGTCTACCTCGAGCAAATCAATATCGACAGCGTGCAGCGCAGGAGTATCACAGAGATCGATATCACGCCTCCCTCCCAGTCGGTCGCTGCGAACTCGGCCTACTCACTGTGGAGCATGAACTTGTACCAAAGTTTCGAACGCAGTTTGAACTGATCATGCTGACCCGAATATTTCAGGACCGATCAGGGCATGACCTTTACCATCGGCGCGGAGATTGACGGAATCAAGTATTCGACCACGGATCCGCTCTCGTTCTTTGATTTCGCTCCTTGTCCAACATAGGACCTGGGCGACCCTACCATGACCGCACATTGGAATTGAATTTTGGGATTCTTTATCTGGTCTCTGTACTTCAAAATTATTCCTCGTCAATATCAAAAGGAATGTAGAGATTTATAGTAGTGTGTCAGCACGGACAGCAAGTGAGCAAACAAGCAAATAAGCTCAAGTGAAGATGACCGTACTGTAATAGATCCGGGCTGTTTTAGCGAGCGTGATGTGAGCTGTAAGCCCGAGTTGGAAAATACCTCATGTATTAAGCAGATGCCTCGAATCAGATTGCACCTGTTTACACTCTTCCATTTCCCCACTCTCTGTCGGCAGCACCCGTAAGCACACCCAATTCCCTTTTTTATTTTGGGGTTCTCGACCTAAAAGAGAATAGGTTCGGTGGGATAAACTAGACGCCCCACATGTTATTTTCAACCTCGCCGATCAGCCGCTGGAGACTGCTCGAGGTCTCTGAGGGATAGAAAGCCCGAATGAAGGCTCGCTGATGCTGGGAGGATATCTGGAGCCCGAAATCGGCCAGATGGCAGCAAAAAGCAAGGTTGTGTTGTAGATAAACTATGTACAAACAATCCTAACTTGGGGGTGAGGGCCGTGGCATACACTCGTACTTATGTAAAGGGTTTTTTTAGTCGTTACTTCTCAGTCAGGCTGGAGAAATAATATAAGTCAATGCCGCTCGCGATTAAACCTATAGATAATGTGACTGCAAATTCTCATTTTTGATCAAGATAAATTAGTTGACTTCAATGTGTGTTGGCGGTTTAGCAGATTAATTCAGTAAGAGAGTATGGTATATGGGAGCGACATGGATTACGAATGTAAGCACTGAACTGGAACAAGTGGGTATAATGTAGGATGATTATGTTGGAGTGTCAAAAACGGAGGTATTGCACTCCTTCCACCTAATGTGAAGCTTGTTAATTATATATTTTTGGGTCTTAGGAACCAAAGGTCCCATCATAGGGCTCTTCGACTTTTTGTTTGTCCCACATTTGGTAACCTTCCAGAGCTGAAGGTCATCCAGTGAGATGGGCTCAGATGGGGCAAAATGTACTATTATTCCGAGATCCTATACCTAATGTGAAGCTTGTTAATAATATTTGGGCGGCAGGAACCAAGGGTCCCATCACGGGGCTCTCCTCCATTTATTTGGTTCTTGTTTGGCACTGATCTGATGTTGAAGTCCATGTGCCGGAAAAGGTTCACCTGGGGTCAAGTACTTCATTTTGCTATTATCCTATACCTCCTGTGATGCTCGGGAAATAAATTTATTCCCAGCGAACCTAAGGTCCCAGCACGGGGCTCTCCTACATTTATTTGGTTCTTGTTTGGCACTGATCTGATGTTGAAGTGAAAGGGTTCATCTGGGGTCAGGTATTTCATTTTGCTGATATCCTATCCCTCTTGCGATGCTTGGAAAATAAATTTGGCCCCAGAGGTCCAAGGGTCCCATCACGGGGCTCTCCTCCATTTATTTGGTTGGTATTGGGCACTGATGTGATGTTGAAGTCCGTGTGCTGAAACTGGTTCACCTGGGGTCAATTACTTCATTTGCTGTTATCCTATACCTGCTGCGATGATTGAGAAATAAATTTAGCCCCAGCGAACCAAGGGTCCCACCACGGGGCTCTCCTACATTTATTCATCATCCGCCAAGATAGCATGGGCAATCCCAAGCAAAGGCATAGAGGGTGTAGATACATGTGGCAGTGCAGAAAAAGAATGTTATGCCACAGGACTGCAATAGAGTGGCACATGGAGAGGAGAAGGCAAACATGCCATTCAATGAGGGTCTCCAGCAATTGCTGATGAAATCCAAGGTGGCCGACCAACCCCTCACAGATAGTAGTGAGTCAGAGGTTGGGTATTCTTGTCACCGTGGATGCGGGGAATGCGGATATTACAAGCTCCTGGCAGGCATCGCGAGGGCTTGGAACCAGCCTCATAAATGAGTCATAATTAATTTCGTGAACTTTCTGCCTATTACATAGACCGGCGAACAGATGGGGGAGGTCATGCCGCTGGACTTCACGAGTCGCGGCGCTGTTAAAATTGGTACGTCGACGCAACAGAAAACCAGCTTCAAGTATAATTTAAATGACCATGGATAAGGTGGTGGCGTCGAATGGAATGTGTTACCGAGAACGAACTCTGCATCCAACCAAGTACCCAAGCGTGAGCTCGCAGGAAGAGCAGGGTTCTAGCGCCTAAGGGATGCGCGTAACGAGGACGAGTTGGCTTGCCGAGCCACTCGTAGATCATCCAGCCGGTATGCCTGTCGGGTTGGTTCAAGGACTTGCGAGTCTTGGACACTATCGTAGGCGAAAAGGATGTGTAGCTGATTTCACTCGGAGACGGAGAATGATGAGACGCAGAAATATTCAGAATTTGAGGGATTTAGACAAGATACCGAAGAATTGCTGTCAGAAGATTAATATGGTGCGCATCATCATCCTCCCGTTCTCGAACTACACACCTAGACAGAACCCCGACCGTCCACGACGGGGAGAATCACGGCTACGTATATGAGAAGATGGACAACCCCTCATCCGTCGGGTCCGGCGCGCGCACGTAGAGAACTCCCCGCCGATCATCCAACTCAAACGTGGGGACGTCGTCGGTGTCTAAATCCAAATCTGGGGCCGAGAGATATAGTCGATGCGCGGTGATGTGGGGCGTGGGGTGGGCGAAGTACCGCAGAAGTGTCGCCTTGCGCTCGATATCCCATATGACAGCACTTGTCCCTGCGGATCCAACAAAGATCTTGGGGACTTCGCAAGGATGCTGGTAGACCTCAAAACTTGACGGAGTAGTATCGACGGGCCAAAAGTGGACAAATTCGGTGTTCAAGTTGTCATCCGTCGCGCCGCGCGTTGCTACGTTTAAAATGCCGTAGATCGGGACTCGCATGTGACAGGGCCCTAGCGAAACACTTCCTGAATACTCCTGTGGAAGTTGGGCCAGATCTATCTCCATCCTGGAAAAGCCAGGGGAAGCCGGGGCGGGTGAGGACAAAGACCCTTCCGAGCCGAAACGTATTATTTCAGCGAGTCCGTCGAAGTAATGACGAGTCAAATAGATATATTCTTGGTGGAGGATACAGGATGGTGCCGTGGATTCTTGGTGAGAACCGAGCGGAATGCTGTGCAGGATATCTTCGTCGAACCGGAAGTAAACGAGACTCGCGTCCCAAGAGGAGCGATAGTCGCCCTGTAGTACCCCCGCAACCATGTGGCCGTCGATGGTGATATTGTCGAGAAACTTGTCTGGACTGCGCCATATTTTCGAGAAGTCCTTGCGTATTGTAACGTCCTCTCTGTTACGGAAGTCGAGTCGGAGGGCAGAGAGCTCAACGGTACCATTGCTGCATCCATTAATCAATGCTCTTAATCATACATCGAGGGAATAGCTCACCTAGGATACATACATGCAACAGGAATCATAGATTGTCCCGGAAGTTCCAATGGGCAAGGCCCGAGAGTCAAGCTCGCCGGCTCTGCCTCTGGGAAGTCGATGCTGTCGAGCATCTCACCAAAATGGGCGTCAAAGCA
Organism: Mycena latifolia; assembly: GCA_029289555.1. Lineage (NCBI taxonomy): Eukaryota > Fungi > Basidiomycota > Agaricomycetes > Agaricales > Mycenaceae > Mycena > Mycena latifolia. The sequence continues at coordinate 24,594 of JARJLE010000016.1, read as the reverse complement.
GCATACTCGTCGCTCCGATGTCACGGTGAGGATCAGATCGGTCCCAGGGATAACACGAATGCTAAGGATATTTCTGCCGGCGGCGAATCTGCGAACAGAAACCGGGCTTATCGATTCCCGAGACCATCTCTTGTCCAGCTTGTGTACGCGCTCAGCCATTTCCCGCAGAGTCTCGAGCGGCAAACTCGATATGTCGATGGAATCGCCGCATGGCAACGGCTGTTTGCTGTCGTATTTGATCTTGTGCAATGCCTTTATCCAGAAGTTTCGGGAAGACAGAAGCGAGCGAAAAGTAGAGCACGTCTGTGCATGGCCAATGTGAGCCATTTGAGGCCAGGAAAGCGACCATGACATACTGATAAAAGATGAACTGAATCCATGAGATCGAGTTCATTGGCGATCTCGAGCATGATATCAAGTGGGATAACCTCAAGCGAATTGGACATGGCGGTTGTGGACAAGACGCCGAGTCACGCAGTCACACTGTGTGACACTCTTGCTTGCCTTCCACCACCATGGCGAGTCTCCTCCAACCCTTTCCCGCTCCCGGCTGATTCCTCTCCAGTCTGGTTACAGCTATACCGGAGGTATGCTCTCCTCATGAACTACACCCTACTTACTGACAGTCCGCTGGCAGGTCCCTCGCGTTGCTCCGCTTACTGGCAAGAATTCACAAAAGTGCGCTTCATTCCCTTTTGCGCCACGTTACTTGCAACTGATTGCTGACCCGCTCAGTGCTATGCTACCGCGGATTCGGCTCTAAAGTGCGCTGAACAACGCGACGACTACATGGAGTGTGTGCACCGAACGAAGGAGGCGAGTGTGTTCGTGCCTACGTGGCATTGTATGCGAAGCTGACTGAGATGCAGAAAGCGCGTAACGCGGCGATCCAGGCAGAGTATGTTCGCCGGCAGGCCCAGGCACTCAAGGACCATAAGAAGGACCTCGACGCGCAGGCGGACGGCGTGCCTACGCGCGTGGGCCTTATACCCACACCACCCGCCGAATCTAAATAGTGCGCAATGCATTTACAATTCAGAGGTCATTTGTGTACCTCGTCAATCGTCCGGCCATCTCTCTGCTCTCGTCTCTGGTCACCTCGGCCGCTGCAAGCCCTTCCTACCTCTAGGAGAGATTCCTAGTCCCACCATGCTCGCTTGCCTCCCGTTTAAATTCCTTGGATGCTGTGCTTCCACGGTTCGATCTTACGAACGACAGACGCGCACTCACCAATGTTGAAAATGTGCCGAAATTTACAAGCGTGGGGCGCTCGTGGCGAGCAGATGTCGTCCTTGGTCAGGCATAGCGTACGATTTATTTCCCGGGGTACATCCCGGGTGCATTTACTCAGACGCCCCAGCCATGCTCTTCATGTCTGCTCATGGCGCTGGCTCCCTAGTGTCTTTGCGTTCAGGCCACCCACATCCCTGGCCACTACGCCGCACACGGAAACCGTCCATGAACCGACGCGCGTTCTTTGTGGTCCTTGGAACCCAATTGAATGCATCATCTTGCGTGTATTTAAATTTGCGCGGGCACCACGAGGAATATCGAGTCCACGAACTCAAATGGGCATGACAGCGTACTGCTTGAATTATGAAAGCCAAGAAAGAGTCAGAATTCGCTAGACCCAAGTACCAGTCTATCACAACCAATGTCCTAATAGTAGCATTACACTTTCCCGACCCGCGGGAACAGTATGCGGCAATGCGACGGGGAAATCTACAGTTAGGTATAGCAGACAATAAACAGCTCCTCACGGAAATGGTCCGCATCGCGGGCGTAGAGAACCCCAAGTCGATCATCCAGATCGAAGATGGGGATGGTCCAGCCGGCCAAATCCAAATTCAGGCCGGGGACAGATAGAGCCAATCGATGCGCGGTGGTGTGCGGCGTAGGGTGAGCGATGTATCGGACCAGAGTCGCCGTGCTCTCGATATCCCATAGGACGACGCTTCTCCCCGCAGAGCCCACGAAGAGCCCGGGGATTTCGCAAGGATGCTCGTAGACCTCAAAGCTCGAGGCGACGATATCGATGGGCCAAAGTGGACGCATTCGCGAAGCACGTTCTGCACTGCGGCGCCGCGCACTGTGACGTTCAGAACTCCGTAGGTCGGGATCCGCGTGTGGCAATCCGAGAGTGAAAGATCAGATTCCAATTCTGGGCGCCCCCGTGGAATATATGCACTCGCTCCGTCCATATCGGCAATGCCGGGGGCACCTGAAGCAGGAGAAGGACAAGAATCTCCGGAGCCGAAACGCAGGATTTCAGCACGTCCGTCGAAGTCGAGACGAGTCACAAAGAGAGAACCTCGGTGCAAGACGCAGGATGGTTTTCCGGAGCCGTGGGAAGAACAGAGATATTTAGTGTGGAGGATATCTTCCTGGAACCTGCAGTACACAAGACTCGCACCCACTAGGTCGTCCAATACTCCTCCTATGACGTGCTCATCGATGGTGACGTTCCGGAAGAAACTGCGGGGACTATTCCATCGTTTCGAGAATTCCTTGTCTAGTGTAACGTGCTCTCTATTTCGGAAGTCGAGACGCAGGGCACAGAGCTCAACGCTGCCATTACTGCACATATGGATCAATACCGTTGTCCATCCATGAGGAGAGCAGCCTTACATGGAGTCCGTGGATCCAAAAGCAAGCAAACACTGTCCCGGAAGTTCGACTGGGCAAGGCCCGACAGTGAAATCACGATCTCGGATCCAAGTGTTGCCGGGAAAGTCGATGCTGGCCAGGCATTCACCAGAATGGGTATCGAAACACGATACCCTTCGCCCCGAGGTCACAGTGAGTATCAGATCAGTCCCATAGATGGCATGGATGCCAATGATATCTCTGCCCACGGGTAGTGTGCGGACAGACACCGGTCTTATCAATTCTTGAGACCACGTCCTGTCCAGCCTGTGGGCGCGCTGAGCCATCACCTGCAGAGTAGCAAGCGACAGAGTCGAAATGTCAACAGCAGCGCTGCACGGGAGTGGCTGCTTGTGGACGTCCTTTATCCTGTACAAAGCCTGTATCCAGAAATTCCGGGAAGACAGGAGCGACCGAAAAGTAGAGCATGTCTGTCCGAAGGTAAGTCATTCGAATTCAGGGAGGTGACCACGCCATACGGTTAGAAGATGCACAGAATCTGCCAGATTGAGTTCCCAGGCGACCTCGAGGATGATATCGAGGGGAAGAGTGCTCATTTCAAGCGAGACGGTTGCGGACAAGCCGCACACGTGGCGGCGCACGTGGTCGATGCGCGACCAAATCGATCAACAAACAGTAGCAAAGTCAGAACATTCCTATTTTGGATAGCTAAATCCATCTTTGTGCTTTCATTACTATCATACATCATTTAAGACGCGGTAAAAGAGCTTCAGCGTTTGCCCGAGATAGCAAGACTGCAGCTGATTCCTATTCGAGGGAAAATGCTGGGAGATGATAAAATTGGGCCGTTATTACTTTCGAGTCAACCATCGCGATGGGAAGTTTGACGTGATGTTGATTACAATCAACGGGAAGGTTTACCTTAGAACTCTTACCAAGGCGGATCTCGGCGAGAGGCTCTGGAATGAGAGCCAAGAAAGAGCCGGGGGCGGTTTAGAATTCGAGCTAAATAAGATACAGAATAGATTAGCGGTGAATTCTCCGCTATGTATATGACAGGATATACAGCAACTCGTTGTCCCCCAGATCATGCACGTGGATGACCCCCAGCCGATCATCCAGCTCCACGGTGGGATGCGATAAGGGGTTAATGGGACCGCAGAGACATCGACTTGATGCGCGGTGGTGTGTAGCGTAGGGTCGGAGATATAGCGTACAAGAGTCGTCGTGTACTTGGAATCGCGCACTATGATACTTGTTCCCGCTGATCCCACGGAAAGGGTCCAGATTTTGCCGGGATGCCGGTGAGAGACGGGGGTCCCAATCTCGAGGTTTGGGCGTCCATTGTCGACGGGCCAAAAGTGGACGTACTCGAAATGCTCCCCACCCACCTCACCCGATGTTCGTGATGCTACATTCATGACCCCGTACGTCGGGGTCCGCATGTTACACCACCCGAGGTCAAGATCTGAACCCTCCCGTGGAACATCCGCCCTCACTGCTTCTATCATGGAAATTCCAGAAGCAGCTTGATCGGAGGAAGGCGAAGAATCTTGGGTGCTGAAGCGTCGTATTTCAGCACATCCCGCGTGGTCGTGGCGAGCTACGTAAAGAGATCCTTGGTGGAGCATGCAGGAAGGTGCTGCGGCTGCTGGCTCCTGGTAAGAGTCGAGAGGGATGCTGTGGAGGATATCTTCCTGGAACCTGTAGTAAACAAGTTGCTTTGTTTTACTTGTGTAGTCCTCTAGTACCCCCGCTATCATATGCTCATCGATGGTGATGTTGTGAGGCTGGAACAAACCGGTGGGGTTGTGCCATATTTTCGAAAATTCCTTCTTCAGCGTAACGCGCTCTGTGTCCCGGAAGTCGAGCCGTAATGCTGAGAGCTCAACAGTGCCCTCATCACATGTGTGATTCAACTGTTGTCTGAGCACATCAAACAGAACAGCAGCTCACCTCTCATATGTGCAGCCAAAAGGAATCAGACATTGTCCCGGAAATTCGAACATAGAAGACCCGATCAATCCCACCCCCCTGGAAACTCCATGCTAGTAAGGGATTGACCCGAATGGATATCCAAACATCGCAATCTCCCTGCTCCTTTCCGCTCCCAGGATGTGGCGAGGATCAGATTTGTCCCAGAAATGGGCCAGATACGGGCGAGACCTTTACCACCGTTGATAGTACGGACCGACACTGGGCGCAAACATTCTTTAGGCCAGTTCCTGTCCAGCTTGTTGGCATGCTCGGTCATCCCCCGCAGCGTCGCGAGCGGAAGAGTCGAAATATCGACGCCAGGGCCACACGGCAAAGGCTGCTTGCGCACATTTTTAATCCTGTTCAATGCCTTGATCCAGAAGTCCCCGGAAGGCCATGAGCGCTCGAAAAGTAGAGCACGTCTGTCCGATTGACCTGAGTGAGTCTTTCAGTTTAGCGCGGGAAACATAGATAGGCATACTGTTAGAAGATGAAGTGCGTCAGGAAGGTCAAGATCGGTGGCGGCCTCGAAGATGATATCGAGCGGCAGGCTGGCAATTTTAAGAGACATGGTCTGTGGCGGTATATCTAGTGGGAGTAACGATCAACGCGTAAACGATCAGATGCAACAGTTCGACACATGCCAAGTATGTCCAAGACACTTCGCTGAATCCTGATTTACGCAACTGGCTCAGGCCGATACTTTCGCGACGGAGACTTTCAACGTCGAAAAAGGGCCAGGTGTTCACCTGCCCCTCCCCCCACCTGCCTTGGGACCGTCGCCGGTCGACCACAACACGTTGAAAACGCATCCCTTGACAGTCATTGGTACACAGCCTTTGACAGACGCCGATGGACGTCCTCACGCCATTTCGCAGTTCATAGCGTGTTCTGCAACCCATGGACAAGCAGCACAGTTCTTCTTGTCGGGGAAAGACTGTAGCCGGCTCCGCACCGTTGCGTGCCTCGGGTGGAAGGCGGATTTATATAGTTCGACGGGGAGCAGCTGTAACCTACATACCAGGTCCGCTGATGGAGCTTGAGCAACCGTGATGAAGTACCAAACGCCGTTGCGCATTACATATACCCTTCGTGAAAAGAGGAGAAATTGCTAGAAGGATTATTTTGAAATAATTAGTTCTAGGTCTATTTTACCGTAATAATTAAGGACGGAAGATCCTGAGGTAATTTTCATTCACTCCACCACCTTCCGGCGCAGGCGCAATATCCTGAACTTGAGCAGTGGCGCCCAGCGTGCGACGTGGCTACTAACGACCGCGAAACCGTGGTTCTCGTACAGCTTGCGTGCGCCGGGTTGGAATTCTGAGGTTGTCAGCTCAAGGGTCTCGAGCGGGGGGGAGAAGCGCCGCGCGTGGGCGAACACCGCGCTCATGAGCAGAGAGCCGATTCGGCGCCGGCGGTGCTGCGAGGAGACGATCATGCGACGCAACTCGCCGCACGTGGGGTCTGCGTTGTAGCGATAGTCTGTCGAACAACCAAGTTGAAGTACGTTGTCAAAGAGAAAAAGAGACCAAACTGACCAAGCGCCAAATACCCCACCACTTCGGACGTCTTACGGTCCGGAGACTCGATGGCTGCGACCCAGAAGCCACCGGGCGACTGATAATGCGCCGGGATGTCCGCCATGTCCGTTTTTCGCGCCACCGCGCAGTAGTCCAAAAACGCATTCGTGATGGATCGGCGCACGTAGAAAAAGAGCGCGGCCGCAAAGACGCAGAGTGCCGCCCCGCCCAGTTGGAACGCGAGCTCAGCTCTGCAGAGGCCCGCGAGCCCGAAAGAAAACACGGCGTAAGTGCCAAAGGCGAGGGGACTCGTGAGATTCCTGCGCAGCGCCGTGCTGGGAGGGGATTCCTCTAAAATAAGATAAATGAATTGAGAGGATATTCAGTAAATTAGGAAGCAGTCTGATGACTCACGGCCATGAACGAAGCCGTCTACGAGCAGTGCGTACACCTGAGCGGTGTCTTTGGGCTGAAATTCGCGGATGATGATGTCGCCGCCGGAGGGGCGGGGAACAACCACACTAGATGGAGGGGTTTTAGAGTCCATGACGCTTGCGTGTCTGTACGTGCGCTGGTAACCAACGGCTTATAAGGCTTACATCGCCTCGAGTCATTTATAGGAGATCCGAATATACCCGAATGATAACCAGCGTCCCGTAATGATTGTACCTTTTACAGCCACGATGCAGTGCGTCCCGAGTACCTACACAGCTGCGGTCGGGGTTTCGCCTGAGCCAGAAATTTGCACTTTACACACACGCCAGACAGATTTTTTGTCAAGACGCACTGGTACTATCAACAAGCGAGGCACGAGCTTCTCCGTTGAAGCGTCTGTCTACAAGAGATTACACTACCGTGATGCTCTAGGGGTTAGTTCAAGTGGTCGTGGAATTCCAAAATTCTCATTCATCATCCGCACCACGGGAGATTCAAGAATGACTCACTATCAACCGGAATCTCCAAACACGGCGCGCTTAGCATCGTGGTTAGCATCTGATTGCTTGCTAAGGGATATAGCCCTCGGCCGATACGGGTTTCAAAGACGACGAAGAAGGTCTCGAAGGTGATCCGCGTATGAACGGTGTTGATGTGCTCGAAACTTCGAGAGAGACAGGACCCCGGATAATAGGTTTGGATGCCTGATACAGCGTCCTGACAAATTTTGGCCGAAAAATTGGCCAAAAAAAAAAAAGACCAAAAAGGCTGCCATTGCGAAAAGAACCGTTTCCGCCGCTTCAGAAAGCGTGGGAAAATAAAAGTGTCCTGACATTTTTCCCGTTTCGAAATCAGGCCAAAGCCATTATCCGGGGTCCTAGAGAGACAAGTATGTAAGTTAATAGAGAAAGTTGACACTGGACGCTGATATGTGAGAATAAATAGCAACCCAATAGCATCTCGGGCTACTGGCGGATCTGACCCCGAAACACAGAAGGTCGGAGGCCGTCGAAAACTCGGCCCCGTGCGTTGCCCGTGCGTCGCACATAGCAGCTGAGCCGAATTCCATCACGCGAAACCACGCGTGATGGAAATTTAGCCGGTCCAGTACTTTGCGCAATTGGAGGTATTTAGTCTCGCTGAAACTAAACAATTCGCTGCGGGTGGCAGCTTGGTGGATGATGAGAGTCACAAGACAGGGTTTAGACCCATGCGGAACACCCTAAAACCAAACCGAGCATCTAAAACTATGACAATGACTCAACATCGCACGCGCGCGCTCAGAATAAAAGATTTTATTACAGCGGTAGCTTGCTTCTTTGTGGTCATCAAGTAATCAAGGGCGTCTTCACTTTGTTACTGTTTGCTGATCGATTTTGTCGCGCGTCCATCACGTGCGGTGGTACGGCTTGTCTGGAACTGTCATGTCCGAGTCGAGCACTCTTCCCCTCGATATCGTCCTCGAGGTCGCCGGTGAACTCGATCTTGCGCATTCTGTTCATCTTCTGTCTGTATGGCGTGGCCACCTCCCTGAATTCGAGTGACTTACCTTCGGACAGACGTGCTCTGCTTTCCGGTCGCTCCCGTCCTCCCGGAATTTCTGGATACAGGCTTTGTACCGGATCAAGGACGTCCACAAGCAGCCACCCCCGTGCAGCGCTGCCGTCGACATTTCTACTCTGCCGCTTTCTACTCTGCAGGAGATGGCGCAGCGCGCCCACAAGCTGGACAGGAAATGGTCTCAAGAGTCGATAAGCCCGGTTTCCGTCCGCACGCTCACCGTGGGCAGCGACATTCTTACGATTCTTGCCGTCTCTGGGACTGATCTGATACTCACTGTGACCTCGGGGCGAAGGGCATCGTGTTTCGATACCCATTCTGGTGAATGCGTGGCTAGTATCGACTTCCCAGGGAGCATCTGGGTCTGGAATCGGGATTTCGCTGTCGCGTCTTTCCCCGTCGAGCTCCCGGGTCAGTTTTTGTTTGCTTTTGGATGCTTGGACCCCATGTAGGGCTGCTCTCCTCGATGAATGAACAGTATTGATCCATGGATGCAGTAATATCAACGTTGAGCTCTGTGCCTTGCGGCTCGACTTCCGCAATACAGAGCATGTTACATTGCACATGGAATTCTCAAAACAATTCGGATGGACCAGCCCCGACAATTTCCTCCGTAACGTCACCGTCGATGAGCACATGGTAGCAGGGGTATTGGGCAGACGAGAGGAAGCTCAAGCGACTCTTGTGTACTGCAGGTTCCAGGACGATATCCTGCACAGCATTCCTCTCGACTCCGTCCACCAGTCTCGGAGCTTATCATGCGTCCTCCACGGAGGATCTCTTTATGTCACTCGTCTCAACATTATAGGCCTCGCTGAGCTGCTACGTTTCAGTTCGGATGGTCCCTTGCCCTCCCGCCTCTCAGACGCGCCTATCTGACTATAATGCACCGATATCCCCCGCGGGCGCTCGGGCCAAGAAATAAATGTCTTCCTCAGCAAGTGTTGCATGCGGCTCCCGACGTACGGCGTTTTGAGCGTAACAACGCGCGCCACGAGAGTGAATGACGTGCTCCGCGAATGCGTCCACTTCTGGTCCACCGACATCACCCCCGGGCCCTCGAGCTTCGTGGTTTACGAGCATCCATCCGGAATCTCTAGGATCTTCGTTGGATCCGCGGGGAGAAGCGTTGTCGTATAGGATCTTGAGGGCGAGGCGGTTCTCGTCCGATACATAGCCCACCCCACACCACATGGAACTAAGCATCGTCTGGATCTCCCTGGAATCAATTGGGACCCTCGGCGCCCCCCCCCCATCTTGGAATTGGATGATAGGCTGGGGGTCATATAGCGCGAGACGGACCCGTCCGGCGAGGTAGTGTCTATCATTTCATATACGTAATGTCGCGAGGACCATTTTATGCTAGGGGATGTAGTTCGCGAAGCATCGGAGGTAGATGACAATGTTAGGACAGTTTTGGTTGGTGCTATTTCGAATTTCAACTCCTACGCTGAGTATAATCCCCTGCTCCGCCTGAAAAATCGGCAACAAGTGGCCTCTGAGGCTGTCTGATTCTCCAGGAGGCATTTCAAGTCGATTCCCAATGATTTGACTTTGATATTGCATATGCTGCAAACCATCCTGACTCCGTTGTGATGTGAAGGGATGGGTCTGAATCAAGGGCGACCAGTGGATCCTTGAACAAAGCTGCTACCGTAATGCCCCTCATCTACAGATTTACTCGCTACATGCGGTTGCCCACCTAATCATCGTGACTTCGCCAGTTTAAAGACTGCAACGCAGAACCCGAGGCAATGCCACGCTCGACAACTACCTAAGCGTAAGACGACGCGTCTCGCCTCCCCCTGCATCGGTTCATGGCGGTTTTCGTGCGCGGTATAGTGGCCAGGGATGTGGGTGGTCTGAACGTAAAGATACTAGGGAGCCGGCGCCATGAGCGCACAAGAAGAACATGGCTTGGTGCCTGAGTAAATGCACCTCGGGAAATGAGTCGTACGCTGTGCCCGGCCAAAGACGACCTGCTCGCCCCACGCTTGTAAATTTCGGCACATTTTCAACATTAGTGAATGTGAGTCTGTTGTTCGTAGGATCGAGCAGTGGAAGCACAGCATCCAAGGAATTTAAACGGGAGGCAAGGGAGCATGGTGGGGACTAGGAATCTCTCCTAGAGGTAGGAAGGGCTTGCAGCGGCCGAGGTGACCAGAGACGAGAGCAGAGAGATGGCCGGACAATTGACGAGGTACACAAATGGCCTCTGAATTTCATATGCGTTGTGCACTACTTAGATTCGGCGGGTGGTGTGGGTATAAGGCCCACGCGCGTAGGCACGCCGTCCGCCTGCGCGTCGAGGTCCTTCTTATGATCCTTGAGTGCCTGGGCCTGCCGGCGAACATATTCTGCCTGGATCGCCGCGTTACGCGCTTTCTGTATTTCAGTCAGCTTCGCATACAATGCCACGTAGGCACGAACACACTCGCCTCCTTCGTTCGGTGCACACACTCCATGTAGTCGTCGCGTTGTTCAGCGCACTTTAGAGCCGAATCCGCGCTAGCATAGCACTGAACGGGTCAGCAAGCAGCAGCAAGTGATGTGGCGCAAAAGGGAGTGAAGCGCACTTTTGTGAATTCTTGCCAATAAGCGGAGCAACGCGAGGGACCTGCAAACGGGCTGTCAGTCAGTGAGGGGGAAATGTGGAGGAGAACGCACCTCCGGTATAACTGTAACCAGACTGGAGAGGAATCAGCCGGGAGCGGGGAAGGGTTGGAGGAGACTCGCCATGGCGGTGGAAGGCAAGCAAGAGTGTCACAACCCGTGACTGCGTGACTCGGCGTCTTGTCCACGGCCCCAAGCCATGTCCGATTCGCTTTGTTGAGGTCGAAGCCGGCGGCGACTGTCGTGGTATGAAACAAGCAGCGGAACCCCTGTATTTGATAACAAACAAGTGCCTAAATACTACGGCAAGCCCGGCCCGTGATCACCTCCTCAACACGCTTGAGGTGATCCCACTCGATATCATGCTCGAGATCGCCAATGAACTTGATCTTGTGGATTCAGTTCATCTTTTATCAGTATGTCATGGTCGCTTTCCTGGCCTCGAATGGCTCACATTGGCCATGCACAGACGTGCTCTACTTTTCGCTCGCTTCTGTTTTCCCGCAACTTCTGGATAAAGGCATTGCACAGAATTAAAAATGTTCGGCAGCAGGCTTTGCCATGCACCGATCCTGTTGACATATCGACTCTGCCCCTCGAGACTCTGCGGGAAATGGCTGAGCGCGTACACAAACTGGACTAGAGATGGTCTCGCGATTCGATAAGCCCAGTTTCTGTTCGCACAATCATCGCGGGCACAGATATCCTCAGGATTTGTGTAATACCTGGGTCTGATTTTATCCTCACGGCGACCTCGGAAGAAAGAGTATCGTGCTTGGACACCCGTTCTGGCGAAACTCTCGCTAGCATCGACTTCCCAAACGCGGAAGCGGGCTTGATTCTCGGTTCTTCCCCATTCGAACTCCTGGGACAAAGTTGGATCCCTGTTGGATGCGCCTATCGCAGGTAAGCTGTTATATTCTGCCACAAAAGACCATTACTTTATCCATGCTGTAGTGGCACGATTGAACTCTCTGCCCTACGGCTCGACTTCCGTAACAGAAAAGATGTTACAATACACAAGCACGCCTCGAAAACATGGCACAGCCCCGACAAGGTCCTCCACGACGTCACCATCGACGGCGATATGGTAGCGGGGGTGCGGGCAGCAGTAGCTCCTCCTGGGACGCGAATCTTGTCTACTACCGGTTCGACGAGGATATCCTGCACAGCATACCTCTCGGTTCTCACCGGAAATCCACGGCACCCTTCTGCATCCTCTACCAAGGATTCCTTTATATGACTCGACACCACTTCGACGGACTCGCTGAAATAATACGTTTCGGCTCAGAAGGGTCTTCGTCCTCACCTGCCCCGGACTCTCCCAACTTTTACCGGATGGACGTAGAACGCGGAACGCTTCTATGGGAGTACCCAAGAGCTGCTTCCCTCGGGCCGTGCCACATGCGAGTCCCGACCTACAGCGTTCTAAACGTAACATCGCGCGGCACGGCGGATGGCGACGTGGGCCCCGAATTTGTCCATTTTTGGACGGTCGATAGTAACCCTTCAAGTTTTGAGGTCTATCGGCATCCTTGCGAAATCAACGAGATCTTTGTTGGATCCGCGGGGACCAGCGTTGTGCTATGGGATGCCGAGGACTCGGCGACTCTTCTGCGATTTATGGCCCATCCTACGCCACACACCACTGCGCATCGGTTGGATCTGTCGGGAACTAATCAACGCTTTCCTATCTTCGAACTGGATGATCGGATGGGGGTCCTCTACATGCGTGGGTGCGTTACCTCCGAGGTCCTGTACATCCTCTCGTATGTGTAGGGAGTGAGTTTTCCTTCCCAGACGACCATGCCAGATACTTCATTCGCAAACAGTAGAAGGATGGTCGCAGTTTCAATAGCTGGTTCGAATTTTGAACCTCCTTGGCTCATCGTGATTCAACATCTCTGCATGAAAGAATTGGTAACCGACAGAGGATTTGATTCCTTACAATTGAGATTCTATGTTCGGTGAATGATGATCCTTACTCATCCTCTCACTGGCTATAAGGTCGCAGACCAGCTGATAAAATAGTAGGGGCACGCACTGAACGCCGGCGTGCTACTCAGAGTCTTTTCGGTGGTACGTAAACCTTCTGGACATAGACATACTGTGACAACAATACGGAGGGATTGTTCAACCGCAAATGTCAGTCCCATCCAGAGAGAGCTCTACACGGGAACAGCGGTCCCCGCCTGAAGGTTCCTCAAAATTCCGAAGCTTAGGCAAACAGTACGCGCAGTTTCCGAGATTTCCCTACATGAACCGCATGGTCCGCATGGTTGCTTGTTTCTGGTTCAACTTAGTCGCTGCGGAATCGCAGCGCCGAGCGAATGATGCGCACCACAGAACCATTGTGCCGACGGGGAAGACCTACCTGCCCTCGAGGTAGTACGCTGATCTTCTAGCGCCCGTCGGAGCGGTCGGTCAATTCGTGTTGGATCCGACGGTGCAATGGATCATTGAGATTACGACGGGGCTGGCCGTATAAGCATTTATTTACAGTACATTTAGCCGCGATGCACGCGCGATAAGCTTTTTTAAACTTCAACTTGAGGGTAAACGTACATCACGTGCACGTATTGTCGCGTCTGCGAAGCACAACCAGATCTCGCGAGCGCGCGACGACCGAAATGAAAAAGATCAAGTTTTCAACCAGCTTTCTAACGGCCCCACTATGTAATTGTACTCCATAACGAATTGCGGTCTGGTAGTAGGTACGTAAGCATCACTCGGCACTGGGCCAGGATCACGAATCTTGTACCACTGTGACTCTCTTGTGACTCTCTCACGCGCCAACACCTCGCGCAACTTGCGCGCATCGCACTCTGAGTTCCAACAGCTGGAAGCCAACTGGAAGCAAATAATTTGCATCAAAACCCTCCCTGCGCTGCACCTCACGGGTTTTTTGCTCTTGCCAACACTGTCGGAGTCGTCAGCGACTCGTCACTAAGTATCATCTATGTCCAAAGGGAAATCTCTAGAGCTGTTCTTTGCTTTTCTAGGCGCCTGAAACGCGGTACGGCCCGCTACTGAGTTCATCACTGATCAGCAGAGAAAGCCACGCAAAACAATATGATCTTTCCGGGGAGTGCGCAGCCTGTCACTGCTGCGATGCCTCCGCAGTAAGACGGTGAGATTCCAGATCAGGGACAGTATTTAACGCGACAGGAACACGGAATCCCAGCTGTTTTACCATGGATCCAGAAGCACCCGATACATATCGCCTCTCCACTGACACTACCCCCATCCACTATGATCTGACGATCCGCACTGACTTACAGTTGCTGTCTTTCGACGGCGCGGTGGAGATCACGATTCGGTTCAATGCGGACACGGCGAACATCATGTTAAGATTGTTCGAGCTGGAGATCGGCACCACATCACTTGTGTTGGGCGACGAGACGCTGACTCCGACGAACCAGACAATCAACACCGACACCCAACGCGTTACGTTTACCTTCGCAAAGGCTTTCTCGCGTGGGGTGGAAGCGGTTCTGCGCATTACGTTCCGCGGGATGCTTGGCAGTATCTCGGGATATTACAAGTCCGAATGGATGCGCGAGGGGAAGGCTGAGTACTATTCATCGGCGTTCCTTCAGGTGAGTCTCTGGTCTCTGATTTTGGCTTGCCGCTCAGACTAGTTCGTCAGCCGACCTACGCGAGGCGGGTGTTCCCCTGCTGGGACGAACCGGCGCTGAAGGCGACGTTCGCGGTTTCGCTCATATCGCGCGCAGGGACGGTCAACCTCAGTAACATGCCCTCGTTCCTCCAAGGGCCGTACGATCCGATGAAGGACCCTCTCGAACCGTCTTTTGGCATTAAACACGACCCTGCGGAATGGATCATGACGCGCTTTGAGACCACCCCGGAGATGTCGACGTACCTCGTGGCCTTCGCCAACGGCCCCTTCGAGCATCTCGAGAGCTCGTACACCAGCCCACTCAACGGCAGGATCTGTCCAGTCAGAGTCTACGGTGCGTCTCATGCTTTGCAACTGCATCATGGACAGCTGGCTCATTCGTACCAGCCACACCGGACCTCATTGGGCAAGCTCGGTCTTCTGTCGACTTGATAACGAAGGTCCTTCCCATATTGGAGGACATGTTCGACTTGGAGTATCCCCTCCCGAAAATGGATGTCTTGAATGTACGTCGGGACTATTCAATGGCGCTAGATCAAACTGACTTCGGCCACAGACAATTGGGACCCTAGGTTTGACGTGATCCCAAGTATATTCGGAGTATTGACCTTTCTCTTTCCGAAGGGGCTCTGGAAAACTGGGGATTGATCGTGGGCCACCCAAACGGGTTTTTGTTCGATCCAGCGAAGGATTCGACATCGTCTCAAAAGCGTGTGGTGTATATCACGAGCCACGAGCTGGCGCATCAATGGTATGTCCAACGCGTTCCCCTGAGGTCTTCTCTTCATTCTTCCCTGGAGGTTCGGGAATGTCGTTACGATGGAGTGGTGGGACAATCTGTGAGTCCCTGTGTTGCCTTTCTTCCTTGATGTTGAATTCAGTGTTTAGATGGCTCAATGAAGGCGGGTTAACCTTTTAGAAAAGTTCCACCCTCCTAAATGTTGTACTTCGTAAATCCAGGGTTCGCGACGCTCGTAAGTCGGCTGACTATTTTATCAAACGCGCATCACTAACGACTATTCAACAGGTGGGAGGTCTCGTTTCAGGTTTTTTTCTTCTCGCTTTACACGCCGTCGACATCATTGACACTGCGGGCATCCACCGACGCATTCATAATCACATGCGTTACACCCAGTGTGAGCCTAGCCTCCCACAGACAAGTGAGGTGCTCAATTCTTGGAAACGCATCAATCTGACACCCAGGAGGCTTTATCCGGAGTGGAATATTTCATCCGCCTTTGTCAACGATACTCTCAAGCAGGCGTTGAACTTAGACTCAAGGCTCTCTTCGCACCCAGTCCAGGTGGAATGTCCCAACGCGAACCATGTGGACGAGGTCAGTTGCAATTAGGCGGGTCAACATACCTCTCAATCCCCATAGATAATGGACGATATTTCCTACCTTAAAGCGGCGTCGCGTAAACCCTCGTCCTTATTTCCTTCCGCATTCGGCTAACAACAGTTGAGACAGTACTATGGATGCTTTCCAGTTTACTAGGAGAAGACCTGTTTTTCAAAGGCGTTGCGCTGTATTTGAAAGAGCGCCAGTTTGGAAACAGTGTCGCAAGAGACCTCTGGGATGCACTCAGTCGGGCGAGCGGTATGCGCCACGTAGCGACTGCGCAACATTTGCTGAACCCACACAGGCACGGACGTTGCGAACCTGATGGAGAATTGGATTTTCAAAGTAGACGCGAGTTCGCTTCCGGGCTGAAATGAATACTAAGTAAGCGAGACAGACGGGGTATCCTGTCATCACCGTCACCGAAGCTCCGGGCGGGGTCGACGTTCGTCAAAACCATTTCTTAGCAAGCGGGATCGCAGACGACCAAGACGACGAGACCATTTGGTGCGTACTGTATCAACCACCTGAGGCTAATCCTCATCACACGGCAGGACTGTCCCGTTGAATATCCTGACTTTCGATTCGGAGGACAAGCCCAGTGTTAATAAGTCGCTATTCCTTTCTGAGCGCCACACATTCATTCCGCTGGACACGAACAAGCCTTTTAAATTGAACGCATTGAACGCATCTTCTACTGGATTTTGTGAGCGTTCCATTCGCGGAGTGCCCCATTTTCTGAGATTGTGTTGGACAGACCGGGTTCTCTACGACTCGGAAAAGTTCAATAGACTGGCGTTGGAAGTGGCCAGGGTATATGTCTGCGATCGGGTGGGGCTTATGAACGACGCGATGGCGCTCGCAAAAGCAAACCTCGTAAAATTGAGTAGCGCGCTCACATTGATCGACGGCTTCGCCGGGGAGAAGAATTGTATGCGTTGGCTGGCCTTGAGGTTCATCACATTTCGCGCGCTTTCCCCTCAGATATTCTCTTAGAAGGGATTGCCGCCAACCTGGACGGATTGCGCAACGCGTGGTGGGAGAGCCCGAGCATCATCGAGAGGCTCGCCAGTCTAGATCGCGTTTGTGGTACAAATCTTGCTAAATCGTGATCACTGATGTTTTTCAGTACTTATTTGTTCCCTTGGTCGCGCAACTCGGTTACGAATATCCGGCGGGAGAATCGTCAGATACAGCAGCGGTGAGGACGTTCGCAATTAAGCGCGGGGCAAATGCGGGTGATCCGAGGTATACAAACATACTTCTCGTCGGAAGCTCGCAAACTGACGGATCTACGCCATAGCATTGTAACCGAATTGAAGAGTCGGTTCGCGCACGTTTTAGAAACAAACGATCCCTCGCGGCTTCCGCCCGATTTAATTATTACGATCTACTCCATTGTAAGCAAGTCCCCACTGCTCGCCGAATCCGGAAGGGATTGAATATTGATGGGGCAAACCCACGCAGGCAGTCCGACACGGCGGAAGGCAGGAATACGAGAAGATGTGGGATATCCTAAAGGCTCCCAAATCGCCCGCCGAAGAAGCACAGGCAATATTATTCAATGCCACTTCTCCGTCGCGCCTACTCTTTGACATGCATCTCCACCCAGCTTCGCAATCGGCGCAACAGAAGATCCCCTTCTTATCAACTTCTTATAGCCGAGACATTCGCTCGTCTTCTCTCGGAGACCGACGGCCATATAATGTGGCTGTTTCACGGCCTCGACATGCATCTTCAACATCGGCGGCCGCTCTTGAATTTTTTCAAAGATAACTACGATACCGTGCGCCGTCCGCTGTTCGCCGTGCTCGGTCGCCTAACGACACACAAACAACTACTCTAGCTATACTCGCGGTTCGACACCAGATTTGACATTATCATGAAGGTGAATATTCCTTTCACTTTCGACGGGACCGCTCTCACCTCCTTCGCTCCAGCTTCCATTCCAAACCTTAGCGACAGAACAGGACTATAGCGAGATCGAGGCCTTCTTCAAGGTGATTATCTCTTAATTTTCTGTTGAATTGATGGGACTGAAACGAAATGGCGGAAGACGAAGGATGCGTCCAATTGGCCGCGGTCGGTAGACCAAATCCTCGAGTCCATTCGCGGGAATAAAAAATACCTGGAGGTGAGCAGCGTCTCTGGAAGCCGTATGCAGTATCGCTGAGATACGTTCTAAGCGTTCGACCGCCGAGATTACCAAATGGTTCGATGCATGGGAGGGACGACAAGAGACGAAGTCTATTTAATCTCCTGGATCCAGAGCTTACTATTTCCAATGTCTGTACGCTCCACCATATTTTGATCTACGCGGTTGGTCGCTCGCTTTACGTTTCCACCAGTGGCACCTCATTGTTAAACTGATTCTATGAAACACAAAGAAATATAGTTAGGCAAACGGCACTTCTTTCTTGTATAGACACCTCAAAAAAAGATAATGTACAAATGGCTGAACCTGAAGACCCTACGCCAACGTAGGCGTCTCCGCAAATATCAGCGCCATCATCTCTGGAGGGGCGCGCTCCCCTTGCGTCGCGTCAGCCTTAACCGCGACATCCCGCACGGCCTGCACATCCTCCCGTGAAAGCTTCAGGGTGCCTCCGCCAATGTTCTCTAGCAGATACTGTGCGATGATATATTCAATGGACGCCCGATGGAATAAGATGGAATGCACCTTGATTCTCTTCGTGCCCGGGATGGGGATCACGTCGTCGCCCTGTGCAAGCAGCCACGCGAGGGCGACCTGCCCGCCGGTCGCTCCGCCGTACTTCGCGCCAATGGCCTTGAGCCCATCTGCGATCTTCAGAATATTCGGGAAGTTGGTCGCGCTGTATCTGGATTGGAGAATGAGGCGCTGTGGGAGCAGGGAAGGAACACACAGAGCTCGAGGCATACCGTGCGACTTGCTTCCGGAAATCCGTGTCGTCAAAGTCCTCGGGGCATTTCTGTGGGCAGCGCATTAACGTCTCGCGTAGTAGGAGGCAAGGGAATGATGCACATATTGGCCGGTGAGGAGACCCCGACCGAGCGGCGAGTACGCGACTATCTCCACGCCGAGTTCGCGGGCAGTGTTGAGGAGGTTGATCTTGGGGTCCTCGATGTCGAGCGTGAAGGGCGAGTACTCGACCTGAATCGCGGCAATGGGGTGCACGGCGTGAGCGCGGCGCAGAGTCGAGGCGGAGACCTCCGAGAGGCCGAGGTACTTCACTTTGCCTTCCCTACGCGAAATGGAATCGTCAGCGGACGGGTAGCCAGGGGGGGACTGGAAGAAGGGAAGAAGGGTACTTGACGAGCTCTGCCATGGCGTCGACGGTGTGCTCGATGGGGGTCTTCGCGTCCGCGCGCTGTTGCAATATGGTTGGTCAATCGAATGCAAAGTGGAAGGTAGTATAGATCAATGGTGTCAACCCCGAGCTTCGCCAGCGATGCGTCTATGGCTTCCTTCACATGCTTAGGACTCCCGTCAATTGAGAGATCTGGCGTGAACCCAAACTTCGTGCACAAGAAGATATCAGCCCGTTTTCCGGTGCGCTTAAACTTATGACAGTTGTTCGAGCGTTCAGCCATTAGCATCGGCAACAGGCACCTCTGCACCCACCATTTTCCGAGCAACGTCTCCGAGTCAGCGTATGCGTCCGCAGTGTCCCAGAAGGTGCATCCGGCGGCATGAGCAGCGTCTAGGACCTATTTGACGTTCGTCATTAGCTGAAAATCCCCAAGAGAGCACAGAGAGCACACCTTGAAGCGTTCCTCGTCCGATTCTATTTCCCCATAAAATCCCGAGATACCCATGGCACCGAAACCGATAGCCTGGAAGCTAGAGTTCCCGATTTTACGAGTGGGATACAGTATTTAACCGTGAAGCGAAACACTCAGGCCGTGCGGGCAATTGTGGACTTAATAGTACTCCAATGACATCATACTTTGTTGTACACTTGTTCAGTGTCGTCCCAGCTACCTGAACATACAAAGAACTATGTGATTATGTGCTGTTCTCATGGAGAAAGAGGGCAATCTTTCTCAGCGATCAAATTTGCCAAATCACGTGGAAGTGAAACATCAGGAAACCGAGTAATCGAGCTCATCCTTGCAAATGTAAGGTTTGGGAGGTGTGTATTCGTAATATTTGACCTCAAAAACCGCCAGTATACCCTGAACCAACTCAAAATGGCGGACGGGCTGTGGATTTATCCCGCGGGTTCAAATCTGGAAAATAATAGCAAAAAAGAAATTGGGATAGACCAGGAGCTATACAAGCTTTTCTTGCAAATCCTTCGGTGTATGGGAGTTTTATAGAGAGGAGAGTAATGTCCCAAAATTTTAGGGTCGCAGGCAACCTGCAAGGTGGCAAACGGCACAGCGTTTCGCTTTCACGTGCCGTTTCGCTTCACGGTTAAATACTGTACATGTTTTGGGCGTATTGGGTGTTACTGCAGGTAGCATGACCTTCCCTTGGTCTTTTATACCTTCAGACTCAATCCCATGCTGTCTGAGTGTGACAGGACGTATTGAGGATGTTAGTAGACCGGCCGCTGCATCTGGCTCTATAATCCATGGATATCCGAAGCCAAGAGAAAGGGTGGGCGTGAGAAAGTCGGCATGCCGTCTCGCCATAACTAGCCCTGACCACCGGCGTAGGCAGTGTTTCTAACTGGACACCTGCCCCTCAAGCCTGGCTCCATGACTCCTCCAGAGTACATGCAGAGATAAAGTAAATTGGTCAATAACGGAACCTGAGGGAACCTAGGGCGCTTCGGGACACACACCAAATAAAGGAAAATATTGACCTAGGTCGATATGTAGACAGAAAATGTATTAATCAGTAGCGCAATCGAAATATTCGGAAAGCTTACCTATCGTTTGGTCCGAAAGTGCAACTGAATGGATCAACCCCCCAAATCATGAACGTCTCAGGTGTCAAATAAGCCAGTATGGTTGGAAGAATACCGTCAAAATTAAAACCAGTGCTGATGTGATTATGAGAGCTCTGAGACAAGTTCACACTCCATCCGATTATTAATTCTTTGTCTGCAAGGTAAGAAAGGACTGCTGAAAGTTCAACTTTCAGCTTCCTATTTGCAGCAAGAAGAAAGAAAGACCTTCCTAAATTTAGGAAAGCATTACAGAAAGAATATCTTTCTTTCTTCTTGCTGCAAATAGGAAGCTGAAAGTTGAACTTTCAGCAGTCCTTTCTTACCTTGCAGACAAAGAATTAATACTTTGTCTTTGAAAGAGCCGCTGATTTTAGCTACTTCAGTTGCACTTTCGGACCAAATGATAGCTTTCATAATATTTGATTGTGCCACTGATTTATACATTTTCTGTCTACATATCGACCTAGGTCGATATTTTCCTTTATTTGGTGTGACATGGAAATCTGCGAAAATGACATTTTGACGTCCTCCAATGGTCCAAGTTCAATTCAATTCTGGTTGCAATCTCGCGAAGCCCTCACGACCATATGCTGGGCGTACCTGGTACTTGTGTCTCCGCGACAATCGGTAGTCGCCACCCAATGTACAGGTAAGTATTTTGTTCCCGAATACCCGGGTTATTAATCGGATGGAGTGTGAACTTGTCTCAGAGCTCTCATAATCACATCAGCGCTGGTTTTAATTTTGATGGTATTCTTCCAACCATACTGGCTTATTTGACACCTGAGACGTTCATGATTTGGGGGGTTGATCCATTGAAATATGCTCGTACAGTCGCTGACTGAGTAATATACCTGCCGCTGGAAAGTTCGTTGGCGGCCGCTGATGGCCACCACTGATTATCGGTGGCCATCGGCAGATGCTGATGGACATTGTATGGTGCTGTCTGCCAATGGATTCGTCGGGTCCGCCAATCACCAGCGGCATCCGCCGGACCGCCAGGTCTCAGCTTGCCATGTCAGTGGAATCCAGTGGAGACAGATAATTTAAATGCCTGGCCATGAGATGTGCTTTCGGTGCCTGAAGTTCAGGCTGGCTACTCAATAGTATTGGAGCTCCTGAACGCTAATTGAACCTAGTGGAGGTTCGGTTGAACTGAAGAATGAAGGCTTTAAATTCACTCTGCAGGTGGGAGACAAGTCATGCGACACTTAACCATTCCACAGCGCCCAACTGGTACGCATAACCCATACTACAGTGAATTTTGGGAGGGAATTGGGGACCTGATAGCTCATTCGACAAACTGAGTTGAAGCTTTCTATTGCAGTTAGGACAGGAGATCTGGAGACGATTGTCTGACAGATCATTGCACCATATTTCTTCCATCCAATTCGCTTGTCAAGCACGCCACTTCATTTAAAGCCAAACTTCTGATAAGTAAACAGTGTCAAAAATTATCTAAAAGCCATCCGAAGCCACTGGAATACGATGGAGTCCAACGGCAATTGGTGGCTCTCGAGTGGTTGCAGGCCAGCAGTATCCGTTGGAAACCATCATGAGCTAATGAATCTTGTTAGAGGCGTCAATGAGGTCGAATGGTTTCCAGTGGGACTTGGGGGGCACACTGGAAGCAGTGTTTTCCATTGGGGTCCAACGAACCAGCACTGAGTCCCGACGGAGGCCGATGCCGACCAATGTCGATCGGCCGACTTGTCAGTGCCGCGTATATTACTGCGCCGACTCGCCGAAGCTTTGCCGCTGCCCGGATCACTCTGCGTCGCCTCGGGCCGGTCAATTTGAAACCGTGGGATTGTTGGCCGACATCGGCAACCTGAACAATGCCCGCAAAGTCATATTCGGGGAGGAGCTTTTAAATGGATGTCATAATAGTCCTCGCACTTGCCATAACCCCTACCTCAGTAGTTCAAGCCATGTGCCGGTGGTGGTTCGAATCTCCGCCAACATGGCGGCAAGACAGACTTCTCACTGGCAGACACAAAACATATACAATTCGTCCGCGAAGAACTGGAATACATTATCAACTACATACGCGGGGTCATCCATAGCCGGTCATTCATTCCTGCGAGATCCGTCTTGTCGAGTCCACCTAGGCGGTGATGGGAATGCAGTTGATCGCAATGAGGCCGCCTGGGATCGGCTGTAGTGAGCGCCTGAAATGAATACCGCTCTGATGGACTCACCCCATTCCTTGTCGGGCGCATCGCAGGTGACGGTGGTGGATCCGCTGAAATACATGGTAAGGTGAGCTTTCCTGGACGTCAAACATAGCGGCGTACCAGTTGTCTCCGGCGACGGTGATGGGGGTGCAGCTCAGGCCGACAGGGACGTCGAGGCCGGAGAGGTCGAGGCCGAGGGCGGCGGCCACCACGGACGCAGCCGAGCTGCTCGACGAGACCACACTGTTGCAGCATTGGGATGAGGTCGGGGTGGTCACCGGGGGAGTGGTGTTTGGGATGGCGGCCGCAAGGGTCTGTGCGTAGACGTGAGCAAACCGAATTAGCTGGGCCAGCGCGAACTTACGATGAGCACCGAAGTGACAACAACAGAGAGCTTAGAGAACATCTTTGTTTGAAGGTTTGTTAGAGAGCTTGAGATACAGAGGAGTGTGTTCGAGTGAGGATGAGAGGTAGAGCAGCGCGCCTTTTATCCCGCTCGTCGCCGGTGAGCACTGAATATGGAAAGCATTGCGCGATTGTTCAGAACAGTCGTCGGGAGAGGGAGGTATCAGAACTGTGGAGCGGTGGAGCTACTTGGCAGCCACTCTGGTTGGCGGAGGGAGCAAATGACCAGGGGATGAGGGGGAGGAACCGTTAGGAATGAATGGCGACTCGTCGTGGACTCTCACGGAGAGCAGTGCCGACAGCAGGAAGCTGTTTCAGTGAGTGGAGCGGTGGAGCGAACCGAATGGTCGTCGAAGCAAGGGAGAGCAGAGAATATTCCGGACGGGAGGGCTGGTAACAATAATAGTCGCCCAGTATTATAGTGTCTCACGTCAAGTTTGGTACCTGAGATGGCAATACAACGCTAGAAATGCGGTGATTGACAACGTCACTGAGACACAGCGATCTGTTGCGGTCATACAGCAAGAAAAACCTTGCTGCAGTCAAATTCCGAATTTCAGAATTTCAGGGAAGTAGAGCGCACGGTCATCAGTACCGCCAAAGTTTCTTGTTTGGGGCACAGGAGTATACGTGCAATGCCACTAGCCTCCAGTCCAGCCTAATGGGCCAATCAAAAGGACCGTCATCAGTCCTCGGTGGACGGATGCACCGATCGGACAGATCGGAGAAATTCTAGACTTCAGTGAGTTTAAATTAAATGCGCTGTTTAGTTGAAGCTAGACGTCATACTGGGTAGTCTGTCGGATCCGACCGACCGCGGGGAAGTGACCTAAACCCAGGGAGACGGCGCTTCCGTGCTGTCTTCAGGCTAAAAGCGGTGGTACCGGCTACGAGAAGGTGCCCGCAATCAGCAGATCATCCGGTGCTATGTGAATTAGGCTTGACTGACCGGGAACCCAAGCTTTCCAAGTTATAAAGCTAGGTCAGATTTTCTTCGTTCCCAGGAGTTGAACACGCCACATTGCCTAAGTGGTGAAAGAGCGGACATGGGTCTTCCGCGGAGACAGTTGACGTTTAGCCACCAACAAAGCACGGAGAAAGTCACTGGCCGTGATGTGGGATAAGGCGGACGAAAAATGGCCCATAACAAGACCAATGACGTCGTAGATGTATGAACTAGAACACAGATGGAGGTGCAGAGGCGAGCGAGAAGCGGGGAGGTTCCGTAAACATAGGCCGTTGACCAGCGAGAAATGAGATATGGATCGCGATCCAGCGCAATTGGAACTCGGTGCTGTAAACACAATAACATGACGTCGAGGACAACAAATGCTCCGATTAAAGATCGGACACCAGCGCCAAAGGCGTGGCCAGCGGGAAGATGGTCCAGACCTGATTTCAGCATTTGACCTCAGCGGCGTTATTGTGGACAAAA